>OU753570.1:5007500-6257500 GCA_916701695.1 Agrochola macilenta | reverse complement strand
AAAAACTTTCAAGTTTTCCCTTCTTTTTACCCGACTACGGAGAAAAAGAAGGAGGGTTATGATTTTGACCGGTATGTATGTACGAGTATGTATGTTCATCCGTTACCTCCTAACTTCATCATAATTTGACAAATGAGGTATCGTTGGAGGTCTTGATCGTTCACTGCATAGAAATATAAATAAGTGCACTGTTTATACACGATCAAGACGGTGTCAACTTAATGTGACGTCACATTGAATTGAATATGGCGCCCTTTAGAGGACATAAAGTGATAAACTAAAAAAAATACAAATATAATAATGCCATGTTTGTATTAAATTAAAGGGCTTAATTAGCACATTAGCACGTAATCTGGTCGAATTATGCCCTAACACATGTGTCTTCGGATTTTTAATTTGTATGTCTGTGATGTCTTGTTTATACCTTTTTATATAACTTTTTTTTATTGTAGTTGGGTTTTAGTTTAATAACTTTTATTTTTTGTATTATTATCAATGGATATAGTTAGAATACTTTGGAATCTGAAAGCTGTCAGATTATTATTTCGAAAAACAATGTGTTTTGGAAAAATTCAAAATAGATAGGTACCTATCGAAGTTAATAAAAGTATTTCATACAGTAAATACAATTTTATTTTACGAGGAAACTAGCGAAATTCCGTACGTAGTAACTATTTGGATAACCCTGTAAATGCTAACGCGTAACGGTACGGAAAATATGACTACATAGCCAATTACATCGATAACATACCTGTGCGTCTGTGCCATTCTTAGTTAAACTTTTTGTTTTCCATAGTCGATTGCGCAATATTTTGTCATATTACACTGACTGAAGTAATTAGATACTATTTAGTAAATTATTGTTATGTTAAAAGCTCAATTTCATAAATCTTCGACCTATTTAAGACACTGGTCTCTCACTTCGTTTATAGCTAGAATCGAGGGGGTAATTCCGTAACACACTTACAATTTCAATGCCTTTGATTTTGACAATTCAACAACATTAATTGCGTTACTTACACTACGTAAGAGCAGTCGAATTTTTCAAACATATGAAGCGTTGAAATTCATTGGATTAGCAATTTCCTTTAAAATCGTGTTACACAATTAGGGTGCAGATCCAGTAACTACAACCTGTTTCCAAAACAATCTTTCTATATATTCTTAGTCAGTCACTAGTCTTAGTCCTTTGCATCAACCACTGCTTATTATTGCCGTCGACGACTCTTCCACGGCTCGAGCACTAAGTAATGTTTTCTCGCAGAGGGAACCCTTTGTGCCACAAACGCAGACCCATTCACGCCGCGCCTTTTTTTTCTCCTATTCATCCCTCAGGCTTCACTCTGTCATTACTACGCATGTCACAGATTACAAAGATGTATTGTGCGCAATCCGCACGTCTGTAATCAGAAGCTCGAAATAAGCTTAGGAAAAGATAAAGAAGAAAAAAAATCATTCCGGAGGTGTCGTGGAACGAAGTGTTGAACGAAGTTACTTTCGCTTTTGCACACTTGGCGAATGAGAGCTAGACCGAAATATTTCCTCTAATTGGATTTCTCAAAGAAAGTCCTATGAAATGACCATAGAAATATAAATAACAGGAGAAGTGGTATGGGGGCGTGTCTGTGTCCGCGCGTCTTGATCACAATGCTCATGCCTCAGGCAAATGGCCGTCTCCGCTAACTAGTGCGCTTTCGAGCGCGATCGTGATAACATTTAAGAATACCGTGTTGTTCAGTGGTTTCTTGTAAAAATCGAAGCTAAACTATAAACTTTATAAATCGTAGAACCACTTTTCATAAATCAGCACAAGTATTTTGCTATATTTGTGTTGAAAATCATGAAAAACAACAAATCGTAAAATATTTCTTGCCTTTACTACGTTATTTTTGTTTTCATATATCACAGCGACTGTACTTTTATTGTAGTAAATACATTGCTTCTTTACCACTACCAAAGTATGTCGCTAAGTAACTGAACAAGCAATGTAAAAATTACAAAACGATATTTACTTTAAGCGGTTGCATCGTTAGTACGGCCGCAGCGTCTTGTGACGGATTAGTGATGTGGTTGTGCAGATCCACTAACGTAGGCTATCGACAATAATGTCGATTGTCGTATGAATTTATTTTACTATTAAAGTTTATTCTTCAATTTGTCAACAGTTATAGCCTGATTGGAAGACCGATGTGAAATCTTGTTTTATACTCATTTAGATTTTCTCATAATGTTGTTATTTTTTTGGTTTACTTAATATTTCTTTTTTTTACTTACTTATTGTTTATTTATATCATCTTATTATATGTATATCGTTTTTTATTTATAATTTTTTCAGCAACTTCCAAAAATTTTAATACAATAATAAATGGGAGAATCGATAAGTTTCCGATTTAGTCAATCACTAGCGTATATGTAAAATAAATGGCTTTTGCACAGCACAACGATAGCGAACGATGTTTTCGTGTGGGTGAGTTGTACGGTGCATGGTAAATGCACGCTGTGTTTGATGGGATAAGGTTTATAATTGATTATGTAGTACGTTCTGATTTGTAAATTGCAAGTGTGAGCGGGGCCTCGTATTTATTGGGTTTACTGATCGCATGTGTGATCGCAGGCTAGAGAGTAGGGATAGATAGAAGACATTGGGTTTCGATACATTTTCAACTACCGGGCATATCTCCTTCTTTCTTATATCTATGGAAATGACGGTCAAAATCTTAAATAAATACACTTTTTCGGTCTATAGTCGGCGCCACAAGTGAAGTCCCTTTGACGCGGCGCTAGTGTCTTTGTAATTGTATCAAAATTGCATTAAAGAAATGTAGTTCCACAATTTCCCGTGGGCCTTTTTAATTATTTTGTGGCGCGCACTCTAGGTCTCATTCGCCAGCAGAGATTATAAAAATAAAAACATTTAAATATGACTTCCTTTGAAAGATCCAATCTGAGGAAATATTTCAAAATCGCACATGTGAAAAGTTTTTAATATTGTACAAATTAAGAGTAAAAAATATTCGCTCCAAAATTCATATCTAACCCTTTCGCCTTCGCGTCGTTTTACTGTACCTTAAATAATGTCATTTGTATACACATCATACTAACGTGAAATGCGTGACGCGTAAAAAACTGACATCAAGCTGTATTAACATCTGTCCGTAAAAAAATAACGAGCAGTGTGAATGAATGATGAAACAACTTTGTCCATTTATCATGAGACCGGAACATTTTTTTGGTAATTATAGATCGGTGTTATGTGTTAAAATGACTATCGTTAAGTTATTAGCTACCGTAATGTTTCGCTTTAAATTGGCACCATTCATCGTAGTGATTCAGCACTATTATTTATTAATCCAACGATCATTAGTTTACACACTTCCTAAAATGGAAATGCTTCTGGGTTTTAGAGTACAGCTGTAGATTTTTAAAGTATCTTTAAGGCTTTCCCAAAGGTCGTAAGTGTTTTATTGTGCCAGACGGGGTTCACTTGCCTACAAAACGACACTTTCATCGACTCATTCGCATGTTCCGCATATACAGCATTTTTCACACAGGAGTTGTCGCCCGATCAAAAATCAGTCGTCTGTCCAGGACCTGAGGGTTTCAATTCAATGTCAAAATAGCGCTGCAGAATAAGCCTAAAGTCATGGGTTAAATGCTTTATTCAATCTGCGGCCGCCAACGCAATTGTTTCTATTCGTTTATTACGACCACCCTTGATGCTACTGAATTTGTATATTCTAGACCTTAACAGCTTTTACTAAAGACCACTGAGACTCCAAAGAAATTTTGTAAGCATTCCAACGTACAAGGATGTGAGAATGATCAGCCATTTCTATGTGTGTGCTTGGATGGACGTTAATGCGTATATTTTCGGGACAGGCGACCATTTGTCTACATTAGAATAAATTAGGTCGCAGACTGACACCGACAGATATAGGATTACTAAAAGTTAACGTCCATAATCCAGAATAATTGTGTAACGAATGGAAATATCCAAACCAGAGTATCGAAATTAGGACTGTTAAGGATTTATTGGTTCATGGTCTAAACAGAGAATCTTTGGCTGGTTTGAATATAAAGCAAATATTGTCGTACCAACCAGCTATATTAGTTCCCGGCACTATGTCGAGACAGGTCGTTGCATATCGGCCCCGGCGCTGACCCTCGAGAATGCGAAGATCACAATAATTCAATTAGTCACACAATATCACTGTGTTTGTCAGCTGATAGTAATTAATTGATTGATGTATAGCCTACGTATTTTCCTTTCAACAATACACAGAAATCCAAGCACAGCTTGCTTTGTCATCTCTGAATTAAAAAAGAGAAAACCGGCCAAGAGCGTATCGGACCACGCACAATGAAGGATTCCGTAGTTGGAATGAATTTATCCCAAGCACAAACTTTACATTGTAGTTGAAAAACATGTTCTCTCATATATTCCAACTGCAAATGTAAGTTTGTCTTTGTTCGCACAATATTGAGAGATTTACCGTGTTATTTTAAGACCATAGACTTATTATAGGTTTTCCTGTAATCTATGAGTAAAGAACCATCCACCATAAAACATTGAGATGCTCACAACATGCCTTTTCATTTGATATGTCATACGGTACAGTTTGCAAAACCTTTTTTTTTTAATTTT
Organism: Agrochola macilenta; assembly: GCA_916701695.1. Classification (NCBI taxonomy): domain Eukaryota; kingdom Metazoa; phylum Arthropoda; class Insecta; order Lepidoptera; family Noctuidae; genus Agrochola; species Agrochola macilenta. Next base: position 6,252,855 of record OU753570.1, on the reverse strand, counting down.
CCAATTAACCCCCGAAAAGTGACCCTCGTAATCAAAATTCATTTATTTACGTTACACGTCCGTGTTTAGGTCACAAAAATTCATGTGTAACAAATTTCAACTAAATTGGTCTAGTAGATTCGGAGCAAATTGGTTGTGACAGACGGACAGCCAGCCAGCCAGACATACAGACAGACACACGAGTGATCTTATAAGGGTTCCGTTTTTTTTCCTTTTGAGGCACGGAACACTAAAAAGAACTTGTACAACGCCGACAGTTGACCGTCCAAGAATATCCTCATTCAATGGTTCCTTCCGGATTAAACATTCGGATCAGCAGTCGGCACTCAGGACTACTCGACTATTTGTCGGATTTGAAACCGCGTCCGACTTTAATCCCGTAACAGAAAATAAAATCGAAAGAAATGAGAGAGCTTTATATTTTATTTATTTTTGAATGCGGCATATTAATTATATCATTTCACTCGAAAAGCCATAAAGACTATACATTTAGTCCGGTGCATTTGTATATGGCATCTATTTCAGTTGGAGCACGTGCCACTCTTTACGGCCATTAGATAACAGGAGATAAATTACGGAGCGGCGCGAGCGCAGCCACCGCGCGTGCCTCGGCGGGATTATAAATAAAAATCAAAACTTTTTGGACGGATGTTTGGGTTCACGTTACCACAGAAAGTTGACTAATCGGCGGGTTGTATTAATGGCCACTTTAGCGAGGATGTGGTGACTACTTTTGATATTATTATACGCGATACTAATGAATTCGCTTCTGAACTGATTAAAAGATTACTGGCGCTCCTCTTTGCCAAAGAAAGCATCGCATTTCAGTGCTAGTTCATTATTTTTAACTGACTTCCAAAAAGGAGGAGGTAATGTTCGACGCGTATGTATGTTTTTTTTTTTCTTTATGTCGTCGTAAGATAATCTTTCCTTTGTCTCGTGTTCAGACCAGCGCCACTTGTCGCGCGACGCGACACCGGTAATTGTTCTATCTATCGTGAAATTTTCTTAGAAATTCTTTTGTTAAGGCAGTGTATAGAGTTCTGCTAGCGGCACTCTATCCCTGTCGGATAAACTGCCGCTAGCGGCATAATAGTGGCGCTGCCTTGGCCCGGCTAAAGTGCCATATTTAAGCATTGCATTGTCACTGTCACTTGTTATTTTGTTTGATTGTTGAGGTTATTTCGCCGTCCTTTGTATTGATTGATCGTAATTGTTTTAAATAATGATATCAAAAGTCATTACAATGCAATGCTTACGGCACTTTAGCCGGGCCGAGGTAGCGCCACTATTATGCCGCAAGAAGCGGCACTTTATCCGATAGGGATAAAAATCATTTTGTTAAAGTCGCGTCGCGCCGGTCTGCACGACGCTTTAAAGCTCGTGCCGACCAGCGCGACGCGACTCGAACAATACAATTTCTAAGAAAACTTCACGGTATAACAATAACCGGTGTCGCGTCGCGCTGTCGTGTCGCGTTAGTCTGCACGAAGCTTTATAGTGCTAAGCATAGCAAACAGGGCTAAGGAAATGAAGTGTCTGTGCACCTCTTTTAGATTGGGACATAGTCAGGTACCAAAATAAAAAATGATGTTCAATTTTTGGCTTTCATTCGCAAATATTATTTTCTTTTTATTTGAAAAACATCAAAATACCTTCACACAAAAGGTGCTTTAGGGCGATCAAATAAAACGATTATTACATTCTGTGGACACAGACGAATTCGGCGAGTGCTGAAATTTTAGGCTTGAAGGACGAAGCGAATTTAATATACTGACAAATTATTCAATCTGCCTATACTATGTTGTGGTCGGCTTCCAGTCTACCCGAATATAATTAAATACCATTAATTTACATGGAGCGACTGCCTATCTGACTTCCACAACCCAGTTACTGGGTTACACGATACCCCTTGGTAAGACTAGTTGTCAGACTTTTGGGCTTCTGACAGCCGAGACCAACGGCTTACCGTGCTTTCCGAGGCACGGCGGAGTCTCGATTTGTAATAGATGGCCAGTGGTCACCCATCCAGGAATCGACCGCGGCAAGCGTAGCTTATTTACACAAGTATGAGTCTTCATTAGATCTGAAATATTTTCCACACGCGACATGTTTGCCTACAAATTATCTGCTGGTATACGCAATCAGAAAACCAATAGCGCGAATTCCCGGAGGCTGTAATTAACTTGTGAGACTAGCTTCAGCGTCCCTAGCCGTTTATTGTTTTGTAAAGCCTACATCATCATGATCGCTTATTTTAATAAGCTATCTACCGCCAGGCTATAATTCCCTTAAGTATTATAGAAAAGTTATTGGAATTTTTCCAACGAAAGGTCATTATTTTAGATTTTAGTAGGGGATTCTAACGGGTTTTCAGGATCTGTATAGGACAACAAAATCCTTTAAAAAAAAAACAATAATACTGTACATATTTTATACCTGCCTGAGTCAACATTTGAGGGTTGCACCAATTTCTCACGAATTTCTAAAAAGGTCGAATTCAAATATAAAAAATAAAATATTTAAATGTCAAAGAGGGCTTTGACATTTAAATACTTTCTTTTTTACTATGGATAAATAAAAGACGATTGCGTAATCGCTGAAAATTTTATTTGTTTTTGAGTCCGTCATTTTCTGTTTCGTGAAATGTTGCAATAAAGTGTGATATCAAGTCTTGATCGACCATTGTGTGTCTAATTGGGTTTTCCAGAAAGCTGGACGAATGTAAAGTAATTTGCTTGCCATCCCTAAAGCTAATAGGAGCAGGCAGAGTGCATTGGCCGTTGATGTGTAGTTGTGTATGTGTTACATAGGCGTGTTCGTTACATCCGACTATGTGCCGCACAGAAAAGCTTGTGACGGAGGAAAATGCACCAGTTTATGACGCTCCCGTGGAAAATGGTACGTATTGTACGTAGCATCCCTACCGCACATTTGCTCGTTTATTGTATGAAGTTGTGGCGGCCGTCGAGATTCCATACGATAACGTTCTAAATGAAATAGTGGTCCATTTTCATGAGATGGTGGACATGACTTCCAATCTGACGTTTACGTTTACGTCAAATTGAGATCTTGTGTCAAACCGCTTTCAGTTCAGTCAGCTCTCAAAGATTTAAAATTATCACCAAACGTTTTATTTCATTAGGCTAATTATGTTTGTAATATGTGGTTTAGTAGTAATGCGCAATTCTTAGGCAAGATAATACTCCTTCAAGGGTAAACTTGGATATAATATAGTACGCGACGTGTACGATTCTGTCACGGTGGGAAAGTTTACGACCGCGTCTTGTTAGAGGCTGCCAATCTGTAGCCGTGGATGCGACAGAGCGTATTTTATCTTGTTTGAGCGCGAATTCGAATTTGGTAAATCCGTCATATTTAAATTTTATGAGACCACATGTGACCTTCACGTACGGCTCGTAGCCTAGATCTTTTGGGGGTTATAATACAAGATATTTTTTATAAAATTTCTATATGTAAAATCTTATTTACTTTATCGTATAATCTCGGAACATGTCCACTGGTTAGGTAGTTCTTTCTTCTCAATCATATTGTTGAATAATTTAATTAGCGGCGTGACCAGTTTGTCTTTTCCTGCTTGTAACATTTTGTTTGTTATGCCGTAAGTGTTAAATAGCCAAAAAGGTAAAAAAATATCTTTGTCTCCGCCAAGGCGCAATTGTCTATCAAAAAGCCACATTTTTGCTATATCGTGGAAGAGGTTACGAAAACCAACTTTGCCTCAAAGTAAACCATGCTGAATCAATTCATAAGGTTTACGTAGCTTTTTGCTTGAATCAGCTTTTTAATTGGATGTTATCGATAATAGCCTGGATATCGGAATTTTTGCACTGTTCGTGTTAATTATGAGACTATTCTCATTCCAAAAAGAAGCTGTGGTCTAGGATTGAGACCACCCAGCTTTTTAAGTATATAAATATACACAGGGACGTTTTTAAGTTTATTAGTATTAATTTATCGCCTGGAAATAAAAGGTAGAACACGCGTTTCTTTCTCTGAACACAGAGAAACATTCATAAATCAGGTGACGGAAATAATATTTATGTCATTGAGCCAACGATGGCGATGTTTTAACATTTTTGTAGATATTTATGGTGTTGTTACTATTGCCTTAGCTTCTTTCGAGCTTTGAACAAAGATGACTTTTTATAATGTAGAATAGAATGTCCTCTCTCCCTCTCTCCCTCTCTCCCTCTCTCTCTTCTCTTCTCTCTCTGTTGTAGAAGATAGTAAAGCAGTTAAATAAAAAAAAAAATGATATCTTTCTCAATATTGTCAAGATGGAATCGCATAATACGAGTATAACTTCTTTGTCGTTATTCGTCTAAAATTTTCTAAATACTTCTAACTTCATATTTACGTTTGCCTTTTTTTTTTTTTTAGTGTGGGAAATTATCAAATAACTTCTCCCGCTCTGGGTGGAGCGGGAGGTCGTGTCAGACTTTTACTGACTAAAACCCACCCGTGTTCCTTCTGTTGCCTGTGTGACGGGGCCGCGATATCCCTTTCGGACAAACTCGCAACCCTGGCAGGATCTATGTTTGCCTGGATCGGTCTTTAACAAAGGAGTCGCTCCATAAAAATACAGAGTCAAGTCCTTTTAGCCTTGCTAGAGTGACGTTAATGCAATTCTCGTCCTCGGATAGCTCTACAAAACACTGTTTCTCTGTTACCAACAGTGTTCCTCTTTTTAATGTGACGAGCCAGTCACAGAAACGCGCCGCGACTTTACGATGGATATTATCAATGATTTATTTCATTTCATTATGAATGGTTTACGATCTGTTTAAATACCGCCTTATAGAGCCGTATTTGTCGTCAAGTTTTGTTGTAGAAGTGTTTAATATTTATCGGATATCACACTTTCATGTTCTAGTGTCTTTGTAAGAGATTCCTAGATCCGTGGAATTGCAGACGTTATTGGATAGCTAAGCTTTCAGCGAGTTTTAATGCTATCTACAATACATGATTATTTACTCATACTTGTTATTAGCTATTGTTAACTTTTATAAACACTTCTGATTGGATACCCCTCCATCCACTTCCCCCACTCCAACCTTTGATGGAATTGAACCCGCGGTTCTAATTTTAAAGTTCTGCCGCTACAAAATGCAAAATCTGAAAATTACTAATTTTTCTGGAACTAATCTTTAGAATTCAAGTTGTATTATGGTAGTTTTTGAACTTCGCAGAAAACGCACAGTACTGCAAATGGGTTCCATAAGATCGATCAAGGTGTTCTTCTTTTCGTGTGGTTAGTGTCTAACCTGATGTCAGAGTTTTAAAACCGCACATGGGCCTTTGACTTGGCTTCACATGCCGTTGAGAAATATCTCTCAGGCATGCCGGTTTCCTCACGATGTTTTCCTTCACCGTTTTTGAAGCAAGTGATAATTATATAATACACACATAAATCCGAAAAGTCAGAGGTGCGTGCCTTGGGTTCGAACTCGAGAGCTTTGACTTGGCAGTCCGACGGTCTCACCACTAGGCTATCACTGCTCGATCAAGATGCTTATATCGGCAAACTGCACTCAGTAGTCTTTAGTTCCAGATGAATTAAATTAAATGGAGCCGCGTAGCGCGTTGTAAAGACAAACTGATCCCCAATAAAGAGCGTTCAACGCGTCGAGGTGAGCCCACACAACAACGATAATCCGAAGGCTCGGACAACTAATTCGAGTTTGTAGTAAAGTGGCGGATGTATGGTTTAGTATTAGTTACAGTTTGCTTTTCATGGGAAGTGACAGTTCTCCTCTACGTTGGTTTTAGTTTTGCTAAAATGAAGGGCATGTCTTTTATATCCTTTTGTGCTCATGAAAATATTGACACCACCACTACTATCGACCTCCGATCTCCGGAGGGGAGTGATGTGGCGACATCTATATCGCCACATTCGAACTACGCATCAAAGACCTGACGTCACACAAATCCTGCATCGCGCAATTAGAGTTTACCGTGCAAACACCATAATTATATATATAACTTCTCCGACATCAATCGTTGGGCAGTTGCCCGCCAGACACGAAACCCGTCTGGTCGGAGAATCCTCCCTTTTAAAAGAGGATGAGTAAACTTTACACCCTGTTCCTCATGCTTTTAAACATTATTTTTGGGTAGTTCGCCGATTGGAGGTGGGGCTATCGTCGCCTTCCAAGTTTGCGCCCAACAGTAGCTAAAGCTATTCAATTAAATCTTAATATTATCTGCAGTCAGTCTATTGCTGCAATAACTCAAATTTTATTTAAATGCTTCTATTCTACTAAAACAACTAATATGCTACTGCGTTTCCCATTCTATTTTTACTTCAGCTTGCTTCAGCTATGTACGAGTAAATACTGCATTCTTCCGTGTTGAGAATGATTTCCAATATCCTGTTATTGCTTTACGATTAAACGTATACTCTATTTATGCCAAGGTTCTACGTAGGTATTCTAGTTATACGTGCCATCCACAACCACGCCGCGAATAAAGTTTCAAATTCTGCACTGAGTAAAAATTTTAACGGTACATGCAACCAGGCCCGTCCTTGCTGGAGTACAATTTTGCGGTATTGCAGGGAAACATGAGCTTTGCCGGCTAGCCATAAACCTATGAAACACGGCATTTTTCGCTTGTCAGCTACACGATTAAAGGTAGATAGCATAAATGGAAAAGCTGTCAGCAACGGGATGCGATAGTGTAAAATATTCGAAACAATGTTCGTATGCTGGTCCAATTCGCGTGCCATTCAAAAAGACTATATGAAAAATAGAACATGATAAAGTAAATTATGATTTATCAAATCACAATAAATCGTCGATAGTCGAGGATTGAAAACGTCGAATAGTCGAGGAGCTAGTGGCTAAGTAACAACAGCCGCACTGGTCGATCCATCAGGTTAAGCTACGCTTGCCGGGGTTGGTCAGTGGATGGGTGACCATCTTTACATACCGAGAATCCTCCGTGCCTCGGAAAGCACGTTAAGCCGTTGGTCCCGGCTGGCATTCGTGGATCTTTGACAGTCGTTACGAGTCGTCAGAAGCCCGAAAGTCTGACACCAGTCTTACCAAGGGGTATCGTATTACCAAGCTAAGGTTGTGGAGATCAGATAGGCAGTCGTTCCATGTAAAATACTGGTATTCAGCTGCATCCGGTTAGACTGGAAGCCGACCCCAACATAGTTGGGAAAAGGCTAGGCAGATTGAGATGACAATAAATATCTTTTTAGATTCACGAATTTTCACCAGCATGAAGTCCCTATGTAAAGCTGTTCGAAATCGAAATGTCGTTTTGAAGAACATTGAATTTGCGGGCTGAATAAGCCCCAGGCACACATTTCGATGCCGGTGCTGGTTGGTTAACTGTGCAAATTATTGTGTAGGGTGCGTCACCTACACCTTTTTCGTTTTGTTTGTGGCACTGACACCCCGCAGACTTTGTACTACAGATTTCGAATTTGCTCCTGGATCTAGTTTCACAGGAAGATCAGGATTCAGAATTTTATTGTTTGAAACTGCGGTGCTTAGTACTCTATTTTTAACCCCGACGCAAAAACAGGGGTGTTATAAGTTGTAGCGTTGTGTCTGTCTGTGGCACCGTAGCTCTTAAACGGGTGAACCGATTTGAATGCCGTTTTTTTATTTGAAATCAGGTTTTCTAGCGATGGTTCTTAGACATGTTTTATCAAAATCGGTTCAGCCGTTTGAAGATTATCAGCTCTTTTCTAGTTGATGAATGGATGTGAGCGTCTTCCACAGGTCTGATCGATTAGAAATATATCCATAACCTATTCATTGGAATGGTCTCAATGAATAGGTTATGGATAGATGATGAACAGGGTCTGGTCATGGAGTAGGAAAGAGAAATGAGGAAATGAATATATACGAGTATATACATATATTATTATATTTATATTTTTTATATAATATTATAAACACGAAAGTTTGTATGTATGGATGGATGTTTGTTACTCTTTCACGCAAAAACGAATGAACGGATTTGGATGAAATTTGGCACGCAGATAGTTTATGACCTGGATTAACACATAGGATACTTTTTATCCCGATATTCCTACGGGATCGAGATTTATGCGGGTGAAACCGCGGGGCGCTGCTAGTTTTAATATAAATTCACTTGTATATTATTATGCTCCAGTCCTATGAATTCCCCTTCCACCTGATTTGATATTCTATTCGCACATGTTCTAGGCATATACAATACTATCCGGTATTATGAAATTAGTTTCAAGACGGTGGCTTAGAAGGTTTCTAAGAAACCATTTTCGACACGTCCCCTCGTTGACCGGGCGCTCACACCTAATAGTTAACCTAACCATCGACCCGTGAAGGAATCTACCACGGTTCACTAAACAATACCCCAGCAATAAGACGAACAAAAAACTTATCGCCGAAGTTCCAACTCCCAAGTCTTAAATAATTAACAGCCATCAATATCGAACCAGTTTGGGGACAAAACTACTTTTTGTTAAGAAAATACGACGTCAGCATTATTTGCTCCACAAGTTCCCAAAATAACATTGGCAGGTCCTTGAGAGCCGCATTGTCTTCCAGATTAGGTAAAGGCATGTTCCTCCCCATCCCTCTCACTCTTGCGAGGAGGTCCTCGTCGCCTCATCTTGCGGACTCACGTGTCCTCAGACAGGTCTCTGTAAATTATGGATGCGGCGTGTAGATAACAATGTTTTAAAGAAAGTATAAAACTGCAGATAGTGCAGAGGCGCACGTTGATCAGGCGCTCGTTCGCTGTTGTTTTCACAAGATAGTTTTTTCATTTCGCATGAAATGAATATTTGTTTTTCATCTCGATACTTTATACGACTTTCTACCATCTAATCAGTATTTCTATACAATTTTATTAAAGCAAACAAATTAGGTACCCAAATTCACAAGTATGAATTTTATTACACATGCAGCAGTCACAAGAATAATTAAGATAGCAGACAGAGGTTTTACGACTGATGCTTCTTGTCCGTAACATCTTAAAGTTTAGGACATCGTAATGGTTTTATGAGTGCTAAAATACAAAATACTGTCTCGGCTACATACCTACTAAAGTACACGCTCTGAACACTTATTAGCATAATTTTATAAAGAGTAACAAAGAGAAATTGAGTTTAAAGCTGTAACTGGAATCAATAATAATGCCTGCTCTCATTACCACCATAAAACTAATACACTAGAAACGGAAATGCATAAATAAACAGATAATATCTACATAGACATCAGAATTGATACGCGTAAACAATAATAACATGAAGTTTTTCTTTTTCCTGCCTTTATGGGGTTACTTTCTTAAGGCGATGTCTTACTGCGTGAAGGCTCCCGTATACAGGCGCGACACGACTACACGACACTAGTGAAACAATTTCTTTGAAAACTTCATGGAAATGGTTCTGCAGGGGTCACGTCGCGCCGTACCGTCGCGCATGTCTGCGGGAACCTACAGAGCTGTAATTATTTCGAGATACCGAGACCTATCAATACTGAATTGATCACAGAAATAAGCGCTGTGATCAATCATATAAGCTAGTAAATGTTCGCTGCCAAACATGGGCTCTCTCCTGTGGTACTACAATGAATGAATCTCGGTAAGAAACGTTATCCAAATGTCCATTAATATTGACTTTCACAAATACTTTTAGTCCAATTTGCACTATGGCGTCGCACAGGTGCGCTGGATTGGAGGGTGGAAATCGACTAGGAAACTAGTCACTGTGAAAACGAACGGTGGACCACAGTGGAAGGTGTACTTAAATGAAAATACTATATTCCACTGGCAGTGCGACAGTGCGAGTCCGTCACTGGTGTCCTAAGTGACATGGGGCCCTTAATCCACAAGAGATTTCTAAGTATCGCCACACAGTTGCTCGACTCTCTCGCTACGCTACACATCATCGCCTTAAACACATTCAATACGTAACATATCGCGTAGAGATACAATAAAACATTACAATTACACCGTAATTATTTACGAGCAGCGATCTTTCATATTTATTATGCCACAGTATTGTTTTGAGTCCGTGCACACAAATGCCAGTAAAATCATAATGCATGTATAATGACAGGTTAATTGTCAGTACGTCTGCATACGCCGCCTGGCTTTGCTTCTTGTATTGTTTTCGCCATGTATCCGCTGTATTTGTGCCAGTGCTGAGATTTATGATGACTTGCCTCTCGTTTGGGGAAGCCTAATCAATAAATCTGGTGTCAACCCTAATGGTATAGATGGTAAGCTTGAATAGCAACACCTAATATAATATTTTTATTTTTATTTATAAATCACCGGAAAAAATAAGAAAAATGAATAACTTAGAATTTAATAGAACTTTAAACAATTGCCTTTGTGACAGATGTTTTTATTCAATAGATGATTATTTAAATTTTATTTTTCATGATGTATACCTAACTATAAATTTACGAATACTTATTTAAATTATAATTATTGACATTATTTATAAATCTAAACAATAAATTGATGAACAGTCTTGAGATATAATCTAATAAACTAATTTAATATATTTTATAATGTTAATGTGCCTAATTAATGTTATTCTTATTATAGACTGTTTTTATTTTGAATGATGTGTGTGACTAATGACATTGGAATGATGTGTGTGACTAATGACATTAATGTTCTTTCATTATAATTATTAAAGCATGTACTAGTAAATATTTGCACGGCTGATAAGTCTAATATAGTGAGACTAAAATTATTTTACCTTGATAATATGTAAGTACCTTTATTTAGGCAAATAAAGGCTTGTGCAGACCAGCGCGACTTGTCGCGCGACGCGACACCGGTTATTGTTATACTGTGAATTTTTCTTAGAAATTGTATTGTTCGTGTCGCGTCGCGCGACAAATCGCGCTGGTCTGCACAAGCCTTAAATAAATTTCATTTCATTTCTAATGTTACCTACTTTACAAGCTGATACACGACACAAGATCAAATTGGATTTGGTGTCAGAAACCGGGGTAAAGTCTTACATAAGATTCTCATAATATTGATATTCTTCTGTTGGGTAATTGTGTAACGTAGCAATGGTTTTCGTTCTGACAGTTCAATAACATTCATTGTGTTATTTAAGTTGTTAAGCAGACAAATTTTTCGAACATATGAAGCAATGAATTTTCAATATCCTTCAAAATCATTCAGATTGTGATTGATTATGCAATTAGGGTTCTGTACTTGACTGTGTGTATGTAACTTGTAGATGTAGACAATTTTCATCACAATTTCTCATTTTCTACATACACTTTTGGGCCATTGACGCCATAACCTTCGCTGAAATCGGCCATCTTCGTTAGCTGTTACTGACGACCTATTTAGTAGTCATTGAGGCAAGAACGATGCCAGATAAGATTGTCGCTACGCATGGTATACTACCGGGCACCCTCATAATGCATACCGTGTTATGTGAAAAACAGGCTGTACCATAAATAATCTATTTATCGTAAAAAAGACTAGTGATGATTAGCATTAGTGGTGGTGCCAGTAGCTTTGCACTTAATAGCGTTTATTCAGAAAGTGGGCAACCTTGCAAATAGCTGCCAAATAATTCGCTGTTTTGGTTAATTTGACAATAATACTATAAGGAACAATAATTAAAAACTAAAATTGAAATATATAACTACTGAACAATCAATATTTTAATATTGATTATAATGCAATAATTAATATCGTAACACCGAATAATTCGTTTTTATGAGATGTAAAAAAGTATTTGGAAACTTTCCAAATGCCTTTTTTACACCTAAAACGGTTACAACATCGAATTCAGTGTTATAATTGCAATTAATTATTATAAAATTATATAAACAGGTAAATATTTGACATCTATTTGTGACGTTGCCATTTACATCAACACTTCCAGGATTGACTGCTGTGATTATCCTTGATTCATTGAATAGTTCATGCTTGCCTTTCTGTGTAGCCTTTTCCCCAACTATGTTGGGATAGGCTTCCAGTCTCACCGGATTCAGCTGAATACCAGTATCTTACATGGAACGTCTGCCTATCTGACCATATCTGCAACCTAGTTACTGGGTAACATAATACCCTGATAAGACTGGCTATCAGACTTTTGGGTTTCTGACGACCCCGTAACGACTGTCAAAGATCTAAGAATGACCGCCGGGACCAAGTGCTTTTCGAGGCTCGAAAAAAAAATTTGCTGTTCCCTACATTTCGACGAGCTATGCGAACATAAATGTAGTGAACAGCACATTTTTTTTTCGCGATTTCAGCGTTGCTCTCATAGTGAAAGTTGTTTATAATGATGAGTACAATGATCCCTTAAGAGGTTTAGGGTAAACAAAAACTAAGCCTGTATATCAAACCTTACGCTTTACGACCATAATTGACAGGCGTGTAAACACAGACAAAAGCTAGTTTATTTCACATGTCTACAAAAATGTTTGTATAATAAATGATGTCGTTATTTTCGTGGTTATACGGACTGATCTAAAGCAGTGATTTAAATAGTTGGTTCTCAAGGGACCGGGACGCCTGGTTACGGTCGCTGGCGTCCGTGTGAACACCGCCTTATTTTTATATCCATCTCTATTAGAGCTTTGTGGCCCTCCATGAATATGTACAGGTTTTTTATAGCCTCCAATAGTACACTATATTTACGCCTTACACAATTATGTATATTTAATTTGAAATAAACATACCAAAAGTCTTACTCGTATTACGAGCAGTTTAAGTGAAAAACAAAAAGATGATTAAACATAAAACGTTTATAACAAGGCGTGTTGTGATTACTAATTGGCGGCTAATCAGTATTCTGTGTTAGAACGATTAACACGTTAATAAAGGTAACCTAATAAAAGCGCTGGTCATTAATTAGATGGCGAAGAGCGCTTACATTATTGAATATTTCGCGTAGTTTGTTAACGACATAAACATAACGGGCAGGGTTTTATTGCAGTGTCGACTAGTTTTTAGGGTTCCGTACCTCAAAAGGAAAAAAAGGAACCCTTATAGGATCACTCGTGTGTCTGTCTGTCCGTCTGTCACAGCCAATTTGCTCCGCATCTAATGGACCGATTAAGTTTAAATTCGGTACACATATTATGTATTTCTGTGACCAAACACGGATGTGTAACGTAAATAAATGAATGTTGAATATGGGGGTTACTTTGGGGGGTAAATATAATTAATAATAATAATAATACCAGCCTGTTACTCTCCCACTGCAGGGCAAAGGCCTCCCGGGCAAGGGGGGCGGGGGGCGGGTAAGGGGGGTAAATATGAAATAATAAAGTTTTGCAAACTAAATCGTGTAACATTTCAAATGTAAGTGGTTGTTGCTTGGATCTCATTTTTTTTTTAATAATTTTAAATTTAATACTTTTAAAGACATTTACTTAAGAAAATTACGCAATACGAATATTAGTCGCAAGATTTGATTATTTCTTCTTTCGTCTTATTTCGTATTATTTCGTCTTTATCGGTGAAATGCAGAAAACACTTTTCCTATAGTCTGGTCTCTCTGTAGTCAAAATTATCTACTTAGGTACTCTATTTTCATTTGCTAGTAGTTCATTCACTAAGCCTGTTCATCTAATTTTCCCTTCTACATCCAAACATGTCATCGCCCGGCGTAATGTTCGCTAAATGGTCAACGCCCTAGACGTTTTATTCTCGACGCCTACATTCAGATCTGTCTGCACTAAAATAAGAAGTGTTGAAGCCCAGCTAGGGCTCCAGTGGCTCTGGAGTGGGCTAATTTATAAGGCGGGTGGACTGTCATTGCTGTCAACTGTCTCAATCATCACCATGTTAACGACAATGTTAGGATTGTCAAGAAGTGATAAACGGTTGTGTTTATTTTGTTTGTGAATCTGTCAGAATGTTCAGGTAATTGTTGTTATTTTTATGGGGATTATTGCCAACCGCTGCCTTTATTCAACTCATTAGAGATGCAGAAAAATTTCCCCCTTTCACACCATGCTGGTCTTTTAGCCTACCTCGTCCAGACATTGCCAAGGAGGTTATGTCGGTTACCCATCTTGTCCTCAACCTCCCTAGATTTTTGCGACAGATCTTTATAAGCTCTCAGTATAAGTAGGATTCATACCATCCTCGGCAAATAAGCCGTACGCACTTACGTAAAAATATGGCGGCGGGATGTTATCGCGCACTGGATTTTCAACTCGGTGTTGTGTTGAGCCGAGCGTTGAGAATCCAACGCGCTGAGACGCACTATCGTCCCAACGCGTTGAAAAAGCACACTGTTGGATTTTCAACTCTCGGCGCTGAGCAAAGCGTTGAAAAATCGCCCGTGCGTACCTGGGCTGACTCCTATATTATTATGTAACTCTTCGAGATTCGCAAAGATAAGGACTAATCTGATACTAATACTGTTTGAAAAACTTTCTTGCCTTTTAGCCTGTCTGGTCTCTCTTTTTATTGTCGCGCGTGTCACAGAATACATTACACCTACGCAACTAAGTTTCAGTTTTTTATTCTTTGTAGCCTCGTATGTGTCTAATGTGTCTCTTGGCATAACGATATTAGGTTAACTGAACTTTGTGACCATATTACAACGAAAAATATACCGACACATGACATACTTAACGTATATTTTTTCTACGATTATATTATGAACCCCTATCAAATGACAAACTGAATAATAGATCTACTCAAATTTATTAAAACCGTCTCCACGAAATTGGTAAAATTTTGCGTTTTTTTTTTTCTTCAAAATAATCTTATTAACGTCTTATTCGAGTCGTTACGCTTCCAAAAATTGGGACCTTCCTATTAAACTGCGTAAGTAATTTCTACAAGAATCATCTATTAGCTGAAGTTATGAAATCCTAAATCGCTTTATGGAGTAAAAGTGTCATTATGTAATAAATAAAGAATGGCTCCGGGCCTCTAAACGCTGTTATTGGCCGCCCACGTTAGTGCTAGCGGCCCCCAGCTTCTCTTTTTACTCGTAACTCTAGGTTTTCTCGGCCGGGGCCCGCACGAGTCCGCCCACGGGTTTGTCCTTTATTTCTTTTCAATTTAGCGAAATGTCGCAATTGCTTAGATATACTGGGCTTGTTAAAGTTACGTGGAGTTTTATTGTATTTTACACAGCTTTTGATTTGAAAGGTGTTCGACGCAAATTGGTAAATGATACCAATTGCCTCTTTTAAGGTACTTAATTGGAAATCTATAAATCTAATTGCTAATCCTATTTTCACATAAGTTCCTATTCATCCTATTAACTATATTCAAAAGTTTCTCATCTATCTATCCATAGCATTGAATTGATAGATCAATTGGAAAATCTCAAAACTTTTCAAACAGATCTAACTCAATGAACCCAAATCAACATGATGAAAACGTATAATAATATCCAATTTCATTTCCCTTTTGGGTCATGGGTGAGTGTTTCAATGGCCCCATTAAATCAAGGAGTTTGAATAGTGTTCCCTGCGCGTCAGACCGTCAGTGCGTAGGGTCCCTGCACGAAGCTGCGTTGTATTCGTCGTGGGTAGCGCCCGGCGGCGCCACAGACCCGTTTCTGGTTTTGATACAAGTGACAGCGATTGTTCCGACAAAGTTTCCGAATGTGAGTAGGTAGTATGTTTGTTGACTTTACGACTTCTGCTTCACTGGAGCTTTGTTCAGGAGAAAGTAGGCTCGTGGCAATCTAGAATATAATATGTAGAAGTTACCTTTACGGGTCGGGTAGGATGATATTGTTAGCATAACAAACAAACAACGGCACTTTTGTCTAGGTAAACATAATCCAGGATCAAACATGTTTTCGTTTTTACCTTACTTTGAATAAAGGCTGACTTTAAGTGCCTGTACTAAAAAAACAGTATACAGTGAAAAAAAAACATTGTTCCCTACATTTTGACGAGCTATGCTAACATAAATAAATGTAGGGAACAGCTGTTTTTTTCGTGTTTTCATGGTTTCTCCCATAGTGAAAGTAGTTCATAATGATGAGTACAATGACCCCATAAGGGGTGTCCTATAAGTTCAATTTCACCCTTTATATCGGCAGTGCACGTTATCTCTTATGCCTTGCGAGTTGTACCAATCAATGCAACAGTCCCTCGGGAGTCCGCGGTCCTTGAACGTCGTATACGAGTGTCACATCGTCTATAGAATTAATCGAATAGACGCACTAGACGCACAAAACGATTACACGATATCTAACATATTTTTCACATTCACACCACAATCGGCAATATTTTTCCCGTTTCTGAGTGGACACAGCCTGAAGGGCCTGTAGCCCAGCCAGGCCTAATTCCGAACTGATGTAAATACAGCTGTGAAAAGCGTTGAAAAAACGAAAGGAAATTAGCAACAAACAAAGTGATAAAACACTCAAGCTTCGCAAAAGAAATCCCCAGTCGAAAGAATTTGATTAGACACATTTTTCAATGGAGGCTTTAAAAGCGTTGAGTCATATCGGGTGATAGATTTACGTAACAAATATATTAGGGGGAGTTCCCCAGAAATGAAATGACATAAAAAAAACCAACGCAGCGACTAAGCACGCGAGTGCGTGTCTACAGTACTTAGATGCTTGACTACAGATAGGGTTATCAGACATCCTGGCTAGGATTGATGGAAGACCTAGATTTCTTTAGAAACCTTTTCCCGAGTAAATCTCGTCTAATGAGCTGTTTGGAACGGATTTGGTTCAACAATTCTGTGTCTGAGATATTTCGTGCCCTTTAAAAGATGTAAATTAACCTAACTTAAACAGTCTAATTAAATTAGTTCAGATTCATTATTTTAATGAACAATTCGAAGAGCTCACTTCTAATTATATGGTAGTGGCAAGTTGGCAACCCTAATTTATAAGAGGCTTTTCATTCATCAATATTTGTTCAAAGTAGAGATGTGCCGAGTCAGGCTGACTCGAGTACTGACTCGAGTACCTAGTAAGTACTCACATACTCGAGTACTCAAAATATAGGATTCAAATCCACAGTACTCGGATACAGGACTCGAGTACTTACAGTATTCGAATACCAAGTCGCGTATTTTAATCGCAATCTTGTACCTCCACGCATAAAGTCGAACTTTGCATGCTTACGATTCGCGTAGCTTACTGAGTGAAGCTAGTCACGAGTGTCGCGCGTGACAAGTTAAAAAAATAAGTTTGTTTCGCTTTAATTGTTTCAAAAAATTACAGTGTGTTCACTATTAATTCCAAATTCCTACTAAGATTGAATTTTCTTACTAAATGACTCAATAAAAGTACATAATATTTAATTAATAAATGCAAAGTTTACTGTCAGAGTACTAAATAAAAAAAAGACTGATTATATTGATGACTGATTAGATTAAAAAGACTGATTATACCATAATAATGTTATTATTTACTTACTGTCCTATCGTCATATAATACTTAGGAACCGAAAGCAAGCTTTCGAGAACAAATAAAAAAGTACTCGAGTCTACCAAAGTACTCGAATACTCATGCTGGTACTCGAGTACCTATCCGAGTTCCGTGACTCGAATCCTGATTCGATTCCTTTTTCAACGAGTACCAAAATACTCGAATACCAAAAATAGCCGACTCGGCACATCACTAGTTCAAAGTTATATAACCGTTAAACATGGCGCCGCAGAATGATTGCTGCCATTGAGCTTACGATTCAATAAAATGATCAGGTATTTAGGGTGATATAAATTCTCTCAGCCTTACTAATAAAAATAAGTTAAACATCTGTTTAACGGTTGTATAGTTATACAATGTATAAGCTGTGAATAGGCGTTACACACTACCCTTACTAATAATCAGTCTTTAAACAATGAATAGTTACCCACTGCTTATGACAAAAACCACTGGCAACATTAAAAGGTGCGTTCTGAAACTGGTACTGCGTAATATCAGTGACGTTTTTTCATTTGGGAAAACATTCATAACTTAATACTTAAGACTTCAAAAAAATTAAAAAATTAAAATTACGTCGTTTTTATTTCAAAACTACTGTTTTAGCGTTCTTTTACGAATTAAAAAAATTAATTATTATTAATTCACTCATGAAAGAATGATGATGCATGCATTATGTTAAGAACGCAACCAGTGAAAGCTGTCAAAGTCAATCTTGAACTTAAAAATATCGCAAAGTTCAGTAAATTTTAAAATTGTGAAGAGATTTTTATCTGCAATAATGGCTGAAACTAATGCAAATGCAAATAACAACGACGTGAAAAATAAAAGGAAACGGTCTGCGAATTGGGATAAAATAGAAAAGGTAAGAAATATATTTTCAGAAAATAAACAAAGTTCACAAATAGATTTGAAACTAAGGACATCAATATTTGCGTATTTTTTCAGAATTTATTGAAAAGCTGCATGACGGAGTTTGTGTCTACTATAGAAAATAAGAACACGGATACAAATACAAATAAAAGTAAAATAGCAGCTTGGCAAACAGTATCGCAAAGGTTTGTAAAACGTGGTATATTTCATAATAGGTGTTGTTATAATCTTTCGTGTAATTGGCAACTATATAAATTTTACAGGTTCAATGAATTAAATAACCGCGTGAGGGATTTAGCTGAATTAAAACAACAGTGGCGTACTATGAAACTAGATGCAAAAAAGAACATGTCTGAGGTGAAAATATTGATGAAGGGCACTGGTGGTGGACCAAAACCTCCTAGTCCAAATCCAGATACTTTAGAAATCTTGAGCATGATTCCACAGGAATTTGAGACAGATTTTAATGTTTTTGACAGCGATGGCATTAGCATAAGTCCAAAGGTAAGATAATTTAAGTCTAACACCCTTTTAGTAGCTCAACTTGTAACGGTATAATTGCATCTAAGAAACTGAATTTCACCCACTTTTAATCTAATTGTTATTAATGTTTGTGACATTTGTGCAACTTTCTGTTTATACTTAATTATTCTACATTTATTTCAGAAACAAAATACAGAATTGGAACCTAGTATTAGAACTCAAGAAATTGTTCTCACACCAGTCGCTAATACTGAAAATATAGTTGAGGTAAGGTAATATTGATCATACGTTGATGTTTTTCTATTCTACCATCAAACAATCTTCAAGTTTAGAGTGAATATGGTTCACTGTAATCAACTATATCGCCATATTTTCCAAGTAATAATTTACAAATTTAATTTCAGTTTTAATTAATTAAAATTTTTTGTCTTTGTTCCAGAATATAACACCAATATCATCAAAATTAAATATCCCATATCAAAAGCCACCTGTATTGAAACGAAAGCTACCGTTCAATGATAACAATAAACCAAAACATTTGGTAAGATTTTTATTGTTAATAGAAAGGTGTAAATTCTTGTGTCATAAACATAATAGTAAATTGTGATTGTATAAATTATCTGTATTTGTTTTAGGATAAGGAGTTTGCCAAAGAACGGAATCATGTCCTTCTAAGTTGCATTAGAGAGGAACATGAACTCAAAATGAAAAAAATTATGGAAATTCATATATTTTCTACTGAAGAGCATAATTTAAAAATGGAACAAATGTTAGAAATCCACAATTTATTAAAAAAAGAAGCTAATCTTCGCATGCAGAAGTTAAAATTGGAGATAGCTCAGTTAGAATCTATAAGAAATAATAAATAAGAAAATTAAAAATGTGTTTCAATAAATATTCGTCTTGATTCTTGGCCAGTAATACTGTCAGGAACATTACTTGGCACATTTTGTCCGGCATTATTCATAGTTGCAACAGTTTCTGGAAAATCTATATCTTCATTCATATCAATGGCAATATTATGTAATATAGCAAGTGCTACTATATATAACTTAACATTTTCAAGTGATACACTGAATCCATGTAAAAGACACCTGAATCTTTGTTTCCAAACTCCGAAACATCTTTCAATTGTATTTCTCGTTAAAATGTGAGATCGATTGTAAGCTTCCTCCTTTGCATTACAAGCATTGTGTACTGGTGTAAACAAATAATTTGTTAAACCATAGCCTGAATCTCCCAGTAAAATGCCATTAAATTCTCTATTTTCAAATCGCTGTCGTAATCTACTCTCTCTAAATATTCTTGCATCATGAGTGCTGCCTCTCCAGTGCGCCACTAAATCTCTTATCCTTAAATGAGAATCACAGACTACTTGGACATTCAGCGATGAAAATCCTTTTCTGTTTATATAGTATTGAGCACTATCTCCACCTACTTTTTTAATTTTCACGTGCGTGCAATCAATAGCACCTATTACTTGTCGGAATCCACAGATATTTCTAAATCCCGACACGACATCTTCTTGTTCTGCCACTACCGCAGGCATGTATACAAATCGTGATGCCTTATTAGCCAAAGCTAAAGCCACTCTCCGACACACATTCGTGATGGATTGCTGGCTTAGTCCATGAATGTCGGCTGCATCATCTTGAACTTCTTGTCGACCCCATGTTCTAAGAGCAGCACAAACTTGAAGTTCTACTGACAGCCCACCACCTCGAGCTTTCCGTTCGATGTCACATTTAACTAATTCAACAATTTTTCTTGCGTATAGTTTGCTGAACCTATATTTCAACCGAAACTCATTTTCTTGTAAACAGAAAGGGTCATAACGGTTTTTGTAACATTTTATTTTTCTTGGTGGTTCTTCATTATCAATTTCATCAAAAATATCGAAATATTGTAAATAATCCATGGTTTTCAAATTCAATACGTCAAATGCAAATAGTTAAAAAAAGGTTACACGCTTGCTATACAAGGTCCGAGGGCTGAATAACGGTTGTGCAATATCTCATTGTTTTAAAGCATCTGTTACACCAGATGTATACAACTGAAACGTCAAATAGCGTTTATTGGTAACGTTGATGCTATAACCCTGGTATACATCGTGCGTAAATGTTTATTAGTAAGGCTGTATATATAAATACTCAGTTTTAAGCCGCGTGCGGACTAGCGCGTCGCGACGATGGTAAATTGTTCTACCGTGAAGTTTTCTTAGAAATTGTTTTGTTAGTGTCGCGTCGCGCAAGTCTGCACTAGGCTTTAAAGAGTGAAGGAACGTAAAATAAGTACCTAATAATAAAATAGCAGTAGGTATAGGACAAAAACGCAGCAGCGTAGTAGAGCCGATTGGCGTGATGAATGTGTTAATTATCGGGCAGACCGACGCGACTCGACTCTAACAAAATAATTTCTAAGAAAACTTCGTGGTAGAATAATTATTACCGGTGTCGCGCTAGTCTGCACGAGCCTTTATGCATGACTGCAACGATTGACTGTAAAACTATTGATAATCATGTAGAACAAGATACGATTGATTACATATATCATAAAATTGATAATGTTGTTAACTATCAGAGATGATGCACCGACTTTGCGACGCCAGCACATCGTCATACTATGCAGCGTATAGTGCTACTTACATGCAAAAATCATGATCAAACGCCTCTCTAGAGTCTAACTAACGCTCAAGCGCATAAAGCGTAATCTAAAAATAAGGAAGCGAAGGAAAGCTAAGCGCCTGCGCTATGTTTAGTAAATAAATTCGCTTGAAGATTGAGATCTCTTTGTCTGCGCGGGAACAATAACTTGTATCACAGCTCTGGTACTACTCGTAATATGGCATCATGTTTAAGTTATGGAGACTGTAAGTTCATAATACTTTACATATATCGAGGCACACCTTTGTACACAAGATTACTGAAGCTGCATACATTGTTGTATCGTAACGGGATCTGTAAATTGGGATTTGTAGAAGCACTAGCTGCGCCCCGCGGTTACACCTGCATAGGTCTCGATCCCGTGGGAATATCGGGATGTAAAGTATCGTATGTCCTAAACCAGGCCATGGTCTAGCAATGAGCCAAATTTCATCCAAATCCGTACAGCCGTTTTACCGTAAAAGCGCAACAAACAAACAAAATCACTTTCGCATTTAAGTTAGGATTTCGTGAAGCTGTTTTAATTTTTTTTACTTTGTCTTCTGTCTCTGTCTTTGACTACTCTAGTCGCTGTGACTTTAGTCGAAAAAGAAACATAGAGCAGCATTAGCCTTTGCTTGTGCAATAGCCTCTATGAATTTGAACTTTGCAATTACAAAAGCATTAACAATACTGTATGGAAATAGCTTTTAAACATAACCATTATGAACAAACAATCAAAGCTTTGTCCTTTCCAGCGTAGCGACACAACATTAGTGATATGACAGGAAATTTTGTCATACGATTGTCACAAACAACCTTGTCATTACCCATGTTAGTCATTACCGTTTGTGGACCGCATTACCGCCCCGTTTTATGGTCATCGCCGTATCGATCTCGCCAATAATTATCTTAATTGCTGCAGGACTTGTTTTTCCATCGTTCAAGGAAAACTAAAAAACTCAAAAACTCTTTGGCGAGGATTTTTGCCTCTAATCTCATTTTAAACAACATCACGGCTGTACTCCCCGAAGTGTTAGGCAGAGGTGTACCTTTAGTACACCCACATTTCGCCACCTTTAGTACACCCACATTTCGCCAGTAATAATTAAGCCCCATGTAAAAGGTTGCGAGCGTATTGCCATCAACCGGGCAGAAGTTCTACTACTGAGAAATTCCTGATGAAAAAAGTCAAATAACACTTTGGCCGACCTAGGAATCGGGTCCAGGACCTCATGCTCAGCAGTTGCTCTGGCGACCACTAAACCTACGAGGCAGTAATCTCCTTTTTTACCGAGTTCCAAAAAGAAGGAGGTTATTTATGTTCGTCGCGTATGTATGTTTAAAAAAAAAAAAATATGTATGTCCGCCGATTTCTCCTGGACTGATTTTGAAAATTTTTGTTTTGTATGAAAGGGTATGCTCCCAAATTGATCCCTTATACATTTTATTAACTTTGTTTGGATAGTTTTTGAGTAAGCTTTAATAATACGTATTTTTCCCACTTAGTATATGTGGATGATATGATAACTTCCTCAAATTGATCCCTTATACATTTTATTAACTTTGCTTAGATAGTTTTTGAGTAAGCTTCAATAATACGTATTTTTCCCACTTAGTATATGTGGATGATATGATAGCTTCCTGTCAGTGTTATTTACATAGCAGGTAGTGGTATTCGAATTTGTGTGGGGTAGGTACCACGCCTAAAAAGATAAAAATTAAAACTTTTTACAAAAAAAACACTACAAAGTGAAAAATAAGTCGGTGTCTTTGGTTTTGAATTTTCTTTTTTTACCACCCACTTCTTTTATTTTTGTAAAATGTTTTTTGTTCGTACTTAAATAAAACTGTGGATGGAGTTAAAGTGGTTGCTGTAACAAACTTTGTAACTATACGACTATTGGCCATTCCCAAGAACGTATAATTTTAGTGAGTTCATATTATCAACGAGTGTCAATATTTTCGGTATCATGACCATGTTCAACAACAAAATCAGTACCTATTAATATCGATACGTACCTACACGAATAACATTGTTTTCCTCCATGTCAGCAAGTAGGTACCTATTTCCCGTATTACTTTTGGTTTGATTACTTGCTACATCCACAGTTTATTTGATTTGACCGCACCTTTCCCCGGAAGATTTTAGTTGCACTATAATCCTGAGTAGTTATTATTTGCCCTTTTATATCAAATCAGCACGAAAGCAACATAAAAGGAAGCATAATCGTAAAAATATCCCTGCATCCTGTTCCTATTGTCTTCAATGTTCAAATACCGCTCGCGATGAATCACTACCGTATAGACACAGTCGTGCTCAGTGCTACAGTAATTGTGCAAATAATGTATAATATTGATAAGTAGCAAGTGCGAGGGCCCCAGTGACGTATTTATCCGCAAGTGACATTTCCGTCCGATAAGTTGGTGGGAACATCCCTTCCGTCGCTTCAAGAACACATTGTTGTTATCTGATTTTCTTGTTGTATATTGATATGTTAGGAGTATCATTGATGACGGTATAGACAGTCTGTTTGTTTATTGGTTTGGTGATAGCAAACAATTTGCACCTTGAAGTCCTGGAATTCATTCAAGTCATCCAAATGGATTGGTTTAGTTTGGGAGATTACGTAGAAGGCATTATATCATTATTTTTTTTTTTCAGGTAAATTCCTCACATAGGTATTTCTACTTATCAACATTTTTATTGGTAAAATGGATTTTTTTTCGTTCCAAAAGACAATAATTTCTGTTGGTGAGAGCTCTTCAGTTTTTTCCAATATTGTAATGTGATTTGAACAAGATCTCGAAATTCAATTTATTTTGCTTATTTATAAGGCGTATTATTTTCATTGTATATATACATGGTCAAATTCAATTATTTTGCGAAACATAACTGACGTTTATTGGGTGGTTTTATCGTGTTAGATATCGATACGATACGATACCCGACACGTATGATGTTAGGTTTCAACAGCGAATATAATTTAAATAAGTGATTACTACCACAAGCTGTGACTATTTTAATAGCACAGTAGGTTCTAAAGGAATAGTATAAAATAAACAAAATTAATTAACTTCAGAGCGGTATTTTGCGTGTGCTTAAGCAACTTGAGAGGAATAACAGTTACTATCAGGTATTTATTTTTAATTAATTACCAACATTCTTTAATTCACTTAGAGCTGCCTATGCTCTTGTCTGTGCAGGGTAGTGGGCTCCAGAAAAACTTCACCCATTAGCAATGTAAAAAAACAATGCAAGGGGGTGAGGTTTCTCTGGAGCCCACTGTACCATAATTGTAGATTTATTACCACAAGGCATTTGCTGCTAGTACTTGGTCCACCTACTACGTCGTGAATTTCAGTCTCTCCATAATATGTGATGTAACTCTGTATATTCTTTAATTTTTTCGCTTTAAATGTGTCCATGATGAAAATACAAATTATATTACGTTTTTGCAATTTAAAAGTCAGTATCAGGGTTGTATGTTGATCTGAATATGATTCGCGATCGTATCAAATGTTTATTTATAGAATTATAATCATAAAAATCTTCAATACAACTCTCTAAGTTCATGTAATCCTATTACTACGACTATGTCATGAAATCATGACATTTGAGGATTATGCTTACTTAAGGGAGTTGTATTGCTGATTGCAATGATTATAATTCTGTAAAGCCATATTTGTTACGGTCGCGAATCATATTTTAATCTACTTAAAACCTGGGACTGACCAGTAAATTGCAAAAAACGCAAAAAAAATAATCGTACTAATGTACACCTCTGCGTGACCCTCCGGGGATAACAGGCGTGATATTATGTTATGTATGTAAGATCACTGTCCTCTGTTTGTTTAACATAATTATGTTCATAAGACTGAATTACGTACACATTCATAGAAATATCATAACATGTTATAACTTCTCTTATAGCTTTAATTTCACCCGTTTATAGACCAAACATATTCGTGTGTTAGTAGGTAATAAAAACAGTTATCAATCGTTCAGACGATAACATCGTATTTAGGGAGCCCGGGGGTGCAAGGGCGAAGTCAGATCGATGTAAATTGATAAAGTCGTGGGTGCTATCTTGAGGACACTCTATAAAATGGTGACAACTTTAGCGGAGCAGTTCTGTTTGGGAAAAAATCCTATGGTAAGTTGTCTCTTTAGCGGTCTTACTTAGCCCTCGTACCTCGTACTTTTGGCGATTTTTTATCTGCACGATAAAAAATCCCCAAAAGTTTCCTGGATTTTCAACGCACTGCTTACCGCCGATAGTTGGTAATCCAACAGTGTATCTTGTGACGCGCTGGGTTGTACTCTGTGATCTGTTTGATTCTCAAATTCTCAATGCTCGACCCAATACTGAATTGAAAATCCAACAGTGTATTTTTTGACGCGCAAGGATATAGGTACTCTCTCTTTGTTTGATTCGCAATGCTCGGCTCAACACAGCTCGGCTCAAAATCCAGTGCGCGATAAAAAATCGCCTGTTCTTACAGAGCTATCTAGTTTAGAGTGTTGGTACACAAAGTAATTGTATGTTAAGCTACTGTCTTCTTGCAAAAATAATAAGGCCACTTTCATAATTATTTTTGGATTTAAAGATACTGCCAAGATGGGACGAAAATGTCCCACAGTTGACTTTGTCTTAATGCTTCTACGCTTGAGTTTTCATAAAATATAAACTGA
Source organism: Agrochola macilenta (assembly GCA_916701695.1). Lineage (NCBI taxonomy): Eukaryota > Metazoa > Arthropoda > Insecta > Lepidoptera > Noctuidae > Agrochola > Agrochola macilenta. Next base: position 6,226,775 of record OU753570.1, on the reverse strand, counting down.
TGGATTGTGGGCACTTAAAATAATTTTACGCGGTTCGAAAAAATCATAAATAATATAAACAAAAGAGATAAAAGAGCCTGAAAAAACGCGTTTCATTCAAGTAAATCACCTGCCATTACAGTTCATTTTTTGCACCTTTTAATGTCGAGCAATGTCGACATAGTGCCCTCGGTGCCTCAGTGGCCTCAGTCCGCAGCCCGTCGACTTTGAGACAACATTGCAGCCCTCAGAGGATTATCTATATTTTCATTGACGTAATCATAAAGACGAGGGGAAAATATTTGACTTAAATATAGGCCTTGTTAACACGATTTTGAAGGTAGAAAATTATATTAATGTTGAAATGGCTACGGTAGATTGAATGATCTCGCTTGAATTCGGTTTTTAGTTCGAGCTTTCGCTCGATGATATTTGGAGTGAAGATACACCAAAAGCAAGTAAGGGTATACATGTCACGAAGAACAAAGATCCATGTTTCCAGTAAAATCGCGGGGCGTCCATCGTAGGTGTTTTAATTTTATCAACATAGTACACCCTTATTTATGTTAATAGCGGGTAACAGTGCCCTTTTAAGAGTTGAGCGTGACGGCCTTTTAATTTAATCCGGCAAAGTTAATTTATTTTAATTAAAACGATTATGTTATACGTACCTTGTTACTTTTATTAATTTTCTCGCACAAACATTTCATTTAAATAATTTAGTAAGCGGTCTTCACAACCCTGGGCAAATACTAAGCCTTTTTGAAAACTAGAATAGCAGAACAAAGATAATGAACCTTATTAATACTAATGATCTCTTAACACTTTTGCCCCCAAACTATAATCCCTGTTATATGAGTTACATTTCATTTAATTCAGAAGACTTATATTCGTTGTTCATTCGTTCATATTTTTTTTAATATTCATTTGCCCAATAACAGCGATGCGGATAATTTTTTTGATGCCCAATGAGCTATTCTCTTTTAAATATACTTGTACATAATAAATATGTATAATTATATACTACAGTGATAGTTTGTACTCGTATATTGTATTTTAGATTCAAATAAAGTATGATATTTAACTCGGAAAGCTGAAACGTGGACATTTCATTGTGAAAATCACAGTTAGAATCCTGAATTTTTGGGTTCAGAACTTTGGCAATGAAACTCCATTTAGGTCTCTCCAGTAATAGTAGTAACAGTAACTATTCCGTAATCTGTGGAAATGCTTTTACAACTTTATATATCGTTGACATAAATGGATTCTCCAATTTAGTTAGTGCTCTGTATTTCAACCACGTCTTAAAAGGCTAGACTAAAGCAATAAGCGAGGAAAGGGTCTAACTGTCTGTGAAAAGTGTTGCAGCAAAATGCTGGGAATATTGCCCGTTAACACTTGTTACGCATTTATGGAAGACGTTTGTAAATGTAGAGGCAATCTCCTGTTAAATCTATATAATAAAAATGAATTGCTGTTCGTTAGTCTCGCTAAAACTCTAGAACGGCTGAACCAATTTGGCTTATTTTAGTTTTGAAATATTTGTGGTCGCGTCCGAAGTAAGTGAAGTCCACCGTTCAGAATAGGTTTAAACGATGAGAAAATATGGAAAAACTGCGAGGTTGGAGGGATTGTGTTTTCCCATACAAACTGTTTCTAACTGTCGTTGGCATAAATCCTAACTAACAAAAACTACTAGGTTTGCATGAATTCACTATAGTACCTATTTCAATAGGTAGGTATTATATATGTAAGTAAGTAGGTAGGTAGGTACGGTATGTAGGTAGGTAGGTAGGTACGGTATGTAGGTAGATATGTAATAATAATTGATGATATTTGGAGAGAAAATGGTTTCTAGAACTAGATCTAACATTTTAATTTAATTTCTACAGATTCAGAAACTGCTAATAATAATTTAGCTTTGAAGCCTTGTAGGTTCTGCTTTTTCCTAATTGGTAGACTTATGTTATTAAATAATTTCTTGACTTTTTAACCGTTTTGTAAATTAACATGTCATATTTATGTAAATCAGGACCCCTCCCTACCTCAGACAACTTTTGTGCATTCTATAAACGAATGCCTGGATGTTGAGATAAATAAAGATTTATGATTATTGCTTGCTTTTTAGTCTAAAAAAATAACGAAAAGACGTCATACTAAGCAGTGACTTTATCTAGAACTTCTCCCCTTCCAAATATACGCTCATGATTAGGCAAATAGCCACTTATAAGATCTTGGAAAAGTCCCACGCAGGCTACTAAGCGTCGGATGAATGAATATATTTCCTGAAATTAGCCCAAGGATTCTTATTTGATGGGCCCTGAGTCAATTTAGATAGAAATGCTTGATACTGACATAGGTTGGTAATTTTTCAAATGGCTTGTATTTATTCGAACCACAAATAATTCCCAGTTTGCTTTCCTAGAAATATTATTGAACACAAAACCTATCTATGTTGAGGTCGGTTTCCAGTCTTAACTGGATGCAGCTGGACACCAGTATTTTATATGGAACGACTGCCTATCTGACCTCCACAACCCAATTACCTACTGGGTAACACGACAACCCACGGCAAAACTGATTGTCAGACTTTCGAGCTTATGACTACCCGTAATCAATCTGCCTAGCCTTTTCCCAACTATGTTGGGGTCGGCTTCCAGTCTAACCGGATGCAGCTGAATACCAGTATTTTACATGGAGCGACTGCCTATCTGACCTCCACAACCCAGTAACTGGGTAATACGATACCCCTTGGTAAGACTGGTGTCAGACTTTCGGGCTTCTGACCTCGTAACGACTGTCAAAGATCCACGAATGACAGCCGGGACCAACGGCTTAACGTGCTTTCCGAGGCACGGAGGATTCTCGGTATGTAAAGATGGTCACCCATCCACTGACGAACCCCGGCAAGCGTAGCTTAACCTGATGGATCGACCAGTGCGGCTGTTGTTACTTAGCCACGAGCTCCTTATGCCTACCCGTAATGACTGTCAAAAATATACGAATGACAGCATAACATGCTTTCCGAGGTACGGAGAGGTCTCGGTATATTAGGAATGGTCACCCATCCACGGACCGAGCTCAACCAACGTTCCTTTACCTTGATGATCGACACGTGTATGTTATTATTTAGCCCCAAATCCATCATATTAATGAACACTCCAATAGGTAATACGGGCTGGTTACAACACCACGGCAAAGTGCGTATTTGCGTACGAAAACACGCGTAACATATAGGATCAAATATTTTCGAACCATCTATTTTGCAACTTGGTATCTAATTGACTGATATGTTATTCACTATTTTTAGCATCATTCGTAATTATTTATTTACAGTTTTCCGGGTTTATGTGTCATCTACCACATAACTGAGGTTATAGACAGATCGGGAAAAATTCCAATACATACATAATAAACAACACAGAGTTATTAATAATTGTACTTACCTACCAACATTTCATTACATTTAAATAATGATGTATAATTATTTCCGTTTACAATAAAGAGTAGTGTTTGTGTTGGTAGTAAAACTAACGATTATATTTCTTTATTTCCAGACAAGATGGAGGAGCGGGAGAATGCCGCGGACCATGGCGTCCCCGACATGACCATGATGCCGCAGATCACCGAGCAAGCCATCAATGACAATCTCAAGAAGAGATACATACACGACCTAGTTTACGTATCCTTTTTTTGTAACACGATACCCCTTGGTAAGACTGGTTGTCAGATTTCGGGCTTTTGACGACCCGTAACGACTGTCAAAAGATCCACTAATGACAGCCGGGACCAACGGAATAACGTGCTTTCCGAGGCACGGAGGAGTCTCGGTATGTAAGTAAAGATGGTCAGCCATCCACAGATCCACCCCGGCAAGCGTAGCTTAACCTGATGTATCGACCCATGCGGCTGTTATTATTACTTAGCCACGAGCTCCTTAGCGACACTTTTTAATGAAAATATGGGCTAGAATTCCATAAATAGGAAAAAGATTGTACGCCAGCATATTCGCTCGTAACACTGCCAGACTGGCTATGATAGCCCGACAACCTCGTAAAACCTCAGTGGTTCAAGCTGCCGCCAACTTCAACGTATACACTTCATTAGAATTTCTGAAATCAAGCAATTCAGTTTTACGATCCCTCCGTCTAGGCTTGGGAACTTGAAACGGTCTTTAGCGGCTAATCTACTTGAAGAAGTATCAAAGTTTACTACAGAATTTTTGGGATCCTATTTACTGAGATTTTTTCCTTAATATTTTATACAGACATACACAGGATCCATTCTAGTCGCAGTGAATCCGTATAAGGAGTTAGGATGTTACACAACGGTGAGTCTATGTCAATATTTATTTAATAATTACTGCTAGTGGTGAACTGCTTCGCATGGTTGGTGCGACTTGACAAAACATTGAGATTTATTTATTACTAGGTTTCACCCGCATAAGTCTCAATCCCGTGGGAATATCGGAATAATCATTCATCAAAATCTTATCAGCCGTTTTAGCGTGAAAGCGTAACAAACAAACTCACTTTCGCATTTATACTATTAGTTAGGATATGTAAGTTTTATATTAAAATGTATACAAAATTCTCTAAATGATGGTGAAAATCGCATCAAAATCCGTTGCGAAGAAAAACGCGGTCACACACGGAAAAGAAATTGACTTTAATTCATATTAAGGATAGATACTATAGATCGATAAGACTCTGTCTTTCATTTCAAGAATTCTACATTTGAAATGAAATGACAGAAAAAATATGAGATGGTTTTGCTATTACCATACAAATACTGTCATGTCATTACCTACCAGGCAATAAATTAAAAAAGAAACCTATCAAAGGTGACACAAAGATCGCATTTAACGGTTCCTTATAATTGTGCTTACATTTCTTTTGTAACCGAACGCTTGATCATGACAATAGCTCGTCAGTTTCCATCAATTTCCTTTAGCAGATAAACAAGAGGAAATGATACATTATTCAGCGGCTAATTATCTATTATGTATGAAGACTGCATACATTAACGTAGGTAGTAAATACACTTGACTAGTTGCCAATTAAACGGTAATTGAAAATGTGATACGAAAAGTTATAAGCTATTTAGATACTTCTGCGTGATATCCTTTTTGATAGAACGAATAAACCAATATAAAAGCGATACCTAATACCTAATGAATATGTATTCGTTAATTATCTTAATTATTCAGAATCATATTGTCAACCGCTAAACGGATTACTCTAATATTTACGTAATTTCAATTGCAACTTTCACAGCCCATGGAAAACTGAGCGAAAATAAAACTTTATGGTTTCTTGTTGACAGGATCATATGCTTGACTACCGAGGCAAAGCTTTCGGTTCACTACCACCACATGTGTTTGCGCTGGCTGAGTCAGCATACAGCTCATTGCAGGTATGACCAACTACTTACTTATTTGGTAAAAATCTTGACAAAAACAACACTATTTTTAAAACGCATAATTAAACCTCCAACAGAAGGTCAGATTATTCATAACGTAATGTATTGAGTTTTTCTTGTCTCAGTTCTTCTAAGGAACATGAATCAGTTAAAGATATTTGTAATATTGTATCTGCAGATCTACTCATGATTCATGTGATCGCAAAAAAAGAAACAAATTAAGTGATAATTTGTATTTTCTGAACAGAATGGAGAGAAGAACCAATCGGTAGTAATATCAGGAGAGAGCGGCGCCGGGAAGACGGAGACCACTAAGCTGATACTACAGTACCTCTGTGCAGCCGGCGGCCAGGCCTCGTGGGCCGAACAACAGATATTGGAGGCCAACACTGTGCTTGAGGCCTTTGGTAAGAGACAACGGAGTTCTACTAAAGATCTAGTTCTTCCGCCAAACAACAATGCTGTATTTCGACAGCCGGTGTAATTACAGGACAATGAGATATTTATGTTCACTATATCTTGGGTATTGTACAAGGATTTTTTGGCACGTGGCCAAAATCGGAACGAACGCCGCCATCTTTTTTTAAAAATCCATTTCACAAATGGTTACCATCAGCAGCGCCACCCTGTCAACGTCATTCAAGCGCCAAAAGATATTTGTAGTACTGCAAATGTCCTGTGTGAATAAAACTTGGTAGCAATTTATTTAGCAGCAGACATCAAATTTCATGTCCATGTTAATTCAGATTTTTTGACGAGCTTTCCAAGCTATTATATCACTGTTCACGCCCCCTCACTAATAACGTCGTGAGTCGTGTCATCAACTACTCAACCTGTCGTGTAGATATTACCCCTCGTTTTGTATAAAAAGGAAGGGCTGGCAAACTAAATCATTAGTTCCTTAAGCCGCACCCAAATTGAAACCTTCAAAAGCGGTGACGTTCGTAAAAAATTGTAGATTGTTTGCCTAGGGAGCAAACAACTATATTAAAGGCGAGAGTGTTTCTTTGAATCCACATCAAGAGAAAAAGCGAGGGATTCTAAAGTAGAATCCTGAGCGAAGCGAGGGATTCAAAATACGTCACTCGAGCTTAAAATAGTGTTGCTCCCGAAGTGGACACTCTACTTTTTATCACCCTCTTTAAGAAAATAAGTAACTGCAACGTATGAATAAGAATAGTACCTACGTTTATTTTTTTCATTCTCACTACTTGAGAAAGACACACAATTTTTTGTCTAAAACGTATAATCCGAATTTGTTTAAACAATTACGAACGTTTTTTATTTTTTCAATTTTTATTTTTGTTAAATCTATCATTCAGCCTGTTACTTCTTCATACAATGTTCGTGATTGATCTTATGGGTGATTGGAACTTTTACCAACGATATCCACATTCTAAATTCAAATCACTTATTATTTTATTTAGGCGTGTACTATGTTATACTGATAACCCCTAGATAACGCTAATACCTAAAATTACTTATCGCTATATTTGCAGGAAACGCCAAAACTGTTCGCAACGATAACTCTTCCCGGTTTGGTAAATTCGTTGAAGTCCGGTTGGACCACCGCGGCGGGATCAAGGGCGCAGTGTTGAGAGACTTTCTGCTGGAACGAGCCAGGATCACTGGACCTGCGCCGAGGGAAACTAACTACCATGTGTTCTACCAGCTTGTCGAGGGTGCTAAGGTAAGCTGTACCTCTCATAAAAGCTAATCTGGGTATTCGCTATTATTTCGAAACCAATAAAAAAAAACCCACGTTAGCAATTTGCCTTACTGTTAATTTAATTAAAGAGAAAAGTTTTGGCTCTTTTTTTTTTAAGGCATGTCCCACAGAATAAATAAATTCTGTATTTCTGGCCCTTGTTTCCTCTCATTTGTCGACCAAAATCGACAATTGACATTATCCTCGGAAATCTTTTTTGGTGACATCTATATCGCCACAGGCGAACTACGTATCCAAGATCTGACGTCACACAAATCCTGCATCGCTCAAGCAGGGATTAGGTACCGCGCGATCAATATATAAGACTTTCCGACAATCGATGGGCAGTTGCCCGCCAGACACGACAGCCAGACAGACACCCGTCTGGTCGGAAAGTCCTCCCTTTTCTATAGAGGATGAGTGAACTTTACTCGCTCCTCATACCTCACTTGTACTAAAACCTCTATCTTCCATTCCAGCACAACGCAGAACTCCGCAACATCCTCCGCCTGCGCGAAGACGTGCAGTACAAATACCTCCGGCCTGAAGATGAGGAGGCGCACCGAGGGCGCGGCGGGGAGCAGGGCAAGCTGGAAGCTCTGCAGCTGGCGCTCACTGTGCTGCAGGTGCCGCCGCACATGTGCGAGGGACTGTTCAAAGTGCTGGCCGCGATACTGTGGCTGGGGAACGTACAGTTTCAGGTATGTAAAAGACTAATAGAATACTGTTTATTGCACACAATATTTAAATGGGCGGTCTAAGCGGGGTACCGTTCCGCGGGCAGCAACTGCAGGCGACGTATCGCCGTGACACGATTGGTTTCTATGAATTTCAATAAAATACCTTCAGTAGCTAGCGACACGTCGTTTGCAGCCACGGGCGAGTGACAGACGACACGTGTAGCCCGACCAACAGACCAGTAGTGCCGTCAACGCTCGTGCGATAACACGTTGTTCTATCTTCTATCTACCGACTGGAATACGGGCTGCTGCCACCTGTGGTCGGGTTCGAAATCATGAATGCGACATGACGCCGCGACGTGTCGCCCGCAGTTGCCGCCTGCGGCCGGGTACGGAATGGTACCTTTATTGTAATTAGTGATTTCTGCCAGACAGACAACCCAAGGATGAACATCATGTGCATGAATAAATAAATGTAGGAAGTCCCCAATGAGAGATTAAGGCCGCGTTCACATAGTGTTGATCAGTACGACGTTTTACTGTATAATTTCGGGATCACATGACAATTTCAGACTGCATTTGTTTTTAACCATATGAACAGTGGAATTATGTCGTTTGATTCCAACTTTTTACCGTAAAATATCGTACAGTACAGCGTCGTGTGAATGATATAATGATGTTAACCCAACTAGCAAAAAGTAGTTTTTAAACTATCCTAGAACCATAATTTATCGAGGACTATATGAGACTTATATCCGCATATAAGTCTCGAAAAGGGCCCACTTTATAAGTCTACTTTTACTTATAATGTATTTATATTAGACCGCTGAAATGCCATATACGCCTTTATTGCTCCTGTAATTGAGTTACGTCAATACAATTACTCCTGTAAGTAAGTTAAATCTCAATATAAGTAAGTTATAGTCAAAAATGAGATTAATACGCGCCTAGAAATGCTTCTATAATATATTGTGAACAGTCGAGTGTATCGCTTGTTGTGCTATGTAAAAAAATATTTTTAACATCTTGAGGGGAAGTATTTATATGAATCAGAATTGATTCATGTCAACCTTAGTAGAAAAACAAAATCTTATTGTTGTCAAATTGTTAGTCTTATAGCTTATTCGTAGGGGAATGTGAATTTTCTGTGAAATCTATCATGGTTTTGATAAAAAAATTAAAGCGCCTCTTGAAATTTGCTTATTTACATTTTAGTATTAATTAATATTAAATAAATATTATGAAAGGCAGCTGCCATTTTCCTGGTGAGCATTTCCAAGTATGACATAGTGCTAAAATAAGTATTTTGAGCATTTCCAAGTGTGACATAGTACCAATATAAGTATATTGGTTCTATATTGGGTTATCTCAAAACCGAAAAACATTCGCCATTGTTACCGATTAGGGTTCCGGAATGCCCAGATGAAAATCGATTCAAATCAAATCCTACAATAGAATTTGCAAAACTATATAAAGCGCGTTTTCGCCTGTACTGGTCGTTACAAGCAAAAGTGGCTTCTTAAGAGTTTTAACCAGGATTGTTTGTGATTACTTAGACAATAACACTACTGTGGAATGCCTATATAAATATGTCTAGGTTTAAAACGGCATACGATAAATCGATATAGAGAACATTTTATCCTACCGAGTGCTGTTATAATCTTGGTGATTTATTATTTTTTAAACGTGGATATGTAATTCATTTAACACTTACTTTTAAGTTTATGTAAAACCAAACCAGATACATAAATGATTTACAATAATTTGACTTTAATTTACTTAAATTGGTCATAAAATATTAGCTTATAAGAGGTTATAAGTAAAAATAACAAGAGTAATTGCTCCTCAGAGCATATCTTCCTGGTACATGCTCCTACAGGAGTATTAAGATTTAAATGGTCCGCAGATGTAATCTTATAGGCGCATATAAGTCTGAGTTACCGGAGTAATTACTCCTGAGTGCAATTACTCTTGTTTCATGCTTTTATAGGAGTCTTGATCCTATATTTGTCAGGAAGTATGATCCTATATACCGATATAAGTACAAATCATAGGATTAAACGTACTTAGGTAAAATCAGCATGTATTTATGCTGTTAAAAGCGCAGTAGCAACCACCAAAACTATCATCGGAGTTTTATAAGTCCACGTAGCATTATAAAATCGCATTCCAGGATTATTTTGCTTGTTGGGAAGTATGATCCTATATGCAGCACCTAGAACATTTATGCTCAGGTGGTCGCTTGATAATAAGTTATTTCAAAAAGTTAGCGTTTGAAAAGGAATTTACTAACATTTTTAACTTTGTTTTCAGGACGTGGACGGAGAGCGTTCAACCCTGGCGGGAGAGGACACGGAAGCAGTGGACGCGGTCGCAAATCTGTTAGGGCTGCCGCTGCCTACCGCGAAACGAGTATTATTGGAACGACAGATCAACGTGCGAGGCAATGTCACGGACATACCACTGCGATTGCCTGAGGTACATGCCTTACCATTATTCTATAGTATCTGTACAATATTTTTTGTAAAAAAGTCTTAATTGATACTATCATACACTAATAATATTTAAAACAGCTTAGTTCAATTATTCTTATGACATAGCATGTATATAAACATCAAATGTCAGCCTTTAAATGTACAATTAAAGTTCTCCCCAATCATTTACAGCATCCTCTATATGAATATATATTTAATCAATGACAGCTGTCCCTAATAGTTTACACATGCATAATCATTTCTATAATCATGTTTCCTCTACAGGCTCGCGAGAACCGTCACGCGATGGCTCGCGCGCTCTACTCACGAACATTCGCGTGGCTAGTCCGCCACGTGAACAGTTGTTCGGCGCCGGGCCGTGCCGCGCGGGCGCTCGGCGTACTCGACATCTTCGGCTTTGAGAACTTCGCGACGAATTCTTTAGAACAACTTTGTATTAATTACGCTAATGAGAAGCTTCACATGTTCTTCAATAATTATGTGTTTGCACTGGAGCAGGATATTGTGAGTATCCGTCGCATTGTAATAATATTATTTTATTTAAAAAACTTGGGACTGTAAAACTTTGTTTCAATGGAGTTTTGCATAGTAATTTAGGTCAAATGTCTAAACAATACTTTCAAAATACTCAGTTCTTTTTTTTATACCAATACAGTATCGTCAAGAAGGCATCGTGTACAATCAGATCCAGTTCACGGATAACGGGGCGTGTCTCGAACTGTTGGAGAAGCCGCCCAGAAGTTTGCTGAAGTTGCTCAGTGAACAATGTCATATGCCCAAGGTAAAGTTCCACTCAACCAAGATATGCACTACGCTGACAGTTGGCGTAGTACGCTGTAGACCTGTTTTCACAACCTCCGGATAAATTACAGTTTACATAACAGGGCAGATAATTTCTAATGCATTCTAGTCCCATTTGCAATTGTTTGGTGGGCACTATCTAGTGACTATATGGATATTATGAAACAGGTTTTTATTACACCCCTATTATTTTTGTTCAGTATCCGGCCTTACCGGTCACATACCGGTAACGCACCCGTGCCGACCAAAACTTCCCATCAAACCCCGCACCACGTACACGCGGCTTAAATCACTATTTTTACTGCTAAATAATGGCTAATGTCGTCTGTGGGCTGTTTCATTCTATGGCCTGACGGATATTCTCGTCAACTAGACCTAAAATAATCAAAAAATTATAGGTAACACCAAAAAACTCTGAAAAATGTCGAAAGTGACGTAAAGCACACGTCAATGTCAAACCGCGGGGCTTGACTATGGCAAATTTATTTTTTTGGAGGCAAGACCGGTTAAATTTAACACATGTTTTTGAAAAAGATCGGCCTTGTAGAGCTCGATGTTGCCATATTTACGGCCACATACTAAGAACGTTATACTCGTATGTGCACATTATGTATTTAAAATCCACGTATCTATTCCAGGGTTCAGACGGCGCTTACCTAACAAACATCCAAGGCGAGTTCGGCGACCATCAATCCTTCGTCAAAGGGTCCCGTCGGAAATGGGAGGAAGAGTTCGGAGTACAGCATTATGCTGGCACCGTCAGCTACAGCGTCCAGGGCTTTGTGGACAAGAACCGAGACACGCAGCAGGATGCGTTTATAGACCACCTGAGTCGATCGGCCAATCCATTTGTGAGGGAGTTGGCGGATTATGTGCAAGACTTGGCGCCGCCTGGACAAGTATGTGAAGTAGGATCTTAGTTATTTTGAACTTTGTTCGAGTGGCAGGAAGGTTCATTATTGCAAAATACAAGCAGCACAATTGTTTTTTCTAATTTCCAGTGTCTAGAAGTTTTTAGAAGAAAGAAATCGATTGCTAAATCAGTCGCAGTCTGTTTTTGTGTTTTCTTCAACACCTGGATTTTTGAAAAGCCACTCAGTGTAATCCGGGGTTGTTACAGACAACCCCGGATTACACAGAGTGGCTTTTCTCTTGCTGATTATGTCTCTCTTTTAGGACACGTCGCTGTCGAGTCCTAACTCGACGGGCACCACTCAGCGCGGCACGTCCAAGGGTCGCCCGACTGTCGTGGACACGTTCAGAGCACAACTACAGTCACTTGTTGACATGCTACAAGCAACTGATGTGTGGTAAGTCCTTATTGACCATTCACTGTACAATATTCTTGTCTAAGACCATTCATCGTGAGGAAACTGGCATGCCTGAGAGATATTTCTCGACGGCATGTGAAGCCAAGTCAGAAGCCCATGGGTGGCTGTAAAACTCTGACATCAGGTTATTCACTAACCATAAGAAATGAAGAAGAAGCAAGACTATTAAGGCAAGTCCACACCTGCGCACGCGCACGTACAGTGCAGTTCGCGTGCATCTTATAAACATAGTATGGACACCTTCACGGTTCGTGCGCGTGAGCTTCAATCGCGCAGGTGTGGATCCATGCACGCGAACCGTTCGCGACGTGCGCTGTTGCGGACCCGCCTTTAGAAGGACCCTTTTTAAAAGATTCGTAACACCCGAGTCCGAACCTATTGCTCAGTATAGACTTCGTTTCATCTTGTGTTTCGTGTTTTTTATATAAAGAGTGCAAGAAAACAAATATACCATGTACAATACCATCATAAACCAATCAATCTACCCCTCAGGTACGTCCGCTGCATAAAACCAAACGAGAACAAAGAAGCGGGCAAGTACTCGGAGCACCTCGTGCTGGAACAGCTAAAGTACCTCGGCATGAACGAGATCGTGCGCATCCGGCGCGACGGGTACCCCATCCACCTGCCCGCGCCGCACTTCCAGGCGCGCTACCGCTGTCTGCTGCCGCATCCGCGGCCGCGCAGCCCGGAGATACAGTGAGTGCTTATTGTCATGAGCAATATTTGTATGTATTATTTGTAATCACGTTCTCGAAAACGGCTCGAACGATTTCGATGAAAGTTGCAATATAGGGATTTACGGGAGCGAAAAATCGATCTAGCTAGGTCTCATATCTGGGAAAATTCGTTTTCTCTATCTTCACCCGACAAAGACAAAGACAAAGACATTTATTCGTCGGATATGGTACGTACAAGTTGGTAGGTATAATAAATTATGTTCAAGACACATCCGCCGCTAAAAGCGGCATACGAATATTTACATTTAGGTACATGGTCATAAAAACCTAAACTAAACTTATTACTACATAAACTCTAATAACAATACAAAAAACTAAGACTATAAACATAAAGATACATTTAGACTCAACGATAAAACACAACAGTAACAATATTTGTAGGTATTACGAGTATACATCTAAATAAATCTATAATGTATTAACCCTTATAATCAAAAAATTCTTTAAGTGTATAAAAATTATTTTGGAGAAGCCATGTTTTTATATTTCTTCTGTAGTAATTAAATGGTAGTTCTCTTATTACTTTTGGAATATGGTTGTAAATTTTTATGGACATAAGGTAGCTGTTTCTGTAGTGCAGAGCGCTGTTACAAAAATCGGATTTTTAGCTTGGTGGGGTCCCTTTTTGTAAATCTATTGTTTTCGGTTACTGTGGAGAAGAAGTGTGAATTTTTCCTAACAAATATGGCTATTTCTAAAATATAAATAGAAGCTAGCGTTAAAACCTTCAATTTTTGAAAAATTGGTCTACAACTCATATGGAGGCGCCCCAGTTATTGCTCTCAAGCATTTTTTTTGCGCTATGAATGCTCTTTGGATATGTGACGAGTTACCCCATAGGAGTAAGCCGTACCTCAATACAGACGCTACGTAGCCGTGATAGGCGTTGAGTGCAGCTTCTTCATTCGCTGTTTTACGTAGTTCTCTTAGTGCATATACAAATCTGTTAATTTTTTTACATAGGTTTTCAATATGTTTTCCCCAATTACAATTTTCATCTAATGTTCGAGCAGAGCTCGGTCGTCCAGGTACTTAAATGTTAAATGAAATCGTTCCAAAACTGAATTGAGAGAGTTTTGAATTTTTTTTTACAGTTTTATAGTTTTTTTTAACCTTTCATATAATTATTTGTAACAAATAAAGTTCCGCCAGAAATAGAATAATTAAAGTTTTTAACCTTTTCCAATAATACGACCTCTTCTAAATAAAAACTCAGTAAATTTAAAAACACCAGCATTGTAATTTGTTCTAAAGAAATGAGAGGCTAACGTGTTTTGATGCAAAATTGTGGTTGTGTACTCGCAGATTAACCTGAGCATTATGAACATTTTTTTTTTCCACAGAGCAATCACAGCGATAGTAAAGGCACCGAAGGACGACTGGCAAATCGGACACACGAAGATTTTCATGAGGAGTTCGGTGCATGCTCCACTTGAAGCCAAGAGAACTGCGCTGTTGCAATCTTCAGCTCTACGTATACAGAAGGTAAATCAAAGATCCTTCATACATTAACACAGTTTACTTTAGCAATGTTTTTCTAAAACTCAATCAGAATACTATTAATTTTTAAGATTTTGTTATCAGCATCGTGAGAGAAAGAAATACTTATAATCGCCTCCCTTTATATGCGAATCTTAGCTTGGTCTAGTGCAGTGGTCGGCAAACTTAGTAATGAATAGAGCTAAATATCAATACTATAACGACTAAGATTTCTTACGAGAGCCAATTTTTTTCTGTGTGCCAAACTGTCTCAATACACTTTTCTCACCCTCTTTCACTCCACAACGCTTCCTAAAATTCACTTGCTAAGAAGTAGGATGCGTTCATCATCATCATATCGGCTGATAATAATATTTCTATGTACACTCACACTCATGGACATTTGTACTGAGTACTTTGACTTTGTGATTTGTACGCGAACCACGGTTTGTCGACAAACCGCGGCTCGCGAGCGTGTAATGTTGTACACAAAAACAACATCAAACGTCATCAGGCTTTGTTTCCTCGGTTGGGTAGAGTTGTACCTATACTACAACCATATTTCGTTAGTTCAAGTCCTTTGTAAAAGGAGGCGAGCCTATTGCCATCAACCGGGCACAAACCCATACTCCAGGTTGCTGCTGAGAAATTCCATATATAAAAACACTATGCCTACCTCATTCAAATATTTAATTTTTTATTTCACATAAACCTAAATGGGCACTTATGAAACGTCAGAAGCTAGGTGCACGGTTCCAATTGGTCGTTTCCTATGGAGAAGAGCCGGCAAGAAACTCTACGGTTACTCTTTTAAAAGTAAATGGTTTTACAATGATTTCAAATAACAGTGTTATGTATGAGAGGACAGTGTAGGCCTATCAACAAGTACTCGGGAATCGAACACAGGAGCAGTAGCACTGGCGACCCCTAGACAGACCAACGAGGCAGTCACACACAAATACTTTAACTTTAAATTAAAAAACTCCACAGTGGTACAAGGGCTCAGTGAAACGCCGCCAATACCTAACCTGGCGCAACGCAGCCGTCGTCCTGCAAGCGGCCCTGCGCGGCTGGAAGGAGCGCGCCGCCTTCCTGCGCCTGCGCCGCGCCGCGCTCACGCTGCAGAGGCACCTCCGGGGCGCCTTCGCCAGGGAGGTGGCCGCTGCCTTGAGGGAGATGAGGAGAGTCAACCAGGAGATCAAGTTGAGGGAGGAGAGGAACAGGTAAAAATATTGACAGATCTTGAGATCAAACATCACGTCTGTAAACAACGAAGTAAGGAAATTTTAAAACAGACTCCGGACCCAGGTTGACCGAAGCAAGGAAAATCTGTTCAGGTGGAGATTCATAGACGATTCCGCCTTTTAACCGCTAAAGTCCCCACCGTCGCTTATAAGTGACAGTATCGGTCCCGACCATCATGCGCCAAAGGTGACGTGATGACGTGGCGCGCGTGTCAATGTCAAACCCCGGGGCTCGACAGTTATTTTACAATAGTGGCGGGCTTAATCGGTTGAGTCAAAATGTTCACACAAAAGCTGTTCCACAAACGATGAGACTGTGTCCTGTCAGCTGATGGACGCTAGTGATGGCGCCAAACACGTGGCCGAATTTTGGTCCGAGTCTATTTATATTGCCATCGACACGCTAAGAAGAGAAGGTCACGTCTGTATGTTCATCTCGCATGTGAGATGTTGGTGTGTACAGTCACAAGCACTAATAATTATTATAATATGTATACTTAGCAACATTTAAAAGTGATTTCCTCTTACTGTCAATCTGCCTTTCCCAACTATGTTGGGGTCGGCTTCCAATCTAACCGGATGCAGCTGAATACCGGTATTTTACATGAAGCGACTGCCTATCTGACCTCCACAACCCAGTAACTGGGTAATACGATACCCCTTGGTAAGACTAGTTGTCAGACTTTCGGGCTTCTGACGACCCGTAACGACCGTCAAAGACCCACGAATGACACCCGGGACCAACAGCTTCACGTGCTTTCCGAGGCACGGATGAGTCTCGGTATGTAAAGATGGTCACCCATCCATAGACTAACCCCGGCAAGCATAGCTTAACCGGATGGATCGACCTGTGCGGCAGTCATTACGAGCTCCTCATCCTCATTTCCTCTTACTGTATTGATCGAAATCAGTTTTGCACTATGTATATCTCTTTTGTTTTCTAGTCTCCAAGAAAAGGCGAACCAGGAACGGGCTGAGCTTGAGAACATGGCCGACCAACTCCGAGGCCTTTCATGCCCAACCAGCACTCGCGCCGAGTCGGTCAACTTGGACAATCTGTTCGACTTCTTGGCTGACGTGCCCACACAACGAGGGGCGCCCGACGGACAGCCGGATACGCATCAGCCGACTATCGCAGAGATTGGGGATTCTATGGAGAGGCTGGCTGATGATTTGCATCAAGAGGTGGGTCAAGATTATATTGAATTGTATTGTAGGAATAATTATAAAATTTACTGAAAACTGTGGAGAAGAAAATATATACAACCATAAGGCTAAGCGTATGCTCAGAAGCAGGTGGCGCAGCACAGCACAGTCCAGATTTTGCAGGGTAGGGCAGGCGACGCAGACATAAGGCGCGAGCGCATGCTGCGACGCAGCTACACACATTCGCGTCATAACTAGTGCAAACAATCTGTCATTAAAACAAAATTATGAATCACTGGTAAAAAAACAAGTGACGACCGCACGTGTCGCGCAGAAATCTGTGTGAGCTCTACAACGAGACGCAGAGCAGTACAGATACGTCTCCGTCACACGACACGTCAGTACGTTCATGCATTACAAAATCTGCTATGCCCTGCGCTGCGTGGAGCTGCGTCACCTGCGTCTTATTTTGTAGCAGAGATTTAAGAAAAAACTAAACGTCAAAGTGTTTATTTACATTTCATATTTTTTCGAATACATAATACCTCTGCTAAACTGCAAACCAGTTTGTTGGTAGGCAGCTTCCCTATTAGTGCTTATTTTCTAATTACACTTTTTCACCTATGAATATAAAATAAGGGTTATACTAACGCTAAATTCGTCAGGTAATATCCTATTGTTTGCTTACCGTCATCTTAAGATAATGGCATTAATCTTTGAAACATACAAAATATGGTGCCAAATTTTCTTACTAAGAAAATATCGCTCATTGTCGCTCGCTTTTGTTCACAGTTGGAACACGTCTTAGCCGCTGAAATGAACGAGCTAAGCAAGTCGCACACAGAAGCTCAGCGCAAGCCGGACGGCGCGCCTTCCGAATCCATCCCCCCACCGCCCCCCTCCACGCTCGCCATACAGCCGTGCGTACCCCCCGCGCCGCCTCCGCCCGCGTCCATGACGTCATCATTCAACGGTGTCATGAGTACTTCTATGAATGGAATGTCTCCGATGTCGAATGGGGATGCGATGACATCATCGTTGATATTGCCGCCGCCGCCGCCGATAGAGCCGCTGACGGAAGAGTCCCCGGTGTTCCCGCCGCCGCCCACCGCGTGCGCGCTGCCGGAGCCGGCCGGCCCGCCGCCGCCGCCGCCACCCCCGGCTAAAGGTCATTTTAACAAAGTTTCCGATAAATAAGCAATACTAGATAGAATTAGTGCAAGATTTATTACCATATGGACATTGGCACTTATTAAAAGTCTGAATAACAAAATCTCTTAAACAGTAAAAGACCAACATCAATGACTTTATAAGATATTTACCGCTATTTAACTAAACCATTGGTACACACGGCTACATATCAAGCTATACATTTCCAGTATATTCTGAACTCTCGTACGGAAATCCTGTACAATGCGAGATTAGCTTTCACTATACTTCTGGGTATAAAGTGACTGATTAATCCGTCGCTTTATGACTGATGAGCAATTATTATGAATATAAGTAGGCCTTTTTTTTTTTTTTTTTGGGTGGGAAATCATCAAATGACTCCTCCCGCTCTGGGCAGAGCGAGAGGGAGTGTCAGACTTTTACTGACTAAAACCCACCCGTGTTCCTTCCGTTGCCTATGTGCTGGGGCCGCGATATCCCTTTCGGACAGACCCGCAACCCCAGCAGGAATATAAGTAGGCCTTACATGAAGACCTAATTATAACATATTTCTATATTATTATCAATCCCACAGACACAACACCACCAGAGCTGACCAACGGCATTATCCCCAACGGGAAGCTATCAGTGGTCAAAAGTAAGGAGCCGATCTACGAATCGGTAATACCACGACCGGCGTCGGAACAGAACAGCGAGCCATCGCCACCGCCGCCACCACCTCCGCCACAACCCACACCACCTGAGAATAATGGGTATGTTGATTTGCTTGGAATAGGATGATGCCTGGGTTTAAAAAATGAAATTCTAATTAGTCCGTCAGTCAGATAATCAAAAAATATTAGACACGTATGTTTTGCTTTATCATATTAATAAAAAAATACTAAGATAAAACGCATTTTAGGTTGGGGAGTAGGGGTCGCTACGTCACGTGACGTCATGGGACATTTTACCTCAATGTATCGCCGTAATCTTTAGATTACGTAAAAAAAGAAAAAATACGTGTCCAATATTTTTTTATAATCTCAAAGACGGACATAAAAAAAAATTTTAGTCATCATCTCTATTAAAATGTTTTAAATTGGGATTCTCCATAGGAACCTTCTAAGCTTTGGAATGGGCAACTATCTTAATTTTTCCCACTGAGCGACTCCTTCACAATTCAAAAGTGCCTGTAATTGGTTTAATTGAAATAGATCCTATAGGTTTCAAGTTTTAAATTTGCGCTTTTTCTTTGCGTGTAAGATCCATTTTGTACGCACGTAAACTGTTACTGACTGGCAGAGATACATTTAGACGTGCTTGTATAGATAGGCACGGGCACGCTCGTTTGTTTCTTATGAACGCCCTTATAATACGGGCGTGCAAAAACAAGCTTCCATGCGCAGAAAATAAGGTTTATTTGTTACCGCCTTAGGCCTATTAAGAGAATATAATTTGCAGTAGCGAACGTCCCCAAAAAAGAACTCGCGCACTAGACGGTTACGACACCGGCCAGTCATGGCTGCAGTGGTATTGTATGGTATGCAGCTAGTTGGCCTTTGCGACCAAGTGCGCGATTCGTATCAGTTTCTATACCACTGGTCGTGGCTGTGGCCGTCTAGTGCGCGAGATACCTGATAGTGTGTACTCTCAATATTCTTCAATTTCTGAATCAAATCTAATTTGTGAAAAAAAAACGTTGTGTGAATAAGTTTCAAATTGACTCTAGGGTACTTTATTCGAAACATTCCATCAAGCCGCAGATCACACTATACTGACCGAAGCCAATCTCCATTTGATCATAGATCGGCCGTCCAGAATTTGCAAACTAAAGAGAAGGGGTCACAGACTCTATCCTCATTATTCAGGGCCCCATATCGGAAGAGGAAGAATTTAAAACATGCTCCATTTCAATGAAACTGAAAGATGTCCAGAGTACACTACGCGCTACGGATCTTTTTGTCTGTGAAGCTAACTGCGGTTGGTTAGTCACAATTGTTTTATTGTCGGAAATATTTCCAAAATCATATCCCAGAAATCTCGAAGAAAACTGAGTCACACATTAAAAAAAAAACATTTCGAATGTCTCCATTGCATTAAAAGTTTATTCTATAGAGAAAATCCAATCTGCAACTAATTTCACCAACAGAAAGATCCGTAGTGCGTAGTGTAAGCGATCTTTTAATGGTGATTATGGAAAGTAATAGGAAATGTTACAGCCATCATCGTTCCGTTGCGAAAAAGAGATGGTGCCATCGGTCCTGTATAGCTTCATCTCACTCTCTTTTTCTCTCACTCTCTCCCGCTCTCTATATTTCTCACTCACTCTCTTTTTCTCTCACTCTCCGCACTTTATCTCTCCACTCTATCTCTTTCTTTCTCTCTCTCTCCGCACTTTATCTCTCCACTCTATCTCTTTCTTTCTCTCTCTCTCTCTTTTTATATATCTCTCTCTTTCTCTCTCTTTCTCTTTCTCTCTTTCTCTCTCTCTCTCTCTCTCTCTTTCTCTTTCTCTCTTTCTCTCTCTCTCTCTCTCTCTCTCTCTTTCTCTCTTTCTTTCTCTCTTTCTCTCTCTCTCTTTCTTTCTCTAGGCTTATCTCTTTCTCTCTCTCTCACACACAAACATGGAGTAATCATGTTTCTTAAATGTAGCCACATAAAATATGGCCTCCATCGTCTTTATCATTCAACATCTCTGGTAACAATCAAAAAGGCTTTCTTTATCCTATAATTTGCATCACAAACTTGTGTGTATCATTCTTAACTTTTCCTAGCTTTGATTTGTAAAGCTTCAAATTAGCCGTATTACCATCTCGATCAGTCTCCTGAATCCGTCCGTGCATTATTTGTCCAACCTACATGAACTAAGCATACTTATTAAGTTTAAATGTTTATGGAATTTCTGAAATAAAATCATTATAATAATATTATTAACTTTTTTCTACAGGTTCGTCCACAAAGAGATTGAGATCGAGCCCGAGCCACAAGACGCGCCGCTTCCACCTCTGCCGCCAATGGACAACGGACCATCTCCGCCACCAGTACCCATGGATACTTGCATCAGTCCACCACCTATGATGAATGGGGAATCTACAGTAAGTCACATTTCTAAATCAAATAATTTATCAGTGTGATTTTTTATAGGTACTCAAAAATCTATCCCAACTAAGCTCAATGCTTACACCATGTCATATTCGTAAAAAAATAGTATTTGAAGAATTAATTTAATACAAGACACGCCCAGTCTTAAAAAGGGGTATTGTGTTACCTAGTAACTATGTTGTGGAGGTCAGAAAGACAATCGCTCCATGTAAAATACTGGTATTAGCTGCATCTTGTAAGAATGGATGGCGACCTCTATTATATACATTATACATACACAACATATGTATGAAAAGGCTGGGTGGAAGAATTTAGTACAAGACACGATAGCCCCAAATTATATTATTCAGGCAAAAACAATTGTGTAACATTAAAACACTGTTTTACTTTACCTTAATGATAAATGATAAATGATTTTATTTCTGTAAGTGGGTTTGGACAAAACACTTTTACACGTCAATCATATTTTTTAAACTAGATGAGGTCGGCGTTTCCTATCTGACTACTCCGAGAAGAAAGGCCGAAACAAACTCAGAGGTCACAGTCTCTTTTAAAGTCCAGACATAATCTTGGTCAGATCATGTGAAGATCATGTAGATTAGTGTCTGAGATGGTCTTTTGAGGAAAGAACCACACAGATTGAGAGGACCTGTCCAGTCAGTGCACGCATTTGTCAGTGACCGTGCAGCTCAACTCAGGGTTTAAGGAGCTCAACGATTCGACGAACAATACCAAAGAAAGGACGTTTGGGTAGGCCGCATAAATTACTCAAGCTGCCAGACCGTGATAAAAACTAAATAATAAAATAAAAGGAATGACCCACATAGTCTTCACATTCACAATTATTAAAACAATATAATACTTTAAAAAGTAAATACTCATGTCATTGTATATATAAAATTCATTAATGTCAATGTGTATATAAAACCCAGAAATAGTCTTGGTCAGATCATTGAAGGACCATGTAGATTTGTGTCTCGAATGGTCTTTTGAGGAAAGTATTATACAGATTTGAGTGGACCTGTCCAGTCAGTGCACGCATTTGTCAGTAATCGTGTAGCTCAACTCAGAACTTAAGGAGTTCAACGACTTAGACGGTATACTGTATCAATCTGCCTAGCCTTTTCCCAACTATATTGGGCTCGGCTTCCAGTCTAACCGGATGCAGCTGAATACCAGTATTTTACATGGAGCGACTGCCTATCTGACCACCATATCCTAGTTACTGGGTGATACGATACCCCTTGGTAAGACTGGTTGTCAGACCTTCGGGCTTGTAACTACCCGTAACGACCCTCAATGATCCAAGAATGAGAGCCGGGACCAACGGCTTAACGTGCTTTTCGAGGGACGGAGGAATCTCGGTATGTAAAGATGGTCACCCATCCTAGGACCAACCGCAGCAAGCGTAGCTTAACCTGATCGATCGAACCGTGCGGCTGTTATTACTTAGTCACGAGCTCGACGACGGTATACTGTATCTAAAACATATAATTTCTGTCAAATACTCAATAAACTTTCTCCCTACAGAGCATAGACCGCAACGCGCGTCGCAAAGAGCGCGTAGAGCGTCGCTTACATCAAATAGAGGCTCAAGCGACCACGTTACCTCCCACAACACCACCTGCAGACGTCACCGACTTGTCGGAGTTCGCCAAGTTATACTTCAACGACCACCCGCGCTCGCCAGAAGGTAAATCCAACTGTAATTATATTGGAATAAGGTTTCAAATTGCGTGAGGTATCGTGGCAAATCGGCCTGCGGATACACTCACACCACAGGGATGCAAAGTCTTTTGAACTCTGTAGTTATGATTAAAAGGTTCAAATCGGAATGAACCAATAAAACCATCTTTCTTATTCTTATCAGGTACTATTATGGCGACGTTAACACGCAAGAGCAAGTCCATGGAACTGCTAACCAAGGAGGAAATGATCACGTACCACAAAGGGAACAACATTCCAACCTCACACATACAACTGCATGATCCCGATAGCGTTACTGCGGCTGTCAATATATTTAGAGTAAGTACTGAGTTTACACACATCCGTTTTATGTATTAAACGCATTAGATAACTAAAATAAATAGTGACCTAGCTTTTTGTCTGCGTATTAACCGAAATACTGACAACTCTTTCCAAGTAAATTTTATGAATGTGTTTTCTTTTCTTATTTATTTATTTATTTATTATTTTTATTATATATGTACACACAAAATAATAATAATAATAATATTTTATTTTATTATTTGTTTTTTCTTCTTGTCTTTTGAAACTTCTCTTAGTCCCTATGTGACCGCGGCCAATGCTATTTTATTTTAGAATAGGGATGATGAATTGGTAAAAAAAAAACTTATTAGTCCGACAGTGAGATAATAAAAAAATATTAGACACGTATTTTTTGCTTTATCATATTAATAACTAAATACTTCGCATTTTAAGTTGGGGAGTGGGGTCGCTACGTCACAAGTAAGTATAAAATCTACATACTCGTGACGTCATAGCACATTTTACCTCAATGTATCGCCGTAATCTTTGGATTACGTAAAAAAAGAAAAATTATGCATCCAATATTTTTAAATAATCTGCAAAACGGACGAAGACAAATGAAATGTCGTCATCCCTAAATTCTTTTTCATAATTTTACGTATTTATTTTTTCTCTAGGATCTATGTCGCTACATGCGTGGAGAGCTGACGGCTGAAAAGGAAACGCAAGTGATTCAGTCAGTCATTGGCAAGGGCATAGAGCGAGAAGAGTTGAGAGACGAGATTCTGGTGCAGTGTGTTAGACAGGTGAGTGTTCTTTTGTCACAATATAGCTGTATATTTAATGAGTTTTTCGTGATGCATTTGGACAATGGGCCTTTCGATCTTAAAAATAGGAGCTTGATTGGCGTGATCCCGAGTTACAGTAGGCTAGCTCGAGAGCTGACATTCGTCCTGGTGCATTCCGATATTGAAGCCTGCTGTTTATTATATATTTACACTGTAATGGTAGCGTATGTATGTAATAAATAAATAATATTTTGCAATGAAACTAAGTACTAGTTGAAAATATCAAGCTATGTGGAACAGATTACATTTATCACTATATTCTAATTTTCCTTTTGCTCTCCAGTTAACGGAATGCCCAGTAGAAGCATGGGCCGAGCGCGTATGGCTGGTCCTGTGCCTGTGCGCAGTCGCATGGCAGCCGAGCCGCGGCCTGGCGCGCTACTACAGCGCGTGGTTGCGAGCTCGTGCGCGCCTGCTATCGCCGGGCTCACCGGCGTCGCCCGCGTCGCCGGCTGCACGCGAGGCGCACTGCGCGCAGTGGTGTCTTGATAACTGTCGCGGAGCTGCACCTAGACAACTGCCTCCGAGTACTGTAGAGATCGCCGTGAGTATTCTATATTCTAAGGTTTATTCAAATCCTTGTTACCAATTGATGTTATTTCCACTTAAACAAATATCCAGTTTATGGATGTGTGGATAAAGTTGATTTTAGACTGACTAGTACTGTTGAAAAGTTCATAAAAAAATATGAAGTTGGTGCGCAAACTGAACCTTATGTGTAGGCAGTACAGTTGGTTTTCCTAAAACTCGTGTTTGTTTACATGTTTAGCAACCAAATTGCGAACAAAGTTTAAGTTGGTTTTTATGTTATTATTAAATAAATAAATAAGAAATACCGCGAAAGTTGAAACAGGTTTCTAAATATTCAATAATTTATCCCAGGCCATGCGTCGCCTTGGCACTATAGTCTGCCGCTTCTTCTTCCTGGACGGCCGAACAAAGGCCATCGACGTGCACCCGGCCGACACCGCGGCCGCGGCCGCCGCCCGCCTGGCCGACAAGCTCGGCCTGTCGCCGCACTCGCGCGCGGGCTGGGCCGTGTACCAGCAGCGAGCGGGCACCGAGGAACATGTGCGAGCCACGCATTATTTGTATGATGTCATCGCTGCGTGGGAGATGTCAGTATTTTTTTTTATTATGTACTCACGTAACGCAACGCCTATTATCCTCGAAGGACTAAGCAGAGGGGTACCTATAGTACACCCACATTTCGCCAGTTATATTTAACTCCCCCATAATATGGGGCGCGCCTATTGCATTCGACCAGGCACAGATCCAGACTCCGGGCTGCTACTGTGAAATTCCTCATAGAAAAACCCAATAACACTACGCCCGACCTGGGAATCGAACCCAGTACCACATGCTCAGCAGTAGCGCTTGTTATTTTTAACTGGCTCATATTTGACCACCATCGAACCTGGTGGTAAGTGAAGATATGCTTTTGAAGATGGTGTAACCTTGTAAATAGTAGTTACGACTTGTGTCAAAAACTAGGATCAGTTGTCAAGTGTTTTGAATAATTAAAAATGTTGCTGCGTACTACTAAGAAAGACGGGTTGCCAAATTGACTATCCTTATTCTTGGAGCTTCTTCCTCATCCTGACTTCAGATTGATTGTAATTTTGGAAACTACATCGTATAACATGCCTTATTCATATCTATATTTATATTATTATATGATTATTTATATCTGTCATACAGGCAACAAGGTCCCGGAGGTGGTTCCGCAGACAATCGCTTCGTGTTCAAGCGTCGTCTTTTCCGTGGAGGACGCGAGCTACCACATGACCCCGTCGAAGTTGCGCTGTTATACGCACAGGCCGTGCACAGCGTCGTCAAGGTAAGCAGACAACGCAGTACACAATACCTAGAATCGGGAGGAAATGGGCGGGGCTTATATGCCGAACTAAAGCTTCGGGAAGTTCGGAAGGCAAGCCCCGCCCTTAAATATGGGATGGGGACGCTCTTTCCACAGAGCTCAGAATGTATACAGATGGGAGCTCCGCATTTTAGGTATGAAGCTACAAGTAGGTACGCAGCGGGCTCGACTTGTCGAATTCAGTTGGCGTAACATAGTCAGAAGATACGAGTTACGCGATAGAAAGAGAGGTAACTTCTAGGTGAATATAACTGTAGGTAATTAGCGCTGTGCGACCTGAATTGCACTTTATTGTGTCGTTGCAAGCGTCGTTTTTTATTTGAATGATTGTGTGGACTGTCCCATCTGTACTAATGTCAATCGTATACAAGTTGGTTACCGTGACGTTCTCTAAAGTATAACTTGTAAGCACTGTGCTTGAGACTTTTAAATAGTCTCGTCGGTAAAATAAGACAATTTCCTCGTGATTAAAAATGTCTACTACTGGGAAAAAACAACTAAAACTCAAAGACGATTCTTGGAGACATTATATTTATTCTTATTACCACTCAGTCTTTAATTAGATATACCTCTGATGTTCTTTTTTATTTGAATATGCTTTTAATACAGTGAACAGCCTAAAACAGTTGCTATTATATATCGTTGTGTGGCCCAGATGGACGAGTTCCCGGTGTCGGAGAAGGTGGCGCTGCAGCTGGCTGGCCTGCAGGCGCAGGTGTCGCTGGGCGAGCCGCCGCCCAGCCCGCCGCCGCCGCACACGCGCGCGTACTACGCGCAGCCCGACCAGTTCCTGCCGCAGCGTATCGCTAGGGCCAGGCCGGCACAGCAATGGGTCAGTATATTAATTAATGTTTCAGTATCTTTAATCCTCATCAGTATCTTTTAGTATCTCTAAGTCTGGCTTCAAGATGAAACGATGACCTAAAATGCGTTTTTCTCCTACCAGGCAACCATACTTGCGCAAGCGCATCGTCAATATGGCGCCGGACGTGCAGAACTAACAGCCAAGGCATTGTACCTGTCGTGTGTGATGCAATATCCGCTGTATGGAGTCACGCTCTTCCCTGTTACCTACAAAGGCTATTGGGCACATGGTAAGCACCATTTACGTGAAATATAATAAATAATTGATTTGTCTGATTTGTTCTCGAAAGATCTGCGTGCGCAATTCATTTGCAAAACATGTAAACAAACGTGAGTTTTCCACTTAGACAAACATCAACTTTATGCAAGTGTAAATAAAGTTGATTTTAGACCGATTAGTATTGTTGTAAAAGTCATAAAAAATATGAAGTTGTAGCACAAACTGAATGTTGTTTTTCCTAAAACTTGTTTGTTTACATGTTTGGCAAATTAATTGCGAATGCAGATTAGATGGATGAGACTTGTCACAAGTTGCAAGTGCTAATTCAGTTATATTTGGTGTTTTAATCAATAGGGAGTAATCTATTGCAGATCATTATCCATTATGCACGTTACCCCCGGGGTTTCACAACATGATAATTAAATTGTGTCTCCTTAGTTAAGGATTGATAGGGAAAAACGCATTCAAAAACTAACTCTCCTCAGGTCCCAATGTCCTCCTCGGCGTGGGCTCGGAAGGCGTGGTCCTCGTCCGTCCCACAGACAAGGTGGTCCTCGCCGAATACCCGTACACCAACATCGCCGCCCTACTCATGGACCCCGTGGACAACGGCCTGACCATCAGCCTCACGCACCACGGACAGCACGACGGACACCGGTATGTTGTTAATGATCAGGACGAAGATCTGAACCAGCATGGAACGGATGAGGGACATCGGTATGATACACTTGATTAGTTTAAGCTTGAACGTAACACAATATAGCCTGCTGCTGACGAGACACTAACCAACCGAACAAAACGCAGCTTGCAATGTCAACGAGCTGCGAGAAGACTGCTTCTCTCTCGGTGACAAATGTTGCCAGCTAAATTTCTTGGTAACGAAATGTTGCCAGTTAATAGTGCTACAGCTGAAAACTGCTCTGCAGCCAACGCTCCATGTGCCTTTCATGTAGTTGTTGCATTTCACGAGCGTAAATCAATCATTTCAATTTAAACCTTAAGTCATTGACGTAAAAAACATTTTACGTGCGCTCGTGATTTGTAACTACTATACCTAGCTGTTAGTCTGCGATACTTTATTGACATACCTCATTATCTCAGCTCTGAAACTGATCCCTAAATTGAATCCTATAGGTGCATCGTATTGGAGTCTCCTCAAAAGAACGAAGCAGCATGGTTGATGGCCGCATACAGTCCAGTTCTCGCCAACGGCTTAGCAGATGAGCCTCCTAGACGCGCGGCTCCTACCTCTGAAAGGTCCCGCTTGGCCGCCGCGCTCAAGAGTGCCAGGCGAGCTCTAGTTGACTCGGGCATGCTCAGGAGACCCACTGAAGCTACAGCTGGGAACTTCTTGAGGAATACTCTGCGAAGGTTGGTAGTAAAATGTTTAATACAATTTCCGTTTTATTTTTCCATTACGAGTAAAAAGTTAAGTCAATGTCTTATGCAACAAGCAACAAACCTAACGTTAGTCTACCGTAGGCTTTCATCGAACGAATACGATGTATTTTCGATACAATCTCGTCAACACGACACTAAGGGCCGAGTCACACCGGAATGGCAGCGGCCGGCAGCGACGCGGCGAGCACTTTCAGTGTGAAATAATTTTAATCTACATACTTAAAAGACCAGTATCGCTTGGAAAGGTCGCGAGGCCGCCCGCGGTGACTCGAGCGGCCGCGCGCCACGCTCATCTTGTCGGTGGTTCTGCTCATCTAGAAACTTCATATAGAAACTAAACTAGTCAAGAGGAGACTAGGCACGTGGGATCTGGAGGTCGCGCGGGGCCGGGGGCCGTTGGCGGCCGCTGCCATTCCGGTGTTACGCGGCCCTTACTTTATATGCGGCATAAACGCGTCTTCAACGCCTACTCTGGACATACTCCAAGTGCGAAGATACTTTGATAAAAAAAATATGGGGAGGTTAACTCATCTATATTTTTTCCGCAGGTTGAGTAAGCACAGACTAGAGAAAATGCGGCTCGACATGGCGGCAGAGAGCCAGGGCGAGAGCTACAAGAGCTTCCCTGCCGGCTACTGGGGCTGGTCGCGCAGCTTGCCGCACAGCCTCACCAAGCTCAACGAGGCCGAGGAGGTGGCCGCCATGCAGATATTCAAGGTACACTAAACACATGATATATCATAGAGATACAACGCACAACGGGACCGAGGAGAAGAATCTATTCCCACAAACAATTGGTTTTTTTCTTTGCCAACAATTTATTATGCCTATTATGTGTAAGAAAGTTTCTATAAAATCTTATTACAGGCGAATGTGTTATTTCCTTTCAAATCACTCTAGAATCATTGAGTCTACTTTTTTAATCTGTCCTTCGTGTAATAAGCCTCTTGACTGGACAACTGGTCTTTCTCTGAAATTATTTGCGTTAACAGCTAAAATCTTTAACCCCCAAATTCCACAGGACATAATGAGCCACGCGGGTCTAACAGCCACCCACGACGGCAGCACCACCAACTTGGCCAACAACAACGTGACACAGCACGAGGCTGACAGTGACGACCGCGTTGCGCTGGCGCAGGCTTTACTACAGCGATGTCTGCAGAAGGACACCTTGCTTTGTGAGCTGTACATGCAGCTCATTAAACAGGTGAGATTTGCGACGTGACGATACATTGTTCAAGGTCGCTCGGTATTATCTCAGTAGCTTCAAGTACCATTGGATCCACACAACAGGTGACGGTGAGGTTAAACAGTCAGATTTCTGGTTAAGCAACGACACGCTGGATTATCATTTTTATTTCTGTATCATCTTTAATTTGAAATTATAGAGTATAAATAATATTTTGGTCATCGATATATCATAGGATTATAAATACACTTTAATAAAACAATAACTTTTAAATCACGCTCCTGAAAAAGACGTCCTTTGTTACATAAGACGTAGTTCATGAGTTCGCTCAAATTATCCATGTGTTTACCCCGGAATATCCGGACTGATGTCAAACTCAAATTGAGCCTTATCATTAATTCATAGCTAAACTTAAAACAGTAATAAACATATCGGCAAATCTCGTAGTTGTCGGAGGCACTTTTAATAAATTACTTTAAATCAATATAGAAATAAAGTGCAGAATGAACCCTGCAGAACTTATTTAATGGATTCCAGTATAAATTGCCATGTGGTATTACAGACTAAAGGAATTTCAAACTGATAAAGTGTATTATAGTGGAGTATCTAAAAGGGAATCCTTATGGTCAATAATATTAATCAGATATTCAATAACAGAAATGACATGTGTAACTTACAATTTTTATTTACTTTTATATATTTATTCACTATTTACTATGACATTTATTTAATTATTGACTACTAGATACTTCTTGACATTGAAAAATAAAATGGTTAAAATGATTTTCAAAGTTAATAATCTTGTAATATTGGTTGTTATTCAGCGTGGTGTTTTGATAGTAGATTAAAATTTATGTGTAAAATTTTTCATGCCCAAATGACGGCAGAGCATGGAGAAGATTATCAAAACATGTTTAACATCTATACCTACCCATGTTGGCAAAATATTTATGATTTGATTTGAATAATAATGATGTGATATTCGAGCTTTCATCATCTCGAAATGTTTGCGGCTCACAAGCAGCTTCTAAAATCTTGCTGAGACTAATATCTGGCGTCCCCGTCAGACCACGGACCACCCAGAGCCGTCGTCCCGCGTGTCGGCGCGCCACTGGGCCCTGCTGTGCGCGGCCGTGGGCGCGGCGCTGCCGCCCGCCAAGCCGCTGCGGCGCCTGCTGCTGGCGCACCTGCGGTACCGCGGGACTGCGCTGCACGCGGGAGAGGAGGGCAAGTTCGCACGACGGGCGGAACAGGTATGAAGCTAATCATTTCTATTTTCTCATTATGTGTATGTGTATATAAATACTGTGTCTTTATTGTAATTGGTTTTTAATTAAAGTAAAAATATATTCATACAATACAATGAACCAACTTTAGCTTGTTCATTATTTAATGAGAAGAGGTCAATAAGCAACGATCGCAAAAACAGATTTACCTGGTATGCCAAACATGATTTAGTCCGAAGTAGGTTTCTCAATAAAAAATTTAATTATGTAAACAATAATCAAAAGAACAATTTCAGTTTTTCCAAAAAAATGCTTTTAATAAAATCACAGCCTAAAAACAAACTGCAGTTTTGACGTGCGAAACAATAAATTATTAATGAGGTGCCTCGCAGACACCTTAAATCTGCCCAAGAAGGGTCAGACTATTAGCCTAACCATCGCTTTGCTTGACCTTAATAATTGCTCAACAGATAGCCCATTGGCCTCCATATCATCCTTTACATCAACCAGCTTACAATGCTGCACACAGTGCCCACCACCCCTTCTGTAAATATTATCACTTCAACGTCTGACGGACGCGTCCGTACGACGGTAAGACCACCTCCAACATTTTATAACAAAAAATTTACACTTGTTTCCAAATCGTATCTAAATTAATAAACCTACTATAGTTTGACCACTGTACCGCGCCTTAGGAATGTGCGCGGCGAGACGGGGGGCCAGTGCAGGGCCCTCATTCGTCAACGCTCACGGCGTTCTGCCGCTCATTCGTCAACGCCGCCCCCCACCTCACCGCGCATTCATAAGGCGCGGTACAGCGGTCTCGATCAAACTATAAGATAAAAGCGTCTTTTATATTGCGCACAGATTAAAATATAATAACAGTAGTGCTAGCTTTTACTACTAACAGCTAGAGAAGTCTTTTCAAGTTTTTTGACTGCAACTACTTTTAGGCGGCATTATCTAACCTGTCTTATGAACTTGTATGGCAGTTTTAGTGCAATCTCATTTGATACTAAATCTGATTACATCTTATTTTTACCAGCGAAAAATTGTCGAGCCAGTGAACATCTTAATCAGCGCCACTTCTCAGATACATGTGTAGCGCTATCTTGAGTAATCCGCTTGATAGACTGCTTCGTTGATGTAGTGGTCGCAAGCAATACTGCTGAGCATGAAGTCCTGGGTTCGATTCCCAAGTCGACCAAGGTGTTATTTAGTTTTTCCATCAAGAATTACTCAGTAGCAGACTCGTAGTCTGGGTTCGTGCCCGGTTGATGGCAATAGGCTCGCCCCCTATTACATGGGACTTAAACATAACTGGCGAAATGTGGGCGTACTATAGGTACCCCTCTGCCTGACCCTTCAGGAATTACAGGCGTGATGTTATAAATCTGAACACCAAAATCTCATCTACCATTGACTTTCTTTCGTCTCCTCCAGGTCGCTCTAAGCATAGCCCAAGTGCCCCGTCGCTTGGCCGCGCCCTCTAAAGAGGAGGTGCTATGCGCGGCGGCGCGGCGACCCATGCACGTGCGAGTATTGCTGTTGGACGGCAAGCAGCATGGCTTGGTGTTCGGCCCAGCCGCCACTGCAGACCATCTTGTGGCCATGTTGAGGGAGAAGATTGGACTCAGTGATGCTGCGACAGGTCGGTAGAAATTAACAAGTTGTCTTACTATGCGATTAAAATAACCAAAGGTCTTGATCAGGCAACGAGTCGTAGTAACTGTAATTTTAAAAGTCAGCACTTGCAACACAAATATCATTTACCCCAAATTAATAATATCGTTAAGTACTTCATGCGCCTGTTGCCCAACTGATCACTTAGGTATCTCGCACACTAGAGGACCACGACCAGTGGTCGCAGCGACCAGAGGGGCAATTCCCGTAATTTTTAAGAATGTTCACATTCGCAATTTGTCAAAAATACGATCGATTTACCAACATTTTTGACAAGTTTGACAGATTGCGACTAGAATGTGAACGTTTTTTAGGTACGAGAATTGGCCTTCTGGTAAGCGAATAGAAACCGATAAGAATCGCGCACTTGGTCGCAACTCTAGTGCGCGAATTCCTTAAGATTGTTTTTAATGTACTTACTTTGTTTATTGATTGTATTTCCTGTGCGTGACCCAAATAAAATATTTTTCTTTCCTTCTGTCTGTCAATTGTCATCTCTATTGTCGACGAGGCAGAGGCAGGTAAATAATTGTTGATATCGACAGTACATTGGATTGCCAAACTTATTTGGTTTTAATTCGGCTGTACTTCTATAATCTTGGTCTCGTTGCATGTGCCCAGGTTACGCACTATACGAGGTGTGCGCGAACTCGACGCCCGCGGGCGCGGGCGAGCGCGCGCTGGCGGGCAGCGAGCGAGTGGGCGACGTGCTCGCGCGCTGGGAGAAGGCCGGCGCTACTGCCGCCGCCTGCAGGTACGAACTTGACGTTATACCCTAATCTTTCACATTTACTTAATAACTTTTTATCCTGACCCTGGTGATCGCCTATACAGGTATTTCTAGTGCAGATACGTATCTCAAAAACTAGTGTCACGTAGTAGGCCAGTCGTTTAAAATATCTTAGGTCGTAAAACCCTCGAAGATGACTCAGGTGACTCCGAAAAATCGAGGTTTTTCAATCACCTGCGTAGTGCTTGAAAAATCTCGATTTTTCGTCTTTCAAAGCAAAAAGGTCAATAAAAGGTCATCCCAAAAAATCAGTACAGTGCAATTTTTAGCGATTCGCGATTGATTATTGTGTCTACGGTAACTAGCCTAACTTGTTTATGCTTGTTTTAAATATTATGATGTAATTTTTTGTGAAGAGAAAATAAATTATTTGAATTTGAACTCAAGCTTATCTTGGACTATTTGTTTTATTTTCCAAAACATTGTAACGTATTGTTGTCGTTGAAGTGTTCATGTTCTTCTCCATGGGAACCTACGGTTTAGAACGGGCAACTAGCTTCATCTTTCTGACTGACAGATTTCTTGACAATTCAAAAGTGCCTGTAAATGGAATGCTTTGACTTTTCGGTTTATGTCAAACCAATTTCCAGCTTTACGCTAAAGCAACTTAAGTTCATGCACCTGCGTGCTATCAAATAAGATGTTTTAGTTTCATCATACACATGATGACATAGCGGATTAAAACATTCTTTGACGTTAGTTTTGCGTCTGGAAATTGGCAAGAAGATGGTACCGCCACCTGGGTCATTCACCACAACAAATGCAAAGGGCTTCACACTTCAAATATTAAAAATAAAGCATATTTCCTAAATACGACTATTTTTCTGTTAGGCTGGTGTTCAAGAAGCGCCTATTCTTGGGCGAGCGTCCGCTACAGACGTCATGCGCGGCCGAGATGGAGCTGTTGTACTACCAGGTTCTACACTCCGTGCGACACGACCGACTGCCCATAGAGACCGATGAGGCTGTGAGTATCGGCATTATTTTGCGGTCTTATTATTAAGAGGCTGACTACAGCGTAAGCGCGGTCACTATCGGACTGCATAGAAAGCATATATATATATATATATAATAAAAAAAAATATATATATATATATTTTAAGCAATTATCTATTTACAAAAAATCTATTGATTGGACTTAAAAAATGGGAAGGAGGCAACCTGACCCCCGACGCTACCGCAAGCAGTGACATCTAAGGGAGCATGACGAACTTGCTGCCAGTTGCTCAGGCAAGAATAATATGATAAATTTTCGAGGTCGCTAGCTAACCACATATTGCAATACAAATTAAGCAATTATCTATTTACAAAAAATCTATTGATTGGACTTAAAAAATAAATTTGATTGTATCTGCCAAAAAACCTGAATGATTGCATGTATGTATATTAATAGGGTTTTTGAATCGTTTTCTTTAAAAGAAAACGGAAACGAATTTCGTTAAAAGATTATTAGAAGATATAATTATCTAAAAAAAATATTTTATCTCATGAATAACTGAAAACTAATTTCAGATTTTTTTATTTCTTGTTAAGGTTTGCTAAATAATACCTAGGAAAAAATAATTTAATGACTGGGTTTAAAAAAAAAATTTCAACATTATTTTTCTGCTATATTTTTGTATGGAACTTGAAAAAAGTAGTTCAGCCACAAGCAAGTAAATCATACGAGTATAATGATGTTGATGACGTTTTCAAAATCAAAAATAGTTTCTTGAAACAAAAGTTAGTCTCGCGTGATTTTTCGGAAAACTTGTTGCGAATATTAGTGATTTTCCATGACTACTTAATTTATTTGAAAAATCCCTTTCAGCCATATGCAAAACAAAGAACTCGACTTTTCAAATCACAAATAGTTTTGTTTAAATTGTTTTTCCCTTTCTCACAACAAATTAACAAAATCAGTCAAAAGAAAATTTTAAAATCAGAAAATAGATATTCTTCAGGATAAGTATATTATACTTATCAACATAACAAAACAACAAAAACAAAACGAGCCCATACTTGGCACACCTAGTTCTACTCGTCGAGGAGTTCCAGTACCAGTCACCGAAGTACACCTCCAGGTCACTCCATCAAGTCCCAGTCGAATAGGCATTTATAAACTGTAAAAATCTGTGAGGATAAAGTTATAATGGTAATTAAAATCTGTGAATACAAAATTATCTTACATAGCAAATATCAAATTTGGTTTATTAAATATTTAGTATTTGTACAGCGATCTTTTTCCGCACGAGCCGCTGCAAACACGCAAAACACAGGGTCCACTCATGACAGCGGCCAAGGGCGGACTGAGGTTTCTTTCGAAATATTTGTGAAATAAATCAAAACAGACCAAAAAGAAAATAACCCTTAATGCAATCGATTAAGATTCATCCGTAATAGCAAAATATTTGAAAAAGTTAGTTTCGATTTTTATTTTGTTTTGCAGTTATTTGTGATTTTTGAATTCGTCTGCCTACTAATAGTATTTTTAGAAATCTTTAAATATATTGATAATAGAACAAAACATGTACCTAAACTCAACCCGGTATCGTTAATTTTGTGGAAAATGGCAACGGAAGATCGTTTTTACAATATTAAAACTATTATTTTGAACAAAAAAGTTGCAATCATTTGAAGAAGAAGAACCAACCTATATGTGGTAGTTATTAGTTATATTTGATTTGGTTTAGTTTTGTCACAAAATGTACTGAAAAACAGCATATTTTTTTCCGATTTGCAAACGCGCCCTAACTACGGAACCCTTCATTGTGCGTGGTCCGACACGCACATGTCCAGTTTTTTTTTTTGTTTAAGTCATGCCTTGTTTTACCGGTTGCCTATTGTCAGCACCTTAATAGTGCATTCTTGTTACGTTGCTATGGACTGTTCCAAGAGTATCTGATGAAAATTTAAACAAATGCTTCAGAAAAATATCTGTGGATGGCAATTTGTAGCGCCACTTACAAATTGAGCGCTTAGTGAATTCTTAGGGACTTGTCACACTGGATACGTTCTGCGTCCTGCGGTCCGGTCAACTCGAACGATTTATGTTATGTTATGTTCGATTTGACCGGACAATAGGACACAGAACGCATCCAGTGTGACAAGTCTCTAAAACCCGAAATTTATGTTTAAAATCACCTAACAGGTGTTTTTTATTTCTCAATTTTGGTTAAGTTTATAACCAACTTTTGTTGATTTTCTATTACATTTAAATAATGTTATTCAAGCAATAATTGTTGGAAAGTGTTGTGATATAAATTTCAAATCTTTTTAAATGCAGATTAATGTGTTATAAATTTCCTTCAGTTTTATGACTGTGTAAGAATTTATCCTGAGCAGGGATTGTTTACACTTTCATCAGATACTTTAGGAATAGACAGTAGTTTGCTCAGTTTTAACAGATTTTAAAAATGTATGTATATCAAGTTTAACGGTCTTTTTCTTTTTCGTGTGGTTTGTGACTAATCTGGCATTGGAGTTTTTATGCCGCCCAATGGCCTTCGAGATTTTTTTTTCGGGCATTGTGTTTTTCTCACGATGTTTTTCTTCATCGTTTAGGATACAATACGCACATGAATCCGAAAAGTCAGAGGTGCGTTCCTTGGGTTCGAACTCGAGACTTATGATTTGGCAGTCCAACGGTCACACCACTAGACTATCAATAAAATTGTCTAGTTCCACGCCTAGTCTAGTTTCACGGTTGAAATCGTTATTTTTATTCTGATCTAAAATAATATTTGAATACCGTGCGTGTCCCCAGGTGATGCTGGCCGCGCTGCACGCGCAGGTGGTGAAGGGCGAGTGCGCGGGCGGCGGCGAGGAGTGCGCGGCCGCCGCCAGCGCCGTGCTGCCGGCGCGCCTGGCGCAGCCCGCGCTGCCCGCGCCCGCCGTCAGGTTGCACCACCTGGCGCTGCGCGGCACGCCGCCCGCCGCCGCCATGCAGCGGGCCCTGACCCTCGCGTCCTCCTGGCCGCTCACTAGGGCCACCATCTTTGATGTCATGGTGAGTGTGTCATACGATTAGTTATGACTAGCTGCGAGCCTCTATTTTTACAACTCAAACATTTTTTGTTTTATTATTATTATGTAGTTTACCTGATATTAAATGATTACCATCCGGAATAAACTCTCAAAAATAAAAAAATCCGTGTAGTTCAGAAGTACAACGCGATGACAGCCAGACTGCAAAAATGACTTGTAAAAGTACAATTTATTATACCTTTTAAAAATATAATTTTGCTTATATCACAGCAATCATTCACATCGAACTGGCCACGCGCACTGTGGCTCGCAGTGGATGCGCGAGGCCTCACCCTGCTACGACGCGGCACCCGCGCGGCGCTAGTGTCGCATGACCACGACCAACTGCTGGCCGTGTCACCCGCACCGCGAGCGTTGCTGCTCGTAACGAGAGCAGACCGCAAGCACGCCAAGCTGGTGCTCTCTACTGATCAGGTATGTAGACCAATCCACGACCAGACCAGACCAGACCGGGACCCGACCAGGCCAGGCCAAACCAGGACCTGACCAGGTGTATGTGTTGTGTGTTTCCAGCACGCGCAGTATGACAACCATAGAAACTGGTTTTCTACGGGTTTTGTCGACGGAAGAATACACAACCCGTACAAACAAACAAAACCCTTTTCTATTGTGGTCATGATAAGCGTGCTGGAAGGAAGTTCTTGGGTGTAGACGAGAAGCTAGCCTAATGGAAAGACAGTCCTAGAGTAATTCTGTGTCATTTGCCTACTGTCTGAGGAATTTACACAATTTGTCAGTTACTTAAAAATAGAACTCTTCATCTACTAGAAAAGTACGATGGTGTAACTATAATAAAATGAGAATGTTGTGTCCTCCTCTCAGGCGTACCAGATCGCGACGCTGATCAAGGACTACATCGAGGCAGTGCGCGGGCCCGTGTCGCCCGCGGTGGCGGCGGCCGGGCCCGCGCCCGCGTCGTGACACCCGGCCGCCTAGTGCCAGTGCTTCCACGTCAGGCGTTGAGTAGTCGCCAGCTCAACACGACACACACGCAGGAATGTTCCACTCGCGATCCACACTACATACAACGTGATTTAAACAAAACCTCGATTTTAAAACACGTAGAACTTGTCTCGAATTTCAATTTCGAATTCAATCGATTCAGCAATGAAGGACTTAAAATATTGATGACCAATATAAGTTCGAGACATTTAAATTAGCTTATAATTCGAGTCTTCCACTCAGGTTTTTTTTTTTTGTTAAATCTGAATAAAAATCACGTTGTTGTTGTAGTTGAAGCTAATTCACTAATTGATGTTGAATCGGCTCCGAGGATACATTAAACAAGTAGTCTATTAAGATGATATTGTCTCTTTGGAGTAGGTGCTCTCGCGAGTCGAACAAGGGAGGGAATGCCAGTCACAGAAGAAGTGAATGTTGATTTCATGGTGACAAGTAAATGGATCTAAATGCGGAAAGCATTAGCTCAAGCGTCCCAAGCGCGGTACGACGCGGGCCGCGCACTCTTTATTTACACTTTTAAGTTTTATTACATTTAGTTAAAATATCATTGAGAACGATAAGCATTTACTTCACAGCAACAGGTCTGATCAAGTGGTGTTCGGTTTTGAGTGACAGTATGGACGAATTAAGTTGCCAGAAAGACGGGGAAGCAAAAATTAAATTAATCCACATACCTTAATAGTCAATAAATAGAACAATTTTAACCCACTATCGTGTAATAGTTGTTATATTCCAATCTATTAAATTCCTCAAAATAAAATTATGCCAGTATTATTACTGTTAAAGTGTTAGACTAATGTTGCAGTTAGATGTATTGACCGTTGACGTTAAGATTTATCTGGTAGATAGTAATCAATCTTATTCCCCTTTAGTCTTTGGTATATTAAGATCTTGTTGTATTGACATTTTTGAACTATATGTGTTTGATGTGAACTCTGAACTATGTAAAATGTTGATGCAAGCGGCTAAGCCAACCCACTGTAAATCATTGTATTATGATACTCTAATATGACATGATATCTTTGTTGTAGAAAATACTATAATTATGTAATATTGACTGTGTGGAAGATACAGTTAACTGCAGGAGTGAGAATACATTAAAGCGAGCCGAGCGTCACCTAAGTTACTTAGTTTTTCATACATGTGGGTGGACGGACATGTATGAAAAACCGGGGAGCTAAACTAAACTAACCTTAAAAAGTTTAGCTGGCGGTGGACGGCTCGCTGTAGGGTGTAAAGTGAAAGGAGTTAGTTATTATTGTATTGTATGTATAGTTCTATTGGAAACTTGTGAGATAGTTATACATCAGACAGAATCTTGTATAATAAAGTGTGTCTAGGCTCAGTGACATTAGTAGGTAAGTATTCTTACTCCTCTGGACTGACCTCCCACTATCATCTCTGCTAACATTTCAGATTCCTACTGTATATCCTTTAGTGTATTCGCTCCAAATATCGTCCCAGTAGATACCAATTTTATATATGTAAAATAATATTTCTTGTTTAGATTCTGCCTGTACTGCATATTTATCCTGAACTCTTGTTTTGTGCCTTGTATAAAGCTGATATAATTATGCTGAATTAGCCTGTGAATCCCTATAAATTGTATTTATCAATAATAATGAGTTATACTGTGTTATTGGCTGTCAGCATACATTATTAGGCGTATTAAATTCAGTGAGCGATTTGTGCAAATTTATTGTGACTGCAAAATAATTACTGATTGTTTGAAAATATATCTTCTATCATGCATATTACACTATATTGCACAATGTTATGTCTCAATATTTTATTATAATAAAAAATATATTTGGTATAGTAGAGCTAATTGGAATTTAAGTAATTACTTTAGTAACACTAGGTTAATAACCGCTGCGTATTCTGTTCCTTTATAGAAAGTGGTCGATCGTCTGGCGCTACAACGTATGAATATAAATAAGGATGTCGATGAACTGTGTTCAAACTGTGCTCAAACTGTGCTGAAGGTACATTAGTTCGTCGACATCCTTTCAGCTCCCAGGATTGTATGTGTTAGTGCTCATACATATGAGCGGCTCGCGGCAACGGCAGAGGCAACTGCAGACAACCTGCCGCTCGTGTATTTGAGCACCTTACAAGGGAGCAGAATCGTAGCGTATTAAATTCGATCGAGAATAGATATCCCTTTGTTATAAATGGACATGTTGTCGCATAATATTGATATTTCTATTATATCTCGTTCTTATAGAGGACACGCTACGAGAATATTATGGACTTCTTTGGTGCTTAGATGTCCAGGAGTTTCTTAGCTTGTGTTTCTGATCTCATATTGAGTATTATTTATTTAGATGCCA
Source organism: Agrochola macilenta (assembly GCA_916701695.1). Taxonomy (NCBI): domain Eukaryota; kingdom Metazoa; phylum Arthropoda; class Insecta; order Lepidoptera; family Noctuidae; genus Agrochola; species Agrochola macilenta. Next base: position 6,186,089 of record OU753570.1, on the reverse strand, counting down.
TATTTTGATTTACGAGCAATATTTGATTAGGTTCTATTTATTTTTAATTAATATGTATTTTGATAACTTGTATATAATTGGTGAACCAAAGATTTTGATTCGTCCCTTTGGATATTTTATCTTTTATGGATTCCAATTAGACATTTGTATATAACTAGACATAGAATACTCATTGACATGAAATTCTCGTAATATCATAGAGGCTGAAATTATATTAAATTATTGGAACGTTTGGCATTCGGTATATTTTCGGCTTTGGATTATAATTAGTCAATTATTTAATCTAATTAACTAACACTTGGATGTATTTACAACTCAATTTTTCGATTTTAACACAAGTGATTGATACAGAACTGCCACTTTTGAATTTTCCCGAAACCATATGATAACATGGAATGAATATTGTAAGATTTATCCGCAATTGATGTTTAGTAACAACGAAAGGAGTTTTCGGAGAAAATAGCAAGTAGCGCCGAGTTCTGTCACAATCACGAGTGGTTATATTACTAACATTGAGCACTAATTTATAGACAATATTTCAAAATAATTATAATTGTTTTTAATAGAAGTAAGTTAATTTAATATAGGATAGAATATCAGTGAAACACCGCCAGCACACTCACCACGTGTTTCATTGCGTACCACCACATATACTGCCCAAATAGACTGAAGGTGTCCAAATATTTTATCATTTTTGATGGATTGTTTTTGTTACATTGTGTATGGAATTTTACCCTATTATTTGAATGCCAAATAAATGATTACAAATTGATGTTTCTGTTTTTATTTTAAAAATTGTTTTGTACACTTATTACAATATTTATATAAATCACTGTGTCACTAATCCTAGGTAATCGTCCATCAATGTTCCAATGGCGAACTGGAAAGGAAAAATATGCAAATAAAGCACTTGAAACAAACACGATTCACCATCTCCCTGCCTGTGTCTCATGTAAATTAGCATACTAAACATATTCACACAACAACATCAAATGAAAACATCAAAATTGGTTCAGTCGCTCTTGAGAAAATTGCACATACATACATATTATGTAGACACTGGCTGTAAAAGCCTGTTAAATAAATGCTTCAAAATCTTTTTTGCGTTTTGACCAGGTACTCCAAGAAGATTCTACAATAGGGGATAGCAGTGCTGTTTAGATTTTAAGAATCTTGTTTGATTGACCTATATATTTATATTTTTAAAGTTGGACAACTACCCCTAGTAAACCATGGCCCAACTAGTTGGACAGAGCAGTTGGACCACTGCCCCAGACTGAATTTATGGGGAGGACAGAAGTGAAACGTGAGCCCATAAAAAAACTATATTGTATACTCACAATGCCCGTGGCGTCAACCCTGGTGCCGACTATCTTCAGCCGGATCACATCCTCTTCCTGTATGACGTTGTCTTCCTGTTTGCTCTTGTAACATGGAGGGTTCACGTTTGGACAGAACTCCATATCAGCTGGGATGGACTGAAACGTAGAATTTTGTATTGACTGATCATTCCACAAAGAGAACTTTATGAAAAGCTAAAACCTTCCTAATCAAGTAGGCATGAGATTCGCGCCCATTTCAGCCAAATGGATTCATCATGAAACATACAAAAAATATCTCGTACGCGCAGCTAAACTGTACCCTAATTGCGTAATACACGATCAATCAGAATCTGAAACGCTTTGAAACAGATTGCTTGCATTGCTTCATAAGTTCGAAAATAAAAATTGCTCAACAACGTAAATAACGCAATGAATGTTGTTCAACTGTCAAAATGAAACAGGTCGTAATCGTTTACGAAAATGTGTTGCGTAATTAGATAGCTGAGCTGTAGCTGAACCATAGTTTATAGGTTTATAGTAAAGTACTCTGTGACCATGGTTGCTAATGGCAATATTATATGGTTTCTTGCCGTTTGGTGAGATGTCATGTCAGATGCTTTGCGTAGTTCGTTTGTGGCGGCATAGATGTCGCCAAATTCAGATTAAAAGGCACAGAAATGAATGATTGATGTTTGATTCAATTTGGTTGCTTTATCCAAATGGAAAGTTAATATTGCCAGGAGGACCTTTAAGATTCCAGGTTCCAAGTCAACTTTTTTCAGTCTCTTGTTAAATAATTTTACATTAAATTATGTAGATCAAAAACTTACATGATGAGAAATAAAACAGCTCAATGGGCCAATTTGTGCAAACATTCCAACCTGAGGAAATAAAATTAGTTAGCTACAATAGCTTAAACCCATTTTATAAAAGAAAAAACATATAAAGTAAAAAGTCAAAGTCAAACAATTTATTTCAATTAGGCACAGAAAAGGCACTTATGAACGTCAAATTTACAAAAAAATAGAATTGATTCTAGTCGCCCCTTCCAAAAGGTAGTTTTCGTATGGAGAAGAATGGGCAAGAAACTCCACCGTTACTCTTTTAAAATGTATTTACAATATTTTGTATACATTAATTATATAATTATATGTGAAGACGATGCATCTAGAATAAGATTTAAAAAAAAATGAAAAAAAAATAAAGCAATTCCAGATAAATTAATTATGATAGATAGATACATGGTGCTCACATATTTACAAACATTGCAAAATTATACGATATTCCTAACATTTTAACAAGTAATACTAATAAGTCAGTGTGTGAGTTCAAGAAATCACAGAATGTAAAATCAGAGTTATAAAAAATAACAAACTATATAATTAAATAAGCAACCAGTTTGATTTTTTCTGGACTCTAAATTGTCCTATGGAGCAGGACCAGCATGTTTCCAAGCATTCTTATCTTGGATATAATCCTCTAATTTGTAATATGCTTGTTTACAGAGTGTACTTTTAATATGAGTTTTAAATTTTCTTTCATTTAATTGTAATATATCACAAGGTATTTTATTGTAACATTTAACACAGTACCCCATAAAAGATGTATGTACTTTAAATAATCTGAAAAATGGTAAATGATGTCTATCACTTATTTTATTAAAAATATGAAGATTTTTTCTTACATACATAATATTTTCATATATGAATTGGCAAGGTACCGTCATAATATTAATCCTTTTAAATAGTTCCCTGAGAGATTCGCGACGATGTAGATTATAAATGGCTCTGACAGCTCTCTTTTGTAAAATAAATATGGATTCAATGTCAGCAGCCCGACCCCACAGTAAAATGCCATACGACATAATACTGTGGAAGTAACTAAAATAGACCAAACGCGCGGTTTCTACATCTGTTAACTGTCTTATCTTTCTAACAGCATAAGCGGCCGAGCTTAGGCGCCCCGCAAGAGATGTTATATGAGGTCCCCATTGTAATTTCTCGTCTAGCGTGATTCCTAGGAAAACCGTTTGATTAATAAATTCTAGTTTTTCTCCATTCAATATGATGTCACATTCGCTACTTCTAACATTAGGTAATTTAAATCTAATGCATTTGGTTTTTTTTTTATTTAGTACCAAATTATTTACCGTAAACCAATCTTGGACTTGAAGAATAGAGCTGTTAACGTCGTCAAGATTTTGTGACCGTCGGTTTATTTTAAAGATCAACGATGTGTCATCTACAAATAACACCATCTTCGGTTGATTTTGAAGTAATTGGGGTAAATCATTAATATAAACTAAAAAGAGGAATGGACCCAATATCGAACCCTGTGGAACGCCCATTGCCATTTCAGACCCCAATGAGTTTACGCCGTTTACTTGAACTTTAACTTTTCTATCTTTCAGGTACGATCTTAGTAAATCAAGAGCTGTATTCCTAATCTAAAAAAGATTTGATTTTTGTATGTTTGTTTGTTACGCTTTCACGCTAAAACGGCAGAACGGATTTGGATGAAATTTGGAACATGGGTAGACATAGGACTTTTTATCCCGATATTCCTACGGGATCGAGACTTATGCGTGTTAAACCGAGGGGCGCAGCTAGTAATGGAGTAAAATAACCTTACAAACAACTACAGTAAACTATATTTTCCTTGTCATTATGGGGGCGCTCAATGGTCCACTAGCGCCACTCCTATAAAATAATATTATCTCGTGACTGAGAAGAAATTATGAATAACAAAAATAAGTGTGTCTAGAATTTTCTAATACCTTTTATAAAGTTTGATCTTGAGACACGAAGCAACAAAAAATTCGTTCTAAAGAAAAGCGGCCACATTCCTCCAGATCGTATTTTGTTGCTTCTTGTCTCAATATGATACTTTATAAAAGATGTTAGAAAATTCTAGACACATTTACCGAGGGTCCCTACTAGCCGATATTCATAATTCCTTCTCAGTCACAAAATATTTCTTTTTTAAAGGAGTGTAGCTAGTGAACCATTGGGCGCCCTCTTAAGCTGCTTATGTTAGACAAGGTAACATTAGGAAGATCAGATTTAGGTCAGAGGTCATATTCATTACTCACCTTATTAACTTGAGTGACAATAGCATCAAGAACCTCTCCCTTGAACGGCCGGAACACAATAGCCTTGTACTTCACAGGGTACACCACAAAACCCTGTCCTGGCTGGATCAGCCCAGCACCTATGCTGTCTATTGCAGTCACTGCTATCACGAAACCATACCTGAAAGCAGAAAAGCTTGTATATAATTCTTATTCAAATACAGTGGACCCCCGGTAATCCGATTAAAGAGCCAGCCTAAGACCCCCTATAGTCCGGTTTTCTTTACAAAAGAGTACCTTGTAATCCAACAAATTACAGATCCAATGATAAGACACTAGGCCGCACCGCTATCACATGTATACAAATTCAAATGAAGCAATCAGAATCAAAACAATACCTACGCGTCGAGTACAATAGTAGTGGCGCGTACAAGTTGTAACCTGTTCAATCATGCATTATCTACATTAGCAAAGATTGTCAACAAAATATTGAGTAATAATGGACATGTCAGATTACAGGGGGTGCCGAATTAGACAGGGGCCGGATTAGCAGGGGTCCACTGTACTTAGTTACTTTTCTTTTTGCCCTAAATTAAATACATTACTATTATAAAAATACTTAGATTTAAATATTAAAGCTTAATGGTCTGCCTCGTTGGTGTAGTGGTTGCAAGCACTACTGCTGAGCATAAGGTCCTGGGTTCGATTCCCAGGTCGGGCAGTGTTATTGGGTTTTTCCATCAGGATTTCTTCAGTAGCAGCCCGGAGTCTAGAATTGTGCCCGGCTGATGGCTATAGTCTCACCCCCTATTACAAGGGACTTAAACATTACTGGCGAAATGTGGGTATACTTGGGTGTGCTATTGACACCTCTGCAGAATGGGTTATTCTAAAATAATTGTTGAATAATACGTAAAATTTGAAAACATTATTCTGAGTCTTTCGCAGCACATAACCTTTAAAATTCAAATTCAATTTGCCACTTACTTTCCCGTACACGTGCCTTCGACTTCAGTATATAACTTCTGCTTTACGATATCTAGCAACTGCGGCCCAAAATACCGAGGGTGTAGAAGAATTTCGTGTTCTAAAGATATCTGAAACATTTGTTTACTAAATAAGTTATCTCATAAGAAGCGAATTTAATGCATGTTGAGCTTAAATTATCCACTCACATGATAAAACATTGTGGAGTTTAATTATGTACGATTTTGTGTATCTTTACTTCATATTACAAACATATATTCATAAAACTAAATTAGTCCGCAAATGCAGTGAACGAAAAGCGTCTCACAAACAAAGTAACTGTCAATAAATCGGCCAAGTGCATGTCGGACCACGCTTAGCGAAAGGGTTCCGTAGTTGGAATCAATATACTGTGCCTACGTAAGTAGGTATGATTGACTTCATCGCCTCCAATTTTTTTTAAATTATTGGTTTCATAACAATACACGTTTTGCTTATATGCATTTTTGAAGTGAAAACTTCTTTAACCGCGTTGAGACTTGAGCGATTTTTTTTTTTTTTAGTGCTGGGCTATAAAATATAGATGGCGCTAATACTAGTTTTAAGTTTTCACTTCTGTCAGCAGTCCCCATGACTGCCTATTTTTTATTAATTATTACAATTTTTTTTGTATGGAGAGAGTAATTTTATTTCACTACACCATTATTAAGCTCTACACAGAATACACCTTTCCAATTTTCATAAATATAGTGCAAAAATCGAGTAAAATGGCTGTGTAACAATCGGCTGGAGGTCCAGATGGATGGATGGACAGACAGACGGACCTGACGTATGGGTTCCATTTTTGCCATTTTTAAACAGAACCCTAAGAATGTCACTTGACTGTCAGCGACGGTCAGAAACATAGAATCAGTGTTGCGGTGGTAAAAAAACTACGGTCAATTTTCACAAACCACACGATGATAGGAAAAATTTAATTTCAAACCATGTAGAAACAATTTTTTTAAATATATATTTGTGCTTTTCTTGCCGGTCGAAATATTTTTACAAGAAGCAAACGCTTCTTATTATGTTAAAATATTTCTTAAAATTAATCGATTAGACAGTTATAATCGAAAGCATAAAATACAACTTAGTTACTTGACAACACTAGTGATTACTCAAAAATGCCAAATGAATGGCAGACCTGTGTATCGTAATCAGATTGTTGTAAAAAATGGCAAAAACTTACGATTATTTATTTAAATTGCTTTTGATAGGTGATTCTGGAGTGGGAAAAACATCTATATTATTCAGATTTTCAGAAGATGCATTCAATATTTCATTTATATCAACAATTGGTGAGTACTTTGATTCAAGTCTTTAAATCAAAGGTTATTGTCAGATAATTTTTTACGTATTGTCATGGAACAGGATTTTTTGTTTCCATGATCATTGTGTCTATTTTTTATCGTTCCGCATATTCGTGGCGGTTAGGGCGCGGCGCCTCGGTAAATGGAGCCCTTATCGAATTAAATGAATCGAGAGTTCATGACATCATACACACTAATTAATTAGTTGACTCCCGAATAACTGGACTGTTGGTTGCAGGTATCGACTTTAAAATTCGTACGATAGACCTCGACGGGAAGAAAGTTAAATTACAAATATGGTAAGTTGATTTTTACTTTTATTTGCTTTTTCTTAGTGTTACTAAGCCAGACCTGTTACGAGGCGCGGTCAAGTCAAAGCTAGACGCCAGTTTTGCAATCGTAAATGAGTAATGAGGCTAGTACAATGTACCCACTTCCTCTCTTCAGCCTATCAACACAATGGCTCATACTGTTGTTCTGTAAGACATTCAGGGAACAAAACAACGATTTACATTTGCACTGCAATTCTAGTCTCATAGTCATGCTAGACCTCTGCAAATTTATGAGAAAATTATATGGTACTAGTTATCTAAAAGTGGTAATTATGTAAATGGGAAAACATTTCCAGCTTATCATTGTTTAGAACAAATGATTTGTTGAATGCATACCTAATAATTGTTACAATTGAACAATAATAATTTATTACATTCTGTATTTCATTAATTAATGGATTTTTCTGTTGAACTGTGAATATGATTGTGTTCCAGGGATACCGCTGGTCAGGAACGATTTCGTACAATCACAACGGCATATTATCGGGGTTCAATGGGTATAATGCTGGTTTACGATGTTACAAACGAAAAGAGTTTTGAAAATATAAAGAATTGGATCAGGAATATTGAAGAAAATGCCAGTGCGGATGTTGAGAAGATGATTCTTGGAAACAAATGTGATTTAGAGGCGAAAAGACAGGTAAGAACAGACCAGATAGGGAATAGACATTCTCTTGCCAACATGAGAACGAATCTATGATATATTACTAAATAAAAGCAATATAGTAAAACTTGAAAAGTCACTCATGTTCAGAGGTCAATGAACTCACATTAAATATGAATGCTTATTTCATAGTTCATCTTCAAAATCAATACATCACCTCACTGTGCTGTTTCATATTGATTTGATTACAAATCTAGAGGTGATAATTATCCTAATCATAATAATTCATCGTTTTAAACCTTGATTGAATCAAACAGGATAATGGTTTCAGTTAATTTATAAATACCCTTAGTATGTATAGATAATGCCATGAAAGTAATATGATTTTCCTACTGTTTGAGCTCTATGAACACATAAATGTGTTATCTATAGTATTATGTTGGTATTGATAAGTGGCAAATGGAACTGTAAATGTTATTCCAATCACACTTGTGACTCATACGTTTGACGGTATTTTATCTACATGATAAGAGTAACTGGGGATTAACACGGAGAACGGCTAAAAACCAGTTAACATAATATTCATGTCAAATTACAAAATCATCAACTCTAATCCATATAAAACCATGATTAATTTAACCTACACTAATATTTTCAAGAGAAAAAGAATTGTATTTTTATTTGTAATGAATAAACTCAAAAACGAATGGACCGATTTAAAAAATTCTTTCACCAGTAGAATGCAATATTATTACTGAATAATATATACATACGACATATAATTTATAAAGATATTGGGCAAAGCCGCTTGCGGAAGGTAGTCTAACAAAAACTTGTTTTTTTTTTCTAGGTTTCAAAAGAAAGAGGTGAACAGTTAGCTGTAGAATATCAGATTAAATTTATAGAAACCTCAGCAAAAGACTCCTTAAATGTTGAGTCAGCGTTTTATACCTTAGCAAGAGATATCAAGGCCAAGATGGAGAAGAAACAGGTATGAGCATTTTACACTTTTTACAAAATAAGTTAGAAATACACACGCAAAGAATTTCCAGTATGACATGATGTATGGATGTGGACAAAGGAAAAGAAGAATGTTATAATCATAGCACTGTGTACTACTGTTTCTGCCTACCTTCATAAAATGCTTTAGGTTATGTATGTATTACGTATGAAAGAGATTATAGTGTATGTGTACACTTCCACACAAACATTATATAAAAAGATTGTATAAACAAAATGTTTCCTTTGTTTACTATGTGATTGATTAGCTCTGCCAAATATAATTATACACTCCTATACTATTTTAATGACATAAAATTAATTGCCAACAATGCCCCATAAGGAAAACTTGAATGTTATGCTTGTAAGTAGGAGACAAGTTGACGTCACATAGCATTTGCTTATCAATAGGGAACTGCAGCATATTAGAAGCACAGTTATTGTTAGTAGTAAAGTCTTATTTATTACATACACCTACATATATTTTTTCTTTTAGCCAAGAATGTAAATAAATGATAGACAGGCCATGTTTTGTTATTCAGCATTGGACTAAAGTAGTTGCAATACATTGTAAAATATGGCTTGATATGAATAGCCTTGTCAACTGAATGATGCAGATTGCAGCTGTCGAATATACTTATGTGTAGATGATTCATCATTGTGTGTATAGTCACACATTAGTGCAGATGGGACACTCCAAAAAATCATTTAAATAAAAAGCGATCCTTGCTACGGCACAATAAAGTGCATTTCAGGTCGCACAGCGTTAATTACCTACAGTTACATTTACCGAGAAGTTGCCTCTCTTTCTATCGCGTAACTCTTAGATCTTCTGACTACACTAACTAAATTGGCCCAGCATGACGGGCCCGCCGCGTACTTGTTGCTTCATACCTAGAATGCTGAGTGTCCCATCTGTATTAATCTGTGGTATTGTATAGATATAGCTAATAGGGACATCATTTTGTACTTTTTTTGCATGAATTGATTAGTCATTAATTTACGCATTAGTCAATTCAGCTGTAAACTTCCATGTTTCATAGAAAATACCACTACAGCGGGTTTCTTTAGTAAATAAGTTTAAAATCCTGCTTATAAAATTAAAAACATGGTTTTAAATTACATCCTCCTCGAAATAACTGCAAAGCTTTCACCAAATATGCTGCACTATTTACATTGGTCTGTGTGTAACAATTGAATCAAGGTCTTATTCATAAGTGCGAACTATTTGCGATCTCGTGCACCACCTACTGAATAAATTATAATGATGAGAACTGAACATCAACGTGACTAACACATCCAAATATGTGCTAAATGTGGAAGTTAACTTGTGTAGCCCTGTTTATTACTGCTAGTAGATATAGCTTTGGTAATCAAACAAATTGGTTCTCTCTCTCTCTCATTGTAATTGTTCTCAATTCTTGAATAGTTTTCCTGCTATAGAATGCCGCGACTTTATACTTACATGGTTTCACCTATTTCACCCTGGCTGTTTCGCGAGTAGCTACCAAAGATTTACGTCATTTAGTTAGGCAACAATACCAACAAATTGAGAAAACTGTTTCCCAATAAGTAAATAATAAAGTGTCAATTTAATGATGATGCATATAAGACAATGAACTCTTGTTAATAGTAAGTGTACCTACAACCTAGTTCCTTTAAACATTGCTGACCCTGACAATTGCCGAGATATGATTGCGATTGATAAAACAATACAACTCAAAGGCCTAATTAAAAGTTCACTGGTTGATGTAACAGTGAACACATTCATATGTGACATGACGAGTATTTATATTTTTCTTCCATTTTTAATTTTCTTCTTTTGTTTCATGCAATTCTTTACGAACACAGAAGGTAATGAATCCGAGTATACGGTACTAGTTTTTCTTAGTGTCGTCTTTTTTGTTCGCTTCTTAATACATAGTTAAAATGGCAAAACAGTAAAAATATTGAGTTAAACTAATTAGGCGCTCGTTTTTTGTTCCGCTGTGTATATTGTTTAGCATTACTTAAATCATTTTAGCTACCTACTAAATATGTGCATGATGTTTATCTGCAGTTCGCAATAATTTAGAGCTGATTTTCTAAAAGCGAAATCTAGGTCTTTACCTGCCTTCTGAGACAAGTCTGTTATTGACGACACAAAAAACGTTATCTTCACCAGTAAGTACGGACGATCAATCGGAATTTCAATAATATCCTAATGGCAAAGCCAATAAATAAAGCATTAGGCAGGTACATAGAACACAATATAATGTATGTGCCGCCTCATTAACTTTTAAGATCGAACCAGTTATTGCATTTTGAACTTAATTCCGAATAACGTAAAATTCATAATACAAAACTGACAACCTAGATCCAAGAACACTGGTGGCTCAGTGATAACGGGCCCGGACTAACGACTTGTAGGCGTTCTAACTTCCAACCCAGACAGGCACTTTACTTTGTGTAAATAATTTCACTACCACTGCTCTTAAAACGGTGAAAGAAAACATTGTGAGGAAACCGGCATGTCCTAAACCAAAAATTCGAAGATATGTGACATCTACCAACCCGCACTGGGCCCGCGTGGTGGATTACAGTCTGTGTTGCAGCATGGACATAATATATAGTGATTGTGATGAACCTAGATCTGCATATGCAGCTGATGGCAATATTTGTAATAAGAACTACCTCTTTCGGAATAAGGTTAGAAATAAAATAACTGGTTTGATGGTTTATCCTAAAAGTTGGCAACGTCGCAAATAACTGTCAAATATTGACCTATTTTGATTCTTATAGCAATATTACTGAATAGAAATAAGAAATGTGGCTAACTAGCGAACTAGAATATTAATAATGAATTGCAATTATAACATTGAATTTGATGTTGTACCCATTTTAGGTGTAAAAAACGCATTTGGAAACTTTCCAAATAGATTTTTTACATCTAAAACTAAACATTCGGTGTTACGATATTAATTATTGCATTTCATAATCAATATTCTAGTTCGCTAGCTAGCCACATTTTTTATTTCCACACAGTAATATTGCCAAATTAATCAAAACAGTGAAATATTTGACATCTATTTGCGACGTTGCCCACTTTCAGAATAAACGCTATTAAACCTATCATAGTCTAAAAAACCGTTTTGGTAATAAGACGGATCTTGTCTGTGAAGGCAGGTGTTTATTAACACGACAAAGATAAATAACTGGGCGACAAATTTGTGGTAACATGGGGCGTTTGCACTCGAGATGAATTTCCGAAAGGACGTAAATACGATTTATGATTGCTGGCAGTCAGGCTACATGTTGCCCTAAATTGTTGCCTACGGCTTTTTAACCGACTTCAAAAAAGGATGAGGTTCTCAATTTTATATTAATATAATTATCATCACACTATCGAATGTCGTTTTTAAAATGTTTTACTTGTTGTGTACATTATCTTGAGTGTTTTTATTTTGTTACCTTGAAATCGCTTTGATAATATTTGTGCAGTATCGAGCTGTGTGACACTAACGTTCCATACGAACTTCCATAATGGTCTTTTTCTTTGCTGTTGTAATATTGCCGTTGTTCGTCGCGATGAGAATTTAATTTATTAATTATATTACTTTCTTCCCATTGTATATGCGATTATCAAAAACTTACCATAGTTTTAGTCTAAACTAATCGTATGAATGTGTGTATTCAGGAGGCGAGTAATCCAGCGGGCGCGAGGTCAGGCGCGCACCAGATCCGTGCCAACGAGCAGCAACGCAAGCCCACGTCGTGGTTGTCGCGCTGCAGCCTGCTCTGACGGCGCCTCGCCCCCCCGCGCGCGCGCCCCTGCCCCCCGCACCGACCCCGCGGCTAGCACCCGCGGCCCTCGGACCCTACCCCGCTCTATGTACAACGCGAGCTATATCAACAAGTATTAAGGCCCGTAACAAACGATCCTACGCGCTCCTATATCTATCACTATGAGTTATATCAGGATTGCCATCCAATAGCCATATATCAAGCGCGTAGGGTTCCTATCAACACCCACCAACTATATATTTTTCGATCTTTTTAAAACTGGTGCGTCAACTCCATAGGGGGATCAGACTTGCTTTTTGTATTTTTATATCCGCGACTATGATACCTACTTCGACGTTTAGTTGAAATGAAACAGTATTTTTTCGTAAATTACCTTGTACATTTGTTTACATTTGAAGTGACGATTTATTTTTATATAAGGGCGAAATTAAGGTGTTACATCATTACAAATAATGGTTGGAAGGTTTATTTCAATAGATTGTTTAGCTGTACTTTTCCTTTTGCTATTTTAATTAAGATATATATTTTAATGTAATATATAATATTTAATTTGAATAAAGTGCTTTTTTACAAATTGTGGTGTTATTTTGAATAATATAATAAGACTACAGTGAATAACAGTAACATTTTATTGCCAACATTATATACAAAAGAGATGAATATTTTGGACACTTTTAGAAAATGGAAGTATCACCTCTAGGCTCTGAGTACCTAAATAGTTACCATTATTGTAATGCATTTGGTACAAACTAACTAGATTTAAGTAGTAACGCTCGTAAATAAATGCTTTCATGTAGTTTGTACTTGTTTCGTGGTTGCTTTGAAGGGTCGGAGAGCTAGTTTTTTGGCTCCTCCATAGACACCTACTGAAGCTATTTTAAATAAATGATACAATTTCTTTGCTGTGACAGTTAAAACTTCTGCAGCAATCTGTGATCCTTTTCTCCAGTACACTGTATAAATAGGTAAGGGTGGAAGATTGTCAGACCAGATACCCTGCCGGTAGTTCTTAGCTCGAGCTTCAGCAGACAATAAAACTGGGGCCAATTTTGACTCAATAGTATTTTTCTTGATGTTACTAGGCACCATTGCTTTGGCAAAACCTAGTTCTACAAGCCTTTCACCAATGTCTATAGTCTCAACTGTGTTTTTCTGAAATAAAAAGTTTGAAAATAGTTACTAAACAGAATATATTTTATTCACAAAATAATGTTGATTTGCTAGTTTCAATCAATAACAAAAAGAATAGTTGCTTTTTACATTGACTTTAAGAGCATTTATTCTGAAAGTGGGCAACGTGGGAAATATAATTATGTCCAATTTTTCGCTGTTTTGATTAATTTGGCAATATTACTGTATGTAAATAAGAAATATGGTTAACTAGCAAACTAGAATATTAGTAATGAAATGCAATTATAGCATTGAATTTGATGTTGTAACCGTTATAGGTGTAAAAAAAGGCATTTGGAAAGTTTCCAAATACTGTTTTTATATCTAATATTATTATTTGGTGTTACAATATTAATTATTGCATATCATAATCAATATTTTAGTTCACTAGTTAGCCACATTTCATATTTCCATACAGTAATAATATTGCCAAATTAATCAAAACAGATAAATAAAAGACAGCTATTTGCGGCGTTGCCAACTTTTAGGATAAAAGCTCTTAACATGACCTTAGTATGAAATACAGCTCAGAAACAAAAAAAAACAAAGTTCAACAACTTCAAGTTGTTTACTAGAAACTAGAATAATAATTCTTTGGTATTTTTACAAATAGGTCAAATTCTATGTAAGGTCACTGTGTTATGAATGAAAATCCTTACCCTTTGTTGTGGTAAATGCAACAACACTTTGGAGACTAGGTCATCATTTTCTCTTGTGATAATTGTCAATGATACTTTCTGGCCTTTGGCCACACATTCCAGCCAGTTCACTGCATTTGTATTTGCAACCTCTATTCCCCATAACTAAACAAAACAGATAATTATAAATGAGTTGGCAACAATCCAACCGGGCTGAACCAAAGGTATTGTTGTAAACATATACTAACCTTGACTGGAAGTGGTGGTTTCGGCGAATGCCATAAAGGTAAGTATATAGGGGCTCTATGGTTTACCAAAACACGGAGTGGTGAGTGCTGGACACCCACATAAGACCCTTTCAGTGTTTCATGTTTCTTTACAAAATGATCCGGAACTGCACTTGCCTTTGAAAACTTGCTAACCTAATTAAATTTAAATATAAATGTTATTATGTAATATCAATAACAATATTCAACTTAAGATGACAGGTCACGTACCGGACGAATTTTATGTATGGATACTGCTAAGCCTGCAGTCGCCAGAGCGTAAACAGCTATCTGTAAGTAATAGATTTGTGATAATCATCAGCAATGTCTAGAAGACATTTTCTCTAACCGCACTTACATTTACTCCACGATAGTCTTGTTTTAATAGATGTTCAACGTTGAAAAAAAACCCTTCTTCGTTTACAGACATCTTGTTACTTGGTATACCAACAAATTATCATAATTTTCGTTTTTTCGTCGTTTCTCTTTAGTATTTTCAGATTTGTTGAAAACTTTCATATGACATTATACGCTAAATGTTGCCAATTGTAGGACTGTACTGGCTGCTGGTCTGGTTTATTTTGTATTTTGAAGATGCAAAATTATGATAGCTATTTTGTAATCGATTCATGATTTATTGCCATTAAATATTTAAACAAACAATTGAATTGTATTGGCAGCTGCTGCCAACAACATGCAGGGTTCATTCCATTTTTAGAACAGTCGCGTCGTCGCAGTACATTATTTCGTCATTTTCGTTCTTTTCTGTGGCAACTTCAATTCCACGTCAACCGTTTGACAGCTGGTACGCTACTCGCGGCTAATTGTTAATTTTTGTGTTTTTTGATAAATATTTTAAAAATGATTACGGTTCTAAACACAATCGATACGGGTCATGAAGACATGATACACGATGCCGAACTGGATTACTACGGGTTGAGGCTTGCAACATGTTCATCCGACAATTCGGTTAAGATTTATGACATCAAGAGTGGTACACAAACCCTTGCTGCTGATCTGAAGGGTCACTTCGGCCCAGTGTGGCAGGTAGCTTGGGCCCATCCTAAGTATGGCAACCTGCTGGCGTCATGCTCGTACGACCGAAAAGTCATTATATGGAAGGAATCTGGCGAGTGGACGAAACTGTATGAATATACCGGACATGAGAGTTCCGTGAACTCTATTGCGTGGGCGCCCGCCGAGTACGGCCTCATCCTGGCGTGCTGCAGCTCCGACGGCTCTGTGTCCATCATAACATACTCGCAGGATGGCGGCAATTGGGATGTGAAGAAGATCCCAGGAGCACACGCCATCGGAGTGAACTCGGTCAGCTGGTGCCCAGCCATCTCTGCTGACTTGAACTTAGACCCTCTCAGCAATAAGGAGGCATCAAAGAGGATAGTAACTGGAGGATGTGATAACTTGATCAAAGTGAGTACAAATTTTATTGGTTGGTGTACTCATAGCACCTGAAAAAATGATGTAATAATCTAATTAAGGTAATAAACTGAATCTCATTATTTTTCAACTTCTACTTATCTACTTCTACTTATGGTGATATATTGTCCCTCTAAGCTAAATTTCTATTGCAGATTTGGAGAGAAACAGGAGACCAATGGGTAGAAGAAAACAGACTAGAAATGCACATGGACTGGGTCCGAGATGTAGCCTGGGCTCCGTCTCTGGGGCTCCAACGGTCCATGATTGCCAGCTGTTCCCAGGACAAGAGGGTTGTAATTTGGACAAGTGATGATAATGTGTCCTGGACCCCTACAATACTTAACACCTTTGACGATGTTGTATGGAGCGTGAGCTGGTCTCTCACTGGTAACATCCTCGCTGTATCCGGAGGAGACAACAAAGTCAGTCTCTGGCGCGAAGGATCCGATGGACAATGGTTATGCATAAGTGAAGTAGCTAAGGGCTTGGGCCAAACACCAAATGATGAGAGGAGCACACTTTGAATTCATTTATTTGTTTTTGTTTATTTTAATTAACTTGTGAATAATTTCCTTATAGTAATATACATGATATCAATAATTTTGTTGTTTTTATGAATTGTTTCCCAATAAATTTTACTTATGTGCAGAAGGAAGCTGCTGCCAGTGTTATTGACCAGGTCAATGTCCAACAAAAACAAACATAGCTGAAAGAAATGGTTGGTCCAACCAGAGATTGTGGTTGTGGTTGAGGATTCTGGATGAACCCGGAATCCTCAACTCATTTCCAATGTTGGCCTGATCATCACCATACACATCAGATGAAATGCAGGACAAAAGGTGCCTTTTTGTGGTAAAAAAAAAGAAAAAATGTCTATTATGTTGCTTTTTCGTTTAACTTAGACATGCAGCATACCATGTAGATGCTTTGTCTAATTTGCTGCTAGGTGTATACCTACCACCATATTACAGTTTGTCAATGCTCAATGGAGTGGTGCTGCCCAGCTGTTGGCCTAAAGACTGGCAAATCAATAATTTCCTGTAGTACTTAGGGACAGGTACGTAATTTACCAGCTAAATGTATGAGACACAGGAAGGGCCCAAGGAAACGTGTTCATTATAAAAACAATTTTAATTA
This sequence comes from Agrochola macilenta, assembly GCA_916701695.1. Classification (NCBI taxonomy): domain Eukaryota; kingdom Metazoa; phylum Arthropoda; class Insecta; order Lepidoptera; family Noctuidae; genus Agrochola; species Agrochola macilenta. The sequence continues at coordinate 6,169,010 of OU753570.1, read as the reverse complement.
CACTTAAACCTAATAATACAGATTAATTTCACGTATTCCTGAGGTGGTATTCAATCAGTTCTGAAAGTAGTGGCATCTTGTAATATTCTGCTATGGTCTTGAAGGTGTTGACTTGTGCGAGGACGTCCTTTGTCGGCACCATTAGAGCGAACTCTCCCGCACACTCGCATACCATTGTCATGTTATCGCGTTTTACCTGCACAGGGAATAGAAGATGGTACAACTTGTCTTTTTTTAAACATCACTGTTGGACAAAACTGTGACAATGCATAATCATAGGGGAAATAGTTACAATCACCTTACTTGGTAGACAGATAGATAGCACACTGCTGATATATCACCTCTTACAAAACCTCATTTATTGGAGTAATCTTCGCCAATAATCCAAACGGCCATGAGTCTTTATTCAACAAAATAATATTGTCAAAAGTTTGACAGTAAACCAGATTTTTCCGGTAGTTGAAAACCACTTTGTGAGCCTTCATTTTTGCGTTTGAACCTAAGAAAAATCAAATGTGGACTGCTACAAACCTGATGACACCGTTTACATATCAGATCTTGTAGAATATAGGACATGGTTCGCCTGTTCATGATCTCAACCAGTCGCCACTCCAGCTCTTGATTCTCGTACGGAGTGCCACACGTAGGACATAAACACACCGGCCTGAGAACACAATGTTATGAAATTCAGTAAAAATTCTAATACAGAATAATACGTTAGTCCAGGTTACAGATTATTTATTGTTCATGGACATACGGTATAAGTGTTATGGGATTAATCCTCTGGCTGGGCAGGGTTACTGGATTTTTCCATGAGTAGCATGGAGTCGCCCTTTATTTCATAGGATTTAAACTTCATTGGGGAAATGTGGATCTGAAAGAAAATCGCAGGCTTGTTGGTGTGACGTAGCCAGACCAAAACGCTGCCGGGGAAACCTATGATAACTATGAGGCTAGGATGAGGGGGCTCCTATGATAATTTATCGGACTTGCAAAATACCAGTATGCAGCTGCATCCGGTTAGACTGAAAGCCGACACCAATATGGGCAAAGGCTAGGTAGTTGATGATACTCACACGTCATTCAGCACGGCGGTATTAGTGTCGCGGCAGAGGTCGAGGTCGCGGCAGTGGTTGCACACCTTGCAGATGATCTCGGTGAGCACGCACGAGTAGCACGCGTCGCGCCACTCCGCCGCGCTACTGAACTCGCCCACGCCGATCAGACGCAGCAAGTTGCGGCGGAGGAGAGTTACCTGGACAGAATGGAAACTTACAAAAAATCTAAAACATAAGTGGTTTATTAATAGTTTTAATAAACCACTTATGTTTTAGATTTTTTATATATATGTTTTGGCTAAGAATTGGCACTTTTTGAACGTCAAAATTACAAAAGACAGTCCCCCCAAAATGCCCACCCTTCATCGCTTCCTAGTGCTTTAGCTGGGTAGAAGTGGCGCAACAAAGTCCCCAGCAGCAAAGCTGTCTGTTCAGTTTAAAAGATCTTGATTCTACACAATTGTTCATCACTTTCATTTGATGACAGCTCATAGGCGTTAACGACTTTATTTTCTTATTTATTTCCTTTATTTATTTTCTTTTATTTTTATTTTTTTTATTTGTCTCAGAAACATGTGCACCACATTTACACTCCAGGGCGGAGTTATCTTTACTCCACCTGAGCAGGTTTTCCTTGCTTCAACCAGGGTCCGGAGTCTGAAGACTTCCTGGGAGATTTTCAGCAGATGGAATGAATGAGTTTGGTAGGATAGGTATTTGCACAAGATATAGCACAAACCTCGTCATCTAGTGAAGAATCAAGTGAGAACACTTTGCAGACTGCGTTGACGTACAGTAGCGCGGGCTTGCAGTCGCCGGAGAACGCGTCCGGCTTCAGTCCGGGCTGCTGTGCGATGTCGGACGGCCGGAGCGACGGGTGACGTGTGTTTATCTTCTCTGTCACTCTGTGGAGTAAGTAATGTGGTTAGCTTAGTAAAGCGACTCACTGAATAATATTAATAATTTTATTTAAATTCAACTTTAGGTCTTGTACTTAAGGTTGAAAATATAAAAATAAATATATGTTTGTTTGTAAAACGGCTGAACAGATTTTAATGAAATTTGGCACATGGGTAGACCATAACCTGGATTAGGAGTAGGATACTTTTTATCCCATATTCACACGGGATCGACACTTATGCAGAGACACCGCGGGGCGCAGCTAGTAACTTAATAAAACTGTAACATACTGGAATAACTTCTGCGAGATCTCCCCTCGTATCAAGGCGGCAAGCTCCTTCGGCTGCGCGTACGCCGCGCTGAGGAAGCCGGCCACGGCCGCCGCGAAGGGCTCGCGCACCGGCGCCGGCAGGAAGTTCGACAGGTTCCACTGCATTGTTATTGAACCCTCCTGGAATTAACGTAATATTGAAGCTATATTTTATAATGAAACTGCTTCGGACGGGTGCGATCTAATTATTTGGCGACATGTCAAAACATCGAGATTTCCGTGCTATAGCAGGCCAAGTTCACTCCGCATTGTAAGTATGAAGCTTCAAGTACGCGGCGGGCTCGTCTTCTGAGTGTAACATAGTCAGAAGATCTAAGAGTTACGCGATAGAAAGAGAGGCAACTTCTTGGTGAATATAACTGAAGGTAGTTAGCGCTGTGCGACCTGAATTGCACTTTATTGTGGCGTCGCAAAAGCCGCTATTTATTTATCATACAAACCTTCCGGAATAAATTCTCTAAATGATAGTGAAAACCGCAAAATAATGCATTTGAAGAACAGGGCGGTCACACAAACAGACACTAAAAACGACTTTAATTTATAATATGTACAAGTGGTGCCCCTCTAGCTGCTTCGCACGGGTGTAATGTACTGAGGACACACGTCAACATCCCAATGTTCATACTGTTAAAAACAAAATGCAGTATGAAACTTCCGGATGATCCCAAATTATACAGTAACAAAATATCGTTCTGGTCTATCATGGTCTAATAAAACAATGTCTGGCATTCCGGGACTAACACATGCTTACATCACTATCCAGTTGCCACTTGATTGCAACAAAACACGATTAAGGAAAGATTTTCAGCGACCATTTTGTTAAAAAATACGAGTATGTACAAAGCATTTAAATTGTGTTTCGTGTGTCTAATCAAACGAAACAATTCAATTTAAACATAAACCAACGTTATTGTTAATTAAAACCTCATTGTTTTATCGGATTCGCACAGGTAATAAAGGTGGTGGTTGCGGAGTTATTATTACAAACTTCTGGTAACACAGATGTGATGACGTAGCCTTGTGTTACCCACGTGACCACTGTGTCTCGGAATGCTATACCTGGCGAAGTATATTATTATACCATGGTTCTGATCATCGCCGTATGAACGGGCCTTACAATAAAAAAAACAACCGTGGTCTATTGTCTATGGATGGTCAACTAATGGCCACTATTTCGTTGAACTGGATATATAAAAAAAAATGGTTAGTCCTTCTCCATTTGTGGAGTTTGGATGTACAAATACTTTTATTAATTCAATTCATAAAATAATTTTAATAATCGCAGTTCCTTAATAGCCGTGGAAAGGTCATTGAACCCTGTCAAGTCATGGCGCCACGTCGCACATCGTCAGCCATAATATGCTGTGTGTAATTTTAAATCTGTGATATTTTTTATACTTTTCATTTAAATTAGGTAAAGTCCAGGCATATTTTAATCTTAATTAAATGGTAAATTTGTATAACATATTTTATGAGATAAGGATTACTAATATACTGGTCAAAATGCTTCGGAAATAACAATATTTTTTTAATGAAATTCTGAAAGATAAAAATGGTAACAGTGGTTCATGCCGAGAAGATAGACATACGAGTATGCTATCGCGGACTTTTCTGTTGATTTTGTTAAGATATGCAATCCAGTAGAAGATAATTTTTATCTATCTGTAACGATTTAGTTAGCACACGCCTTGTAAGCGCTCAAAAAAGTGCCTTTTGACAAAACGTCAAGTTTCGTTTACGATTAATATCATAACAATAACAACGCGGACATACAGTCAAACGCGAAAAGCGACTTTGTTTTATAATATTTAGAGATGTATGGGAGAAGATAAATTTTATAATATTTAGAGATGTATGGGAGAAGATAAATTTTATAATATTTAGAGATGTATGGGAGAAGATAAATTTTATAATATTTAGAGATGTATGGGAGAAGATAAATTTTATAATATTTAGAGATGTATGGGAGAAGATAAATTTTATAATATTTAGAGATGTATGGGAGAAGATAAATCGTTGTACTCGTAGATAAACATCGAACCACTAGGTCACTGAAACCAAATTTGCACTACGTTTTTCATAGAAATAAAATAAACGTATTTTACCTCATCGTCGCCACTTTCTTCGCTAGCTGCAGGAAGCTGCGATGAACCAACCTCTGTTAAACCTTCCGGTAGTTTACCCTGTTTCCAGAAAAAAGTAAAAATGATTATAAAATTATAAATAATCGCAATAAATAATTTAATAAATAATTATAATATGACAAAGTTTTGTATATAGTTGCTTAGACTTTATAAATGAACTAACTTAACGAACTTTTTAACGACCTTCACATCCCATAGCCTTTAACCTTCCTCAAGAAATGGACTATCTAAAGCAAAAATATTTTTTCAAATCCGACTAGTTCCGGAGATTACCCCCTAAATACAAACAAACAAATTTTACCTTTTATAATCTTAATATATATTAATTACGCGTCACGTTGTTTATCCACGATGAACTCCTAAACTACTTAACCGATTTTAATCAAATTTGCACACCGTGTGTAGTTTGATCTAACTTAAAAAATTGGATAGGGTAGGTAGGATAGGTAGGGTTTTTTATATTTGATTGATTGCGGAACAAATTTCGCCGGGTCAGCTAGTATTAATATAGATTATAGCTTATGTTACTCAATAATAATATAGTATTCTACTGTTGAAAGAGTTTTTAAAATCCGTACAGTAGTTTTTGAGTTTATTCTTTACAAACAAAAATATAAATCTTTTATCTCTATAGTATTAAGTATAGGTGTAGATAAATACATTGACGAAGAGCATGGAACCTTCTATTGTGCTTTTCCTAGTAGAATTTAAAGGGTGTCAAGGACATCGACGCGAAAACTGTTACTTTGAGATTATTCGTAGGTTATTTAAAAAAACAGCTGTTCCATACATTTTGCCCGCATAGGTATTGCACTTTTCTATGAAACAGCAGTTTTTTTTTTTTTTTAATATCTGATGAAAAAATTCAACGGGGTTCAGAATCATGTACTGAAACCATGGTAAAAGTTTTCGCGTCGATGTCCCTGCCACCCTGTATATATTTTTTTTATTATACAATGATTAACAATAATGAATAGGGATGTTGACTGGTAAAAAAAATAACCTTTTTAGTCCGTCAGTCAGGTAAAAAAATAAGAGACACGTATGTTTCGCTTTATCATATTAATAAAAAAATATTTAGATAAAACGCATTAAAGTTGGGGAGTGGGGGGCTCGCTACGTCACAAGTAAATATAAAATGTACCGGAAAGTGACGTCATGTTACATTTTAACTCAATATATCGCCATAATCTTTCGATTACATAAAAAAAGATAAACTACCTGTCCAATTTTTTTTAATAATCTATCTGAAGGACAAAAAATATAGTTGGTCCCTATTAATTTCATTCGAAAGGGATCTCCCTGTGCAAGTGATATACCTGCACCCCGGCGTGGTTGGCCTCGTCCAGCCACAGCAGGTACGACCAGCACTGCTTGTACCGGATGTCCACGCCGTGGAACAGCTCCTTGTTGCGGATGCTTTGTACCACGAACTCCACGTAACCTGCACATGGTAAAATAGAAGATATTACCACAAACAAGTTGTGTTATTTGAGGGCAGAAAAGTGAGCAAACCTGCATATACTCCTAAACATCAGACCAGAAATCAGTAAGGAATCCTTCCAGACGTCTGGTGATTGTATCTCATCTGGCTTTATACTTACGAAGGAAGCCAGATGAGACAGAACTAGCTCAGCAGTGGGTAAGGATGAACGCATAGATCGAATATTGTTTTTTATTTTTAGCCCCAACGGAACGGTATAATAAAGTAGGTAACAGACGTAACAGTATTATGTCTCGGCAGTGAACTTGAAATAATTACCTACGGCCGCTCGGTAGATAGACTTTTCACGTCCGTGCGAAACTGCCGCGCTTTCGAGACTTGCGTACTGATATACATTGAGATTTCGAAGCCTGTCGTATCGGCCGTTTTCTATGAAGACGTAATACTGTTACTTATTTATACTGTGACAACGGGAAAGCTGTTGGCCTTCATACCTCATGGTATGTGATGATCAGGCCGAATGAAATCCTCAACCACAGAGGGAATAAGCATTTCAAACTTCAAATCTTTATCGTCGAGAAACTCTCGTGGGGAAACAGCATATGAATATGACACATTTCAACTTGTCTCGAAACTTGGGTTCGCATAAAAGTTGTACGTTGCACAATTATTTTATTGTCTATAAGCGGCGGCTGCCCGGCGACAAGCTGTCGACCAGTTAGCGAATACATTACATAATCCTAAGTTTTACCGATAGGACCGGTACCAAAAGTACAGGTTCTGTATCTGTACTTAGCAGATTTTTCCTTTTACCGTACCGTACCAGTTCCAGATGGATACCGCTATTCCACCTAAAAAATACCGGTACCAAATAACTCATATTTGAAACTCGTCTTTCAAGCCCTGCTTACCGATGCCATCCATGACAGTATTCTTCTTAGTACACAGCAGGATCTTGTTGAAGTCTGCGAACACTATTTGCGAGCCGAGCCGCTTGAACTCCGCCACCAGCATGAGGAACAGCTTCTTCATGAGGTTGTATAGAGTACGTCGGAGGGCAGGGTCGTAAAGTAGCGAGGATGGGGTTTTTAGCCATCTGTTGAGGATTTCATGATTAAAATGAACCAAAAATTTACTAAAGAAAAATAAGTTCCATATTCCCGGCTGTCATTTGTAGATCTTTGACAGTCGTTACGGGTAGCTAGAAGCCCAAAAGTCTGACAACCAGTCTTACCAAGGGGTATCGTGTTACCTAGTAACTAGGTTGTGGAGGTCAGATAGGCAGTCGCTCCTTGGAAAATACTGGTATTCAGCTGCATCCGGTTAGACTGGAAGTCGACCCCAACATAGTTGCTAGGCAGGTAGATGATGATGATTCCGAGAAAGATATTTTGCGGTCCGGGCAAAAAATATCATACATAAAATGATTGTCCATAAAAATCGGCCATTTTAATAATGGCCGATTTTTATGGACAATCATTTTATGTAAACTTCCTGCAAATTAATGAAAATTCGCATTTTCGTTCCTATACACTGCTAGAAAAAACAAGTTTTGTTAAAAAAAAAAACCACACAGGATGCGCTCATTCGAATTAAACATAGATACAATGTAAAAAAGGCTTACACATACCTATAAAAATGTGAGATCTGGAAGTCAGCGAAAACATTCTTGAACTGTGTGACGTCACGCAGCCATGACGCGATCATAGTGCGCAGGATCTTGAACGCAGCACTGCATTGTACTGTTTCGTCGTACGTCATCGATGCGTTGGAACCTGGCAAGGAATCAAATAGTGATTATTATAGGCTTCGCCAATACGCGGTACCAAAACAAAATAGATAAGTAGATTCATGCACACATGATATTTATTTCTGTAAATCGGTTCAATTTTTTTTCATTTTCAACACATTTTTAAGTTATGTTTTAAAACTAGATGATGTTGGTGTTTCCTATCCGACTACGTTGAGACGAAACACCAAAAAAAACCTTAAGAGATCGCATTCTCTTAAAGTCCAGACATAATCTTGGTCAGGCCATATGAGGACCATGCAGATGAGCGTCTGAGATGGTATTTTGAGGAAAGAAAAACACAGATTTGAGTGAACCTGTCCAGCGCACGCATTTGTCAGTAATCGTGTAGCTCAACTCAGAACTTAAGAAGCTCAAGGTGGGCTCCAAACAACGAGCGAATAAAGACCCTTTAGGCCGCGCGCACTTTGCGCGTTCGAGCCCTCACGACGGGGGATGCTGTTGCCCGGGGTGGGGTGGTCTTGGCGGTGTCTCTTGACATCGCCAATGCGTTCAATACCCTGCCCTGGAGTTGCATTAGGGAGGCACTCCGGTATCACCGGATGCCGACCTACCTCTGTCGAGTGGTCGAGGCCTATTTGACGGACAGGGCCGTCATCTACCCCGGTCACCACGGAGAGTGGAACCGGCGAGAGATGTCGTGCGGTGTCCCGCAGGGATCGGTCCTGGGGCCGCATCTGTGGGACATCGGCTACGACTGGGTGCTGCGCGCCGACCTCCCTAGCGGCGTCAGCGTAGTCTGCTACGCTGACGACACGCTGGTCCTGGTGCAGGGGAGGTCGCATGAGGCGGCGGCCGAACTAGCGACACGTTGGGTTGCGACAATCGTCGATAGGATCCGGCAACTGGGACTCGAGGTGGCCTTGCACAAGTCCGAGGCCATGTGTTTCTATGGTCCTCGGAACGCGCCACTGTCGGGTTCCCAGATGACGGCGGGAGGGGTTCACATCGGTGTCGAGTCGACGATGAAGTACCTGGGACTCGTCCTCGACAGCCGGTGGAACTTCGTCGAGCACTTCCGACGTTTGGCTCCCAAACTGCAGAGGGCTGGGGCTGCTTTGAAGCGGCTTCTGCCCAATCTAGGGGGTCCAAACGCCTCCTGCCGGAGGCTCTACGCGGGGATCGTTCGGTCCATGGCCCTTTACGGGGCACCGGTGTGGGCGCGTTCATTAAGGCTGCGACCAGCCCAGCGATTGAACGCGTCCCAAAGGGTCATGGCCATTAGGCTGGTCAGAGGATACCGCACGGTCTCCCGTGAGGCGGCGAGCCTCCTTGCCGGACTTCCGCCATGGGATCTGGAGGCAAAAGTCCTCGCGCACATGTGGGAGTTGCGCGAGGAGGCGAAACGCCGGGGCGTAACTCCGCTGCCGCGAGAAATCACGGCACAGCGGACAGAGCTCCGGCGGGATCTCATGGCGGCATGGAGAGTGCGATTGTCGCAACCCAGCGCTGGGCACGCCACAATTGCGGCGGTAAGGCCCCTCTTTGAGGAGTGGCTAGAGAGGCGCCACGGCGTCCTCACCTTCCGCCTGACGCAGGTCCTCACCGGACACGGTTGTTTCGGGAGGTTCCTGTTCAGGATAAAGCGGGAGGAAACGCCCGGGTGTTACCATTGTGTGGATCGCCCGGAGGACACGGTGGAGCATACGGTGGAGGTCTGCCCGGCTTGGGCGGGGCACCGCCGTGTCCTCACGGAGGCGATCGGCAGCGGCGATCTCTCGCGTCCGGCCCTGGTTCAGGCCATGGTCCGGAGCGAGAGTGCATGGGAAGCCGTCACTTCCTTCTGCGAAGCAGTAATGCTCGCGAAGGAGGAGGCGGAGCGCGCGAGGGAAATGCAAGATGCGCGCCCTCGCGCCCCTAGTCGCCGCAGGAGACGCCCCGGGCGTCGGGAGTCGCGAGCCGACTTCCGGCCACCGTAGGCGCGGGCTTGCGGACGGTGGGCAATGGGTAGCTCGCCGTCCGATTAGGACCAGGCCCGGGTCGACGGCGCGTTGTGTTCCACGCGCGCCTCAAAGAGATGTCAGCACCAACTGACGGGGTCCGTAAGGGCCAATGCCTGCCAGGGTTGCGAGTTGGTCCGAAAGGGATATCGCGGCCCCGGCACACAGGCAACGGAAGGAACACGGGTGGGTTTTAGTCAGTAAAAGTCTGACACTCCCTCTCGCTCCGCCCAGAGCGGGAGGAGTCATTTGATGATTTCCCACCCAAAAAAAAAAAAAAAAAAAAAAAAAAAAAAAAAAAAAAAAAAAAAAAAAAAAGGCCGCGCGCACTTTGGACACGAATTGAATACTTTTTTTTCTGTCTGGTAGTCTCCGTGTGTGTCTGTCTGGTAGTGTTCCGGTGATACCGCATTAAACGCACGAAAAATCCCAACAAGTTCAGATTGTTTTCGGTCGTCGGAATTATACGTACGTATACTGACGACTAACTCGCACTCAGTCTGCGCGTTCCCTTTTTACTTAGAAGGTCGGGATCGTTCGGGCGTGTTCGTACGTGTTTGCCCGAGTGAAATTCGTACGGAAACGCGTCCAAACTGCGCGCGACTTTACTGTACACTCACCAGCATTAGCCATAGCGTCCTGTATGTTAGCGTGTTGAGCTCCGAAGGAGGTGGCGACACTGGTGCCCTCTACCTGCAGGATGCTGTGAGCTTGCAGTAGCGCGCACACGGCTAGGGCGTCAGTCTCTAGTTCTACGCACACGGTACCGTATGCGGCGCTCGCGTTGTGCGTACAGCCTGATAGCTCTTCTACTTCGCTTACTAATCTGTAGAGAGACGAAAATAGGGATGAAACTTAGCTCAGTAGGGGAACAGAAGGCCAATTGACTTTGTCTTTGAATCTTGTACTAGAAGGCGAGAATTAGCCTTCTAGTACGAGAATCAGTACAATTTTAGTTTTATTTTCACACACCAATTTTTCAATTTTATTTTATTTTTATTTTTTCTGTATCTATTTATCCGCGACATCACTGTGGGCCCTGTCAGAATACCAGCGCATCATCATGCTGAGATAGGAGCCTTTTGGCTTTGTACAGGACTTCCTGCTTTCATTTTAATTCACTTTGTTCTTTCTTTTTATTTATGTTTAGTGTGTTTTTAGTTTAATTTGTGTTTCCTGTGCGAGACTCAATAAATACTTTTCCTTTCTTTAAAAAAACTATCAAATCACGTTTTTTAAGTAGAAGAATTGGCCTTCTGTCTCCAGTCGCAATTTTATATCAGCGACAACCAATGTCAAAAAAGTAATAATTCAGAGGTATTTTTGGCATTGACTGTTTGACGATTATCTTTCACACATGAAGAGACAATTCTTCTTCTTTTCGTGTGGTTAGTGACTAACCTGGTGTCAGAGTTTTAAAGCCGCCCATGAGCCTCTGACTTGGCTTCACATGCCGTCGAGATACAACTCAGGCGTCGGCCGGAAAACATCGTGAGGAACACGATGTTTTCCTTCACCGTTTTTGAAGCAAGTGATAATTATACAATACGCACATGAATCCGAAAAGTCAGAGGTGCGTGCCTTGGGTTCGAACTCGAGACCTATGACTTGGCAGTCCGACGGTCACACCAATAGGCTATCACTGAAGAGACAATTAATAAAAATAGATTGAATTTTAATTCGAGCATCTATTTAGATGCTATATATTGATATTTGATTGATATTTAGATGGACTGCTACAGTGATTCTCTATCGGTACATCCTAACTAATATTATAAATGCGAAAGTGAGTTTAAATGTTTATTAGCCCAGGTTCGCACGGGCAATATTTTCCCGCGGCAATGTTTTTCGTGCAGTGGATTTTCAAAGCTCTGCTTAGCACTGAGAGTTGAAATCCAACAGTGTGTTTTTCAACGCGCTGGGACGAGAGTGCGTCCTAGCGCGTTGGATTCTCAACGCTCAGCGCCAATCCAGTGCGCGATAAAATCCCGCCGCGATACTTTTACGTCCGTGCGAACGTGGGCTAACGCTTTCACGCTAAAAGGACTGAACGGATTTGGATGAAATTTGGCACATGGGTAGACCATGACCTGGATTAGGGCATATGATACTTTTAATCCCGATACTTCCACGCAAATGCGCCGATAGATCCAAAGACTTCAGATTTTTTGAGGAATAAAACATAAACCGTTTTATTACAAAACGAGTGAGTGACTTTAGTCCAAGCCCAAACCTTCGAGTCAGGTATTTGTTTTTCGAACATGATTTAGACTACGATAAAGTTCTTAATACAAAACTGACAACCGGACCAGACTAAAATGACAGTTTTGTATAAAGAACTGTATTTCAATCACAGTTAGGTTGTTATTACAAATACAATCACTATTTGGTTGATAGTATTTTTTTTTTGTTATAAAGCCGAAAACCATAAAAACTTACCTGTTATCATCAGTCTCTCTACCGCCAAGATCGGGCCGGTCTCTATTGGAGCACCACAAAACGAAGTTATGTTTGATGAGGTGTCGCGCGTAGAACAGGTCGGCGCCGAACAGTGTGGGGTCGGCGGGCATGTTGCCGAGAGGCACGTGGAAGTACCTGTGAGGAGAAGAGCCTAGTTTATAGTAGGGATTTGTGGCCATCTTTACTACACCACTGATATAGAATACGTAGCAAAAACCAATGAGTAGTTAATATAAAACAAAAATAATAAAAGCGAAAGGTTTTTTTAAATGTATTCTTTTTTTTGTTTATATGTTCCTGTACATTACAAATTATGTAATTAACTATCTCTTAGACACGAAATAGCATCATGCATGATGCATCTGCTTCAACAAAATTTGTAGATGTCCAAAAACAAGAGATTTCATTAAAACGTCTGAAATTCTTACTTGTGAGATAAACACCGATAAATTTCATAGTTGGCGAATCTTGAAGAAAAATATAAGAACCGATCTGTGTTCGCAATTTATTTGCCAAAGATGTAAACAAACACGAGTTTTAGGAAAAACCACTGCAATACCTACACATAAGGTTCAGTTTGCGCTACAACTTCATATTTTCTATGAGTTTTTCAACAGTACTAGTCAGTCTAAAATCAACTTTATCAACACTAATATAAAGTTGATATTTGTTTAAGTGGAAATAACATCGAAGAATTTAAATAGACCTTACCTGCATTGTTCTATAGTCAATTGCAATACGGCATCCAAACCAAGGTAATGTCTGACGATAGCCCTGGCACCAATTCGTTGCCACTCTAGCGAGCTGTATAAAGTTTCTACATCACGAACGTGGATCGGTACCAGCGGGAAGTCTGATAAGCCTGTAGAACAAAATATACAATAAGTATGATCTGCTCGAAACGAAGAAAATGGATTTCAATGGTGTTGACCGTCTAGTAGGTATAATGGTCGCAAGCGCATGGAGTCCTGGATCCGATTCCCGGGTCGTTCAAACTGTTATTGGGTTTTCCATTAGGAATTTCTCAATAGCAGCCCAGAGTCCTGGATCTGTGCCCGGTTGATGTCAATAGGCTCGCCCCCTATTACATGGGACTTATACATAACTGGAAAAATGTGGGTGTACATAGGTTATACACCTCTGCCCAAGCAATCGGGGAACACAGGCGTGATGTTATGTTATGTAATTTTCATGGTGCGGGGCGGGGCGTATACGATCGACAAACACCTTCACCGAATGCGAAGATATGGTTTAAGAACTTTATTATTCCTCATTAAGAATTAACAATAATTCACTTATTGAGAAACTAAATTAACATACAACTGTTTATGAGCGTACAAAAACGACGTTATTAGTAAATTTATAAAAACAAAAAGGAAGGTAGTGACAAAGTAAATATCAACTAATCACCAACCCAGCAAACACGGATCTAAAGCAAAAGTAGATGTACGAGTATTACTAGATGTGGTATACATACATGGCAACATACTCACTAAATAAGGATCTTTTACTTTTTGTTTGCTATTGCTGGTATTTTCATATTGTTATTGTTATTGACACATTATGTATATACGATTTAAGTTGAAGATTGTCTCAACATTAGAGGAAGTAGGAGTTACTGCTAGTGGCTTTTAGATTTTAATTTAAATAAAAAAACTAGGACAAAACGCAATGTTTTTGTAACGTTGCCACTGAAAAACTCACTATATTTCATAGTTTCGGTAGTTTAATAAAGGTAAACAAATCGTAAAAAGGGTTTTTATAGTTGACACTTTCTTGTTTAAAAATACGATAAACCAAACTAAATTTATTTTAGATTTTTACAACAGTGTCCTCTTTTATTTATTTATGTTTATTCATAAACTACTCTTCGTAGATGTAATTGGTTGAGCACATTTTTTTTGTAAGATTTATAATAATAATATAATATTTTGTAATCTGTCTATTGTAAAGAGCCTAAACCTCAACGAATTATAACGTTGCTAATTTGAAGAGTACAACTGTGACGTAGCATGACAACTGAAGTGACAGGTATTACGTTTATTCGGTTACTGGACAGCTGTCACGTCACGTGGTTTTTTTTGTTTACCTATGTTACACTACTTTACATGTCAATGTTACGTTATATCTTATTGGTTCTTACATACCTGGCATAAGCTGCATTAACAAATGCGGCGACAGCGTAGCTTGCAACGCCAGTAACGTGGGCCCGCAACGTTCATCCTTGTAACGTTGCAGCGCACGTTGCAGGTGTCGACTCACTGCACGCGCTTCGGTTTCGATCACTACTTCCCAGGTCAGCTCTGCGCCGGGGAGGGAAGACTCTTCTGTACCTAGGTTGATCCTGTTGAAAAAGTTCATATATTATGACTATTTAAGAGCGGCCAACCCGTCATACTTTTCATACAAACGCTCGTACGTGATTATGGCGTTGTAACACTACCTTTCTTTTAAATTTTTAAACTAATATTTATATTGTGCACTATTACTAGATATCTATGAAAGCAAAAAAAAAAATATATTGAGAAACAAATTCAGTATAAGCCTCCAAAAATCTGCTTTTTTGCACAAATTTTACCCGAACTTTGGCCGGTCATAATATACTCATAATTCGTAAAAATTAAGAAAACATCTGCATATAAACCTCGCATATGTAATGGAAATTCTAAATATCAAACATTTTTTTCACAAACTTGTATGGTTTACTCAAAAACACGTATTTCCTGATACAACTTTTTACACACTATTTTTCAACTTTGTATCCTTAACTAAACAGGCTAGGAGGTAGTAGGTCACTTATTGACAGTCCTCTCGGCTAGGAGGAGCGTGTTCATGTTGCGCACTTGGTTGGTTCGACGTTCGGTCGTTGTCCAACATGTATAATGTAGGCTCGCTTTACTGGCGGTAGAATTAGAGCTCACATGTACCATCAAAGAAGTTCACAACTAACCACCGTAAGGACTATTCTTGCACACCGGACACGGCTGTTTCGGGAGGTTTTTGTTCCGTATAAGGCGGGGGAAACGCCCGGGTGTCACCACTATGTGGATCGCCCGGAGGACACGGTGGAGCATACGGTGGAGGTCTGCCCGGCTTGGGCGGAGCACCGCCGTGTCCTCACGGAGGCGATCGCCGTCGGCCATGGTCCGGAGCGAGAGTGCATGGGAGGCAATCACTTCCTTCTACGAAGCAGTAATGCTCGCGAAGGAGGAGGCGGAGCGCGCGACGGAGAGGCAAGATTCGCGCCCTCGCGCCAATAGTCGCCGCAGGAGACGCCCCGGGCGTCGGGAGTCGACTTCCAGCCACCGTAGGTGCGGGCTTGCGGACGGTGAGCAATGGGTAGCTTGCCGTCCGATAAGGACCAGGCCCGGGTCGACGGCGCGTTGTGTTCCACGCGCGCCTCAAAGAGATGTCAGCACCAACTGACGGGTTGCGAGTTTGTTCGAAAGGGATATCGCGGCCACGGCACACAGGCAACGGAAGGAACACGGGTGGGTTTTAGTCAGTAAAAGTCTGACACACCCTCCCGCTCCGTCCAGAGCGGGAGAAGTTATTTGATAATTTCCCACGATCAAAAAAAAAAAAAAAAGGACTATTCTTGCTTGCAGCGTTCGGCGGCTATAGCACCGGGCCGGTAACAGATGTGATCATCGTGTTTACGGGATTTTGTTTTCAAACGGGTAAGATATGAACTTCTTTGATGGTACAGGTATACGTCGGTCACTTACTTGGCAGTCCTCTCGGCTAGGAAGAGCGTGTTCATGTTGGGCACTTGGTTGGTTCGGACGGTGTCCAACACGTATATGTAGGCTCTCTTCACGGGAGGTAGTATTAGGGCCCACATGCTGCGAGAAGAGTTTAGAGCTGAGTGTTGGTAGAGGTAGATGTGTTTTACTGGGGCGACGCCATCCTAGGGACAATCAGCTTTAATTAGGAATAAATCTAAAACATATGTAAAAAACATAATCCTGGGGCTGCAGTCTCGCCGCAGGAGACGCCCCGGGCGTCGGGAGTCACGAGCCGACTTCCGGCCACCGTAGGCGCGGGCTTGCGGACGGTGAGCAATGGGCAGCTCGCCGTCCGATAGGGACCAGGCCCGGGTCGACGGCGCGTTGTGTTCCACGCGCGCCTCAAAGAGATGTCAGCACCAACTGACGGGGTCCGTAAGGGCCAATGTCTGCTGGGGCTGCGGGTTTGTCCGAAAGTGATATCGCGGCCCCGGCACACAGGCAACGGAAGGAACACGGGTTGGTTTTAGTCTGTAAAAGTCTGACACTACCTCTCGCTCTGCCCAGAGCGGGAGGAGTCATTTGATGATTTCCCACCCACAAAAAAAAAAAAAAAAAAAGGGGCTGCAGTCTCGACATAGATAGCAATCGCTATCCGACACAATTCGGTCGCAAAGTCCTAATGGCGTCTCTAGACGGTCAAAATTGCTTGACAAGCGCAAAGAAACACCTGCTTGTCAAGCACGTCGCGCGCGTCGACGGATGTCATTACGACTTTTTTTTTGTTTTATAATACCAAATAACTTCTCCCGCTCTGGGCGGAGCGGGAGGGCGTGTCAGACTCTTACTGGCTAAAACCCACCCGTGTTGTTTGAGTTGCCTGTGTTGCCAGGGGCCACGAACGCCATTGGGACTTTGCGACCGAATTCGCTCGTATAACGATCGCTATCTATATCGCGACTACAGCTCCAGTTGGTTCATCGCTAAGAGCTAGTGATGGATTAATTAGCATTCGCGTTCAATGTTAGCATGCGAATGCTCATTTAGCATTTAGCAAATGAAATGTAGTTGCGAAATTTTGTGAAGTGCGAAGTGAATTTATCGCTTCGTACTTTTTTATACTACGAGTATCATACGTCAGAGCGTCGACGCACGCAGCGTTAGTGTGCGCTCTCCTTCGCACCCACGGGAAGTCGGGAATACTTAAATCTATCGGTTTCACTTGACCGTGACCTCGTTGGCGAGTGAAATTTATTAGCAGATGCTGCGAACTTGCGAAGAATGGGTTAAGCAATTGTTATGTTACTATCTTTGATTTGCGCGTACTTAGGGTTGTATATTGAATAAATGCGTGTAATAATTCGCATATTAACAAATACCAAATACCACACATATTTCATTATTATCAATTATCGTCATTATTAGCGAATAGCATAGCAATAGCAATTAGCATGCTAAGACTCAAGAATTCACATGCTAATGAAATTTATGCGAAATCGCATTAATTGACATTACTACTAAGAGCACATTTATTCATTCATTTCATGGCTGTTTTAAGGTGACAAAGAAGTAACCACACGATTTCTAGAAATGATTTTTCTACTTTCACTAATTTATACAGAGATAGACAAAATATGGAAAATTGTTTTTTTTACCTGCTTTTGCAAATATGGTTGAAGAGCCACGCTTTTGAACTGAAGTTGACTTAGTGAAAAAGAATCCATGTTCGTCGATCCAAATTGAATCATCCTGAAAAATACAATATTTTAACCATCATCTAATAGTCTATATCAATCTGTATAGTGTAACAAATAAGGTTTATATTCGTATCCGTACTTTCTCGCTTCCGTCGGATCAACAGTGCATATACAGCCGAGTTGGACCAGGACTCTGAATTCTAGAGTCATTTGCGTTTCGTAAATTCCTTCGATTTCTGGAGCGCATAGTTCAGATGTTAGTTCCCTGTAAAGAAAACAAAATATAAGCTCATCAAGGAAACGTGGTAAATAAGTTACTCACTGATGTTTATTTTTCGTGTTGGTTAAGAAATAGGATTTTCGTGTTGTTTTAGTGATATATAAATAAAAATTAAACTAAATCTCTAGATGATATTAATATTTTTGGAAAAATGCATTTTCCATCTTTCACGTTGAATATTTTGTGCAACTTTTAAGCTTTGAGCTGCCCGAAAAGTACAAAGTATATGAGGGCTAAACAAAACCTGTAAGATACTTTATATGAAACTAGCGACCCGCCCCTGCTCTGCCCGGTTTTTAAGACTCGACAAAACATCGAGATTTCTTTATTATATGTAAGTATAATATTACTTCTGGAATAAATTCTTTAAATGATGGTGAAAATCGCATCAAAATCCGTTGCGTAATCAAACTCAAATTCAAAGCATTTATTTCAAATAAACCAATTACAGGCACTTTTGAATAGGGATGATGCCTGGGTACAAAAATTAAATTCTAATTATTATTTTTAAGCTATTGCATAGCTTCTATCGCGGGCCTTGAGCGTGGAGACCGAATCCAGAAATTCCGTAACGAAAATAACCTAACACCATAGAGTGAAATTTTAAGATGCGCGCGCATCACTGTGACAGAAATTGCATAAGTTGATAAAAAATGCTATGCAATAGCTTTACCGCGGCAGTCTCCGAGTGCCACACGTCTTTTTTTTATTTTGTTATCATCCCTATTGTCAAGGGGTCGGTCAGTTAGAAAGATGAAGTTCGTTGCCCATTCCAAAGCGTAGTAGGTTCCTATGGAGAAGAACGGGCAAAAAACTCCACGGACACTTTTTTAATCAAAATATTATTACAATATAGAATTTACATCACATTTATAGAACAGACTCAACAAGCGACTATAATTTATAATATGTATAGAGACTAACTCCTGGTGCTCCCTGTACAAGTTCTCGGGCACCGTGTAGTGGTACAGGTGCAGCGCGGGGCGCGCGCGCGGCAGCACGCGGCTGCACCTGCGCCAGTACTGGCCGCTGTCACTGGCGCGGCACACGCGCTGGTTCACGTAGAAGATGCGCGGCACTGATAGCTTGATCTGGTGCAGTTCGGAGCCGACTAAAGCCCACACTTTGAATAGCCCTGGTTCCGCTGTTTCGGCTACCTATGTGAGTGGAAAAATAAGATTATATTATAATGCATCCAAACCTCGACCCCTGTCATACAGGGTGTCCTAGTTCAGGGGTCGAGACATCATTGATTTAATGTGTACAGAAGTTTGGAAATAAATTACTATCTCTTAGGTTTGTGGCGGCATCTACTTCGCCATATGCGAACAACTCATCATACTGACGGCACGAAAAAATTCTGCATCTAGCAAACAAAGTTATCATGTTGACAAACATGACATCTATCGTCGGGCAGTAGCCCACCAGACACAACACCCGTCTGGTCGGAGGATCCGCTCATTTCTATGGAGGATCAGAAACTTTACACCCAAGTCCTCCTACCTCTATAGGTTTATATAATAACAATTTGGAAAGAAAAAAAAGTGCGTGTGAAAATTCTCTTGGATGTCCTCTACTTTGGGGCAAGTGGAGAGGTCTATCAGCCTCTTACTGACTAAAAACCACACGGTGTTCCTTACTACTTTTGGCCTGGGCGCCAGATAACACTCACCTAGCTCTGAAGTCAATCGAATAGTCGTTCAATCACTTTACATTACGGCCGGTATAACTTGGCAGTTCCGAACTTCGCGCAGAAGGCTGCGCAATAACATTTTTTAAGAACTAAATGGTGCATGAGGCGAGTGTGAGTGAGAGAACATGCGCGAAAGTTCGTAATGCTTATGTTCAGACCTGCCATCTCTTCTATTTATAAAAGAAAGTCGTGTTAGTTACACTATTTATAACTCAAGAACAGCTGAACCGAGTTGGCTGAAAATTGGTGGGGAGGTAGCTTAGAACCAGGAGACGGACATGACGGACGGACTTTTTAGTAGGGTAGGTAGGATAGGAAGGGGAGGTAGGATAGGTAGAGGAGGTAGGGTAGGTAGGAGAGGTAGGGTGTGTAGGGTAGGTAGGGTAGATAGTGTAGATAGGTAGGGTAGGTAGTGTAGATAGGTAGGGTAGGTAGGTAGGTAGGTACGCCGTAGATCAATACTTAGTGCTACCCGTGCGAAGCCGGGGCGGGCAGCTAGTATCCTTATAATTATAACATAACATCACACCTGCATTACTACTTTACCTATAGTAGACATTTCGCCAGTTATGTTTAAGTCTAGTAATAGGGGGCGAGCCTACTGCCATCACCCAGGCACAAATCCAGACTCGGAGGCTGCTATTGAAAAATTCCAGATGGAAAAACCCAATAACACTTTGTCCGACCCGGGTATCGAACCCAGCACCTCATGCTCGGCATTAGCGCTTGCGAGCACGAGATCAACCTTATCTTATAAAAATAAAAAATCCTTATACACTACACTAAAATAATGTAATCAATTTTTTTATCCTACCTGAATAATCTGCCAGGGCGTGTTGAGCAAGGTGCGTTGAGATCTCCTGATGAATCCACCTAGAGTGGTCGCTGGACCAGTCTTAGGCGGCGGCATCATTTCCTTGTCCAGTTTACCTAACAAAAAAAAAATTGTGAAGCTAACTCATTTGTTTTGCAAGAACAATGTGTTCGTGTGTTAGAGTCAGATAACGCTATATAATTTTTAGGTGCTGAAAAGAGACAGTAACACAGATGCAAGTTTATACGAGTAAGATTTGACAGTATAATACCTTTTTTACTGCGGTTGCGAAAACCACGCTGTTCCATTTGCCACAGCCATTTCTTCTTTTGGAACAATATCCACTGCTTTCGCTCAGCCTGGTAAAATAAAACAATATTTTTATATGTGTAACGATCTGATAAATATGCATATAAAATCAAAGTGAGCATTAATATCAAATAAGATCAGAGCCGCGTTGACACAATCAAAGTACGCTTGGACATAACTTTTATGTATTAAACTGTTAACTATTGTTTTACACCCATACTTTATTACTGAAAATGTGGTTTATCTGAGATAACCTCCCAAAATATATGGCGCCCAACGTGGGACTAATAATAATAGGCTAGTCAAGAATGGATAGGTTTACGACCATTTTCATTTTGAGCTAATCCTTTTCACAGTTTGAATGAATGAATGATATATTTATTTGCAAGAATATAGGTAGCTAACATAAGTTCTTAAGATCTATGGGTTTCACTATATTCAGCATTTCAACCGTTTTATTCAGATTTTACTTCTTGGTTATACATATAGCATGCAGTACACATTTTAGTAATAAGCAATGACATAAAAATACTAATAATAATTTCATAATTTTAATTTAGATTACAATGCAATTAATAAAATTAAAATTAAATACAATTCTATTCATTTAAAATAATAATTTATATTATAAATAGCGATCAATAATAATGATGTCAATGCCAAGGGTTTTAAACAGGTCAGCACTAAAATATTGCTGTATAATAGCCTAGTACAGAGCATACTAGAATACTGTAGCGTTGTATGGAGACCACATTACGCCACTCATAAGCTTCTCTTAGAAAGGGTCCAGAAACGATTTATGTGGCACCTTGCCTTTTCCAAAGGGAAAAGCAAGCAGCTGCCCTCCTATGTATCCCGTCTGCAAAATTTCAAGATGCTCTCGTTATCGACTCGAAGAGAGGTTATGGATGCCGTGTTTCTGTTCAAACTCCTCAGAAAGCAAATAGACTGTCCACAGTTACTAAGTCGCATCAAGTTTCGTGCCCCAACCCGCTTTCCTCGAAAACCCATCACTCCGCTCCACCCGCCCTTGCGTAAAACTGTCCTAGGTGCTAACTCACCTATACCGCGAATGTGCAAAATCCTAAACAGCTGTAGTGACCTGATCGATGTACACCACGACAGCATAGGGAAATTTTGTAAACTAATTATTAAATACTACTCGCACAACCAAGGCATACTCTGAATTGGAAATTTATTAAATTTATTAATTTTACTAATTCAACGATATCTAATTTAATTTATAATTTTTAATTTGTAAACCCAATATTTAATTTTAATTTAATTTATTGTTAATTTTCTATACTATTACCAATTTATGTGATATTTTTTATTTTATTTTAAGCACTTATTTTTGTATTTTTTTTTTTTATTTACATTAATTTTATTGGAATTTTGATTGGTGTTATATTGCTAGACTAGACAAGATTAGCTAACCGTAATAAAATAAAAATTTTTAACTAAACATACAGTGCATGTGGTGTTAGCCTGTAAATAATTGTTGCACTTATAAATGTATATAGTGTACTTTTAAATGAAATGTTATGTGTAAACAGTTGTAGGCCAACCTATTAATAAATAAATAAATAAATAAATGTCATTGTCAATAAAAAAATAGCAAGAATAATGAAAATGTTTCAATAATTTAAATTTAAGTAGTGTCAATATGTAGATGTCATAATAATAGGGTTGATGCCTGGGTATAAAATATTAAATTCTAATTAGTCAGTCACATAATAAAAAAATATTAAACACGTATTTTTTGCTTCATCATATTAATAAAAAAATACTTAGATAAATCGCATTTTAAGTTGGGGAGTGGGGGTCGCTACGTCACTAGATGTATAAAATCTACATACTCGTGACGTCATGGGACATTTTACCTCAATGTATCGCCGTAATCTTTAGATTACGTAAAAAAAGAAAAAATACGTGACCAATATTTTTTTATAATCTAAAAAGAGGGACACAATTTTTATTTTTTTGTAATCATCCCTATTTTCATGTGTATTTTAGCATGTCTATGTCCGTCGTTGCCTTGTATACTTTACCTTAGTAGTCCCGAAGGGTGGCGGGGCACCTAACGCCTCGCGCCAGCTCTGCGCCTCCTTGGGCGGAGATTCTTCACGTTTGCGCTTGACCGTGTGCACTATCGGACGAATTGTGGTGTCCTTATCAGTGCTCTTGTTGCCTATATCTTCTATATCCACTTCAGTGTCCTGACGGGAGACAGTAATAAAAATTAAGAATAAAATAATAATGTAATTAAGGTACTTTCCGAGTTTATTTTGGACATTACTGACATCTGTGAAGGAAAAATATTGTGAGGAAACCTGAACTTAACTATAACTAGCTCTCGTGTGTGTGTGTCTCGCCGCGGCTTAGGTCAGAAACTGTTAGTACTAGAAAGCCGTAATTTGGCATGGGTATACATTAATCACGCCGACAAATGGATAAAATAAATTAAAGAAAAACATATTTTTTTTTGTTACTCTCATTACACGTAAAGTGGGTTTTTTGTCGTCTATCCCATGGTGCGGCATGTTGTTGGAGTGGTCGTTAAAAAATATTATGAGTTTGTGGAAACCATTTTTGAATTCAGGAATCCGTTTGCGAAATATTAAGCTTTAAAGTGCTAATTTTTGCTAGCGTCAAGTGTGTGTCGGGGTGGCAGCTAAATGGTTGGTTTTGGATATGTGAAAAAATTCACGGCAGTAGTAATAACGAAATTAAAAGGAAAACTATCACTGCTAAATAGGCTTTACAAGTTAACGAGTAATAATCGACCAACTTACAATATGCAGTTGTTTTTCATCTACAATGTTAAGTTTGTTCTTGGGATAAATTCATCCCAACTACGGAACCCTTCATTGTGCGTGGTCGGACACGCACTTGGCCGGTTTTTATTTGTAATAGCAGCTGTTTGTCGTTTTTTTTTTTTTTTAAGCCTTGCCCCACACTAAGAATTTCTTCCTGTATCGTGGGTGCGTTTACAAACATAGAAACTCACATACACTAACACCCAGACCCGGAACAACTACTTGCAGATCATACAAATATTTGTTCCGTGCGGGGATCGAACCCGCGACACGTTGCGCAGCAGTCGATCGCTCAGCCACTGCGCCAACCGTGTCGTCAGTATTTAATACTAGCTGCTGCCCGCGCCTTCACACGCGTGGTCCCTAATTCTTTTTCTAAAATAAAAGTAAGCTTCTTCTTCTAACATCAGCCATCTGCCAGTGAAAGTCCCGTCAAAATCGGTCCAGCCGTTTCGGAGATTAGCCGGAACAAACGGATCAAAAATATATTAAATAGTTTTTTTTTTAAGTACCGTACCGTGTATAGTTTCTTATGCATTTAGTAAGAAGCTGTTATTCTGACATTACAGACACTTAAATTAATTTATTTGTATTTTAGCTTTTTAGGGGTATGAGGAACAGGGTGTAAAGTTCACTCATCCACCTTAGAAAAGGGAGGATCCTCCGACCAGACGGGTGTGATGTCTGGCGGGCAACTGCCCAGAGGTTTGAAGTTGGGAGATTCTATATATGTTTATCGCGCGGTAAACTCTAATTGCGCGATGCAGGATTTGTGACGTCAGGATGTTTTTGTGACGTCAGGTCTTTGATGCGTAGTTCGCATGTAGCGATGTAGATGCCGCTACAGCTTTATTGTTGAAACGTCGAATTATATATTTATCATAATTATGCTCTCACCATATTCCCAACGCCGCTGGTGGACGGTTCCTCTCCATCCTCACAACTGTTCATCTCCTTGGGCTGCACGCTGAACATGTCGGTGATCTTCCGTGTCTTGAACTTGTCCGTCTTCGCTAGCATCTTCTTGTGCAGCCAGTCGGGGTACTGGCAGCGAGGGACTGGGTTGTCTAACTGAAAAAGCGAACGGTATGAAGCGTTTATGCCCCAGAAATCGGATTGCTTTAGGATGAATCCGCTAAAGTAGCTCGCGAAATTAAAATTTTCTTACGTTTTATGCAATTTGCAGGTCAGTGTCAGGTTGTATCTTGACCAAAAAATTCTAATTACATAATTTTATATATATTTTTGTAATGACCTTTTAAAACCCACCATTTTGAATTTTAATATACCCAGTGACACTCGCGCAATAAAGACTAATCTAACGACATATCATAGAAGAAAATCTGTTCAGCCGTTTAATAGTTGCGAGGGAACATAGAGACGGACATACATAAATACTTTCAGGACAAACACATAACCCTCTTTTTTTGGCTTCGCCGCAGTCGGATAAAAATGGAAAGACGGAAAGGAGGCATTTGCCCTGCCTGCAGTGGGACTCAAAAGGTTCATAAGATTAATAATAAAAACTTTTTAGTTGTGGTACCTACACCACACAAATTCGAATACCACTACCTGCTATGTAAATAACAGTCACTGGAAGTTATCATCCACATAAACTAAGTGGGAAAAATACGTATTATTGAAGCTTACTCAAAAACTATCCCAGCAAAGTTAATCAAATTTATATGGGACCAATCCGGGAGGATACCCTTTCAAACAAAAACAAGAATTTTCAAAATCGGTGCACAATTGACGGAGAAATCGAAGGACATACATAAAAAAAAAAAAACGTCGATATAATACGCCAGGTCAAGTACATCCCTAGCAGGTATTTATGTCAGTTATGACTAACCAGTAACCATTGGTTCTATTCATGCCCTAGTAATGATCTTCTACACAGTTCCACTCAGCCTCTCCATATAGTAAGCCCAGTCCAGTACATCCCGTATAGACATACGGAATGTACTGGACTGGGTCTTCAGTAATACAATTGTCTATACGTTCCCTATTTATTAAAAATATCTTAATGAATGTACTCACGCCCTGCATAGCAGCTGGTATAGTAATAATCTTCTGCACGGTTCCGCTGAGCCGCTCGATATAGTACGCCCAGTCCAGTACATCTCTTATATCTATGTCCTCAGTGATACTGTTGTCTTTGAGCCATCGCCGTAAGTGGTGACGTTTGACGGCGGCTGGTGATTGGAAGATGGCGAGCGGGATGGCGCGTTCTGTCACCGGAGCGCCTTCTGGTTTCCTTGATATTATGAATCTGAAGAAAAAAGGAATGGGATTAAATCGCTTGTGCTGCCAGATTTCTCACAATTTCAACTCAAACAGATATTCGTATCATGAGTTTCGTTCTAGAATGAAGACTGTGTGTGTACTTTAGGTGCATATTTGTATATTATGTTTCAGTTTGACGTCGACGTGTTGCCATGTCAAGCCCCGAACGCAGCGCGTGACATGTCTCGTTGAGAGGTGAAACACGTGTGATTTCTTAAAGGGTTCTTTATGACTCTTTAAGAACGGTTAAGCGGATTAGGTTACTAAATATACGTCGTCTATTGTATTTTATAATGGATTTCCGCAGTCACGCCTAAGTCAATTAACTATATGACTACGAAACAAAAAAAAATTGACATTTGCGCTCAAATCGATTGCTTTCGACTTATCATGTTGAAGTTTTGCAGCAGTCGTGAATGTTTTGCTATGGGTCATTATGTACTTTCAATCGTTGAACATTTCAATGAATATTTAGATCGGTCAGCAATATAAACACGAAATGAACACTAACCTGCACGCCAACCCCGCATCCTTCACCATCTGATCACCTAGAAACTCCGCCAGCCGCTTAGCAGTAGAAATTGACGTGGACTTCTGACCGCCATAGTCCTCAAGTTTCTTAGACATCGACCGGTTCTCAGAGATCAGCTCGAACAGTTCCGAGTCAGGCATGTTACTGCCTTTACTGTACAGCACGTCGAGCCAATAGTCGGCCACCTTGGCGACCGCGCTGTAGCACGACTTTAGGTCGTTCCCTTTGAGAAAGGCTTCGAAAACTGACGACTGGAAGATCTTGATGAGCTGTAATTCTCCACGGCGTTTTACTTCGAAGCCTGGTGAAGATAATTTATTTACCATTTGTTAATTTCTAACGCTTTGTATACCCCGGAATATAAGTAACTTCTACATGCATGCTATATCAAACAGAAACCCCGTATGCGATTACATAACAACGGCGATACCGTAATAGAAGCCAATAAGTCCGGCTTGCCCTAATAAAATCATAATTCAAAACAACAAACGTAAGGCTATCAATAAAAGTAGTAAGTTGCGGGTTGCCGGGGTTGCGGGTTTTTCCGTAAGGGATATCGCGGCCCCGGCACACAAGCAACGGAAGGAACACGGGTGGGTTTTAGTCAATAAAAGTCTGACACACCCTCCCGCTCCGCCCAGAGCTGGAGAAGTTATTTGATAATTTTCCACACTAAAATAAAAACAAAAAAAAAGGCTATCAATAAAAAAATCAAATCGTTCAATGAACTTGAACTCAAACACACAAACATCTCAACACATACAAACACACATACACATACACATAGGGTCATACATAGGGTCTTGAACATTCAAAGCATAGGATTAATCTACATTATTACGTGTGTTTCAGGTTGAGTCCGGCTTCATAATTAATTACTATTTTGACGTATTCATAATAATTAATTATTAATGTAATTATGAATACGACAAAAAACACGTTTCTTGTATGGGGGGTGCCCATACAAGAAACGTGTTTTTTGCCGTATTTTTTGTACTTTAATTATTAACTTTATTTAATTTCTATTATTTGTTGTGACAATAGAAATACTTAATCTGTGAAAAAATCAACTGTCTACCTATTACGGTTCATGAGCTACAGCCAGCTGACAGACAGATAGACGGACGGACAGACGGATGAACAGCAGAGGCAGTAGGGTTCCGTTTGGCACCCGTCGGGGTAAGGAACCATAAAAATGCTTTGAAATAAATTGTATCCAATGTCGTCATTCAATCTCTGCCGTTGAAGTGAAAGTTGCTCTAGATTCATTGAAAGTGATTGGTAATTTGGTGTTGTAACTTCAAGTTTCCGTAGTGTAGCGGTTATCACGTGTGCTTCACACGCACAAGGCCCCCGGTTCGATCCCGGGCGGAAACAAGATTCTTTTTACTAATCTCTTTTTTTTTTAACAATACCGTGTTTCTCTGCACTTTAATAGTTTTTATAAGATTTCATAATAGGCAAAAAAAAAGTTTTTACTAATTAACAACTGACCTTTCAACTCAGCCAGTGACCCGTCGAAGTTAAACACAGCATATCTCTTT
Organism: Agrochola macilenta; assembly: GCA_916701695.1. Classification (NCBI taxonomy): domain Eukaryota; kingdom Metazoa; phylum Arthropoda; class Insecta; order Lepidoptera; family Noctuidae; genus Agrochola; species Agrochola macilenta. The sequence continues at coordinate 6,141,221 of OU753570.1, read as the reverse complement.
TTCAATCTCTTGCCCTCCTCCTTAGACGCTGGCAGCACCATGGCCAGATACGGGCCATCTACTTCAAAGAATATAGAATTCTCTGCTCGTTGTTCGTATTTCTTCTGCTCGGGATCCACTAGTTCGAAGTATTGTTCGTTCGTGAAGTGGTCCTGGTTGGGAAATATAGAGCTGATAAGGGCAAAATATCATGATAGATCGGCACTTTCTATAACTTCACGCCTCAGTCCACATAAGAAACCAAGACAGTGTACAGTGAAGCATGCCAAAACTACACCGCCGCTCTGTGCATACACGGACACACGCACACATTTACAACAACCTTTTTCAATGACACTACACCATACAAAGTGCACACATGTTTAAGAAACCGGTTTCAATTCACTGTTGACAGCGCTCTGTCTTGGTTTTTTATTTGGTCTGAGCTGCACGCGGATATTCCCCGTAAGGTTAGGCAGAGGCGAAAGGGCGTCGCCAGCCGATGGCCCGGGGGGGGGGGGGGGGGGGCAATTTGATATAGCACTTAGCTTTGGGAGTAGCTTTACACTTGTAATGCGAATCTTACCGCTACTGCGCACAATGGGGCCAAAATCGACGCACATTTGATTATTGACAAATCAGTTTCAACTCGGTAGTACCGATAGGAACTGAGAAAAATAATCATTTCCATTTTCAATGTATGGATTGGAAACAGACCTTTCGGGTCGCTTTTCCCAAAACTGAAACCTAATAGGTATTATAGCCGGGCGTTCCACCAACACATAGATACGAATTACGTCCCAGGACTCCGGATTAGACCCCGTTTAGAAGATATGGAACTTTAAAACCAAACAAGGGTCCTCTAAATAAATAAAATTGGCTTTATAGGTAGTTTCTTTACAATGCCTTGTATTTGACAAACAATTTTTGGGTCTCTAGGGTGGGGCAGCTGCCCCCTTTGCCCCCCCTTGGCAACGCCCTTGGGCAGAGGTGTATATTACACACTCATTTTGTCAGTAAAAAGCAAAGAAACAATATTTTAATGATAAATTGTCGGTTTCTGAAAGGTCAATCAACAATTATTATCTGATGGTCAAGTTAATTGAATGGCTGTTGTTCTTTAACACCAAAACTCACCAGTTTTATCACCAGTTTTCGTATACTGGAGATAGATAAACCTAACGGAGTTTCTGGCCTGTTCTTCTCCATAGGAACCTACTAGCAAACTAACTAACTTCATCTTTCTGACTGACCGACCCCTTATCAATTCAAAAGTGCCTGTAACTGGTTTATTTGAAACAAATGCTTTGAGTTTTTAGTTTATAATCTATCAATGGTTTTAACATCCCAATAATCTGTCAGAGAATAAGGAATCTTACATTCAATGACAGATAGAAATATATTGTCTACCATCAATAGCGATCTGTCTTTTACTGAAAATAGGTTGTTGGCAGTAAATTTTTAGTTTTGATTGGCTCGCCGAGTGTAACTGTAACCCAAAAATATCGTGTGAGGCTGTTGTAATCACAACTTACTTTGACCATAGCGTTGAGCACCGCGTTCGGGAAGGACACGTTGATTTTCTTCTTTTTTGGATGCGTTGTTAACACCGTCACGTTTTCAGGGAACGAGGACGGTAGGATGCACCATATACCTGTGCAAACATGTATTTATTGATCATTATTATTTATTTATTTATTTAGGATCTCCAACAAAAGATGTACGCAATACATGACACAGTATTAAGTAAGTGTACTCCTTCAATTATAGGAGACCGCAGCATGCACAATAAAGTTAAAAACTAAGCTAACAAAGTTAACACATGAAAAATGGAAGGAAAGTAAAAATAAATTAAATTTATAAACAACATAAAAAAATTGAGAAAATATAAAATTTAGAGATACTTAAATTAAATTAAATCAAATCAAATTAAATCTAATAAACATTTATTATATTTGGACAGAGACTCGCAGATGTCTAAGTTCGAAGTTTTTGCTAACATGTTATATTGCCTACAAAGTCTTGGCACAGCGGCGTAATGACCGAGGTTAGTTTTTGAGCCAGGACTGTAAAATAAATTGTATGTATTATGTCTGGGAATCCGAGTCGGAATTTTAACCTCTAGTTGGCTCAAAAGTTCACTGCAATCTATCGTTCCACTCATTATAATAAACAAAATAAGAAAGAGGCGCTCGTGGCTAAGTAATAACAGTCGCACGAGTCGATCGATCAGGTTAAGCTACGTTTGCCGCGGTTGATCTGTGAATGGGTGACCATCGTTTCATACCAAGACCCCTGCTTGTCTCGGAAAGCACGGCAAGCCGTTGGTCCCGGCTGTCATTCGCGGATTTTTGACAGTCGTTACGCGTCGTCAGAAGCCCGACCGTCTGTCAACCAGTCTTACCAAGGGGTCGTCTTACGTAGTAACTGGGTTGTGGAGGTAAGATAGGCAGTCGCTGCATGTAAAATACTAGTAGCCGTTGGGTAGACTGAAAGCCGACCCCAACATAGTTGGGGAAAGGCTTGGCAGATGATAATTATAATAAACAGAATTACGAAACACTTTTGGTATTTGTCATTGAAATGCTACGCTCGTGTCTAAATCTTCTCAGTTACTATTTGTAAAAAATACTCACATTAATCCAATGCAAACTATAACAAAAATTACCAGCCAATATCAATACGACTACCATATAAACAGGCAGTCACATCAAACATCTCTCTGATATCTATTTTGTCAGTATCTAAACTTCTAAACTAATATCCTAAAGAGGTAAAATTGTTTGTTTGTTTGTAAGACCTCTGAAAGTACTGCTGCGATTACAAACAATCTTTCACTGATAAAAAGCTGCTATAATAGCCATAGGATTTGTTTTAATATACATCTCGTCTGGGATTAGACGATTCCTGCATGTTTTCGCTCAGCTCCGCTCGTCTCTGCTTCAGTGGAAACACACCCTTAGGGAGACTTGTTGATGTGTTATTTATTACATACCGTCAGTATCCAGCTCCAGTGGCCTTCCAATTTGTTCAATGATCTCCCTCGCTTTCATGATGATATTGGCTCCCGTGTAGCATACGATACCCGCCATCTCCATACTGTGCCAGCGAGCGCTATAAAGAAATAACATGTTCATTTGTTTTGTCCTATATTTGAATTCAGAATCTCCGATAATTATCAAGTTTTGGGAACAAAACTTTAATATCATACAAGACAAAGTTCAAATTCCATTGCAAACAACCTATAATTTAGGGCCTTCTCATTACGATCGGTCAATCAAAAATAAACTTAGACTACATAGCGTTTAGGTAGTTTTTTTTATTAGCCTTAGACAGAGTCTGGCATGCTAGTCTGTTGGATAAGCTTCCCGCATTCCATTCGTTTTTAGCAGTGTTTAGTCTGTCCAGTGACTTACCCTCTCCTCATGACGTATCCGTAGAACGAGTTGAGGATACACTTGTGTGCGAGTTGTAGCGAGTCGAGCAGTACTTCGTGACTCTTAGCATGAAGCAGTGTTTAGTCTGTCGAGTGACTTACCCTCTCCTCATGACGTATCCGTAGAACGAGTTGAGGATACACTTGTGTGCGAGTTGTAGCGAGTCGAGCAGTACTTCGTGACTCTTAGCATGAAGCAGTGTTTAGTCTGTCGAGTGACTTACCCTCTCCTCATGACGTATCCGTAGAACGAGTTGAGGATACACTTGTGTGCGAGTTGTAGCGAGTCGAGCAGTACTTCGTGACTCTTAGCATGAAGCAGTGTTTAGTCTGTCGAGTGACTTACCCTCTCCTCATGACGTATCCGTAGAACGAGTTGAGGATACACTTGTGTGCGAGTTGTAGCGAGTCGAACAGTACTTCGCGACTCTTAGCGGACTTGACCTCGGCCGCATCGCCGCTTGCGACTGCTTCGGCTACTTTGGCTTTTGCTTGCTTGTTTAGAGCCTTGTATTCGTAGCGACGGTCCCTAGTGATAAATGCTTTGTTAGTAAACTGCTTGTGATATAGAATCTAGTGTTATTCTGGTAACATTTTGTTTAGATATTACCCTTCTTTTTTTTTACGGCAATAACTAAAATTATCAAGTTTCAGCGACAAATTAAAAAGCTTTATCAATGGGCTGCACGAATAGTTAATGTAATATTTACCTAAAAGCTCGTACAGTGTCGACGTAGAACGAGTTCTCCTTCTGACAGATGGTGGTGGTTCTGACTTCTGTTCTCGTCACTTTCGTTTTCTTGTAAGCGACTCTGCAGTAGTCTGCTAAGCGCTTCTTTTCGTAGGCAGCCTAAAGATAAAACACACATCGTCCTGTCAATCGGAATCTGACTTGGCCTAAGCATCGATTATAGATTTTTTCTCGTGTAGAACTCCTTATGAATAGCGTCTAAGACGTCACAAGGCTATGTGACACTTCTACCGACTAACATTACATGGCGCCCGACCAAAGTGCAAGAATACTCAGTGAAACACACGGGTACTACAACTAAACGGCTAAATGATTGAGAAAATTGCAAAATAATCATTGCATATAATATTTCTCTTTGTTATAGTCCGAGCTAATAACTGCATTCGCAATTTATTTGCCAAACATGTAAACAAACACGAATTTTCCACTTATACCACAAATATGAACTTTATGTGAGTGTAAATAAAGTCGATTTTACAACAACTAGTAAAGTTGAAAAAGTAATAAAAAATATGAAGTTCTAGCGCAAACTGAACCTTATGTGTTCCCTACACATAAGGTTCAGTTTGCGCTAGAGTTTACAGTTGAATTGAATTGCGAACGCAGATTATATATTTTTTATTCCATTGATTAGGCACTACTTTTCAAAGTTTACCGCCTATAAAACTATTAATGTGTTCCAACTAACCTGATCTTCTTTAGACAAAGCATGGAAGGCTCTACTAGGTCCGCCTGGATATAACGGCGGGAACTTCTCAGTCTCTAGCTGCTGTTGGATGCGCTGGTACTCACTGCGGGTTGCCGGTACTGTGTAAAGAAAAATTATTATCGCGAGCTGGCCAAGCTTAGATAGGGTCGTGAGAAAGACCTGCATAATATGACTGGGCCAAAAACATAGAACCTTATAACCACATATTTATTTTATTTATTTATTTATATAATACTTTATTGTACACCAGAAAATACATAGTAAATAGTAAATTTAACACTACAAAACATACAATGGGCGGCCTTATCGCTTTCTGCGATCTCTTCCAGGCAACCTTGGAATGGACAGTGATTGCGTGGACATAAAAATGGGGCAGACATTGGTGCAAAATTAATAATTATATAGATACAATATATTATAATAGACACATAGATAGATATATATATATATATGCTACATAATAGATACATAATAAATATATAAGAATATTTATATAAGCAACGAAAATAAATGACGACTACAGATTATTACAGCTACAAGAACAAGATCACAACAACAAGTAATGTTCCTTCACGAGTCTCTTAAATACTGGTAACGATTGCGCGCGTTTTATTTGAACTGGAAATTATATGCAGTGGGTGTTCATTAGTCAATACTGTTGATTGAGTATTACTGTATTACATACTCTATTCACGAACATTTTAACTCTGTGCTCATACGCACTATGGCACAACCATAATAAGTCGCAATCCGTGGGTCGCGACCTTTATGCACATGTAGCTCCAAGTCGCAAAAAGGAACAGATTCTCAGTTTACAAACGCCTGCATTATTGGGTACCCCTCAATCTGCCTAGCCTTTTCCCAACTATGTTGGGGTCGGCTTCCAGTCTAACCGGATGCAGCTGACTACCGTATTTTACATGGAGCGCCTATCGCGCCGGTGCCTATCTGACCTCCACAACCCAGTAACTGGGTAAGACGATACTCCTTGGTAAGACTGGTTGTCAGATTTTCGGGTTTCTGACGACCCGTTACGACTGTCAGATCCACGAATGACAGCCCCCCCATGGGTACCCCTAAGATATTAAAATACCTAAGAGTAGAAGTAACTAATTAAACGTGGCACGCATCCAAGCTTCTATCCAGAAACATGCAGAATAAGTACCATAACAGAATATGCACACGTCGTTTTTTATGTAAAGTTCGTCGGCAGCGCGTTCTCTACCTCGAATAATGTTTTTATTTCTTTTTTTTTTTTCTTTAATTTTAATAATCATGCATTGTCACGATAACCAAACACGTATGCCAAATTTCAGCCCGATAGCTTCAGTGGAAGTGGGTGAAATATTGATTGCAATATTCCAGGACATACATACAAGTGAAGTTAAATAAAAGCTTTTAAAATTAAAATAAGTACTATTTGTGTTTGCAACGCGTGTACACGCGTCAACTGCGTGTAAAATAACGCCGCGCCCTAAAGTCAAGAAAGTGTCTCACAATAATCGCCACGCCACATCCACTCCATGTGTCTCTGACACGTGGCGCCGGGTCGGTTGTAGTCACACACAGCACACACACTCGTGTTCACCATCGCAGACGGCTGTAACCTGACAATTAAATATTTAAGAACAATATTTAGAATACAAATTACTTTTTAGCTCGAAACCATTCAAGGTAAAGTAGTAAAAGGATAAGATGCAATAGTGTTGCTTAGAAACACTTTAAAAGATAGAATCCTCTCTTCTTATCATCATCGTCTACCCTTTCCCAACTATGGGGTTGGGGTCGGCTTCCAGTCTTACCGGATACAGCTGCATACCAGTATTTTACATCGAGCGACCACCTATCTGACCTCCACAACCCAATAACTGAATCTTCTCTTCTTGTATTCAGATAAAACAAAATATCTCTGTCTTGCATTTGCAATAGCTGCCCAACATGTAAATACATGTTTTTGGAAAAATAACTTTAATACCCACTCATACAGTTCAGTTCAACGGATTTGAATATGGAATATACGCAGGGAACTGCCATAATAAATATGTATGCGCGTATTTGTACGTACGTTACGTATTTGTCACTTCCTTTAACGTGTCTACGTTAAAGGAAGTGATGACAAATACGTGGCATTGATAATTTGATATCAATGTTCCAATCCACACATCAAACTCTTTCACACTACTCAATCATCAAAAAAATTAGTTTACCATCAAAAATCACTATACACATCTTTTGCATAATATACGAGCACGCTAATTAATAGTTCAGTGAATATTATATGATTTAGTTATGGCTCCTACACACTATGCCGGAGGCATATAGTGTGTAGGAGCTATTAGATATGGAAGAACTATAATTATTATGAAAAAGACTTAGTAAACGAAAAAGACGTTGGTAAAAAGTTGCAATATAGGGATTTATGGGGGTGAAAAACCAATCTAGCTAGGTCTCTGTAAAAAGGTAGGTAAATAGGTATCTGGGAAAATTCGTTTTCTCCGCATTTTCACCCGAACAGAGTTCGGTCGACCAAAGTTAGCAGCATAGAATTAGTAAGTACTCTACTATCATGGCAGCATGGAATTAGTAAGTACCTACTATCATTGCAGCATGTATTATTCTATACGATTAAATGAGCATTCTCTATTTTCAACCGAGCAGAGCTTCGTCGACCAGGTACTTAGATGTGCTTAAACAAATAACAGAATAACATTAAATAAAAAATTGTAAGTACCTGTTAGTCAAAATAATATTCGGATACATGGCGCCGACATCCAAGTGATAAATAAGGGGGCTCTCGTCCCTCCTCGGATGGTCCTTCATATGTTGTAACTTAGCCTTAATTTCCGCGCATACCTCGTCGAAGTTCGTCACCGCATCCATTGGAATCCCTTCCTCAACCTCGATGGCGTGTTTCATCGTCTTCTCAGTAGTGTCCATCAGCTCTTGTACCGCTGATGGAACGATCTTGAATTTGCATTTAATGTCGGCTCTGAATACTCCTGCAAGTATATTTTTAAAACAAGTCTTAGAACATGAATAGGAACACACTTGTGGTGGTGGTGTGTGGAGTGGTGTTGCATATTGGTGCTCGTGACTGTACGTCCCCGTGGTATATTTTCCGACATCTACGCAGGCGTTGCCGCGGGCAAAAGCTAATTATCAATAAACCATGATTTTTTTGGGAGCTAAATACTTTAGTTAGTGATGATGATCGCGAGACTAGGACTATGGTTAGAGGAGCTCTACGTCCACTAGTGGACAGCTTTCGGCTGAGATGTTCATGACTTTGCGAATGGCCGATAAGCCAAAGTATAACCAAAGTACTAAAGCTGGTAATTTGGTAGGAACCGGAAATATACAGGAAAAGTTTTTATCCACTGCGCAAATTTTGACAAATTAAACTTAAACGAGTTTTATTGAACATACTTTTTTTTATTTTGATACGTCATAGTACAAAAAAAAAAAGTTATCGTTAACGAAAGATGTTTACTTTAAAAGTGGTTGTATGGCTACCCGGCGGCGCGCGGCGAAGCGGAACGCGCGAAAGTACCTACCTATCAGCTGTGTGATCGCTCGATTCGCCGGCGTAGGTATTTACTTGGGTTACAATACTTACAATGTATTGATCGCTAATTTTATCAGATTCGAACTAGACTTTTTTATGTTTAGGCCGTGACCTGAAATTATTTGAAGAGTAATTCCAATTTTTCCTTCATACTTTAATGGGCTTAGGACCATCAAAATACAGAAAATAAAGCATTATTATCAATTAAATTTACATTACTTAATACCTTATGCCGCTAAAATGGTCTTTTCCTTTCACGGGGTTAAGGATTCCATGGGCTCGCATTCGAGGTATGCTCTGTGAGCTGCTCGCAAACTTTCACCACTCAGTACATACACTCGCACCATCTCATAAAACTCGCGGTTAGTGAAGTCTGACATCGTGACCGGTAGGTCTGTACAAGTACGACACACGTGCAGCGCGGGAAAGCGATTAGACGCGACGTCACACGACAGCGCGTGCGATGAGCGAACTGTCGGTCAGGGTCACAGCGCCCGGCGCGCGGGCGGGAGGGGAGGTGTCCCCGTGCAACACCGCCGCTTGGGCCGGCCGCCGCGCGCGCCCAGTGATATTATTACGAATAGATTGTGTCCATATTTTGCTGATTTAAGATAGGATAAAAAAATAAAAAAAATATTGATTAAATAATGGAAATGTGTTCTATTACTGATTTTGAACCACCAAAAAAAATTTGCGCACTGGTTAAAAACTTTTCCTGTATGGACAACTAGAGTTGATGTAAATAAATATTCTACTGACCAGACTCCAGCGCCTCCACGTGTCCTCCGACATAGGTCTCGGTTTCTAAGACATGTCCGTCAGTTGTCAACTTGTTGAGCTCCTCCACCTGCTTGTTAGGGAACACGATGTTCGCGTGGAAGGCCTGCACCATCAGCAGCGACTCGCAGAGCGTGCCTGAACCTTTGCGGAGCACCTGCAAGTTTACATAATATTCTTGAAGACCAGAACTTAATCTGCGGCTGCAGTAAGGCGACTTTAATAAGGGTTAATAAGGTTGATTTTGATTTGTAATTTAAAAAATTGCTTTGGTAAGTTCCTTGACCTAAACGACTGAAGGTGGAATCATGATATTAGTAAGATATAGTCTTATTTGGGTGTAGTGGGACACTAAGAAATAATTTGACTAAACTCTAGCGCGAAGGCGGGTGTGCTACGAAAACCTATGAAAATAAAACCGATCTTGTACATACACCCAAGCACAATACCTTCACATTGTTCAAACATACTTAACTGTTAACTTACCTCATCTGGCTCCAAAGGGATGATGGTGCAGAGAGCGAATATGAAAGGGTGGACGTACTTCATGTACAAGTAGTACGTCGCCACCGCGTCCGATACTGAATAGTTTGATAGCACCTGTAAAAAGATAATAGCATAAAATATTTTTCTTTGTAATGCGGTGTTTTTAGAGAATGGAATTATACTAATTAGTACTATAGTTTGACCGAAACCACTGTACCGCGCGTTAGGTATGTGCGTTGCAATACGGGTGCAGTGCAGGCCACTCATTCGTCAACGCTCACGCCGTTCAGCCACTCATTGGTCAACGCTGCCCCCCGCCTCGCCGCGCATTCCTAACGGACGGTACAGCGATCTCGGTCAAACTATACTAAGACAACAACTACTAAGACGTTGTCTTTTGTACGTACTTTTTATAGAAAAACAGTTGTAAGAACATATCAGAAATGTTAGATCTGCAGACAGCACAGAATCTGCACAGTTTGTTTAAGTACAAAATCATACACTGGTCTTGCTCCACAAGGGCGCATAAACGAATAGATTAGCATTTTAAAATACTGTTGGAGCTGCTGAAGATGTAAAAAACTATCTTTGCATTGTATAAATTCAATCTCATAACATTGTATAATTGCATAGCACATGTTGAGTACTATGTACCGACTATAAAGCTACCATTTAGGTACTGGATATGTCTTTCATTGACTTGAATGTGCCTTGGCGGCTGAGAGTATGTCATGCTCACTCTAATGTCTCGCTGACGGTGGCGCGTGTGTTGGATCATTTAGCTCCCTTCAAAATGGTTGAGCTGAATGGTGCTAATCCATGCGTCATGTTCGTGAACGGGCGCCGTCAGTAGGGACTGGTCATCTCTTAGCTACCACGGCTTATTTTAATTTAATTTAATTTTTGAATTTTTATTTTTGCTACGGACGCTTTTAACGTTTTGCATCGTTCTCACATGTATAACTTCAACATGAATGATGTAACCAATTTTTTGTAACCATATTATGATTTAAAAGAGTGTCCGTGGAGTTTCTTGCCCGTTCTTCTCCATAGGTACCTACTACGCTTTGGAATGGGCATCTAGCTTCATCTTTCTGACTGACGGACCCCTTGACAATTCAAAAGTGCCTGTAATTGGTTTATTTGAAATAAATGCTTTGAGTTTGAGTTTTGAGTTTGAGTTTGATACACACCTATAATTTGATATTGCGCTTCGTGCTCATATCAGCCAAGCCAAGAAAATAAACCTCAATGTGTGTGTATCTAGATAAACTATGATAATTTGAAAAGCCCTATTATTATAAAGAACATCACTGTACAAAACCCAGAAGATTTTGGAGAAAAAATTAAATATAATAACATTGTGTAGGGATTATTCTGTACCTGAGGTTGTTCCGCCGCCATTCTGCACATGTCTTCAGGGTCCAGCTCCACAGGGTCATACCGCAACTTAGCTTTAGCGACAGCCTTTAAACCTTGTGACCCCACTGGTAGGTAAGAATCTCGTTTTACCCAACTGAAAAAGATGATGACTTCAATGGCAAAAACATGGGCTTTGTCTTCTCGTTTTAGTCGTTTTTTCAACATGGGTCTGTTTCACTACCTCAACAGGTTCTGGTAAACTTATCTGGCATATAATAAACAAGAATATACAAAGGTTCGCTTTTGAAATGAAGTAGGCTGTTTTCATACCTAAGTTGGACATCCACAGTTTCTTTTTATTAACTGTTTTGTCAAATAATGAGGAGTTGCCGTAATGAAATTAAATGACTTCTTTAAAACATGGTTGATGTCGTGTGGATTGAGAGAATTAGAAGAAAGTGAGAGAGGTATTTGCCAGTTGTGTGTGGGACAGAATAAAGTGATAATAAATTTGATTATAATAGGTTACCATAAACAATCCATATGCATAGCCGGTCGACACGCGTAGGTCCCATCCCTGGCGGCTATTTTACTGAACCCTATTTCTTGCTTCATGTCCAAGCCGAGCACGGCCGCACGCGCTTCCACGAAGGGCCAGTCAAAGAAGTCACCTAAAAGTCAGAAAATAATTGCAAGGTGTAGATTTTGTTGATAGCTAAGACAGATCACAGCAAAGGGAAGAGGCAGCGATAGGCTGACCACAAGCCTGTGGGCCCGCCACCTGAATAATAATATTTTTGTAACTTTTACATACTTGGATTTTGAGAAGCTTGGGTACAAGTAGAAGTTTCTATAAAAGTAGTCAGAAATTTTGGTTTTTTGGTTGCAGGGCGTAAAAATACTCTACACATAGGTGTTATCTACGCTTTCTCTACACTTTTATATTTGGTGTGAAAATCGCTGTTTCCGGAAGTGCGCAATGTAACGCACGCAAAACATTGTGCTTAGAGGGTGCCTGAAGAGGTACAGAGTTGTGGGGGTATTTAAAGTTATACATTTAAACTTGATTTTTGTGAAAAGAAAGTTGGAACTTTGACCTTCAATACCTCCGTAACCAGAAGGTTCCCATCTATGGTCGAGAATGACTCTCAACTTCCTCTTTTTCCATCCCATATAGTAGAACTGTAAGGTATTCAATGAGGCAGTAGCAACTAATAATTCTTACCATTGTATGTAACGAAAATGTGGGGTTTAACATCCATAATATGATCAAAGAACTTCTGTATCAAGGCCAGCTCATTATCTTCATTGAACACTATAAATAGTCTGGAAAAGAACAAATGACATAAATGGCCTCCAGAATCTAAATAACTGTCAGCTATCAGTTAACTCAACAGGCAGATAATTTATTAAAACACATTCTGTTCAAGTTTTTAATGTACGAGTCTGATAATTAGTGCCCATCTAAATTCTTTTTACTCACCCCTCAAACTCTGGTTTAGGAGTATACTCGAAATCCTCAACATCTACAGAAATAATCTCCCTGTTAGTGATCAAGTAGCCTTGACCATCAATCATGTACGATATCATCATTATCTGATCAGTCTGTGAGTCCGGAAACTTCAGTGGGAGTTTTGTAGTCTCTATATCAAAGGCCAAAACTATAGGGTCTGGCCTTTCTATAATGTCGTCTCTTTTAGTGAATACTGGTGTCTCTGTCCCTCGGCTTTTGATTGTGTACCATGTACCACAGAATATTTGCATGTCAATTGATACTCGGACGTGGAATGGGACATCGTGTTCTCTGCAAATATTAAAATGCATGTGAGTATTGTTAAAAATATTTAGGAATTAGGAGTGTAGTGTGTGCATGGTTTTATCAGAAAAAATTAAGAAAGAAGGGATGATGACTAATGTATTTTTATGGCAGTGTTCTAAAATTATCTAAAGTCTGAAGCAAACACACCTGATATCAAGAATATTCTCCATATGATCCGTTGTCTTCTTAGCATGTTCAATAGCTGCCGCACTGGTTAGCGCGTTAGTCAACATTTCAGCGTAAATCTGATCTTTTTTCTCTCTTTCTTTATTTTTGTTGACAGCAGTGAGTATCTCTCTCCGTACTTTCATCATTTCATTTTGTGACATGAATGAGAGCTTTATGTACCTCTGCTTTATACCAGACAAGTGGTTCAACTGTAAAGGAAAAGTGTTTTGCTGTAAAAACTAGGCAATATCCAACTTAAAGGCAGAAGTAGGTGTAGTAGTATGCGTATGTGTTGGCCGAATGAAAGAAGCATTCTTTATCTAAGTTAAGAATAAGAATAAACATGCATTGCTAGAAATTTTTGCAACATTCTTAATTCAGTTCTTACCAAATCCAAATCTTCCTTCTCAATAACATTAATCTTGTGTATGGTGCCCGCAAACCTCTTTGATATGAATTGTATGACCTCCTGCTCACACTCTTTGCGTGGCAGGATGAGGAAGTATGGCTGGAAGGTCAGAGACACCTTGAACCTGGATCCATCCATCTCTATGAAGTAGTAATCCATGGCAGCGACTAGTCTTTTATCCTCATCTAATATTTCGGCCTGAAAATTAAAATTGATTGAAATAACTTTATACATAAATAAAAAATTTAAAGACTTGTACTTAAAGTCTAGTATTTCCCATAAGGGTCAGAGGTAGGGTTGCCAACTTTTTGTACAAGAAATAAAGTATATTATGGTCAAAGTGGGAAAATAAACAGTATTTCGGAAATTTTAACAGTATCCCGAAAAATTAAGCAGTATTTTTTTTATTGAATGCATTATTAAGCTCTATTTCTGTTGTTCCATCACTTAGCATTCGTCACTGAAATCACTCATTCTGTGAATACTCATGTTGCAGAAATAACTATAATACTAGTATTTAAAAGGTGTGATAATAAGTGGTAACAAATAACTATTTACTTTGCCCCGAAAATTCAAGACATTAACAGTTTCATTCTGAAATTAGGGTTTTCTGAACCACTACGGCCATGCCCAGGTGCATGCACAATGTTCTACGTAGTAGATGGAACTTTTTGTTTAGGTATAGCTCTGTCAGTGAAAACAGTATATTTATATACTTTATTTTTGTTCAAAAGTAAACAGTATTTTAAAGTGAAAAACAATATAATACTGTTTTTAACAGTATGGTTGGCAACCCTAGTCAGAGGGTCATCTTAGGTTCAGATATAAGCATATTACAATTTTACTATCTACCCGTTGACGTTTGAGTTTGACTAAAGATAGTGCGATCCACGAAGATGTGCCCCACTCTTACACACCCCACGCTTACAACACAGTAATCGCGTTTACGAAAAAAAGTGGGGCGCATCTTCGTGGATGGCACCATTTATAAGCTAATGTTAATAAAAGCATAGTACATGTTACTAAGCTAAATACAAACCTGGATTAAGTTATAGGTCTAAAGAGGTTTTAAAGCTCATAGAGGAGTACAATGCAAATAATGATTGTTTATATACATTGTATCTGATATCACAAGACATAAACAAACAAAAAACACTTACAGTATGCATGTTTATCAAGTAACCCGTACGTTCTTTGACGTCCCTTACTCTGTCGAATCCATACTTAGAGTCAATCTTGTCATTCTCCAGGGCCACACGAATCCGGGACTCCGACGATTCTTCCCTACACAGAAAAAACAAAAACGTAAAAGTAACCTGCAAGTTCAAATATGTATCAGAAAGAGTTTATATCTACTAATTTACTAACCTGGGGCCGGAAGACGAGCCAGCGTGTCTTCTGTTGAAATCATCCCTATCTGTTCTGTACTTTCCCGTGTTTTGAAGAACCATGGCGTCGATAATATTTTTAAAACATATTAAAAATAACCATCAAGATTCATTGAAAAAGTCAGTTGACATCTATCATCAGGATCAGCCAAGGATCAGCTGCTACCGCTGTCATAATTTCGCGCCATTTCTTACAGCAACTGACAATTCTGCAGCAAACCCAGGGGTGCGTTCAATTAATATTGATTATTTACCAGTATTATTGACTGTACATACCTAAATTACCCTAAACTAATAAAATTTTCGTTTTTTTAGAGTTCCGTAGTAAATTTCCTTATAGTTTCGCCATGTCCGTCTGTCTGTCTGTCTGTCTGACTATCTGTCTGACTGACTGTCTGTCTGTCTGTCTATCTGTCTCTGTCTCTGAGCTAAGCCGTGGACAGACAGACGGACAGACCCGTCTGTCTGTCCACGGCTTAGCTCAGAGACGGTTAGTACTAGAAAGCTGTAATTTGGCATATGTATACATATTAATTATGCCGACAAAGTGGTAAAATAAAATCAAGAAAACATTTTTTTTTAGGGTTACCTCCCCTACACGTAAAGTGGGGATGTTTTTTTTTTCTCATCTAACCCATGTTGTGGGGTATCGTTAGAAAGGTCGTTCAAAAATATTGTAAGTTTGTGAAAACCATTTTTGGATTCAGGGATCCGTTTGCGAAATATTAAGCTTTTAACTGAACATTTTTGTTAGAGTCTAGTGTGTCCCCCCCTGCCAGCTAAATGGTTAAACTTGGATTTGTGAAAAAAATCACAGCAGTAGTATATGTATACGGGGTGTCAGGGACATCGACGCGAAGCCGGTTACCATGGATTCAGTACATGATTCTGAACCCCCCTGCGTTGAAATTTTTCGTCCGTTATTAAAAACAAAACAGCTGCTCCATACATTTTGACCGCGTAGGTATTGCACTTTTCTATGAAACTGCAGATTTTTTTTTAAATAACCGACGAAAAATTTCAACGCTGTGGGGTTCACAATCATGTACTGAATCCATGGTAGCCGGCTTCGCGTCGATGTCCCTGCCACCCTGTATAACGAAATTAAAAGGAAATCTATCAGAGCTAAGTAGGCTGTACAGGTTAACGAGTAATCATCAACCAACTTAAATATTGCGGTTTGAAAAACATGATAATAATTTTTCATGAATATTCAGAAAAATACGGGCGGTCACATGCCCATGGGCGACATTGTATAGGTGTATCTACTTTACAGTGGGATGCAGTGTGCCGTTACTCTTGTGCCATCCCACCTTCCTGGCTCGGCGTGCTTTGCTGGAGTGGCTTCCGCCCATGTTATAAAGTACTCTATGCTTCTGCCACTGGCGGAATAAAGGGAGGGTGGCTGAACGGGGGGTAAAACTTAAGAAATAAGTACTTTTTAAACAAATCAAAATGGTCAAAACTTAGAGTATATATACTCTAAGAGTCAAAATGTTCAGTAAGGAGCAGTTATAGCAGACATTTTCGAACTCGCTTCGCTCGCTCTTACACGTTCCATTCTCTTAATAATTTTCTTACTCCAAGTTTTTTTGCATATACGTACTGTAGAAAGAAAGAAAGAAAGAAAGAAAGAAAGAAAGATAATTTATTTGTCAAACATGCGTATACATAAACTGACACGGCAGACATGCAAGGTATTGAGTTAATATTTTGTTGTGAGCGTCCATGTTTTGCCAATAGCGGCGTACAAATGGTATAAGTTGTAAGTTATTAGTTAACAATTTCATTTAATTGGATTAACATTCATAATCATTTCATTAATAATTTATGTCAAGATTTAAAGTATATTATGGTCAAAAATAAATTAAATTATGTCCAGTATATATACATAATTATCAAATAATATCATTATAATCATTTCATGTCACGTCATTTTAAATTCATTAGAAAATACGTAAGAAATAAACAATAAAAATTGATGTCACGATTTTAAAGTCCAAAATAAATTAAATTAACTATGTCCACTATAATTAACTGTGTTCACATTATAAAATTGTATTTTTAACCATCTACATTAGAGGTCGGAATAAAAAAGTCCTTTTCATCCAAAAAATGTAAAATAGTGTAATATGCTTTATTAATTAAAAAAATTCTCAGCTTATTTTTGAAAAGTGACAAGGGCAGTTCTCTCCAACTTTTAGGCTATTTATTAAATATCATCGGAGCCATACAGAAAATACTTTTGCGCATGAGTGATGTTCTCGCAGCATGAGAGCATATCCTACTGTTGTCACGCCTGTTACGTGGTACAACTTCATTTAATTGTTTAAATCGGTATGGATTCGTTTTTACAAATACAGCTACCTCTAAAATGTAAAGACATGGCAACGTAAGTATTTTATATTTTTTAAAGTACGGCACGCAACTATCGGTAGGTTTAATTTTAAACATTGAACGGACGCATCTCTTTTGAGCCTTGAACACCGTTTCTCTTTCTGTTGAATTGCCCCAAAAGACGACACCATAGCGTAGATGGGATTCCGTTATGCCATAGTAGGCTGTAAGTAATGCCTCCACACCTATTATAGAAGATAATGTGTGCAGTGCATAAGCAGATTTGCTGATTTTCTTGCATAAGATTTCGATATGGGTTTTCCAATTCAGTTTTTTATCAATATGGAGTCCTAAAAACTTTGTTGTTTCTACCTCTTCTATAGGCTGCTCATCGTATTGTATATTTAAATTACTGTTACTGTCAATACGTTGACTAAAATGTATAACTTTAGTTTTAGTTAGGTTAATTTTTAAGTTATTATCATCTAGCCACTTTATCATTAAATTTATTGAATCATTTATGTCACTTTCATAAGTATCTACACTTTTACAAGGTATCGTTATGGTGCTGTCATCGGCAAATAGTGTCAGAGGTTGAGGGATGCCTTTTGGAAGATCATTAATATATATTATAAATAAAAGAGGCCCCAAAACACTCCCCTGTGGCACACCAAACGAAACTGTACGTTCTGAAGACTCAAATACAATGTCATGCTTACTTTTCATGTCAATTTGGTTAATATGTGTTTTTTGAGTTCTGTTATGTAAGTATGATTTAATTAGATTGTTGACATTTCCTCTAATTCCATATGCATCAAGTTTATAATTTTATTCAAGTTTATAATTTAATAATGTATCAAAGTGCACATAGTCACAATAAAAAATAGTGTACAAATGGTCAAACGAACCTCATCTAAACCAACGACGCCAGGAGCAAAAATTTTCGAGCACGCTCCGCCATTGCCAAATGCCAATGCTGTGGCAATGCCTTAGAGTATATGGGCAATGCAGTCTATTGGGTACATTACCCAGTGGACAGCAATGCCGAAGAATTTTTCGACACCATATTTTAGTTTGTTAAGTTTTAGTTAAGTTATTATGTTGTAAATAGTTGTATATTAGTTATCTATTGTATTTTTATTAGTTAATAATTATGAAATATTTCAACAAAAACTCACCACGCAAAATACACAGCATTCGAAATTTCGAACGAACCCCAAGCGGTTTTGCGGCTGTCAAACTCAAAGCGTCAAAGTAATTGTCAAACTACCACCAGACCAGCCAGAGTGCACTCATGCACTGCAAATATTGTTTTCCAGATTTTGGTCGTTAAAATATTGAAATTATTAAAAATGGATAGGTCTTTCGATATTAGCTTTAGTAGTTATGAAGATCTATCCACGAATAATTCGACCAGGAAAGGGGATATAAGCATCAGCGATCAACTATCAGGTTTTGCAAGGTTACGTGTATCTGCTCTAACAAAAGCCGCTGAAATGAGTCCTCTGGTGAAAGAAGTGACTATAGGACCAAACAGTCCTTTGAAGAAAGATGAGGTTAAGGAACCAGTGAGTATCATTGAAGAAGACAATGACGACGAAAACTTGATAGAAGATAAACTTCGTGAGGACCTCCGATACACGCTCATCATGAAAGAATGTGAAAACAAACTCCAAGAAACATCTGAGGAGCTGTTCAAAAGCTTGCTTGAAAATATGATAATCAAACGCGCCGAGTTCATAACAAAGTTTTGGACAAGACAAGGCGAAGAATGTAATAAACGAGCAATGGAATTCAAGGCACGTAAACTTCAAATGCTTAAAGAATTACAGGAAAATGACAATTTGTCTGTTTTGAAAAGCGCTCGTTTAGATGAACAGAATTGCCAAATCATCAACACACAAACAATACAAAATATGAACAGAATATTAGAAGAGCAAAATAGGGCCACAGCTAGGTTTGCTGCAATTACAGACAGCCACACTAAAATTTGTATATGTTATAATGAAATAACAAACATCTTGAACATTGAACCGTTTGCTAAAACCGTCTGTGATAAATATACAACAGCAATAAATGCTGTTGTAGGAAATATTGATCATATTATGGAGATATGTAAGACTGGAGGTGTGACGGAAAAAGACGTAAAGCAAGGTGAAATTCTAGCATTGAATATTGAAAATATTAAAAGGAAAATCTTGGCAAATATAGAAACAGTTAAAAAAGAAGAGAACTTGAAAAGACAAAAGGAGGAAGAAGAATCACAAAAGAAAAAAGATCAAGAAAGAGAAGCACAACAAATTAAAGCAGCACAAATAGTTGCAGCAGCTGAGGCAGAGAAACAAAGATTAGAACAACAACCTAAGAAGACCACACCAGTGTTTTATTCTGCAGAAAATTATAACTACTACGAGAACCTTAAGAACTATCTGGAGCAGTATGAAGCACAGTACAGAGATTTGTTACAAGATGTTAACTTAAAGAAATTCAGATTTGACTGTCAGAAAGCAGTCAATACTCCAGTGAATGCATTGTCGTCAGTCAGTGCATCGCACATGAGGGATAAATGTGACAAACTTTCAAAATTACTGAAAGGGGAAAGAGTACAAGTGCTAGATATTTATGTAACAGCAACACAACATCCACAAGGATTATTTTATTGCACAGCATTATTGGCCAAGAAAATTGTGAGACAAGGGGATCTATTAGTATCAAGTAGTACAGAAGCGGCTTATCCCCTAGCTGCTGTCACTGCAGCTTTATGGGCACAATTCCCACACTTTGGAAAACTAATTGAAGCTAATTTCCATAGATATTGTCCTTATTTAGTACCAATGTTCTTACCACAAAAAGAAGGACAATCTGACAAAGAGTTTTACTTGTCAAGAGGCTACACATACAATGATGAAGGAGTTGTTGAGAAACAGGACAAGTTTCTGAAAAGGATGTCTGGCATATTCAGGTTACGTTGTGCCATATGGATAGCTTCAATGCCCAAATTTATGAACACACCAAATCCTCATGGTCTGCGGTTTGGATGGCAATGGCTTGCATCTTTTTTGAATTTGAAACCTGAACCTGATATTTCTGCAACACTGGTGCATGATTTCTTCATCATGTGTGGATCAAAGTATGACAAACATTATGGTAAACAATTTAGGAAAATATTAGAATTAACAAGTAATCAATATCTTAAAGTTCTGGAAAATATTGATGAAGGTGGGCCTAAGACTAGATTAGAAGTTTATCTCCAGACTGTATTAAAATCTAATGATGTACAAGCACCCCCAGTATCCTCACAAATAAATTGGTGATATTCAAACTATGGGAAAAAAAATTAAGTAAATAAATAGTTAAATAAGTTCTTACAATGAATTTGGGCTGTACAGACATTTTATTTGACATGAAATGTAAATTATTAAGCCAGTAATTATCCGAACTACTTAATTTAATTAAGAATGATTATGCATGTGATTGTGAATATTTTTAAGTCAGTAAAGTTGTTAAAATAAGTATAGTACCACTATCACGACTTAAGTTTTTAATAAACAATATTGAATAATAGTTTTTGTTTGCTTTAAATGGGATAAATTTGAAGTTCCACTGTTTGTTTGTATGTATTGGAATGTATGGTTTCAATGATGACTTATCTCCCAGCTCATAGCTCATAGAGTATATTATGTTCTGTCTCCCAGTGTGTATTGTTATATTAGTAATATGTACATTGAAAGTAACTCAAAATTTTGTTGGGTTCTGTATTTATCTTTTATATACAGGGTTACAGGGTAAGTCGTACTGAATATTAAGGATGTTATTATTCAGGTCATTACTGATGAATTTGATTCTGAAATAAAACGTCCGAAACTTAACTGTTATGGAGATATTACATTTTAAAGATTATTTTTAGGGCGGCCGTACACGGACTGCTCGAGCAGTTAACGGCTGACCGACGTACACGGACCGCTCGAGCGGTCGGCGTTGACTGCTTGAGCAGTCGGTTGTTGACTGCTCGAGCTGTCTCTACCAACCGCTCGAGCAGTTGAATTTCTACCGCAGTCTACTTCATGGATTCTGACGAGGAAGCACTGCTTTTGCTGCTTCTGCTCAAGCGGAGACGACGGCGGCGACGTCAAAATATTTTTTTTTGGGTTCATCCAATTTTGGAATTAAGAGAACAACATGGACAATTCCATCATTTGTTTATGGAACTTAGAAGTGATGAAGAAAAATTTTTCAACTATTTTAGGATGTCAGTGTCTTCGTTTGATGAAATGAATAATATACTAAGGTCTAAAATTAAACGTGAAGACACAATCATGAGGAGAAGTATCCAAGCAGAAGAAAGACTAGCAGTAACATTGAGGTTCGAAAAATAAATAACAATTATTTAAATTTTTATTCATTAAAAATATTGGAAAATAATTCATCAGACATTACTGAAGATGATGAAAGGTCTTCAAATTGAGAGTTTTGGTCATCAGCCGCTGATGTAGAGGGGCCAGTCGCTGATTTAGAGGGGCCAGTCGCTGATGCAGAGGTAGAGGGGCCAGTATTATAACCATATTGTCCACGGTAATCATAAGGTGAATTCTGTGATGAATATCCCCTGCTCGCAGGATATATGTGATTTGTCATACCTTTAAAGTATTTAATTACGTTAAGTATTTCTGTCTTAGCATCTAATTTATACTGCTCATTATTTTTTTTAAACTCGCCAACTAATGACAGAAAAAACAATTTATCTTCATCTTCAACAATGCGCGAATTCTGTGATTTTTCATCGAAGCGTTTAGCTAATTTTTCAATTAAGACGTTCTCATCTGTGATTGTAGTATTTAATTTTCTTTTGTTTCTTTCTTTGTTTATTTTATTTTGACGATTTTCACTTTCTTCAGACGTAATTTCAGCGTGCTCACTTTCTTCTAAACTGTTTGTTTTATCGGGTCTATCTTCTATTATTACCTTTAAAAAAGACATCTGCTGATAATATGCATATGGCAGAATGTTTAGGGCTGCTGAACCACTCTTTGGTTTTATTTTTTTAGCATATCTGGTGTACCCATCTCTTAATGTCTTCCATTTTTTGTGTAACAACAAAAAAAAAAAATATTGGTACAATTTATTGATTAAAAAATATGTTTTTACAGGTATTTGGCAACTGGATGTACATTTATGGATTTGCAATATAGTTTTAGAATAGCATCAACAACAATTGGTAAGATAGTGAAGGATGTTTGCAGAAATATATGGATACATATGAAGGATATGTGTATGGAAATTGATCGAAGGTATGGAACAACTAACTGAAGTTAAATGGAAAGACATAATAAATGGTTTCAAAAAAACTTCTAAGTTTCCGAACTGCCTTGGCGCCGTTGATGGCAAACATATTAGAATAATACAACCCGCGCAAAGTGGATCGTCATATTATAACTATAAAAATTATTTTTCGATAATACTTCTAGCAGTATGTGATAGTAATTATATGTTCACTTTCGTGGATATAGGCTCGTATGGAAGGCACGCTGACTCGACTATTTTCGAAGAGAGTTGTCTTTAAAAAATGTTACAAGAAAAAAAGTTAAATATACCTCCACCTTCTGCAATATCGCATAATGGACCTGTATTACCGAATGTGTTTATTGGGGATGAAGCATTCAGCTTGCAGGAAAATTTTATGCGTCCATATGGTGGCAAGAATTGGACCTACTTATGCAAACAGGACCAATCCACACAATGACAGTTTTGAGATAAAGCCGTTTTTATCAAAATTGTGTGTACAATTAAATTGTTTGTTATTTTGGATAAAGTTTATTTAGAATATTGAACAAAATAGTTTGTTCTATGTATACAAATATAATATTGCTGAAAATCATTAATATTTTTAATAGTAAAAAATTAAAAACTCATTGGTTCCTTTTTGCAAAACTATATGTCTGTGGGTTGGTTCTTTGTTAATTTATTACCATGCTATAAATTTTACAGTAAAAATAAAAAATCGCTCTAAAACAGAAACCATTTCATCATCGACTTGAGCAATATCCTGTTGGGTACTATGAGGTCCTAAATTTTGCTGGGTCTGGTTGATGACTATTAGCAATCTCGTTTACTTGGTTAGATATTTAGTTAATTTCTGCATGTACAGTACCAGTGATCAAAGAGATTGAATCATTAGAGCTATCATCACTCGAGCCATAATCCGCATTAGCGCAGTAGTCAGGATCTCTCACCGACTCATCGCTATCAATGAATAATGGGGCTGCGCCACTTTTCAAGCTTGCAAAATTCAAAATTCAAAAGTGTTTATTCAAACTAGGCTGAGAATCAGCACTTTTCGAACGTCAAAATTACATAAGACAGTCCGCTAAAACGCCCACCCTTCACTGATTGTTGACATATCAGATACACCTTCTAAATTATTATCCACTGTATCAGCTAGAATACGAAACAACGATGCTGTCTCCGGAGACATAAGAGGACATCAAAGGACATGACTTCTTACTATGCGTTTGCACTGGCGAAACATTCAAAACAAAACATGTTGGAATCTCTATTTTCTGTCAATTTTCCATACATTGTTTGACAGGAGACAGAGATTTCAACATGTTTTGTTGTGATGTTTCGCCATTGCAAACGCACAGTTAGATGTTGTAAATAGAGTTATATCAACAGGGAACCAACTAATGTGACACTTTGTAAAAATATAGTAGATATTATGCCATTTTTAATATGCTAACAAGAACCAACCCGCATGGTTCTACATAATTGATTAGGTAAAAAAAAAAATACGAGGTGACCATGTGTTATGGGTCTTTATGAATATAAACTATTTCAATGATTTTCTAGTTAGTCTGGTTACCATGAGGCATGGATCTCGTTAGTTTATTGAACAACTGTTGATATGTGGGTTGATAACTTTGTCATAGAAATGTTTTGTTCTGTCAACATTGTCAGATCATTTTGATCTTTACAGGGTCGATAGAAGGTGCATTTTGACAGCTTTCTGTATACTTATCTCGATTTTGGCATGTGTGTGGATTGGTTCCTGTTTGCATAAGTAGGTCCAATTTACCAGAGAAAAAAAAAAAAATAACTATCGGTTATCACGTGCTAGGCGATCTAATGAATGCACGTTTGGCATTTTAGCTAATAAATGGCGGATCTTCCATATACCACTTAACGTCAGTGTTGATTTCGCAGTGGATATAGTAAAAGCATCATGTGTTCTTCACAACTACGTAAGCAAGTCGGAGGCCATGGTGTTTCATGGCCCCCGGCGGGCGCCGTCACCCGGCTCACACATCGTGGTCGGGGGGGCTCGGATCGCTGTCGAGTCCACCATGAAGTACCTAGGATTGGTGCTCGATAGCCGGTGGGACTTCGGGCCCCACTTCCGACGGCTGGCGCCCAAGTTGCTGGGCGCCGCTGGGGCGCTATCAACGCTGCTTCCCAATCTGGGGGGCCCGAGCGCCGCTTGTAGGCGGCTCTACGTGGGGATCGTGCGATCGATGGCCCTTTACGGGGCCCCGATCTGGGCTGCTGACCTGACGGCCGGTAGCATCGCCGTAATGCGCAAGCCGCAGAGGGCGATGGCCGTCAGAGTCATCAGAGGGTATCGCACGATCTCCTACGAGGCGGCTTGTGCACTGGCCGGATCCCCGCCCTGGGACCTAGAGGCGAAAGTACTCGCGTCATCGTATCGGTGGCGCGAGGAAGCGAGGGCGCGGGGCGAGCGACCGATGCAGCGACACATGGAGCTGCATCGGTCTCAGCTTCGCGAGGTCCTGGTGGCGGAATGGCGGGACAGGCTTTCACGCCCTACCGCCGGCCTCGACATCGTCGAGACGGTCCGGCCGGTGCTCGACCGCTGGCTCGGGAGGAGGCACGGCTCCCTGTCGTTTCGGGTGACGCAGGTGCTCTCGGGGCATGGTTGCTTCGGGAAGTACCTGTGTCGCATAAACAGGGAGCCGGACGCCCGGTGTCACCACTGCGTCGACTGCCGGGAGGACACGGCGCGGCATACGCTGGCAGAGTGTGGGCGGCGAGTCCTGGGACGCGGTGGTTTCCTACTGTGAGACAGTCGTCTCGCAGAAGGAGGCTGCGGAAAGGGAGAGGGAGATCTCGTCCACTCACCCGGCCCGCAGCAGGCGCACCGGGCGTCGGCGGAGGGCGGATAACGCCCTCTTCCAGCCCCCCTAAATGGGTCCAGGGGTGACGGACTCGGGGACGTCCGTCGCCCCCCACACATCAGGACCCGAGGTGGCGGCGCGTAGTGTTCCACGCGCGCCCCTCTGAGTCGTCGCGGGGGGAGTCAAACACCTCACTCCCCCCCCTGACCCGCGAGGAGGCCCGCAGTGGCGGGCCGGCACCAGCCGGGGGTTGCGGAAGATTTCAAGTTCCCGCGACCCCCGGCGTAGGTGTGAGTTGGAACACCGGGGTGGTTTTTAGTCAGTAAGAGTCTGACAGACCCCTCCGCCCGCCCCAGGGCGGAGGACATCCATGAGGCTTTTCCACCCCGGAAAAAAAAAAAAAAAAAAAAAAAAAGGTGGGCCTATGTTAACAACAATCCGTGAAGAATTTGCTAATTAATTTGTGAGCGAAGAAGGCAAACTAGATTGGCAATGGAATATGATATAAATCAATAAATATGTGTGTGACTTTATAATATGACATAAACTTAATAAATGTGTGTGTAATAAAATGACTGACTTTTTTACTTACCGATTTTATTTTTTTCTTGATTTGTTTTTTCATCAAAGTTCTCAATAACTAGGGCGCAAATAATTGCCCATGCATTGTTCTTCTTTATTTTGTCGCTGTGCTCCTTAAGCTTATAGTTCCAAATAATTTCATGTGTTTTAATTGCACTTATAAGCGCATCACTATCGCACACACCCTCCATTTTCAAAGATCAGTCGACAAATGAGACGAGACAGAGAGACACTAGACGCCGCGAGGCCAGAAGAGAA
Organism: Agrochola macilenta; assembly: GCA_916701695.1. Lineage (NCBI taxonomy): Eukaryota > Metazoa > Arthropoda > Insecta > Lepidoptera > Noctuidae > Agrochola > Agrochola macilenta. Next base: position 6,115,066 of record OU753570.1, on the reverse strand, counting down.
GGGAGAGGGAGGTCGTAGAGCTGTTGACTGCTCTAGAGCCGCCGACGGCTCGAGCAGTCAGTGTATGCCTCGCGACTGCTCGCGAGCGGTCGACAGCACGATGGAATTTCATTATGTAGTTGACGGCTTGAAGCGGTCGCGACTGCTCGAGCAGTCGTGTGTACGGCAGCGAATGAATGGCTATAGTTCATCGCGCGGTCGCGGCTTCAAGCAGTCGGTCATAACTGCTTGAAGCAGTCTGTGTCATAAGTAGTGTATATCTGTGTCATAAGTCTGTGTCATAAGTCCGTGTACGGCTGGCCTTAAAAATCCTTTTTTTTTGCTTTTAGTCGTTTTTATTAATAAACATGTCTTCTAACTAGATACATAAAAAAAACGACTTTAGGTGCTCTAATCCCAAAGAAAACGACTTTTCATGTTTCCATGGGATAATTTCCGTCTTCCACGCGAGCGAAGACGCGGGAAAAACTAGTTACCATTTATCTATAAAACTATTTCGACATGCTGATTGAGTGATGACATGATGAGGGTGCAGGTTCTACCGTTCTAGTAATACCCTATATTATTTATTTCAAAATGCATTTTGAAATAAGTACCCAGAGTCGAGTACAATGCTCAAATAAACACGGCTTTTTTTAACCCTTTAAGTAGGTACCTACTACTATAAAATCGTTGCAAGTTGTCTGGCTACAGAGCGTGTAACTTTCTGTTATTTTAGTCCAAGGGACATATTTACTCTAGAGAGATTAATCCGCCTTTTTTTATTTGTCAGGTTTTGAGCTAGGATTGAAGAGTAGCAGCAAAAAAGTACATTGAGTTTGGACATGAAATTGATGAAACCTAATTATTGGAAGCTGTTCTCTTCTCTATAGTGTATCAGTGGTGTGCTCTATTTTTCGGCCTTTTCGTGGAAGAAATGGTTTACAACACGCTGACACAGCTTTCCCTCCAGATTTTGCAATGAACTGATGAACATTAGTTCTTGTGTTCGAAAATATCCATGGTTGAACGGTTGTGAACGCTCAGAGTAATAGTTATTACTCTGAGGGTTGAACGCAACTACCCATTACTATCTTTTATGAACGCATCCATTAGGGAATGTGAAAAATGAACGCGTGGCTTGGTTGTATGATCTATTTGTCAGAATTTACCGTAAAACAAACACAAAAAGCATTATAGTCAACGATAAAACTTCGTTGAACAATTTATTAATAAACCTAATTAATACCAAAACACGAGAAAACCGAACTGAAAAGTTGGAAAAACCGGAGTTCACTTTACTTTTACCGATATATTTTTTGTCTGTATTTTTGAAGTACATCTCTAGCAAAAACTAACCTATGATACGTTTTGGAGTTTGTGTTGTGTCAATATAGTGAATTTTGAGATAAATATAAATAATTTAGGTATAAACTACAGTGCACTTATCACTACAGAGTAAATTTGGCGAAAATGGAAGGGCCACCTGGCACGGGGCCACCCAACAACAACGGGTCAATGGGTCCACCGGGAATGCCAAGCTTTCCCCCGATGCCGCCGCCGCCTGGTTCGATGGGGTCTGGGAGCATGCCTCCACCACCCATGGGGCCACCTGGAGCGATGCCACCTGTTAGCTCGTCTAGCGGACCACCGGGTGGTCCGCCCACAATGCCTCCCGGTATGGGCCCGCCACCCGGTATGATGGGTAATATGGGGATGGGTCCTCCTGGAATGGGTCCACCGCCACCCGGCATGGGTCCCCCAGGTATGGGGATGGGCCCACCGATGGGTCCCCCAGGCATGGGACCACCTAGAATGCCTCCAAATATGATGCGCGGTCCTAATATGAAAGGTAACTTTGGAAATCAGGGTATGGATATGGGCCCACCGGGAATGGGACCGCCGCCGAATATGCCTCCTATGGGCTGGGATGGACAGGGTCCGCCGGGTTGGGGTCGGCAAGATGGCCCACCCGGGTGGGATGATCACGGTGATGAGGGAGATGAGGATGAGGGTGAAGGGGATGACTCTGGTGGGATGCAAGGAGCTCCAACTAGCTTGCCATCACTGTTGACCATGAAGATTGATACTCCTGAGGAGTTCAGGAACAAGCCAGTTGGTGTGGGTGGGGTTGTACTTCCCAAGGCTTTGGAAGAAGCTCTGGCCTACAAAGACCAAAGGCAGGCTGCTCTTGGCGGTGAACCAGATGGAGGAAAAGGTATTTTTGCAGTTTACTTAATGTTATTTCTTGCAGTTCACCAAAATATTATTATTCCTATACTTATCCTGTGTGCTAAGCACGGACTAAATTGAAAATCTGTTCTGCTCATTATTGTATAACAATCATTATAATTATTGCTTTCAACAGTAGATAAAAGTTCAATTAATATACAAACCATAGATGTTCATTAATAAGATAAGTGCACAATTTACTGTAGCTTAAGTTGATGCACACATAACTTATACAGGGAACATCAGTTTTTAATTTTTCTGATGCAACATTGACAGGGATTCAACTTACTCTATGCATGTGCTGAGTAGCGTCTATTTACCTTGTCCTTAATGTTAGAGGTGGAACATGAAAACTGTATTATAATACCTATTTCAGAACAAGATCTGGAACCGGAGGCACCGCCGGCACCGGTGATCAGCACAGAGTATGATGCTGAGGAAGATGACGCAGATTCGGATGATGACAACATCCCTGATGCTCCACAGCCACCAGTCATCTCTAATCTAGAAGTAGGTTTACTTGTATCCTCATTGCACCATATTTTCTGACAAGAAAGGAACATGTGGGTTTAACATTACTAGTAAGATTTCCTCTTGTGGAATCTACATTGCCTCATGCGAACTACGCATCAGACTGAGGTCGCAAAATCCTGCATCGCGCAAGCAGTGTTTACCGCGGGACTAGCATATATACAACGTTGCAACATCAATCGTCAGGCAGTAGCCCACCAGACACGACACCCGTCTGGTCCGAGGATCCTCCCTTTTCTATAGAGGATGAGTGAACTTTACACCCTGTTCCTTATACTTCTATCTTTTAATCTGATTTAGCCTGTCGCTAGATTGTCACACTGATGCATTAGCCAATACACTATGCGTTTCTCTAGTATGACCTTGTGGCAAATCCCTATGGCTGAAAGGCTGATATTGATTTTGTACTACTTAAACAAGTCACCAATGTGCATATTCTGTAATCTATCTAGACCTGCAGAAAAACTATGTGCAGTAAATAAAGCTGTCTAATTTCTTGAAAACATTAGGCATCTATTTCGTAGCCTGATTTGTGTCCCACTGCTGAGCAAACTCCTTTCCATTTATTAACCACTCTGAGTATATTGTTAAATTCTAGGGGCTGGCAAACAAAGCCAATAAGAATAAAAGAAAGAAAAAGAAGAAGAAGGCAGCCAAACAGAAGAGGCGAGAAGATGCTAAGAAGAAAGATGATGATCACACAGCATCTAGTCAGGAAGATAGTAAGAAGTCCAGTGACAAGGAGAATGAGAAGGAAGCTGATATAGAGTGAGTAGATTTTGATTTTTTCTTCGACTCGATTTATTTATTGGATTGCCAACAGAGGTTACACAATAACATCCATGTTAACATAAACAGTGACAAATACAAGTGACCAAATCATTCACTTATTACTTCTAGGTAGATACAACAAGTTTGCAACATCATTATTGTATAAGCCGTTAGATTGATGGTATTGTTGTAAAAAGAGTTTTACAGGCTCTAATAATATTATAAATATAGTATTCCATGGTAGTCCTCGTCCTAACCAAAAGCGATTGTCGCATTCATATTATGTTACTTTTTGTTTGGTGAACCAGAAACGCGTGGATAAATATACAACGTGTCCCAAAATTCAACGATAAGAGAGAAGTTTTTTTTTTTTGGAAGTTACAAGAAATACATTGAAATTTACACCCCTTAAGATATTTTTAACTACCATGACCACAATTTTTCTAATATGTCTGTTTTTTTTTCCTATCGGCAACCTAAGTAGCATTGCTATCCACCACAACCCTTAAAAATCCCAGAATGCCTGAAGCTTTTACACAAAAATCAATCCAAATAATTTTTTTCCTTAAAATTTTCTAAGTTTTTTACTTTCAGTCCATTTTCAGTCGTCGTGGTGTAAAAAAAAAGTATGAACACTACAATGGCAGGTTTAAAAAAAATTGACGCAACTAATCAAGATTCCAAAATGGTATAATACTCTAGGAAAAATGCCTATATCATTTTGATTTGTGTCAATTTCCGAAGGTTTCCAATCTATGTTTTGTAATTTCCAAAAATGAATTGTTTTTTTTTTCATTATTTTTTCTTGGGTAGTGATGACCAGGTCCTCCGTCTGGTGCCAGCTTATCGTTGAATTTTGGGACACGTTGTATATGAACGCGCGACCATCGCGTTTGGTTAGGACGCGGGGTGAGGAAGCTTTGATTCTGCTTCCCCTTATGGGAAGAAGGCGTGAGTTTATGTAGTATGTATGTATAGTACAACTATTTTCTTAATGCCCCTCGGGAATGATCGCAAATCCGAATACAAACAAATGCAAATTTCCATATCCATCAACTATTAGATTTATAATAATATGAATTCAGAGCTAAGTACTTTAGCTCTTTATGGTTCACACGGAAATCAAAACAAAACAACAATAAAGTTCTGCGTTCTGAATTCAAATGATTATACACGATAAATCTAATAATTGATGGACATGGAAATTAGCATTCGAAAATGCGATGATTCGAGGGACATTAAGAAAATAGATGTACTTTTTTTGTTTTTTTTTTGTTTGGGAAATTATCAAATAACTTCTCCCGCTCTGGGCGGAGCTGGAGGGTGTGTCAGACTTTTACTGACTAAAACCCACCCGTGTTCCTTCCGTTGCCTGTGTGCCTGGGCCACGATATCCCTTTCGGACAAACCCGCAACCCCGGCAGGAGCTGCCCCCCCTAGGTTTTGTATGCCTAAGTACCTACTGTTGTCGATAATTTAGTTGTACTGTATACGTTTAAGCTTTGCCTTAACAATCAAATAGTTATTTACACAAAATGTATTTGCAAACTTTCCAAAGATATGTCCAAGAGAACATCCAATTCCACGAATTGGAGCCGATGTACCGTCAGTTCCACCGCGTCTTGGAGGCATTCAAGATTACGGAGTTGAAGGAGGACGCCATCAAGGAGGAGGACAAGGACACTCCCAAACCTTCCAAGCCCCTGGAAAAGGTGCAAGATCAGTTTGCTGCTGATGAAGAGGCTGTAGAGGTAAGGAATACATGAGGCTGCATGCTATCAATTGTGCTGTATTATGTTTGACCCTGTGAGTAGTGACATAGACAAACAAAGAGAACGCGTGTAGCCTCAAAAAAAAAAACTCTCAAGTCTTCAGCAAATTTATGTTTTTTGATACATACAACTTAAATACAGTGTGTTTTTTTTTTTTGATATTTTTCTGAAAGAACTTTACTAACTACTATCCTCTTCTTGAATGTAATGTTATGTTTGTATGTGTTATTTCTAGAAAAACGCCGCTGACGAGAAAGAGCGCTTATCAAAGCGTAAACTAAAGAAGCTGTCGCGGCTCTCCGTCGCGGAGCTGAAGCAACTGGTCTCGAGGCCCGACGTGGTCGAGATGTATGACGTCACAGCAAGGGACCCTAAACTTCTAGTGCAATTGAAGGCACACAGGAACACCGTGCAGGTGCCGCGACACTGGTGCTATAAGAGAAAGGTGAGTTGCTAGAGGCTCTGCTAGATATATACCCGGATTCAGAATTTGAAGTCTTGTCTTGTCTTTGAAACTTGTCAAACTCTAGTTTAGTATATCAGTGTGTATTGTATTGAGCAATGGTGGCCCAGTGGCAACGGCTGCGACATAGTAGGAGTCGTGGGTTCGAACCCGTACTTTGTGTAAATTATTTCATCACCACTACCCTCAAAACGGTGACGGAAAACATCGTGAGGAAACCGGCATGTCCTAGAACCAAAAATTTGAAGACGTGACGTCTTCCAACCCGCACTGGGCCTGCGTGGTGGCTTACCGCCCACTCCCTCTCAATGTGAGGAGGCCTGTGTCCAGCTGTGCGAATATTATAGACCGATTATGTGTATTGTAATGTAATGGAAATGTAGCCACCGGTGACTGTCGCCTCTTGGTGCGGTGTTCTTCTGATCAGGTTTATGGCCCAAATGTAATCTGTAGCAGTGTGTATTTTATTATTATTTATCTAGGGTATGATGGGACATATGATGATAATAGACTGTCATGCGCATTGCGGTTATAAAAATCCCTAATTAAAAAATTATAAATAGGACATCATCGTATTTTGAGAAACGAGGTATGGAAGCGTCATTTAATCATTTACCTGATCATTTTCTACCCAGTATCTCCAAGGCAAAAGAGGTATCGAGAAGCCTCCGTTCGACCTACCAGACTTCATCAAGAAGACAGGTATCATGGAGATGAGAGCCTCGCTGCAGGACAAGGAGGAAACTAAAACCCTCAAAGCCAAGATGAGGGAACGCACTAGGCCCAAGCTCGGCAAGATTGATATTGATTACCAGAAACTCCACGATGCTTTCTTCAAGTAAGTTGTACGGTCTTGTCATTGAGTTTAAAAGGGTTTTAAGGGAATGTAGTGTGAATATGATAAAAAAATTGTCTATGGATAATTTAAATGACTCTGGGTCTTTTGAGACATAGTTTTTTTATTATCAGATAACACTAGCAATGAATATGATGTTGAGAACATAATTATCATTTCTATGTTTTACTTCATAGAACATAAATACGTTCTGCTGTTCTGCAAAGTACAATATTAATTACAACAAACTTTTCTAAACAAATATGATCCTATAAGCAAGTTGATATAACTGCTTTATTTTTGATCATGTTATACCCAGTTTGAAAACTGGATCCTGCATTTTTTTTCTTTAGCGGAAGACACGAGAAGGACAGAAAATAGAGAGAGAGAGAGAGACATTTTGGTGAGTATCAGCATAAAATTGTATATTTTAATACCGTTCCCGCTGCCAGGCGTAAACATATGGGTTCGAGTTATTTATTCAATATTTTTTTTATTTTTTTATCCTACTTTAAATCAGCAAAATATGGACACAATCTATTCGTAATAATATCACTGGGCGCGCGCGGCGGCCGGCCCAAGCGGCGGTGTTGCACGGGGACACCTCCCCTCCCGCCCGCGCGCCGGGCGCTGTGACCCTGACCGACAGTTCGCTCATCGCACGCGCTGTCGTGTGACGTCGCGTCTAATCGCTTTCCCGCGCTGCACGTGTGTCGTACTTGTACAGACCTACCGGTCACGATGTCAGACTTCACTAACCGCGAGTTTTATGAGATGGTGCGAGTGTATGTACTGAGTGGTGAAGTTTGCGAGCAGCTCACAGAGCATACCTCGAATGCGAGCCCATGGAATCCTTAAACCCGTGAAAGGAAAAGACCATTTTAGCGGCATAAGGTATTAAGTAATGTAAATTTAATTGATAATAATGCTTTATTTTCTGTATTTTGATGGTCCTAAGCCCATTAAAGTATGAAGGAATTACTCTTCAAATAACTTCAGGTCACGGCCTAAACATAAAAAACTCTAGTTCGAATCTGATAAAATTAGCGATCAATACATTGTAAGTATTGTAACCCACGTAAATACCTACGCCGGCGAATCGAGCGATCACACAGCTGATAGGTAGGTACTTTCGCGCGTTCCGCTTCGCCGCGCGCCGCCGGGTAGAAATACAACCACTTTTAAAGTAAACATCTTTCGTTAACGATAACTTTTTTTTTGTACTATGACGTATCAAAATAAAAAAAGTATGTTCAATAAAACTCGTTTAAGTTTAATTTGTCAAAATTTGTGCAGTGGATAAAAACTTTTCCTGTATACGCGATGGTCCCGTGTATAAGACACTTTTGTTCGGAAAACCGGTTTTCTGCACAATAAGAAACATACGCACGCGACCGATCGCGTATTCGCGCGACAGTCGCATTTACATAGGACGCGGCCTTATACTGCTTTAATTGATCGCTTTGATCATGTAGCTCTTAAGGATGTCACGCACTAAACGGCCACGACCACAACCACAACCACTGGTCGCAGTGACTAGGTAAACTATAGAAACCGATACAAATCGCGCACTTGGCCGCAACGGTCAACTAACCGCAGATCATACAATACCACTAGGCGGCCACAACTGGCCGGAGTCGTGGTCGTCTAGTGCGCGAGATCCCTTAAAGGATTTAATTCGATTGATCGATCGGCGAAAGTAACTGAAGACTAGCCAATTAATATCATCAATTAATTGTGTATTATGTATCTTATACTCAGTTTAGACCTAAATTATAAAATTACTAGCTGACTCGCCAGACGTTCTCCTGTCCAATATCCCAAGATTTTTTTTTTCTGATAACTTTTCCATGAACAAAACAAACAAAGAATTACGCATATCCATTGTTTGAATCGTGGGTTTTGGTCTACAGGGAGATCATACAAAAATCTCATAGAAAAAAACCACTTTCAGTTTCTAAATTATCCAATTTTCCGGACAACTTTTCCAATTTTACTGTCCCTAAAAACCTTATTCGGACTATGAGGAAGAACATAAAAAAAAAACAAATCTGCCCAGCCGTTCTCAAGTTAGACGCTTACCAACGAACAGCATTTTATTTTTATTGATATAGATTGTACTGACTAAATACTCTCGTGTATTTAGATGGCAGACAAAACCTCGCATGACCATCCACGGCGACCTGTACTACGAGGGCAAGGAGTTCGAGACGCGCCTCCGTGAGAAGAAGCCTGGCGATCTGTCTGAAGAGTTGAGGACTGCGCTCGGTATGCCTGTAGGACCCGGATCACATAAGGTCAGTCAATACAGGCATGTTTTTGTTTGTCTTCTCATAGTGTAGTTCCCAAGAGTTTCTACCTTGGGCCATAGAAAATATATTTAGTAAACACTTAAATTCATTCACTGATTCACTGACACACAACGCACAGCCTAGACTGCTGGTCTAGAAGCATGAAATTTTCCACAAAAGTTCCGTATAGAGGTGAATATAGACTGAAGCATTTACTTGTAACAGAATATCGAGCATTCGCCGTTTTTAAATTTTATCGATCCGCACTTCGAACACGACGCTCGATGTTTTATTACAACCTGATTTTTAAAACCAACGAGCGTATTGGTGTAACAATTTATCGAGCAACGGCACGAGCGCGGGCGACGCGGAGTTAGGTGCGCGGGCCGAGGGCGGGTCGTTACAATGAAATCAAAGTAAAATAAATGTTCAGGTAAATGCTCACTCGCCGTGAGCATTAAGTCGAACGCAGCGTCGAACATTCGTAGGAATGTTACATTACATGGAAATGCTGTTTTAAATTTGAGCTTTTGCTTGTATTGTACGATTCGTAAGAACGTTACATTACATGGAAATGCTCGACAAAATGCTTTAGTGTATACTCACCTTTTGAAAAGTGAGCACTAACGAAGGATTAAAAAAAAATTAGCCTCGATAGGGGTTACAGGGGGAACAGTTTATATGGAAGTTCATCATTTTTGCCGATGGGATATGCCATCGGGCATACCGCACAAGGCTCGTGTCACTAATAAAACTCCTTACTTCCCAGGTGCCACCGCCATGGCTGATAGCCCAGCAACGTTACGGCCCGCCGCCTTCCTACCCGAACCTGAAGATCCCTGGTCTGAACGCGCCCATCCCTGAAGCCTGCGCGTTCGGTTACCACGCCGGTGGCTGGGGCAAACCGCCCGTGGATGAGACCGGGAAGCCGCTGTATGGAGACGTGTTTGGACACCAGAGCAGTGGACAGGATGTAAGGAAAAAAAAATTGGTTTTATAGAATAAGGTTGTCGAAACGGTTGTGACGGCATCTACATCGCCACATGCATATAACACTGAGGTCACGCAAAATCCTGCATCGGGCAAGTAGGGTTTACCGCGCGACTAACATATATAAAACGTCCCAACATGTTTGATGTTGGGATATTGTCTATATGCTAGTCGCGTGCAGTTGCCCACCAGACACAACATCCCTCTGTTCGGACGATCCTCCCTTTTCTATTGAGGATATTATATTGAGGACGAGTGAATTTTACGCCCTGTTCCTCATACCTTTAATTAAACAGTCTTTTAATCAGTACTTATAATACTTACTGGTTTTAAAATTAATACGCTCGAACGTAATCTGCATTCAAGTCATATTATCGCAATAAATCAGGGTGCATGAACTATTAATAAACCTTTTGATTTGTTGTAGGATGTAGAAGACCAAGACATTGACAGGACAATGTGGGGAGAACTGGAATCTGAATCTGAGGAAGAATCTGAAGAAGGTACGTTTTACTTCAAAAGCATAACTTTCGTTTTATTTGTATGTTAAATCTATGTGGTGAGAAAGGAGGTGACTACCGAGATGACGATAAATAGAGAATATGGAACTAACGGCAGTAGAATGAAATTGTGTGTCTAATATTTTGGACTATAAAACCTTTGTTTTAACAGAGGAATCCGACGACGGAGGCGAGAAGCCAGGCGAAGGTGAGGTGGCAGCCGGGGTGGCGACGCCTGGCGAAGGCCTGGTCACACCCCTGGGCATCAGCTCCGTACCTCCCGGCATGGAGACACCAGACACCATTGAGCTCAGGAAGAAGAAGGTCGAAAGTGATATGGAAGGGTGAGTTACCCATTCCTTCGTGGACTTATAGTCCTTAGTAGCTGTCCTATAGTTTAATATAATGTGTTTGTTACTATTCTATTATTCAATATGTCGACAGATTAGGGTAACAAACAAGGATTAATTGGAATTAATCCTTGTTATTCTACTTACTATGCAAGGAAAATGTTAATCAATTTGTTTTTATTTCAGTGGCGACACGCCAGCGCTGTACCAAGTGCTACCGGAGCGGCGCGTCGGGCTGACGCCTGGCATGATGGCCTCCACACACGTGTACGACATAGCCGCTGCTAACCCTGGTGAGATATATATGACTCTTGTCTAAATCGGACCTTGTTGTAGCCTGTCAGAAGACGCACGGTCTGCGTTTTTTCGTAGAACAGTGTTGGATATTCTTCTGACTTACTCATTACTTTATAATAAAACTAATATAACTAATCGGTATTTACCCTCCCAGGCAAGCGCGCAGCCCCGTCGTCGGCCGGCGCGGGCACCGCCAGCGAGGGCGGCGGCGCGGCGCTGGGCGGCGTGGAGGTGGCGCTCGACCCGTCCGAGCTGGAGTTGGAGCCCGAGGCCGTGGCCGCGCGCTACGAGCGACATCTGCGCGAGACAAGGCCGAAAGCACACGAGGACCTCTCCGACATGTTGGCCGATCACGTTGCCAGGCAAAAGGTAAACCAGTCAATCGGTTCTGTAGCAAGATTTTAGACCTAATAGAATCTGCCTGGCCTTCTTCCGACTATATTGGGGTTGGCTCCCAGTCTAACCAGATACAACTGAATACCAGTATTTTTACATGGAGCAACTGCCTATCTGACCTCCACAAGCCAGTTACCAGTTCTTCTCCCGCCTGTCTATGACTTATGTTATATGAAAAGATTCGTGGCAATCGCGGTCATAAAATGTGGGAGCAGACGGTGAAATGGGCCTCGGTGTCGCCTCGCTCTCGCATTTTACGCCCGCGGCTACCACGAATTTTGTAGTATATTATTGTATTTAACGTCGTTCTTCTTCATCGATATTACATTTTGTTCTTTCTTTTCACTTTCAGAACAAGAGAAAGCGACAACAAAACACAGATTCAAAGCAATCGAAGAAATACAAAGAATTCAAGTTCTAATAGTGATACTAGACATATTATTATTTTAATTTATATTCATAAGTGAACCTTTGTTATTCTATTCTTGGGTAGTACAATAAAATATATTCGAGGTTTTCAGTATGACAGCCGCTTAAGATAAATAAAGAATGACTTCAATGAAAACATGTTTTATTCTTCATCAATAAGCTATCCACCTCGTCCTAATCCCATAGCATATAATTATGATGTATTGTTACATGCTCTGTGTTATTAAGATGGGTACTGAAGTCACTTCCCGCAAAATTTTCTAATATTGCAATGTGCGTGCGCGACACTGTTAACATTATTGCCGTAAATTCGTCGTCAGCAGTGTCTAAAAACCGTAAAAATAAATAAGTTTTATGGCAACACAGTTCCAAATGTCAACTGTTCTGGCTAAAAATGCTATTTGTTCGATCATAAAAATTTATGTCTATAGTTATCTGTCTACATGTATGTTCTGTGGTTCTGTGATAAAAATTAAAAAGAAAGAGCTGGACTTCGTACTTTGTTGGAAGTTTTTCAATTGTTTTTGTTAAAATTGAATTAACTTGTGTTAGTTTGTCGTAAGTTAAGTTAACCGCACAAATAACAAAATGGCCCGAGTTCTAGTTGGAGTCAAGCGAGTTATCGACTACGCGGTAAAAGTAAGTTTACGTCAAGTGCAAAGGTTACTTTTAAAATAATTTTCAAGTTCATTGAAATAAAATTGTAATAACGTTAGTTTGTCTCTTATTAACAACACCTAACTGAATTAAAGACACATTTCTTAAACAAAAGATACCTAAGTTTTTCACGCTACAGTAGAATTTCTATTACAACTACTCAGTGCTTTACACCTCCAAGTCAGATTCGTTATCATTAATAGCCTTGAACTGGCTATACAAAAAAATACCTAATAGTGATTAGATGAACAGATATACTACCATACCAAGCCCATAATGGATAATACATAATAATGATATTTTCATGGAATTATGCCAACAAAACCATATTTTTTCCAATGCATATGTAACCAAGCATGAAATGTATATTCATGAGATGACTATTACTCTTAAGGTAAACAAATCTCACATACCTAAAGAAGATAGACTAACAATATTGTCATAATGCAGGTTAATGTGAACTAACATCTGTAAAATATTGTTAACTCTTTTTAATGTGCCATAAAATTTGTAGATCCGTGTGAAGCCAGACAAGACTGGTGTGGTGACGGATGGAGTGAAGCACTCAATGAACCCCTTTGATGAGATAGCAGTGGAGGAGGCAGTTAGAATGAAGGAGAAGAAGATTGCTAGCGAAGTCATCGCTGTGTCGTGTGGACCCGCACAGGCAGCAGTAAGAACCACATTAGAATTCATTCAATTATACACAATACATACAGAATTTGCTAAAGTTTGAAGGCCACCTTTTTGCTTCACTTTGGAATGATTTTTAACTTGTAGCTCTGTATTATCAGAATTATTTACAGAGAGATTTTATATTAGAGTAAAATAATTGTTATTATTCATGGAATCATGAAAAATCAAACAGAATTGTTTAACCAACCTCTTTACAGGAAACCCTCAGGACGGCTCTTGCCATGGGTGCTGACCGTGCCATCCATGTGGAGGTGACTGGTCCAGCATATGACACCCTGCAGCCCCTACATGTGGCCAAGATCTTAGCCAAACTGTCCCAGGATGAGAAGGCTGATATTGTCATTCTTGGCAAACAGGTTAGTTGACACAAATCAGTGGTGAGGGTTATAAGGGAAGACCAAAGATGTGTGTCCTTGGCTCAGTAATTGTCATGATATAAGGGAAAACTGAAAACAATGGTGAAAAATAGAAATTTTCCCCATTGACAGAAATGTTTATTTAACTCACAATCATCATAAACAATCTATTGTATGGTGAATAATGTCAGTAAACAATCAATACTATCCATTGGTAGTAGTAGTATAAATTATTCACCTCAGTAGATGTTCATGAAATCAGATCATTCTAGTTTTCTTTTCAAACATGTTCAACGGTCTAGATAGGGGGTGTTGGTCTGGTGACCCTCAGAAAGTAAAGGTCCTCTTTAATAAATATAATTAAATAGAACTACATACAGATTTGAGAAATTGTGATACTTTTTCAGGCCATTGATGATGACTCAAACCAAACTGCACAAATGACAGCGGGCCTACTGGATTGGCCCCAGGCTACCTTTGCATCCAAAGTAAGTAAACTGTTGATTTAAATCCAAGCTCCTGATCCCTGTACAAGCACATCTCAGTTACATAAATTATCACATACCTAAAATAATAACTCTTATCAGTATTGATACAGATTCTTATCTTGTTTTTACTATAATAACGAACTGATTGCCTTCTCAATTTTATACAGTTTTAATTAAAACACTTTTTTCTTAATTACCCAGAAAAAAAAATCAGATTACCTTAACCAATGTTGCACCATCTTCCAAAGCTTTGTAGACACAATTCACCCAGCTCACTTCAGCTGGCATTACCCCAACTTGTCTTTTTTTTTTTTTCTATTCTGATCTACTTTTGATCAGCCTTTCTAGCCATTTTATTTTTAAAACATACATTCTCAATTTATGAAATATTAATATTTTATGAATGCATTGTGCAGTCTTCCTCTATTCTCAATAGAGATCCACATTTATAGTCAAGCTTTATCTCGCGACATCACTGCTCCTAAAATGTATGTATTTATTATCTCTAGGTTGAGAAGACAGGCGATGGGCTGACGGTAACCCGCGAAATCGACGGTGGTTTAGAGGTGATCAAGACAAAGCTGCCAGCCGTCATCAGCGCAGATCTGCGTCTAAACGAACCCAGATACGCCACTCTACCCAACATCATGGTATGTGCGAGTTAGGGACGATTTTTCAATGGTCAGTTTTTTTTCTTCTGAATTTTGAGTATGGCAGTTTGACATATTTTCCATACAAAAGCTGCAATTTTTTATTTCTCAGATTTAAAGATATGTGAAGAGAAGATTGAAGAATCGGTCCTTTAATCATTTATAATATCTCACTATACCATACTGTACTTATGTACTTTTGTAAGTGAATACAGATATTCCTCAGAACCTGTGTACAACAGCTAAATGGAGCAGTTTTATTATTTACTATAACAAAACTCCCGACATCTTCGTGTTAAGAATCAAATCGAATGATTAGCAAATTTATGCTTGATCTAAATAAGAATCAAATTGCAATGAATTTGAACTAATATTTGTTCCTGAATTTATCTTCTTTAGTCAATAAAAACATCAAACATCGCAAACGCGCATGTAACTACGATTCTTATATAAATGATGTTAGGTCCCCTGAGAGTAGTTTATACCCAAGTTTGCAATCCTGAAAACCTTGAGCTACTCCCATGGTGCGCAACGAAACTCTGGCACTTGTATCAGTTTTTTTTTTTTTTTATATATCTTATGGACGCATTTTAAAGATATCTTTGTTGTAAATCGATAATATTACACTTTCTGGAAAAAAACGCCCATCTTTGACTACCTCTATCTTCGCAACAAATAGACCTAGAGTGCTTGGGTTGGGCTCCAATTATCTCAAATTTAGCTTACTTCACAAAACGAAAAAATAAAAATATCTAAAAACGAGCCCATAGTGAATATTTAAAAAAAAACTGAATCAAGTGCCAGAATTTCGCAGTTTTTCGAATACCATGGGAGTAGCACAAGGTTTTCAGGGTTTCAAACTTTGGTAAAACTACTCTCAGGAGACGTAACAACATATTATAAAAGAATCATACTTACATGCGCGTTTGCGATGTTTAAATTTTTGTGTGTCTATATTGACTGGGCTAATTATATTATATACCTCCTGAAACAAATATTTTTCTTCACAGAAAGCGAAAAAGAAGCCCCTAAAGAAGGTCACCCCCAAAGACTTAGGCGTAGACATCGCTCCTAGGATCAAAGTGCTGTCCGTAGAAGACCCTCCAGTCAGACAGGCCGGCGCCGTAGTCCCAGACGTGGATGCGCTCATCGCCAAGCTCAAGGAAGGAGGCCACGTCTGAATACAATTGTAAATAGCGAAATGTGTGTTCAAAATCAGAAAATACCTATATTTATATTGAGATTTAATATGACCGTCGATTGTAGATTACATTGTATAAATTGTTAAAATACATTTTTAATCTGTTATCTTTTGTTTTCTTACATGATATGTCCTATACCTGTATTGCCGGTGTCTAGCATGCTGCAATATCTAATCTGTTTGTCAAAAATGGCCCATGTTTCAGCCATGATCATTCAGCATCCTTAAGGGCATGCGCATTTTTTTTTAGAGATTAGAGGCAGGTTTAGGATAAGTTGCCTCATCCTTTTAGTCTCTAAGATGGAGAAAGCAATGTACAGTGAAACTTAAGTGAGGGCAATGACTTCCCAGTCACCGCCGGTGGCGACTGGGAATTTTTATTCCCATTTGCCTCCGGTGCCAATCCCCGCTGGGGCGACTGGGAATGAACGGCACACTGGCGGACGGCAGGGGAGAGCATCGAGGATTCCTCTATCCGTCAGCGCACACTGACAAGAAAAATCCTCTGCGATACCGTGAATGTCCGCCAGCTTACGGGAGCACCCGCCAGTATGCCGCGGCATCCGCCGAGTAGCCACCGCTCGCCGGACTTGATTATTCGACTAGAGATTACGCAGTCGAAAAATTGCTTCTGAAAGTGTGGCAGACTGACAGACTTTAGCGCATACCGCCGCCTCCCGCCGCGTTATCCTCCAGCGTGCTCTTTGATGCTCCAGAGAAAACTGCGCTGCGATGCTTCAAGGTCGATCACCGAACATTGAAATATATACCTTATTTCGATTGGATAAGCATTAAATTCAATTGATAAATTTAAAATACTCTGTCGTCTCATCCGCCAATCTGAGCAGGCCATTAGTCTGCTACAAGTGGCGGTATTACAGCACTAGATGAAAAGGATTCGAATGGAAAACTGAAGAAGTAATTAACTGGTCATATTTTTGGGATAAGTAAAATAAAACTCTTTCTGGTCTGGACTCGATAAATTAAAATTTATTAAGTAACTTTGTATGCAATATGTCATTTGGACAGACGCTCTGGCCGTAGAGTCGGTTTGAGACTAAAGTACAAAGGTGAGACTCTAATATGGTGATAAATATCATCTAAAACTATCTTCTATGATAGATTACATTTATTTAGTTTTAGTTGCTGTCTCACCTAGCAAATTCAGGAATGTAGCAAACATTCCAACTACATTACATAAAATCCTTTTTTATTCAGCCTTATTGATAAATTCCTCATTATTTAATGTTACTATTGTAGCTGCAAAATTTAAAAAAACGTGACTATTCTCTACATATTACTTTCAAATGCGTAAATGGCCAAGTTCCTTACTGAAGTAAGAAAACATACATCGGAATTATCTAACATCAAATGATACCACTATAACCACGATACTATACCACTTTAACACGTCATATATTTCAATATCTCTCTGTAATATAAGTATCGAGCCTACTATAGCGCTACAAGGTTCTTTTGGCGCGTGGCTAAAATCGGAACTAATGCCGCCGTATTGTTTATTAATGCATTTCACAAAACAATTGCACAAATTTTTACCAACAGCGCCCCCTCGCAATATCATTCAAGCGTCAAAAGATACTTGTATCGGTGTATTGTGGACGACTATGTAGCTCACTAATTCACTAACTCTGTCGGTGACACTGCGAAAAGTGGTCACGTTTGATTCGACAGTCATCAGCCCACTTGTCCAGCTAGCTGACTTGGCCCTGTCGACCCGCAGTGGAGTGCAGAAAGCTGAGCAGGCAGTTAAAAAATTTCACCTAATAAGTACAGCATGATTCAAATAATAAACCATACAATTGTCTAGTACATGGATTCCCCGCTGAAGGGCTGGTGCCACACGATCTTTCCTTCGAGACAGCCGGTGACAAGCATGTGGTATCGCGGGGAGAACTTGGAGCTAACGACGAGGTCTTGGTGGATGCCTAGGCTCTGGCCGATCTCCACCATGGGGCGCGGGCCGCTCAGGTCCTGCACACAGTTGCACAGCTCCCCACATTCGTGGTTGAGGGCTAGAAGCCTCATACCTCGCCCGAATGGAGAGCACACGATGCGACCGTCCGCTGAGTAACACAGTTCCTGCACATAAATAAGACAAGTGTTTACAAGTAATGGGAGGTCAATGCCATAGGCCCTATAGTCTATGTTAGGGTCGACTTCCAGTCTAACCGGATGCAGCTGAATATTAGTATTTTACATGGATCGACTACCTATCTGTCCTCCACAACCCAGTTACTGGGTAACACGATACCCCTAGCTAGACTGTTACACATAGCCCGCACTGCGATAAAAAACCGCGTGAAATTTTTATCGCAATTCTGTAAC
The DNA here is from genome assembly GCA_916701695.1 of Agrochola macilenta. Classification (NCBI taxonomy): domain Eukaryota; kingdom Metazoa; phylum Arthropoda; class Insecta; order Lepidoptera; family Noctuidae; genus Agrochola; species Agrochola macilenta. The sequence goes on along the minus strand of OU753570.1, from coordinate 6,096,836 downwards.
ACACGGTATCTTATGTACGTAGTCGGGCCATAAGTTCTGTCACATAGGTAAAATTTCGAATTTAGAATGCAAGCCGAGTTAAATATTATGGGCATTCGAAATTTGAATATTTAAACAAAATAAAAACAAAGGGTTTCTGGAATTTTGTTCATTTTCTAAAATGGAGTGGACGCGCAAAGAAGACAGAGTCGCAGTAATTGCATTGCATCGTTGCGGTCACGCGCCATCTGAGATTTTCAAACTGCTGAAAAATTTGAAAATTCCACTGAGATTTATTTATCGTACTATCAAACGATTCAGGGAAGATTCAAGATTAGAAGATAAACAAAGGAGCGGTCAACCTCGTACTGTTCGGACTCCAGCGGTCATCAAAGCAATGAAGGCGCGAATCCAACGAAATCCTGTCCGCAAGCAAAAATGTTGGCTCTGCAGATGGGACTAAGCAAAACTACTGTTAAAAGGGTGTTAAATGAAGACCTAGGACTGCGTGCTTATAGAAAAAAAACAGCACATCTTCTTAACGCACGGCTGAAGAAAATCAGACTCGAAAGAAGCCGGGTTTTGTTAAGGCGGTACGCAGGAAAAAAATACCGCGAAATACTTTTGTCGGACGAAAAATGTTTTAATGTTGAGGAGAGTTTCAATAAACAAAATGATAAATTGTATGCACACTCTAGTGAAGAAGCGAACAAACGTGTGCCACGTGTTCAGCGTCGTCATCACCCTTCGGCATTCAGCATTCATGGTTTGGCTTGGGGTGTCCTATTTGGGTCCAACGGAGGTGTTTTTTTGTGAAAAAGGAGTGAAAACCAGTGCCTTCGTATATCAAAACACAGTCCTAACAAACATTGTGGAACCTCTTTCACAAACAATGTTCGAAAACAGCCACTGGGTATTCCAGCAGGATTCTGCGCCGGCACATAAGGCGAAAAGTACCCAAAACTGGCTCACGACCCGTGGAATCGACTTTATCAGGCATGAGGATTGGCCCTCATCCAGTCCAGACTTGAATCCCTTGGATTACAAAATATGGCAGCACTTAGAGGAGAAGGTCTGCGCTAAACCCCATCGCAACTTGGAGTCACTTAAAGCATCCCTGATTAAAGCAGTCGCCGATATTGACATGAATGTCGTGCGTGCTTCGATTGATGACTGGCCTTGCAGATTGAAGGCTTGTATCGAAGCAAGCGGATGACATTTCGAATAATTTTAATGTGGTTTAAATCTGTATTCTATACCCTTTTATTTGATATATAAATGGTTGTAGTGCGTAACTCATTGTGTCATTTATTTAACTTTCCATATGTGACAAAACTTATGACCAGACTACGTATCTACACGCACTAGTGATTTAAAATTCGCGCTGAAATTCAATACCAAATACTGAATAAAAACCGCGCGCTGAAATTTCGCAGTGCGGGATAAGCCTAAAGCGCCAGGCTACGTTGAGGCGGCGACTATACGATTCGATTTGATCACGTATACGGTATTACCGTATTTCCTATGGGATATGCGAGATACGCCAACGCGACACAAGAAAAAAAAAACTAATCCTACCTTGATAAACCCTTTTCCTTCGTTGGTCTCCTCCGTGTAATACAGAAGTCGTTCTTTGTTTTGTCTGATGGGTATTTTGGCCAGTTCTTCGTCACTGGTGCCAGGACTGTCACGTGGCGGAGTCTGCCCCGACGGCGATGGCGACAAGCTTCTGATATTATTCGAAATAAGGTTTGTTAAACATGGAATCATCAAGTTACGAATAAAGTGGTTTTTCGACAAGTTGGTGAGAAATGGCAATGGCAATCTGCTCTATCTACGACTGGATAAAGTAATTACAGATAAAAAAAAAATATTTATTTCTCAGAAAGCTTATTATCATGGCCTCATCTTAACTTACGATGGCAGAAGTAGCTCGGTAACAGAGAGCTGGGGGGGCAACTCTCAGTCGCAATCTGCCAAAAAAATCTCTAATTTTTGACAAGTTTTTGAGATTCGCTGAGATGAGATTGCGACATGAATTTGGAAGTTTTTATTTACGGGAATTGGCCTTCTAGTCGTAAAACAACATAGAGGATGCAGGGGCAACGGATAGAATAATCCGGAGACAGTTTTTCGTTTGACGTCTAAATGTTGTACACTGGTACACCTCTGCCCAAACCTTTCAAAATCAAAAATTCTAAATACTTTATTTCACCTATACCTACATGGGCACTTATGAAACGACAGAAGCTAGGTGCCTTCGGGGAAACAAGGTGTGATGTTATCTTATGTCTAAACGATATAATTAGGGTTTTCTGGCAGCACTGAGACGGTCCGGAAGGTCCGGACACGTGTCATAAGTGTCAAAGCGCCTATATTTTCTTAAGTACTGACCATGGTCTAATAAAACAAGGTCTGGCACTTCGGGACTAACACATGCTTACGTCACTATCCAGTTGCCACTTTATTGAAATAAAACACGATTATTTATGGAAAGATTTTCAGCCACCATTCTGTTAAAAAATATGTACAAAGCTTTTAAATTGTCGTTTCGTGTGTCTAATCAAACGAAACAATTAAATCTAAACATAAACGAACGTAATTGTTAATTAAAACCTCATTGTTTTATCGGGTTCGCACAGGTAAAATAAGGTGAATAAAGGTGGTTGGGATCGAGTTATTATTACAAACTTCTGACACAGATGTGATGACGTAGACTTGCGTAGTAGACTTGTGTTAACCACGTGAACACCGTGTTTCAGAATGCTATACCTGGCGAAGTATATTATTATACCATGGTCGTGACTCAATTGTGATCGAATGAATGAAACGAATGATGAACGTCATTTTTTTTTTTTCATTGTCAAAATGGAAGACCTTTGGTCAAAGTGGCGCCAACTGGTGTCGTGAATTTTCATTGGTCTATGCTGTATGTGGCCAGTACTATAAGGCTCATAGTACTGGCCACATACAGCATAGACCACTTCTGGTTAAATCAGCAACCCTGATTTATTAAACCGCGTCCCCACTAGGGCCGCGCGGCCCCGTGAGGCCAAGCCGCGAGACCGAGCCTGGTGAGTGTGTACGTTTACAAACTCAAGAGGCTCGGCCGCGCGGTTTGGCCTCACGAAGCCGCGCGGCTCTAGTAGGGACGCGGCTTTAAGCTACAAGCCGTGTGCCCAATGGAATTTGCCATTATTATTTAACCCCTTTAGGGGGTGAATTTTCAAAATTCGTTCCTTAGTTAGTGCTCACTTTCGTTATAAAAGGCACCTACGTTAGTGCAAAATATCATTCGTCTAGACCCAGCAGTTAAGGCTGTCCGTTGTCTGTCAGTGAATAAGTTTCAGAATTTTACTAAGCTATTGATAAAAAAATTTAGTAGCGTATCTTCGTATACCTTGGAGCGTCTCCGTCGCCCTGCCACGGCGTGAGCGCGGGCCGTGGGTTAGGCGTGGCGGGCGGCTGGATCCCTGTGTTGATGCCCGTGATTCGCTGCATATTGAAGTTACGACGCACCTGCCCTCTGGATGTATTGCAAGCCTTTAGTTATATCACATGACACACACCCATACAACACCGAAAATAATTTCGCATTGATGATGAATAGTAGTTTAGTACCTTTTGTAGTAGTTTAGTACCTTTTGTAGTAGTTTAGTAGCTTTTGTAGTAGTTTAGTAGCTTTTGAAGTAGTTTGTTAGTTGGCACAACCTGTCACTAGTTATACCGCCACGAGCAATTATTTACTTAGTTTAGTAACCCAAATAAGGCACCAGCTTTTGCACGCGTAGCATGACCACTATATAAGTGGATTTTGTCGACGGAAGAATAGACAAAATTACAGATTCACAATCTGTCATTTTGTCTATTCTTCCGTCGACAAAACCGAGAGTAGTGATCATTTGCTTGTCCAGAATAATTTCTATAATACGCCCCTAACTGTTGTCATGGGCGTGACTTGACATGAGACAAACAAATCTATCACTGTTAGCCAAACGCTACTAGGTAGTGATCGTTTTTTTACAGAAATATTTTAAGGATCGATTTTACACCCTTTTGCATCGCGAAATGCATTGTCTTAATAAGTACTCAAACACTGAAAGGAAGTTAATTAACCCAACATAGAAAAAATAGTAATTGTGTTTTAACCTAAGGTCACACTCATAGGATTTCGACAATATTCATGATTTTAAAACAAGCTAAAAACTAGAAATGTGTGCAATTTCTGACGAATATTACGATGTTAATACATATTTGCCGAAAGCCTGTAAGTGTAGCTTAGGATTAAAAGCCCACCTGGCTTCTCCTAAGCTATCGTCGGATTGGCCGAAGAAAACAAAATTACGAATTAGATTTGCGTGTTGAAATGGTTCCGGTATCAAGTCGTTAACGAGGTTAACTAAGGTGGCTGGTTTTACCACCCACTAATTATCCCGTCATTACACAAAGAAAAATAGAAAGAAAGAAAAAGTATTTATTGAGACAAGCACAGGAGATCTCAAATTGAACTAAAAAACAAATTAAAATAAAAGCAGCAAGTCTTGTGCGAGGCCAAAAGGCGTCTATCTCAGCATGATACTGTGACATTTAATAATAAATGTCGCAGCGCTGGTAATATATATGGCTGGTAATATGATAGGGCCCGAAAATAATAAAAATCTAATTAATTTATGGTATTCGACCTTTTACAAGCACAAGTATTAGTTTGTAGATAGTTGGGATTATTCCACTTTGCCCACGTGCAATGTGTCCCACTAATTGATTTTGGTGGGGCAAAGTGAAATAATCTGATGATAGTTAGTAGCCAATTCCAAAGCGAATATTACTATGGGAAGTATAATCGTAAAAAACCATTAATGGTGGAACACTTTAGGTGAGAGGTATTCAATTATTAGCACCCTGGTGAAACCGCCCTTTAATAAAGCAAGCATAATAACTATGTCCCAAAACATGCAGTGAAAATGACTTCTGCGCTGCCACCGACGATATAACTACGGTGCAATCACACTCAAAGGTTCATTCTGAACTAATACGGACAAATACATGCTTATCCCGTTCAACTATAGTAAAATGTCAACATGCTACTGTGCGTAAACAAAATTAAAATTTTGGCCAAAACTTCTATAAATTTTGTTATGGCAGCTTTATTTTTTTGCTAAAATGTAAAGCACTGGTTAGTAGGCATGCATTATAATTTATGACACAGTAAGACATGCACCGTGTAAGGGCACTGCAAATGTTTCTTATGAATGGTTGCGCAGTAAAAGCGATTTAAATAAATTCTAAAAACCGTTGGTTTTTCAACTCAACTAGGTACCATCGAAGAAGTTCATATCTATGCACCTTATGGTGCATAAATAGTCCTTATGGACTATTTTTTATTACAGCGCTCGGCCACTATAGAACCGGGGCGGTAACAGATGGACGGGGTGGTAATGGTGTTCACGGGATTTTGTTTTCAAACTGCTTAGATATGAAGTTCTTCGATAGTACTTCTTATTTTGAAGTGTCAAACACAACACTTCTTTGCAGTAGGCTTTTTTTTTTTAAGGAATGCTCTGTGTTTTAGACAGCCAAATTGTAACTACTCTATTTATTGTTCAAAGCGCAATGCAGGTGTACTATTATAACTTTAAATACAATGAAAGTGGTTTGTTCGAATGTCGTGCGAACACCACTCCGAATTTTCATACACTCGACAAAGTTGGCGGTTGACCACTTTTCACTCTTATTGCCTTAGTAATAAGGTTGAAATAGGTCAATCGCGAAAACTTTCGGCTCTACCTTCAGCAACACTTTCTGCCTGACTATGTGTTTTTCATAAATTTAACTCTGCTTACACCACAAATGACTGACGAATGATGACGTTTAGCGCTAAACGTATTTAAATCATCGGTCTGTTTCTTTCATTCGTTTATAGATGACAGAGGGAATTATGTTTTAAATAATTATGTTTAGTATGTTATTGTGTATGTGGTATAGAGATTATTCTGACACAACGACTAAGGGATCTCGCGAACTATACGGCCACGACTCCACACAGTTGTATTGTATGGCCTGTGGTTTCGCCGTTGCGACCAAGTGAGCGATTCGTCTAGGTTTCTATAGTTTACCTGGTCGCTGCGACCACTGGTCGTGGTCTTGATCGTGTAGTGCGCGGTTCCCTAGGGGTCAATTTAAGATATTCGGATTCTAATATTTTTACAGATGTTTGGAAAACCGAACGCATAAAAAGCAGACAAAGTTACGTGATGATGATAGTAGTAGTTAGTCGTGATGTGTGATGTAGTTATATTTCGGCCACCGAGAGAATGCGTTTCTGACATTTTTTATATAGTTTATATAAAAAATGGCATAGTTTGATTGTTTGTTTTTTTTTATAAAGTTTAAATTCGTAATAAACTTATTCTTTTGTATTCAGCTGACAGGTGTCAGGAATGCATGCTTTCATCGGCCGGAGTGTATCTATATTTGCACAGGCGCAGACTATCCTGATGGCTCCTACACACAATGCCGGGCAAGCCGCGGCACGCCGCACGCGGTGGCACGTGGCACTCGGCAAAAGACGGCGGCTATGCCGCCGCACTGTGTATAGCATCCATAAGACGCACCTACTAGCATTCATGCAGTGTCACTACGCTCACCTGTTGTACATCTCTTGCAGTATTCTCTGCTGTTTGACCGTGATGGCCGCCTCCCAGACATCATTCTGTATACCAGACAGATCCTGAAGAATATGCTAGCATTTTTTAATTGTTTATTCTACTTATAGGTCCTAACTCCCTTGTTCATTCAATGACGTTGATAGTATCTGTTGCACAGTGACGTTGATAGTGTCTGCATCTTTTTGTCGATGAAGCGAAATAGCAATAGACTACCATTACAGTCCGGCCATCGAGAGAATTCGTAAAAGTGATACCTGTCAGTTTTATATAGATACTATAGTCCATTCGCGTTAAGAAAACAGTGAGTCATCATTGTCCGCCGGCCTAGCCCCGCCCCTCGACCAATCGGGTCGCAACAAATTAGAAAGCTGACCATTGCCGGTCGATCCTCGTACGAAACGCATTGTCTTTTGCGATCCGATTGGCTAGGCCGGCGGACAACGATGACTCACTATTTTCTTAACGCGAATGGACTATAGTAATCAGGATCAATTTCACAAAACACAAATTCGTTAGTATAAAACTGACAGGTGTATACTAGTAATTGTCCAACTGACAGGTGTCAGGAACGCATTCTCTCGGCGGCCTGATTGTTCGTCGTATTAGTCATAGGACGTTTATGAATAAAGGAGTTAAGAATTTTAATAGTTTGGTCTAACAATGATGAGACCTATGTCTAGCAGTAGACTGCTACAGACTGATTATGATAAATCTCATTGAACGGGGGGCCTACTACCACAACTAAAGCAGTATTATTTTAATATTACTTTAGTGTAGGAAAGAGATGACGCTCTACAGGACGTATAGTTCCATCTCTTTCCCCCGCTGAAGTAAGATTAAAATAATACTGCTTTAGAGGTGGTGGTAGGCCCCCAGTTATTTCGTTAGGAGTTTTGTCGAAGAGATTTTAATTCCTTGAATATGTATTATTAGATAAAAATTTGATCAAAGTGATCAAACATGTTAAATCTGATCTTTCATTACATTCCAGTAATCGTTAATCCGATTTTTTTATAAAAATCGATGACTTGTTGCTCATATCAATATTTGCCTGCGAGTAAAAATACGGAACAGAGAAAAATAGAGAGCCATGATTTGAGCATTCTATGCGACGTAGCTCAGACTAGCTATCCAACAGAAAATAAGCTTCATACAATGGTGTTGCTATAAATTATAGACTACATGGCAATATTCCACACGCTGCTATCCAGCTGGACAGGGCCTTTTGGGCTCATGTTATCAATCTTTTACCCGACCCTGAACCAAAGCAAACTCACTAGAACAAAATCTTTCGACTTGTTTGAATGAGGAATGCTTCAAGTCATAGAAACAACTAATAATAACGGCTCGAGCAAACAGGCGCGACGCGACTCTAATAAAACAATTTCTAAGAAAACTTCACTGAAGAACAATTACCGGTGTCACGTCGCGCCAGTCTGCACAAGCCTTGATATGTGCGTAGTTAAGTATTTGTCGTACAATTATGGTCTGTTCCAAAAGTATCGGATGAAAATATAAACAAATGTACCGTACCTATGGATGTCAATTTGTAGTGTCACTTACAAATTGAATGTTTTGATTTGATTATTTGAATATTAAAGCCTGAAATTCTAATTTTAAATCTTCATGAAGATGTTTTTCATTTGACAGTTCTCTATTTTCGCCGAGGATATATTATCAATTACAATTTATAATTATAATTCAATTACAATTCATTATTTAACTAATAATTGTTGGGAAAAAGGGGTGAGACATAAAGTTGAAACCTAAATACAGGTAAATGTATTACAAATTCCCTTTAGTGAGTGATTGCGTAAGAATTTAACAAGAGCAGGGTTCGTTTACACTTTCATCAGACAGTTTTGGAACAAATTATAGTTAGCGGTATGACGTTACGGGGTGTGCTTACCCCGGCGAGGCGGGAGGGCTGCGGCGCGGGCGGCGCGGGCGCCTCGCGCGACGAGCTGGGCCCCGCCGCCGGGGCCTCGCCCTCCCTAGTTATGTGAATGTGAGTCATCGCCCTGCCGAAAAACGTACCTCCACTTATTTACATTTACCCAGTTTTAATCATTATCTTATTTTTATTGTTCCGAATTATTCTATTATTTATCAAAATTTTAACATTTCTAGTTGATGTCTATCATTGATCATTTATTAATTGAACTTTTGCCTAGTTCGGCTACACATGTTTAATTAATTAGTAAAAAGAAAAGCTTATAAGATATTTGTACTTACACTTGTACTTACTTAGTAAATAATTATTGAAATAAAATATTATTATTATTTATTTTTGACCATTCTAACAGAAAAAGGAGTTACTTTGTCGACATATGCAGAAAAGTTGAACAAACAAGAGACAATTGTCATTGGAAAGGATAAAGAATGGAATAGCGAACGAAGCGCGTTCGAAATTTGTAGCAAGTCGCCTCGGATAGGTTCGGTTTTCTTAGTCCATTCATACAGAAATAGTTTTTTTTTTTGTCTACAGAAAAGCTGAATCTCATTTTACAGCACTTAAGTAAGTATTATGAAACGATTGGGTTTTGGAAACTAGTCTTAACCTGTTCTAATAACAAGAACATACAATTTAATAAATCTATATTTTTATTATTATTGGAGCCGCCGCTAGGTCACTCTAGGCCCGCGGTGGTGTGAGCGGCTCCAACAGCCGCAATATTCGCGTTAGCGCGTTGTCGAAGCCGTCCTATCGCACTTGGAAGCCTGGCTGAAAAGAGGGGAGCGCATCTCTTACAGGCGCACTCTGGTGCTGACCGGGCACGGTTGCTTCGGTGAGTACCTGAACAAGATTGGGCGAGAGGCCACGGCAAATTGCCATCATTGCGGAAGCGGCTTAGATTAGAGCGGTTTAGAGTGCCCTGCGTGGGCTGCTGAAAGACGAGTCCTGGTCTCCAGGATTGGACGAGATTTGTCTCTGCCAGCAGTAATTGGATCCATGCTGGCGGTGTCGGAGAACTTGAGAGAAATGGCCTCCTTCTGAAAGACCGTAATGGTTCAGAAGGAGGCTGCCGAGCGGGATCATGAGAGGGCTGATCCCGCTCATACGAGAAGGCGTCGGGGAGGCAACGGCCTCGACGCCTAACACGCCGAAACCCCGCCTGCAACCTTTAAGGCAGGCAGGAATTTGGGATCACGGGTGCTCAGAGTGGGGACTGTGCCCGCCCACTGAGTGACCTCAGGAAAGGCGGCGCACAGTGGTCACGTGCTGCCTTGCACACTTGCACAGTTAGGTTTCGGGGAGACCCCTTTACAATCTCCCCAGAGATGTGCCCTAACAGGCGCTGCACAGAGGGGGTTCCGGATTGGTCTTTTGAGAGGTAACGGTGTAGATGGTGAGTAGTTGGTTTTAGGGAGGTAGGAATCCCACACTCCCCGGTCTTTTCCCCAGAGACCGGGCGCCTTCTAAAGGTTTCCCACCAAAAAAAAAAAACATCACTCTAGGCCCACCCGGGGCGCGCCCTACCGGTTGGGAATCCCTGATCTATAGCGTTAAAAGTATTTAGAAATTTGTGGTGCAACGGGGCCAAAAACTAACTACAAATTCATTTATAAGAGTGTTTTGTACAGTCCTGCATCGCGCTTTTGAACTCATTTATTTTGATGTGTTTTTTTGATAATACTTAGGCTTGGGATTCACTGCATGGTAGAGATGTACAATCTTTAATAATTGGTACAGAGGTTCTCAAACATACTGGCTATCAAAAAAAAACTTGTTAGAATAATTACAGGACGTATGAGGTTAGATTGATGGTGTTGACGTCACAAACGCCCATACAGCAAAAGCACCCTTAACCATAGAAAAATAAATAATACCTCGTATAGAAGCGAAACTGGGCGTATAATACGCCCGAAGGTATAGCCTAAGAACTATATTGAACAAATTGCGTATCACATCCCAACTAGCAAAACAGTCAAATAATGAATGAGTTATTCGGCTACAGATCGAATAAATGGTGAGTAGTTGCTACGTAGTAACCACAATGTAGTGTAAAAGCGTTTATTACGACTTTTTTGCATTTTTCGCTTTTAGTGCTTTAATCGTGTCGTATAAACGTTTACTCGATATTCTTATAGTGCATTTATTCAATAGTCATACAGTAGCTAACATTTCTCGTTAATATTTGAGTGCAGTAATAGCGCTATTAGAGTTGTCGATTCCCAAGTTTCATGTTTAAGAAGCTACTATATGGCTGCTACTCGACATTACTATTTTAGAGCAAATTCGCCGAATAAAAGCTGCCAATTTACTGAAAAGTATCTTAATGTCTGTAATAGGATGTTAAATTGATTAGTCGCATGTAAGTGTTTATAATTCAGTTACTGAACTTGAATCTTTATGAATGCTGGTATAACACATTTATTGAATTAGGTGTGGTATAACTGAATGTTAATGACTTAATAAGCTATATAATATAGCATCCAGTGCACCAATATTTTATTGAAAAATATTAAAAATTTACTTGATGGATTACAATAAATAGAAAAATATTTTATGGAAATGAAAAAAAAATCTTTAATTTTGACAAAAAAGACGATTTATAGCAAATCGGCAACATTTACTCCATGACTTTGTTGATTAATAGTAACGAAAAAGCTTTAACTCAATCAATGGTCATGGAAAGGCAGCAATATTGCTATTGCTACTCTAATTTGGTCCAGTTTTGCTTTTACTCAATAACTATTCCACAATTATGTTCCTTATTCAAAAGTAACACGACTTGCATAGCACTATTAGCTGAATAATTTGCGCCCAAATCGCGTTAAGTAAACGTTTACTCTCTTTTTATACGACTTATTACATCTACATTATTGAACTATGAGCTGAAACAGAAACGTGGTCTCGACTATTATAAGCACATGTTTTTGCCAGTTGGGATGTTGTGTTAATTAAAAATATCATGCGCTCTGAAACTGAAGGGTCCAATTTGAATGCGTTTGTTACGGCAGTCTCGGTTCTACATAAACGAATTATTTATTTTACTACGCTACCTCCCTAGCATAATGAAATGTTAATACTGTCACAGATATGAATAGAGATGGTTCACTCCGCATTTTAGGTATGTATCTACAAGTAGGTACGCGGCGGGCTGTCGAATTCAGTGGGCGTAACGTAGTCAGAAGATATAAGAGTTACGCGACTTCTAGGTGAATAAAACTGTAGGTAATTAGCGCTGTGCGACCTGAATTGCACTTTACTGTGTCGTAGCAAAAGTAGCTTTTTATTTAAATGATTTTGAGGAGTGAACCATCTGTACTAATATGTGGTACTGTTAGTACAGAATGAATCATGATATTCACCAGTAAAACCAGTTATGAAAGAGGTCGTAACTCACATAGGGTTGACATTATGTGACATCCGGTTCATGCGGAAGGTTCTGGTCCGGCGCCGCACGCCGGGCCTGCTGGCCGGGTACGTGCCGCCTCCGCCCGATGGAGAGGTGTCCCGCGTACTTTTCAAGCTGGTGTCGCTGATTGGCTGGATGTCATGGATGCATGTCCACTGTGTAAAATTAACGGTGTTTTATTTTTGTTAATTGAAACATTGATTTGATTTTTTCCAAAAATCGAACTAATGATGTAGTGCCTGTACACATGGTAGTTGCGGAAATGATAACATACAACATACGGAAAACTATTTCTGATTCAACAGAATAGGGATGATGACAAAAAAAATATGTTTTTGTCCTTTTGGTAGATTATCAAAAATATTGGACACGTATTTTTGAATTTTTTACGTAATCAAAAGATTACGGCAATACATTGAGTAGGCAATACGTTAAAATGTGGCATCACGTCACTCTCCGGTAGATTTTATAGTGACGTAAAGATCCGCCACTCTTCAGTCGCGCGCGCGCACCCTACAGCGTCGGGCGTGATTTTATATACGGAGCGTTGCATTCGTGTGTTGTAATAAATTGACGAACGTTGCAAAGTGTGTGAGTAGGTAATATCATCATTGATGAGATGTTGTGGTACATTCAAAATAAAGTGTCAATCATAGACGACGAATCATTTGTGCATATCTGCAAGGCTACATGCACAAGTGACGAAATCAAGAACTCGAAGTTAACGGACATAAGGAAAATATTGCGAAAAAACAAAGTGCAGGAGGAGCGCGATGTAACAGAGATCATAAATCTATTTTGGCAAGACAACTGGATAAATTACCACCAATCCTGACGGATCACTTGGATTGTCCCAAAAGTCGACCTACGCTACACTGGAAAGTGTTCACAAATTAACAAGTGCGTGTCGGACCACGCACAATAAAGGGTTCCGTAGTTGGGATGAATTTATCCCAAGAACAAACTTAACATTGTAGTTGAAAAACATTTTCTCAGATCATGTTTTTCAAACTACAAATTTAAGTTGTTCGATTATTACTCGTTAACCTGTAAAGCCTACTTAGCTATGATAGTTTTCCTTTTAACTTCGTTATATAAATACTGCTGTGGAGTTTTTCACAAATCCAAGTAAGTACAAACATTTAGCTGACAGGGGACACACACTTGATTTTAACAAAAATTTGTACTCTAAAAGCTTAATATTTCGCAAACGGATCCCTGAATTGAAAAATGATTTTCACACACCCTCCTATTTTTGTGCCTGGCTGGACAGTGGTCCTATAGGACTTTCACATGATTGTCATAAGCTGAGTGACGAGTTAGATGTGAACAACAAGAATATTGAATCTTCGAATATTCGGTCACCTTTGTCGCAATATAGAGAAATGAGAGTAGTTGAGGAAAAAAAAAACCGATCACGAATTAAGTGAGCGGCATCGGTTGGCAGAAATGCGGGTTGGCGAGCGCGGAGGCGATCGTCGGTCGTCGCTGCCGCGTCATAAGGCGAGCGCGGGCGCTGACTACGGAGGGGCCTGTCAGTGAGTCAAAAGGCGAACCCACGGACTGGTTCTGTGCCGAGCGCTGCGGTGACGTCAGACGCACCTAGTATGCCCTTGCAGATAGCCGATCAGCTGACTGTCGATGTCGCTGTTAAGGACGGACATGTTTTGCAATGGGACAGCATGGAATACAGCATCCGGTGTATGTATGCGAAACTACGACCAAAGCAAACTATAATAATAACGAAGGATGGCAGAGAGTAGCATGTGCATCATAAAAAGCCAGCGAAATATCGTTTCGTAGACAAGTCAGGTGTAGCCAGAGATTTGGAGTGCACATTTCGTGGATCAGATAGAAAAATTCCAATATTTATTACAAATGTGATGTCGACTATAGATAGTGACATAATAAAACATATTTACAATAAGACACGGGAAACTGTGTGTTTAGAGAAAATAAATATGAAATTTGAAAGGGGACACAAAGCATACAAGTTTTTCATATCAGAGGCCAATCTAACAAGGTACATGGACGAAAGCAAGCAGAAATGCAAGCACGCCGACGGTCCAAATAAACCAAATAATGGATAGTGGCCCGTAACGATTTGCTACTTTCAACTGCAAGAATGTAAAACGCTCCATCGGTGACGTCAGAGACCTGTGCCGTACGTGCGACGTGGTTTGTCTCCAGGAAACTTGGTTGATGCCGCACGACATTCCCTTTATCAGCACAATCGACAGCGGTTTCGGATACACTGCGACGTCTGCGGTTGATACATCCGCGGGGGTACTGCGCTGGGGTCCCTATGGCGGCGTCGCGTTGCTACGGAGATATAGTGCGTTTAAATAGTTGTCAGTGTTACAGTGCGATAACGCCCGTATTTGTGCCATTAAAATTACAACGAGTGATAGACAAGTGATCGTAATGAGTGTTTACTTACTAACTAACTCTGTCAGTAATTTACAAGATTTTACCGATTGTTTGAGTGACATATGTGCCATTATTGACGAATATGTAATTGAATCTGTTTTTATTTTAGGCGACTTTAATGTGGATCCGGGTGAGTTGTTTTTCAATGAACTTATGCTTATTTTGTAATGACCAACAATGGTCATGTATAGACATAGATATGCTAGGGTTAGCCTCGGGTACTTTTATAAGTGATGTGCACGGGACTAGCAGCTGGCTGGACCACTGTTTAGCAACTCACTCGGCAAAGCAGGTTGTTGTTAACGTAGATGTTAAGTATGACACTCTGTGCTCTGATCATTTACCACTTGTGGTTATGTGTAATTTAAAATTACTGTTCCCTAAGGTCACGTCTCAAGTTACTAATGTAAATAAAGATGTAGTGTGGGGTATAAAAAGTGAGGAACAAGTTTCTATGTATGCCAAAGAGTGTCATAACCGACTTAAAATAATTGACTGGGCCAAGTGTATCAGCTGTGCTGATTGTTTTTGTAGTGACCGTGGCCGCAGGCTTGTTCTGGATACGCTTTACTCCGACATTGTGACTCCACGCATAGCCGGTTGGAACAAACATGTCAGCGAAGCTGACAGACAGGGTGGCCAAATCTAAGTTCCTCGATTGGGTGTTGTGTGGTAGGCGTAAGTCAGGATTTTTATACATATCGATACCGGAAATTTCAATTGTCGTAAAGGACAAAACACGAGTTTTCAGTAGAGACAAAAACCAAAAAAAAAAATTGTTTTTGTGTAATATCTTTTTCAAACAAAGTACTATATTCATGGTGTCAGAAGAAACCCTCACTATTTTTTCTTGTTCTACCCATATAAATTAACTAAATAAACCAAACTTAATTATTGACGAAAATGGAAGTCCTTTACAGCCCAAAAAAAATTAACTGAAGTACTTTACAGCCACGAAAAATTGGTTATGATAAAGTCAGATGTGTCGTAAAGGATTAATCTTGATCATTAATGGGTAATACAAGTCAATTAAATCAGAGACTAAGGGGGTAAAAGGAACAAAAAAACTAAAGTTCTAAATAGAAATACCTACAATAGGTAGTAAAACTAAGTGAAATAAAATGTTTTTTATTATTTTTATTTATTATTCAAAATATTTAGTAAAGAAAAGTAACAAAAATGTTATTCTAATAGGAACTAAAAAAAATATTTCCAAATAAAAAGCTTATTTTGTAGAACTCGTTCATTAATAAAACTGAAAAGTCTCAAATATAGCAAATTATTATAAAAACACAACACCCGACTGCTAAAAAAATAATTAAATATAAAGTAACTTCAGTCTTTTTAAATTATTAGTAATGAAACTTAAACGGTCTTAGAGATCAAGGTTTTACTGTTTATTTTTAAAATAATCAGCTAATAAACTAATCGACTAAGTAGTTTTTTTTTACTATTATTAATGAAACTCAAACATTAGAACAGTCTTAAACTTAATAATAAAGTTAAAATAACCAAAATAATAATAAGTTTTGCTCACCAGAGCTCAAAACTCAAATAACTCAAAGAGAGACATTCTAAAGTATTAATTAAATGACAATTAACTTCAGTCTTTTAAAATTATTAGTATAAAAACTTAGGCTCAGTTTTTTATCCGTAGTTAACTCAAACTCAACCAATGGTTTCAGTAAAACACAATTTTTCTTCATTTGTTAGCCTCACAAATGTTCAAATAAGTTGGAGAGTTAATTATTTGACCATTTGTAAGACTAACAATTGAGGAATAAACCCTTTTACCGAAATTTGAAATCATTGGTTAGCATATTTAACCATTGGTTAAGTTATCAAAAAACTGGGCCTTAAACAGTAAAATCTTAGAGATCATTTGTGTCGATATCGTCTTCTTCGTCAGTTTCAGGAAGACTGTCTTTAACAGTACCTAAAGACGGTAGATCTATATACTCCTTATGAAATCGCTTTGGTATAGTTCCGTTGGTACATAAACGCTTTAAATCGTTATACTTGGCGACTGGTATAGGGTTAGGTTTGTCATAAAGCCTTGGTAAACCAATACTAGAAGTACCATCTTCTACTTTGTTGGCACCTGTTAGATCTTGGTTTTGTTTTTTTGTTTTTTTTCCTTTGCCTTTTCCTTTTGATCCTCTTCCTTTATATTCATCATATAATGTTACTACTTGAGCGTCTTCATTTTCTTTCATTGAATATTTTACTTCCATACTTTTTGCGTTTTTTTTCTTGAAAGTGACAATGCGCATTGCTTTTAGCTGTATTTGCCTTTGAGAAGTATTGGTAAATTTTTCAGATACCAAGCTGTCCCAGTTGAGAAAATCGGAGTACTCCAAAACATTAATTATATATGGTTCAGGACGTTTTCTTGCAGATTCCATGTACGTCGGCCATTGACTCGGACTCCAAACAATTATTCGCCTAACCTCGCGTTCAATGACTGCATGCATTGAATCGACGGGCATATAAGTATGCCCAGGTAATAAGTAATTTATTTGTACCACTTCAACGTTTTTGGAATTCTGTAAAAAGTAGTGTAGGGCTGTGAGAACTATCTTATTTTTGTTCTGTCCAGGGCAAGAGTCGCAATAAAGTAAAACATTTTTTACAGAACGTTTATCAATTTCTAGTAGGAATTTATAAATACAAGTAGCAATTTCATTGCCACCCCTTTTTCCATCGCTTTCTCCCCATATATAGCAGTGTCCTTTGTTGGTTTGGCTTTCATAGAATGTACAATTATAAACGGCGTATTTTCTAGAGTATTATAACAACATACTGTCTCCATGAGGAGTATTCAGCACTTTTTGCAGGTCGAAGCTAATGGTGAGCGTATCGTTGGAAGTTAATTTCTGATGGATTTTAAATCTTTGGTAGCTAGCCTTTTTTTCCTCAAGATGAACAGCCATGTCCTTGATTTCTTTTTCTGATAATAATTCAGTATTTTCAGCTTTTGTACATGTGACACATTTGTCTTTTTTGGGAGTATACATTCATATATATTTTTTGGGAGAAAACGACTGGTGACCTTACTGATAAGAATAACTTCTGGCCTATTTCTCTTAGGAGGAGGCAGAACGCGTGAGGGAGAGGCAAGATTCGCGCCCTCGCGCCCCTAGTCGCCGCAGGAGACGCCCCGGGCGTCGGGAGTCACGAGCCGACTTCCGGCCACCGTAGGCGCGGGCTTGCGGACAGTGAGCAAAGGGTAGCTCACCGTCCGATGAGGACCAGGCCCGGGTCAATGGCGCGTTGTCTTCCACCCACGCCTCAAAGAGATATCAGCACCAACTGACGGGCCAGTGAAAGGGATATCGCGGCCCCGGCACACAGACAACGGATGGAACACGGGTGGGGTTTAGTCAGTAAAAGTCTGACACGTCCTCCCGCTCCGCCTAGAGCGGGAGAAGTTATTTGATAATTTCTGACCCTCAAAAAAAAAAAAATATATAAGGCCTATTTCTCTTGGCACTGTAACTGCTAAAGTCTTTCACGGTTTGCTTAACGCACAGTTAAATAGATCGGTATCACTGTACGATAATCAGTTCGGGTTTCATCCCCGGCTGTCCACTGAAAGTGCTATATTGTGTCTTAAGCATACCGTCAAATACTACACGTAAAACACCCATGTATGCGTGCTTCCTTGATCTGTCAAAGGCTTTCGACCTTGTACTGTATGACCTGCTGTGGAACAAGTTGACGAGCATAGATTTGCCACCAGCATTCATCAGCATGTTCCAGTACTGGTATGCGCACCAGTCTAATGGTGTTAGGTGGGCGGGGGCAATGTCGGATGCGTATCAGTTCGAGTGCGGAGTCACGCCGGGTGGCCTAACATCTCCTACCCTGTTTAATTTGTATGTTAACGGGCTGATCGTGGCACTCAGCAGCCAGCATGTCGGCTGTCACATTGACGGTAGATGTGTCAATAATTGAGGTTATGCTGACGACATGGTGCTGATGAGCGCTTCGGTCTGCGGCTTGAGGAAGCTGTTACATGTATGCGAGGAATATGCTTGTGGTCACGGTTTATTGTATAATGTAAAGAAGGGCCAGTGTATGATCTTCGAGACCGCCAGTGCAAAATGTCTGGGAACCATACCTCCGGTCAGACTCAATAGGGTTCATTTGAAAAGGGTTGACCAGTTTACACATGGGGCATATTTTGACTGTCGACCTCAAAGACTGCGTGATCTTTGAGGAACGGGAGCGGAGGGTGTTGTCTGTTAGAGTTAAACATGATCGCCCGCAGATTTGCGCGGTGCTCTAATGAGGTTAAGGCTACGCTCTTTAGAGCGTACTGTACATCGCTGTACTCATGCAGTCTGTGGGCTCACTACTCTTATAGAAGTTACAGCACCTTCCGCGTCCAGTACAATAACGCGTTCAGGGCGGTGATGGGGCTACCCCGATACTGCACCGCCTCGGGTATGTTTGCAGAGGCGCACACCGATTCCTTTCACGCGACCATGCGCAAGCGCGCCGCGTCCTTGGTGCGCAGGGTACGGGTTAGCCCCAACATCGTACTGCGATGATTGCGGGAAGGCTGGACTGCCCCTTCATTCGGCATTGTTCCAGCAGACATTTTGCTGTACCAGTGTCGGAGAGAGGGTTTTAATTTTATTTGATTTATTTCTTTTTCGATTTAACTTAATTTATTTTAATTAGATTTTATTTTATTTGATGTGTGATTTTATTCTATTTTAATTGATCTCATTAATTTGTTATTTTATGTTTGGCTATGGGTGTTATTTACCTAAAAAAAAAGAATTTATATTATATTATAATGCGTTTTATCTAAACCATTTTCTATTAATATGATATAGCAAAAAGCACGTGTCTAATATTTTATTATTATCTGACTGACGGACTAGTTTTTTTTTTTTCCCAGTCAACATCCCCATGATGAACAATTGGACATTACTGATTTTATGCGTGACTTTTTCTCGGGACCCTGGGGTCCTAGATCTTTGGAAAGTGTACGAGGGGCCCAAGCCAACTCGCAGAGGCCGGTTAGACGTTTTTTAATTAAACGAAGCGCGAACCGACGATTATCCGTTCGGACTATGCAAGTGCACCCAAGGGCAACCCTCAGTTGGTGTAGTGTAGAATCACTGCATTGCAGGATATGAAAACAAAGATTTCGGTTTATGGGTTTGGCTGGCTGAAGTGAGGTGAACTGGTTATCGAGAACTATGGAAAGACTATGGCCCCTGCCTGACCAATGTTTTATATTTAATCATGTGTGACTTTATTCTTAGGGTTAGGTTTTTCAATATTTTTAGGATCAGTAAAAATTTATAGAAAATTAAAAACTTACCTCCGATTTGTCATCATGACTGATATTTCTACTCAAAGCGCTCCAACCCTGGGGGTGAATCTGTAAAAAAATATTAATACTTAATCGGAATCATAAATCTTTATTTATGTCAACATCATAGTATAGGCACTGTTTAATAAGATGCACAATCTTTAATAGAGAAAGGTGTCTGAGGTAGGAGGATCCTGAGTTACTATATTATTATTTTTTATCCACATTGCTGCAAACTCATACAGATGGGAGGCGTATTTTCCAACCAATACGTTCACGATGCTTATGAAGAATAAAAACTTTCATGCAACAACAACGAAAAAAATTTGGTAGGTAACCATTGGAAAAATACTGGTTCAAATATTTGTTAGTTTATTTGATTAAATTAAAATACTTACTGCACCAAATCTGTATAAGTACCTGTAAAGCGCTCACAACTTCAGCATCATTGCCGTCCGGGAAGTCAGACACGAACTCGACGCGGTTCTGCTTGCGGTTGCTATCGAACAGGTGGTCATACATGGTGGCAATCGGGATACTTTGCCGGCTCATCTGCATCAATCGGTATAGATTCGGCTGCAATAAAGATACTGGTGGACATTATCTTTGTCAATTTTGTCTAGATTGAGTTCAAAGAGTAATCATCCATATTACTCTTTGAACTCAAATTATGACTTATAATTTTTTATTTTTTTTTGAGATTATACAAAAATATTGAACACGTATTTTTTTTTTTTTTACCTAATGTAAGGATTAATGTGCCATGACGTCACGAGTATGTAGATTTTATACGTAAGTACTAGTGACGTAGCGACCCCCACTTCCCAACTTAAAATGCGTTTTATCTAAGTATTTTTTTATTAATATGATAAAGAAAAAAATACGTGTCTAATATTTTTTTTATTATCTGACTGACGGATTAATTACATTTTTTTTTTTTTACCCAGGCATCATCCCTATTATGAAATAACCTTTTATAGGGTTTTAGGAGTATTTTAAGATTTTATTTGATAATAATGTGGGTGCTGTATCTGAGCAATTGGCTACTCAGGCATGGAACAATTTTTATATTATAACCTAGAGATAGGAAATCCAGGTCTATGTTGTTTAATGATTTGAGAGAAATTCTCAGTGAGAGGCAATGTTTTATAAATAAAAACAGACTAACCTTAAATCCATTTAAGTCCTGAGCCAGTGTGTTTAAATTCAAATCGTGTATGAGAACAATAAGCCCGCCCGTCGTGCACATGACCATCTGCTTCGCGTCCGGAGACAGCCGACATCTCATCAGACTCGACGTGTGAAATACTCTTTGGTAAACAAGGTTGTATTCAGTATAAGAGTTGATATCCCACGTGTATATGCTCCCGTCTAGCCCTGAAGTGACCAGTAGTTTGTCTTTGACTGAAAATTCTATGTTTTTCACCCATTTGGAGTGGCCTAGTAGAGATCGTATCTTTTTCTTGAGGTTTCGGACATCCCATAGCGCGATAGTCGTGTCGTCTGAACATGTTGCGAACATTCGTCCGTCAAGGAATCTAGAAAGGTTTATGAGTTTCTGAATACCGAATGTAGACTCAAGATTTGAGGATGGACTGAAGAGATAAAAAGAAACTAGTTCTCTTTTTGTCCTTTCTCGTTCTTTCTCTCTCTTAATCCAAATTAAAAGTAATTTATTCAAATGAGCCTGAGAATCACCTCTTTTTGAATGCCAAAATTACTAGAAATTGAATTCTTTCATTAAGCTTATGAAGTAGAAGAAATAAAAATGTATCTAAATTCTAAATACTCAAAGCAAGTTCAAAGCTAAGTATTACTTACTTAACACAGTTGACACAGTCTGAGTGTGCTCCATTTACTGAATGTATCCTCTCATGTGTGAGCGGGTCAAATATTTGTACAGACTTCTTTTCACAGGCAGCCACCAATAACGTCCTGAAAAGTTTACATTTATTGTCAGACAATTTCACAGAAATCAACGAAAAAATGTCAAAGTGGTTTGGAGGTGTGGTTAATTTTCGTTACACACACATTCAAGTATGGAACAACCATTCATTATACCACTAGTCTAGTGTATTTCTTTTTCAGTCTATGAGATCCAATCCTCGAAAGACCATCTCACACACTAATCTGCATGGTCCTCTTATGGCCTGACCAAGATGACGTCTAGGCTGTATAAGAGATTGACCTCTGAGTTTGTTTAGGTCTTTCTTTGTCAGTTTTAAAACATATTTAATATTTTATGTGTAAAAAAAGAAGAAAGAATTAAATATAATTTATGCCTCATGCCAGTGATCCAATATATTTATCAAAGATTGTCAATAAAATTGTAACTTGTTGGAATAAATGGATCTTGCCCGCATCAAAAAGGTATGATTGATGTTGAAGTTTATTTCTCTGATATGAAACGAAACACCTTTCATATCTTGGAGTTCATTATCATCTTGTCAGGTAGCACAATGCAGACAGAGGAGCAAAATGCAGAAGTTTGTTCCTAGCTTCTAAATTTTCAGTGAAAATATTCCAACATGAGCATGCTCGAAAACTCACTTACAATAAATCTTCTTTTAAACTCTATTTTAGCTGTGCTTTAGTTCATTATCTATTTATCAAAGAAATACTGCTACTCTGTCTGCTCTGGCCCTTACATAAACAGCCTGTTTATAAGCTACATTATAAAAATTAAAAAAAACAAACTATATATTATAAAAGAAATACTGACAGACAATACTATTTTCATTTAATAATAATATTATATATTATTATAAACAGTGGTAACAATGTTTCATTTAAAATAAGAATTAATTTTAGCTACCCATTAGTTTTGAGAAACCTGTATTTGATATGATATTTAATTAAGATAATTCATTATAAAATTAATTTAACTGCAGTGTTTTAACGACGACTGGAGCTAGGAGCAAGCAGTCCAACGTGTTTAGCAGCAAATCAAGTTAATATGCAGATAATTATACATGTAAGTATATTCTTGGTTTTAGAATGGTATTGAAGTGAAACCAAAGTCAAGGCTAACATGCGATGTTCAAACATCGCACACTTACCCTTCCGGGGAAAATTCAAGGTTGAAAACACCTCCAGTCGGGGGAGTCTTGTCGCGTTCGGAGTCCCATGATGCAATGGGTCTCATGCCGCAGTACAAACTCTTCGCGAGCGCATCGCCCTCTCCGATAGAATACTGATACCCCAGCTCTCTCTGTCTTATGCGATAGGGATTAAATGCTGAATATTTGGCCATGTAAATCGAATTGTCTTTGTTAATGTTACCCATCTTGCAATGTTTATGACACAAATGCTTCGCACAATACAGGGGATTAAGTACTCGATGTTACATTGATATAAATGCAGTCAGAAACCGTTAACGACATCGTTTTTCACATTCATAGTTGAAGTTTTAATGTAATTAAGAGTGGTAGAACCAAATTAACATCACAAACTTGATAAATAATTTTAATTTTTTGACGTTAGTTACATAGACAGCTGCGCACAGAGCATGTAACAGCTGCGTTTAGTGGTTTTGGGTCGATTTTTAAATTATTTTATTGCCAACTTACAAAATTTGTTAGGAACCTGAATCACCTTTGTAGGATTCTTGTGGTCCGAGCGACCGTTCATAGTACGGTCTGAAATAATGCTTTTCAGTATGTTATAAAGTACTCTGTGATAATGCTTCGACATGGCTCCTTCCTACCACATCGAAATTCGAAATCAAGAGACCACTACCCTAGGCCAAGCAAGCTTGGGCACGCCACAATTGTGGCGATAAGTGGGTCTTTGAGGAGTGGCTAGAGAGGCACCACGGCGTTCTCACCTTCCGCCTGACACAGGTCCTCACCGGACACGGCTGTTTCGGGAGGTTCCTGTTCCGTATAAGGCGGAAGGAAACGCCCGGGTGTCACCACTGTGTGGATCGCCCGGAGGACACGGTGGAGCATACGGTGGAGGTCTGCCCGGCTTGGGCGGAGCACCACCGTGTCCTCACGAAGGCGATCGCCGCCACCAATCGCCGCCGGCGATCTCTCGCGTCCGGCCCTGGTTCAGGCCATGGTTCGGAGCGAGAGTGCATGGGAGGCCGTCACCTCCTTCTGCGAAGCAGTTATGCTCACGAAGGAGGAGGCGGAGCGCGAGAGGGAGATGCAAGCTGCACGCCCTCGCCCCCTAGTCAACGCAGGAGACGCCCCGGGCGTCGGGAGTCACGAGCTGACTTCCAGCCACCATAGGCGCGGGCTTGCGGACGGTGAGCAATGGGTAGCTCGCCGTCCGATAAGGACCAGGCCCGGGTCGACGGCGCGTTGTGTTGCACGCGCGCCTCAAAGAGATGTCAGCAACAACTGACGGGGTCCGTAAGGAGCAATGCCTGCTGGGGTTGTGGGTTTGTCCGAAAGCGATATCGCGGCCCCGGCACACGGGCAACGGAAGGAACACGGGTGGGTTTTAGTCAGTAAAAGTCTGACACGCCCTCTCGCTCTGCCCAGAGCGGGAGAAGTCATTTGAATATTCCCCATCCTCAAAAAAAAAAAAAAAAAACGGCCAAGCAAGCTAACATTCGTTTTGTTTTTGCTTTGGTTGGAGTACTCGCTCGGTTTTCCACGAGGGGCGTTTTTCAAGCACGTCTGATTGTCTAAAAATAAATCAAAATAATACTCAACGAACCATCCATCATCATCTCAGCCGAAATACCAAGTTAGACATAGGCCATCCTCAAGCATCGCCAGATCGACTGGTTCTGCTTGGGTGCAGGGGTCCTAGGGGCACTGAAAATAACATACACACATGATGCGAACATTTTATTTTCGGAAGGTTTAGGGCCCTAGTTATAACAGGCGCCCGAGGCGCGAGATTTGTACGCTGCGTTTTGGGCGCTAAATAAAATTGTATGAAGTTCTATGTAACGAATTACATCAATAGCTGCCGTCCAAGGGCGCGCGTCGAACGCGCCTTCAGGGGTAATGGATCCAGGATTCCATTTTGGGCAGGGCATTCTGACAAAGTTCGGACCTAGGGTTAAAATAAAAAAAAACAAAAAATAAACATTTGATTAGCTTGAATGTTTACAAAATAAAGTTGACTCTCTGACTAGTATATAGTTATCTGTGAAGTTGACACACCTTGCGCCGCTTGTGGCAAACCTATCCATAATTTTATCGACATCAACTGAGACATCCCTGTGGATGTGTAGGAGTGCATGTCCACAAAGCCGTTCCTCCCTTGTCCTCGTAAGCCAGGCGCGGTCCGAGGGGGGGGGTCCCCAAAATCATTCAAGCTGTCGAAAGCTTGAATGATTTACGTGTCTTACTAACTAAAAACTGTAGGTGCTTGAGCCACAGAGACCCCGATGGCCTTACGTGGGCGTGGTCGTTTTTGGGGACTGTCTTATGTAATTTTGACGTTCGAAAAGTGCTGATTTTCAGCCTAGTTTGAATAAATGACTTTTGAATGTGGAAAAAAACAAAAAAAGCTTGTTAAGCAAACTCAGGAATTTGGGCACCACAACGCTCGCCTAAACTGTTGTAAAACGAGTTTAAGCTTTTCTTCTCGACAAAGTATGTTCTCTTCCTGTATAATGATCAAAAGAAAACAGAACCCATTCAAAGCGGGGTGCTAAAGTTTTCAGGCTCGCTTGTCGTGATTCTTGAGCTTTTCTTCTTAAGTAGACAAAGCAAGTAATTCTTAGTTCTTTTGGAATGATCAAAAGAAAATCGAACGTATATGTGCAAAATTTTTGAACTCGTTTCGCTCGCTCTTATATTCTACCTTTTCATAGTTGCTTGCCCTTTCCTGCATAAATCGATTATGTAACTACTATTTCTGTTTGAAAATGTAAATAAAATTCTAAGAAAACAGAACCTATTCAAGGCGGGGTGCTAAAATTTTGAGCCTGGCTTTGCTCACTGGTCTACTCTTGAGCTTTTCTTCATAAGTCGACAAAGCATGTCATTCTTAGTTCTTTTAGAATGATTAAAAGAAAATCTAACGTATCTGAAGGTGCAAAATTTTTGAGCTCGCTCTGCTCGCTCTTGTACTCTACACTTTCATAGTTGCTTGGCCTTTCCTGCATAAGTCAACAATGTTACTCCTATTTCTGTTTAAAATGTTAATCAAATCCTAAGAAAACAGAACCTATTAAGGCAGGTGCAAAAATTTTAAGGCTCGCTTCACTCGCTTGTCTTAATTCTTGAGTTGTTTTTCATAAGTCTTTAAAACAAGTCATTCTTAGTGCTTTTGGAATTATCAAAAGAAAATCTAACGTATCCGAGCGTGTGTAAAATTTTGGAGCTTGCTTTGCTCGCTCTTAATTCATAGTTGTTTGGCTTTTCCTGCATAAGTCGACAATGTAACTAACTCTTATTTTAGTTTGAAAATCTAAATCAAATCTAACCTATCCGAGACAAGGTGTTAAAATTATCGAGTCAGCTTCGCTCGCTCTTCTCACCCTACATAATCTTCTGTCCTAATACTTATTATTTATCAAAAAGCTAGCGACCAATTTGGCATCATCTCATAATTTATTCGAACCCGTAATAGTGTGGGGTCCTTAAAATACTAAATAGCCAACTATTTGCGACCAACTTGGATGTAAAAATGCGGTAGTGGGGCGCGTCATTTCAGCGTAGACAAGCTATAGCGCTCGCGTCTGCTGCGGTACCGCTCGTTTCGTTCGCTCGACTCGCGCGTGGTTTGTTTTAACCCAACCGTTTGGTACCCTAGCTTAGTTACTGCGACCAACTGAAGGTTCAGATATTTAAAAAGTGAGCATCATTAGAAAGGTCAAAAACTTTTTAGAGTATCAATTAAATATTTCCCTAATATTCCTCGGCATCCATTGTGACCCCCCCCAAAATCTTAGGCTGCGACCGCGCCTGTCGTAAGCAGCCACGTTTTTATGGATGCGACGTAGCCGTAGAGTGGAGAATTTACCTTTCGTCTGGGGCGACACTCACAGGCAATATGTCGTACGTAGGGAACATGTGCCCATCCGTTGCCTTGAGGACATCCAGAGCAGTGCTTGTTACATACTCATCCTGTCTTTTTCTTCGCTGCGATTTCTCCATCCATAAAAGATATTCTGGCTCCAGACTGACTCCTGAAAGACTGAGTCGAAAGTATGGAATTCCTCGGTCTTTTTGAGGTAGGGGGCATGGCACCTATGACCTCCCATGACGCGTGGACGCAAGTTCCTTTTTAAGGTTCCGTAGTAACAAGGAACCCTAGTTTCGCCATGTCCGTCTGTTTGTCTGTCTGTCGGTCTGTCCGCGGCATGCGGTAATTTGGCATGGGTATATATATAATCACGCCGACAAAGTGGTAAAATAGAATCATAAAAAAAAATATGGTTACCTCCCCTACACTTAAAGAGGGGATTTTTTTTTCTCGCCTATCCTATGGTGTGGGGTGTCGTTGGAAAGGTTATTCAAAACTAGTTGTGAAATGGTTTTCACGAACTCACTGTCACAGACGGACATGGCGAAACTAGGGTTCCTTGTTAGGAACCCTAGTTTCGCCATGTCCGTCTGTTTGTCTGTCTGTCCGTCTGTCCGCGGCATGCGGTAATTTGGCATGGGTATATATATAATCACGCCGACAAAGTGGTAAAATAGAATCATTAAAAAAAAATGGGTACCTCCCCTACACTTAAAGTGGGGATTTTTATTTCTCGCCTATCCTATGGTGTGGGGTATCGTTGGAAAGGTTGTTCAAAACTAGTTGTGAAATGGTTTTCACGAACTCACTGTCCGTTTGCACTGGCGAAACATTCATAAGAAAACATGTTGAAATTGAAATCTCTATTTTCTGTCAGTGTTCCATAGAACGTTTGACAGGAACTAGAGATTTCAACATGCTGTGTTGTGATGTTTCGCCAGTGCAAACCAAACTCTTTGACAAACGGACAGTTAGTTCGTGAAAATCATTTTTAGATTCAGGAATCTGTTTGAGAAACTTTATAGCGCCTGTAGGCGCTATAAAGTTTCTCAAACAGATTCCGATCCAGATTCCGTTCCTGGCACTGCTGGCACGGCACTGCACGGCCCTGCCGCCGGGCAAGCCGCAGCGCACCCGGCCATGCCGCACAAAGCCGCAAAAAGGATCGCAAAGGAAATGAAGGCACAAAAGCCGGGGGTACGTGCCGCGCGGCAAAAGACGGCGGCCATGCCGCCGGCATAGTGTGTAGGAGATATAAAGCTTAACGTGCAAATTTTTGTTAGAGTCAAGTGTCACTAAATGACCAGCTAAATGGCGTATGTTCCCAGTCGCCCCCGCGGGGATTGCTACCGAAGGCAAATGGGAATAAAAATTCCCAGTCGCCACAGGTGGTGACTGGGAAGTCATTGTCCCCACTTCAGTTTCGCTGTACATTGCTTTCTCCATCGTAGAGAATAAAAAGATGAGGTAACTTATCCTAAACCTGTCTGTCTGTGTGGAGGCGGCAACGCCCGCCCCTGCTCGCTGTACCTGCAGCCAGGACCAACCTACTGGCGAGAACTCCTCTCACTAGAGCCATACGCGTGGTGAATGAGGTTCACAGGAGGGTTGATGTATTGTGGTGCAACTTGAGTGAATTCGCAAAAGTTACACTATATGTAATATTTTAGTTATTTAGATTAAGATATTTTTTAACTAGGTATAAGGTGTAGGTTAAGGATTTAGTTAGTAGGACCACTCTGTCGCATTGGATCATAGATCTGTAATGATAGTGTAGGTAAGATTGTTATAAATAAATAAAATTTTATTGAGCACCTGTTAAAGGGCCTAGAAGTTATTGGCGCTTTTTTTTTATGAAGACTGGATTTTTTTGTGTGCTAGGAACACTGTCATTTAGCTGCCAATTGCCATATCTTGACAACACTTGACAATCACCTGACATTTTGACAATTACCTAGGTACTGTGGCCGTATACAAAAGGATTTTGTTATCAAATTTTCTTGTGATTACATCAATAACTTACGTGTACCTCTTGCTATTTGTTGCGTCATTATAATTAACATAGGTACTGTCATAGTTCCTACCTGTTGTGTGTTTTGAAGAAGATGGCAGAAATAAGTGAAAAGTATAACACAAAATGTCCTGGTGTCAAACGTCTAATGAGAGAGGCCATGGAGTTGGCGGAGGCCACAGAGGAATATTGTGCGCGACCTTTGGAAGACAACCTGTTCGAGTGGCACTTCACCGTACAAGGGCCGAAAGGTACAGATTTTGAGGGTGGTATCTACCATGGTAGGATATTGTTGCCGAAAGAATATCCTATGCACCCACCTCACATAATACTGCTGACGCCCAACGGAAGATTTGAAGTCAACAAAAAGATTTGTTTATCCATTTCTGGGCATCACCCTGAGACTTGGCAACCTTCATGGTCAATAAGAACTGCCTTATTGGCTTTGATCGCGTTTATGCCGACTCCAGCTGAAGGGACTATCGGATCGCTTGATTACTCGCCTGCTGAACGCAAGGTGCTCGCCAAGAAATCCATAACTTGGGTGTGCTCCCAGTGTGGAGAGATTTCAGCTCTGCTGTCATCAACAGCAGCTAAACCAATTACCGATGAAGAAAAGTCTGTGTTGAACCAGATAGCATTCAAAGCAGAGGAGGAGCAGACGGCTAAACCCCCAGCTGAAGAACCTGTTCATGAGCCAGAGCCACAAGTGTTGGAATCAGTTGAACCTACCAATAGTTTCTTGGATCAGCTGACTGAAATACTTGTTGCCCTACTAGTGGGAGCCATTGGCATTTTCATATACAGGCGTTGGAATACACACTATCCAACATCTGAGACAGAGCTGTAACTTTTAACCGATTTTTGATATTAGGGCCTAAGAATAATTTTCAAGTATTTGCAAGTGATGACAAATGATGCAATGCATCCTCCTCTTTATTAAGAGATCATGATTCAAATTGGGGTGTTGAGTTTAACAGGATTAATCATAATCATACCTATCAACGTTTTGGTTTTCTGATAAATGATATGATTTTACAATTGTGCCTTAAGAATAAGGATGTAATACTTATAAGGCATCCAAATAACTCTCTAAGAGGAAACAAAATTACATCACTCGGTTTTTTGGTTGCTCATGTATAATCTTTGACTTCACTTTGTTTTTATAATTTATTTATTATTAAATTTAAATATCAGGACGCGTGATGTTGTAAAATGAATAAATACAGCATTTCAAGTTACATAGTAACTCTGAATAAATGCATATAATTAATATGTTTGAAATTAAACTGGATGTCAACACTATTATTTCTTGCCAAATATTGCGAAAAATGATCTTTAGACCTTGTGATCTCTGAAACCTAAGTGACCTACTTTTACATACACATTATGAATTAAAAGATAACATACGGCCCATGTCTCAATGTTATATTATTTTGTAAAGTATGGTCATGTTAGGCATGTGATTTAAATCCTTTTGAGGTATAGGAAAAGTACTTGCTTTGGCAAATGCCAAATTATATGTATGTATTTCAAGTGTTCTTCTATATTAGTACATCTACACTTAGAAAAAATGCCTTTTGTTAATTTTGGTTATACAAACATATTTTAAACAATTAGAAAATGGCTATGACACTGGCAGAACACCGTTTAGAACATTTGATTCTTTGATACAGTAAATCTGTAAATATATATGACTCTAACATCCTAACACTGTTATTTGTAAAATATAAATGTTTATATGATCTTTATTATCTCTAAGAATTCTTCTTGATTACCATAACTAAATTATTGTTTTGTATATTAATATTGCACCATTTTGTGGATAGTATATAGTACACTAGTAATGAGTACAGGCTTCTGACCTGTACTGGTAACATTCCAAGAGCTTAGCTGTCATTACAATAATCTTTTGGAATCAACATTGTATTACTATATAAGTTTTTGTTAAGTAAAATTATTGTAGTGATAAGTTTTATGTATGTATATTTTAATGTGTGTAAATTAGTTGTAACATTGCTTTCAGAATACTGTGTTGCATTGTTTGACTAACATAAACTTTGTAAATTCACTACATAAATGGTGTAATTATTTGCAAGCCCCAAAATCCATTATTCTTCCTCACAGGAAGTAACGTTGCCTTTTGTTTTGAGTGATTACATTTTTTTTTAAGAATGTCGTTAGTTTAGCAACAGCGAGACTAATTGCTTATTATTTGGTTTTAGTTTCAATTGTTTGAGCGCATGTCACGGTGGGGTTGTATGAAATCTCTGCTTCCTCAAAAATAAAACATCATTTGATATTAAATTTATTTATTAAGATATTATACCAAGATACATCTAGAAAATAGCTTACAAAGTAAGAAATATTTGGGTGCTGTTAATCCCTTCACCACTGTGCGTTCTGCCAATTAACAATGAGCTAGAAAGGTGACAAAAGTATGGTGTTTATAATTTTATTACTTAAATTAAATCTGCCACATTCATGGGCATCTCATCAATTTGCGTGGAGTAGTATTGTTCAATGTCTCTCAAGATCCTGATGTCATCTGACTTGACGAAGTTGATGGCCACACCCTTGCGTCCGAAACGACCTGACCTGCCGATCCTGTGGATGTACAACTCACGGTTGTTGGGCAGATCGTAGTTGATGACTAGTGATACTTGCTGCACGTCGATACCTCTTGCCCAAACGTCAGTTGTGATAAGGACACGGCTGAAAAATTACAATGTATACATCATGTACATGTTTCAGTTTATAGCAGTAATAACATTTGAGTGCTAATGACATCAATCAAATCGGAGCACAATTCTTTTGGATGCCCAGTTACGTCATCCAGAATAACAAGCAGTTACACACGTTCGACTAATGACGCCTGCAGATTACAGTTAACTTGCGAGTTCCTCATAACAATTAAAATATTTGTACTGAGGTAAACTAATTAGCGGATATATTTAAAACAGGTCTGAATGTCGTAACTTTCGACATTAGAAAAATGGTCTTTCAACTCCAAAGACATTAATTTTAATTTTCGGCAGGGGCGTTCCGTCTCGTCCCCCGGTCCTGGGGGCCCCCAAATCTTGAGAAGTAGTTTTTAATCAAGGTCAAAATAATTAGTTCAGTAAGAAGCAGTTTGGAGTTCCGAGGCCCCATATGTACGTAGTCGGGGCAGAAGTTCTGTCACATAGGTACAATTTCGAATTTAGAATGCAAGCCGAGGAAAATATTATGGGCATTCGAAATTTGAATATTTAAAGAAAATAAAAACAAAGGGTTTCTGGAATTTTGTTCATTTTCTAAAATGGAGTGGACGCGCAAAGAAGACAGAGTCGCAGTAATTGCATTGCATCGTTGCGGTCACGCGCCAACTGAGATTTTCAAACTGCTGAAAAATTTGAAAATTCCACTGAGATTATTTATCGTACTATCAAACGATTCAGGGAAGATTCAAGATTAGAAGATAAACAAAGGAGCGGTCGACCTCGTACTGTTCGGACTCCAGCGGTCATCAAAGCAATGAAGGCGCGAATCCTTAGAGTATATATAAGCGCGAATCCATCGAAATCCTGTCCGCAAGCAAAAAATATTGGCTCTGCAGATGGGACTAAACAGAACTACTGTTAAAAGGGTTTAAATGAAGACCCAGGACTGCGTGCTTATAGAAAAAAACAGCACATCTTAACGCACGGCTGAAGAAAATCAGATTCGAAAGAAGCCGGGTTTTGTTAAGGCGGTACGCGGGAAAAAAATACCGCGAAATACTTTTTTCGGACGAAATTTTTTTGCTGAACTAGACAAAGTGCTACAATTATTGAGCTTGCTTTGCTCGTTTCTGTATACTACATCATGAGTCGACAAAGTAACTGCTGTTTATGTATGATGCTCAAAGGAAAACCTAACCTTTCCGAGGCAGGTATTAATAAGTACAACTTTTTTTGCTACACTTGCAAACATAGCTCCACAACCGAGAAGACCGCAGAACATTGTAGGTAAAATGCTACTTGTATTCAACTCTTAAAACGCGGCTCCGTGCCCCGTCGCATGGTGCGTCAGTGTGATCTGCCTAAACTCAATGATAACAAACTATATACCTTTGTCCAGAGCGGAACTCCTTCATAATGTTGTCTCTTTCCTTTTGCGGCATGTCACCGTGCATTGAGCTGACTGTGAAGTTAGCTTCTTGCATCTTCTGTGTGAGCCAATCCACCTTTCTTTTAGTGTTGCAGAAGATGACTGCCTGCGTGATGGTCAATGTGTCATAGAGGTCACAAAGAGTATCAAACTTCCACTCCTCGCGCTCCACTGCCACGAAGAACTGCTTGATTCCTTCTAGTGTCAACTCATCACTGTGAACATAATTTGTATTTTTTTTTTAATTTTTGGTGTGCTTTCATAATAAGTCATAGTTTCTAGTTCAATTAACGGTTAGCCTGATAATGAAAATGTTAAGCTATAATATTAAAATTCTGTACACTCAGAAATTTTATTTGTAATACATACCGTTTAACCAAAATCCTAATAGGATCAGTCATGAATTTGGAAGTCATTTCCAGGATCTCATGAGGCAGTGTGGCAGAAATGAGCACAACTTGCGTGGCAGGTGGCAGATAGCGATATACATCATAGATCTGCTCTTTGAAACCCTTGTTTAACATCTCATCAGCCTCGTCAAGGACAAGCATTTTGATGGACCGTGTTCTCAGTACACGTCTCCGGATCATATCTGAAAAATTATTTCAAATAATATTTTAAAAACTTATACTTATGTATAGTCATCATGTAACAGAAGCTTGGGGACTAAGATAAATGGTTCTATCAAAACTGTTAAGCATGGTGATCAATGTCATCACTACAAACACTGATCAATGGTTGTATAATAGTATTCTTACTTAAAACTGACCAATACCATCTCAAACACTGACATAGGCAAATAGTTGAAAATTTGTTGATGGAGCCATATCCAAATTACTTACACAAGATGTTGAAATAAGCATTAATATGAGCCTTGGCCCAGCAGTGTCACAGATAGACAGTAAAGCTGAAAATAATGAATCATTTAATTTTCATGCTTTTCTACATAACAACTTTAAAAATCAACTTACCAAACACTCTGCCAGGTGTTCCTGAAACAACATGCTGACCATAGTCCAGCTTCCTAATGTCTTCACCAAGGTTTGTGCCACCAATGCAAGCATGGCACTGTACATTCATGAAGTCACCCAAGGCAAGTATTACTTTTTGGATCTGAGTGGCCAACTCGCGGGTAGGCGACAAGATTAGGACTTGAGTCTCACGTAGTGTGGTGTCCAAAGACTGCAGAATGGAAATTGAAAACGTCGCAGTTTTACCGGTACCAGACTGTGCTTGAGCTATCACGTCTCTGCCCTTTACTATAGGCAGTATACTTCTCTGTTGGATTGCGGAAGGCTTCTCGAAACCTGAAAAAATGTGAAAGTGGGTGATGTATTGCCGCGTCAAAACGAATGCAAAAATTAACTTATATTTTGGCAGTTTGAACCTGTTATCTTATGTTTATACGTACCATAGGTATATATCCCTCGTAGTAACTCGTCTCGTAATCCCATTGAATCAAAAGTTGGGATAACTTCCACATCTTCGCTGGTGTCGAATTCAACATTCGACAAATCTTCCGATATTATTTTACGATTATAAGAAACTTCTGATGCAGTCATCTTGCTTCACAGTTATTGTAAATTTGTGGCTGAACTATTTTATTTTTTTAAGGAAGCTCTACAAGAATAACCAAAATATTTTGAAGAAATCAACGAGGTTGGACTTGATTCCTCTCCTCTAGCAAACAAAGTGATGTCTGTGTAAATTTCTATTCTGCCTCTCTTTCATAATACATATGAGCAAAAGAGAGATGTATTTAAAATTGCTACGATCGTAGGAAACAAAATATTAGACATCAATATGGCCGCAAAGATGGCCGCTGGTGCGTAGTTCACAGATTATACCACAGCTAAAGATAAACTAAAAAAGTGATGGGAAAGGTGATCTCACTCTCAAGCTTATCGACTCATGGCAATCATTTTCTTTATTTGCATTTCTAGTTGGTTTCATTTTGCCAAAAAATCTCAGTAATGATGATACGATGACTGATGAAACGGGAAATTTACCTTATATTTTACTCTTGTCACTCATAAATAATTTTATTTCAGTAGTACGACTGAGTGAGAATATTTATTGACTGTGCAGCAAACCAATAACAAAACGCATACGGACCATTCAGATTTCGAGTTTATTTGTGGTCAAAAGAACGATCATATTTGATTTTGAACGAATCAAAATGGATGCTGGGTGTGAATGAACTATGTACTGAAAAACGAACAGCTTTTTATCGAGTTGTGTCGTGGGCCCGATTATAATTGGGAATCCGGCGTCGCGATTTTGTTTAGCCATTATTTAAACAGTGAGAAACGTAAAGTGTTATAGGAAATAGGATCGACCGTAATATTGTACAATAGAGAAGTCACCGTGTCGGTAATGTGTTTATACGAAAGATTCGGTGGAGCCCACAATCCGCAGGTGGCATTAGGATGAGGACTTTGACGGATATATTGTATGTCGATACGAATTCGCGAGTGTTTGATGCGTCGGTGTTCCCCAGTCTCGGTGCGACATGGCGAGACGGTTCGGACTAAAGTGTCGCTCGCGTGATGTATGAGCGGTCAGACATGAAATGCATATACAGGAAGGAACAAACACAACTCTGACAACATGTACCAAAATGACAGAGGAAGTAGACAGAAGACATGGCGTGAATGGTAACAGCAGTAGTAAGGGTGCTAGTGAGGATGCTCCTGTGAGCAGTTCTGCTCTCACTGCTACTGGTGGGAGGCTAAAGTTTTTCAAAGGTGGGTGTCATTATGTCACATTACACAGTGCTACTTAATATATGGGGAGACTCCCAACGATTAGATAGTTAGCTATTCATTGTGGCACCCGCTGGGCCAGTTAGTGTGTTAAGACAAACTAGAAAGTCATTCATGCTCTGATAAGCCTATATAAGCACATTTGACTGAACCATTGCCAATTGTCTTGAGCACAGCTTCTGTACTATTGTTGTGTGTTTCGTAAGGAGCTGTGGCCACCCTAGCGGAAACAAACAACTATTTGATAATGTCTTAGTGAATTACTATTATTTGGATTGGTTAATGTGAAGTGTGCTTGTGAAAACAGTATGTGATGGAATGTTATTGCTATTATTGTAAACTAAATGTAAAATAGTAATTGTGTTGTACACCTGCAACACACATGAATTACAAATTCTTATTTGACAGGTATTAGTGTCAAGATAACTTGTTTTTGCTAGACAACATGGTATGCAAACATGTATGTATGGCAAGATTTTGTTAGTAATTTATACAACATTCAATAAGTGAATGAATTATAATATTAGGTTTTATACATTCCACAAAAGAATTCAACCATATGGCACACAATATCGAGTTCTAGATGGGGAAACTATGTATTTCATAGTCAAATAACATTAATCTTATTATAGTGCTAGTTATTTCATCATTACTTACACCTGTGAGTGTTTAACATTGTTGATCAACGTCAATTCCACTTGAGTCAGTCAGGCAGGTGGTGGAGCAGCAAGTGAAAATATAAAGTGCTCTATCACTTAACAAATATAACAGTATTTAAAACATACATTCCTTCAGACAGTTGTGTGTCAACAATCTATACATTTGTTGATTGACCTTTGTGTTACCCTGTTCCTTTTGTTTACCAATATTCTATATACCTACATCTAATGAGTTTTAAATAGCCTAACAAAATATAGGTCAACAATTTCTTACACAAATACATTATATCATAATACAAATACATGGTTGGTTATCAATGTTAATAGTTATGCAGCAGTTTATGACTATTTTTTTATCAACAAACGACATGAAATAGGGATTAGTAACTAATTATTATGTATAAGTTGCTGATGTGGTTAGCATTTGTGATTCTGAAATAGGTTTACTTAAACTGCTGATTATTTTGATCTTATCAGGGATTTCAGGATTTAGTTCTGAAGTGCTTGCTCATTATGACAAACAATCAGATAGGTCTATCTTTATTTAAACAATAATAATTATATTCTGTTTTAATTTTATAATTTTAATTTGTCATGCAATTAAATAATGGTATAGGGCAGCATTTTTTTCTTTTTGCACTGCTTTTTAGATTTCTAAACTATTCATAACATATACTTATCCCATAGAAGGAAAAAAAAAAAGAGAATGAATTTCCGTGTATCTGGCAATAATGTGTGGAAGCAACAAGTGGCATCAAAGTATGTATGTGTTGTATTTGCAGATGGAAAGTTTATTCTGGAGCTGGTGCGCGGGTGCGCGCGAGAAGGTGAGCGCGCGGGCTGGGTGTCGGTACCGCGCAAGACGTTCTGGCCGCCCGCTGCCGCGCCGCCCACGCCGCCCGCGGCCGCGCACCCGCCCTCCGCCTCGCTGTCCGTCTCCGACGACAACAGCTCCGTGCAGTCCTCGCCCTGGCAGCGCGACCACTGCTGGAAGCAGACTGCCCCGCGCAGAAACATTTCCAAAGAGTTAGCCATGTACTATTGCCGACCGAGCACGCTGCACACCGCCGCTATCGAGGTGGCCAGCCGGCTCAAGCGGAGGAGACCGTACGACACCACCCACCTGGATGGAATGGTCAACGGTAGCAATTCCAGGAGAACTCTGACTAATGGAGTGTGCGATAAAAAGAACGGCGATGTTGACTCGCCAGAGAACAGGGGCTGTCGGAGCGAGGATGTCGTCGACGGCACCGCTCCCAAAGCGAAGCCCAACTCGGATGACGATCGATGGACAGAATACGATCGTGAGAAATACTATCATATGAAACTAAAGAAACCGTATCAGTATCGTAAATTAAGGGTGTATAAAAAGACGAAGCCGGCGATAAGACGTAAGGAGTTGACCAAAACAATAAACAAGCTTCGAGAGAGGATTTCCTCACTGCCTGCGCCCGTCAACGCGAAGTTAGCGAACTGCAGGCAAGAGCACATGATGGTCTCACCGAGGAAGCGAATTCTCCGAGAGTTGGAGCGAGTGAGTCTCGAAGACCAGGGGATGAAGCGTCGCGCGAAGACCGTGCCCGCGCTGAGCACGGCCTCTTACCCGCCGTCGCCGGGCCCCAGCCACACCCCGCACAAACCAGCCGTCGAGACGCCCGTAAGGTCGCACAACGGCACAGCGCCGCGGAAAGAGGCGCCAAGTCACGTTTCCAAGAACGTCAGCAGTTACAGTATCCACTCGCTGCTAAGCATGCCAGACGACAGCCCCACAAGGAGGTCTCCGGAAGCGAAGCGGTCGCCGCACTCGCATCCCCCGTCGCTGAAGACCGAGTCACCGTCGAGCGTGAACTCGCCGGACTTGAGCCCCAGCCCGGACAACTACCGCTACAGGTACTCGGCGCTGATGGGCTCGCCGGGGCCGGGCGGGCTGGCGCGCGACTCTCCCACGCCGCCGCTGGAGCTAGCGCGGTACCGGGCGCCGTACCCGCCGCCCACGTCGCCGTACGGCGTGCGCCAGTGGGGCGGCGGCGCGGGCGCGCAGTACCGCGGCTCGCCGGCGCGCGACGAGTGGGGCCGCGACGTGGCCTACATGTACCCGTACTCGTACATGGGCGCACACCTCTACCGTACGCCGCCGCCGCCGCTCTGGATGCAGTACCCGATGTCGCCCGGAGTGCCGCCAGGACCCTGGGCGCCACTCGCGATGCCGCTCCCTAACGACCACATACCTAAGGATGAACCCACTTCAGGTAAGTTACATTCATACTCTGAAGATGACATTGTCAACCTTTTTCAAATAGTAATGAGAAGTAATAGCAGTTCATCGATTGTTTGATGAAGATTACTTTGTGCCTGCTACTTTTGTGATTCAATTTCATAGTCGTTGAATAAACGACCTGCTCTTGATAATGCATTGTGCCTTTGTTTTTTACTGGGGCTTATCAAAGAGGTAATTAAACTGCACGTTTTGCTCGTCCTTTCAGGAAAAAGAGCTGAAAAACATAAACACAGGAATATACCTGTTGCCCACCATAACAGACGTTATTTATATTTCCAGATTTGCCGCTCAATTTGTCGAAACACTGAGATACAACGGCGCTGGCGCAAGTCTGACACGTGAGACTGAACACACAAACAAACATTGTTTTAATAAATTCGGTCAATTTCGCTCCGTCGTGCGTGACACGTACACGTCGTACACCGGGTCCCGCCATGTCATGTGCTACCTTTCACGTGCGTTATACATGTGTAATGAAAACGCGATCTAAGACTTAAAAATTAATATGTAGCATATAAGCGAAACAGCAATATTCATGGTTTATATGAAGTAAATGATACATGTGGAAGACAAGTAAAAGGTAAACTTGTGGTGTCATGTCGTCAATATAATTGTCTTATGAACATTCCACTGTCACACTCAACGATTGGCGCATGCAAAAGTCCAAAAAAACTAGATCCCACCTAACCCAGCGTTTGTGATCGCGCTGATGCGATTATGTATTTTATATATTGTAACTGTAGCAAATATCTTTTGCAAGCTTGCAAAAATATTTTTGTATAGATTGTCGTTTTCCGACGGAGCACTCTGTTCGGGGATCTATTTACAAACGAATGTATATTACACTGAAATATTATATTTTAGTATAGATGTATGTATGCAGAGTCATGTGTGTATTTTCATACGAAATATTTGTACTGCGAGTTGAATATTTTAATATTGGCTATTATTTTAGGGTAAGATTCTAAGATGATCTAAATAAACAAATACAGTTATCAATTGTTAAATTCAGTGCCTTGAAAGAAAAAAGATATTAAGATCATATTTAATTATAAACGAAAAGTATTACGAGATATCCTGGCTTCGTCCAAATTTACAACATTACATAACACATAGGTACTGCTTATATTCATATAAATAAAATTTTATACAATATAATATTTCTAAATGTTGCTCCTGTTCCTTGTTCATTTGCAAAATTCCATATGTTTATGTTCGATCTCATTATTTAATTTAGAAAATAAAATGAGGTAAAGACTACAGTTTTGGGAACAAATTTGGATGTGTGTTTATGTAACATGTATAATAAAACTAAGAGACATTGTATATAATTTGTGAATGGTGTATTATTGATGGAAGTTCGGGGCGTAGATATATCAGAGCATTAATCGTTTACGACTTATCAGTAAGGAGTTTATTACCTTCAAATAATTATTGTAATTGTACAGTATTTTTATAACGAGTATTTTATGTTGTTTACGCTGATGACGGGAGTCTGTCTTGTAGTGGGTGTATCGAGGAGCAGCTGTCGCGCTCCTGCAGGCTTTGAGATTAAAACGTAGAGCT
The DNA here is from genome assembly GCA_916701695.1 of Agrochola macilenta. Classification (NCBI taxonomy): domain Eukaryota; kingdom Metazoa; phylum Arthropoda; class Insecta; order Lepidoptera; family Noctuidae; genus Agrochola; species Agrochola macilenta. The sequence goes on along the minus strand of OU753570.1, from coordinate 6,056,721 downwards.
AGATTTACTGCAATTTTAGTTGAAGTATGGGGTTATGTATTATAAGAACAGTTAAATGACGGTAAGGGACTGACTTCTGATGTAATATTATCATTAATGGAACTGTATAAAATAGTTATATAACCGAAGGCCTACTGTAACGATTGTGTTGTCCTCCAACTAAGTTGACTTAGTGTAAATGTAGCTATAATACATCCTGCTCAATTTAACTCTTGAGTAAATATAGGAAACAACTTTATTTCAATGTTGTGGTGCACGCAGGAGGAACCTGTATTTTTTATATTAAAATTTGTGTTGTTATTATGAAAAAGAAATTGAGTATATGCTATCCACTAGTCCATTATGTTACAACTCCAATATCTTACTTCGTGGGTTGCGTATACTCGACAGTGGGAATATTACTCCATAATTATCGTCGCAAAAAAAAGATCATATTGAAGAATGTAGTGATGTCGTTTTTATATTAATACATCTTGTCCATCACCTATCTTTTTGCAGTGACATGATCCCAAAGAATAATAAATACTTATTACCTTACATAGTGCTTCCGCAAGTCTTATGAATTGGCACCGAAAAATTATATTAAAACAGGTGAATTTTAATCATTTTTGTAAGACCATTTTTTGAAGAAAGTACGGTGGATTCTTGTAAAAAATTGTGTTGTTTACTATATCCGGTGGCTATATTAAATCGTTTGGTCACCATCGGCATTATTAGGTACTAAGAAAGTAAGAAGTACATTTGAGTGCCATTTGACAACGCGACAACTTTATTGAGGACTTTCACTTTTTGTGGCTAAAGTGAAAACTTTACTGCTGGGTTTATTTATGCTATATAAAAATAATATCTCAGCTATGTGCTAGCCCCTGCTGCTAGGACCATGATGGTGCGTTTTCTCATTAGGGTTGTCGGTCACAAGCTTTTATTTAAGTATATTTTTATATGGGTTTATAGAAAATGCAGACTTCTCCCAACTACAACATTGTTTTACCGCTGTTTTAAAAATGCTAAAATATTTTTCTACGCGATGATATAACACAAACTTGAAGTATGTGATAGTGCTTTCAAAATAAGTGAGACGCGATCATGCAGGTGTCTTAAAATCCCCCTAAAATCATATTTATCATACCGAGAAATAGTTATTATCCATTTATATTAAGATGTAGTTATTACTCGAATAAATATAACTTTTTAAAATTATGTCTTTTCTTTACTTGCCCTGTTCACCATGCAAGCAAAACTTAAATAAGTACATAATTTATTATTTTTAAGATGTAATGAACAGCACTTAGTTTTTCTACATGTAATCCTCCTTAGTGACATGCCACACGGTGCCTTCCGACGTCGTGCGTGCGGCGCGGCAGCGCACGCGCAACGGGTCAGAGCAACGAAGCAGGGAGGATTTTAGTTTTCACTGGTAAACTAATATCAACCATGCGCGTTTTGAAATAATGTTGAAAATAAACAAAGTCCATGTCTGAGAGACCATCAACGCGGACGGAATTTAAGAAACAACGTCAGTATTGTTTGGCAAGGACAATCGCGCTTCGACACGTCCTTGTATGTACGACCGTAGACAATCGCGGCTTACCACTTTTCATCCTTATGCTCTCAGTAATAAGGTTGAATAGTGATCTACCGCCCGTGTCCGCGATGGTACGTCTAGCGGGACCCTAGTCTACGGCTTTGCAGACAAAAAAAATTTTTCTACTTCAAAGCTGTAAAGTCTAATCTGTGCAAAGCTACCGCCAGCCCCGCCCTTCTTTATTTACTTACCGAAAATAAAGTTAAAAGGTATGCAACTTCTCATGCATAGATTTTTCTTGCCTCTGAGTTTAGAAGTTACTAGCACTTCGCACGCGATTTCGTCCGCGCGGATTTCGTACTTTTCCGTACGAACTTCAACACCACCCCTTTAAATGGTAGTTTTGGAAAATTATTGATAACGATATTTATTATTTACCTAAACAAGTATTTGTGCCGAGTTTCTAAACCGAAGGAATAAGATCTTTCATGCCAACTGAATTCCCCTGTAACATCCCGACAGGGAAAATAATAAGAAAAAGATTTATAAGTTTCCATAACTTTTAGATTACCTACACATAATAGCACGCCTGTATTCCCCGAAGGGTTAGGCATGGGACTTACAGTACACCCACATTTCGCCAGTTATGTTTAAGTTCCATGTAATCGGGAGTGAGCCATGTCATCAAATCGGCACAAAAAGTAATTTATTCAAACTAGGCTGAGAATCAGCAGTTTTCGAACGTCAAAATTACATAAGACAGACCCCCAAAACGCCCACCCGTCACCACTTACTAGTGCATTAGCTGGGAAGAAGAAGTGGCGCAACAAACTCCCCAGCAGCACAGCTGTCTGTTCAGTTAGAAGAACAAAAAAAAAAAAAGATTCTACAAAATTGTAATCAAAATAATTTACATTACGCAACACAAAACATAAATGAAATAAACATAATTTAAATTATTAGCCTTATGTTAGCTAGCACACGCTAATATACCAAACAAAATCATACTCCGAGAACTATACTCAGGCCGAAATAAAAAAATGAACGTAAACAGAATTTAATAGGTATCTAAATAAAAAGCCTCCAGCCATAAAGGGCGTGCCCGCTTACATATAGTTGTAACTGGAAGTTATAAATGATAAACTAGGACCATCGATGTAAAATAAATAAACAAAGAGATATTTACTAATAACAATAAATACTTAATGATCAATTGTCGAAGTCACTAGCTAACCATATAATGCAATACAACTCATAAAAAAAACATTGTGATGAGTAGATTTTGTCAACACGTTTGTGTCATTGACTCTGGCAGGGCCACCATCAGGGATTTTAATTTTGATTACACAAAAAAATTGTCGCTATTTAGTCGAAATTAGCCGCCAATTATCAGAATTTGTCGGTCACTGGTTCAAAAGATATAAGGGTTTATAGGTGGCCGATCTGGAGAGTCTCCCCAGCAGGGCCTAAGGCTGAATAATGTCCTATAAATGACATTATACAACTATGCGACTAATAACCGATATATTGTGATGTAATAGCAATATATTTACTTAATTTGTTTAATGGATTTTGATCTAATATCTTGACAAAATTTTATTAACTTTATTTATTATTACTATTGTATTATTAATCTTTAGTGTGGAATTTCTCAGTAGCAGCCTGGAGTCTGAAAACGTGTTGTGTCATTGACTCTGGCAGGGCCACAGGTATTTTAATTTTGATTACGATTTTAATAATGATTAAAATTGTCGTTAATTAGTCGAAATTTGTCGCCAAATATAATTATTATATATAATTAATAATTTATTATTACTATTATACTATTAATCTTTAGTGTGGTCCACAAATATTTTATGGATAAAAAAAAATTAAATTATTGGATGTTAAATAACTTCTAATATTTCCTCGATATACTAACTTTGCATGTTCATTTACGTATAAATATGCAAAATTTTATAGACAGTACATTGTTATTACATTCTACGTAAATAGGTATATTCAATACTTCTTTATTTGTTCTAATAAGTCACACAAGTTCCGTTTCGGCAAAAGCCATGAAATATTCATAAAACAATGGAATAATAGTGACGAAATAACTGATACAGAGCGAAATTGGGGAATAACAGCAAATTCTTTGCTTTTAACTGACAAAAATGACGATTTATAGCATGCCGATTTGCTACAAATCGTCATTGTTGTCAGTTAAAAGCAAAGAATTTGCTGTTATTCTACAATTTACTGCATGATTTTGTTGACTAATAGTAACGAAACAGCTTAATTCCATCAATGGTCATGGAAAGGCAGCAATATTTCTATTCTGATTTGGGCCCAGTTTCGCTTTTACTCGATAATTATTCCACAATTATGTTCCTTATTCAACAGTAACACGACTTTCATAGCACTATTAGCTGAATAATTCGCGCCCAAATCGCGTTGAGTTAACGTTTACTCCCTTTTTATACGACTTATTACATCTAAATGATTGAACCGAAACAAACGTGGTCTCGGCTATTATAGAACATGTTTTTGCCAGTTGGGAATCACCCTTACTAATCGTGGACCCACAGAGTTTGGAGTGTGAACAAGCAAATAAGAATGGTCTAGATGAGTAGTTGGTAGACAAGTATGGTAAGGTAACCTTGACCTGATGCTGCTGCCAGGAAAGAAAAAAAAAAAAAAGTAGAAAAAGCCTACTCCACGAAAGCTTACAGTAGACGTATCGTGTTGGGGATCATTCAATTGGTCTCGATGCGTAATTAACTTAGGTATGGTGAACATAGTCTGATGAGTGAGCAAGGTGGGCACAGGAACCTCGTAAATCGTAGATCCACGAATGTCTCGGATTGGTCTAAATGAGTAGTTGGTAGTGGCAGATGATGTAGCAGGAAGGTGGCCAGTCAAGGATGTCAGTTCGTGTCATTGACTCTGGCAGGGCCACCATCAGGGATTTTTAATTTTGATTACACAAAAAAATTGTCGCTAATTAGTCGAAATTTGTCGCCAAATATCAGAATTTGTCGGTCACTGGTTCAAAAGATATAAGGGTTTATAGGTGGCCAATCTGGAGAGAGTCTCCTCAGCAGGGCCACATTTATATCTCAAAAACTAGGACACCTAGCGAAGATGTGTGTTTTCTCCCATATTTTGTCGCCAATTAGTTGCAATTTGTCGCGTAGTGTGTAATCGCGCGCGTAGTGTAATCAAAATTAAAAATCCCTGATGGTGGCACTGCCAGAGTCAATGACACTGTCAGTTCCGCTCATTCAAAGTTAGCAACTTATGGTTTTCACAAACATTGTAGAAATCAATAGATAACGACAACAAGTAATCATAATATGATTTTTAAAACTTGTTGTAAATTCCAATAAGTACTGCGCATGTCGTACGGCATAGTTTCTCATACGCATTCATGTATAACATCATGGTCGCCTACTAAATAAGCTAACGTAACCTTGCGTCATCAGTACGCAGTCTACGCTGCGATCTCAAAACCAATGAAACCAACCTATATTTCAATTTGTGCTTTATTTATGAAAAAAATTGTAAATTATCCTACAATGAATCTCCGAATGAATTAGACTTACATATCGTTTTATGTATCAAATACATTATTTTGCTCGACGCCAGATCAAACCACATAAGAACAATATAGTTTAAAATATTATCTACAGAATCCGTCCTCGGCGATTCGATTACCAAAAATACAATCTTCGTTCGGTCCCCGGGGCGTCGCGCGCGGCGGCGGGGTATGTACAGCGCGAATATACAGCGGACGCGCTCGGCGACGCACGAGCACTAGCCGAGCACTAGCCGAGCACTAGCCGAGCAGCGCCTCCATGGTGTAGGGGTGCGGGGGCGGCGGGCGCGGCGCCGGCTGTCAGTCCAGGATCACCCGCTGCAGCGGCGCCGCGCCGCCCGCCGCCTTGCCGCACGAGGCTCCGCCCGCGCCCGGGGCCCCGCCCGCGCCCCCGCGCAGGGCCCGCCAGGGGGCGCGCGCGCCGCGCCGCAGCTCGCCGCACGACAGGTTGCGCCGCGCCGCCCTGCAAACACATACGTTAGGGTAGGCCCGCAACATCGACACATCATGGAGCGTCAAAGCCGAGGTAAACCGAAAACTAAGAATGTCAATGACAAAAATCATTTTCTGATCTCATGTTCATCCGCCAATCCCCAACCAATCTCTTCTCTCAATCTTTTATGCAAAGTTAAAGGTGATTTCATACAATCGGCCACGCATTCCTGTACCCTAATTACGTAATACACGATCAATCAGAATCTGAATCGTTTTGAAACAGATTGCTAATCCATTGCTTTATAAGTTTGAAAAAAAAAAAAAACTGCTCAATAACGTAAATAACGCAATGAATGTTCTTGAACTGTCAAAATGAAACAGAGAGTCGTCATCGTTTACGAAAATGTGTTGCGTAATTATATAACTGGTATATACGAGGGGTGTTCAATAAATAGTGAGAATGAGTAAGACGCAATTATCTTTTATTATATGTTATTTTATTTTTCGACGTAGTCACCTTTCAGGTTTATACACTTTGTATATCTTTTCTATAATCCTAAAATTCCCTTTCTAAAAAAATCTTCCCCCCTTAAAAAATCATTTACGGCGGCGACTACTCCGTCATCATCTTCGAATTTCTGGCCCCTGAGATGTTCCTTTAAGCGCGGAAATAGGTAGAAATCACTAGGAGCAAGGTCCGGTGAATATGGAGGATGTTCCATCAATTCGAAGCCAGCTTCTTGAATGGCAGCCATCGCAACTCTGGACTTGTGCGCAGGGGCGTTATCTTGGTGAAACAAAACAACTTTAGCGAGTTTGCCACGCCGTTTCTTGCGTATTTCCTCACGCAACTTTGTTGCTTGTCCTGCGTACATAGTCCCCGTAATAGTGGCTCCATGATTAAGATATTCGATTTGATCCATGATCTTTCCGGCGGATGGAATCGCCTTAAATTTCGTTGGAATTGGTGATGACGGTCGCTTCCAAGTCATGGACTGTTGTTTCGTTTCCGGGTCATAATGGTGAAGCCATGTTTCGTCCATAGTTATGAATCGAGCCAAAAATCGGTCAGGATCTTGTTGTAACAAATCCAAACAGCTTTTTGAAATTCTCAGTCGAGTTTGTTTCTGCGCGTCAGAAAGCATTCTGGCCACCCAGCGCGCTGACACTTTTTTCATACCCAAATGGTCGTTTATAATATTATGGACACTTCCTATCGAAATCTTTACTTTTTCAGCTATAAAACGAACAGTAACACGACGATCCGCCAAGACAATATTTTCAACTTTTTTAATCATTTGTTCAGTCACTGCCGATATGGGGCGTCCCGTTCGTGGGTCGTCGTTAGTGGAAGTTCTCCCTCGCTTGAACTCAGCACACCAACGCGCAACCGTAGAATATGGAGGAGCATGAACCCCTAATGTTGCTCTCAAGTCTTGATTTACCTGCTCCGTAGTAAAATTTTTCAAGCAGAGATATTTTATTACCGCGCGAACTTCAATTTTATCCATTTTTAAGAACACGTTCCGAAACGACGCAAACAATAGACTTCTACTTTTAAAAAACAAAAGAGAATTAATTGCTTTTTTTATTATCATCTTAACTTGTCTGGGCTATGCCTGCCAGTATTTATTTATTTTCTTTCCAAGGAGAATGTATCGCATTCTCACTATTTATTGAACACCCCTCGTACATACCTGTATGATCAAATTCTACATTTTGATATTGAAAATATGAATAAGCATGCAAACTTATCAATACCTATTGCCATTCAGAGTTATAATAGGATTTCGATAGTTGATGATGAGAAAATATGACTATGTATAAGGACGATTAGATAAGAATGAAGCAGAATGTTTGTGATGTCTTATAGCTAGGTGATACCGTGCAGTCCAGTGGTGCGCGTGGCTACTCACTTGGCGGTGTCGGTCGCTCGGAAGTAGAGGTCGTCGGGCGCGTCCATCCAGGAGATGACGTGTCGGCGGCCGCCTCGGCCGCTTATGTTCGTCGGCTTGCCGTTGACCTGCACACGGTACGAGCTCGTTACAATCTCGGTCGGCCGGGGACGGATACTGGATAGTGCGATAGCGTGGTTACGGGGAGGCGGGACAACTGACGTGTGTGAAGACGTGCGCGGGCAGCGGCTGGCCCGTGGCCTGCGCGCGCGCACACATGGCGGCGTACTGCTCGCGCGACGGCCGCTGCATGGGCGCCGGGTGCTTGTTGGGCCGCTTGGCGGGCGGAGGGGCTGCGCCCTCGCTGGACTCGCGCCCGGGGCCTCCTGCAGAGTTCAATATCGTTTTGAGTATCCACGAGACGAACGAAACACTACACACTACAAACATCGTAATAAATTGCGCGTACCTGTCGCTGTTTCCATAATGAGCGTGAAAAAATACGATACCGTTAATTTTTATTGTATATTTTTATAAGTAATTAATTTGACTGTAACATTGGTATAACAGAAAAATCTAACGATACTGACTGTCGAGGCCGTTGATGTCATCGTACGCGCGTCGCTTGAGGGGTTGCGCGGGCGCAGCTTCGGCGCGCCGTGCTTCTATTTCGGCGCGCGACAACACACGCTCGTACATTAGGCTGCCATCTAAACATAATACACGTAAACAAGTTTTAAAAACGATCCGGTTTTGTAGAAAATAATTGACGAAATAGGGAGGTACATAATATTGTAAGCATAAAATTAACACTGGATGGATGAAATGGCGGCCGACCTGACCTTACTGTTCTGTATGGATAAGTATGATGATTGAAAGGCAATTGCATCTAGCTGAGATGAGAATGTTAAAAGAGATTGTGTGGTGGTCAGTGGTGGTGTTACGTGAATGAATAAAATAAGTATATTAGGGGAAACTGAAAGTGGCACTACTGACTGAACAGTTTTGTGGAAATCGGTTGTGGGCATGTGATGCGGAGGAATGAGGAAAGTTTTGAGTATGAATGTGGATGGCTATAAGAGGGGAAGACCAAAGAAGAGGTGAATGGACTGTGTTCAAGATGAGATGACTAGAAAGGGGGTAGCCCCAAATACATTGGGATAATGTCAAGAGAACGATGACGATATTGTAAGCAATGTGTTCAGGTTAGTGTTTGCTCAGTCACCTGGCGCCTTCGGCGGTTTGGGGAAGGCGACGTGCGGCGGCACGGGCATGGCGTCGCGCGGCGTCAGCTGCAGCCAGTCGTGGCGGCCCGGCGCCAGCGGCGTGCCGCGCGCGGCCGCCAGGCGCGCCGCCACCGCGCCCACGGGCCCGCGCGCGCGCGCCGCGCCGCCCGCGCCCGCCGCGCCCGCCGCGCGCAGCTCGGCGCCGCCCAGACCCGCCATCGCTATTGAACCTGGGGGGGAACACACGTCAGTTGACCGATAACACGAGGAAGCCAACTTACACTTGAATTCAGAATCTCACTTAAGTATCGTGATTTTCATTCCCGAAAGCACCCGGGTCTACGATAGATAGTCGAGCGAGCGATCTCGATGTGAGATTCTGAATTCAAATATCGAAGTATAGTCTGTTCGGAGCCGCACTCACACTCGTGCTTGACCTGCGCCAGGTTGATGGGCGAGAAGGGCGAGCGCGCGAAGTGTCTCGGGCGGCGCAGCGCGCGCGTGAGGCGTCGCGCCAGACGCGTGAAGGGCGAGGCGCGCAGGTAGAAAGCGGCGCGCGTCTTCATGACGGGCCGCGCGCCCTCGCCGCTACCGTGCGCCGTGGCCACGTGGCGCGCCAGGTGCGCGCGCAGCTTGAACTCCTGCAGATCATACGCATTACATTCGTATACGAACAATGTTGCAATAAAAAAAGCGGCGACATTTTGAAGTACTCGATCTAAGCAAACTAACATTAGCAATGAAGACAAAAATCACTTAATACATTTAACGCAAAACGTATTAAAACATCTCTTCATTCTTCAAACAATTGATATAAATAGAATAATGTTTTAAATTCGTTAGCGCTAAATCCAATTAATGATGTGTGGTGCTAGTAGGCCTTAGTGTTATGATACGTTGGTCGCTAAGTCCCTAAAGACAGAAATCCACCGACTTTCTTGAAGAACTATTTAACATACCTTGGCGCAATTTAGAACAGTACAGCGATGTGGACGATGAGACACGGACAGCGCGGTATCCTCGCCCTCTCCGCGAGGTCCCTTCGCGACCTCTACTTCGGTCTCGCCGAAAACGCCAGCGGTCTGTCACAGATACATAGCCATTAGAAATATATTCAATGTTTGATTATATCACAAAGGCGTGCAATATGAGAATACGTTCAGACCTTTACCTTGAGACCTCCATACTTTTTCCAGTATTGCCAGCATGTGCCGCAAAGTCTGTATTGTAAATGCTGCGGGCCCCATGTGTACCACTGGTTTGAATTTGTCACTGGAAGCGAATCCACTCGTTTATTATATGATGCTATTTAATAAATTATTGTAACATGGGCAGAAGCTTGTAACCTAGCATATAACTATTTTGTCAACGAAAACAGTTTTTATTAGAGATATTTTAATCCAGCTTCACCCACTTGTATGTATGTAATTAGTGATGTACCCATGAAGAATACACAACGATATAAACGTATTGGTACCAAAAGGTATTGATGAATATTGAATATTCTGACTGAACCAAATCACCATTCGTTTATGAGAATGCTATTCTATTAGAAAGCAAATTAGTCGGTATTCCACTGACCATTCGCAAGTTACTCGCAAGTGTCTGTATTTCGTCTGAGTCATCTCTGTTTGTGTTTATTGATATATCCCTCTCAGCCATCAACAAGATACATATTTTGCGCCTGCGACTGCGCTGCGTGTATTGGGGTTTTGTACTTCCCTCATATTCTTGATCTACCGGATTTATTGAGATCGGTTAAACAGGTGAACCGTAATAGTATTATTAACTAAATCTAGCAAACATTATAGACGCTCTAAACGGGAGTGTGCTTATCGCTGAAAACCTAGACTTTAAGAGAATCTGTCACGTAGTGTCCGTCTATAATAGATATTTACTACACAGACTGATTTCGCCCCCCTTTTTAGGAACTTTTAGGAATTCTTGTGAGATAGCTAACATGATCACCGCGTGTACAGAGAAAACGATATTCGTTAAAAACGAATATGGCTATATTAATTATTAAATTATATTTATAAAAATACGTAGTCTGGTCATAAGTTTTGTCACATATGGAAAGTTAAATAAATGACACAATGAGTTACGCACTACAACCATTTATATATCAAATAAAAGGGTATAGAATACAGATTTAAACCACATTAAAATTATTCGAAATGTCCTCCTCTTGCTTCGATACAAGCCTTCAATCTGCAAGGCCAGTCATCAATCGAAGCACGCACGACATTCATGTCAATATCGGCGACTGCTTTAATCAGGGATGCTTTAAGTGACTCCAAGTTGCGATGGGGTTTAGCGCAGACCTTCTCCTCTAAGTGCTGCCATATTTTATAATCCAAGGGATTCAAGTCTGGACTGGATGAGGGCCAATCCTCATGCCTGATAAAGTCGATTCCACGGGTCGTGAGCCAGTTTTGGGTACTTTTCGCCTTATGTGCCGGCGCAGAATCCTGCTGGAATACCTAGTGCCTGTTTTCGAACATTGTTTGTGAAAGAGGTTCCACAATGTTTGTTAGGACTGTGTTTTGATATACGAGGGCACTGGTTTTCACTCCTTTTTCACAAAAAAAAACACCTCCGTTGGACCCAAATAGGACACCCCAAGCCAAACCATGAATGCCGAAGGGTGATGACCACGCTGAACACGTGGCACACGTTTGTTCGCTTCTTCACTAGAGTGTGCATACACTTTATCATTTTGTTTATTGAAACTCTCCACAACATTAAAAAAAAATTCGTCCGAAAAAAGTATTTCGCGGTATTTTTTTCTCGCGTACCGCCTTAACAAAACCCGGCTTCTTTCGAGTCTGATTTTCTTCAGCCGTGCGTTAAGAAGATGTGCTGTTTTTTTTCTATAAGCACGCAGTCCTAGGTCTTCATTTAACACCCTTTTAACAGTAGTTCTGCTTAGTCCCATCTGCAGAGCCAACATTTTTTGCTTGCGCACAGGATTTCGTTGGATTCGCACCTTCATTGCTTTGATGACCGCTGGAGTCCGAACAGTACGAGGTCGACCGCTCCTTTGTTTATCTTCTAATCTTGAATCTTCCCTGAATCGTTTGATAGTACGATAAATAAATCTCAGTGGAATTTTCAAATTTTTCATCATTTTGAAAATCTCAGTTGGCGCGTGACCGCAACGATGCAATGCAATTACTGCGACTGTCTTCTTTGCGTGTCCACTCCATTTTAGAAAATGAACAAAATTCCAGAAACCCTTTGTTTTTATTTTCTTTAATTATTCAAATTTCGAATGCCCATAATATTTTCCTCGGCTTGCATTCTAAATTCGAAATTTTACCTATGTGACAGAACTTATGGCCCGACTACGTATATTGTATGTATTAGAGTGTAATTGGATCATGACGCCTCATTACATCCAATTCCATAAAAGAAATAACATTAATTATCGTCCTATCCACTTTGCGAAATCGGTTAGGCTCATGTCTAAAACTCAGCATTTAAAAGTATACATAATAGACATGTTATAGCCTTTTGACATTTTTGAGTAATTCGTTCCAGTTTTGAATAGATTTGCGACAATTCACACACCAGACACTTGGGCCACTGAAAGTAACGCGGTTTGGTGGTTACCTTGGCAGGAGGCGCAGAGTTGTCCAGCAGTCACGGTGGCAGTACCGTTGGTGCCTCCGTTGAGCACGGCGGGCGCGGTCTTGCCGCTGCTACTGTTGCTTGTTATTAGTGCCGGGTTCGGCTTGTTGCTGCAATTGTAATCACATATTGATGAAGCGGAACAATGTTGGTAAGCTAAACTACGGTGTTAAGCTTTGGAAAGTAAAAAATAAAATGTTCATTGACAGATAGTTTTTGGTTGAGTATAGAACCAATATAATGGTATGTACAGATCTTTTCTATCTCACGACGGATTGGTCTATTGTGTGTGTAGAATAGTAAATACTCGTGCACATTGTTTCTGTGTGCGTAAAGGCGTTTCGGTCAATACTGAGCACTCCAGGTTTGCGCTGATAGAAACAAAATGTACGTGCATCAGACACAATTAAGACCAACCCGCCTTCGTGAGATAGAACATCTTTATCAAAATGATGGGGCACTTTTGAAGACACCTTTAGGCTCCCGGAGACAGGCGCGACGCGACGTTGCGACGCGTTTCTGGTAGAAAAATTTCCATAAAGTTTTCATAGAAATTGTTCTACTAGTTGCGTCCCCGAAATTTCTATGAAAACTTTATGGATTTTTTTCTACCAGAAACGCGTCGCACCGTCGCGCCTTTTATGCCCGAAGCGAATATTCTGCTTTTCACACCTGCGAGGTAATAAAAACCAAATCGGTGCGACGGTGCTTTTTTTTTTTTTGTTTTCATACCAAAGTTGAGGTTTCAAATTCAGATCACATTATTGACGAGCGTTATAATTCAGTACAACATTATTGGCCGACTAGACCCCAGGACTACATTGATTTACTTTAGATTAGGTTTGCATGATATATAATTTGACATTATCGAGCAGCACGTGTAGCATGACAACTATAGAAACGGGTTGTCTACGGGCTTTGTCGACAGAAGAATAGACAAAATGACAGATTGTGATTGTTTATCTGTCATTTTGTCTATTCTTCCGTCGACAAAACCGGATTCTATTGTGGTCATGCTAAGCGAGCAGGAGGTGAGAAAAATAATTAACTATTCAATTAATTAGCTATATAACGTCACACAGACAAACGAAACAAACAAAAATAAGTAAACGCAACAGAACATCACATCGACATAGTATATGCATCGTGTGGTACAAACACTCACTAGTTGGGAATGTACACTTGTTTCAGTTTGGACTCGGACTCCACCGCTTTGACGCGCTTCTGTTGCACGTAGCGGTCCGTCGTCTTCCACATGTAGTAGTACTCCACAAGGTTCTTTAGCGTCTTCCATGGCAACTGTTCAGAGAAACATGGTGTTAGAGAATGAAGTAAAATAATTCACAAGCTGTGAATTTAAACTAGTAAGCTAATGGTTATGATTAGTTCGAAAATCATCTTTTGGACTATTGAAGAGTATTTACAATTTAAGGAATAATGTTTGCAACTTGCCTGTTATCTATAAATAATACAAAGGTTTTCTACGTTATACGTAACTGTTGTAACCAATAACCATCAATATATTTATAGTCCTTTTTAAGGTACGCAAAAAAAAGTACAATCGTTTTATGTCAATTAAGGGCCAGATCACGCAAGAGCAATGAGAAAATAATAACAATATTTTAGATTCACACACATAACGTTCGCCTTAAGGTGCAGCAAAATTACGGCCCATCGACTTCGACCAATCGATGTATCGTCGCCGTGTAGTGAAAACACGCCTTGTCGTGTCGAGTCGCGAACACGCCGTGTCGTGATTGCAATAAACGTTATTTGACAGGGGAAGATAAAAACTGTCATTGACGTTCCCGGAGGTTCTCATTATGACCAATAGAAGGCATTAGAACCATTTTAGAGATGTACATGTTGGGTTTAAATATGCATTACGAGGTTTTCGACCCAAAAAATAAAAATGAAAAAAGAAGAGGTTTTCGAGGTTTCCCTGCACGGTGACGGTACGTAATCCGGCACTGGACATGGACCCATCCTTGTTGGGCACAAAAATTTAATACAATAGTAGTAACATGTTTTAAAGTACTAGTAAATAGGAATCCGTCCATTATTATAGCAGCCATAAGCCTAGTGGTGTGACCGTCGGACTGCCAAATCATAGGTTTCGAGTTCGAACCCACGGCACGCACCTCTGACTTTTAGCATTCATGTGCATTTTGTATTATGGGAACATCGTGAGAAAACTGGCATGCCTCAGAGATATTTTTCGACGGCATGTGAAGCCAAGTCAGAGGCCCATGGGTGGCATAAAAACTGACACCTGGGGGCCTACTCCTTAAGCGAAATCCGTAGTTTCGGCCGTCGTTACGAGCGTTTCGCTCTCCTTCTCACTTACGGTATGTCTGTAAGTGAGACGGAGAACGAAGCACCCGTAAAAGAATGTTGCAATTTATTTGTTTCCATAGAGGTATACTTACAAAGTCCTGCCGTATATCAGCGAAGTCCTTGCTGTACTTGTCGAGCGCCTCCTCGAACAGGTTGGCCTCGGACGCGGACCACTCCTCCATCTCGTCGCGACACAGCACGGGGCCCGACGCGGGCACTAGCGACGACAGCGCAGACTCTATGCTGTAGCCGGATTTGTGCAGGGTGTCCATCGCGTGGAACTGGGTGGATAAGGTTTATATTAATAAATGGTATATAAGTATTATAAGGTGTAAAATTACGCTTAACGAAGCCGAGAGTCACTTCTTCCCCGTGTTATTGTTTTTTTTTTCTTATACTGGTCCATATCTGGATACATTCTGGTTACGGAGATATTGAAAGTCAAAGTCTCAATCTTTTTTTTTTTACTTTTTTTACACGAAAGCCTGTTTTAAATGTCATAACTCAACTTTAGATGTCCCCAAAACTAGCAGTACCGTTGCATGCTTATGCACAATGATTCCGTGCGTTACATCGAACAATTTTTGACACTAAAAATAAAATTCGTTGCCCTATAATAATTTTAACTTAATGTTACTTAATTTTATGTACAGAATGCGTTGACAAGGGCTATGTGTGTTACCAGTATTTAAGAGACTCGTGAAGGAACATTACTTGTTGTTGTGATCTTGTTCTTGTAGCTGTAATAATCTGTAGTCGTCATTTATTTTCGTTGCTTATATAAATATTCTTATATATTTATTATGTATTTAATAAATAGCATATATATATATATATCTATCTATTATAATATATTGTATTTATATTATTATTATTTTGCACCAATGTCTACCCCATTTTTATGTCCACGCAATCACTGTCCATTCCAAGGTTGCCTGGAAGAGATCGCAGAAAGCGATAAGGCCGCCCACTGTATGTTTTGTAGTGTTAAATTTATTATTTACTATGTATTTTCTGGTGTACAATAAAGTATATATAAATAAATAAATATGTGATGGGTCTTTTTACACCCTGGCGGAGATAAGATGGCTATTGCCTATGGTCCATAACATTATCTCTTCCCTTTGTCGCTATAAACGATACCATTTGATGAAGACGGGTTCTGAAAAAAACATAAGCCTCTCCCGAACATCGCGACATTGATGACCTGTGCTTCTCGCACCCAGCACATTTCCACGACCTTCATTATCGGTCTACGCTTGCCGGTTGGTGGTCTAACCACGCTGTGCCTTCCGGTAAGCGGTTAAAACTCCAAAATGCTTCAAGGCAACAAGGGGCAGTATAGGTACAGAAGATAATAAAGGTATCACACCGCCTACTTCCAAACTCTGGGCTGCTACTGAGAAATTCCCCCTTCCCCCGTGCCTCGGAAAGCACGTTTAGCCCTTGGCCCTACGCCTGATCTTTCTCCGGTCGGATTGTCGTCCCATCGGACTATGATAGTGCAGACGACGAGGGAGATATTAAAATGTGTATGCGCCTGCGCAGACACAGGTGCATTATTGCATCTCCCGCGTCGATGGCTAGTCTCCGCCGAGATTGGTGGCCATAACCAAAATTCGCTTAGGACGAATAAAAATCACAAATTCATTCACTGACAAATAATGCCTAACCTGAACTGCTGGGTCTAAAGCATGAAAAAGAGTCCTTTTATAATAAAGGTGAGTACTAATGAAAGATTGTTGATCATTCATCCCGTAAAAGGGTTAAATAATCCCCTATTTAACCCCTTTACGGGATGAATGAACAAGACTCTTTCTCTTCGACAGTGTGCAGAAGTTCGTCATTTTTGTGATGGTTATACTATCAGGCACACAATTTGTTAATAACAAAGGTGGTACACATACGAGTGTGATGTCGCGGCTGGCGGCTGCGGCGGACATGTGCAGTGAGGGCTGCTTGACGCTGGACGAGCAGTCGAGCGCGCGCGCGAACGTGCCCACGGAGCGTGACACCACCAGGAACTGGTCGATCTGCCGGTCCGTGAGCCCGTGCTCCGGCGTCCACACCAGCGTCTCGAGCTCTTCACTGTTACGTATGTCCTCTTCGCCTAAAATGTACAAGGGATATTTAATACTTTTGCGTCACATTTTAATGTTATTCTACAAATTGTTTCAAATACATGCAAAACAAAGATTTTAAAAGCATTAAAATATATATTATCAGAATCACAGCTCTCAGTAAAATATTGTGTAAATACAAAGAATAATACGTACCATCTTTTAATAAATTAGTTACTTCAGTCTGATATCTACTTCCAACTCTGATTTCTCCCTTATCTGCTAATAAAGTCTTTTGTGAAGGATCAAATACTAAACAATAAAAAAATGCGTCCTGAAACAAAAAGAGAAACTCTCATGAAAACGTGTACAACTCAAACTAGACATTATTCTAACAATACAGTTATAAAAATATAATATAGATAACAATCTTTTAAATTGTTCCCATGACAACTACTTTTTAAGAGGTTAGTAATTAATAATTATGTCACTTAAATTTATCTTAATCCTACCTATCCTAACTAATATTATAAATGCGAACGTGAGTTTCTTACGCTTTTACGCTAAAACGGCTGAACGGATTTGAATGAAATTTCGCACATGGGTAGACCATGACATAGGATACTTTTTATCCCGATATGGGCCACTAGATAGAGACTTATACTGACTGTTTAATATAATTATAAATATTAAATTATTCAAATTAGATGTTCAATTCGTTGAATATTACAACTATGTAGCTAGAACTTAATACGAATTTTGGGCAAATAAAGTACTTATCCATGATAAAGTATTAACTATAGTCCGACCGCCGAAAGAATGCGTTCCTGTCACCTGTCAGTTGAGTACAAAAGAAAACGTGTTTTACGAATTTAAACTTTATTTGTTCCTAATCGTGTCCAACTAAGAGGTGTCAGCAACGCATTCTCTCCGCGGCCAGAGTTTATTGTGTATTTGTTAATACTATTATATGAAACGGTCGTCGGATATAGGAAGTGACATCAGATTAGGGCGTGGTGACATTTCCTAATTGAGAATGTTAGCGGCTGTGTGGCCTAGCCTTGAAATGAAACGGGATGAGTACCTACTAATTAGTCATGATAGCCATACACAGTTATTTGTCTTATTACATCTACTTATTATAGTTGTATGGTACATAAGATGGTGCTCATTTAAGTGATAATTACTAGAGAAAATTGATAATGAAACAATAAAAAGTCCCACGTTGCGTCTGTGATTAGGGAATGAAATTAAAGTAATTTATAGAATGCTTGTATCATCTTCCCACGTAAGTTGCATAACAGTCGCGGACGAATGAGTAGAAATGACTTCTATTATAATGGAGATTTCTAATTAAATTCAGTTGTAACTTTGTGCTACTTGCATCTTGTTTACACATAATCGTGTTAAGCTTAGGGAGCATTTAAATCAAAATCATGACATCATCACGCCTGAATTTCCCCGAAGGGTTAGACAGAGGTGTACCTATAGTACACCCACATTTTGCCAGTTATGTTTAAGTCCCATTAGGGGGCGAGCCTATTGCCATCAACCGGACACAAATCCAGAGTCCGGGCTGTTACTGAGCAATTGCAGATGGGAAAACCCAATAACACTTTTCCCGACCCGGGAATCGAACCTGGGACCTCATGCTCAGCAGTAGCACTTGCGACCACTAGAGACCAACGAGGTGCGAATCAGCACTTTTCGAAAGTCTAAATTACATACGACCGTCCCCCAAAACGCCCGCCCTTTGCCACTTCCTAGTGCTTTAGCTGGGAAGAACAGTGGCGCAACAAACTTCCCAGCAGCACTGCTGTCTGTTCAGTTAGAAAAACTTGATTCATAGGCATATTACATAGGCTCAGCTGGGATTTTTATCATGCAAAACATAACAGGATACAATACAAGACTAAACTCATGGTTTAAAAACATATTCCTATGGTGCTACTTGCAACTTTATCAATATTATTAAACATTCATTAGCAGGATAATGTTCTTAGAAACAGATAACGCCATACCTACCGCATGTAGCATGTAAAGTATTCAATTAAATCATGAATTTTGAAAAATCGTAGTTATCAAACGCACTATAGGTAATTTTTCATGCAAACCGTCGTCCTGATCATTCCTTCTTTTCATCACAATTGTGGCAGTGATAGCCTAGTGCTAAGGCTCGAGTTGAACCCAAGACACGGACTTCTGAGTTTTCGGATTCATGCGTATTGTATTATTATCTATCACTTGCTCCAAAAACGGTGAAGGAAAACATCGTGAGGAAACCGGCCTTGCCTGAGAGATATTTCTCGACGGCATGTGAAGCCAAGTCAGAGGGCGGATTTAAAACTCTGACCCCAGGTTAGTCACTAACCACACGAAAAGAAGATCACAAATTAAAGAAATATGACTTTGTACACTGGCGAAGCAATACGAGAGCAACGTCGAACCATATGCAACCAAGTCTTAAATACTTTCCGGTTATTTAGAAAATCTCGGAAGTTTGCCGGATTGGGTCACATATCATTGAGAACTTGAGAGGGTACCATATAAAACTATGACGTCCACTACTGAACATAAGTTGCCTTATATCTCTATTATACCTCTATAATGATCGCTCGTGGGAACATTACCATCTTAGCCACTTTTAGTAAATACCCAATCCATTTTCGGATAACGCTAATCCATTTAGAGGAATGTTTCCTTAGTCATTATTGACGATATTTAATACAAAAGTTTGACCTTTCTATTTTATGCCAGCCAGTAACAATTTTCCATTCCATGTATGAGAATTCAAATGATCCAAAATACAAAACAGTTTTTTGTAAAAACAATACTTAATAAATAGGTAGGTACGATGTTTCTAATACTGATTTATGGTTTACTTCATTTTGCTAGTTATAGTATTGTAAGTTATGTTAAATTAGCACTAAGGATGCCTTCTAGGCACTATCTATCGGCAAAATTTGCTTTCCTAATGCGAAAGGTCGCAGCACATAATTTTGAAATATGCAACAAAATTGAAGATGTGCAACATTTGTTGATGGAGTGTGTCAAGAGCAAGAATGAAAGGGAATCATTGATCAAAGAATATACATTGAACATTTTGGATGTTGGGCTAATTCATAACATTTTAGCAAACACTAGATCAGCGATTGCAAAGAGGTTATGTGGCCTGGTGAAAATTATGCCTAATCATTGTATGATTCAATTTCTGTTAGAGTTTATAGTTATAGTTGTTGTGTACTTTAATTAAAGCTAAATAGTTGATAAGGTACGATGGGGTTGTCATATCCGTATGGATAAAAACCCAATTTTGTTAATAAAGAATAAAACAATAAAAATAAAGTAATAGATGGACTAAATAAAAAAGTATGAAGGCCAACTCCTAAAGATACGCAATCAGGAACCGATAAACTGACAGTCGCTAAATTACTCAGTGCTACGGGCCTTCGTCCGTTTCATGGAAAGGCATATGGGCCAGAGTCCCTTGTTCCAATCTTCGGACCCAAACCACATATTTCGTCATTATGGCTTCGGATAGACCGTGTAGGGTAGGTAGGCTAAGGTCGAACAGCATCGAACCATTTCAGTCGTGGTTTACGGTTTTTAAGGAGTGGGCCTTCTACCAGTGGTGTTGTGTGTCGTTCGTCCGTGGCCGGTACATACTCACATCCTTATTGAGATAGCTGAGCAGCGACTCCGTCTCGTTGAGCAACGTGACGGTGCACTTGCCGCGGATGTGTGTTGCCGGCAGTGTTTCCACGTGCCGGGATAAGAACAGCTCCCGGTGTTTCGCCTGGTGCCGCTGTTTGGGCGCCAGGCCGTCCGTGCCTGGCAACTCGCTAGATTCCTCCTCCATCGCCGCTGGAACATACAAGTGAAAACGTTAGTGTCCAATTTTTTTTATGTTAGTGTGGTGTTGATATAACCGAATTCGGTCTTTAGAAGTAGTTGCCAACTCAGAATCGTAACGCAGAGCCGATAGGTCAGTTTTTGACCTTTTACGTGAATTTTTGTTCGTTCTAATGTTTGGAAATAAGGAAGAGGATAACTTCAAAGCTAATTAAAGGCACTAATGGATGTCACTAAGTTTAACTTCATCATTTCTGGATTGCACAAAACTGGACTCCAAACATTATCAGCACCAAGTTGAAGCCAGTACCACAAATCTGAGATCGGTAGCATAAGCAGTGTGACAAATAAATTCCGTAAATATGATCAAAGGTTTTCTTTTTGAAACCAATTTCAATATTATCATGAAGGTTAAACTTAATTTCGATAATTTTGCATAGATGGAAGGTTATAAGATGTCAGTAAGGTCAATTAAACATTGAATAGCTTAGGTTTCTTGTAATTGTAACGACAAATATTTCAGTTGTCAAATCATGAAATCAATATCACTAACAGACAGGGGGAGTAGAAGAGCCAGCAAATTGCGCGCGGAAACCATCTAGTGTTGGTACTTGTCAGTATAAATGCATACTTCTATTATTATAAGTTGTAGGTAAGCATAGTGCAGTTGCAATCAACGTTACAATTTCGCAAGACATCATCTCGTATTTATTAACAGCAAGTTGTGTACTGATGAATCACCGCATCCCATAGACGAGTGTCGAGAGCGGTCGAGCGGCGTACTAGTGTGATTTGCGTAAGAGCGGAAACATGGTTGCCTTGCGCGTACCGATTACCGATGCACTTGGATCACAGTGAGGGACCCTAATACGGACAATACTAATAATCTCTATAAAATAAGCGATTCAGTAATGGCATAAACCTCACGGTTTATCGTGATAGCTGTTATGGATGGTTTATAGATCGTAAAGTTTATGTGCGACTCCTTCATTCATGTGTTGATTGGAAAGGGCTCGGATCACATCTGACGGTGTGACTGAGTGTTGCCGCCTGCCGGTCGCAAGTTCTCTGCAGCCGTCGGTCGGCGGCCGGCAGGTGCGTTGCGAAACATGTCCACGTCAACTTATGATTTTTATGTGCCGATGTACCGAACGCCATTACGATTCGCGTTGTACCTATGCGTATCACACAACATGGTGGCCATTCCATTTGTTCATATTAAATAAGTGTACCCGCGAAGCGAGACTTGTTTAATGTTATCCGACAATAAATATCATCCATTTACCCATCTCGAAGTCCTTGAGTAACTGAAAGAATATCTTTACACACCTGTCTTTTGATAAAATGCTCCTTATTTTCTTTTGTTACTCAAAGTATGTCCGGACTATTTAACTTAAATTACTGCTGACCTTTAAAATTCAAACCAATTTAATGTTCCTTAAGCGACACATGTATAACAGATACGTTTTCTATAGGTAACACTAACCGAGGAGAACATTGATAGCTGTAAAATATTTCAAAAAGTTGCTCTTTGTTATAATTTTGACTTTTGTCATTAAACTCAATCATAAGTAAAGTAAACAGTTATTTTGGTTTTCTGTAGCATTGTAAAGTGAAACGGGGCGTTGTCGAAGGTAAACACAAGGGACAGCCGTTCCCGCGGGCAGACAAAAGCGCGACCCCTGCGGCCCAAAGTCACCCGGTTTGGCGTCGCGTCACGCGCCAAGATTTCTTCAATATCAAACATATATACTGCATCCATAGGTACAAACAATGATTGAAACAACAAAAATCAGATTAGGTTATTATGTAGGCCAATGTAGTGTTTGTTGGTTAGTGTTAAGAACGGGCTTCGGGCGACGCGGCCATCGGATAGGGGCGGGCGTTGTGGGGTGGGATTGTGTCGGCTACTTATTATTACCATGCATACACCTCACTAATCACAGTAATAACCGACGAATAATAATAAAAGTAGTTTGGTAAAATATACGATTTTAGAGCTAAATGGGGTGTGCTTGTGCGACAGATGTTATGCAGTTTAGAGCACAAAGGTTCCGATAATGGGTGACCGAGATACAAGCTTTCGCAGGGAATTAAAAAAATACAGACTTTATCAATAGCCTAGATTGCGATATCCTGTAAACTCATTATTAGCATTAATAAGATAAATGAAACAGAGCAAGGAGAGGAAGACGGGAAAACAAGCGGGCGAATTTAATTCCGTCGCCAATACGAGATGAGAGCGGTGTGAGGCAAAAAGTGGAAACGCGATTGTTTCGCTCTCCACCAAAAGCAATGGGATAGTGTGTCGCATTCCTAGTTTACTGGGACATCGATGACGTTGTTAAAATATTGCCGGATTATACATGTGCTGCAGTATTTTATACTACTTTATTGTAAGAACCTTTTAAGGGAAATCGGAAATCAGTCAGTAAAATAAGACATTTTCTTTTGACGAAGCCATGAGATGGTATTTTACAGTTTATGCTTATCGTATCAATTGAATCAGGTGTGCATTAAAATGATACATTACTTGCCCATACACCGGCCAGATACCGGTAAGATGCGCTAAGCCTTTTCATCGATACTATACAGTGTTGCTGACACAGATAGACATCACTAGAGCGTCGCGACGGCGAGGGCCCGCCATTTACCGCGGCGCCCCGGCCCCGGGGCGGTCGCCGAATTGCGGGGGATTTACTTTATGATAATTATTTCGATTGCGATCGTGAGGAAAGAGCCAGGGCGCACTCGAGTCGATCTCGAGACGACCGATGCGAGGAGCCCGTAAAAATCACAGCTTTACACCAAACCACTTTTTACTGGCAAGCAATTTGCACCATGATTGGTTGAAATTAGAAAGCAATTTCGAGATTCCAATTAAGAGGCTCTTAGAGGGTTGTTTCGATTAAATATAAAGCTTCTTTATTACATAAATGATTCGTAGTGTTTAAATAGCTCGTGAGAAAATAGATAGACTAGCAATTTATAAGTCTAAGCTATCATCATCAAGCGGTGTTGGTATTTAAGACTGTTCAACTCGAGAGATCTTGCCGAATCATGACATTATCTGAATGTGGCATTCACAGCCACAATCAGATACTGTTATTTAATTAAAAGCACATTCTTCCGTCACACTTTAGTGAAGAACTGCATTTTCAGCGCTTATTGAGGATTGGAAGAAAAATTAAGTGGTTAATACCGATCTAGCTGATGCAGGATGATCCGATACCAGCTCATACTTCTTAGCCAGAATATATGGCTGTACGCATGTTATGAAGTATGTTGTCTACACTCTGGTATAGTACTTATGCATTTTGTCATAACATTCCTAGAAGTAAATGGAATGCGGAATGACGACAGACAACATGCGAGTCGCATGAATACAAAACAGTTATGATAGTCATACTCATCACAGCAACAGTAACGTTTTTAGTAGATTTAAATAAATCGCCTAGCTCGTCGTCTCAGTTAACATTCAAGGGAATTGTATTCAGAAATATACTAATAATACAAAGTCATGATGATAATGATAAGAGAAATATGCTAAAATTAAATGAACCTAGAAATCGAATTTCGAGCCAGATGAAACGATCATTTGGAGAAGTGGATCAGTTAACCTGGATTAGTTTATGATACCTATTGAAAGGAAAGATTAACGTTAAGAAAGGCCTTTGTCTTTGTTATATGTAACAGAGAGAAGTATTAGAAACAACACAATTTGGTTTATTCTGATTGATGAAAAAGAACCAACAGGCTAATTTAAATAAAAATCTGCTGTATCTGGAGAAATCGAGTTTATAGTTTCAACTTTATTACTACGGTAACCAAATTTTTATCAAAGTTTTAAAATTGTGAGACAAGATATACTTGTCAGAATAAGCCCAACTTCTCGTATAAAACTTGCCCTTTTAGCGGAAAATTGACTCAGTTTTTGGATGTTGAGTGTCGGCTTCGTGAAAAGGGCTAGTTGTAACATATTGATACACGCTACGGTAAGTTATACATATTTTATATGAACATGAACCGTGGTCAAAAGTATTCCTGGGTCACTTGCTCCCCCGGTGACACTTCGACAAAGGTTGCTTCGAAAAGTCCAGCTTTTGAAGCCTGGCCAAATGAATATGTATAAGCAAAGTTGGGAGCATAAGCATGCATACAAAGAAAGAGCTTTGTTAAGTGTGTATTTCAGGTGTGTCGCGGCGTACGGGAACACATGAATTATCTATGGCTTTATCTAATCTTGGTACCACAGTGTCATTCCGAGTAAAATATTGAAGACTGGGATGTTATTTAGAGTAGGCAAAAATTATGTTAGCTTAAATACATTGAATGCATGTCCAACTTTACCGGGGGGAATATGGAAAAATGAGAAGAGTATCGATAGTTGGTGAAGGTTTATTACTTTCTTTTGCGTTTATGTTCTTCTGACACTATTAGATTTGATAAGCACTATGCTAGCGAACTAACGTAGTGGATTAAACACTCCAACATTGCAGTGGTCTACCTCGTTTGATAGAGTGGACGGGACCTGTTTGGCAATTTAATAACATGGGATTATGGATCTACACGCGTCACTACGCAACTAATTAAAGCGTAGGCAAAGAGAAAATGGCAATCTGTGGAGTCCTCCCCCCGCTAGTGGGGGGGTGTCGGTTACGTGTGCCCCCTTGGGGTGGTCGGGTGTATGGTTTTTCTGCTCGGGCATCCTTTGCTTACTTATTGATCCAGTCAAATGTGTGGAGGTGGCGCGGTGGGTGGCACGCCCGACCCCGCGCCCCCCGAAGGGGGTACGTCCAAATAAATCTGCCCGCCCGCGAAACACCGCAGTGACAACAGTGGCGGCCGGTAAGATGCGGTCGCACTGTCTCTGTACTGAACACATCCAGGGAGCCACCAGTCCCGGCATCGGCAGTCGTTGTCAAGCATTTATGTTAGTCTAGCATATGGTGTGGGGCATTTTAATTGAAATTATTTCAATCGGAAGGCGGTGGGCTCTACCTTACAGAAACAGGCATGCGCGCGATCGCAGAATGTACCACCAAACCAATGCTTCTGCTCTTTTCACAGGGGTCAATGACGTTTAGTTTCCCAAACACCGGATTAATGTAACGTTTGTCTAAAACTAATTAGTACTCGCTTTTAACGCAATTGCAATCGCATTCGTGAATCAATTTATTGGAACTGGGAGTTGAATAAGCTTAGTGAGATTGGGGTTTAATAAAATCCGTTTTCTGAATACAATTGTATCGCAAGTAAAAAATTGAGAATTAATGAATAGGGAATTGCTAATTTAACGATAACGAACCGATGATGTGACATTATCTTAGTGGGGCACAGGATGAGATTGTTACTGTCACACAGTAGGTATGAAGTTCATGCCCACAATGACCCGTGCTTACTCATATTAGCAATACGATAAAGATTTCACAGAATCACGATACATATAGAAACCATCTTCTTTATCTATTTTTAAAGCGTAGAAGAAGTCAAAATCTTTAGATCCTCAAGTCATGTTTAATTGTTGCGGCCGGAATGGTAATTGTTAAACGAAAACAGAGCCCGCATAAAACGAACAATTGCCTATGGTATGGATAGGTCGGCTTGTTCCTCAAAAGCTACAAGACTCAGCTAAACGTTCGGCATATGTTACACAAGTTCATGACCACACATAAACGTGTTTAGTAATTAATACAAATTCCTGACTACAAAGGACACGACTCTTAGGAGCAGACCAAGTTTTGGTCGTGTGAAAGTGAGCGAACTAGGTCGTCGACCCCCATGTTTTGATACGAAAAGAACATAACGAAAGTTTGATCTATGAAATATAGGACAACAAATATGACTTAACACATCAATAAAAAATTAAGGAGAACAACACAATGAATATTTTAAAGTTAGTTCTGAAAACATTCCAGCGTGACATGCAAATATGCAATAAGTATGTAGTTTCCAAAATTGAACCCAGGTCCACCATACATAAACCAAGAAATTAAGCCAGATGCGGCCAGTAACTTTCTTCAAGGCATATTAAAATGTGTTGTGATTTTGATACGAGTTCGTAAGACCAACGCATTATTTATATATTTTCGCTCCGGTTTTCTTTAGAGCAAAACTCCGAGCGGCTCTAACATTAGTGAGACTTGAGACGGTTGCTCTGAAACACGTGCAACGAGCAAAAGAGTGTTAAAGTATTACATGTCGGCGTTTTGCTAACAATCACAATAACAATTTTTTTTGTTTAGGATTTCATGATTCTTGCAAACTTGTGATGGAAATCCTACAACTCCGGGCAATGTTAAAACCAGCGACTCCCACTCTTGAGCTGGACTTCCATGAGGACACATTTTTAATTACTCCGCTGTTTCTATCACTTCTTACCAGCATAGAAACAACGCTAATCCAAGGTATGAACGTTAACGTTACTGGTGCGCCATCTAAAACCAGTTTTTCAAAACAGCGATTAGCAAAAACGTTAAAGGCGAGTCAGCCGCTATGTATGTATTTGAATATGTTGCACGAGTTGTTAAAGAATAGATAAGTGCCGTTATTCGGAACCGTCACCAGTTTCTCTGTAATGAGTGTATCGCTGAATCCTAAATGCAAAAACTTTGCGAGGCAAATGTTTGTACCGCGGACGCGGAGCGTTGGAAATGATACCAATGAATATTGCATAAATATATTTAGTCTCGTGGCCATTGGACATGTGTTGATTCCAACTACCTTTGTTTTATGATTTATTTATACGGTTCACGGGATGTCTGATCTGTCATGTTTTTGCTTCAACTAGTCCGGGTTTTCGGAATCTAAATGGGCTAGCCTTTTTTTTTTTTTTTTGGGTGGGAAATCATCAAATGACTCCTCCCGCTCTGGGCAGAGCGAGAGGAAGTGTCAGACTTTTACTGACTAAAACCCACCCGTGTTCCTTCCGTTGCCTATGTGCTGGGGCCGCGATATCCCTTTCGGACAGACCCGCAACCCCAGCAGGCATTGGTCCTTCCGGACCCCGTCAGTTGGTGCTGACATCCCTTTGAGGCGCGCGTGGAACACAACGCGCCGTCGACCCGGGCCTGGTCCTTATCGGACGGCGAGCTGAAATGGGCTAGCCTGAATTAGGAATTACTGTTACCTCTGATCTAAACTAATATTAATAAAGAGGAAAGATTAGATTTTTTGTATGTTTGTATATCTGTTTGTTTGTAATGGATAAACTCAATAAATACATAACAGATTTAAAAAAAATCTTTTACCTATAGAAAGCTAAGTATCAGCGAGCAAAAATTTAGAGATCCCTGCGAAAATTGCAATAATGTAACCCAAGGTATCAAAAAATTGCCTATAAAAGTCATTATTTGACGTGCGCTGGGAAAATGATTCATATGTAGAATAATGTTCAATGATAATGAACATGTTTATAGTACTCATGATTATCACGAAAAAGTCAGCGTCTAACTATTATAGGCAGCATCCTCGGTCCCACGTTACTTTTAACGTACATCAATGACCTGTGCGATCTGAACATGCCCAATAGGAGGATTCTTTCGTTCGCCGATGACACGGTGCTCTTGTTCCAGGGCGACACATGGCATGAGGTTTACAGCTGCGTTCAGCAGGGCTTTGATTTGGTCTAGCCATGGTTAGCTTCCCACAAATTAACACTATCAATTACATGGATAAAACTAAACATGTCTCTTTTTCTATCAAAACCTCTACCCTTTCCTGTCATAATATATGTATGTATAACAATAATTATTATTGTTTTTTTTTGTTGTTGCAATATTCATTTTTTTATGATTTTCCTTCTTTTGCTTCTCATTCATAGAAATTCAAATGCTTATACTATAAACTTCTGCAGTGTAGCTTAAGATGACCTAACACTGGAAGCCTGGGGATCCGTAACACAGGGTTTCCCTAGTACGAACTCCAGTCTCTCGCAAAAGGAGCTTTTGTCTACATTAATTATTGTCTTGTCCTAAGATGTTAATTCTAAGCCAACCTTTGTGGAGAGAGCAATAAATTATTGTTTATTTATAGTTAACTCACAATAACTGTTTTTTGGTCACATTAGTCAGTTTAAACACGGGTAGAATCAAAAGATTGATTGATGATTGATTGATTCGTATCATAATAATTATCCTTATTCAACTAAATAGTTTCATAATCAAGGTTGATTATCATCACAGTATGACCCTTGAGCAAAAGTTAAAACACTTAGAAAACGCTAAGGGAATACGAAGTAAAAGCGCAGGCGGGCGATGCGAAGGAACAAGAAATTTGAGGCTAAGAACTCACGGAGCGGTTGTCAGCCGCGCCCGACTCAGTGGCGGGTGCAGCAGGACCCGCAAACAATCGCGCAAGCCGCGGGCATAAACCGCGTCGTGAAATATATTATCTAAATTTCTATGTACTACGTATTCGTACGAGTGTTTGCGGTCCCGCTACCGCGGCTGGCGCGGGTGATAATCGCTCCGTGAGTTCTTAGCCTCACGGGAACGAAGTCGCGGGCAGAAGCTAGTTTCAAATATATATGCAGACTTATGAATGGTGAACGCTGTAGCAGTGGTGTATGACTTAGTTAAACTTTTGAGCTCCTTAAACTCTGAGTTGAGCTGCACGGTCACTGACTGGACAGGTCCTCTATCAATATCTCAATCTGTGTGGTTCTTTCCTCAAAAGACCATCTCAGACACCAATCTACATGATCTTCACATGATCTGACCAAGATTATGTCTAGACTTTAAAAGAGACTGTGACCTCTGAGTTTGTTTCGACCTTTCTTCTCGGAGTAATCAGATAGGAAACGCCGACCTCATCTAGTTTAAAAAAATATGATTGACGTGTAAAAGTGTTTTGTCCAAACCCACTTACAGAAATAAAATCATTTAACATTTATACTTCTATACTAATATTATTAAGAGGTTTTTTTTTTGAGTTTGTAGTTGTACGTAGGCAGGGGGGTAATCTTTGGAACTCCTGATCGGATTTAGAAAATTCCTTCACTAATGAGAAGCTACAGTATTGCCGAGTGCCATAGGATATTTTATGTTAGAACAAGAAATTTCACGCGGACGACGCGATGTCGCGGGCAGAAGCTAGTTGATTTATAAGTTTGAGCCTTGCAGACCCTTCTAGATAAAACTTTGCTTGTGTTAAAGCTCGTTTAGTCTAAACCCGGATGCCATCGAGATAAGAATATCGACTGAGCAAACATGGGCAAGCAGTTCAAACAGACTACTTCGAAAAAATATCTCGCAAACCACGTAACGACTCAAGTGCTTGAAACTTACAGACGTCTACGGAAAACTGCACGTGTAAAGCATAGCCTCTCTTCATTTCATTGTGGGGACTTTAAAACTGTTTTATTTTTCATGCTTTAGAACCTGAAACAGATAGTAACGAAACCTCAGACGTAGACTTTTCGAAGAGCAACGTGTGACACAGCATAGCAGTGACATAGAAAAGCATCGACAAAGCAGTTTAACCCCACCAAAAGATTCAAGATTCAGTGAACCTGGACCTGAACCAACCTGCCGGCGACGTCATTAAAAGATAATAGCAGGTAGATATCACCCGTGTCTCCACTATTCCATTGCCTACTCTAGGATGCATATCGGGTACGACTCGCAAATCCTTCCATACCCTAAGGTCATGTCTTCTCTACCATTACGCTATTGCGCCCCCAGGTCTGCTCCTTGATATGCAAAGGTCTCTGTAGGTAGCCTCATCAGCAAATCTTTGGGTTCATTCGAGTAATCGAGTCCGGTCAAACCACGCTGGGGTCGGTGCATTTCATTCATTCATTCATTTAGGTCGTGTTCACTCCAAACGTATCCTCAAACGCCGACTGGAAGCACTTTACTGATTTTCCATACATATTCCATCTTTTCGTTCACACCAAACCGACATTACGGTATTACGAGCTAATTACGTTATTATTAGTGAGTGTTAGTGAGCCTGCTCACAATCGCTGGCTGACTATACGTATGATGTGAACGCGGCCTTACTAGACTGACTTTAGTATGTGTAACATATTTCTTTTCAAGACCATATACATTTTTATCAACAGAACCATAGAAATAAGATATTGTTCAGTATTTTGGAAACAAAATAGTTTTATGTTTAATTGTGTAAGTACTCGTATATTGAACGTTAGACAATGTCAGTAGTCGTGTATAATGAATAGCCTTTATTATCAATCTCGCGCTCTAATTACATATCTTAATTAGTTCATAAATAAAATACGTAATTATTCAGACATCGGTTTCAGAAGATTGTTTTGCATAGGCCTCCCCACATTCTTCCACAGTTCCCGGTCATGGGTTTTCCTCTTCCACATTGGCCCCGCTGTCGTCTTAAGATGGTCGTCCCACCTTTTATCGGGCGTTTTCTGTTCCTTTCGCCTTCTCTTGGGTATCATTCGGCTAGCTCATTTCTCCTTTTTGTCCCTGATTAGGTGGCATTTCCATTTCAGCTTTATCTTGTATGATACTAATGATTTGCTACGGATTATGAATCCTAGATAATCAGTAGCAAATCATTCCCTTTCAATTCGTTCAAGTCAACTACGTTCTACGTGACCACTTGCTTTAAAAACGGTGAAGGAAAACATCGTGAGTTAGCATTTATTTATGCCTAAGAGACGGCACGAGGAAAAGGCTCATGGGCGGCTTTACAACTGATACCAGCTACCGAATTACGTAAAATATTTTCTTAAACGATTACAACTAATCTGTTTCATTTTGACAGTTCAACAACATTCGTTGCGTTATTTACGTTGTTGAGCAGATTTTTTTTTCAATATTATGAAGTAATGGATTAGCAATCTGTTTCAAAACGATTCAGATTCTGACTGATCGTGTATTACGCAATTAGGGTACAGGTTAGTCACTAACCACGCGAAAGAAGAAGAAGTAGCAAATCATTCCCTTTCAATTCGTTTTAGTCAACTACGTTGTAGCAACAGGTTACTTGTTGACTCGTACGCTGGTTTTTCAGTCTGATGTCACCAACTCAAAATTCAACAGCATTTTACTATTGGGTACCAAAACTTCCAAGTTAAATCTTAGCGCACCCCCTAAGGACCTGAGATTACTTGTATCGATTAGCTAGTATTGCAGATATAACCCAAATTTTAAGGATACTTCGCATGCAAACCAGTTTTAAGTAAGGCGTCAGTGCAAGTGGACCTAATACTGAATTGCACAACAATGTAAGTACGTTGATCTGCGCCAGCGCAGCGTTGATGCAACGTCATTTACTCGTAGTAGGCTTGATACTATAGTACGGTAAAAGCAACAAGTTGATAGTATTGCAATGTTACTTTTTTTTTTTTTTTTTTTTTTTTTTTTGGGTGGGAAATCATCAAATGACTCCTCCCGCTCTGGGCGGAGCGAGAGGGAGTGTCAGACTTTTACTGACTAAAACCCACCCGTGTTCCTTCCGTTGCCTGTGTGCCGGGGCCGCGATATCCCTTTCGGACCAACTCGCAACCCTGGCAGGCATTGGCCCTTACGGACCCCGTCAGTTGGTGCTGACATCTCTTTGAGGCGCGCGTGGAACACAACGCGCCGTCGACCCGGGCCTGGTCCTTATCGGACGGCGAGCTACCCATTGCCCACCGTCCGCAAGCCCGCGCCTACGGTGGCCGGAAGTCGGCTCGCGACTCCCGACGCCCGGGGCGTCTCCTGCGGCGACTAGGGGCGCGAGGGCGCGCATCTTGCATTTCCCTCGCGCGCTCCGCCTCCTCCTTCGCGAGCATTACTGCTTCGCAGAAGGAAGTGACGGCTTCCCATGCACTCTCGCTCCGGACCATGGCCTGAACCAGGGCCGGACGCGAGAGATCGCCGCTGCCGATCGCCTCCGTGAGGACACGGCGGTGCCCCGCCCAAGCCGGGCATTGCAATGTTACTTACAATCTCATATTTGTAAATATGTACTATTTAATCGGAATTATGGTCAGGCATTCTTTGAAACCGTTGAATTTGTACAATTCTGAACCTTGTTCTTAGACCGTACAAGTGGTGTGTATTTTACGTGATACGTGAACTTTCAAAGCTTTCGAGCTACAAAGTTGAGTTTCCGCCACACATTTTATTTGGAGGAAGCGAGTTTTTGGTACTTTTATTTGATATTATTACGTCAATTGTCATCCCGCCCTCCGCCGATGACGCTTGTCGCGGTCGGCGGCGGCGTGAGGCTTGGAGTGGTAATGTGGTAAGAGTGTAATGAGAGGGTCGGTCGGTCCTGTGTGGCGCCGCGCGGTGTGGCGCGCGGCCGGCCGGTGCGGGGCGGGAGGGCGCGCGGAAGGAATGCGTCGTTTTCGCATCGGGAGAAACGAATGCGTTTAAGCGTCGCGGGTATACAATGGCGGCGTGACGAGATCCGGTTCGCGGGCAGTGCGGGGGCAGGGGGCGGGGGCTCTAATCGATAGCCGGCGAGCGACGGCCGGGCGACTGCGGCGCATAGGTGACAGCTCGGGCCCAATCAAATTACCGGCCGTGGAGGAGAACTGCAGTGCCACGCACGCCGGAGAAACACGCCGCCGCCGCCGCCACCACCCGTGCCGACCCCGCGTTCCGCCGCCGAAACTGCACCGACGAGCTCCTATTGTCCGATACACCACCACCTCGCATACGTTCTCCTATGCAACACATTGACGGATAGTCGTCACTTATCACGCCGCCCGATACGCGAGACCCACCCCCCTAGCCCCCCACTTTGTACGGCTGCAATTTGTACACGAGCTAGGTAAAATAAGCCATGTGTGAGTTAAGGTTCTATACATTATGATAGCGTTCTAGTGTATGTATGGTTACCTACATCTACATATGAGAAAATTATATCTGATCTGCGCGGGCTTAAATTACTATTGTTAAAAATAATGTACCCAATGTTTTATTTTATAAAGGCAGCAAGTTCATAAGCCTACATGGTTCCAAAAAATGACTTTTAGAATACAAGTAATGCTAATGCTTCGTAAAATGTACCATCTGTTGCTAGCGGAGAAAGTCCTTACTCCTTACCACTAAGATGTCAAGTTTAAACCGAGATTTTCCAAGTATTGCCAAGAACTTTAAACCCAAGCACGTGGCTAGTAATGTGTTGACCGATTATGTAAACAACCGAGAAAATGCGAGCAAAGAGTAAGATTCAAAACAATATAAACAAATACAAATATGGATGAGTCGCTTTTTAGGTCACGAAGTTCTATCTAAAGCAAAGGGGTCAAGTTCCTAACTTACACAATATGACAAACTTTAATAAGATCTTTTCAAAATACAAGAAATAAATACAACGTTGTATTTAGCGCAAACGCTGGATGTTGTTACGGTATGCGCAAATTCGACAGCGTTCCTGCACCAAATACATCAACGGATGTAGCGTAAACGACACATCTACGAGTTCCACGGCTGAGGATTGGTGTACGCGCATCTAATTATAGGTTATTCCACCCGCGTACCACACAACAGATCCACGTTGTACCATTAACGACCTGTGCACGAATGTCTACCCTGTACCTACACATAGACATCGCTTCATATACCACATACGCGGCCGATGTATATATACAGAGAAATGTGATGTAACCCGTCACGCATACTGAACTCTGGTCGGTCGCAGTGGTGGAGTACACTCGAAAGATATAAAACGGCAGTAAAGGAAATAGTTAGCGACGACGACGCTCGGTAAAAACGAAACTTGACATTGAAAAGGAAATTAAATCAAAACGCTGCATAAAAGATAACGACACTGTAATGTTTCCACAGATCGATCGACTCATGTCGGTCTCCTCGAAGCTTATTTCGATGAAGACTGAAATAAATGTCGCTTTTATAGGTAGGTAATGAAGTGGCCGCCGCAATTAAATCGATGACATCATAGCCTCGATGCGTGGCGTGATGGGAAATAAAAGCACAATTCAATCAACGGGACGGCGACACGTTGGCCCAATCCATGTATGGACCCATTATACATAAACAAGGACTTTATTATTTAGAGCACATGCTTTAATCATCAGCTGAAATTAATTTTACTTATGCGAGCGAACTCAGAACTATAGCGAATAGTATGTGTCCAAATCCATATTAATCCAGCCAGCCAGCTGTACAACCTGAAGATGGTCTAAGGTAGTTGGTGGTGCTATGTTAACGAGGTATGTCACCCGCCAGTCACAGAAAATAACGTGAAATAGTGTTAACTAAAGTTAAAAAACAAGAATATCCTTGATAAACTTTCGCTTTAGCCATTGAACTAAAACCAGAATAGTGTCAAAGGTTCAAAGTTCGTGAACTTTTTACAACCCCTGGCCCGATCGTCTGCAGGTCTCTCAATTCTATTTATAAAACGCTTTACGAGAAACTATCTTCCAAATATGTTTAGTCCACCTCTACTCTATAAGAAGGGCAAAAGTTGGTAGCTAAAATATCGAGTATCGTTGGCATGGCTTGACCGAGACACTGTTTTGCCAAGTTACATATGGAAACGCAAGTTTAGACTCACCTAGCGCAGGGTCGAGGACTGCTTGTGCTGCTTGCTCCTCGCCGACCGGCGTCTTAAGGCATATTTTCTTGAGTTTCATCGCGATTGGTGAGTCTTCCGACTGGGCCACTGTAACACAAATGTAGAGTTAACACGATGTTTATTGAATTTGGATCTTCCAAGTACGGCCGATAGATATTGGATGGATTCACATAAAAGTTCTTAGTAAAGGCTGACACCAAAAAGTCCATATCTATACTAATTTACCCGTAAAAAAACGCTAAATAAAAGCGTGCTTGTTTAATTGAATAGTCGGTCCTGTACTAGAAGAAATATTGAACAATAATAAATTAATGACGAGCCTCACGACACCCTTTTGATTGCTATTACTTATTGATTCCGCGATCGATTACCAATGGCTTACATAACATTCTATTACGCATTGTTTTCCACACCTATTTTCAGATCTTGGTTTTCTTCACCCGTGTTTGAAAGAAACAAAAGTGAAACTTGTGTATGAGCAAGAACTTGATCATAACCATTTTTTTTTTATCCACAGCGGGGAATCTCTTGCCCTGCATCTCATCTGATGGTAAGTGATGATCAGGCCAAAGGTGGAAGCGAGGTTCACTCGGAATCCTCAATCACTGAGGTCTATCTTACCGCCTAACTGTCGGTGCGGTCCACTTCTGGCCCTCGGTCGTTGGGTCCCCCCAAAACTCAGATATACTTTTTAATCAAATCTTTAATTAAATCACATACAGTTTGTAGCTCTGGGCCACCTACGCATGCTAAATATACGTAGGGTGCTAAAATATTCAAGCTCGCTTCGCTCGCTCTTGTAACCTACATTCTTTTTTTTCCCAGACTTCTCTGCGTAAATCGACCGTTCTCCTATTTATGTACGAATACTAAAACAAAACCTTATCTATCCGGGGTAGGGTGCAAAAATTTTCGAGCTCGTTACGCTCGCTATATCATCCTCTATTAGTCTGATACTCTAGCTTTTCTTTTGATGACAAAGCATCTCCTCTTTCTGTATGAATAGTCAAAAGAAAACCTAACCTTTTTGAGGCAGCAGTATGCTAGATATTTCGAAGCTCATTCCAGCACAGGGGGGGGGGGGGGGGGGCGGCTGCCCGTTTAGTTTTGTCGCCCCGAGGCTTAGTGCTCCTCTGCTAATAACAACAGTCGATATGAGATTTAAAGGATATAACTGATCAGAGATGTGTTGGAGAAACGTCAGAATTTAAGTTTGTTCTATTTCGCATTATCGACGTCATTGTAATGCATCGTGCTGCCTTTCCACTTGGCATACAAAAAAAGCACATTGTGCTTTTTATTACGTTTTTTTTTTCATGCATTGTGATTGTATTATTTGCATACCTAATCTGTAACGATAACCATGTTTAGGACTTCAGGGACCATTGAGCTCATATATTTGTTCTTTATGTTAACGTACGTCCTCGGGGTTAACAGTTGATTGGTATTGTTTCTAGATATTGTTTTCATCGAGACAGCAATGTATTTAAGCCTAAGTCTGTTTTCAAAGTAGCAGAGAAAACGGCTCTGCCTATACAGGATGGTCCAAATAGTGACGTCATAAAAAAAGTAGATTTCTCATGCCCATTTTTATCCGAAAATACCCCATGTATGTTCCGCGATTCTTGATAGATTTCGAGTTATCATTATTTAAAAAAAAATATTGAGATTCATATCGGAACCGCTTGTAAAAAAAAACTATCTTTATTTTTACACGGATTTCTCATTTTTTTTTTTAAATATTTTTATGAAATATTCTTTTAGACAAAATAATCATCTCTGGGCATGCGAAATCAATTTTTAGGGTTCCGTAGTAAACAAGGAACCCTTATAGTTTCGCCATGTCCGTCTGTCTGTCCGCGGCTTAGCTCAGAGACGGTTAGTACTAGAAAGCTGTAATTTGGCATATGTATACATAAATTAATCATGCCG
Source organism: Agrochola macilenta (assembly GCA_916701695.1). Classification (NCBI taxonomy): domain Eukaryota; kingdom Metazoa; phylum Arthropoda; class Insecta; order Lepidoptera; family Noctuidae; genus Agrochola; species Agrochola macilenta. Next base: position 6,019,726 of record OU753570.1, on the reverse strand, counting down.
ACAATGTGGTAAAATAAAATATATTTTTTTTTAGACTTACACGTAAAGTGGGGATGTTTTTTTTTCTCGTCTACCCCATGTTGTGGGGTATCGTTAGAAAGGTCGATATTGTGAGTTTGTGAAAACCATTTTTGGATTCAGGGATTCGTTTGCGAAATATTAACCGCCAGCTAAATGGTTGTACTTGGATTTGTGAAAAAATTCACAGCAGTATATATAACGAAATTAAAAGGAAAACTATCAGAGGTATGTAGGCTGTACAGGTTAACGAGTAATAGTCAACCAACTTAAATTTGCGGTTTTAAAAACATGATCTCCCATACATTCCGTATGGGAGAACATGTTTTTCAACTACAATGTTAAGTTTGTTCTTGGGATAAATTCATCCCAACTACGGAACCCTTCATTGTGCGTGGTCCGACACGCACTTGGCCGGTATTTTATTATGACGTCACTATTTGTACCACCGTAAACGTTATAAGCACAAAAAGCTCGGATCGACAACTTGTCATCTACAACAATAACGGCTGCTTTGACGAAACGCTGAACTTAAAATTCACGCGAACGTCTGCGAAGTTTTAGTGGATGAATGATTAAAATACGTTGCTTTACAATATTATGTATTCGAAAATTCGACCGCGCATTGATCGTATTCTTCAATCGAGTACAAAACTCGTTTTGAAACTCGTATTAGTGGTTTTATGTATAGTATGTTTAAATTATTTTTTTCAATATTAATTGTCGAAGTGAAAGTTGTAACGTTAACTGCTTATTCAAGCGTACAGTATAAAAGTTTAATGAATAATGAGGTGAAAAAAGGGTCTATATACATAATGGTCAATTAAAAGTGTATAGTTAGAATGTGTAACAGTGTGCCAGGTCTCGTCTGCGACCTTGACGGCCTGAGCGTCGGCCACCGGAGACCGGGACGCCGCGGTCGTCGAGGGCGCGACTCGAGATCCCGGGTAAAGGTGTGCGTACACTGCCGACTACTTTAATATTGCCACGACCTACGACAACTATCACGTTATATGGATCTTTTGTATCAATATTAACTATCAAGTCTATTGACGTATTCTGTGACAGTTTATACAATCGAGCTCGATCGACTCTTGAGTAGGTTTTAATTTAATTACATCTAGCTACTGTCTGCGGCTTCGTCCGCGTGGACCCTAATTATTTTTCTAACATAAAAGTAGCCTAAGTTACTCCTTATAACATCAGCCAGTGAAAGTCCCGTCAAAATCGGTCCAGCTGTTTTGGAGATTAGCCGGAACAAACAGACAGACAGAAAAAGAAAAAACGTTTTTTACTGTTATAAGTACCATATAAACTTTTATATGCATTTAGTAAAAAGCAGTAATTTTGACATTACAGACAAACACTTCAATTTTATTTATTTGTATAGATGTCAATTCTAGCATGGCATGACATTGCTTTTAGTGTTGTGTTAAGGTCGTGATTTTTCATCTCTTGTGTGTGTAGTAACTTAATAGGAATTTGAAGTCGACAAAAAATGAGGGACTACCGCATTATGAGGATGAGGTGGAGGAACCTCATCAATCCTGGTTTGGTGCTTCTATTTAGAATTAAAACTGTCTGGGCTGTCGAAACATTGTGATTGTACAGCGAGCGCTTCAACATTCATGATACCAGTTTCAGGCGGTTTAGTGGATTGACAAGGTGCCGCGGGAAAAAAGCGTCGCGCTTATGTCACGTCACGTGGTGACGTGGTGGGCAGTGTACAGGCGTCACACACGTCGTGCGGCGCGATGTCGCTAGTGTGTCGTGGTTACGGCAGGGCAGGTGCAAGCGAGGCTGCACGCTGCGCCGCGCGGAGGCTGCGCCCACCCTTGCCACCCCGCGTCACCCTCATGCTCCCCCCGTAACCCTCCCGCGCACGCCATCTTAACAAATCGATAGGATATGACTGTTCTCCACTTCGCGGGTGCGACTTTTGGGCGCGGACGGAATGACCCCTCTTGATTGCGTAACGCAAAGCTCGTGAACAATAGAATCGGGCGAGATTCCGCCAGCGAAATGTAGCGACGTTTATAACAAACCCAACACTGCGGGCGAAGAGGAAAAATCTAAGTATCATAACTATACAAACAGAGCGAAGGGCTTTTCGCCTGAACAAATGTTGGTTTAGCACCTTCCGAACAGGATTCTTTATAAATAACAGTCGCTTTAAGTCGACTATACTGCTCTTACCTATAAAGGTCCAAGGCAGTTTCTGCGATGCCATATATGGTAAAACGTCTAATCCAAGTTTGCGTTATTAAATAATTAGCAATTAAGACGCAGCAATAATAAAGATAATAATAATAAACCGAGTTAGCTGTGGCCGGTGGAAGGGAACAGTTTGCGATGCGTCTCGAGGTTTACGAGGGCGTTATTCCGCATCATATAACCAATATTGCCAATGTGTAAACAGTTGTGCACTAGGCAGTAGAAGAAGCATTATTGTGTAACAATATTGGTCCACCTCGATTTACACTATAGTAGCATAATGGTTTCTGTGTAATTTATACCAAGTGTTTACTAACTTTATGAGGGGGAACAAAGTTTTGTTTGGGTCTTGACAATTTTTACTAGGGTCCTAAACGACTTCCGGAATAATACTATCATATCAAAATGTAGAACGTGCTAAAAATAATCAGTTTTAGAAATTACCCTGTCTCAAATATTTAATTTTCACTGGAGCGCAGTCACGGGAGGTCATTGTCACGGAGTTATTTTTAAAGTTCAATTTTTTTTATAGAACAAATCTAGAACATCAACAGCTTAGGACATGTACTTTTGTTAAGTTTAAGTTGTATAAGTAAAAGTAAATTTTGGCGAAGTGCTTGAAAATAGGTCACGGAGTATTAGACAGAAGATGATGGCAAATGAATTTCTTGTATTGATTGCAATAAGTTTACAAATATTTATAGTAACTTAAAAAACGTAATTATTTTATCCACAGACGCAGCTAGTAAAACCTTTTAGTATTATTAATTTAATTGAACTATAGCTATGTAGTGTTAATATCAAAAAGTACTACAGCTGAAAATTACTTGAAAAGTAGATGAAAGAAATGTGAATTGTCAGGAGTTCGAATTCGTTACCTGTGTACGCTTACGATTCATCCATTCTACTAAAATGGAATTTGGTGGCGCCTTTTTCATCAGCAAACAGAATTAATTCAATGAGAAGGTAATCCCAACCGTCCTATAACCCAAGCGGGAACGGGAGTAAACCGCGGGCCGCTCCCGCCATCTCTACTTAAATATTCACGCCCTCTAATGACACGATGTCGGCTCACTTTAACAAGGTTCTAGGTGGCCAACTAGACGCGCGTACTTGGAACCTTACCGAACCAAGCAATACGGAACAAAGAAGTTAAGATAACCATCCGCCGAAAGTGATCCAGTACGGAATGAAAGAAATTCGCTCCTGTGAGCGATGCAAAGGATAAACTGTAGGGTGAAGGTACCTTTCTATATTAGGTAGGTTTCTGGTATTCTATTCACACGCTTCCGATCAATATTTATCTTGGCTTCCTTACTTCGTGAGCTTCGATTGAGAATCAGCATTCGCATTTGTTGTGTTCGAATTCGAATGGGAAAATTGGGGAATTTGAATGGGATAAATGAAAATTCTCTGAACTTAATTGCAATACTGTATTTATTGCAATTAAGTTCAGAGAATTTTCATTTATCCCATTAAATAGGCAACTATTTTCATATTAAGTGACGCTGTGCAACGAAGGATATTGCTCTTCTTAGACGCGACCATTTTAACTTGGACTTCCTTATGTTAAAAGCATACATAAAAAAGATCGGGTGCAATTTATGATAATAAGTCCACATAAACAGGGTAGATTTTTGAGATGGGGCAGTAAGGGCAGCTACCTTAACCGTTGTAGCTACAGGAAAACGGTCTAAGGAGACTGTCCTTAACTTTTTGAGGCATTTTGATCTGCATTCACAGATTTTGAAAAGAAAAATATAGTCAGCAAGAAATTGGGCAGTTTTCACAAAAACTTTTTTTGATGCCAATCGATCCAGTTTCTTATAAGGATCAAAAAAACTCTATTGGACCGACTGTCAAATCCTTATAAGAAACAGGATCAATTGGCATTGAAAGTTTTTTGTGAAAACTTCCCATTTTCTTGCTAACTGTACATTTTTTGCAAAAGCTGTGAATGCAGATCAAAATGTTTCCAAAAGTTAATGACAGTCTCTTAAGACCGTTTTCCTGTAGCTACAACGGTTAAGGTAGCTACCCTTACTGCCCCATCTCTAAAATCCACCCTGTATTCATGACAATTCTATGAGTAGGATTGTTACCAAGGGCATATAACGGAATTAAAAAAGAAAACTATTAGATTCCGAAAAATTCAAAAGCATCTTCAAATCTGAGCTCCAGCCTGCTTCCCTGGCAGAACAAGCCCAGCGGAGTGGTTCTTTGGAATAAAGCGGATTCAGTTATTGTATAAGTGACAAAAGTATATGCGAACGGACCGAGTAAATTGTTCTAAAGATACTACATATTCATTGCCGCGTCAACTTCTCAGACTTAACGGTTTACAACTCGGTGACCGACGACGTACCGCGGTAAGTATCAACAAATTAAAAGTACACAAGAGTCATAACGATAGCGAAGCGTCATGTGACCTCGATATTATGTTAAGAAATGACAAATGAGGCAGTGGTCATGGTGTAATGACAATTGCCACAAGTTACCAGGAGCTTATATTTTATCACAGCTCTTAGTTTTACATCCGCCACGAAGACAAAGATTTAAGTTACTCAACTCTTCAGCAACGCTCGAATTTGGTTTCCATTGTCGATTTGGAGACATAGACTGCGGCAGACTGAGTTGATTGTTTGTTTGATGAATGCTTTACTATTTTTCAGAAGATGTTAAAACGTCAGTACTAAACACTAAGTGCTAATTAACCATGAAAATCGGTTGTCAAGGTATAGGCGTGTGATGCGGAGGAATTAGGGACATGTCGTGGAGAAAGTTTTGCAAATATCAACGAAACGATGGATGGCTGTGTGAAAGATGGTATGGCTCAATAGGGGCTGATTTCTGAGATGGCGGCTAATAGAGATACATGAAAAAGGAATACGTGCTTCGACGATGCTAAGTACAGAAGGATAATGGTAATGGGTTTGATCAAAGGTAAACTTGTCTTCGAAACCTCTCTTATAGATCCAGACCACATATTTTGTATTGTGAAAAAGTAATAATATACCTAAATGAGCTGACCTGTACACGAATTAGTGTGATAAGCAATTTATTTACTCAAACGATCTCACTGCTTAGGCTTATCACTATATGGATGACATAACTATAATGATAACGTGTTGAGATTGTTTCGGGAAGGAATACATTAGACGGATGATTAAAATCATTTACACATAACATAATAAAACAACAGGTTGTTTTGCTCTAAGAGGAACCTGCAGAGCGGGATCAGGAAAAGGCCGATGTTGTTCGGAGACGAAGGCAGCCGCCTCGTTGCCCAGTTAGAGCCGCGAAACCGGCAAGTGACCTTCAGTATGGGTTTAGCATAATATATGATACCGTCAATCTTTATCTATGATATTCCCAATACTATGCCATCACTAGATGGCACAATATGAAATTTTCTGTCGCAACATTTAAGAGAAGAGAACAACCACGATTCAGAAAGTTTTAGTAAAGTGATCTTAAATTGTTCTCCAGTATCTATTTAAAAACAGCAAAGAATAATATAATTAACAGTCACTTTATAAAATGGCAAGACTAATTGCTTGAATATGGCTAGCTACTAGCAGCCTCGTTTATAATAAGAGACTATAGCCGTGCTGGGAACCAAATGGACATCAAGCAGAAGATCAGGCATCGGGTCGGCCAATAATTTTGTTTGCTCACTGTCTTGATTGCATGGCCGCATTAGGAATGTTTAAGTTATTTTGTATACGATGGAGATGTTCTTTAACTTATTGATGGAAGAACATGTTATTGATCATTGCGTAAATTGAGGGGCATACTTTCTGCACGAAATGCCAATCATAGTGTATTGCAGGATCAGAGAGACGTCATTCGTTTTCGTACAATGCTTATCAGGGGGAACCAGACAAGTTAATCAGACCAATGCATCAGCTTCAGTTGGACTTTCGATTAAACTAAGGCCCGCGAACAATGACGTTCAGTAAGATTAATGCGCCTTACTGGTTTAATGTACAAATTCATGCGTCCATCGAGTTTGATATCCACTCGATATATGGAGCGGCTAACGGCGGCACCTGCAGAGCCTCAAGTATGACCTTGTCGCTAATACGCAATACCTACTTGAACGGTCAGCGATCGGCGTAACACAACTATTATGCGGAATGATTAAATAGAAGATATTATGATGTGGCAAAAAATTATACGGACCATTTAGCCAAGACACGTTTGGTACAGACTGTTTGTTCTTGATAAACAAGTGTGAGTTTTATGTTCATGTTAAGTAATATCAGGGAGTATGATGATTATATCAACGGTTTGTTATCAGCTAATCAAAAAATCTTTGTTACTTTGTAAATGTTCGTATATAAAAAAGTACCGGCGATTGACTTCAGTGTGCTCGCCGCTTAACTTCTGTGAGACCGGTAACTTTTTCCCTCTTTCACTTCCTGATAAGGAGTACTTCCCGAATAATTGTTATATCCTCAGATAGTTCACAAATGGTATCTGTACCCTAAAAAGCGTACAACGATACGTGTTTGCCATTATAGTATACGATTACGATACGATGTCACCGCACCACTACGTGTGCTCGCAGTGAGCCAGCAGAGCGACGAAACGGATACTCGCTTCACCTGCTCGCTTCCGCTCGATAATTACAAGAAACGCACTACTAACAAAACATTATTATTATTATGCGTTATTGTTTTCTCTTTATACTATTGTCGTTAACTTGATACGATTGGTTAGAAAACTGGAGTACGTTATGATTTGAGTAACACGACGAGGGGTGCACCAGGTAGCTGAGTAAGATGCGGCGTTCGTTGTAGAAAATCTGCAGAGTTAACGACGCAAACGCAATGACAAGTTGTTTGTCCAAATATGGCAGCTTACTGTCTCAAATATTGTTGAGGCTGGTTTCAATGAGCAAGACGCTAGAGTGTAAGCTACGGGTGTTGAAACAATGCGACGGTCTTGTACAAGTGCGGATCGGTCGGATGCGCGGGGGTCATCGACCCTGTGCTCCCTCCCCGCGCCGACCGCGGTCTCACTTTCGATGCGCCCGAGGCCTCCACGAGTCCACGTGCCCGTGCGCAGCCACCGACGCCGTCGCTGGTGACGTCATCGCCTCCAGGACCACGCGCAACGGTGCTACTTGCCAGAGCGTGAAGCTGTTTGTGCTTTTCATTAGAATACCCATGGGAACCATGCTAACAACGGACGCCACAGTCCTTTCCCTTACTGACATAGTTTAAATTGTTCGTATTCGTAACGTTCTGGTAATTTGAAATTTTCTTACGAGCAAACTTCTTGTCAGTAACAGCTACTGCGATGATGTAAGAAGTAATCTATACATCCAAATAAATAAAATTGGAGTGTCTGTTTGTAAGGTCAAATAACGGATATTTAGGTACTAAATGCATATACATAGTACTAGCTTTTGCCCGCAGCTTCGCTAAAACTGTCTGTCTGTTCCCCTGTTTTTTATATTTCTATGGTTCCGGCTAATCTCTGAAACGGCTGGACCGATTTGACGGGATTTTCTCTGGCAGATAGCTGATGTTATAAGGAGTAACTTAGGGTACTTTTATTTTAGAAAAATAATTAGGGCCTACGCGGGCGAACCCGCGGGCATCGGCTAGTAGAACAATAAATTATAGCAAACGTTTTTTAGGGTTCAGACACACAACAAGGAACTGTAGTTTCGCCATGTCCGTCCGTCTGTCTGTCTGCGGTTTAGCTCAGACAGTCTTAGTACTAGAAAGCTGTAATTTGGCATGAGTATACATATTAATCACGTCGACAAAGTGGTTAAATCGAATCATGAAAAAAGTTTTAGGTACCTCCCTTACACGTAAAGTGGGTATGTTTTTTTCTCGTCTATCCCATGGTGTGGAGTCGTTGGAGGCCGTTCAAAAATATTGCGGGTGTGTTAAAAGCATTTTTCGATTCAGAGATCCATTACCCTAATTATTTAACTTTAAAGTGCTAATTTTTGTTAGAGTCAAGTGTTCCTGCCAGCTAAACGGTTGTTTTTATGTGAAATAATTGACGGCACTAGAATTATATATAACGAATATAAAAAGGAAAACTATCACAGCTAAGTAGGCTTTACAAGTTAACGAATGACAGTCGAGCAACTGACATTTGCAGTTGGAATGTATGGGAGAACATGTTTTTCAACTACAATGTTTAAGTTTGTCTTGGGATATATTCATCGCAGCTACGGAACCCTTCATTGTGCGTGGTCCGACCCGCACTTGGCTGGTTTTAATTCATAACTTTAATTATACAATATTATGTAAACTTACATAATTATTAGTCAGCTCAGAAGAACAGGCAACAAAACACGTAGAACTCTGAATGGTGAGAAAGTGCGAAATATCACGCATCGGTGTAAAGTACAGGCAAACGAACCTGTAAACTACACTAAAACTATAGGAAGCTACATGTTTTGCCAGCAGATACATAGGAGAGTAAATCGTGTCAGGCCTTTTGTACACACACGTTTTTCTTGCTGTGAAAAACTCTAACAAAACAATTTCTAAGAAAACTTTACGGTAGAACAATTACCGATGTCGCGTCGCGCCAGTCTGCACAAAGCTTTATTCGCCGTCTGTAGACACGGTCGTTGTTGTATAGATCACTATAGAAGCTTGTTGACAGATACGTCTTTTCTACGGCGCGGTTTATACGCCGTATGTGGACACGGTCGTTGTTCTATGGATCACTATGGAAGCTTGGTGACAGACACGTTTTTTCTCCGGGGCGGTTTATACGCCGTGTGTAGACACGGTCGTTGTTGTATGGATCACTATGGAAGCTTGTTGGCAGACACGTCTTTTCTACGGCGCGGTTTATACACCGTGTGTGGACACGGTCGTTGTTCTATGGATCACTATGAAAGCTTGGTGACAGACACGTTTTTTCTCCGGCGCGGGTTATACGCCGTGTGTAGACACGGTCGTTGTTCTATGGATCACTATGGAAGCTAGTTGGCAGACACGTCTTTTCTACGGCGCGGTTTATACACCGTGTGTGGACACGGTCGTTGTTCTATGGATCACTATGGAAGCTTGGTGGCAGACACGTTTTTTCTCCGGCGCGGTTTATACGCCGTGTGTAGACACGGTCGTTGTTCTATGGATCACTATGGAAGTTTGTTGGCAGACACGTCTTTTCTACGGCGCGGTTTATACGCCGTATGTGGACACGGTCGTTGTTCTATGGATCACTATGGAAGCTTGGTGGCAGACACGTTTTTTCTCCGGCGCGGTTTATACGCCGTGTGTAGACACGGTCGTTGTTCTATGGATCACTATGGAAGTTTGTTGGCAGACACGTCTTATCTCCGGCGCGGTTTATACGACGTACCGTAAAGAAACCGTGCCGTGTACAAAGGGCGTAATATGAACTAGTTAACTTTGTCATCTCATTTTGCATAATGCACTGATTGCCGTCAATAATTTTAATCTATAGCTTCAAAGTTAACATCGTGTGATGCTGATGCAAGGTGATAATGTTGGATGTCGTTATGATAACACATTCTGCATTGTGTTTCCTGTACCTAATTCAAATAGGAATGAACACCAACACTACCATGCTGCAAAACCTATTGCCGCTGATGCAGGCGAAAGTTATGGTTGACAATACTGACATGCAGAAGAGTTGATATTATGGCAAAGTTTGAACTAGTCCTGATGACCATTTAAGGAGTTAGAAGTGAGGAGACCGGAACTATAGGTACGATGCCTGGGTAAAAAAAAAGAAATTCTAGTTAGTCCGTCAGTCAGTTATCATATTAATAAAAACTTACTTAGATAAAACGCATTTTAGGTTGGGGAGTTGGGGTCGCTACGTCACTAGTATGTATAAAATCTACATACTCGTGACGCCATGGCACATTTTACCTCAATCTATCGCCGTAATCTTTAGATTACGTAAAAAAAAGAAAAAATACTAATAATATTTTTTTTATAATCTCAAAGGAAATTTTCAGTCATCATCCCTATTACTTAACATTGTTGATGTCGATTTTGCCAACGGATTCAGCATCATAATGATCCGTTGCCATCTTCGATCAACAATATTGTTGATCGTAGGTTGGTATCAACACACAACGACGGCCTAACAAGGATTACCCGAAGCGTATGTGGGTGCATAAATAACAAACAAAAACAGAGACTGGCAAAATATCTGTATGTCGAACAAATATATGCCGCGATGCGGAGATTAAGGGATCTCGCGCACTAGATGGCCTCGACTACGACCGCGACCAGGTAAACTATAGAAACCGATACGAATCGCGCACTTGGTCGCAACGGCCAACTAGCTGCACACCATACAATACCACACGGCCACAACTCCGGCCAGTCGTGGCCGTCTAGTGTGCGAGGTCTTAGCACCGCTAGACGATACCGATGTTAAGGCATTCGGCCACAGCTTACATCTAGAGGTTTCTACAAGGCTGTGCTGCCTAAACCACCAGACTAGACCAGCGTGTTCACTTTTGTAGTTTTTCCGATCTTGTTTATTATATCTGACTAAGTCCATTAACCCCATATTGTTTACATCAATGAAAACAAATGTCGAAATGCTTGATGATAGTTGAGTTATTTGTAAAATTTATCGCGACATCAACCCGCCAGCATTTTGCTTGGTAACGAAACACTAGCCAGTTGTTAAAGCTGGGGATACATTACTAGTCCCAGCGGTAATTACCTAAAGCGGATTCCATATTATTTTATTTTAAAGCTTGCATTAAATCCAGACTTTTCGGCTTATTACCGGAACATCAGATCAGCTCAGTGTTCTGTGAGTGTCTTGGAAAGGCATTACTCATTATGTGGGTACTTAATGTGTTGTTGGTGAGAATCCGAATGTTCAGTATGGTTGGACCGACAGAGAAATGGGGTTGTAACACAAATGAATCTGTAAAAAGTATTGCATATTATTGTACTAACAGTTTCCCATAGATAAACAAAGACACCATCATCATCTTCACCAGTTCACCTTCGGGGGTGTTGTTTTGACCGTTTCAAAGTTAATTTTAAATTGACAGATTTAGATTGAGAGATTTTTTTCGGTTTTTTTCCGCTATCACTTATTGCTCAGTCAGGGGTTTCGCGAGCAGTCTTAACAATGTTGCAGTAATCGACTCAACTCGTGTAAGCAACCATTACACAATCGATTGCGTAATAGAAAGTTGTGATTAGTTATCAACCAGATGGTTTAAAACATTCTTTTACATGCGTCAGACAGCCAAATATTTCTGACTCTGTAATGACCACTAAACTCAGTTTATCCACGAAATCCAGGATTGTACAAGTCTCTTAGTCTCACGTTGCGGTTGTGGTAACGAAAACGTATGAACGAGTTGTATACAGATATTTCAGAGTTAAGGGTCGTCACACACTTTGAAGATAATGTCCAAGCCACCCTGTATATTATCTTCAATGTGTGTGATGAGCCACTTCAAAGTCTGTCTGATGCACTAAGATCAAAGTTGACGAAATAAGCTATGAGCTATGATAATTATGTCAACTGATAAAAATTGTAATTAAATGTAATAAACGCATGGGAAATGTGATACAGATATTATAATTAAGTAAGTAAGTATGCATTACATATATTTGAATAAATTGTGAGTTGGCAGTGAGCAGGCCGCGTAACGGTGTCTAGTATCGAAGTCGTCGGCGAGGGTCATCGGCGCGTGGCGACAATTAAAACCGGGATAAGTGTTGCGTGTACCTGCGAGATGAGGGCGCTACGGTCGATACGAGGGGAAGCACCCGCGAGGAGGGGGGGCCATTCGGTTAAGGAGTTTAGAATACAAGTCACGGAGTATTGATGTCTGCCGTGTTATTTTTATTGCGTAAAAGGACAACTATGAAACAGTCCCTAGCTCCCCCATCAACCCGTGCTACTTCGTCCGAGCGATATCGTGACGGTAGATTGGAAGGTGTATGACGGGCTGTAACGACGTATTGTCTATCTGCAGGGAGCCTTTGTCTAGTCAGGGTTACAACAGTTTTATTTTTATGGCTCGCTTAAAATGCCTTTCTCGCATAAGACCTTTTAAACAAATCGCGTATTTGGTTTGGTGAAGCGAGTTACATATTTTAATTCGTTTATGGAATAATAGATTTCCATTACGTGTGTTAAAAAAATAAGCATGTTTTCAGCAATTTCAACATCTGCGTCACAAGACGTGTGGGTGTTGAGGCGGCAGACAGTGTGCGGGGGTGGGGCGGGGTGCGGGTGAGCCAACTCTTCATTCCCATTTAGCTACTGAATTGTACAGCGGGAGGAGGCCATGATTATGTTTACTAACCCCGGCCGCCCGTGCCCCCGGTCTACGCGGTCCGAATTAACACACGATCTTTGTCCCAAAACTCGGTCTTTACATAGCCACCCTGCCGATCGGTGTTGCTATGTGCGAAACTGCGAATGGCGGATATGTTAGCACTGTGTTTATCCGTTCGATTGTTCGAGAACCAAATACAGAATTGAACGCATTCTATTTTGAAATGACTCACATAAACACTAAGCAATTGAAAATACTTGCTATTTTAGGTTACATTAAAATTACATTATCTCTTTGAATAATTAATTAAATGTAAGTTTAATCAAACTGGTTTTGTAACTTATATAATATAGTTTAGTTATTCTAAATGTTGTTAAAAAATTGATTTGATAGAAGAAGGAAGAGCAGGTATCCCACATTTTGTTTTGTAAAAAATAAACATGCTTATAAACAGTAAATCAAGGCGCGTGCCCACAAGGCGGCGCGGCCAGACGGCAACCACAGCATAATCAAGTGTTATGATAAAGTGAAACAAAAAATATGGGTTCACTCACTGTATGATGTAATATAGTAAAGCTACTATAGAATATATTATTATATTTGAACCAAGAGAAACAAACTGATTCAATAGCAAGCCGTTAGTGTTTGCCTGCCCAAATCGTTCTAGGTTCGACTCCCAATTTTCTCAGATCAGACAGAAATATTGCATCTATTTCGGTCTCAGGAAATAACCAGAGGGGTAATGCCCGTAATTTTAGGAACGGTCGCATTCTAATCTGTTTCAATCTGTCAAAAATACTAGTTCTTGCCATTGATTGTCGCGGAGATAACACTGTGACTTGATTTTGAACGTTTTTAGAAATACGAGAATTGATCTGCAGTTCGGCGTCAGCCATTGAAATGTCCGGTAGAGCCTCGTACCGACTAGCGCGACGCGACTCCAACAACACAATTTCTAAGAAAACTTCACGGTATAACAATAACCGGTGTTGCGTCGCGCTAGTCGGCACGAAGCTTAAATCGAGCGAGTCCTACTAGCGTACTAGTTATTGCTCTGAATCTAATACCACAACGTGTGAACTGTCAGTAAGTGTACCTCACCTACTCGTTCCACCACAAGCGTGAGTGACTATCAAAAGGACATTAACGTTAAAACTAAAAGATAGTCAAACAGAACGTAACTTAACACTAAGTAAAACTACTGCCGTGATGTGATCCTGTGTACCGAGTTGACCCACTGATCCTCTTTACGCTGGCGTTGGTAATCGTCTAAAAACTCGACCGCGGTGAAGCCAGCCCCCTGACCACCGGTCGCGCGAGTGTAAGTAACCGGCAAGCTGAACAATTATGCATTCATTCAATACATTCATAGTGATGAATAAAAGGAATAGTGAATTAAACAACAGTGAAAAAAGCTGTTTTTTTTAAATACAGCATGGTATATTTTCCATTTGTAAATTAAGACCGAGATTTTTACTACAGGGCAAAATTAAGAAAATTCGTTTGTCTTACAAAAATGATATACAGTTACCATTTCATACCAACTCCAGCTGCATATCTAATTGATTTTTAAAAACTATGCGCTGCCATATCTATATACAAATGGCTACACTTCCAAAAAGCTTAATAGGCTAAGTGTTACGACCGAATACTTCACAACATTAGGGGCATCTGAATGTTTCGAGTGTCGTGGCGGCTACATACCACACAGGCTGCAGGGTCTTTACCACGCGGCTGGGGGCGCGTTCCTAGCGCCAAGCGCTCCCGACAACGTTTACGTAACACTGTCTTTATGACACCTCTGATTAAATTTACGAGACGCCCTTGATTCTAGATCCTCGAGTAGACACAACTGGACCACTTTGCATAAGACGAGCGTTGTGGAAAGAATTTGAGAGTGCAACTGCAACCAGGCCGCAGTCGACGCCGTCGGGACATATTTTTAGACATTTATATGAGATGGTAGATCGAGGTCGACTACGATTTAGTTGCACCCTTGCAGCACCAACACTGCAGGCAGCTGACAGTGCAGAACATGCAACTACGTTCTCGTAATTTTATTAATGGAATTTTGTATTTTGCCCTTACTTGTAACTAAGCGACAAGAGTGATCACGATCAGTGATCAACGCGTCGACTGCGAGTAATACTAACCAGTCAAAAGAGGCGTCTCAACTTGTAAACTGATTGCGACAATCTGGCTACATAACGTAGGAAAGAATAGGCGAAAATTTATAGGATTCGAGAGAACTCAATTTTCATATTTTTTTTTAAATTTCGCAGAATTCTTTACTAAATCCAGGGTGGATTTTTGAGACGGGACAGTAAGGGGAGGTACCTTAATCATTGTAGCTACAAGAAAACGGTCTAAGGAGACTGTCCTAACTTTTTCAGACATGTTGCATTCACAGATTTTGAAAAGATATGTGCAGACAGCAAGAAAATGGTCAGTTTTCACAAAAACTTTTTTTTTATTCCAATCGATCCTGTTGCACATATTTTTTCAAAATCTGTGAATGCAGGTCAATATGTCTGAAAAAATTAAGGACAGTCTCCTTAGACCGTTTGCCTGTAACTACAGCGGTTAAGGTACCTGCCCTTACTGTCCCGTCTCAATATCCACCCTGTTTTTAGTAACGAACTATGGGATATTTCCAAAAAAACATGAAAATTGGATTTTCTCGAATACCATGAATTATCACCTATGCTTTATGAAGTGCTTTATTATTGCAAATGGGTCACACTATAACGTCCCGAAAGGAGTAAAGGCTTGTACAGACCAGCGCGACTTGTCGCGCGACGCGACACCGGTTATTGTTATACTGTGAAGTTTTCTTAGAAATTGTATTGTTCGTGTCGCGTCGCGCGACAAGTCGCGCTGGTCTAAACAAGCCTTAACACAAACTACAAGTCTTCCTGTATATGCACAAACCAAATAACTGCAATGTCTACTGTACCATATTCTGGCAATTTTTATATTTTCTGGATTCGCAAGGTTGAAGTTAGGTTAAACTTCGAACAACTCGATATGCAATTATAATTTTCTAGCGAGACAAAGAAAACATTACCTATACGGATGACATCGTATTTGTAAAAGGAACGAATACACAACTTCTCAAATGCATACAATTCAATCTGCCTAGCCTTTTCCCAACTATATTGGGGTCGGCTTCCAGTCTAACCGGATGCAGCTGAATACCAGTATTTTACATGGAGCGACTGCCTATCTGATCTCCACAAACCAGTAACTGGATAATTACGATACCCCTTGGTAAGACTGGTGTCAGACTTTCGGGCTTCTGACGACTCGTAACGACTGTCAAAGATCCACGAATGACAGCCGGGACCAACGGCTTAACGTGCTTTCTGAGGCACGGAGGAGTCTCGGTATGTAAAGATGGTCACCCATCCACTGACCAACCCCGGCAAGCGTATCTTAACCTGATGGATCGACTAGTGTGGCTGTTGTTACTTAGCCACGAGGTCCTCGTGCCCAAATGCATACAATTAAATAATCAAATAGCGTGCTAGCGTCTGCAAAGT
Organism: Agrochola macilenta; assembly: GCA_916701695.1. Lineage (NCBI taxonomy): Eukaryota > Metazoa > Arthropoda > Insecta > Lepidoptera > Noctuidae > Agrochola > Agrochola macilenta. The sequence continues at coordinate 6,003,670 of OU753570.1, read as the reverse complement.
TGAAGCCATACAACGCTATTCAGTTACAGGGACGCCTAATGAAGTCGATAAGATGAATGTTTAGGTTTTAATTAGAATACACTTATGTCGCCAGAATGGTTCGTTTTCGTACTGGAATCGTGGGATACTAACAACTCATACCCATTACCCAGTTTCTAACTGACCTAAACTATTTCGTCTAAAAGAACATTGTAAGGGGTTTGATCTATTATATAGAATCATTTTATTCGAGCTGAACAGACAGCTGTGCTGCTGGGGAGTTTGTTTCGCCACTTTACCTACACTACTTCCCAGCTAAAGCACTAGGAAGTGGTGAAGGGTGCGCGTTTTGGGGGACTGTCTTATGTAATTTTGACGTTCGAAAAGGGCTGATTCTCAGCCTAGTTTGAATGATCAAAATTCAAATTGAATTTTTGAATTTGGATCGCAATTTCGCCATAATGGCACCAATTCTGTTGTGAAACCTATTCCCTTCTTTTAGTCACACCTTTATAACACGAAAAAGACCTGTCAAATTAGTTTGAGTATAAGGAATTTAGCAGAAAAAGACTTGTGGTAGAGCCCAGAGGGTTTTTGAACAAGCATAAGCAGGGCGAAAAGTTGATTGCTTGGTTGCCGCACCTACTCAGGTGCGGCATGATGAGAGAACACCGATATATATTTGAAAAGTTTCAGATAGGAGCCCCGTGGTCAGGAGTCTACTAAGATTACGAAAATGGCGAAATAAAATACGTGAGCTTCAGAGCCGTTGATTTTGGTATGATCGTGTGCGGCCTAACCCATAATGACTTAAATAAATAAATCAGAATCTGATGAAAAAATTGTGGGCTTCAATCTGACGACTTTGAAAACAACAAGATTTAAAAATAAATTAAAAGGATATTCAAGGCGAATAAAAGTTATTCTTTCAGTAGTGTTACATGTCCTGATAGTGAATATATAAATATCTGACAAATTTATGAAGCCTTTTTAAGCAAATATGACGAAATTTCATTGATTCAGAAAAGTACCAAAAAGTGGTGATAATTTTGCATTATCTCTAAATCAACGAACCGAGGAGCTTCGATTGCGATTTAAATTTGACGGTGGCCCTTTTGTGAAGATGTTTCGGTATTCAGAAGTTTGAAAATATCAAACACTGGAAAGTAATGATTAAAAGTTAAGTAGCAAAATTAAAACATCGACAGAGTACACCATAAACAAAGTTGATTATTTAAAAAAAATACTATGAAACTGAGCAAACCAATTACAAATCTGAAAAACATCTTCATCTAATGGGCTATCCTCGCCTTTAAGCTACCAGCATTAAAAAAATATTCAGGGGTGTCCGTCAATTGTTTGATACAGCTCACAAAGATGGAAAACCATACTTACTAAAATTAACGAAAACATTCAACTAAAGACTTGTCTACGTCGTAACACTTTTCTATTCAAGGTTTTATTGTTACTACGAACCTCTGCGCTCGATATCGTTACTGATATTATCGCTCCTAATTCTCAGTGAATGGTCGTTTTTGAAAGTTTTGTTAAATAAGCCTTAACGCTTCTGCTTAGATCACCGTGGCGAGTTAACTAGATTAAATGAAAGATTATTTAATCCAGTTAACATATACAACTAAAAATTTTAACCGACTTCGTTAATTTAATGTAGAAGCTACCGTTTACTCCTGGCCAATATTAGTCCAAAAATCTAGGTAACCATGAAATTAAAAGTTTTTTTTTTAAATTTTAGAAGTATTTCACCTTTAAGTGCTGAATTCACCAATAAAACAACGCGATCAGCATTTCGAGAAACAGAGAAACAGCAAACGCGTTCAAGCGCTGACTTTAAACGCGTTTAGATGTGCTGAACGCGTTCAATTTCATTGGTGAAATCCCCACTAAATATATCTTGGACTGGGACATAAAGAGCAGGGGCACCATAGATCTATTCAAGAAATGCAATAAAAGAATCAAGTCTCAACATAAAGCACAATGTTAGTGGACCTTCTTTGCGGTTGTTCGTGTTGACTAGGACATCAACACGTTCAATGGAAATGATAAATAATGTCCAGGTATTTTAAGCTTCCGAAGAAATTGGTTGCATTTCGGAGCTGCAAATTGGCTAACGCGAATATTATCAACAATTGTTCAAATTCAAAAGTCATTCATTCAAACCAGGCTGAGAATCAGCACTTTTCGAATGTCAAAATTACATAAGACAGTCCCCCAAAGCGCCCACCCTTCACCACTTCCTAGTGCTTTAGCTGGAAATAAGAAGTGGCGCAACAAACTCTCCAGCAGCACTGCTGTCTGATCAGTTAGAATAATAGTTTTTTTTTTTTTTTTTTCCGTAACATTAATCTGCCAAAGTGTAACTCGCATATTTTAGTATGTGATGTCATTGGAAAACTTAATCTTATAATGTGTTTATCTTATCACTTAATCAAAATTGTCCCTAAGTTGATCTTTTAAAGTGGAACATTACAAAAGAATAGGAAATGGAATCAACTCAATGACTACACTAATCTCAATATCTATTTACTTACGTACAGTAGACCGCACGTCAATTGTAACATCTCGCGAACTAGATGCCTACGACCACGACCACGACCAGTGGTCGCAGCGTCTAGCACGCGTAGCTTGACAACCATAGAAACCGGATTTCTACGGAAGAATAGACAAAATGACAGATTTATCTGTCATTTTGTCTATTCTTCCGTCGAGAAAACCCGTTTCTATTGTGGTCTTGCTAAGCGTGCTGGTAAACTATAGAAACCGATTCGAATCGCGCACTTAGTCGGCTAGTTGGCCGTTGCAACCAATGCGCGATTGCTATCGGTTTCTATAGTGTACCTGGTCGCTGCAACCAGTGGTCGTGGTCGTAGCTGTCTAGTGCGCGAGATCACTTAGACCTTGAGCTGGCCTAGCATAGTACGGAGTTTCAATAGAATAAAGGCCAGGTTATATTCGTTTTGTTACCACCACTGACGTGCGGCCTACAATACTGTCTATGAGGGGAGTAGAAGGACATTTAATTATTGTCCATATCGAAGTACGCCGCATTAGGCCTTCAAAAAAGGTCAAACCGTATTATTTGAAACGCTTCGGCTGAGTATATTGGAGCTACGCAATAACGCATGTAGAAAAAATATTACGCTAGGACACCACAAAGTCAGTAAAAGTCTGACACACCCTCTCGCTCCACCCAGAGCGGGAGAAGTCATTTGATGATTTCCCATCTACAAAAAAAAAAAAAAAAACCACAAAGTACTGTACGAAATAACACAATTAAGTACTTATTATTAATTAATCAATAATATTGAAGGTAATAATAAGATGTTGTCCAAGGACTTGGTTGGAGCGTGAGTTACTTCGCGTATCGAGGCAACCGCCCGATCGCGTGAGCCCTTGCTGTTCATGATATTGGTATGGTGAGACGGTGGATCGATTCGAGTGAGTTTACGAGCTCGATCATTATCTCTATCAACATTTCGGTAACGGCTGTGAACGGGGTTAAATTGTAGACTGGTTTTGAGTGACTAAAAATCGACACCGGGCGGCGTTCTGTTTTTTTTAAGACTTCTCTTTTGTGCGTCAATAATAATATTGAATCATGTTATTAACAATGAAACTACAATTGAACAAAACGCTCTAGTCGTTCAGAATGTAATAATGAAATGTTGGCTGGAGTCAGTCAAGATTTTTTAATTACTTTCATTGTATTTATTTATTTATTTATTTATATATACTTTATTGTACACCAGATTATACATTACATAAAAAAAAAAGTAATACAATACAAAATATACAATGGGCGGCCTTATCGCTTACTGCGATCTCTTCCAGGCAACCTTGAACTTCTTGATTGTACTGATGTAATACAGGTTTTCTAGACTAAAATACATAATCTCTCTTGCCAGAGTTTAATCCTAAATCGAATCGTCAAATGCATTCCAACTTTTTATTACATGGCAATAAAACTAAAACAAGATGTTTCTGGTGTGGCTCCATTAAAAAAAGGTGTAGATTACTAGAATTACGATACGAGCGATTTTATATAAATTGTCGATACTCAATTAATTTTTTGCAAGTCGATAATCGTGCGTGTGTGTTAGACACGGCAACACGCAGTGGGATTGTTGAGATTTCGGGGTTCAAGTACCGACACCCGCTGAGTAATCCTTTATACAGCTCCGATATAGGATAATTGATGAATCTATTAATAGAAAAAAATTAAACACGCGTTAATCCGCATGGGTCCACGTGACGCAGACGCCACTGAAGAATATTATTAACGTACAAGTAGTACCTAATACTGCTGTCTTCGTCAGTCGATGTGCGTGACTGGTCTGTTACGAAAATCAATATCAAAACAATGTCTTATTATAAAGTTGGACTCCAAGGATGTTGTAGTTATATAAGTAGCCTTGTGTACGATGTCGATCTACATAGTATACACATACGCGCAATTAGATTGAATTTGGTTGAACAAGCAATAGAATTAAAAGGTTTAGACTAACTCAGCAATAGTTTATATTCGATCAATAACTGTTTCATGATTTGTACCTACTCCGTACAAATCGAGGCCCAACACGAGAGGTTGAATGTTTCTCTCAACTGGGTACAAGAAATGGACGACCACATCTTTTAGCAAAACAACCACCATGCAACGCTTCTCTTTTATATGTTCCACGCGAATTCTGCCTCGTGTAACTTGTTTTATTATTTATCACATAGAGCAGCGGCTCTAAAACTTTTTTGGCGACGGCACCCTAAAATAATCAAAATCTGGTTTTATGTGTATTCTTCACTATTAATCATAATACTTGACATTAACATTTACATGTGGAGTATGAAATAGAGGTTTTACTTTTCATCAATTGTTTGATGTCAAGCTTGATTGAATAGAGTTGAAGTCGCATGTCAAGTTCGGCATCAGCTCTATTGTGGTATTTTGTTTTTATAGCTGCATAGGTTGAGTTGAGAATCCTGTTTCGCACAGTTTGTAAATTGTATCTCCGGTCTAAGTTCAAATACCTAGCCTTGTTAAATATTTACGCCGAGATAAAACATTGGTCACAATGAACTAGTATTTTCGCGGAGCCCCCACAGAGGCGTTGCGGAGCCCAACAGAGCACACTTTGAGTAACACTGACATAGAGTAAGAGTCAAAACGCCACTTACTATAATTGGTCAAGAAATATTCTAGTCTAGAGGATATAGGTACTTACTTTGATGCTTATCAGCTAACTGTATAAGAGGATTTGGAAGGTCTCGCCGCCTGTAGAAGCACATGACTTTTGCTTCCACGTTCCCAGACGGCGTCTTGTTCAGCTCCTCTATCCGTCGGATCTGGTACGGAGACGTCGACGACGTCTCGAAATAGACGCAGTCTGCAGACAAACATAATGGACATTGGTTAGATTGGAGTCTACCCGTTACCTGCAACAGTTTATTGTAAACAGTCTAATTTCCATTCGTAAAGTTTATTTACAACAGGCTCTAAGAAAGATTTAGTTTATTTGTAGAGCAGGAGCAAAGGTATAAAATTAAAAGCAATACAATGTTAAATTCAAACTGAACATGTAACAACGCAGTGGGAGTCATCATAGTCAATAGATCTTTTGTTTTTCGAATAGAATTGATTAGCATTTTAATGTCACTATTACACATCAAATTATTCCCAAAACCATCGGCACTCACTGGAACATTACCACGGAGTGCATTTATGATTTCTACGGTACATTTGAACGTTTTTTCCTAGGCCACAAGTGCCAACTCAAGGTGTGGAAGTAGTTGGTGCGGAACGGACGGTTGCTGTTTATCCGTAGGTACCTGCGATACTTATGTTAGTTGTTGTGCCACATGGACAACTAATGTAAATGGCGCCTTTTTACCGTTACTCCGTACAACACAACTAAATAACACGCGCGCATAATGATACGCTTGAAACCTTTCATTCCGAACCGTAAGCGCGTTAGGTTCGGACGATTAACCTCTTGACAATACTAGTTATTGGTGTATTATGACAGAATGCAATAGTGACGTGGACCCCACGCCACTAATCAGCGTTATCATCTATCTACCGGAGATTTTCCCTGAAGTATGTGATATATTTCTTTACATTTCATGTGCTCGAAAAGAGCATTTTCCAAGCAGGCAAATTGTGCGGAAAGTGCCACTTTTTCACACTAGTGCTTTTTACTCCTCAGTGTTTTTTTTATATTTGTCTCCATCGTCAGCCCGACGCAAAGAGTTTTTTTTTATTTGAGAAAAGTTTTACGAATTAATTAAGTATAGATTATCTTTCATATAAAAGGTAAAATAAAACGATGACTTCATTCAACGCGTTATCTCTACATTTCAATTTTAATCAATAAATTAATTTTTCAAAATATATATTTTTATTTCCTTACACAAAGCTTAGTAAACCGTTTTATGATACACGTGCGTAAGATGATTTATAAAATCACCTACTTTCCGCACTTGTAGCATAAATAACTATTCTTTTTTAGGCGGTCCTAAAGCCATCCAAAGAGGTAGTTCAGGAAAGCAGAGGTCTAACTGCTATAGGGCAGTTGGTTGGTAGCGATCTAGCAATATCTGAGAATATTTTTGCAGTCTAGGCTTGCAAAATTTTCAGTTCTGTTTGCTACATTAGTTCGTTAAGTAGGAAGTAATAGGAAAACTCGTGCCGCTTACTAATCACCAGAAAATATAATTCTAGTGATCTCATATTTCGTACCTATGAAACTTTCCATTCTGGTACGATCGCGAGGTGAACTAAAATTAACTTACGATGAGACGTGAATTCACGTGTAATAGATACGAAAGAGCGCTTTATTTTTTAATGTATTACCATTATCATATTGATGTGATACTTCCTGTTAGAGCATTAACAATGTAGTCTAGTTAAAGTTAGGGTAGAGAGGTCATGGAAAGGATCTCCACTATTTATTTTTGTACCACATTGTGGCAGTAGGTTTGGTCATCTCGATTAGATTCAGATAGGAGATTCATCTCATGTGAAACGATTCTAAAGCATCCAATAAACAGTAAAAAGGGGTTTACACAAAATTGATCCCTGTGTAAGAATGCCTCGTAAAAAGCACGAGTGTAGACGCGAGTCGTATAAGAAACAAGACCAGCGCTTATATCAATAGGTATGCAGTAGCTATAACTGTGTACGCAGTGCTTCATCTACACAGATATATAGCCGGCCAATATACGAGTGTTACGGATACGTCTATACGTATGATATTACCTATAGTTATGTATATGCGTAAGTTGGGGCATTATGCGGCTGATAGCGATGTTAACGCCCGTTCCGTTTTGCCAAGAAGTGTATTTTTGGAACGTGTCAATAAGTAAGTGTATAGTAAATTTAGCCTGGACACGTCATCACAAGAGGGCGGAGAATGATTGAATTCACACTGTAAGATTTCGCGTGGCGACGCTTTACTTGCGTTTGTTTTGTAGTAATTACCATAACTGGCCTCAGGGTCACCTGTCACGAGTGACATGTAGACAATTCTCCAGTTTTAATAAAAATGTATTAAAGTAAAAATCAGCCTACCTAGCCGGAATGTTAAAAAGAGTATTGCTTGATACGTAGCATATACGAGTAGGTAACTTCATGACAATCATGTTCTTTTTAAAAGTTTTTTTTTTAATCTTCCTTTCTACAATCAAATCTCTAACTAAATACGAGATTGAGCATGAATTAAGAAAATTTACCAGATAAACCTAACCTAGCTACAAAACAATACGTTTATTAAGCTCTTGATGTTTCTTATGCAGTCGTTAAGTAGAAGTCGCCATTGTTTAGTGTTTTAAACCCCTTTTTAGCCCTCATTTCTTTTTTGTTGTTTTAAATCACTGAGACATAACATCTTCTGACGTAATCATTACTTTTTTAATTAAAAATCTTCTGTTCCATTTTTTAATGAGTACGTTATTTGGCCCTGCTCGTCTGACCACTTGTATTTTAATTTTCGTTTTATTTCTGTTTTCTGGTGCGTTTGTGTTACAAATATTTAATAGAGGACATTGCACCGGTGTGTTTTGGTTCACCATAAGTTTTATGATGCTGAGACTTTTACAGCTATCAACCAAGAATCAAACTCATCCTAGCTAATATTATAAATGCGAAAGTGAGTTTGTTTGTTAAGCTTTCACGCTAAAACGGCTGAACGGATTTGGATGAAATTTGGCACAGGGGTAGACCTTGAGCTGGAGAAGGACATCATACTACAGGACAAGGACAGGCTACTTTTCATCCTGGATCGCAGACGAAGCCACGGGCTTGAGGTAATATTAAGCTTGTATATTATCGTCGTCGTTAGTGTCGTGATGGCCCAGTGGTTGAGGCCTCGCCTCTCATGCACGAGGTTGTGGGTTCAAATCCGGGCAAGTACCAATGTGACTTTTTCAATTCATATGTACTTTCTGAGTTTATCTTGGACATTATTGACATCGGTGAAGGAAAACACTGTGAGGAAACCTGGACATATAGTTAATATAAGTCTGAAATCACCAACCCGTCTTGAGCAAGCGTGGTGATCAATGCTCGTGCCTTCTCTGTATGAGAAGAGGCCTTTGCCCTGCAGTGGGACAGTAACAGGCTGATATTATTATTATTATTATAATATTCGAGTGGCCGTTCAAATGTTTATATTCATTCAAAAATACATTATTTGATTGATTCACTGGACAATACAGATGTTTTTAAATTACGTCCACATTCTATAGCTTACCTAAATAGGTGAGCAAACAATAGAAACATTAAATTCAATGATAATATCAAAGTTCATTTTATCGATTGTAATTAACAATAAATTTTATGAGTTCATCGTAAATTAAATTATATTTTATTTTAAACTAGCTACCCTGACAGACGTCAAAAAATGACGTTCAGTTTTTCCCGAATTTGAATATTTTCCGATTTTCCTTTCCTGATTCGGACTATTACGAACATTTTAAAATAAAAATTTGTAAAATCTGTCCAGCCGTTCTGAAGTGATACGCTTACCAAAGAAAGTCATTTAATTTTTATTTCATATAAGTTAAAATATTACGTATTTATATACAAATATATATAAATACTTAATACGAGTATTTACTGCTACTACTGATAGTCATGGGGAGAAGACCCTAGAAAACCCTTCAATTAAAGTTCGTGAAAAACATTGCCAATAAGACGCTTGGCGAACGAAGTGCGTGATCAGTCGCAGAAGGCAAGAGTAGACTGTGGGCGGAAGGTGGAGAACCGATCAACAGTAGACTGGGTTTAGTTTAGGATAGGATTTGAAGATGTTGCAACGTAATAATAAGTCATTATTGTCACAAATTTTCGGCATTGAATAGGATTAACTGTATGGCATTACAAAGAACTCGACAACAGGGGGGGGGGGGTGTTACTCCCTAAGCGACATCCGTAGTTTCGGCCGTCGTTATGGGCGCTTCGTTCTCCGTCTCACTTACTGATATACCGTTAGTGAGAAGGAGAGTGAATGCGTCCGTAACGTTGGCTGAAACTACGGATTAACCGTATGGCGTTACAAAGAACTCAACAACAAGGGGCCTACTCTCTAAGCGACATCCGTAGTTTCGGCCGTCGTTATGGGCGCTTCGTTCTCCGTCTCACTTACTGATATACCGTTAGTGAGAAGGAGAGTGAAGCGCCCGTAACGATGGCCGAAACTACGGATTTCGCTTAGGGAGTAGGCCGCCAGCCTCGCGCCAACCTGGAAGATAGAAGGTAAGAAACGAGAAAAGTAAGACTACGGGGTTCGCCTGAAAATCATAATTATCAAAAATAGATTTTCCTTAGTGCTGCTACAGTAGTATCCAAAGTTAGAGCATGTCAAAGTTGTACAAAAATCTTATAAAAAAAAGTAATTTCATACCGCGCCAAAACCTTTTAAGACGGTTTTTAGGATGTCTTCTAGCCAAAAAATAATAGTCAGCTGCATGGAAGTGGGGGGAATATGTCAGTCGCGTAAATGAACATGATTGTTGCGATAGCACATCAGGGCTAAATTTGAAACTTTGGGTAGTAGGGTAAAGTAGTTAATGGAACCTTGACCAAAATTTTGAAGTAAATTAGTAAGGCTTTTTTTTAATACTCTTCTACAACACCTGACATTTTTTTTGAATTTTTTTTTTCATACGTTTATGCTGAACTTTGGATTCCCTCTTGGGTGCGGCGGCTGACTCTCACATTCATGGTTATTGAAAATTAATCTACAAATTAAATTTATTAAGTATAAAATTGGTCGCAAAAATCGAGCAGTACCTCCCCTACTATTAGATCAAAGTCACAGAAGCAGGCGCGTTTCGAAAGGCTAAAAACATAACAGTAAACAAAGTGATAGCTCAAGATGGACTGCGTAAGTGATAAAACATCGGAACTAGTATCTACAACAATATCCAAGGATAGTTTTCATAGATTCAAAAAGGATAATAATAGCCTTTTAAATCTCTCTAAGACCTCACGATTAGCCAGTCTGAAATTATGCCCACGATCTGATAGAAGTAAATGTATGTTATGTAATGTTAGTTATTAAACAATTATTAAATATACGTTTAAATATATTAACAAACATAATAATTAAGTAAATCTATTAATTAAGCTGGGCGCCAATAAGAGACGGTGGGCGCCATTAAGGAAAGATGCCTTAATTATGCCTCCTTGTATCGCTGTATGAAAAAGCAACAATTGAACAAAAGTTTAAGACAATTTCTAGCTAGATTTGAGTTTTTATAAAGGCCGGTTCGAATGAAACTTTGCTCACAGTTAATAGGAAAGAGATCTAGAAAGCAAATTCCCAAGGTCCTTACTTATATCCTTTGTTATTGTGAGAAATATTTTTATTCGAATTATGTGCTTAATGAGTCGGATTCATTAATACTACTACATTTGGCTACATATTTGCTACGTGCATGGAACTATACTACAATAGTACGTTGACTGGCAATGGTGAACCGCGTTGTGTGTTCGTCTATCAGTGATTTCGTGGTCGTTTGTATACGCAACAAAGCGTTGATGTCGATTTGTTCAGTCAATGAACGTTTTCACGGCCCCAATATGTATGTGGTTACTGCATGCATTAAGTCGTATGAATTTATTTAGAACTAAGTAATCCGTCAACACAGCTATCCTCTGTACAAGTTCAGAGCTAAATGAAAATCCATATTTACAGAACTATGTATTTCGCTTCGCGGCTTATTTACGAGTTAGTGCCCTTTTACGGTTTTATGCAATAACTACCGTAGTTTGTGACATAACACAATGAATCTGCGTATTTACTCTAACATTGACTAACCATTTGGATAAGCCTGTCATTGTAAAACCACAACCGTAAGTCATTCTACTATTTTCATTTACTGACCGAACTTCCGTTCAAGTTTACGAGTTCAAACACACTAGTTCTCGTGTGTTTAAAATAAATAAATAGGGGTAAACGACGACGAACTTGGTGCGACGCGACGACAGATAGCCACAGATTTCGAGTATCATCTGTGATGTCATAGGTACTTAGTCGATATCACTATTAAAATATCTGTATTACACAATATAAACAATCGTTTAGGTTATTTCGGTGAAATATTTTGATTTATGAAACATAAATTATTAGGAGCAAATCGTTAATTCATTAAACCTAAGATGCGGTGTGATTTTCGTCAGCTTAGCGTATTTGTAATGTTAATGAGTTGTCGACAAATTATTCAGACATTTTGATGAACAGTTCCTACCAGGGTTGATATGATTTAAATCACTTGATTAAAATCAGTGATTTAAATCGCGATTAAAATCAAGTGATTTTTTTATAAAAATCAATGATTTAAATCAATATTTTTTTACTTCGACCAAATCAGCCAAAATGTGTTAAGGGACTTCCCCCGACATAAACTACGGCGCGCACACACGTGTCCAATGCTGTTTAACTACACCGTTCGGAGGTTCTCCGAAATTTAAACTCGTGAAATCGTTCGATTCTTTGGCGCGGTCATTCGTGATTGATTAATGAAAGTGAATACAACAAGATGTCTGGAAGGAAAAAAAGATGGTGAATGGGTTTATTTCGATGAAAAAAAGTCCACTTGCGGCAAGTTTAACAAAGTGGTGTGTGAACGTTGTAAGAAGGAATTAATGGGCTTAGTAGCGAGAATGAAAAAACATTTAGAGACATGTGTGACAGAAATAATCAAAAAAATCCGATTTAAATCAAATTAATCCGATTTAAATCAAATTAATCCGATTTAAATCAAATAAATCCGATTATTTTGATTTTTTTATAAAAATCATGATTTTTATCAACCCTGGTTCCTACTTACTGGAGTATTATCCTTTTGTGCAAGGTATAAATCGACGCTTAGAATTAGGTAAGCGCAGTAGGCATAGGTTGACAATTGGCAATGTATTATGAACCCTAAAGAGGAAATGTAACGTTTGTGATTTAGCTAGACGTAACCATTGAACATGTTTATGGAACGTTTTTGTTAGATGTGTCTTTTTTACCACGCCTACTGCAAGAGGGTAGTTTATTCGGTGGGTGGTGGTTTGAACACATCTGGTTATACAGGGTTGATATGATTTAAATCACTTGATTAAAATCAGTGATTTAAATCGCGATTAAAATCAAGTGATTTTTTTATAAAAATCAATGATTTAAATCAATATTTTTTACTTCGACCAAATCAGCCAAAATGTGTCAAGGGACTTTCCCCGACATAAACTACGACGCGCACACACGTGTCCAATCCTGTTTAACTACCTACACCACCGTTCAGAGGTTCTCCGAAATTTAAACTCGTGACTGAATCCGTTGGTTTCTGTTATTTATATTTCTATGGTTGGTTTAGTCTTTGGCGCGGTCATTCGTGATTGATTAATGAAAGTGAATACAACAAGGTGTCTGGAAAGAAAAAAGATGCTGAAAGCAAGTGGACTTTTTTCATCGAAATAAACCCATTTCGATGAAAAATGTCCACTTGCGGCAAGTTTAACAAAGCTGTGTGTAAACGTTGTAAGAAGGAATTAATGGGCTTAGTAGCGAGAATGAAAAAACATTTAGAGACATGTGTGACAGAAATAATCAAAAAAATCCGATTTAAATCAAAAAAATCCGATTTAAATCAAATAAATCCGATTATTTTGATTTTTTTATAAAAATCATGATTTTTATCAACCCTGTGGTTATATCGGGAGACGTAAGTAATCATTGCTTAGTGTTTTACTAGCGTTCAGCTGAAAACGTGTACTACCCTAAGATAGTTACGGATGTACACAATGTTTTACCCTAAAAAATTGTGAAAAGAGCCAGAATCCTATCCACCGGCCTGTTGGCAGTGAGTTCGTAAATCACAGGACCGTTTTTGATAGAATTCTCATTAGATAATAAAACGTCGCACTTTGTATTCTTCAGATAAGGCAATGTGATAAGCTTAAGGCGAATTTTAAAGTGACAGTTTTTCTTTCAACAGTAACTGTTTCTATGCAAAACCGGTAACGTTTTATAGCAACAAACACAATGAGAAAATCTGGACGCTACCAGCCACAATAACAATAAAGATAGTTGTGTAACGTAGGCTGAACAAGCCGACGATTAAACTGGGGTTTACGAAACAAGAGACCATAGTGATAGTGTTATTCAGCATCAATTTTATTGATAGGGGTCTTATTATTAAGGGGGGCGGGGGGAAATAGGCTCTTCCCCTATTACATGGGACTTAAAAACTGGCGAAATGTGGGTGTACTATAAGTACTCCTCTGCCTAACTTTTCGGGGAATACAGGCGTGGATGAAGTCGCTGGCGAAAGGCGATTACCGATTTATTTCATTATTGGTGGGCCTGTTGAACTGGGACAGGGGCTGGAAGATGATGATGCCTTCCTAGGCATCATCATCTTCCAGCCCCTGTCCCATGTTACTTGAGGTCGGTGCAACATGTTTTCTTTTTCCATTCTCCCCTGTCAACCGTCAGGCTATTCACTCCCTTCTCATTCATAAGTATTTCTTTTATTAAAAATGGATCGAAGATATTTGGCGCGCGTGGTGTTTACGACGGTATAGGCCGTAAACAACCGGAAGAATAGTTCTAAAGAGTAAAGAATCTTTGGTGAGAACCCTTGAAAAATAACTAGGTATTACATTACTAGGTGATTCGAAATTGAATTAAAATAATTCGATGTCCTTTTAAAATGAAAAAATTACTGATTTAATGATAAAATTACCAGAACAGTAAAGGTTAAAATACCTAGCGATGTCCCCGCGAATTTTATAAAACCCGCGTTTTCCTGTGGTTCACAAAACAGTATCACCATCGCCACCGGAATGCGTTCAATATTCATAGGTAATCAAATGAAAACGTCAAACTATCGAAACGAAATTCATCGCTAATCCTTTTAATGAGGAACTAATTAGTAATTTATTAACTAACTGTGCAGTTGACTGTACGTTGGTACGTGGGAAGTTACGTCATGTGATTATGGCTTTAAATAATATTATTAACGCGAGATATTAAGAGGAAAATAGTAGTAAGAACAATAAACTAGCAGACCTATACCATATTTGAAACGTGTCAATAGGAAGAAATATTTACTCAATACTATTTAATACTGCTGCATATACAAGCTAGTACTAGATATTAAAAGTCAGGCAAGGTAGTTGGGTTACAGCCTGTGCTTAGGTAATAGGTCAATGAACTGCTACTTTCACATGATGGAAGGTTATATTAAACAAAATGAGGAGTTTTATGTTGACTGTCATAAGTAAGTATATTAAATGGTTATGTAGTAACGAAAATGTAAGGAAGTGTGTCTATCTATTAACTTTTAATGACGTTTTTTTATTGGTTGTTGGTTCCATAAGAGTATAGGTAATAGCTAACAAAGTAACTTTGTGTTGAGTTTTCTCTCATATTCAATGTTTTCATAATATGTCATGATGGGACATTTGAAATACTTTTTATAAAAAAGATTGAAATTTTACTATTTTGCCTAGTTTGTTTGAATTGTTTCCGTTATAAGTTTATTTTTAAAGATAAGTTATGATTAGCGACTGTTTATGCATACATTTTTGATGTTTGAACATCACTTAACTTTAAGCAATGTATATAAATAATATCCCATAATCTGTAATGATGTGTGTGATTTTTTTTTAAATATTTGTCTTTGTAATGTTTTAATGATAGAAATGAAAACAATTGCTATTTAGAACAGTGATTATTTCATTGCCATTTGGTAGTCAAACTCAAGCTTTGTTATCCATTACTTTTATAGTTCCATTGATCATGATTGTCTTTATCTACTCCAAATGGTGAAAAATCTCCTAAAGGATTGTATGGAAAGCTTATATAGGAAAAATTTCCAATATCATCAACTACGACTTCATTGTTTACCTATTTGAGTGTTTAAGAAGCAAATCAGTAGATTAATATGTGACTAAAATAGATTGCATTTCGTAACCTTGATAGCTCGAGAGAATTGTTTGTAGGTATGTTGATTTTGTTCATGTTGATCATACAAAAAGCAATGATCATATTTTTATAAAAATAGTTTGTTAACTTCTTCATAAAGCTGGGACCTTTACTTCTGTTAGGGCTATAGTTTATTAATAAAGTTCAGTGCCAAAGAAAAAATCCAAGGTAGTGAATGTAGGTCAAGTCATTCTTTGTCAGATACCAAGGTATTATGCATGCAGGCATTTTGAGGTCAACACAAAAATGATAAATTCAGATAGGTACCTATGCATGTGAATTAAAAATCTTCCTGATTTATTTAACAACTGAGAGTTATAATCAATTGTGGGGGTGGTGAATAACTTAGGGATGGTAAACTCATGATACAATATTCTAATAGGTGAAACAACACTAAAAAAAAAGTTTAAAGCTCAAAACAAAATTAATCAACCTTTTGAGTAGCACTGCACTATTCGATAGGAAGTTAACTTATAAGGAAGAGGTAATTAACATTCGACGCTAGGTCCGCGGAGCGCGGCACGCGGCGCCCGCGCCCGGCTCCCGCTTACACCAGCGACACCGAAGCGCCGGCACTCACACACCAAACATGACAAAACTAACTCCAATAACCTGCACAACTACTCATCCCAAACTCCCAGTATACTACAGTAACCCCCCAGCCATCAACGACCCCCACAATACAAAATACTTCCAACAAAATGTTTTGACAACATCGAATATAACCTAAAATCTCGTGCTGAAACCTTCAAAACTTCGTCAAACAATCCCTAAAACTCATAAACGCAGTCTGATAATTGCAGGCGCTTCGTGTCTAACCATCCGCACGCAGATACGCAAGCCGATACAATGATACCTAGATGCAAATGCTAATGTCCTATTTGACGAATTTTGGTAAAATAAATATAACTTTTCCGCAAACAAGGCTTTGCCGCGATGTTTTAAACGCAAACCTTTTGATCAGTTTGAATTCAGACAAGTTAAGAAATATAACTAACTGAACTAATTAATGTGAGCAATTAATGAAGGTACGACAACCAAAGCAAAGCACCGCTAGTCGGCTGGCGGTGAACCGGCGAAGCTACAACAAAAATAACCAATTATTGCCACTTACCGCCGACTCTGTACATATTCGCAGCCATTTTTATACACAATCACTATTCATTAACACTTAATTAATCTACATCTGACACAATTAATAACTATAACACTATGTAATTGAGCTTTTAACAATGTTTTTCATCACGTTAACTCCGGACGCCTTTCGCTGATCGCCATTTTCTTTCACACTACTAATTTGGCCAGTGCGCAGTCGCACTTTTTGGCGTAAACTTCCTGCTCTTCAAACAAAGCAATGACATGTCATTAATTTTGTATCCACTAATTATATTAGAATGTTTGTTCTTATACCATTAAATACGAATTATTTTACAAATAATGTCCATAATTGAAATATAATTTACTATGTCCTAAAAATAAAAAATATTTCATTCAAGAACGTTTCATTACTACTCAGAATGTCCACAACCGAACCGTTTGTTCCACACATGTATTTCATCATTTCCAAAAATATTCTACACTTTTAGTACCAAAACGCTGTTAATCACTGTTTTAAAGTATAATTTACTTGAAAATTATTAAATTTTCAGTAAAAACGAGTATTTATTTATTTTTTTCGTTTTTTTTTATTCCCGTATGTGTGTAAAGGAACGCGTCACTTTTTGCCATAGACAAAGACGCTAAACTTGTCTATGGAATTTCTTCTTCAATCTACGGATAACCGTAGACAAAACCAAATATATCGGAAAGGTAACAATAAATATAATATTTCTACCTACCAATTCTAAAGATCACAAAAAATAATCTTAAATCTATATAACTTTATTGAAAAATTAAGTTAACTTAGAAAAATTAAGTTGCGTCTTCTAAAATGACGTGGCCATTGTGACAGCTGATTTGTCTATGATTTTGACAATTGCCAAATCAGCCAGCCTCTCCCGTCTGCTGAAAATTATTGTAGAATTTCAATAACAACCAATTTCTGAATGAATACATAGTAAAACGTTAATATATTGCATATGTGGCTGGACTCGAGTTGCCGCATGCACACTTGGTACGTAAAATAAAGAAATAACAGATATATTCGCGTTTGTAATCCACTGTTTGCTAAATCTGTGAATTATCGATGTTCGTCGTTTTTAGATCGGCGATATGGCCACGTATGAGGAGTTTATTCAGCAGAATGAAGACAGAGATGGTATACGGTTCACGTGGAACGTGTGGCCTTCGAGCAGAATCGAGGCTACCAGGCTGGTGGTGCCGCTGGCATGTTTGTACCAGCCACTAAAGGAGAGACCTGATTTGCCTCCGATTCAGTATGAACCTGTACTGTGTACCCGGAATACATGCAGGGCTATCTTGAATCCGATGTGCCAGGTGGACTACAGAGCTAAGTTATGGTCATGCAACTTCTGTTTCCAGAGAAACCCTGTGAGTAGTCTGTACTTTACATAACTTTTATGGTTTTATTACTTAAAAAAAAAATTAAGCTGTTCTCCTTACCTTGCCAATCTTGCCATTCAAATGTATAATTTATGTGACTAAGGATTAGAACAGGTTTCAAAATCTTACAATATCCCATGTTTGTTTATTATTTTATTAACTGTACAAACATTATGAAAGCAAGTTTGGTTGCAATTTATTTAGAGAAGGGTGATGGCATTGTTTTGCAGCTCCTTTCATTCTTTACTGCTATTATTACAGCTCTTCACAGTGAATTCTGTGTTCACTCTAATATCTATATTCATTTTAATTACATCAGCTGCAATATTTAAATTGTGTTGATGATGAAACTCATGTGAGGATGATGTATGACCAATTAATTTCAAGTACACTTAGTTGATTTTGCAAGAAGCTCAGTTATAGCAGTTTGTTCCAGAAATGTATTTAAAATTATTTGAAACTGACTAAAACCTCCCTTCCTATGTGCTACCATTAATATAAACAATATTGTCTGTTTCATAACAGCTAGCTGTAAGCCACTTATTCTAGTAATATTCAGGAAATAGCACCATATCCACCATATTGGTAGAACTTCAATGACTTGCCTACTATGATTATCATACTGAACCATTCTTTCCAGTTCCCTCCACAATATTCAGCGATTTCGGAGCAGCATCAGCCCGCAGAGCTTATCCCAAACTTCTCAACCATAGAGTACACCATAACTCGGGCCCAGACTATGCCACCTATCTACCTGCTGGTAGTTGACACATGTTTGGATGAGGAGGAACTTGGGGCACTGAAGGACTCGCTTCAGACGTCACTCAGTCTTATGCCACAAAATGCTCTTGTTGGTCTGATTACTTTTGGACGCATGGTGCAGATACATGAGCTAGGTAAGTGAGATATCTAAACAAATTCCTTATCTTGATACCTTTAATTTTAAGGAGTACAAAATGTAATGCTAAAAATAACATCACTAACATATAAAACGTAAGTCATCAGAAATGCCATTTTCAGCGTCTTGTAGTCTTAAGAGTGTTTTTTCCTAAAAGTTGGCAACATCGCAAATAGCTGTCATAAATTTACCTTTATTCATTTGATATTCTAGTTCGCTAGTTAGCCACATTTCTTATTTCAATACAGTAATATTGTCAAATTAATCAAACAGCAAAATATTTGACATCTATTTGCATTGTTGCTCCAGTTTAATAAAACCTATAATCACAATAAATTGCCATCAATTCACTACTTTGAAACTGAAAAGCTAGAGTGAAATAATGAGACAGCAATAGATACCTAGGTTCTTTAAATAGGCTTGCACAATCAAAATTGATTATATGAATGTCTGAAATTAGAATCAAGCTTTCAAAAGGCCGATTTTCACAGCTCTTTTATAAAAACATTCACTTCCATAATTTCTCAATTTTTTATCAGTTATATTACTTATTTTACATTTAAAAGTATTTGATGTTTCCTGTCTTTTATCTGAATCTTTGCTTGATTTGTACATGTTTTATCTTGACAGTGTATGATGGTATTACATGACAACACTATTAAGTAATTGTGACTGTAGGTATAAGTATTAACTTTCACTTCCTGCATACTTACATTTCCTCAACTATTTACATGTTTTGAATTAGTTGCCTGATATGAATCACTTGGCTGAAAACCAAGACGAAGGAGTTCACAACCTCTTGGCTTTAAGCCAAGTGTGTTTACTAGGAATATTTTCGTAAGCTGGGGTTATAGTATAGTATAACGGGCCGGTGTCCGAACTCCACATCCAAGTGCATATTTTACATACACGTGGGTAACTAAGCTGAGGTTGTGGGCTTACTGTTTCTGCCTGATGAACTCTTTAGGCCATTGTTTTATCTTTGCCAAATCCCTGAACCCTTTATTTCTCTTCTTCAGGCACAGAAGGCATATCGAAGTGCTATGTCTTCAAAGGCACGAAAGACTTGTCAGCTAAACAGATTCAAGAACAATTGGCGATCGGTCGCGTCAACGCTCCAAACCCCCAGCAGAGAGCCGGCGCGCCTGCCCCGCAGCCCCCGGCACACAGGTTCCTACAACCTGTTAAGACCTGTGACATGGCATTGACTGATCTGTTAGGAGAACTAGGACGGGACCCATGGCCACTAGGCGTCGGAAAAAGACCGTTACGTAGCAGTGGTGTTGCTCTTTCTCTAGCTGTTGGTCTTTTGGAAGTTACCTACCCCAACACTGGTGGCAGAATCATGATGTTCCTTGGTGGACCTTGCTCTCAAGGGCCGGGTCAGGTGGTCAATGATGAGCTAAAGCAGCCCATCCGTTCGCATCACGACATTCACAAGGACAACGCCAAGTACATGAAGAAGGGCATCAAGCATTACGAAGCTCTGTCACTGAGGGCGGCGACTAATGGCCATTCGATTGATATTTACTCGTGTGCCTTGGATCAGACTGGACTTTTGGAGATGAAGCAGTGTTGTAATTCTACTGGGTGAGTAAAATTTGCCTGCATATTATTTTTTTACAGAAACATACACAAAGATAGAAAGGCACAAAAGTAGGTACAGCTTCATTCATGGTGTAATTTCCGAAAGAATTATAATTTAGCGCCTTAGGAGCGGGCGCGGTGAGTCGGGAGGCAGCGTTGACTAATGAGCGGCAGGCGGGACGCCGCGCGCCGTGAGCGTTGACAAATGAGCGGCCTGCACTGCCCCACCGGTCTCGCCGCGCACATAACTAACGTGCGGAACAGTGGTTTCGGTCAAACTATAGTACACGAGAATGTATCGTCTCGTGAAAAATTAGAAGACTATAAACAACTATTGACAACAGAATCTTGTCATGCGCTTATAAAACTTTACAATCCCTAGTTGATTAGATATTATGATTATTTCTCAATGATCAATGCAATTAGGTGATGACACTAAAGTACTTCTCAAAGTCTGCATTTTTTCAAATTACTCTTTCTCATGAGTATTATGCGTAATTAAAAATACGAGACATGAAACATATGCTCTGTCATTATCGATGTCTTGTCTACATGAATTAGTAATGTCACACACTTAAACGTAGTAGTATGCTTGACAAACATGAACAACTTACATCGTTCTGCATGAACTGATTGGCCACACTAGAGACAATGGACACTTTTATACTCTCAAACTCAAAATAGCCTCCAAAAAGGTTAAGGCGAAAGTATAAGGGGAGCCCGCGTAATTGGAATTTTCTTACGTTTTTTGCAATTTGCAGGTCAGTATCAGGTTATATGTTGATCTAAATATGATTCGCGGTCGTATCAAATATTTATTTATAGAATTATAATCCGAAAGACGTTCATCATAAAAATCATCAATACAACTCTATATGTTCTCTTATGTGCGAGGGCTTATTTTTAATCTTATATTTTGAATTGTTTTGATTCTTTGCAACAAGAATAATGTATCCAGGATTTTGTAATATCTACATATATTTAAAAGAGTGTACTTGGAGTTTCTTGCCCATTCTTCTCCATAAAGATCTATGTTTTTGGAATGGGCAACTAGCTTCAACTTTCTGAATAACTGACCGACTATTTGACATTTCAAAAGTGCCTGTAAATGCTTTAATTGAAATAAATGCTTTGAGTTCATTTAACCGTATTGAAAAACTATTTTATGACATGATTGTTCTAACTTAAAGAGTTGTATTGCTGATTATAATTAAAGTAAAGCTATATTTGTTACGGTCTTTCGGATTATAATTCTATAAATAAATATATAAATATTTGACATGGCCGCGAATCAAATTTTAATCAACATACAACCTGACAGTGACCTGCAAATTGCAAAAAACCTAAGAAAATTTGAATATCGCGGACTACCTTAGAGCATCCCCCTTAATTTCATTATGCATTCAGTGCTGAGAGCTATACCCAGAATTCTCTAACTACAGTTAACTAGACACAATAAAGATTGTCTTTAACATTCTTAAAAGTCTTTCTGTCGCCCCAGCTTAAAGTGATATAGACAGACAAAATTGATCTGCGATTGAAGATTCGGCCGAGAATGACTCACACTGCACTTGATAAATAAGGTTAGCTATCTTCATCATCTTCTTTTGTTACCCAGCGGACACATGGTAATGGGAGACTCGTTCAATTCCTCGCTGTTCAAGCAGACATTCCAGAGAGTCTTCGTTAAAGACCAGCGGGGCGACTACAAGATGGCATTTAACGGCACGCTGGAGGTCAAATGTAGTAGAGAACTCAAAAGTAAGTCAAGTTTTGGAATTTTTTTTTTTAGGAAACAGGCATTGTGTTATTATATGTACATTGGTGAGTGTTCTTTTAAGCAGAATATTACATGCTTTCATATTGGGGTGTCTCCATTTTACCTAGTTTATACAGCAAAAGTTGATGTTATAAAAGCTGGGCCATTTAAAACGATATCCTGGAAAGTTTTTCAAATTTTTATGTTACAAGACAAAATTATTCCATCACCACAGCCAAATCGGTAAAGGAAAACATCGTGAGGAAACTGGCATTTCTTAGAACCAAAAATTCTAAAACATGTGATATCTACCAATCGGCACTGAGCCCGCGTAGTGGATTACGGCCCACTCCCTCTCACAGAGAGGACGCCTGGGTCCCAGCAGTGGCAATATTATAGGCTAATTCTGCTTTATGCTATTTCAACGTAATGACATACATTTACACCTTTCGAATTAGAGAGGTTGTCATCGATTTTATTGAAACCAGACAGTAATTTTATTTTGTATTGTATTGTAAAATGACATACATTACCTATTCCTTATTATTATTTTATTCTACGTTTTTACTACCTGACTTTACTTATGCAATCTGACTAAATATGTTATTATTGTGTGTTATTGTGTATTGTTTATTACTATTAATTGGACATCATAACGACTTCTAGATAATTATTTATTAGTTTTTATTTGTTTTTTTAATTCTTGAAATGTATTGTATTGTGATAGTCTTAATATGTTAATTAAATGTTTATTAACTCAGCAGCAAACCGACATTGTGTTTTGCAGTGCCCTGACGGGGTTCATGCACAAAAACATATTATAAATATTGTAAATGTGTGATGTGCGTGAGAGCAAATAAATAAATAAAAATATCACATAAAACTTGTATTCAACAGTATCCGGTGCGATCGGCTCGTGCGTATCTCTAAACGTGAAGGGTCCGTGCGTGTCCGACCAGGAGGTTGGCATGGGCAACACGTGCCAGTGGAAGATGTGCACATTCACGCCGAGCACTACTATGGCGATATTCTTTGAGGTAAGTGTCTTTTAGATGACAGAACTTGGATTATGCTCAACAAGAAGACAATGATAGAGAATTGGTTAGTGTTTAACTTTCTTTTATGACATCTCCCAACTCACAAGAGTACTCAAATGTGAGAGTATAAGTCATTAAAATCTATATTTCTTCACTATTTGATTTATATTTTAATATTCTTTAACAACGGAACTCGAAGGTACTTACTTAAGATGCATATCCAGTATGGCTTGCAAATCTTTCCATATCCGCAGGGCACGTCTTCCTTACCATTACCGTGCCACCCGGTCTACTCCTTGATATGCAATGGCTTCTGTAGTCTCATTCAACATGAGGCTCCAGGAGCTAGTGGAAATCTTGGGGTTCATTCGATTTATCGAGTCTGGTTAAACGACACGATTCATTCGTTCAATGGAACTCGAAGGTACTTGACATTAATTTATATTTATGATTTTGATGCAACCTATGTCTGTTACCTTTATACGATTATTGTTTGTTTGTCAGGTGGTAAACCAACACGCCGCAGTTCCTCAAGGCGGTCGCGGCTGCGTTCAGTTCATCACTCAGTACCAACATTCGAGCGGACAGCGTCGCGTGCGCGTCAGTACTGTAGCGCGCAAGTGAGACAAACCTATTATCATCTTATCTCTTTCTACTCATACACTATTGTAGCGTGCAAGTGAGACAGCTATACTATTATCTTTCCAGTTTTTTTGCGGTTGACTTTTGGACAAAATTGCCTGTAATGTTCCTATTCGGTACGGTAAGCATGTGCATTGCTGTATAAAATATGAATAACCATGCAGTTTCATCAGATCGGTTCAGTTGCTGACACCGATAATGATGTACAGTCTATCGCACGTAGTAATACCTAACACTTGAATTACGAAAACTGACCTTACTGCTACGCAATAAAGACGTTTTCAAGATCAAACCGTTATTATGGACGTTTGGCTGACTATCTTGGTTTTTTTGTAGTCATCAGTCAAACTCAAACTGTAGTCTGCTCAAAAAGGGCAGCAGTGGGGAAGATAAAAGTTGTCTACTTTACCTTAAAAAATACTTCTTTTATTTTTTTGGAAGATTAAATGCTGTAGACGACGCCAATATCTTCTATCTTTGATCAATTTAACTAACGTGTTACCCGCATAAGTCTTGATCCCGTGGGAATATCGGGATAAAAAGTATCCTACGTCCTAAGCCAGTTCATGGTCTACCCATGTTCCAAATTTCATCCAGACGTTCAGCCGCTCTAGTGCGTAAGCGTAACAAGCAAACAAATAAACAACACTTTCGCATTTATAATATTAGTTAGGATGTGTAAACATCCGTTTAGAGTTTTTTGAGTTAACTATTTACTAAATGCGTTAAAAAAATGCGCGACCGCGAATCGGAAGACGTAGCGTTGGAAGACTTCGGGAACAAGGTGGACCGATGACCTTGTGAAGGCCGCAGGAATCACAGAACCGGTCGAAGTGGCGGTGCTTGGGGGAGGCCTATGTCCATCAGTGGACGTCTTTTGGCTGAAATGAATGAATGTTTAATGCTAAACATATTTAAAACCTCATTCTGTCTTATTTTATTTATTAATTACTATTTACAGAATCAGAACGATGTTTTGAATAAGTTTAGTGATTTGTGGTGGAAACACACCTAAGTGTCGACTAGCCGTACTAAACCTCATTTCTTTCCACCAGCTGGGGCGACGCCGCAGTAAGCCTGCACCACATATCGGCCGGCTTCGACCAGGAGTCGGCGGCCGTGGTGATGGCGCGCCTCGTGGTGTACCGCGCCGAGCTAGAGGACGGGCCCGATGTA
Source organism: Agrochola macilenta (assembly GCA_916701695.1). NCBI lineage: Eukaryota > Metazoa > Arthropoda > Insecta > Lepidoptera > Noctuidae > Agrochola > Agrochola macilenta. The sequence continues at coordinate 5,978,605 of OU753570.1, read as the reverse complement.
CTGCGCTGGCTCGATAGGATGCTGATTAGACTGGTATGTATTAAGGGGGCTGCGCTAAGGTAGCCCGCAAAATTCACATTTTCTTTTGTATCTTGATCAAAATATGTTTCGCTAAATAAATATGTGTTTAAAGAATAATGATCATTAAAATTATCAATAGGATTTTATTCTGAAATCATTTTTGCAAGTAATTACAGCTGATGTTATGGTTGAATTAGATAGCTTTACTCATCACGTCTATGAAATATCGCCAATAAATTAATTAACGGCCATCTTTCGGATTTCGTCCAATTTTTTCATGAGTCCAAAAACGCTTTAGATCATATTAACCATTTAGAATAGAAAAAAAAGTAAAAATGTAATGTAAATGTCTACATTTTTAACTGTATTTATTATGGTGTACATAATAAAGAACATTCTATTCTAACAATTTAATTTATTTGCAGTGCCAGAAATTCGGCGAGTACGGCAAAGACGACCCGAATAGTTTCCGCCTATCAGAGAACTTCAGCCTATACCCGCAGTTCATGTACCACCTGCGTCGCTCGCAGTTCCTACAGGTGTTCAACAACTCGCCCGACGAGACCACCTTCTATAGGTAAAGTATCTTTATCAATTTACTCAGGAATTCTCAAAGATGTTTTGCTATTCTGACGTATTGTTTATCTGAAATTTGGGCTTTGCGAAAAGAGGGTAGTGCTATTAGTCCGGTATAGCTCTATCCCTGTCACACACAGCAATGATAATTGTTACGGCCTATAACGCGTCTAAAAAGATTGAGAGTCACTTTTACTCCCCGTCATTGTGATATTTTTTATTGTACAAGAATTGTCACAATATATAATATTATTATATTTTAGAAGTTCAAAGTTCCAACTTGTTTTACTCTTTTTCACTAAAGCAAATTTTAAATTTTATAACCCCCATTACTTCTGTACCGCTGCATGCACCTATAAGCACAATGTTTTACGCAGTACCTTTAACAACGATTTGAACAATTAACATCAAAAAGTCGATTCCCATCAATATATTTTCACAATGTTACCTAGTTTGAAGTACAGAATGCGTAGATAACGGCTATGCGGTGGATCATTTTGCGGGCTGTATAATAGTAACCGGTCGTAAATATTATGTCTGTTCGAGCTTTTTCTGCTAAACATAAACCTGTGTTGCAGTCGTATTTCAAAAAATGGTATGTGCCAATTACTAAGGCCTCGGTACTCGTTGTCAAACTACTGATCACCAAACAAATTTATCCCATTTTCTCGTCTCCCACAGACACATGCTGATGCGTGAGGACCTGACCCAGTCCCTCATCATGATCCAGCCGATCCTGTACTCCTACAGCTTCGGAGGGCCCCCGGAACCCGTGTTGTTGGACACGTCGTCTATACAGCCTGACCGCATCCTACTCATGGATACGTTCTTCCAAATACTTATTTATCATGGAGAGGTAAGGCTTTGACATAAATATATTATTTATTTATTATTTAGTTATTTATTTATATATATATTTTTTTAAATTATATATATAGGTAATAAAAATATATGAAAACTAGCTGCTGCTCGCGGCTTCGCCCGTGTGGACCTTAATTCTTTTTTTTTAAATAAAACTAACCTAAGCCAGCCAGACAGACAAAACTTTTAAAAAGTTTTTGGTAGAAGGAATTTATACCTTTGCAGCTGTGTTTTTCGGGCAGTTTTATAAAACGTTGTGCCTTTACTTATAAAGTTATAACAGACTAAAATAAAGTTTCAATTTTGTAGTTTGGGCTTCACTATGTTTAATTCAAGACATACATTATATGATCCCTATAAAAATGAGTGTATTTTTAGTTTAGTTTGCCATATAAAACACCCTAAAACTCTGACCTACCTCCAACAGACAATAGCACAATGGCGTGAGCTCCGCTACCAAGACATGGCGGAGTACGAGAGCTTCGCGCAACTGCTGCGCGCGCCCATCGACGACGCGCAGGAGATCCTGCAGAGCAGGTTCCCAGTGCCGCGGTACATAGACACCGAGCACGGCGGCTCACAGGTAACAAACAAACAATATAGTTTACTTAACCACAAAAAAATACAATAAACGACATATATTTAATAACCTAATCCGCTTAACTGTTCTTAATGACTCATGAAGAATCCTGTAAGAAATCGACACATGTTTCACCTCTCAATGAGGCATCCTCGAATTAATTGTTGCGAACCCGGACACGACGTGTTGCCACGTCAAGCATCGAGAGCAGTGCAGACAACCCTACTTATATAGGATTACTGCTCGGCCACCTCGGCTTGGATCACTACTACCAGTATTAGTATCATTACTTAGCCACAGTACATAAAGGAACACAATACGAGAGCTTCGCGTAACTGCAGGTTCCCAGTGCCGTGGGACATCGATACTGAGCACGGCGGCTCGCCAGAAAGGATGTACATAGTTTATTTAGCTACAGTAGGTACATAAAATAGGATCCCAACCTTTTACCATACGCGCCCCCCCCCCAACATTCCATGCCTGTCAGGATGGGGAATGCATGACATAAAGGAACATAGTATAACATATGTAAAGTAAAATACAAATTATATTGTGTGGCTTACGGCTGCGTTAAATAGATTTAATTCAGCTGTACTGCCAGACAGATACCTACTGTCTGACGCACCGTCTCCCTCAGATACAATTTCATACCATAATGCATGTATTTCCCGATGGAGGTAGGCAAAGGTGTTTAGCTCACTAACATTTCGCCAGTTATGTTTAATTCCCATTTAATAGGGGACAAGCCTATTGCTGTTTACTGGGCACAAATCAAGAATCCGGGCTGCTACTGTGAAATTACTGATGAAAAAACCCAATGAAAGTGCTCTGTTATTGGGTTTAATTATCTAGCTTATCTACTTTCTTGGTGGAGTGGCTGATGATGATGAATTCACAAATAACGACAACTATTTTCTGACTATATATTTATTCCTAAAATATAATTACGAGATCTACGCTACGGTGTATCAAAACTGTGTGGGCCGCTGTTCTTAACATTATTCGCGAGTATTTTCTCCAACATGTCCGTCACTTTCTGCTGGGACTTCAGAAAGTTTTTGAAGTGTGTGTCATCGTACCTCAACCGCTGTTTGACTTTCACCAAGGGCATCTGTTGTCGAGCGGATATTTCATCGTTACTGCTGTCTGAGCGCGATTTGAAATCTTTCCAAGCACTTGACCGAGGCCAGTTCTCAATTCTTTCCAATTTCTCATGGAATTTTGTTGCTCCGTACCGCGGTTGGCCATCGTATTCAGAATGACTGTACGATCCCGGGTGGTGTCTTATTCCGTTTTGGTGACTCCCTGGTCCATTTAAACCAGGTCTGTTGTATACTCTGAGGTGGCTTAAAACCTCAGTGCTCAAATCTCTTGGTCGACTTACATGCTCCAAGTGACTCAGTCTTCCCGGATAATGTAACTCCGGGAATCTAGACCTAACGGGGTGTGTGTTCTCCATATTGTGAACCTTTTCATGATACTCATGATTGTACCTAGGCTTTTCTCTGTCCACATACCTACCACCCCTATATCGGTCTCTAATTTCATGCTCTTCTGCGAGTCGAACGTGTTTCGGTAAATCTGACTGAAGTTCTAGTTTTTCTATATGATTTCTGTATTCGTTTGGGATTCGGAATTTTTCATCGATATGTTTTATACTATTCCGTACTCGTTCGTCTCTTTGTTTATCGACCGTCCGTTTGGTAGTTAAAACTATGTGTTGGTTCATAATCTTCAATGTCTTCGATATTTGTATGGCTAGTGGTGCTATCTCTTCCGAATTGGTCTGAATAGTGATTGCACCAAAGTGGTAATCCTTGGTGGGCTGCACGTTCAATGGTGGCATGTCTTGTGGACCTTTATTTTGTGGTGGGTTGACTGCAGAACTTATTGGTTCTGGGACTTTTCCTGGATTATAGGAACTTGTCTGAATAGGCTTGAAGATAGGAGGGTTTTGCATAAGATACGGGTTCAATGCAGCTACTGCTTGTGGGTATGGTTGTATATGTAATTGAGGAAGCGTCGTCGTGCCATTACTCACAGTGGTAGTATTTTGCAGCATCTGACTGGGCAGCTTTGCAGTGTCCTTCATTGCTTTCAACTCTTTAAATATTTCCATAATTTTTTGCATGACATGGTTTGCTTTAGTAAATTCTGTCTGAAGCGACGTTGATTGTATTTCTGAAAATAAAAAAATGGTTGTAATGAAATTAGAGTATTCGTTTTGACATGGACCTGCACATGCTTAAAGCATTTATGTAATAGGGTTATTGAAAATGATGTATCTCTTTCACAACCTTACATGGCTAAATAAATGTGCACCTGCTTTTATAATATAATGCAGACTCGCTACTGAGAAACATTTGTCGTGCAGTTCATCAACAGGTGGGCCGTATGTTGTTTTTTGATGAAATGCATTTCAAGTTTTTCATTCACAGTCAGATAAGTTCTAAAATACTTCTTTTTAGTTCTACAAAATATTATTGCCTATTTCTTACCTGATGTAATTGTTGTCACCAATGTAGAAGATATTGTACTAGGAGCTCCTGTAGTTGAATTCGTAGACGAAGTAGTTCCCATTGTTTTAGTAGTGACGTCTTCTACAATATCCTTCAACACTATTTGCTTTACTTTTTCAGCAATCTCTTTAATAATGCTAGCTGGTATAGCTTGAAGATCAGACATTTTCATCGAATCGACATTTTGAGTTGTTTTTGAAGTACTTTCATTAACCTGTGTAAGTTGTTGGTTATCTCGATCAAAATCGTTTATTATTTCTTGAATGGCTTTAATTTTTTTAGAATCATAAGCTGGTTCCCATTTTTGGAACAGCGGTGCCTTCTTAATTTGTTTACCATTAAACTGTCTTGAATTTTGTGTAATATTGTTTATTATCCCTGAATCTGCTTTATATGTATCATTTTTCATTTTAAATAACCGATTTCGATGTAATTTTTCTATTGCTGCTGGCTGTTGGCTGATGATAGCTTTTTTAACAACAAACCATTCGCTACTCTCATTATGTTGTTGTTTGTTAAAGTCTGTGAGCATTCCTATTACTTCATTGTTATTAGTTTCCGAATTTTTGTTTTGTTTTGAGTATTTGATTGATGGTAGCATGACTTGAAACCGCGACCCCTTTTGTTCAATATCAGATTTTTGATGTAATTTCCATTTCTTTATGTCTGGAGGTATATCTTCAATTCGTTTATCATTTGTGTTAAAATTTTGCATTTGTTCAGTCTCTTTTTTACCTATTGGTGAACCTTTGAATTCTTTGTTTATCTTTTCGTTACTGAGAGGTACTGGTTCCCATGTTTCAGCCTTTATTGATGCATTTGTAGATTGATCGTTTCTAACATTATTTACATTATTCGTATTTTGAAAAAGATTGAATAGGTGGAATGATTCACTTTTATCTTGTTGTACATTGCTTTTATTGGTAAATAACTTGATAGTTTCAGTGCTAGATTCGGTTTCAGGAATAACTACTCCGTTATTGAAAAGGTCACTCTTCATTTGGAGAAGTCTTTGAAGGATTCTTATTGTATTATTCCTTTTCACTGGCTTTGATTCTATGACTTTCGGTTCCTGTCTCTGAATTTGACTGGATGGCGTTTCTTGTACCTTTTTAAGTAGTTGAGTACTATCATACGTAACTTTGAATGGCATGCTTTTCATTTCGTCTAAGAAAGAATTGTAAACAGTTATAGCGGAGTGAAAATCATCTTGTGTAGCATGATTTATTTTGTTTATCTCACTACTTCGCTCATTTACTTTCGGTATTTCTTCGACTGGAGCTTTACTTGATATCTCCCAATATTTTATTGGTACATAATTCGGAAATACTTCTTTCGTGGAGACTTTTTGAGTTGTAGTAGGAACAGTTTGACTTGCCAAGTATTCCGCCAAAATTCTACTGATGTATTCCATTTCTCTAGAGTGAACATATTCATTATTATGAGTTTTTGCTTGTACTGTTGCAGCAACGTTCTTCGCTTTTTGAGTTTCTAATTGTGCAGTTGCAGTAACGGGTGCCACTAGTGTAGTTGGCAGTGTAGTTACAACTGTCGTAGTATAGCGTGTGAGCTTCGTCCAAAAGTTCATCACGCTTTCTACGTCCGGTTGGTTCTGAATATTGTATTCTATTTTTATTATACCCTTATTACCTTCAACGTTTGTTGCATTTCCTAAATCAGGCTTTTTTTGGGCGACTACAGGAAGTTGATCAATAAAGTCTTTTGTTTTATTCATATTGGCTTCGTTATGAACGACAGTTTTATCTACAAAATTTGCTGCCAATAGCATTCCTATTTTTGGATATATCCCAACAGTGACATCATTTTCAATACCTAAAACATATTTGATTTTGGTTACATTGTTAGACTTGTACTCTATTATATTGAAGCAATTTATTATGAATTGCCAACTCACGTTCAATGGTAGTGGATGATCTCAATGCTTCTCTCTGTACTTCAGTTGTAACGTGCTCTAACAAACATTCTTGGCGCCGTTGTCTAAAAAGGAACTTGTAGTTTAAAGTTTACAGTTTACAGTTCTAGTTTTCATTATTTTAAATTAAATTATTTTAGATTTCAAAGAGAGAATTTGTAAAATATTTGGAAATAAACTACTTACGAAAACAACACAAATGTTCTAATAGCTAGCCAGGTGCAGTATACCTATGTAATTGCACATTGTACTGCATTCTTGATAAAGTAACAATAACACTTACTCATTGTTCATATCATCGATGTTTACATTATATCGGCCCAGCTTCTCCAAAGTGTTAGCATCCAGATCATCCTTTTGCAATCCACTCCACAACAACATACATATTACATCTGAAAACTATCACATTTTAATGGTACACGTTTTCACAAACAACCGGCGGTTATGGCTTATGTTATACAAGAGACCTTTTAACGCGTTTAATGGATTAGTAATATAAACCTAATGTTTAATTGAGTGTTATTGGAACCTTTTATCTGGACTAAACGTTGTGGGCCCTGACCGTCGGCGCGTACGATTATTTCACGTTTGAACGTACATGATATTGCTACTGCAGTCAATATAGTTCGGCACCACATTTCGTTATCGCTGTGAATACTTGAACGTTTTCATTGTTTTGCCCAACAAGGTTCGGAACTCGGCGGAAAAGAAAAGGCGAATGGTGATCGGCGCTATCGTGGATACGTAGCTTGTTTTGCAGGTGGCGACGCCGTGTTAGTTAACTCCTAAAATAAGAAACTTCAAAACTCTTGGTTCAAATATTTGAAGTGAAAGTGTTACGAAAACGGAAAAGCATTACAGTAACTGCGATAGTGTTTTTTTTTTACCGCTACAAAATGTTGTGCTGTAAAAAATGCTCTTTATTAAAAGTTCTTAGAGTCTAGAATCCTATACTTTCAGAATTAGTGCAGGAATGTGTTACTGATTTTACTGACTGATAAAAACTTGTGTTTGTCTGTTCCAGGCCCGGTTCCTCTTGTCGAAGGTCAATCCTTCTCAGACACACAACAACATGTACGCTTACGGAGGGGTGAGTACACAACCACGTTTTTGTAACGTTAGATGTCGCATTCTCATTAATCTGTACAGTCGGCCTATGAAAACCTTGACCATACTTTGAACGACAAAAATTTATAAAGACAGCTGGACAAAGGTCAAAAGTGGTCAACGTTTTCTTAAGATGATTGTATTAGTCAATTAAAATATTAATTTGTTGTTGTACTGTATTGTAAATGCATGGCGACCAGCCTTGTTCTATTATGTAAAAGTTTTTTAGTAATTCAAAATTTGCATGGTGTGACAAAATACCATCGGAGCATGGTGTGAATTTGATTTTGTTTTTTTTTGTTCCATCATTGTTATGGCGAAATCCAGGCGATGCCGATTCCATCAGCGGTAGTGACTTTTATCTTTTTTTTATTGGTGTTGGGTTTATAATTCTGCAGTTTTAATTAAACAAAGTTTTGCGCTTTTGCGAGCAGTTTGTTTCTAACTCTACGCACGATCACTGGACATATTTTAAAATAATACACTTTCATTGTCTCGCTCATTTAGTTACTTTGTCACTGTTACTTATCCCTCATTTTTATGAAATCAATTAAGTAAAATGTATTGTTTGAAAATATTTATACTGGTGATCGTCAAAATCGGCCTTTGCGCTTCTTTTGCAATTTTTCCTAAATTATTATGAAAGTAAAAGTAAGGAGGAGCTCGTGGCTAAGTAACAACAGCCAACAGCCGCACTGGTCGATCCATCAGGTTAAGCTACGCTTGCCGGGGTTGGTCAGTGGATGGGTGACCATCTTTACATACCGAGAATCCTCCGTGCCTCGGATAGCACGTTAAGCCCTTGGTCCCGGCTGTCATTCGTGGATCTTTGACAGTCGTTACGGGTCGTCAGAAGCCCGAAAGTCTGACACTAGTCTTACCAAGGGGTATCGTATTACCCAGTTACTGGGTTGTGGAGGTCAGATAGGCAGTCGCTCCATGTAAAATACTGGTATTCAGCTGCATCCAGTTAGACTGGAAGCTGACCCCAACATAGTTGGGAAAAGGCTAGGCAGATTGATTTATTATGAAAGTAAAAATAATTGCAAAACAATCAAACTGAAGTAACGTTCCTATAAAATTTCACATACCAAGTATTCCATAAATCAAAGATGAGAATTTAATAACTACCTGCGTTTACAGGAAGATGCCAAGAACCAAAAAAATCTAATTTAAACAGTCATGTTTCTGAAAGGTTTTCTATTTCTTTCCGTCCAATACTGGTTATGGATAATGGTTTAAATAGACACAATCCAATGAAATTCACGCTTTAGTGTTCATATACACGAGGGGGACGTTGCCTCTACCGTTGGCAACGTGCCGCTCGTATATTTAAACACGTACTCAAATACACGAGTTGCACGTTTTCGACGGCAACCGCCGACGCGTTTACGGCGATAGTTGCGCCTGCCGTTGGCAACGTGCAACTCGTGTATTTGAGTATGCACGTGCTTAAATGTACGAGTGGCACGCTCGTGTATATGAGCATTTAGATTTCAAACGTTCTGATTACTATACATTTATGTTTTCATTTTTTATTAGGGCCAATTTTCTGAAAAAAAAAAAATTTTTTTTTCTGGAAGCCGACCCCATCATAGTTGGGAAAAGGCTAGGCAGATTGATTAGGGCCAATTTCCAATAGTCAGCCAACTTTTATCTGAAGAATAATTATGGCGGTTTGATATAAATACTCTATAAAAAAGATGTCAAACTGCAATTTTCATTTCTCAGATAGACGCTGAGGATTGAAAAATCGCCCCTCATACAAAGAATTAGTTGGACAATTTCGAACTCGGACATGCCTTGCGTTTTTTCTTATCAAAAAAAAAACGTTTTCAAATGTGTAATTTAATAAATGCTTTTAAAAATACTAACATAACGCTTAAAATGCCTTGAATGTTGATTTTTTGTGTTCATTATTCTAATGATGATGATATAGAGGACAAGGGATTTCTTGCTACTTTTTCTACACAGTCAGTCTTTGAGAACAAGAACACATAAGCTGGTGTTCTCTTTTTGTGACACAATCGGGGTTTCAGTTATGTAAGACACACTTCAAATTCCATAGCAACAAGGCGGCTACCAGACCGAAATGGCTTGATAGAAATGGGCCCCCTGCCCTTTGTTCAAATTCATGGGTAAAAGTCCCACCAGCACGCGTAGCTTGACAACCGTAGAAACGGGTTTTGTCTACGGAAGAATAGACAAAATAATAGGTTGTGATTGTTTATTTGTCATTTTGTCTATTCTTCCATCGACAAAACTCATTTCTATTGTGGTCATGCTAAGCGTGTAGGGTATGAAGTGTTACCTTTTCAATAAAAAAAAAGTTGGCAGATGCGTCGCTTGAAAACTATGCAGAAAGATAAAAGCTGTTTGATTAACAGTTTTTTTTTGTATTGGAGTGTGTTCCAAACGTTATAGATAGTGTAAGGGACTTCGACGAGAAAACTGTTACCATAAATTTATTAAATGATACTATACCCCCAGCGTAGAAAAAATTCAAATATAAAAAGTCCAAAACCTACACGGTCAAAATGTACGGAACACTTTTTTTTTTTTTACTAGCTACCCAATCCTGTTTCGCACGGTTTTTACGACTTGACAAAACATCGAGATTTAATTTTAATACAAACGTATTATACATATAAACCTTCCGGAATAAAGTCTCTAAACGATGGTCAAAACCTCATCAAAATCTGTTGCGCGGTTTAGAAGAACTACGCGGACATACAAACAAACACGAAAAGCGACTTTAATTTATAATTTACTAGCTTTACCCGCCCCGACTTCGCACGGGTAGCACTAAACCCTACCTACCCTAATTTTCACCGTTTAAACCTTCCCTGGACTATTACAAACATTTTAAAACCAAACTCAGCTAAATCGGCCCAGCCGTTCTCGAGTTTTAGCGAGACTAACGAACAGCAATTGATTTTTATATATATAGATAACCAATTTCAACGCTAGTGGGTCAGGAATCATGTGTACTGAATTAATGGTAACAGTTTTGCGCGTCGATATTCCTAACACTGTAAATTGTGGTGCAACTGAAATTCTACTCTGATCCTGGTGATGGCCATTTTCCATACCATTCAAATTGCTCATACAACCTTCATATATTTGCAGGACGGTGGCGCCCCCGTTCTGACAGACGACGTGTCCTTGCAAGTATTCATGGAGCACCTCAAGAAGCTAGCCGTGTCCTCAACAGCTTAGGGAAACAATATGGAGTCTCGCTACTTTCAGAACTGATCGCTATTAGCTTTTAATTAACCTAGAAAACCTTACGTCCGATTTCAGAATGGAGAGATTCAAATTGAGAACTTGACAAACTCTAGCATTAGTTAAGGTTAAAGCCCGAAAAATACAAAAAAACTGCAAAAAACTGGATTTTGAATTTCACGGGCTATATTGAAGTTGTCCCCATTTTCTTTACGGTACTGCAGAAAAATCGTGTGACCCGGTTCTATGCTTGTGTGTGCAGTAGTGCCGACGTGTCTGTCATCAAACTTCCATAGTGATCCATACAATACTGACGCCCGATACTACTGATGATCAACCGTAGTTTATCATAGCAAAAAAACATATACACATCAAGCTGGCTATATCAAGCTATAATTTCCAGTTTAAACTGATCTCGCATTGTTTAGAATTTTCGTACAATGAGAGGTCAGCTTATACTGGAAATGTATAGCCGTATGTAGAACGGGTCTTAGTTATGCTATAGTAGAATTTGACAAGCTCTCAATTTAGAAAACGGGTATAATCATCTATTGCTCGTGACTCTCTTGGGATTCGAAAGGTTAAGTCCTATGTAGATGTATTGAAATGTTCTGTACGAAAATCATCACGCCTGTATTTTTTGGAGGTGCAGACACAAGTGCTACCTTTCGTCAGTAATGTACCTATCATATAGTTATACATTTATTTTAACGATATTCCTTAAAGTAGCTGCGGTATTCTGCCGTCTGGATAAACTGGTAGAATGCTCAAAACTTAGGACATAGCTTGGTTGACGATAGAACTTCATTATTTTCACCATCACAGTATTATATCACGGCAGACGAGAACTCGGGAATTTTTTTCATAACAACTTGGGTTTATAATTGTTTGTACTGGGCTTGTGTATCTTATGATTTAGTATAATATATAATTTTATTCATTTTATTTTATAAATATGTAGCTATACACAGGTGTAGTCCTAATAGTATCAGTTCTGAATTTATATATCGCATGTGGAGTTCCAAATTATTTTTGAAATTAAGTTAAAATAATTTTCTACAATACAATGTAAATTATATGATATTAAAAATGTTTATGAAATATTTGGTGTTTGTTTTATTAGATTTATTTCTTATTTCTTTATTATTTTGGGGTTCTTTATTTTGTCACTCCTAGCTTTATATCTATTGGGATAAAGGGGAAGAGTTTTTTATAATTTTTAAGAAATATAATACTACATTTTGTACAAAAAATATTTATTCCTAATTCTAGACACCAACTTGAAACACCAAATATATAACTTTTACATTAAAACATAATTTTCCTACACGTAAAATAAATAAACATTTTATACATATAGCTCTGTTATCCGTAAAAAACAGGAATAATAGAAACATAATTCATAAAAAACAGGTGACGAATTCAATATGAACTTACAAGTAAACAAAATTCATAATTTTACCCAATAACATTTAACAAAAAAATTGTTAATATACAATAAACATCACGCTATATTATACTTCCCTTTAGGTATCGAAAGAGAAACTAGCATCAACAGTTACGTTTCCTACACATTTCTGTGACTATTTAAAATGCTGGGGCGCATCTGCGGCTATCGTGACGAAGCTTCGCACAGTGAATCGATACTCGCAGTTGTGTCCAACCATTAATGGCTATCGTCGCGATAGTTTGGGCTGCGTAGCACTTATCGCCCAAGTGGCGGTATATAATAAGCGTGGCGCGTGGTCGGATTAGCGTTGGTCATTTCGACAGAGCGTCTACGCAGTCCGGAAACAACAGTCGTGTTTCCGGACTGCGTAGAGGCTCTGTCGAAATAATGGAGAGCCATCTTGGATTATTACATGATAATTTAAAATTATGAAGCTAGCGGCTTCTTAATAAAAAAAGTAAGTGACCACCGCATTAGCGCGATAACTTTTTAGCGAGCTAAACATACGAAGCTTGGGCACGATTTGCTTTGCCACGATAGACGCAGTTCTGGCCCCAGCATAACTGTATCTAAACAACAATTTTCAAAAATTTCTATTTACCGTTTACGTAAATGCTGCTATGTTTAAGAACATCTATGTATGTGCTGTCATCAAGTCTATTCGTAGTTCATAAATGCGAAACACTATAGTGTGAACAGTACTATCTACTTTTCTAGATAAACCGTTAAACACTATATTAAATAACTCCCTTATTCATATAAGATTAATAGCCCTACGCCAAGATTGACTCATTTACCTACCTTTTCTGTAGCTACAATGCAGGTTTAGACAACTTTATCAAACAATATTACGTACAATGCAACTCTGCAGGTTGACTTAATTAGCGGGTCAAGTAAGGTACTTCTAAACAATAATGAATAAGGGATTCTTACAGGAATCGGGATAATAGTTCTTCTAAAACAAAACAAATCGATCATGCGGTCATAGGGTTTTGGCTTTTACCTCTAATCCTAGAATACTTTCCAATAGCTTATATCATTACAGACATCCCTGTTTTATCACATCATTGTCAATACTAAACCAATCACGATAAAGTAATAAGAACAAAGGAACATCACATTCGCTTGACGCGCCGAGAACAATGGGCCTACTTTTTACGACGTTATAAGTTTGGCTCAAACTCAACTGTTGCTTCAGGATTTGTAATAAATTGATAATCTACTTCTTAACTTCAGCTGTTTTTGAGCCTCAAACTAATTTGTAAAGTAATAGCGATTTCCTAATAAATATATTATGTAATGTGCAAACATTGTGTGATGTTATAAATACATAAATATTACACAGATTACAAAGTCAATCGACTATCTGAAAAAAAAAAACCCACCTAACATTTTCTGCATAAAATAATCTCTTAAAAAACTAAACTAAAACTGTAAAACACTTAACTAAATCACTCATATACACATATTAAGCATTGTTTATACATTTGTAGCATCATTTCTTATTGAAGAGCCCGTACATGATGAGGGCCAGCAAAAACATCAGCATGTACTTAATGTATTCGGTTCAGGAGTGCGGAGGTCAATTGAGGAAACGGATGGACATCTTCTGCTCGACGTCTGTCCGCTCAAGAGCATGGCAGAACTCCTCGAAACAGATCATCTGGTCGTTGTTGGTGTCAGCTTCCAGGATTGTGCGTTCGGCGATGCTTGTTAGTTGCTCTTCACTGGAATGAATAAATATTATAATGATACCTGCCTATTATTGTCCTACTGCAGGGCAAAATCCTTCTCATGCAGAGAACGCACGAGCATTAATCAGTACGCTTGCTCAAGACAGGTTGGCGATTTCTATACAGGGTGGCAGGGACATCGACGCGAAAACTGTTATTCAGTACCCCCATGCGTAGAAATTTTTCGTCGGTTATTAAAAAAAAATTATAGAAAAGTGCAATACCTACGCAAAATGTATGGAACAGCAGATTTTTTTTTTTACTAACCGTCCAAAAAAATCTACGCGGGTCCAGAATCATGAGTACTGTATCCATGGTAACAAGTTTCGTAGATGTCATTTCACATTTATTCATTAGGGCTGTTGCCAGATTTAGGGCTGCCTGTCCACTGGAGCGGAGAAGCGAGAAGAGGAGCGGAACTGTGCCAATATTAACCAATAGAATCTAAACTCTGGAGCGGAGTTAAGATTCCATTGGTTAATATAGGCAGTATAGGCACAGCTCTGCTCCTCTCCTGTCTTCTCCGCTCCAGTGGACAGGCAGCCTAAACGGGGCTTTCCCCGAGATATTTCTTGGGGTTATCTGGGGTGCAGATGAATGCGTCAGTGAGTACCAACTCTTACCAAAGGTAGGTGAGGAATACTATGGTTTAAGTCAAGAGTCTGTCAAAGGCCACTCGTAGGGTTAGGCATCCTAAGGCAGGATTCCACACGTAAAACGAAGTGCTCAAAAATTAAATCGTTATGACTCGATCAGTGGCGGTTTGTGTATATTATCCGTTAATTCCAGTATGTTCACGTTTACCCGCCAAGTTTGTGTCATCAGGTCACGGACTCACGGCCTAATCGCTAAGGTCACACGTGTATTACTAATGATTTTGTTACTCCTAGCTAGTGTATAATGATGTTACGAGGGACCTTTATTGCCACTGGCGTAAGGTTCATTTAAAATTATTACATTTTCCGATCCTACGTTGATTGGGAAATGCATCTCGATTGCAAAGTGTAGGTATGCGTGAAGATATAAAGAAAGTTGTTATATTAAGTAATTTTAACTAATGATATGAAAGTGCTATAGGTAGGTTCGTTCATACTCTTTATCTTACGTAAACACGTTATAATCCGATTAAAAGAAGCAATAAAATATGGCTTTTTTAGTTAATCTAGAGTTACTTATAAATGTTATCTTTTCAAAAGATTACTATATATTTATCATTTACCCGATACTTCTATTAAGTTAAATACATGTATACAATTAGTGCATATTTAATGGCCGGTACCGAACAAAATAAGAGTAACTTTTTCTTAAGTACCGCATTGAAATACCTGTATATTTCTGATAGAATTAGCAGGTACTTGCGCTGCATATAGATCACAAAACCATCCATAAAGACCCGCCCTACTCTGCGATTACTGTAGGTACTGTAAGCTGTTCCTAGTTCCTACTTTAGTACGGAGCGGTGGATGGCACTATCTATGTATCGTAAAATCCATCATGACTTTTTACAGAATCTAAAAAACTCAGTACCTAATAGATGGCTTGGTGGCCTTTTTCCTATCATGCGGATAAGTGTCCGTACATACCTACTTTTCCTGTCATAATACAAGCATACATCTACATCCCACAAGCACGCGACGCGGGGTGTTTGCGGGTGACACGCGCTAAGTTCACGCATGCGTGTGATGCACGCACGCATGCGGGCGCAAACACGCGTTACTGGAAAAAATCCCTTAGTATAATAAAAGCAAATGTTACCTGATATTAGCTCCGACCATCATGTGCAGTATGGCCAGCAGCTCGTCCCTCGAGATCATGCCATCATTGTCCAGGTCATACATTGAAAAGGCAACTGGAAATATAAGCATTGAGTTATGGTTTGCTGGACAAAGTTAGTTTTCATGGGAAAGAGGAAGGCCAGGTTAACGTTGCAAATCACTAGCGCGGATCATGGGCTATTTATTTTATTGACGTAAAGCTTTCATCAAACTGAGCTGAAACCCACGTGGGATACGAACGAAATTCGCTCGCGCCGATTGTGTCACCTAACTTGTATTACAACAGTATTAAAACAAGAAGCCCCTCAGTTTGACCGGTCCTTCTGTTTTTTATGGAATGGTGAATAAATAAAGCACAAGTGCATTTCATTATCATTTAATGTGTATGGGGATTACAGGCACAGCTATAAAGTAGTGATCTCTAAATCATATTTGTTGTTATGATTAGTGATCACACAGTCACAAGATGAATGATAGATAAATCAAAGTTCAATTGGTGCCGGTGACTCACAGTCAATTTAGTTTGATTGATTGAATTCACTTACTATTATATCAGTAGATATGGAAAGGATGTCAATATTTTTTGTGAGGATTCTGGTTGGAGTTGGAGGAAATCTCCATACTGAATACCACCAAGGAAGGGGCAACTAGATTCAATTATTTTTTCTTGTAAGTTTTTCAAAAGTGTCTTTATAAATCTTATTGAAATAAACAATTTGACTTTGACTACATTTGCAGGGAATTCAAACTAAACTTAAATAACTTGCAAGTTGTAAATATAATGTTAGTTAGTTTTCTGATTAAATGAAACTCTCAAACTTTGCCTCTTGGTTGCTTGTGTATATTTGAATAAACTCGCTGATCATTGGATTGCTTGGCTTCAATTACAGTGCATAATGATGATCTTTCCTATGTCACTTTTTGTTTTGTCCGTCTTCTCCTACGTCGTCACATCACTTTTTGTTTTGTGTCTTTTGTTGTAGTCAGTAACAGTACCGGTACATAAATCTTTACACACAGTAGTGACGGAAAAATGTTACGAGTAACAAACAAAGTAAGAAATAAGTTTATATGCATAAAATTATATTAAATTAAATTAGCCAATAATGTCCCACTGCTGGGCAAAGGCCTCTCTAAGTCTCACCAGGAACTCTTCTCCCGTTCCACCTTGAACCAGAAATGTTTTAATTACGTAAGGGAAACTAAATAAATGAAATAAACAACTATGTTCACTTACATCTCAACTTCTCATCTCTGCTGTTAAGCTTGTTCTCCCTATTCTTCCTGATGGGCCGGAAGTGTGCCAGCACCCTCATGAACTGTAGGAAATTCACTCGATCATCGTGGCTCTCGGCAAAGAATGAGTGGACGATACGCTCGCTCAGTGGGTTGATTGCTAACTCCGGGATTCTCAAGAAATCCTCCCTGGCTAAAGTGCCACAGTCATTCTTGTCTAGTGATGTGAAGCGGGAGTACAGCCTCTCGATTTGGTTTGGTGTGACTGGTGAGGAGAATAAAGAACATAATAAACAATGAAACAAAGTAACATTGGAAAATTCATTGATTTCTGATACATTGTTGAAACTGTGATCATGAGAAGCCCAAGTTTGGATCTTGTAGGCCTTCCTAATAATTCAAAAGTAACCTTTCTTACTTCTTTTCTTTCTTACTAGTACTAACATACTAGGTGAATGGATGAGAGTCCAGCCTAAAATGACATAGGTAATAAAAACAGTACGAGTTGGTAGCGTAACAAGAGTTAAAATATATAAAATTCCTATAAGTACTGTTTTTGTATTACGTAGATATATATGACACATAAAACAATCTTTGATACTGTTATAGTGAAGAACTAAAGAACGAATAATCCTATAACGATGTTGTATTCTTCTTCTTTTCGTGTGGTTAGTGACTAACCTAGTGTCAGAGTTATAAAGCCGCCCATGGTCCTCTGACATGGCTTCACATGCCGTCGAAAAATATCTCTCAGGCATGCCGGTTTCCTCACGATGTTTTCCTGTGTTTGTTTTGATGTTGTATTTGTGACATGCTTATTTGCCATCAAATCCTATCTAATATTATAAATGTGAAGGTGAGTTTGTTTGATTTACGCTTTCACACTAAAACGGCTGAACGGATTTGGATGAAATTTGGCACATGGGTAAACTATGACCTGGATTGGGACACAGGGAATATTTTTGATCCCGATATTCCCACAGGATCGAGACTTATACGGGTGAAACCACGGGGCGCAGCTAGTAGTTTCTAATTAGCCTGGGCCATAAAGGCCACTGTATTGCATGGTTGTCCAAATTATTTCGTTTTACAATGTATGAATGGAATTCAAGAGAGGCCACTGTATTGCATGGCTCTCCAAATTATTTCGTTTTACAATGTATGAATGGAATTCAAGAGACTAAATTTTCTTCAATATTTACAATAGAAAGAAACAATAACTTACACCCAGTCTCCTCCTGTAGTTGAGCGATTTCTTCTTCTCGTAGCAACAGAGATGATTTGTTACCCATATTGAATACGCTTAACGCTACACGACCACTGGAAGACCTTTTACCTTATAGACAATTGATAAGATTGATTCAATCAGGATTTAACGAATAATATATATGCACAAAGTCAAAGTCCACTTCACACCACAGCTGCCTACTGTTATGAACTTGCTATGTTCTAGAATATGATTATTTGAATATTCATTTATCGGAAATATTAACTGGGAGGGAATACAAAATAAAGGTCTTTTGTTTTTATTAGAGTTTGGGTAAGTGTAAAACAAGAATGAAGAGAGAAAAGGAATCAATTCGTCGTCGATACTTTTTACTTTGACATTGACATTTGAATTTTGATTTTGACGTTGTCAAATATTCTTTGCCGAAGGTGTTTTTAGTAGTTCAGAAACGACTTAAAACGAAAGTGCAATTTATATGTTATTCTTATTATTTTATGTGTTTGTACCTTACTTATTTAAATTGTTGAACATTTACAAAAATATCTTCAGTTGGGGACTGGGAACGTATATACAGGGTTACAGGGAAAGTCGTACTGAATAAAAGTTAAAGGATGTTATTATTCAGTCATTTCTGATGAATTTGATTCTGAAATAACATGTCCGAAACTTATCCTATAAGGAGATTTAAAGCCCATCAAAGTTAAGAACACTATTAGAAAATTAATTAATGCTAACCGTTGTCGAGCAGTTTTTTAAGCCGTTAGTAGTAGGTTCAGTTTCTGTTGATCATTTTTTTGGAGATGTCTTCTAACTAGATACATAAAAAAAAACGACTCTAGGAGCTCTAATCCCAAAGAAAACGACTAAAAGCCAAAAAATAAAGGATTTTTAAAAATAATCTTTTAAATTGAATATTTCGGACATTATATTTCAGAATCAAATTCATCAGAAATGACCTGATTATTAACATCCTTTAATATTCAGTACGACTTACCCTGTAACCCTGTACGAGTATAATAGTTATCTGTGACTGGGAATGCTCACCATGAAGGCTCGACTTTCAGTTTCCAAGCGATTAAAACTGTTTGCATAGAAACTGAAATCCTGAAAATTGTTATGTCATTATTATGTTAAAACTCGAATAGAAAAAACCAGGGAAGTTTATTGAATCCAAAAAACACATCAAGAGTTGTGAATTATTTCAGATGTTGAGTTGAGAATTGAGTATATTTTTAATTGTTTACTATGTACATCAATTGAATAAAGCTATTTCTTAAAATGAGTTTCCCTTTGAAGCCCTCGGCAGACCAAGCTCCTTCGGAGCAGAAACTAACAGATCAAGAACTTCCTAGTCAGGTACAACTACTCGATACAGTGGAAGAACTTAACGAAAATGTACCAAGTGAGATTTTTGAGATACCACTTGAGGATGTCGACTTTGTGGAAATACCCCCAAAAATATTTGGGTTGATAAAAGTCACGGAGCCGCTAACTATACCATCGCTAAATAATGCGATTTATGAACTCGGTGTTGTGAACATGTGCTGGCCGGAGATCAATGAGCCGGTATTCGAAACTCGGACATGTTTTCCTACAAGTTATTACACAAACAGTGCGAAAGAGCGCTTGCTTTTGTCATATGCAGAGAACTTCCGGCGACAATATTATATGCACTTTCAAATGCGGAAACCTATATTACTGCAGGTTCCAAATGAGTGTGGTTTGCAGGTAGGCACCTACTTTTTAAATACACGCTAGATGTCGGGCTAGTTTCTTCTTAAAATACACGCGTAACAAGTATTTTTATTATCAGAAAATGGTGTGTACTTCAATAAGGCCGACCAAACTCTGCTTTGAATCTACAACCAACTGGCAGGGGATCGCGGCTATGGTGGCGGATTTTTTCGACTACGAGCCCTTATCCAAGCCCATGTTACATGTGAGTAATAGATTGTATTGTAATAATATTTATATGCACAAAAAATTATGATTACGGGGAATACCATGGTCTAATAAAACAAGGTCTGGCATTCCGGGAGTGACATATGCTTACGAAACTATCCAGTTGCCACTTTTTTGCAACAAGACACGAATTATGAAAATTTTCAGTCACCATTGTGCTAAAAGATATTTACAAAGCATTTAAATTGTCTTTTCGTTTGTCTAATAAAACAAATAATTCAATTTAAACATAAACCAACGTAATTGTTTATTAAAACCTTATTGTTTTATTCGCGAAGTATATTCTATGGAGAATACCTGTCTACCATATAAATTATCAATGTAAATTTTATATGTCTACTCGCCGATAGATGGCGTTACTTGTATGAAAGTTGACTCATACTCGTTCTTCGCAAACTTAGTTTACAAGCCGAGTTAGCAAACAATATTTTAAACGGTACTACTTTAGAGTGCATAGATGTCGCTTGGAGTAACAAATTAATTAATCAGATAAAACTTTGATCAAGTAGTTAGGTACTTTACTTTTTCGTTCCAGAAACTAGTGACGTAGTTTCGAAGAAAAATACCTTTGACAGACAGGCAGACAAAGACAAGTGATAAATAATCGTTATAATTTTTCTTTATATCCACGATGGAACGGAGGTGTTAGAGGTGTATGCGTTTAGAGTGAGAGGTCGTTTGTTTTGTGTGTGCAAAAAACGAATGTTTCCCTTTATCTCCAAAACGGTTTGACCGATTTAGATACGGTGTTCTGTAAAAGATTTTTAAAAACAATCTGTAAACCTTCTCACTGCTACATATAACGGAGTGGTTGCCGTTGTTGGCTGGTTTCTCGTTCTTTTACTCGTGAAATTTCAAGAGGTATGCAGTTATATTTTTTTCGGTCTAAGATTGATCGAGACGAAATCCTTGTTAAGAATTTTTTGCTATTGCCGTTGTCTAGTTAATCAATACTACCTGTGCCACAATCAGCGCCTTCAATTCGAAGAGTAGGTTTATATACTTAATTTAGATTTCAATTAAGTTTTTTGGGATATTCGCCCCTTCTCTTGGCTTTATTTAAATCAATCAGTACAATAGGTTTAGGTTGAACGCTGTAATTTTCTTCTCGGGCATTGTTACGTAGCTCGTAGGTATGCCAGTAGATTGCAATGTATCTTTTTTTTTTTTTTTTTTTTTTCTAACCTATATTGTCCCACTGCTGGGCAAAGGTCTCCCCATAATTTTCCAGACTTCTTTGTGTTGTGCCTTCTCCGGCCAATTGGTCAGGAACGAGTCCAAATCGTCGCGCCAGCGCTTTTTAGGCGCTTTTTTTTTGCAATGTATCTATTGTCTTATTAATAAAAGCGCTAAGTTCTTCAGAATATATGCCATTTAAAGTATATGCTATTAGTTTATAATGTATATCATCAAGAGAAATAAAACAGTTTCGATGTAAGGTTCAATCAAGTTTAATCATTCAACATTTTCGAGATCACAAGTCGTGATAAGAGAATTTATAATCCAATTTTTTAATTTTGTACAAAATATCATCTCTCGAATAATTTTCCAGTGTAGCTAATATTAACGTGAAATGCAAATCAATAATTCTATCTTCTGTACGAAGGAGATACAATTTTTGAACGTTTTTTTCCTAAAAGACTGCTGGTCGCGGCCGGGTGTCACCGCGACCTTACACCATTGGACAATCTCTTAAATAACATTAAGATAATACACTCTATTAATTAGGAATGTACTTACAATAATAATAATCTCTCAATAATTTATAATTTTGATCACAGTGTCCTTAACTGTTAACGTTAACGTATAATACAATTCCGAGTCGACACGTCGACGTTGTCTACCATATACATAATATATAAAATACTGAGCAATAGAAAACAATTACACAACGAGTGCCTAGCTAACGCAATAGAGTCATCTATATCTTAACAATATTACCTTGTTCTTACGATTGGCACAACAATACATTCGCATCCTTTCAATATTTGGTATCGGCCGGGAGGTGTCGCCACGCGCCGCGGCTGAGCCACGCCACACACACGCCACTCACACTACACTCTACTACTCAGTGAACGGTTGAAAGGACGCCGTGCGTGACTTAGTATTAGTTTGACTTGAGGTAGAACATAGGGATTCAACTATAAACTATAGTAAGGGTACAACTAGGAATGTAATCGTCAAATGGCAACATACAGCGGTACTATCTAAACTAATTATTTAACAAGTTTTGTGTGCATCGGTAAGTGAAAACGCAGATATATAACATTTAATTTACAACAGGTATAACTATCTACCCATCAAGTTTCACATAGACTCGGAAACAGACGACCGACACCGCGCGGGCCGACAGGTGCGCGAGAGCTGCGCGTGCGCGGGCTCCTGTTGGCTCGCCTGGTTCGGCCTAAAGTCTTACGAACTAAAGAATAATGCATAGCTTTTCTTTTAGAACAAAGAAATTACGCAAATTTGGCTACACATATCACAAGTGAACGCTTACTGGCGACAACGTAACTATGTACATAATTGAAATATTCCCTGTAGCGAGCGGCAGTCCTTGCGGGGCGTCTACTTGCGGCGGGCGGCGTGGTCGGCGGGGTGCGCGGGGTGAGCGGGCGCTGGTGCGCGGCGGGCGCGCAGGTTGTGCAGCAGCGCTCGCAGCTGGTGCACGTGCATGCGCGTCACGCTGGGGTCGCCGCTCGCTTCCAGCCACGCCAGGAACTTGTCACCGTGTTCCAGCGCATCGGCCGCACCCGACTCCCACTCGCCACTAGCTGGCGACACTGACCGCGTCTCCGCGCTCGCTGACTGGTTGCTGTTGTTAAACAGCAGGTTGTCGAGCACGGTACGCGCCTTGGTCTGGCTTCGGCTTGATTCGTGGATCCTCTCGGGTGTGGGCTCCTTGTTCTCGGTTCCAATCTCTGGACTAGCGGCAGGCTCGGCCACTCGCGGCTCCACGCTGGGAGTGTGACGAGGCTCAGACTCATTGTGTACGTGTGTGTGCCCTGGACTAGTCATTGCTCCTCGCTCCTCCTCAATCTTCCCTTTCGTCAGGTGTGAGTACAGGATATTTTCTGCTGACTTATCCTTTGGCACCTGGGAGGCGGATTTGTGCTTTTCTTCAGGCAGAGGCATGGCTCCACCGAACTGTTTGTAATATTGCCACAGCCACGAGTTCCTGTTGTAATCGAGATGAGAATTGATCGGTGCAGCGGCGATTGGTTTAGGCGTGATGGTTGGCTCACTCGGTTTCCCGAGCTGTAGGGAGTGCGCGGTCGTCGTTTGCGACGACAAGTCAAGCATTGCTTGTTGTGTCTTCAGCCAATACCATAGTGTGTCATCCACTGGTTGGTTGGCCGCAGATGAGTGCGAGCTGTGATGATTAGATTTTGACAAGCTCGTACGGTACGGATCTGAGTGGTGATGAGTCTTGCTACGGTGATGATGCTTGCCATCGTTCAGGTTGAGCATGCCGTTGTGGGCAGGCTTTGGAGATCGAACAGAGCGTAGGGCGCGACTAGCAGGTTGAGCTGATAACGCTGATAGTCCAGGGTTCAGTTGAGCGAGTAAAGTTAGATTGGTGGCAATCTCATTGAAGCTGAGGCCAAGGTGCGAGTGTGTGAGCCCAGGCAGATGAGGAAGGCCTGACAGTGGGCTGATGGCACTCATAGAGACGTTGGCGCCGGGGTCTGGTCGGCGCTCACGAGGGATGTGGGAAGTGGGGGATGGTACAGCGCGTTTGGTGGTGAGTTCGACAGGTGCGTCGATAGGTGGGGTGGGCTGCTGCACGATAGGGGCTGCAATGACAGGTGCTGAGAGGTCAAGTCCGGTGGCCACAGGAGAAGGAGGCGCGGCAGGAGACTCTGTGCGCGCGCGCTTGTCGGGCGGCTCGCCGTCATTGCTCTTATCCGTATCAGGTGATGAGAGGCGAGAGGTCATGTAACGCAGCTTGTCTTCGTTCTTGCACCAGCCCCGCAGCGTGGACTCGGGCACGCCGATGTCCCGCGCTACCGAGGCCTTGGACTCGCCGTCGTTGACGCGTTGGATGGCCTCGATCTTGTCGCTGGGCGTCAGTGCACGCATTGGACGTTTGCCCTTGGTCGCCATTGTGGCGTCGCGTCTGCTGTAACAAAAACATATAATTATGTTATAGGTTATTCATTGTCTAGCGGTTGGTAATTCCTAAAGTGGTAGGTTATTCCATTGGTCAGACTAAGGGCGATACGCGTTAAATGATTTTAAATGTTATTCAACTCAGGTTTGTTGGTTAAAATTTAATAAATATTCGCTCAGTGTGTGTTTCCCTAGAATTTCGATAAAATTATAATAGGTATGAATTCAACTGGAAATAAGTACCTACGTATTGTTTGCATGCGCTATGCAACTTAGTGCAGTGTATTAAGGTTTCCTATAATAATAAATATGATTGCATCATGTCTTTATAGTAACTTAGTAGGTACCAATGCTGTGATAGTACTTCAAAAACTGCCATTAGTAGACTATTTACTGCCAGTAGATTGTCTACTAATTGAAAAATGAAATTGGTGAAAATTACGTTGAAAGATTCCGTTACATAGATAGATAGATACAGGTCAAGCTAATAAAAGCGTATTAAAAATGCTTCAATATTTGATGACAGCACTATATGGTTAAAAAGAAGGTAGACAAATAACGATCTAAATAAATTGTCATCAGTCTCAAACAAGTACTTTGGTGTATTACGTACGGACTATCCAGAATGTTGCAATAATAATCAGACTGACAACAATAAACCACAAAACACTTTTGATTCAGCATTAAATAACTACTTTATTTACACACAACAAGTCGAGTGACAAATAACGCACATGGACTGAGTCCCGATCCCAATACATTTCAATAGCAATATTGTACAATATAAACAACAATGTTAACACTTAATGTTATTGCAATAAAATTACGAAAAATATAACTGGCCGCAAACACGTTTACAACTGTTACCATAAACAAAAACGTTTACGCGGGAAGCTATAAAGTTACGAAAAGATAAACAAAAAGAAGACATAAAATTATGACCTACGACAACAGTAGGCGGCAAAAGTTGTCGGGTCGTTGACATGGTGACCTTGCGAGTGGTTAGCGCGCCTCCGCCGGCCGCCGATAGATGGCGTTAGGCGACCGAACGTTTACCTATCCTGTTTATTTGTATCTATGAAATGGAAAAGTTGATTACAAAGTTTATGTCATCCCAACATCGGTCACTTGAAAGTAGTACCTACGCGTACGTTTTAATACACTCGATTATAACGAACACGTGAAATCGGAAAGAAATTGAGGATATAACAGTCACAATGTTTTGATAATTTTCAAATTAAGTTTTTTTTACATTACTCGGTCTGAATTTAATAACATTGCTAACAAGTAGTTTTCGGATATTCCAAGTGCGTTTTATTACAAAGATTGGTTTTGGCGAAATATTGGTCTTAATGATCTTTAGTTTCTGCTTTATTTGAGTTTGATTAGGTAGGAAAAATATCTTATCCTGAACTTCATAACTTTAGTCACAAGAAGATTTTCTAAGTGAGTCTTTCGATGAACAAAATTAAAATGAGTTTAGATATTATATCCGATGAGTTTTCAAAAAGTGGGTTAGAAATATATAAGTACGGTAGGTTCGCACTATATTTTGTGAAAATCGTTAGTAAATTAATATACAGAAATACCTATCGGATAAAGTTTTATTCTGTTGTTTATTTTTATGTGTATTGCATTAGTGTAATGTCGCAATGAATGTTTTTGTCATTGGTTTTTGGGATGGAGTTAATGCAGCTTAGATACACTTAACTGTTTAATTATATTCTATTCTAGCTTTTACAATTCAACTCGCACCTTTGTCCAGCTGTGGGATTTTCAACTGTTGGGCAAAGGCTTCTCCCCTGCGATAAAAATTTCAATATGTCCACCTCCTCCTACCATCGCTTTCGTGGGTATTATGTGAACAAATTCTATTTTTTTGTCGTACACTGAACTGAACAAAGTGGCACAAATAATGATAATTTCAGCGAAAATCGGGATTTTATATCTACGTGTCAGTTTGGGCAGAATTTATAACAGGGGCAATGTTTTCGTAGCTGTCTTTGCTACGAGCTACAACAGGCTACGACAGGCTACGACAGGCTACGACAGGCTACGACAGGCTACGACTCGCCACAACATTTCCATCAAAAACTTTTTCGAAACTATTCTTAAAACCATTTTAAGAATTAGTGAGAATTTTGATTGCTTTTTTGTAGCTAACTAATTACCTGAGAAGTAAATAGTAGTGATTGCACAGTAAGCTTCAAATAAAACTGAATGACCACTTTTCACTCACAAAGAACAAAACATCCTGCACTCACTTGATAAGTTGGAACCTAGCAACACAGTGATAAGCGAATGAAATACAAAGTTAGCGACTTACTTGCGAGCCGGCGGGGGCACGTGTGCTGTGTTTACAATTTTTGACAGGCCAGCCGTTATTGCGATATTATTAACGGCCCGTGAATGGAGGACTCCAACCAATAAAAATATAGCTCGGGTGCGCAGTGCGCGGCACGTGTACACACAAGTTCCAGTTTCACTGATCAGTTGATCACAAGTCACTGAGCGGAGTGCGGAGAGCAGAGCGCGGTTCGCGGAGACGTGCGTCGCGGCGCGCGCGGAGCGACTGTGTGCGGCCGGTGATAAGGCGCCGGGCCGCGGCTCGCGTCCGCGGCCGGCCGCTCCTCTCCTTTGTGTCCGTCCGTCACCCCCCCGGCGCCGCCGCCCCCCGCGATCTTGCCACCTCCTCGCCTATTCCTCCGACATTCGAGCCGCGCTCGGCCCACCTATCTCCCGCAATATATTAACTCAATTAATTATTAATTTTAACGCATCAACTTTCCCAGCGAAAAAATCGCCGCCTCCAAATTGGAACTTTTTCCGACGTCAACTTGCGGTCGTAGGACGAAAGTTTTCTCACAATCGTGGTGTTCCACAACTTTTCTAAGTGGCGAACTTTGTCTCGTAATAACGTCTCGCGCCCGTCTACCAAGTAATAGTTGCCAACTAATTACTCTAGTTCGAGTCGAGTCGCTTTCGATGTTTTTCAGTGGGTCGGCGGCGACCAAACAAATGAAACAAAAACAATGTAGTTAGAGAGATGATAAGCGATGGGCTCGCCTCATTGATATGCTACGAAGTCTCGTAGCGCTCGCTACGTTTGATATTATGATTATGTTCTGTTCTACGTAGCAGTAAATTTTAATGCGTAGTACTTGTTCCTTCCGTAGCTTATAAGTTGTCGGTTATTTATTTTATGTAATGTTATGTTTTTCGAAGGCTACTTAGAGTTGTCTTAACTTGTCGGAACTTTTATAGAGGGTTTTTGTAAAGTCGGTTCAAGGGCAGCCGGTGTGGTTATAAATTGTACACTTGCAGTAGTTGCAGTGATGTTTTATTTTGAGCACTTTTATTTAGCGGCCTACAAAAGTTTGTCATCAAAGTATTTTAATTTCGAAGAAAACTTATTGATATCGTACATACATATCATTTCATATTTACACTTCAAGATAACATTCTTGACATATGTAGGTATCACACATGCTTGATAGTACTAATTCGCGTAGTGAAAGTGTCACATTACGTGTTTCAGAAGCGCTAAATGCCAAAGTTTACCAACACTTATGTCATCTTCCATAGACATCGAATTCTATGTCATTTACACCCATGTTTCTACAGCTATTGTCTTACTTAATTGTGCTTTATGTACATCTATTATTCCCTAAAGTTGTGTTGTGATTACAAAATTATCAGAGCTTTATGATGTACCACTGATGAAGGTAAAAATCCTGGCCTGCATTGTTGGTTTAGTGGTCGCAAGCGCATGAATGCTGAGCATGAGGTTCTTGGGTTCGATGTCCAGGTCGGGCAAAGTTGTTGGGTTTTCCATCAGGAATTTCTCAGTAAGAGCCCTGGATTTGTTCCTTCTGGATTTGTGCCCGGTTGATGGCAATAGGCTCGCCGCCCTGTTACATAGGATTTAAACATAACTGGCGAAATGCGGGTGTACTATATTTAAATCTCTGCCTAGTTCGGGGCAAGCAGGAGTGATGATTCGTAATAATCCTGGACTTCATTTGTTATAAGACGGAATGAAGTCACTGAAAGGCAGAGTAAGCCTGCTGATTAATAGTCGTTCTGTTTTTTAGGTTGGCAACAGCAAACCTATCGGTGTTACAGGTGGTGGCTACCACTTCCCGTGAGCCCTGCCGTAGGCCTGCAAAGACAAACCCTTTCCGGCTCATTACAAAACGAGTTCGAGCTTTAGCACAAGCCCTAACCTTCGAGCTTACTTATTTATGTATTTTGACTTTTATTTCGACAAAAGTGAAGTTCTTAATACAAAATTGACAAGTTCGGGTTTAGCGTCAGTTTTTGTAAATAGAACTTTAGCTTCGTGGGAATAAAATCCGAAATTAATAAATGGTTTTAACCTGGATCTAAAGATAAACATTGATTTGTAATATAGCCGTTTAAGTTGAGTTTAGGTGGCAGTAACTACTGTTTATCAGCTTCTTTACCAACGAAACACAAAAAGAAACGATTTTGAGGATCTTAAAAGCATTTATTCATATACAAACTCATTTGTTTTTTGTATTAGTTCAAGCTATCGGTTTATTTATATAAAGGTTTACCAACTAAACACATACGAAGCACCAGAATGAACCTACAGTCTTTTTCATAATATAGATGTCACATGATGTATCAAAATTACAGGAAAGCACGACACCATCAATTAGAGCACTAAAACATTAAACAAACCGCTCAACGCGCCTAAAAAAGTTTATTAACATCAACAATAATAATAAAACAATTTAAAAAATAATTGTTTATTACGTTATAACTATATCTTACAAAAGCTGGGTTTATTTTATAATAACACTTTTTATGAATGATAGTTTTTTTAAATAAACACAATTTACCACTGAAAACATCAAGAAGAAAGCTGCTTGGGTGAAAATACGGAGAAAGACGAATTTTCCCAGATATGAGACCTAGCTAGATCGATTTTTCGCCCCCGTAAACCCCAATATTGACGACACGGTTGGCGCAGTGGCTGAGCGATCGACTGCTGCGCAACGTATCGCGGGTTCGATCCCCGCACGGAACAAATATTTATATGATCTGCAAGTAGTTGTTCCGGGTCTGGGTGTTAGTGTATGTGAGTTTCTATGTTTGTAAACGCACCCACGACACAAGAAGAAATTCTTAGTGTGGGGCAAAGTTTAAAAAAAAATAAAAAAAATTGCAGCTTTCATCGAAATCGTTAGAGCCGTTTTCGAGAACGTCATTACAAATATTGCTCGTATAATGTATAGGATTTAGTCAAGTTGATTCAGCAGAGCTGTCATTACGGGTAGTAAGAAGCCCAAAAGTGTAACGGGTATCGTGTTATGGAGGTCAGACAGGCAGTAGCTCCATGTGAAATACTGGTACGCAGTTGAATTCAGTTAAATTGGAAGCCCACCTCAACATAGTTGGGAAAACGCTAGGCAGTTTGATTGAGTTAAATAGGTAGATCTCGCATTAGGTATCACAAAAAGTTCATTGCTGGTTGCGAACGACAGCGATTGCTGACCGAAGGTTCCGGGTTTCGATCCGTGGGAAGAAAAAGTGTCATTGCGATTTTTCATAATTAAATTCTCAGAAGCTTGATTGGCCAATGAGGGTTCAGAAGTTTGTTTTGAAATTTTCGGGAACCTACCCCTTAGTATACTAGCTTTGTTGGAGCAGCTATTATAAGTACTTAAAACGAATTACTTGCGACTAGAGATGCCGATGCATTCCACCAGCTTTTATGACAAGTCTTTTACAGTTCAAGCAGTACGGTTATGGAATGCCTTACCCGTGTCGATAAGGCGTGCTCAATCTTTGTCCACTTTTAAAATTCTGGTAAAAAAACACTTCCTCTCTCCTTAAACATCATCATTACATATAGTTCCTTGAACTTGTTTCATGTTTATTATTGTATATATATATATATATATATAGATAAGTGTATGCTTTATGAATGTATGTATTTATTGTGTATGTAAATGGTACACCACTGACTACCTGCAGTATTGTCTCTCCTTCTCCCTTTAATCCATCCAAAGGTTGTCTGTAAAAGATCGCTTTTAGCGATAAGACCGCCCATTGTGTCACCCTATGTAAAATGACTACATTTTTATCTGTATTTTTTATGGTGTACATAATAAAGAATATTCTATTCTATTCTATTCTATTAATGAGCAACATTTATTTCAAGTACATTCATAGAATTTTATCATTTATTCTCTTCGATCAATAATGCACTAGATTCCCGGTAAGCGCTTCAAAAACGGAACGAAAAATAAGAGCACAAATTCGGTTGTGGTCTTATTTCAAATTAGTATGGTCCAATCATAGCCAACGTTAAGACGTCAAAATGCCGCAGTACGCGTTCAAAAAATATGTAAATAACCACCGTAACACCAAGATTTTGGAAGGAATATTTTCTTTTCCGTAAGTTTATTATCATTAAGTGATTTTCATAAAATAAAAACAGAATTAAATAGTAAATATAAATCATTTAGCAAATATTATGATTGTTTGACCAATGTTTGTGACAACTACCAACTATTGTACCAAACATCGACTGTTTTGGAACAGGGAATGCATGGTGTAGTATTGTTATTTTATATGTAGTAACAATAAATATTTTTGAACTTATATAAAAATGACTTTTAATTTTCATGACACGTGACATTATATTTGTTTCTCCGACGACAGAAAGATTTAATTTTGCCATTGTAATTAAATATTTGTTTCTCCAACGACAGAAAGATTTAATTTTGCCATTGTAATTAAACTTTATGTTTGAGTGTCAAGGCTTATAATAAACTGAATTTGTTAGTATAAATTATTTCTTTCTGTATTTCATATAAAGAAATATAAATGTACTAAAGTGTGTACAAACGTGGCCACTTCAGCGGCGTATCTTTGTTCTAGTACTATTATTGATCGAAGGTATAAACAAAAATATATTACACAGTTCGACTCCACTCATTCCTTGTCCAAGCGGCGAGCCTCGGTCATAAATTTTTATTGCTTTTATTAGCACTTTGTAATTCGAACTTTAAAACATGCGTGTAAGGTTGAATTTGTTTTGATGTATGTTTGACTTTATTGTTTTTTGTACATAGCTTTGTGAATACAACTTTAAGCATTGCATTTAAGGTTGAATTTACATTAATGTATATTTATTTAAACTGGAATTACGTAAACACAATTGGCGACAGTTTTAGGAGAGTTTTTGTATGGGATAGTGTATCTAGTGCATTATTGATCGAAGTTTATTCTCCTTCATTTTTGAAGTGAAACTTCTATATAGACGGGGGTATTAGGATTTTTCTGTCACGAAAACGCGTTACGGCCGCGTGGAGGGGGTAGACGATATATCGCGTGGTGAGAGGCGGCAGCGGCGGACGGAGAGAATAGATTGGAATCTCAAGTTTTTATATTGAACCGATTTGAAAAATTATTTCACTGTTGCGAAGCTAAACTATCCCCGGGTGACTTGAAGTTTTACGGGCAGGTTTTCAAATTGGACAAGTACATTAAACAATCTGCCCGTAAAACTTCAAATTAAAATATTGTTGCGATTCGTTTTGCCACTTGTCCGTTGAAGTTTCACTTTTACTATGTGTCCCAGCACACATTTTTTTTTACCAGGAGCTTTATAATAAAGATATTATTGCTGCATCTCATATCAAAGAGTGCATAAAAATAGCCTACACGAGTAGTTTTATAAATGTACCACCGCGGGCACTGGTGCATCCGGTACACCCTGACCTTCAGCCCTGCTGCTAACTTGCTGTGCAAGTACGTTTATCACTGCATGAGTTACTTTTACAAAGTTACTATAATATAGGAGACAGGAGGATTTCCGTAAAGACCAATCAATCTGCCGAGTCTTTTCCCAACTATGTTGGGGTCGGCTTCCAGTCTAACCGGATGCAGCTGAATACCAGTATTTTACATGGAGCAACTGCCTATCTGACCTCCGCAACCCAGTAACTGGGTAATACGATACCCCTTGGTAAGACTGGTTGTCAGACTTTCGGGCTTATAACGACTGTCAAAGAACCACGAATGACAGCCGGAACGGCTTAACGTGCTTTCCGAGGCACGGAGGGTTCTCGGTATGTAAAGATGGTCACCCATCCACTGACCAACCCCGGCAAGCGTAGCTTAACCTGATGGATCGACCAGCGCGGCTGTTGTTACTTAGCCACGAGCTCCTCCGTAAAGACCGCGAATCATATTTAGATCAACATACAACCTGATACTGACCTGTAAATTGCAAAAAACGTTAATAGAAAAAGAGTTAATATTCCACAACAATTTTGACACTGACAGCTCTTGAACATGATTTAGTAGTACAGATCATGTTCAGTTTGGTGAAATCCGCACACAACGCATTACACGATGTGCTACCTCTCTGATAACTGTGTTTCTTTTAGTTTCTGTGTCGGATCTTCTGGGCCCTGCATTGTTTATGTATGTCGTAGTTGAAAGAAATGTTTTGGCTTAGGTTTTTAGAGTTAAGTAATGGGCTATATGTGATATTCAATGGGGTAGGATAGTTCTACTGATCTTGATTACAGTCAGCTCTATGTTTTGGATAGCATTACCGTTAATGCTGTAATCCGCCGTTTGTAACTTGTAGGTATATTACTTGCCCCATAAGCTACAGTCAGCCATAAATGTTGCATACCTATTTAGTATTTTAGTATTTAAGCTTATGTGCGAAACGGATTCTGTTGCCAAGTCTAAAACCTACCTACCTAAGTGTCAGGGAGGTCTGAGAACATTCAGCTTCCTAAAATGGAGCCAACAGACTATTGACCGACCTACTCATACTAATATAAAAGATGAAGGGTTCACGAGGTTCCCATGATGAGATTACCTTACCATCCATTGATCACCAAAAAGTTGGTGGCTGGAAACCATTTTATCGATGTGAGAGAACTGAACTTGAATGTCCAGTATTGCCACTAGAGGCAAGCTGACCATCCACTGCCTTTCCTTCTGAGAGCCCCCCAGTATACAATACGACAGATGCCAGGCAGGCTAATCTCCTTTCTTCTTGGACGTAAGATAGGATAACATCGATTTCATCCGCATCTGAATAAAGACTTATGCAAGTATAGTTGTAAGTTGTAATAGAGCTTCTTCTTCTTTTCGTGTGGTGACTAACCTGGTGTCAGAGTTTTAAAGCCACCCATGGGCCTCTGACTTGGCTCCATATGCCGTCGAGAAATATCTCTCAGGCAGTTTATTCACGATTTCCTTCACAGTGCTTGAAGCAAGTGATAATTATAAAATACGCACATGAATCCGTTAAGTCAGAGGTGCGTGCCTTGTTTCGAACTCGAGACCTATGACTTGGCAGTCCGAAGGTCACACCACTAGGCTATCACTGTTTAAGCAATATAGAGTTTATCTAAACATATAATTAAAATAGTAACGCAGTCAAAACTGTACATTACTACGAGGTCTAGCTCCATTGCTACAAGAACGAGCCTGATGCAGAAAATATAATTTTTAGAATTTTTGTCCGTTTGTCTAGAATTATGTTCCGGATTGGCGCAAAATTGACTGAACGCGTTTGTATGAAATTGGCACACAGATATTTTATAACCTGGAGTAACTTAAAGGGTACTTTTAATCCCGGTAGTACGTTCCCTTGGGATATTTTCCGACACCCACGCGGGCGAAGCCACGGAAGCTAAAGCTAATGGTCATATTTTAGTTTATAATGTTTCAATAATCAATCTCAATAGTCCAAAATAAATAAATCTTCATTTCTCCATAAATGCATTCACATTATTTTAATCTAAAAATGGCTTAAGTTAGTGCTCCAGAGTGAAAAACCGTAATTTCTAAACTAGGTTGATGTACCTCTTAGAAGTCAATATCCCTTCAAAGTGATGTGGATATAGAAAATTGGCCACACATTATACACAATAATCCATTAGGGCAAGTCGAAGAGAAACAAAAAAAAAATAAAAAGGAAAAGAAAAACAGAATAGGTAAAAAAAAAAGTAAGACAACAGCCGCCGGTGACATTGGTGATTTGCCACGGATTGTTAATGAAAATCAAAGGTAGGTAAACAACCTACCGAGTTTGTTTATCACCTTGAGTTGATACGTCGAATTTGTATGCGGTCGGTCTTGCACCTACCTATGTACATGTTTACCGCTTCTAATACCTACAGTCGCGAGACGGCGAACGTGTCGTATTCCTAAGCGCGTTTGCCGCTGGCGACGGGTGTGTGTAGGTATGTTTTTGCGCGTCGAGGCCACACAAAGGCTCTCGGCGCGGCCTCGGCGACGGGCGAGCCACACCGAGCCGCGATTTACGACGCGTCGCCCGCACTGTATTTCGGGCATTGGCGATGTATGAGATGTGGGAAGAGTTGGAGGAGTTAGTTTAAGATGATTTGTGCTAATTATCTACGAAAACTTTTACTAAATAAGAATGAAGTCTAAAGTTGAAGGTACAATAAAGTGTCGTAGCACTCTCGTAGCAGTCGTAGCATTCGTAGCGTCGTCGTTGTTGTGGACGTAGCAGTCGCTCCCAAAACTCCTACTAATTCTGATTGTGATATATAAATGCCTTGACCTTTGTAATTTATGGATTGCTTCTCCGAAGAAGACTATATTAGACAATTCTATACTGCAGGATTTGTTGTAGATCAATCGATCAATAGTTTTAATTATAGCAGGTCCATCTGAATTTAATACAAATAATTCAGCCATCGAAAAGTCTCAACTACACCCCCAAAAAATAAAACAAAAGCTGTGCTCAATCATAAATAATGACTTGAAACTACCGCATCGCCCCCCACTAACTTCACACATCAGATATGCACGTTCTCTAGTGATTTTGTTATCGGCGCGCACCCCCGGCGACATCCGACGCCGCGCCATTACCGCCCCCCTCCCGCGCCTCCCCCATGCCCTCCCCCGCGGTGTTGCCAACTAAATGTGAGATAATTGATGTTTAGCGGCCGTTCGGACGTCAATAGTGCGCTGATGTGCCTAGCTCGGGCTTGGGTTCTATGCTCGCTTTGTAAACGAAGAAATTACAAATGATTTGGCTAAATAATACCAGTTTGAGATGAAAATGTTGGATGGTAATGCTATGAAAAACGGGATTAATTTGGAAAACTTAGAACTCAGTGAAAGTTTCAGTCGCATCACATACGTAGGAATGCGGCTCGGTGGCGCAGTAAGCTGCGCCTGCTTCACTCCCGGCTCGCTTTATATGCGGCGAAAGCTCTAAGCAGAGTTTGTTTTAAAACACAAAGCAGTTATCTGAACTATTTCACTTCGATCGAAATTGAACCCAGTCAGCGAAAATCTACTTCCGCCAATAGATATTTTCATCCTTACTTGCTTTCCAAGCTCTCAATCAAATCTCCATCACGCACTGCACACAAGTCAACTAAAGAACAATGTAAGAACTCCCACTGTTATTTCGTCCACATCTGGCAACTCCGTCGCGCTCATTAGCCAATGGCGAGATTGCCTGCAACCGATGCCGCGACTTGAATTTTTACAACCTATAAGAGTATACGTATACAGTCTTCAAGTATCGTGGCCCATACGCTATAACTTTTACTGGAGTTCTTAGTTGATTAGAAAGAAAAACCGTTTTGAGAGTTCTTACGTTTATATTTTCGACCTGTTTTGGAAGTAGCAGAAAATGAGGCTTTCATTGAAGATTGTGTGTACCTTCCCACTCAACTGTGTCAGTGGCTTATTATCAAGGCATAGTTTACCGGTTTAATGGACTGCCTGGTAAACGCGGAGTAACAAAAATCGTCAACGTATTATATCACTAATGGACCTCCTCATAGAGTCATGGATAGTTTCTATAGTGTTCTTAATAGCGATCGCAATCTTCACCAAAACAAACCCGACGCTTGATAAATTAATGGCTTAGTTATGTTGTCATATCTGTCGACTGGTGGATGTAGATCCAAGAATCACTGCATCATCGTCATCTAGTCATAATTTCTACTGTCATTTTGTACAGTTCTCCCAAATGACGCCTATAATATGCTGCTTCATAATTCTACAGTCATTTTGTTCAGTTCTCCCAAATGACGCCTATTAATATGCTGCTTCATAATTCTACAGTAATTTTGTACAGTTCTCCCAAATGACGCCTATTAATATGCTGCTTCGTAATTCTACAGTCATTTTGTACAGTTCTCCCAAATGACGCCTATTAATATGCTGCTTCATACTCGTAATTCTACAGTCATTTTGTACACTTCTCCCAAATGACGCCTATAATATGCTGCTTCATAATTCTACAGTCATTTTGTACACTTCTCCCAAATGACGCCTATAATATGCTGCTTACTTCTGTCTCTGTTGACCCCTACTATGCTTCTTAATAATGACTATTACACACACTTTTAGCGCGAATATATCTGATACCACACGATTATTAGCAGATACCGCGTATTGGGTTACCACTGCCTTTAGTAATGATACGTCTGTTCAGTAACATGATAATTGTAACGTTCGCAGACCTAAATAGGCATTACTATGCCGAATTATAGCCGAATACGAGCATCCAGGAAGTTTGTGACAGCTTCTCTTTGTTTTGAGAATGTTGTTAACAGTAAAAAAAAAAAAATATGCTTGGATTTTAAAACCAACGCATGTACTAATAAATCTTGTTAAAACATACATCTGATTTAATTTTCACGGTTTATCATGCTTTATTCGCTAAGAACAACCAACATTTAAAATGAGCCCTCCGTGAGGGCTTCCGTCATCTCATATGCGACTAGGTGAACCCTCCATGAGGGCGGGCTCCCAGCACTGAACGTGTTGTAACCTATTGAAGTGTCCTGCCTTCCCGGTATCCAAATAAACTTGCGAACAATTCGAATATT
Source organism: Agrochola macilenta (assembly GCA_916701695.1). Lineage (NCBI taxonomy): Eukaryota > Metazoa > Arthropoda > Insecta > Lepidoptera > Noctuidae > Agrochola > Agrochola macilenta. Next base: position 5,941,399 of record OU753570.1, on the reverse strand, counting down.
TGCCGAAGTCGCTTCTTGAATTACACTGACACGTGTAGTTGAAGTGAATACGCATAAACAAAATTGAATAACGTGTTATGTTGTAATCTAAAGTATCGATTAGAATGATAAAATATTGCTAACATAAGAACTTAGTTTTAGTTTTTCAGATTTATAGGCTTTAGTTATTTATTTCTTAATCTCAAAAGATAGGTCATAAGTAGTCGTTGTCTTGTTGGTCTAGGGTTAGTCATATAGTATGTCTGGAGTCTGGACTAGTGTCCGGCCGAAAATGGATTTTCAGCCGAAAACGAAAAAGAAGCTTCTGCTTTAGCTTTATTTTCGGCCGAAAAAGAAAATGATTTATACTTTAGCTGTACACTGGAATCATGTTTGTTGCTTTTATACCTAGGGAGAGAAAGAGCAAATATATAGGCTTTCAACGAAATAAAACATGATTATTCGTGTATTGATTCACCAGATGTTTCCGAACTTTAATGAAATAATGACGCGTGACAATTCGCGAATTTCTGATTTTTGGCGTGGCCGAAGGTTCGGCTGGTTTATGGGCAAAAACGAAAATATGGCCGAAACATGATTTTTAGGCCGAAAATTACCGAAAACTAAGCTTCGATCAGTCACTGTCTGCTGGACTTTAAAGGTGTTCCTTCTCAGAGTAGTCGGCTAGGAAACACCGACCTCATTTAGTTTAAAAAAATATTTTAACGTGAAAGAGTGTTTGCTAAGACCAATTTACAAAAGTAACATAATTTATCATATCATTTATAGTAGTTGTTAGTGTGAATGGCTGATGTTGTGTGATTGTGTCCTGTCTTCGAACCCCAGGGTGGACAGCGTTTTTTATTTTGAACTAGCTGCGCCCCGCGGGTTTACCCGCGATCCCGTGGGAATATCGGGATAAAAAGACCCGAGATATCCTATGACCTGACCCAGGTCATGGTGTACCCATGTGCCAAATTTCATCCAAATCCGTTTAGCCGTTTTAGCGTGAAAGCGTAACAAATAAACAAACAAAGAAACTCACTTTAGCATTTATAATATTAGTTAGGATTAAGATTCCTTATTCACCGTTTTCACCTTCACTTTAGTGACACTTAAATGAATCCCTAAATAAAAGTGCACTCTTAGATTTTCAATGCTAGACTCAGCTCTGAGAGTTGAAAATCTAAAAGTGCACTTTTGTTTAGGGATTCATTTAAGTGTCACTTAGTTGTCGGTGAAAACGGGCATTAGTATATCAGCTCGGTGTCCAGATTTGATGCCCGTCCATAGACTCGCCTTCTATGACGTCGGATTTAAGTAAGTACACTTATTACATAACTGGTCAAATGTGGATGACTGATGTACCCCTCTAACTATCCCCTGTGGAAACAGCCGTGCTGTTACATGTTTAGAACTAAAGTTCGCCTCTTTTTACACGTGACATATCGTACAACTGTTTCTACATATAAGTACTGTTTATAATACGACCGTTGCTTACATTACAGCCTATGGGTTAGCAACTTGTATTACTTATTCAAAGTCGTGATGTAAGAGTGAGTCGGCGCGAGTACGTGAGGCGTGGATTGAGGTTCACGCCGTACATGCTTTCGGTGACTTACTGCATATCGATTAGGTTGTTTATCATTGTTCAGGCGAAAGACATTTACTGCTGAGCATAGGCCTCCCCCAAGAGTAGCTACATCGACCTGTCCTGGGGTTATTCACGTAGGCTTATTTACACAATAATATAGGGCTCGTGGCTAAGTAATAACAGCCGCACGAGTCGATCTATCAGGTTAAGCTACGCTTGCCGGTGTTGGTCCGTGGATGGGTGACCATCTTTACATACCGAGACTCATCCGTGCCTCGGAAAGCATGTTAAGCCGTTGGTCCCCGCTGTCAATCGTGGATCTTTGTCAGTCGTTACGGGTCGTCAGAAGCCCGAAAGCCTGACAACCAGTCTTACCAAGGGGTATCGTAATATCCAGTTACTGGGTTGTGGAGGTCAGATAGGTAGTCGCTCTATGTAAAATACTGGTATTCAGCTGCATCCGGTTAGACTGGACGCAGACCCTAACATAGTTGGGAAAAGGCTAGGCAGATTGATTGATAGAGTTTTTTATTTCTTAAATAATTCGTGACCTCATAGCATTATCTTGTTCTACCATTTGCTCTGTTGTCTAACGAGCCCCAAACATAAAATCTCAATTCAAAATGGACCGTTTTCATATTAATCTCTACTGAAATGAACATGGTTCTAGAATTCGGACAATAAATAGGTCTCAGATAAAAGCTTTGGCTACAGAATTGTTACTTGTTACAAAGTTCACAGTTTATCCCATTAATATTATTTGTGAGCTGTGGATCAGATCAGGGATTGAACTACAATCTACCAACAGACATTCCGCCATTGTTCTATCATACTTGTTAATTTTGCAAGCTCAAATATTGGTAGTCCATATTAGGGCTATCAACCGTCCGGATTTGTCCGGACATGTCCGCCTTTTGGCCCCACGTCTGTACTTTGTCCGGCCTTGTTATTTGGTTTGGACTTTTCGATATAAGGGGTTTTTTTTTAATGAGAACTGAAAAAGAAGTTTTTTTTTTTTTTGTTAAATATCCGGACATTTTTGCATATGTCCGACTTTTTGAAAAGACTTGGACGAAATGGTTGGTGACCCTAGTTAAAATGGGATCAAATAATAATTATAGATAGCTTAGTTAACGTAATCTATCTGGTTTGTAGTGCGACAGTTTAGTGCATGGTATCCTTTATTAATCCATGTCATGGAAGCTGCGGTCTTGTGTGCTTGATAACGATAACATAGGAGGAAAAGTTACGAACTAACCACAATAATTGATTGTATATTGAACTTTAATGGTATAATTTTTAGAATTACTATGAGTATTTGGTTTTGATTGGATTTCGAGTATTAAGTATACAGGGTGGCAGGGACATCGACGCGAAAACTATTACTATGGATTTCGTATATGATTTTGAACCCCTGCGTCGAATTTTTCGTCGGTTATTAAAAAAACAATCTGCTGTTCCATACATTTTGACCGCTTTTTTTTATTTTTTTATTAGTGACCGACGAAAACTTTCGACGCAGGGTTGGTAACAGTTTTCGCGTCGATGTCCCTGTATTTTATTAACGAGTTTATTATATTTTATTTAATAATAAAACAATTCATTTCGAATGTACAGTCTGGGTAATTAATCGTTAAGCAAATTGACGCCCTACATCAAATTGCCGTGTTATAGCAATTTCGGAACAATATAAAAGAATGACAGTGATTTGAATTTGATTATACGGACAATTTAAGTGGGAGGTAAATTTACGTAATAATTAATATCCCTGACTTTACTAGTGCTTACCTGTGCTATACCTACCAACCAGGCTACCCATACCATAGACTGTCCGGCTGTGCTAGACTTACAGATTGGGACATTCGTAGGCCGTATCGGGTAGCGCCTGCGCCTACGCTACGCTACGTTAGGTAGTACTTAATTACTAGTAAAATTTACATCCAATCCAAGACGTTAAAGTGGCTTAGTATTACTTAAATTAATATTAAGGCTGATGGTCTTCATTCTGCCTCTACGCGTACTGTTTCTACATAGGTGCATAGGATGCACCAGAACTCGTCTAAATATCTCAATAACTCATGCATGAAAATTTTCTCCGTTTTCAGCATGCTTCTAAATTCTTCATACAAACGCTACTGTAACAATGCTACCTTTTGTTTAATACATAATAATATAAAACGTTCAACAACATGCGTCCTATCCTAATTATAATTCCAAAGTCTTGCATCTCAGCGGGCGCGACGTGGCTGCGTCTACCTAGCGCCTTACACAGAGAGTTTTGAGCTTTATTTGTTTGTAGATAAGGCTGGGATTGTATTGGTAGAGTATGTGGTAAACAACACAATAAGTTTTCTGTGTAATTGTTATCGCGACACCGCGCTGCAGGGCCGCCGCGCCGCGAGGTCGGGTGACGCATAGATAGTGCGCCCAACCCTACCGCGGGCACAACCTTCGCTCGAGCATGAACTGCGTGGAATATTTGTGGGTTTTACGCACTGTTTTTAGTTTGGTCTGATAGGCTTGTAATTAATATATTCGATCGCGCGATGTTAGGTTAGGGTTGGCAGAGATGGTCAATGCGAGCGACAGCAAAAATATCGTTAAATGCGTTTCATTTGATTCGTGGATTAGTTATGCAGTAACCACAAAAAAGTTGCTTATTCGTTTACATGACGTGCAAAGGACGGATATTATGTATCTGCAAAAAAAAAAACTTTTTACAAACAAAAAAAAACCACTTAAAAAAAGCACTACAAAAAGAAAAATAATTTTAATTTCGGAAGTCGGTGTCTGGTTTTGAATATTCGTTTCTTTTTTTATCGGTCATACATTAAAAAAAAAACGTACGCTACGAAAATAGAACCTCCTCCTTTTTGGAAGTCGGTTAAAAACTAAGTAACATAACTTGCAAGGCTTCTAACAACAGTCACCTGTAATAATTATGTGTTAAGTTATCTCGGGTGGATCGTACGACATGGAAAGAGATGGCCTGTTGACCTATCGCCTGCTCGCCTACGTGCGCGGTAATTAACTGCTTCCTTCAGTTTCTTACAACTTGCGTAGGAAGTTAAGTAGCTAGGGTATTGTTTTGTTTTATTTATGTAAGTTGAAGATAATCATTAACTATTTTTAGGAAATTGTCATACGCTCCACGGTTTTTCAAATGTGAACGTTCCAATTTGCACCCAATTTGCGATAATCCGAACGCGATTATAACATCACAAGCTGTACGGGCTGGTACGGGATGCGTTCTATTTTTAAAATGGCCCGCGAAACTGCACATCTGGCGTTTAGGGCAGGCGATTATTGTCCCGTCCATCGACTTAATGGGCAACTACAAAATATTAATGCAATATCGCGTGTTGTTAATAGAGCTTTTGTTCAATTAACGACAATGTCCAGTCGTGGGTTCGATTGTTGTGAAAATAACTTGATTGTTCTTCCGCGAATGGCGGGAGTTATGGCGGAATAGCGGGGTGATGACGTGTCGAAAAGCCGCGGGGCGCCCACTCAGCCAGGTACTATTTGACCGGTTACGGTTATGTACAAATACTTTTTGGTTCTTTTTCTTTGATATTGTTAACGCGGTCGGTGTTATTGAATTCTCATTGTAAAGGTCGTGGGATTCTATGGATATACTCGTATATGGATGAGTTTATTTTGTAGATTGTTATCGATCGATTTAGAGTAAATAGGGAAATATTAAAAAAAAAAAATACCTATGTATCAAGATTACTTTCTGTTGCTAAGAGGGCAAAAATAACATCAAAATACGAGTAATAGACCTACGAAACACGTATGAAATAGTAGATTATTAACCAAGGGGATAAAGCAGGGTCTTCTGTCGCGGGTGACGATTGAAGGCTTGTGCAGACCAGCGCGACTTGTCGCGCGACGCGACACGAACAATACAATTTCTAAGAAAACTTCACAGTATAACAATAACCGGTGTCGCGTCGCGCAACAAGTCGCGCTGGTCTGCACAAGCCTTTAAATCGCGAGTGTAGCGAGGGATTTAAGTTCACCCAAGACTAAGACAGCTTTATCACCGAGGAAAATACTCTACTTTTCGTACCATTTGCGAAAAAAATTAACGCAAAAATAATATGAGATAAGCATTTATTAAAAATAATGACAATTAAAAGTAAAAGTTAACATTCGAAACATTGGTCCAATTATTGATAGAGAGAGTTACATTTTTGTTTGGTACATTTATTGTTGATGAGTTGATTTGAGTATTTCTCTGTTATTGCGTCTGAGGAACTTGCGTTTCATTGTAGATAGTATACGTCGGAGATAGTGGTGGTGGTGCATCGTGAGTTACGGACGAAGATAAGATGCCGGAAGTTGATGGTTGTGGCTCTGATGGATAAAGTTTTATATTTTTGTTAATTTGACTGCTTAATATGGTTTTATTCGTTTGCACTGATGGAATCCGACAATTCACTGTCACTGTCGCTTTGATTTAACATCGTAACGTATTTTTAGAACATTAACTTATTTATAAAAATAAATTAAAATAAACTTAACGTACGTATCGTATTTGAAGAAAACAAAAACGCGGCAAATTCCTAGACTAATATTTTTTGGTCGGAAAAGCAAAGGCATCAAGCTCATACGGCCTCGTCGGTTTTCGTAATTTTATTTAATAATCATAACTGCATAATAAATGCGTATTCCTTTTTCAAAAAGATGTATAATGCTTTATATACAAACTCAATGGTGTAAACACAGATGTAGTTCAGTATAAATTTCGGTAAGTATTCCAAATTTAAATCACATTCTCCCCCTAGAGGATGAATGAAATTCAGTACAATTTTCTTTCCCTGTTTTAACAGATTAAAAATTACTATTGTTATGTTCGCTTTTTGTGGCATAGAATGTCACTTTTTTGAACAAGTGGTACGAAAAGGTTTTTTTTTAAAGTTCAAATTATTTCTACGCGCAAATTATTTCCAAATATGTATAAAACAACGGACACTGACAAGATTCAAAAGATATTAAGCAAAAAATGCCCGTTCGTCAAATTGAAACCCGGACGACATATTGCACCCCATTGTCTGAGTTATACATTCTACATTTACTCGGACTCCTTGCTTTTTCACATAAACAATAGCAGGGTCATTCAGAGATACAGTTGTTCTGTCACTTTACGTTTTGTATTCATAAAGAGTTTCAAAAAACGCGGGAGATTGTAGTAATGTATCATGTTACTGGCTGCAGAGTGCATTGTCTATGATTCGCTTATTGTTTTCTTTTGTCACGCCCTGTACTGGCTGGTTATTGTAACGAACTCGTAAGACGTTAGGTTAACTACACATGTGATATTTTCTTCTTTTTTGTTTTTGTTAAATACATTTAAAGAGCATGGTTTCCATAAGGAACTTCGTGCATGGCTGAAGGACCAATAAATATGGTTATCTTAACAGCACCGAACATTCTTTACTTCAAATTTAAAACTTTCTTTAAACTTAAACTCCGTCAAATTGTCAATGTCTGACTGACCCACTGAACTTACAGCGATCAGATCCTATACAAAATTTAATATTAAAGCATGGAGTTGTAAAACGGGACCTGTTGCTCGAGCCTCGTGCATTGTGCGTTTACAACCAGTGTTTCGACTAATTAAACCGTTTTATGAGCTTTTGTTTTGTCTTAACGGCTATTCCATGGACTTAGGAGTGACTTTTGATGATGTTACATTAATTTATATAGCGTTATAAATTACCTAAGTAATACTTTGTGTTATGATTTATGATATTTTAGAATAAAACTTCAGTATGACACTAAAGGCTGTAGGATTTTTTACCTTTGCTTAAAAAGCAATTACGTCACCTAGACAATTATTTTAAACGTACTGCTTGAATTATATTTAATAATCCATTAAATTAATTTTATTTAATAGAAAAATAAGAAGAGATTTAATGGCATTCAACAGGTTTGATACTAACTGAGTGAACAAGATAAATAAGTTGCTTAAGCGATCATATCTTATAAGTTATAATCACTTCTAAGTTATACGTTATCTGGCGCTAGATCAAGATAGTTACGGCGAAACTTAATTTTTCGCAAGCTTCTCACTTGCTGCAAAATAAATGACATCTTAATTTTAGTCGTAATTCAAAATGAATGGTACTGATTTCACTTTGATGCCTGCAAGCCATTATTCAGAGTGGCTTTTAATTCATCAATTTTTTTATTTTTAACGTCATTTATAACTTAATTTATAACTTTATTTCGTCATAATTGTAATCTTTGCTATAATAAGGTTTCTCGACTGCGAAAATCCAGTCTCTAGCCCTGGCCCTGAGATAAATCTATCCATCTGCGAGTGCTACTTACTCTAGCTAGAGTGATTTTATAGATTTTTGTATCTACACGAAGTTCACTGCTCTTAAAGAACCAATCGCCCTGCGAAAAGTGATTCACTCATGAAGACATGACGCTTTAGGACTAAAACTGTCAGTATGGAAGCCAAAAATATAAATCGATTGGATTTTAAGTACCTTTTTGATTGTGTATGATTGAGGCAAACCTCAAATCATTGCAATATAATGTTTACAAATCACATGTTACTTGATTGGGACGGGAGTCGGTGCCGACAGATGATTTTTTTCTCGATTTATTAATTGGAAACAGGATCTTTTATTCCGTACAAAATCGCGACTGGAAACCGCATTTGAACATCCTTATTTGGTAGGAATGCTAACAAAGTAAATACTTAACTAGGTAACACCACCACGGAAAGGCGCCTACATAAGATTCTGTAAAAACTTAACTGAAAAGCTATAAAAGGTAAAACAAATAATATCGTTACACACTTAGAAATGTTGTTTATTATGCTTTAATTTTATGACACGAAAGTTTCATGTTTGTATTGTCTATGGATGACATACAGCTTAACGTCAGTCCATAGACGGCATGTGAATTACTGTAAATAAAGTCTTGTATGAAATGGGAAAACGCAAATTTCTTATTGTTTGTCACGTTGGAATATACGAAGTAGATTTTAGTAAGTAATATTTCACATTGCACCCGCTTCCTTCATGAACAGAACTAATCGTAAAAGGGATGCTCAGGTACTTTGTCTAATGAAGCTTAAAAATGTGTTTTCTAGAGATAAAACGAGCCTAAAAAAAAAAAATACAATTTGTGTGGTTTCGCTTAAGGCGGCGATAACCGACTTTTAATGATTTTATACTGAAGCTCACGTCTAAACGAGTAGTGTTAATGATTTGGAAAAAAACACATGTTAAATTAGAGCATTTTCTTAATAACTTAATATAGGAATATTTAAGATTATGTTTATATTACAGTGAAATTAATTTTTAAAGTTATGTCTAATGCGGATAAAAAACGGAGAATCACGCAAAATCTATCAAGCGTATTTTTCTGAAACCTTCAACATTTTAAAGATAGTTTTGAAATTTTTGTATACGTGTTTTATCAAAATACTTTTTGATTTACGAGTATGTATAATAAATTAATAATGCGTCTAATTTGGGACAGCGCTCCTGGATGGGCGAGTCCTATTACTGGCTGGACGTTCGAAGCGTTGCTTGAGCTCAGTACAGAACACGCAAGCTAACCACTCAAGGTCACTGGCATATGTCTGCGTCTTAAGAATAAAATCCATGGAGTTATCAGTTTTTGTGCGACATGTAACTTTATCACCTAACAGATTAGTCACTTGCTCTGAAAGTAAACTCAGCTATTGTTTTAAAAAGGCACGATTTATTGATGACTAGTCAAGTTGAAAGAATTTATCCCACGGTGAGTATACCCGTGGTCTATTGTTTCATTACGTTGAAACATCCGTTTCGTTAACATGCAAGCAGTACACAGTACCTAAACCAGTATGAAGTAATTAAGTTTTTAAGCACTTACCAAACATGACCGGGATGCATTCAAAGAATTTCAGTAAAAACCCAAATGAGGATTGTTTATGCGTTTCTCACAAAATCGCGGCAGTCGGCCGTAGCCGTAATAAGTAACAACAAAGGCGGGCTCGCGTCCCTTTCAATTAGTTTTTACGCGGCGGAGATAATGATTTACAACGGACGGACGGACGAGGCCCACGGTGTAATCGCGGACGGCCATCTTTTCCCGGAAAGAGCGACAATGAACACACGTTCGCGGTATTTCGCCCCCTCTACACTATGGTCTCGTTTAGTTTAGCTGTGTGAAAGCTTTCGCGGGTACGGGAAGTGTAGCTACGCGATGTGATAATAATAGTAGCGTCCTACGGTCCTCATAGCCGTTCGCAAACTATATTACAGTTGTTTATCGAATCAAATAGGATTTGAATTTAGAACCTTCCTTTGTTGGGTATGAAATAAACATACACAGACTGACAGGCACAGTGGCTAGGATCCAATGACAAGTGCACATGTCTGAAATCTTTAACTTACATTACAGTAGGCCGCACGTCAGTGGCAGCAAAACCTGTATAACCAACACCCTGATTGCGTAACACACGATCAATCATAATCTGAATCATTTTTGAAGTACCTATATAGCTAATACATTGATTCATAAATTCGAAAAATTTGTCTGCTCAACAACGTAAATAACGCAATGAATGTTGTTGAACTGCCAAAATGATACAGATTGTGATTGATCATGGGTGTTACAATTAGGGAGCTGGTCTCTTATTCTTTTGAAAATCCGTGCTACGTCAGGCTAGCTCCAGGTCAAAATCTTACGACTGACATGCGGCGTCTGTACGTTTAATCGAAAAGCCCAAAAAACAATAACACAACTTGCAATGCGTGCAAAGCCTACCACAGTTAAACAGCAAGGCACGTCCACCGGACAGGCCGCAGCGTGCGTATCAAATCGTAGTCTGAACGATGTTGTGTCACTAATATCGGTGCTCACGACAAACCCACTGCGCTTGTTTGAACAGGCCGGCGAAACAAAAGCCTTTTGTACTGCAGTTACGCTGCGAACCACGGATTTTGTGGAGTTGAGTGAGACATCCGTTAATTTTCGATGAAAATTATTTGTAACTGGTTGTTAGTCGAGTCCTTAGTTATACCTATGAGATGAGCGGATTAGGTGACTGTCTATAATTATCAATTTTAACGCGTACTTTTGTCGTCACTTAGCTACTTCTTCCAGCTCCTTTCCCTTTTGCTTTCATTGAGAACTATCTACTTATATAATTTTTATTGGTTTTTAAAAGTGCTTCATGTATCTATCTATCTACCTATATATATAAAAATCAATTGCCGTGCGTTAGTATCGCAAAAACTTGACCGATTATGATGAAACTCTGGTAAGTTGTTGTTAGTGCGCCCATATTCTTTTTTAATGAAAAAAACATTGCAATGCATTAGCTAGTCTATTGTAATTTATCTATATACTTATATAAATCAATTGCCGTGCATTAGTCTCGCAAAAACTCGAAAATGGCTCGGACCGATTTCAATAATATTTTTTTTGTTTTGTTCACCTCATGGTTAAAGAAATTTTTTGAAAAATAGAAATAGAAATTTTTCTCGGGTCAGCTAGTAATTATATAAAACTTGCCTACATGAAATTCGGAAATGATATTATTTTCTTCTAAAATTAGCCTCTTCTTGTTTTCTTAAGGTTTGTTTTTTTGTCTACTTGTTTATTCGTTGTTTATGTTTCGATGACTCATCTAGTACGCATACCTTGGTAGTGTCCTTGATTTTATGCAATGAACGGGACCGGAGCTGTTTGGCGCAAATCGATGGTGCACGTCCTCGTGCGACTTTCAGAGGAAACGTGAAGTGCGACTTGAGTGCTCGTAAGACGGTAACGAGCTGACAAAAAGAACTGCGTAAAAAAGGTTGAGTAGATATTACAGGTTATGGTATAAAAAAAATTAATGAAGAATGAAGGGACGCAGAAACGGTGATATCAATGTGAATTAATTTAAAGGTAAGGTATAGTTATTTGGATTGCGTTCAATCATCTACACTCGTAGATAAATGTGTAAACTTGGTGCTTTAGTAAATAAATAAAACAATATTAGGCGGTCTTCATCATTAATTTTATATCAAGTACTCATTCTCCATTATCTCCATGTTTATCAAAGGGTCTCAAAAATGTAAGTTGTGTAACAACGCGAACCTAACCGTCCCTTCGCCATAGCCGAGTAAAAATGGCAACGCCTCGTCGCTCTTGCCGCGGTCGCGCGGGTAAAAATGCTCGGTAATGGTCGCGGGCGCGATACTCCGCGACTCAGGTAGGGACATAATGAGCGCAGCACGCAGGTACCCGCGAAACAATGCAGCTGGAAGGGCCGCGACTAATAATGTAATGTTATTATTGTTACTTTACTTGAAAGAGTAATCGGCATCGCGCGTTACCTGCGACTCAGACGCGGTTGGGAACAAAGTCGCGATTTGAGGTGCATTTTTTATGAGTGTCGGGTTTTAGCGGATGAGAAAGCAATAATGTTGAGTCCTTTTTAGTTTGGACTTCTTGAATTGAATAGTGTCTAATGATATGGTTCAGAATTTTAATATTATGTTCGGGAATTGACTGAATTCCTTGCTAAGCAGCTGGTTAAGTAGGACAAGATTCTCGGTTGCTCTGTTACTTATAAAATAGGCTTAGATTTCTCTCTCAACATTCAATTCTATTACGAGTTTCGAAGCAAGACCCAAATATTTTTTCTATAGAGCCGTACTTGGATCACATCACACTTGCACGCGTATGGAAAATAGTGATACCTAAGTTATAAGAGAATTTATGCTCTCACCCCTACGCATGAATACCGATCGCAACGTGTCGCCCGGCTGACGATTGATGGCAGCAATTTTCGCGGCCGTGCCCCTTCAAGTTATAGTCTACACGTATCTGTGTCGCGCTAATGGCGGCGCGGAGGCGGCGATCGGTCGGTGACGGGCGCGTAAAATGCGTAAATGTAAATGTAAATGTGTGCCCGCGGTGTACGCCATCCGGCGTTCGTCGCGAGCGGCGATAATTTAGCCGCGCCGCCGCGCCGCCTCCCCGCAGTCGTCCCGACCCCGCGTCGCGCCGCGCCGCCGCCGCCGCTGTCGCCGGGTGAGACGCACGTTACGTAAAAACTTGTCGTCTGAACTGCACTTTATGTTATGGATATGGTAACAATCGCTTCATCGGCTTTCTCTTGGATTCTCTTCGTTCTTGCCGCGAACTTTGTAGGTTAACGCTCCAATCTTTGTTTGTATATCTGAACTGCCTTTAATCAAGGGAACTCTATCATTCATGCAGTTATCTTAATTGTCTGCTGTAATAATTGCCCATACCATGATCTCATATAAGAATCATAAAAATCTTTGACCTGCAAAAAGGTTGCATGTTTACACCAATAAAATCATAAACTTTCACTTAAAATTCAGCAGCATCTTGCTGACGAATAAGCCAGCAAATGATGAAGTTGATGATATTGATATTGACCTTTATGAAAACTAAATAATTACACTTAGTAAACGAGACATGTTATCATGTTATTGAGGCTTACTCATCAGTTAATCAGTGTTTTCTTATCGGGACACAAATAGCTGCAGCACAATCGGCTGGTCGATGACTTATGCAAACTCTTTCTACGCGCTGACATTGAATCTCGGTTTTAATAAATCTGTTGGCAGACGCCCCTCGAAACTTTGTTTTTATTTGCTTTTACGTGTAATTACTTACTGCAGCTGTTAAGTTGAATCGGAAAAAGCTTAATTGAGTATTCTAATATAAGGCAATTAGCCACCAAAAGATTGCAGGAAAGATCTGGATGAGACTTGGACTGACCAGAGACAATTTTTTTTTTTAATTGTGTTTATGTGGCTTACAGTACAGCTATCAATACAGAAGTAACAGTGAGGTAATTGACGACAACAACAAGCCTCCAAAGTTAGCAATATAGTATTCACATATGTATAGAGAGATAGATGTAAGCATAGAGTATTGACATGGCTGAAAAGGGAAGAGGAGGGTATACTTAGTAATGATTAGAACATGGGCTGTGGACCTGTGGATGATGATGAGACAAGTTCCAAGCCCATAAAATATTTATTGCAGAAGAATTTTATTTTATCCGGTACTAACTCCATAACTTTGAATTTGTGGAATCTGACATCTGTTTGGCATAATTTTATTGAAGGGTTGGCATACCGTACGAAAATTTTGATGTGGTATAGCGTTATATTTTGCACCCAGATCGCGGAGGCGGCGACCTAAGTAGAGCTTGGCGTGACCCTGACCTTTGTGGAGTACTTTTCTTTATTACTGATGTCCTATTTTAGGCAAGGGTTCCAGTACCGCCTCTATCATGTAGTTAGTGCTATATAGTTGGCCGTTATGTGCCTGACATCTGTGACCCTGGATAAGACCTAAGGATTTCTGTTTGAAGTTATAATTGTCTGTGGTGTTATTATTGTCATTGGCTTGGAAGAGTAGGGATTGATAAAATTGTATACTATGGCTATGGTAGATAATCAAAGCGGGATTATGCATGTCTACTCTGTACAGGATATATCTACCGTTTCTTTTATGTTTAAAGACCAGAATGTGGTAAATTTAACTAATACCTTTACTCACCCCTGAATTTAAGGTAAAAAAGTGCTTATTGGGTTGGGTTATTCAAAGAATTTAACACAAAAACGTAACGTATTGCCGACCGTCCCAAAAACACAATCGTTACATTTGTGAGATAAGCACGACAATTACTATGTAGTCAGCAGTGAGTGTTCAAAGGCGCCTCGTCGGGACGTGCCTTATCAATGGGGTGGCGGGTTTGTGCCGCGGCCACGTCTACGTGCAGCCCGACAGACAAAGAGCTCCTAGACTATGTCGCGGATATTCGTGGGAAGAAAGGGTTGGCCGCACCGCGCCCCGCGGATACGCAGCAAAAAATGCAATAAACAGTTCATCGGATAACCGTCGCGTGAGACCGGCTCGTTTGAAATACTTTAATTGGACCCTTTTCGCATCGATTGTTATGTAGATCGAGTGACGTCCGCGTCTTAAATATTCTTTGTTTTCTGTCAACCCTCGATCCGCGAGTCGTTCGTCTCTTTGTCTTTTGTCCTTACGAATGTAGATTTACTTCCGGCGCGGTGGCATTTACGAAATCATATTTCTTGTGTCCATTTACTTCTCCCTTATTTCTGTCTAATTGCTGTGCATTGTTGTAAGTTAATTACTAGCGGTTAAAGAAGGATTTAAGCTTCTTTTTAATTAACCCTTTAATTTCGAAGAGAAATACAGTTGCGAAATTGCTAAGTGAGAAGCAATTCTGCGAATACTGTCGTACGATAAGTTTCGTTTCGCAAATCGCGGTGTATCGTGTTTCGCGAGTGTTGCTCCGTGATTATGTAAGTGTATTGCGTCTGTTATCTGCGTCGTTATCGCGGCACCTAAGCGCGCAGCCGTCCGTGATCTGTTATCACTGGACAGGTTCGCCTTGCGACATATTGTGTTGCATGTGTGCACGCTATTACACTTAATCACTCGTATGCAGGCAAAGGTTCGAAATTGCCTTTTATGCTCGAGTTTTTGTAGAGCAAGCGCGATATTGGGAATGAATGGTGGGCAAACATAATATATTTTGTCATTATCGTTTATTACTTCGTGCCCACCCATTTTCCTTATTTAATATACACATACGAAGGAAAAGCCCATCCCGAACACTTAAAGTCTGCCACTTTCCCTATCAAAATTATAAGCTTTATTAAGTAGATTCGGGCTTAATCGAGTCAACTCGAAGTTTTCATTTTGTGAACGGCTCAAGTTGTTGCGAGAGCACACGAATGGGCGCGGGTTTAACGAGCGCCGCCGACAGAGTTTCTGAACGATTATCTCCACGACTAATTATTTCCGGCGGCGCGCGGCGGCGACTCACGCGGCCGTCCGACACGTCCCCGCGCCGCCGCCGACGCGTTCTGCCATCGAACAAGCTTTTAAAATTGTACATCTGCGCGGTCAATAGACGGCGCATGCATTTCACGCGCGGCCGCCCGGAGCCCATCTATACTCTATACCTGACGTTGACGCTCGCGATCTTATTACCGCGCGCCGGCGAGAAAAAAAAACAAAGGAAGCGGCGGCAAGCGGAGCGGCCTCGGAGATTTATGGAGGCGCGGCGCCGCCGGGGGCCGGAGTGTCCCCGAATCGCCGCGGCTCGCGGCTTCCAGGAAACGCGATGCGGGCGAGGGTTGGCTTGCACGGCGAATATTGATTACCCACTGGTCGTACTATTAATAGGAGGTCGGTTGACGTCGCCCGGTGGGAGTTCACCCGCTCTGTCCGCACTCGACCTACGCGAGCTGAGTACGTTCGCCTTTCCGGCGTCCATTTCGCTAATTGCCTCAAGCCACACCGGCTAGGATCCGGTCTTAGTGTGCTATGTGCTAACTAAATTATTTCGTGCATGCACACCGCATCGGTAATTGCGATGTGGGCGATTTCAGATCCATCTACGAGAGTGCCAAATTATTTAAGCACAAGATCTAAATTGCTTCTTCATTATGACCTCACGTGTGCTACTAATGCTTAGATAGAGTAGGTACCTAAGTAACGAACATTACTAACACGTGTTCTTTCATTCCTTCGTCCATTGTTATCGCGATTTTTTTTTCAATCTCACGAGATTGTCTCTACCTGTAACCTCAACACTGCTGACGCTAAAGTAAAAGCAGCGTAATTACCTCACCCAACAATCGATTCGATTCCGAATAATTAACAAACTGCAGCTGCGAGCGTCGAGGTATTTGAACAAGATAACAGCGGTCATCCGCGGAATATGAACTAGGGGAAAGCGAGCGTGCATTGAGCTTCTAGAAAATTCGAACAATGCGTTAATCGTCGGGACAGGCAGTGAGTAGTGAGGCAGACAGTGACCTGCAAGCACCGCGCCGGTCGGTCCGTCACGCGGGTGACGCGTGCGCGGGCTGCGCGGGCGCAGTCGCGAGGTCACCGCCGCGCACCGCTACTCAACAACATAGGACAGAATGCCCACTAACGCGAAGGGCAATCAAGAACGTATGCATAAATAATTTGTTACGATACAGGCTGGTTAGAACTTTAGATCATGGCACGCGATATCTCACCGGGCATTTTACATACACAAGTAGCATATATTATGATATACCTTTTTTAATATATTGGAAGACCTCGATTTGATCTCAGTATCCTCAGTCAGATACTTGAAGGGAGCGGTCGTTACAGTCGGCAGATTGATTTCATGTAGCTATTAAAACTAAAAAGTAAAACACGACATCATTTCCAGAGACGTGGAATGACTTTCCACTTCCAGGAAACGGTATTGTCCATGAATTGAACACTTTCAGACCATTTCACAATGCTATATTTGACTTTCTGCGACTTATTGATTCATTTGCGGTGGTGTTCGTTTTATTTGCATATTACGTTAACACGATGTATTGCAGAACAGTCTACCTTCTGCATCTATTTTGTTTTTGTTATCATTCCCCGCGGCCATGCCAGCGCGGGCGCAGCTACGACGCACGCGCTGCAACACGATGCCATGGCCGCCATTATCTCCGACATATTTGATCGATGCCACCGATAATATTCAACAGCTCACTAACGTACTCAGGTACCTACAGGCTACAATATAGTTAATATTGCCCAAAATACAAGAGGGGTTATTGTCCGAACCACCTATTTTCTTTGCCAATATTTACTTGTTGCTAACGCCAGTGTTTACTTCTAAATATGAGTTGTGCAGTAGGGAAGTGTGTAACATAGTGACGTTAATTTTACGTAGTTTAATCTATGATGCTCTTTCTGGTCAATTGTGTTATAAAATACTCATGTCATTGTTGTACTTAGTTATGATCATGAGCGCTAGTTACTGCTTATTGTAATCATATTCGGCAGATTACTTAAGGTTGAATTCATACGTCAGGTAGCTGTCATTAAAAAGGTCAAGCCGCGATATTGCATTGTAGAATGTACCAATAATTTATCAATGCTCCTTCGATCCTTCCCCATAGTGACAATCACGCGGCGACGTGTTTTAAGCAATACCGCGTTATCACGAAACTAAATGCGTCAGCACACTGTTCATTTGAGCGTGGTGTACATCGGCGGCGCTGCAGCGTTGCGTCACCGCATCGAACGGATATAGCCGCGATCGATCAACATCGCTTCCTTTATTTTTGCGCGACGCCATCGCTTGCAGCCAGCTACGGCTAGCGGTCTCGCCCACGGCACGACATTCTGTACCTAGCTTTCTATTCTATTCTATACGTAGTTTCACAATGTGAGTGTCGATGCAACGTCAACACACGCGGACTGAGGAAGCGACGAGACATCGACCACCTCTGACACGACTATTTTCAGCGTTTACGCAATATGTAGTTAATACGAAACCCCGGCTATTACTTGTGGTTTTGTGACCACTTGTATTTATAAACTTATCAATCCAACAACCTATAGCCAAATTTTGTGGAAAAATAACTCTCCCAAACTTTGAATTGTAATTTATAGACTCTAACTGTCAGATAACAAAAGACCCATTCTCATCCTTTCATTTAGGTTTCTGATTTGTATCCATGTCAAAATCAAAACACGTATCGTTGCAAAAGTGTCGATTTGATAATCATAATGATATGATGGCGGATACGTGATAACAAGTGCTCTGTCGACGTCATTCGCGCAACGATCTCAAACGCACCGACTAATTGTTGTTGTGTTCGGACTATGTTGGATAGAATTATTCCATCGCTGTAGCTCGCAGTTCCGCGTGGGTGCATCATTGCACTTCAACCCACTCTATTTAAACTTGTTAATGCATTTCAAACGCGTCCATCGATGCTTTGCTTTTATTTCTTGCTGGACTGCTGAAGGTTATACATCGATGGGTGCTGTGCTACTCGATGCGTTTGCTGTGAAGTGGTTTAGGAAGTGTATCGGGGAAGGGGCTCGCGTCTCTCCGCCAATAAGTTTCAAAGTTTTATTTTATGTCGCTGTATCCACGTGTACACACGGCTACACTTCAAGCTATACAATTCCAGTTTATGCTGATTTCGCATTGTTTATGAGTTCCGTACAATGCGAGGTCAGCTTATACTGGAAATGTGTAGCTTGATGTGTAGCCGTGTGTACCACTTTGGCTTGTCTCTCGCTTGCGTTAAATGCACACAATGTGTGCCCGGACTTACAGTTAGTCGCTGGGTGCGGACTTTATAATAATTCGCTCTTTTACTGTTTCCGCGTTTTGTAAGTAACATGCTATTGTCTCAAACGAACATGTTGCTACAAGATTGTTAACTATCTAGTTTATTATTGTCCTACGTTGTTACAGTTTTTTACATTAGAATACCGTCTGGGGCGGGACTGGAGTTTAATCGCCCCGATACACATAAAAAGAAATTCGTAAACCTACTTTAAAGAAATATATGTATTTTTTACAAAGTACATTAGAGCTCTTTTTGCTTACATATGTAGGTAGTAAGTCTATAGTCAAAGAGAGCGCTACACGAGTCGGCAGTCCGCGTTGTAGAGTCGCTACTCGCTGCTTATAATCAAGTTTTCAGTAGTTGCGCGGTAAAGGATACCTTGAGCCAGTAATTTGTCTGAAATCCCCGCTGGCTACATACGTAGGGCTGTGGTTCCTAGAACTCAGCGTCTGTTGTATTCCTGGACTACTTGTAGTTGATGTTTCACGAATATTATCAACTAATTCGCATAAAGCGAGCCAAAATATTATTACTAGCAGGCCCTCGCCCGCGGCATCGTTTAGGATTCGTGTCTTAGATATAACAATCGGTATTTTAGACCTTTCCCTGTTGCTTTTTGGCTTTCCAAGATCTGTTTCTGTGGGAATTTATAGGATTGCTCTCAATGTAATTTCAGTCCACCAACTATCCATTACCTTTACTCCTGTCCTTTATCTGGTTCTGGGTATTATTTCTACGGTATGGTGGTGACTGGTGATATTCGAAGCGGTCTCTAATATCCAATTTAAATGCATTTATAATCGGCGAATGGCGGTAGACAGTCAACTCTATTGCACGTGCATACCATTATTCTAAAATCAATTACGTGTGTGGACTTTTATGGCCATAGTTAAGTTCCGTCATGTAAAGGGCAGTGCGCATCGATCGCCCTCTATTAGCGCAATCGTTGCGGCGCATCGTGGGAGCGCGGCGCAGGCGCACTATGCGCCGTGCGCCTGACTCACCGCGGCCGCGCCGCGCCGCGCCGCCGTCATCTGTCAGTGGGCGGCCATTTTCGGTGTTCGGTCGCCGCCAATTTGAATTGTTAATGGCGATTTTAACAGCCAAATAAAATGCCTAAGAAATGTATTTTGCGTTTCCAGGTTCTAGTGTCTTCTGTTCGTTTACGATGGCGCTCATAACGTCACATTGTGATGTCTTGTATAGTGAATAATAGTGAGGTATTTCAGTTAGCTTTAATATGTTCAGTTGTTTCTATAATTTCGTTTACGGGGTAAGCAGAGCTGTAAGCCGGTCTGCTTATGTTCGTTGACACGGCTCAAGTTAATGAGCAGCGGTAAAGTGTAGAGTTTAAAGACAATAAGAAACCTCGCGAGGTAATATAACGTGTTGTTAAGAGCGCGTGCTAGGACAGCACCTCAAATTGCAATTCACGATCTTTAAACGTGGAAATACTACCTATTTTCTGCAGATTATTCTCAAGTTATTTTGAACGAACTTAGATTGGACATTTCTGTTCGGGTTGTCCTTAATTCATAGCATTTATATATTTATCAAACCCATACTATACAGAGTCTATACTGCACATATTACAAAAGAAAAAGAAAATTAATATGTCATTGCTGAAAACCAGCGCCGTCGATGTTAGGTTCGTCCGAAGTCACAGCATTTCGCCGAGCAATGTCCTGTTCTTGCATAGATGCGACGCACAGCTTAAATTTACTTATTTTATTGGTTGATTACGAGGCTTTTGGCTACTTTAGTATGTGTGTATTTGAAGTATTTTTTTCTTTAAATGTGCGTTTTGTTTGTGCAGAATAAACAATTTTTCTTTCTTCCTAAGTAGTTACCTAAGTTTCCATCTTTTCCACAAACAATTTTCACGAAATTCTCTCACACCAAAAACCCGCGGAATATTTTTGTTATTCCAAAATATTCTAACACCACACTCCACGTTGCTCTTGACGAATAGTTAGACATTTATTCTAGGTACAGAATAGCGAGAGAGAAAACGAATTACCTTCATAGGGTCGTACCTACTTGGGTAATCAGGGAAAATGTATGCGTGATGTCTCAAGTTCTCAAGGATATCTAGTAAGGGGACTTACCTACGCGATCGCGAGATGCGTAGTATCCGCTGCCTCAGGGTCATGTTTGGCAATATTTTAAAGACAAATATTCAATATTGGCACTTGCAAAATTACAGGATAACGCGTTAATTACGTTTTGTCAATAGTAGTGTGTGTATTCGAATAAAAATTGGTCTCAATACGAAGTACCTATGTTTTTAGATTTTCCGGTTTTCCGAGTGTCTTTGTATATATGCCAGTGTGCATAGTATATCGGCAAATTGCTATCAGCATTATGGGTTGGCCTACAGTGACCTTCTGTTTTCTACATCTACACTAATTTAATAAAGAGAAATGATTTGTATTTTGTTTGAAATGGATTAAGTCAAAAACTACTGGACCGATGTAAAAAAATCTGTCACCCGTAGGATGCTATATTATCACTGAGTAACATAACCTATCTATACGTATATCTATAAAAATCAATGCCACTCTTCGTTGTAATTTTATAACTCAAGAACGGCTGGGCCGATTTCGCTGATTTTGGTTTTGAAATGTTTGTCATAGTCCAGGGAAGGTTTAAACGGTGAGAAAATTAGGGTAGGTAAGGTGGGTAGGTAGGTTAGGTAGGGTAGGTAGGGTAGGTAGGGTAGGTAGGGTAGGTAGGGTAGGTAGGGTAGGTAGGGTAGGTAGGGTAGGTAGGGTAGGTAGGGTAGGTAGGGTAGGTAGGGTAGGTAGGGTAGGTAGGGTAGGTAGTGTTTAGTGCTACCCGTGCGAAGTCGGGGCGGGTAAACCTAGTAATTTATAAAGATATCACGCGGGCGGAGCCGCTGGCGGAAGTTAGTAATAGAAAGGTTAAAAACGTTCAAATTTGTATATAATACAGTTTAGTTTGTATGACCGTTGATGATTTTTCACTTCGAAGCATTGCGTTTATAGCAGTTTTCCCCTTAGTTACTTTATTAACAAAAGAAACCCTCAATGACGAACTGCTATACCCCTAATCAGTAATACCTATTACCTTTAAGCTGACGTACTTAAATTGTCGATGTAACATAACATAACCACTTACAGTTGTGGTCACCAACAACTTACTCCCAGTAATAACGTGAATTTCCCTGAACCGTTATCAGACTTGAAATATCTATTTACCTCCTAAGCACTTAATTCGTTTTTATTTATTTATTTACGGAAAAACAAACAGTAGCACAATAAGGTTACACTTATTTTCTTGAACATTAGGTACATTATAACAATTATGCTACCCACTACGTTCTCCACAGATTACAATTTAAAGTACTTAAAAACTAGCTAGTAACACAGACAATACCTAGCAACGCATACCTAGGCGTTATCCCAGAATTCATATCTGGATTTTTAAATTTACCGTTATTATTACCTACCTAAACTATTACCCACAGTGATGTACGCAAGCGTCAGACTTGTTATCCTGTTTCCTCGTGGACTGCAATGCGCTGTTCGCAGCTGCGCCGTGTTTTTTTAGCGCGAAAACAGTGCAGATGCATGCGGGTGCGGTCATAGTGCGTGGGAGCGCGGGGCGTGAAGCGTTTGCAATGGGTGCATGTCATTAACGATGGGAAATTGAGAATTGAGATCATTATCGTGTTGTTTATATCGAGATCGTGTTAAGTCTGATAGAGATACGGAGTTGTTTTTGGTATGGCCAAATACTGTGTAATTTTTTCGTGTACCTAACTATTGGATTGTATGTAGATATGATAAGTTAGTTGAGGTGAGGCTTTTACGATTGAATATGACATGAACGCTCAATATGCTTGAATATTGGGCTAGTGAAGGTTATTTTCCAACGAAATATAATTACTTAGCCAATAGTTTGAATAGTTCCATACGAAGGGAAAGGGGTACTCAGGTGCCCCAAACCAAGCGCAAGCAGAGCAACTATCTGGCACGACTAATGCATTTGCTCTTTAATTGTTAATTGATACTGTAACGTTCATTAATACAAGACTAGACGGATTAACTTGCACTGTTGTTGTTTATTGCAAGTCCTTTACATCAACGTGTCATGACAAAACAAAACAAAAAAAAGTAATAAATCGCTTCCGCTTTCGCTGTTCCGGTCACCATAACCCCTACCAGTCGGTCGGCACGTTTGCACGGCTGACGGTCACCGGGCATCGACGCGCGCGCATTACGCGGACGCGAAGCCGCTGCGCCCGCGCCGGCTAACGGTGAGTCACGCCCGATACCAACAACATTCGAATGTTTGTGCATCACTCACTTGTGCTTAGGGTTACCATCCGTTCAGACATCCGTCTTTTTGGCCCCCCCTCTGGACCTCGTCCGGCCTTGTCATCTATCCGGATTTTTCAACTAAAGAGGATTTTTATTAATAAAAAAAGTTAAATGATTACTGTAAACCAAAGATAATAAAAAGTAAAACGCCCGTTTTTTTTTAAATAACCTAACATCACGCCTGTATTCCCCGAAGGGCTGGGCAGAGGTACGCCTACTTAGAGTGCATCCACATTTCACCAGTTATGTTTTAGTCCCATGTCATAAGGGCGAGAGGGGGGAATTTTAATCAGGACTTCAAATTTCGAAGTAGTAACCCTACCCGCGATACCAACAACATTCGAACGTTTGTGCATCACTCACTTGTGCTGGTATTTGGTCGTCTACGTCCGCTATTTTAGGTCATCTGGTACACTGTACGATCTAGAATTCGAGAGGATACTGTTACTTAATGCGTTATTCGAAGATCACATTATCGGTTCAGATTATGTGAAGTATAGTAATTTGTTTCGTATTCTGAAGATACTAATGTTTTTCTATAAAATTATACTGGGTGAAAGATTTTGAAATGAAACCCTCCCCAAATTTCTGAAAGTTTTCAGAAGGCATGCTATGCTAGTGATCAATTTTCAAACACGCTAAAATGTGTGTTCTTTACTGTTTGTTGGATTTGACTTTCCATAGAAACTCTACATTGATTATGAAATAAGAATTTGCAAGCAACAGTGTTCAGTAATATCCGAGATCACAAAACATTATAGACATACTGTTGGTTTTATTTTTTATCCGTGCTGAAAACAAAGTGTGATTGACAATGAACATTGAACTTGTGAAACCCACCGGTCATCGGTCGCCCTTGATACTCACCGATTGTGGAGTTCTTTGCTCCTATGTGTAATATAAATGATCATGTTTTGATAACGTATTAAATCTCATGCATTTTGGTATTCTGGTGTATTTTTGTTTACATATTTTATGTAAATATTTTGGCGATATTAATTTTATGATAGTTGTGATAATTATGACCGGGGTGTTAGAAGAAGCTATATTGCACTCTGACATTGATCATTAAAACGTATTGTTGGTTTATAAATACTAACGTATAATGTACTACGTAATTACAACTGTTTATACCGCGGGTGGTAGTTAATTATCAGTCGATAACCTTAAATTAAACTATGCGAATAGACAAGAAAAATTTAAACAATCGACCATTATCTACCTAAATGTAGCTCAATTTCATACATATTTAAACACCGCCAAAAAAAATAACAAGCCATCAAATGTAGCTGCAGTTTGGGTTTTTTTTTAAACATATCTGCCTATTCTTTTTGCCAACTATTCATATTCATATTCATTTATTTATCGTAAAACATAGGTACATTATAAGTTCTTATTTGGTAATACATTGAGGGCGCTATGTTTTGCCTCTAGGGCGTACAAACGTAGTAATACATGCAATACAATTAAAACAAGAAATTAATATAGGGACATGAACCACAAATAAACAATTAAATCAATTTTTTCATCTATCACATTAACAATAAATTTTCAATCACACTGAACGATGTCGATTAGTTATTTAGATAAATTAAGTGCAGTGAGTTTTTTTTTTTAAGTATTAAAAATAAAATATAAAAATGTCCGCAGTTATTGTAATAAAATGTCATAAATTAAAATTAAATGTTGTGGTCGACTTCCAGTCTAACCAAATGCGGCTGATTACCAGTATTTTACATGGAGCGACTGTCTGTCTCGACTTCACAGCCCAGCTCCAGCACCTACTGGGATCTGTTCTAAACACCACCATTATTTTTACGCACATTTTGACATAGTTACGTGGTGCTACGAGAGTGCTACGATTACGAAATTGGAAAAATACTCACATTCTACTTTACGACACTAAGCAATAATAATCAATACACCGCGGTTATCATTAATAGCATTGATCGATGTCTACGTAGCCACGTGTATGTGAACATTGTAGGCGACCTTGCGATTGCTATTATATTCTCCTACAATCAATATTCGCGATTACCTGCAAACTTCTTACAATATATCCCAACACTTTATAAATACCGTAGAACCAACCCTTCTCAAAAAAAAAGGGTTGTCGCAACATAAAAATATACAGAACACAATGAAAACAAACATCTTACGAGCAGCTGATCTCAACGACCACTAACATGTCTATAAAACGTTTTCAACACAAAACGTATCGCTAAACTGCTGAATACGACGATTGCCCATTATTAACACAACAAAATAACTTTTAATTCCCAACAATAAAGTTCAAATTGGAACGAAACATAAAG
The DNA here is from genome assembly GCA_916701695.1 of Agrochola macilenta. NCBI lineage: Eukaryota > Metazoa > Arthropoda > Insecta > Lepidoptera > Noctuidae > Agrochola > Agrochola macilenta. The sequence goes on along the minus strand of OU753570.1, from coordinate 5,916,006 downwards.
GGCAATGATAATAACAACAGGGCAAAGAAAGGCCAGTTTAAAATGAGCTTCCACCCTCTTTTCTTGACTCTAAATTTGGAGGTATTAAGGGAATGGGTAGTGGTTATAAAGGTCATCTGAAACTGGTCGATTTATTGAGTTGCGTCGGAAAGTTTTGTAGATATTGAAACGAATAGCGCCACCTGTTGAGCTCGGTTTGCAACTTCGTTAATGGCCGCTCTATTGGCCCAATGATGTCTGTGTTAGATTGTTGTTAAAGTACTCAAATTATATGTGTTTATGAGGGATAAAGCCTTCCGCGCTCTGGGGCGTTATGATACGTGTAACAGGTGATAATGATTCGGTTGTTTGTTGAATATTGTATGTGTTTTGGGACAGGTTTGGTTGTGAATTCATATTTGGTATAGTGGTGGAGAGATAGAGTTCCTCATACGAAATTGATGACCCAACAGATCAGATACGTCGAAATGCGTAGTGCGTATAACAAAATGTAAATTTTAAAAGACAAGAGTAGATAGGTATCGTCACTTTCTGCAAAAGATTATACCTACATAATTAGCACAAGTTCCTTTAATCAATGTGACTTTTTTATGTACTTATATAGTGTGTTGGTGGAGTGTGTCCGATATACAAGCAAAAGAAGCACTTCTCAACTCGATGAAATTATCGGTAATGGACGTTGGAATGTTCCATGGTATTTTAGCTAAGCCTACATCTGAAGCAGCAACAATAAGAAATTAGATTAAGTTAAGTTTTGTGTGACTAAGTTTAGAATAAGTTAATTTAGTTAAAGAGTTAGTCGTTATTTGTAAAAGCACGATGTGACAGAAGCACGGTGTGGCAGGTGTGTGTGTGTGTGAAGTGACATCGTCGCTATGTGTAGAAAAATCTCTTAAATAAATAAAGATGAAAAATAAAATATACAATGTGTTTTTTTTATATCCCATCTCTAGGGTATAATTGAGACCATATCAAAGAACCAACTGGCATATGAATTATTCTTCAATCATTTTTTTTTTTTTTTTCGTTTTTCATTCAAAATAATTCGACAAAGTCACGATTATTAACGTGAAATATGACAACGTCGCATTTTCTTAGCTTTAAATATGAATAATTGGTTTGAATAAAAATGAATTACTTTACTACACTAAATGAATTACTTTACTACACTACTGCGAAGTTTGGCAACGTCGCAAAAGTAAAGATTCGTCATACTGGTGACAATTTTTGCCCTAATTTAATTATGATTGATTATATCTTCGAAACTATGCATTTTTGGACCACCTATTCTAGGAGATTTAGGTAAATAATATAACCCTAGAATTATGGGATATCAAAAACAACACGTTGGTATATAATGCTGAAGTTTTTAGTAGTCACTTTAGATTAATTATTCCGAAAAGTAAGTTCGTTATATTAATGGTACTTCTCATAGATACACTCCGTCCAGTAAATAGAGGCGTTGCATCGAGTAGATAGAGCGGTATGTACTCAAACAGAATTCATTACTCGATACTATTTGATCTACTCACGACCCACTGATTTACGTGCCATTTTAAATGTGTTAACTTTAAGGAAAATTGTACACTTTCCTTCTAAAAGGCCCCGTAATAACCGCTTACGCCGTTCTGACGTTGACAATTACTGCAGCTTGACTTAGTAACATTGCTAATTATGTGACGTCACGGTCGTTATGCTACGTCAGTGTTATCAGTTACGTAATCAATTAATATGTACTACTTTAGTTTGATTTGTTCATAATTTGTCTGTTTTGCTTTTGTTTTAATTTAGCTTTATAAAATTAATTTATTAAGTTCTTTTTAGTGCAACTGTAGAGAATAGGATTTTTTTTTTTGTTTTCTATAACGTTTTGTGTGCATGCAGAGTTTACCTATAAGTGATTGTTAAACTTTATTCTGATTTATTGCTTCTGTTTAATTTGCATATACCAGTGTATACAATTGTTGGTGAACCAAAATAAATAAATAAATAAATAAATTGGATGGTATTGGCTGTGAAAGTTGTGGATGTTTTTGAATATATGGAGCAGCCATACTTGTTTTCAGGAGGGCTATAGGTATTGCAGCCCCAGGTTGTTACAAAAGGTCTTGTCGCGGCTCTTTTTGCTGTTGCTCATCTACTTAATAATAGTACTCGTACATTACTGCAGCGAACGGCAAAAGGGGCATTGATGGACGAACAACATAATTACGTGAGTCCATCAATGCCTGATTGCGGTTGTATGCCTACTATTTTTCTCAAATAATGCGCGGAAATTCAAACTAGGTTGTTAGGAATGAGTTTTCATAGTAATTAATTCCGCCACTAAACATGACAGATATTGATTCTCATATTAACTTAGCCGGCCGCTGCTCGCATGTATTTGACCAGTACAGAATTTTAGATTCATCTTGAAGAAGTTTGTGAAAATAATGTTCGAAATTTCAAGCATTTTCGAGTTTTTTTTTTAAATACACTACATCACAATAACACACAGACATCGCACAGTCTAAACCGCTGGATCTATTAGAAGCATGAAATTTTGCACAAGAGTTCCATAGATAGCGAAAATGAGTACGAAGGAACGATTTTTGAAAATCCACCGTCCTTTAGGAGGTGGATTTTCAAATAGGATTTGACCTAAAGTTTTTGTTTAAAAATCCTCTTCCTTTTTATAACGTGATTAAGCTATGAAGAAGACCCATTATATATAGTGACCTTATTCTGCTGATTTTAGACGGTCTGTCAAAATTTTATACAAATCAGCAATCAATAACTGATCACAATAACGGTGTCATCTACCGAACACCCAACTAATGAAATAAGCGGTAATCGATTACAATAACAAAAGGTACACCTACTGACTCGATACTCGGCTCACATAACAAGCGGTATCGAATCAATAGCCTGCTGGAGTCATTCCGAGTCAAACGATCGACTCGAAATTAGAGCGCGCGAACGTGCGTTCCTTTGAGCACCATTTGCGACAGAAAGCAACGCTAGCAAAGGGGAGCTTATTACTAGAGGTGCCACGCTTCGGCCCGGGGACGACGAAGATTCTATAGTGTGTTGCTGACTTGTAGATTTTTTTTAGACTGAATGAGCGTTTTAAATGTAGAAATAATGACATGGTTGCCCATGTCATTATTTACTTAATAGCATTATTGTGACAATTTTTGTTTCATTCTTTTGTTCCATTCACTCACGCACGGATATTCAATAATTATTAACTTATTCAAAGTATCTAGGCTGATAAGTTGAATTTTCCTTAAAGATTTTTTCCTAATCGCCCTGATTGAAATCTGTGTTTTTGATAGATCAAACACAAATTTCGCGTACAATTGATATGTTCATAACACCACTTTGACACACCAAATTGGCCAGTGTGTATAACACACTGGCCAATTTTCGGCTCTCAAAAAGTCGCCTTCGGCCTCGGCAAAAACCCTGGCTAAGCGCTTCTCTACTTATTACGCTCTGAGGCGCTTTATGGCGGCTGGACTCGGGTCAGCTCGGGTTTTTTGTCGTGGCACGTAGCCACCCCCACCCTGTGCCACCCCCGCGAGTATCACGCGCGACTCCAGATACGGGGGGTAACTGTGACCGCGTGTTGGGTAGCGTCGCGGTTCATGTGCTTTTTTGGTATGTGTGGAGTATGGAAAGTTCTAGGTTTTACAGTGCTGGCGTAAAAAGTTTCTAGGCTTTTTACATCAGCACAACATTTGTTATGGCACAGTTGGGTTATGTTACTTAAGAGTTTTGACTTGTTTTACTCGAAATGTTGCAGTTTTTCCGTTATTTGGAGAACTTCAATCAACGTTATGATTGAAAATGACTTGAAACAGATATATACTTGAAGCATCTCTGGTTAGCGCTGTAGGTAACTTTTCTTTTGATCACACATATTACAGAAGGCAAATTTTTCAAACTTTAATATTGTCAGAACAAAGACTGACATACCCACTGAACAGTGACGCTACCCTGCTCCCTGATCCGCAAGTATCGCCTTCATTGTAATACCGCGCCCGAGGCCGCGTCGCGTTGCCATAACAACCATCGCGAGAGCACACCGCACCCCCTCCCGCCGCCGAGCCACCCTCACCGACCACCCTGCTCTACCTGCTCTCATTAATATGTACCCAGCCGGACACAGCGGATCACTTCAACTCGTATATATCGACAAATGAAAATTTTATTAAAACGCCGGAGGTGCTTCTTACTTTTGCATAGCGAGAGGAACTACGCGCCTCTGAAACTGCTGGTTCCCTGAATTTACATACCGAACCGAGTCCTTTGTCAGACTTGTTCTAAAATGTAGAAGATTCTTTTTTTTTAGTTTTATAGGTGACTCACCTGCGGCGGAATAGTTTTTCATTTTCCGGAATTAAAAGTGTGTGTCAATGTAACCACTTTGACATACACGAGAGTAAATGTCTTTACGAGTCTGCCTTGTTGATGATAGTGGTCGCAAAACGGGACTCCCGAACGACGGGTCTTGGGTTCTCCGAAACTATGAGGTCACCTCTGAAACACTGGAAAACTTAGTGAAAAAGCTTTCTTCTAAGTGGCCATTATACCCATTTGTTCGTATTAGCCGTAATGATCTGGAACTCAATGAAAAGCGACGAATCGAGATGTTTATCGCCATGCGCAATTTATGTGAGACATTCGTGAGAAGCGAGTTAGCCGGCAACGGTACGCCGAACTATGTGCCGTCTGTCAGCGGTCGGGCCAGCAGTATTGCTATAGTTAAACTTGTCTGTAGCACTGTCCACAAATATATAAGTATACGGGCAGCTATCTGCTTTTAATTCATGTTGTGCTTGTAAACTATTCAAGTCGTGGACATTGGTCTTCTGACGATAAACTTATTACACTCACATAATATAACATCACACCTCTAATCCGCGAAGGCTTAGGCAGACGTGTAGCTATACGAACTACACCCACAAAAATACAATAACAATGTATACTGATAGCGTCGTGGAATCTCGTAATGATTCTTACATAAACCACTCTTTTGTTGACTGTACCACACATAATGTTATGTCCGTGACTAAAATGTGGTCCACGTACCAGACAGTGGTAACAGAAGCTGTCTTTACTCGTATGTCCTGCCTCATGGGCTAATAATCTCTCCTGTTCATCCTCAGTAGAAAAGCCATCTTTACGCAAGCGCAAACAGCTAATGTAAATATCGCGTTACAAAGATGGTACTGGGAAACCAATGACCAGTTTACCTAAAAAGCACCTTATTGACAAGAAGACTTCCAAACTTAGGCCAGATTACGACGTCATCACCATGAGCGCAGAGCGGTGCTGGCCCTGTGGTAACAGCCTCGACTTGCGAGCTGTAGTTCGTGGTTTCGAACTCAGCCAGGCGGTTTACTTTGTGTAAATAATTTCATCACCACTGCTCTCAAAATGGTGAAGGAAAACACCGTGAGACAACCGCCATGTCCTAGAACCAAAAAATCGAAGACATGTGACATCTACCAACCCGCACAGGGCCCGCGTGGTGGATTACAGCCCACTCGATCTTGAAGAGCGGAGGCCTGTGTGCAGTGGGAACATTATAAGTTAATTTTGCATCATCATCATCCACAACTCGCATTTCACCCCTGCCAGGTCTCTCTTTGCTTGTCCCAATCTCCACGCTCCTTAAGACATACATACCCACAAACATCTCTTCTTAAACCTCCTTGGACCAAGAACCCCCTTACCCGTCCAACCAATAAAACCAGCTTCGATAGCATCTTGCTACCAATTCTTGTGCGGCACAGCCGGCGTAGAGGGAATTAGCGATCCTCCGTGAGGACTAATGGAGGGCCGGAGGACGTCGGCGCGCTATAAACTGGAAGGTTTATGTGTACGTGCCGCCCCGAGCTGGGGAGTGAGATTATTACTAGAATAGAAATTGGTAGGGTTCAAGTTATTGTGCTTTTTCTAGGTTTAATTTCAGCGTGTGTGGTTGGAGATTAGAAGTTTCATTGGTTGGATGTAAATTTTGACAGAGTAACAAACAAAGTAATTACCGAGTTAACGAGAGTGTTAACAAAGTAATTGGATAGATTTAGGTACCGTCTGACTCCCAGATACAGGTTCGTAAATGTAGCATGATAAAACCTTGGATTCAGTCAGTCATTCAAAGGATGAGCTTTTAATTGAAGTCACAAACACTGAGCACAATATTACATTTATGCTTATGCTTATGTCATACATTAAATCCGTATCTATCAACAGAATTAAAAAAAAAAATGAATAAAAAAACACTCTAAAATACAAAAAAATAATTATATTCATCTTTCCTAGGAGCACCGTTGATGTCTTTTACAAAAGAAAACTGAGCGGCTCTATTGTAAGTACTTCGTGAGATTTTCGCTTTTCAGTCTAAGAGTTTTCAAAGTTATGTTGACGTAATTACTCAATTAAGTCGTTGTTTCTGAAAGAAAATAGTGATCATTAAATGTATTTATATTATTGTTTTTAATGGCTAAATTCAACTAGCTACCTACTTATTTGTGTGAAATAATAGATTGACAGAATTTGCGTAGGATCGTGAGTTTTTCTCTAAGTAGTCTTGATATCCTAGCAATCAAAATGATTAATACCGTTACTAATAAGAACTATTAAGCACGCTTTATGATGTGTGTCAATATTACTTATTCCTAACCGCATTTTTAGAGGCCCATTTTAGAGGCCCATTTTAGAGGCCCATTTTCATCTTGATAACCCTATTTATGGAAAACTTTGACACAACCTCGAACTGCAATTACCGATAACTTTGCCTTCTAAATAACAAACACTAGCCAACACATTAGCGCCAGAAACTAAAGGCATAAGAACGGAACATTCTAAAGCTAAGCGCGTAAAGTGGCCGGCCACACATGGTGCTTTATACCGGCGCGGCGGCGCGGGCGGCGGCGCATACGCGTCGGCGCGTCGTCAGTTAAGGGGCTATTCTACTTGGCTTTAGTCGTCGTTGATATCAGACGTTCATTATTTATTTATTTATTTATTTATATATACTTTATACATTTCACTTTTTGTTCATTTATGTTTTTCATTCGGTAAGTTTCACACTTCGAATGAAACTGCAATGAAACACAGTCCGAACATAAGATGAAACAAAAGTGAAAAATTAATTCATTAGTGAACCGATTCGACGATTTTAGATTTTCGTATTCGGTATCTTACCAGAGTTCCGAATGATTTAAAATTAAAGTGAAATGAGTAAAAAATGTTCATGTGAACATGTAATGAAACAAAAATGATCCGCCACTCGAATTAAACGTATGATATCAGCTTAACTAAATTCAGACAAGTGTAATTACATTGTAAATTTAGCAATTTAGCCTCTTAAAAAGAAACAAGCAGAAAGAAAAAGGCCGCGTGTCTCTTGCTAAAATGAGGACCCCTTTATACGCCGGCGCATACGTCGGTGCGTCGCCTCGCGCATGTGCGGAAGAGCGTGCCGCATCTGGCAACATGCGCGCGCGCCGTTGCACGTTGGGCCGCGTGAAAGCGCCGAGCTATGGCTTACATGCCGCCGAGGATATTGTACGATGCGGGTGTACTGTTTTGAAATTAGAAGTGGTGGAAATCAAGTGATGAAGTGAGGAAGGAAGACGACGTGCATTGTTGAAAAATGTCGGTGGTGTTGACTTGTTAGTTTAGAATAAAATGATTACTTAGTGATAATTCTGATAATAAATTAACAATACAATAGTATTAGGTACAGTAGGCGCTCGGTAATTCTGCGCTCACTTATCCGACACGTCCAATAGGCCGGCGTTTTCTAACTTATATCTTCTACTCTGTAATCAAGATTTAATAAAACTGTAACAAAGATTTAATAAAAAAGTGCCGGATTACAGAGCGCGCGCATTGTTCATTGTCGTTCTACAGTGCGGTCCAGTTCTACGAGTAGGTAATATTACGTAAACTAATACAATAAACGTAGATTTTTTTACTTTGCAAATCTGTGTAAAAATTATTTCTTACTAGCTAGCTGACATTTCATATAGAAATCCAATAATCATTGCGGAATTGGCGAAAGAATATGTGTGCCGGATTACCGAGCGCCAACTGTTATGATATAGAGCAATTTCTTCATAGCAAGCAAAAACTCCCGAAGGAAAACCTTCCTTATAATTACTTTCCTCATAATGACCTCGAACTTACTAAACCGTATGTTCTATGTCTTCAGAATATGTTGGTCAACATAACTGACATAATTAAGAAATGAGAGAAATTCGGCCGGTCCTGCATGCGACGGTTGCATTAGAACCGGAACCATATGACGTAAAAAAATGTGGAAACCAGCATACTTTTCTAGATAGCTTTAGACCAAAGTATGCTATAATTGGACTCTTTTTGGGTCAACTCTAAACAGCTCGTGAAACAACAGTAGCACAAATTCATTCTTCAAGAAATAAAAAGCAATGGTCATACCCAAACACGTGTATGTAACAATGCTGTATAAATTAACCGTTTACCGCCGCAGACGCAGTTGAATAACAACTTATGAATAAGGGGTAACCAGCGAAACGCATCCGTAATACTAATCTCGCGTCGTGAGGAGATGAGCGATGCGAGGTGCATGTTAAAGCGAACGGTTACTAATTGTGGACGTTGAAATTTCTCTTTGGTGCTCAGGATCCTGTTTATAGCCCACAGATATTAGAGAAGAAATATGTATCAAAATTCTCAGAATTTATGGGGATTGAATTTGGTTTTGTTTTTTTATTTCAGTTTTCCTTTGCTATTGCTTAGTTCAGAAAAAATAGGATTTATCCATAAATCCATCAATTTCTTCACTCCGTGATTCCATGCAGTGGGTACAACTGATTGAGGTTTCATCGTAAAAACGACTGAAAATTATCAATATCATAGAATTTTTTGGGAAAAAATTCCTCACGTCCGTCTGCTACTTCAATATCATCATATAATATCATCTCTCCATCATAGCAATGACGTGACTTGGACTTTAGACGTGCATTAGTCAGGTTTTAATCCAGCATGACACCACGCCTTGTTTTCTCAAAGGGTTAATTATTAATCATTTTATTTCAGAATAAAAAAAAAAAACATAAATTGGTAGTAAAAAGTACTTATAACTATGTTAGTAATAACTAATTATATATATGTTTATTATTTACAATTCCGCTATTTTATATTATATAGGGCACCTTTAGATCCGTGAACGGTGTTCCAGTGCCTCACAACCGGGCAATCAACCCTTCGCAATATGGTATTCAGAAGGCTGTTGGCGCTGCCCCGCACGCGGCGCATCAGGGAGGCCACTCTTTTTCTTACTACTGCCCTAAAGCAGTCCGTGCTGGCCTTAGCAAACATACCTGATGCACTGCAAAAGCGAGGCAACCCCAACAGCATCCTAAAACCATTATTGTACAGGACCCGTAGGGCATTGCAAGATCTACGCGTACAACGGACCCACAGGCTTCAGGTATAAAATGGCTGGCAGTATGCAGTTAAGCAGAGGTGTGTATAGTACACCCAAATTTCGACAGCTGTTATGTTTAAATCCCATGTATTAGGGGGCGAGCCTTCTGCCATCAACTAGTCACAAATCCAGATTCGGGGCTGCTGCTGAGAAATTTCAGATGAACAAACTAACTTGGGAATCTAACATCATGCTCAACAGTAGCGCTTCGACCACTAGGAGGCGGTCAAAGGAGGCGGTCCACTAGGAGGCGGTCATAGGAGGCGGTCAAAGGAGGGTGTCAAAGGAGGGGGTCAAAGGAGGCGGTCAAAGCAGGCGGTCAAAGGAGGTGCTCAAAGGAGGCAGTCGAGGTTTTAATCAAATTAGAATAATACAAAATTTCCATGTGGACCTTTCGGTTCACTAGAATAAGGCGAAATGTTATAGTGTCCAACTTAATACATGCAATCCACTTTGTTAGGGAAAATTTGGCACGGGTTGTGACACTGGGTCCAGCAGCCAGTAAAAAGGATTTTTATTTCAGACCAAATTAATTCTACTGTGCACTACTGGACAATTGGCCATATTATATACTAGCTGTTTGTCCGCGACTTCATCTGCGTAAATACAAATATCCAGGATGAAAAGTAGCCTGTGTCCTTCTCCAGGTCCCAGGCTCTGTCAACTCAGAATCAGTTCAGTGGTTTAGGAGTGAAAAGGTAACAGACAGACAGACAGAGTTAATTTCGCATTTATAATATTAGTATGGAAAGTATGGATATAGTCTGGGATAGTGCCACTTTTTCAGGCAAATCATGGGGTATTTATGGTAAATACAATATGGCCGATGAAACACGGCAGTACTGAACTTCGAGCAGAGGTCTACGTAATATTTTTTTTGAGTGTGAGTGAGCGAAAGTTCGTAGTGTTGAGACCTGCCAAGTTATATCGGCTGTATTGTATTATAACGAGCCTTGTAAGAGTTGTAAGTATCTTAAAATAGTATATAACTAGATGCTATGGAGTGTGGTCGTTGACTTGGTTGCCTAACATATATAAACACAGTCTCTTTCTGGGACTGCAACGATATATCTAGCTGTAAAGAGCTGGCAGCTTTAGTCTTAATTAAAATAAATCATGCTAATAACAATTAGCGAATTTACCTAATTGATTCTTAACAGCCTTCATCCAAAAAGTTGGAAACATCACAAATAGCTGTCAAATATTTACCTATTTTGATTAATTTGGCAATATTACTGTATGTATGGAAATAAGAAATATGGCTAACTAGTGAACTAGAATATTAATAATGAATTGTAATTATAACACAGGATTTGTTTAAAAAAGGCATTTGGAAAGTTTCCAAATACTTTTTTTACATCAAAAACGAAATTCGGTCTTACGATATTAATTATTGCATATCATAATCAATATTTTAGTTCACTAGTTAGCCATATTTCTTATTTCCATACAGTAATATTGCCAAATTAATCAAAACAGCGAAATATTTCACATCTATTTGCGACGTTGCCCACTTTCTGGATAAACGCTCTTAATGTTCCAATTAGAATTTAGGTTAAACATGACCGTTCAGTTTAAATATGTAAACATTAAAAAGTTCAAGTAAATAATCATTATAATCCTCAGCCTACTGCAGTCCACTCTCGCATATCCTTCTAACTGTTATAAGTTTATAAGAAACTAGTTGATGTGGGAACTGGGAACGAAACCACATTGGTTAAACATCTTTGTAAGGGATTTTCTTCATATAATTTTAGGCCAACGAACTAGCGTCATGTACACCCAACCTAACACCCATAAATGTATAGAAAATAGTTTTTGTCTCGAAGTTTTTATGCGCGGATAGAGTATGGAGCTCGGCAGGATCACAGGCGCGGTTAACGCCATAGGCGGCCATCGTACACTAAAACTGTTTGCGAATACACCGACTGGTATACTATAGACTGCTCGTTTTGTAGCTGACGGCAAAACCTTTCAAACGAGATGTGTGGGGCAACAAAATGTACAGTTAAAATCAAAAGTTATCGATGAGGCTCGGGAACTCTAAAGATTTTATGAAGACAGAAAACCGTTTTGGCGCAGTGTCTGACTGATTTCATTTGTAATAAAATATGCAAATCACTGTAAAGTGGGCAACGTCACAAGTAGATGTCAAATATTTCGCAGTTTTGATTAATTTTGCAATATTACTGTATGGAAATATGAAGTGTTGCTAACTAGCGAACTAGAATATTAATAATGAATCCTTGATTTAGGGAGCATGGTGATAATAAATAATAATAAATCATTCCACATATTTAATTTAGCATTAAACAACTACAAAACATTCATTAATTGACGAGATTACAAAACATTCATTATTAATCGAGTGGGAAGAAACAAATAACTCTAGGTATAATGCGACTTAGTTGTCGTCATCGTACCGATGTCGTCTTTAGCCACGATAATAGTACAATTAACATGGTAAACTAAAATTAGACCGATTACATTCATTACGAGTTTGAGGGAATAACTTTAATAAATCGGTGATGCCATAGTGTAAAGTAATACATTGGGTGCTGCCTACTATAAACAATAGGCAAATAACTCAATTTAAAATTTTCCCAAAAAATCCCTAGATCCCTGTCAAAATAAAATATCCCTAAACCAAGCATAATATGTACTGGTAATTTTTCCCAAAAAAAGGGAGAAATCCCCAAAAAGTGGAATCATTGGTAGCAATAGCTTTTCCAAACTATTGTGGATTTATAGCTATTAACATAAAAAAATAAACACAAAACAATTAAAAAAAGGTGATGAAAGACAGTAAGCTAGCTTGTTCTTGTGTGCTTTGTTGCTTGTAGCTTGCAAACGTCAAAACAAACATCAATGTCAATCAAATAAGGTTGGGAGCAGCAATTTCTCCAGAATTGGAAATCTTATGTTGTGCTTGCCAGTGATGGCCTGCCGACATGATTGATAGTTTAATCAAATACTGTGGTATGAACAGTGTGCCTATCATTTACATAAGTGTTTAATCTACATACACTTTTACACTTCACTTCACAAGCCCTATGTAACTTTACGTCGTTATACTTTAGGGGACCGGTCTGTTTCTCCTTAACACAGGTTTTTCATAACCTAGCTAGGAGAGCTGTGCTCACACGAGTGCTACACGTTTGTAGATATAGTACTTATTTTTTAAACTGTATTAACTTTATGAAAAGCAGTTTGTTGTTAAATCCACACACACTTCAGCTCATAAAAACAAGTCCCTGCCAAATTACTTCTTTGATAGCCATTTTGTCCTGTTAATGACCAGCAATATTTTATTTTAACGGCAAACTTTAGAGGTCACGGCCAGGCCCTTGTTTATTTGTATTATTGCACCTCGTTGAAAGTGAGGTTGATTTCGTCCGACCTTGGACGGAGCCCATAAAACTTTTGTTTCTGAACTCATTAGGTACGCTTCAGTAGTATGCAGTTTTGAACGGGCTTTAAAGTGTGGATTGTGCTCTATATTTTGTCCTTCCAAGAATACGTAAGTACGGTCTTGGTTTAGACTTTTCGTGCTCTTAAGAATTAGTGAATTGGGGATGCTGCTAATGTTTTGTTCTATCGGTCTGTGAACTGTTTCTTCAATGTTAAGAGCGTTTATTCTGCAGGCTGGCAACGTCGCAAATAGATGTCAAATATTTCACTGCTATGATTAATTTGGCAATATTACTGTGTGAAAATAAAAAAATGTGGCTAACTAGCGAACTAGAATATTGATTATGAAATGCAATAATTAATATCGTAACACTGAATATTTAGTTTTAGATGTAAACAAATGGGTAAAACATCAAATTAAATGTTATTTAAATTGCAATTCATTATTAATATTCTAGTTCGCTAGTTAGCCACATTTCTTATTTTTATTCAGTAATATTGCTATGAGAATCAAAACAGGTACATATTTGACAGTTATTTGCGACGTTGCCAACTTTTAGGATAAACCCTCTTAAGAGTTAACTAATTTTGTACCAGGTACATTTTATATGGGTAATACTTACGTTTGATTTTGATTGCCTTTCAATGGTCTGTACGACATAGTCATGATTACAAACCTGTTGCGTATGCAGTCATTACGTATAGCGCATAATAATCAGCGATTTATCGATACTTTGATATCGATAACGCAAAATCGATTAGGGGGATATTGTACTATATAACATATTATATTATGTATATATCACGCCAATATTCCACGAAAGGGTAGGCTCGGTGTAAAATACACCCGGATTTCGCCAATTATGATCAAGTCCCATGTTCGCAGGGGGTGAGTCTATTGCCATCACCCGGGCACAAATCCGGACTCCGGACTGCTACTGAGAATTTGATCTTGTAATAGTAGGTAGGTAGACCAAAGACAAAGCGCTCACGAATTCGGTCCCAGTAGGTGCGGGCAAGGCTTGCGACGTAGATTCGGCGGCAATTATTGTCCGTCAGCTAGCGGGGGGGGTGTTGCGGTGGGGTGTAGGGGGCAGCCGGCCCCGGGGGCTAAGATGGCCACCGTAATTAATTGGCGCGACGCGGGGGCCGACCGCGACGCGTCTCGTTCGCAGCGCGGCATTGCGCCCGCGTGTATGGTGGCTTGGTTTTGGCAACTTGCAGGATGTTTTAGAACGTTATTTTGGGTGAAAACTTAAATGGAGTTAGAAGTCGCTAGATAAAGGATGCTTGGCTGATAGATATGGCTGTATGGATTCGATTGCGTGTGGTTGGATTTACCGAGAACGATATCTCGTGGTCCTAGAGGTTATAGCTCTGTCAGTGCAGTCATTCACGTACTGCATACAATTAGAGTAGGTATTCTTCTTCATAGCTCCTTAGCGTCCATCAGTTCCATTAGACTCTAATGATAGGTACTCGTATGTACTCTTAGAGTACTGGAATTGGGAGTCAACAAAGAACTTTGTGCATATTTCCATAAAGATATCGATGGAATTGCTGCTACTTCTATGTTTACCTCCTCGGCAAAACTACTGCAAAGGTATATGTCCAAATTATGCAGTAGCACTTAATATTTAGAAATGTGTTTTATTGCTAACATTTGACGATGTCCCATATCTATGGTCCGAGCCGTAGTCACCGCAGCGTCGTCGACCAGCGATCCGACCGTAAACGTCTCACCCACACGCCGCGCGCGCCCGCTCGCCACTCGCCGCTACATACCTACCTACGTAATGTACTGCCGACCGACCAGCTCACCCGGGTCCCTCACCATGTTCACACCGACTTCCCAGAACACAGAACCCAACTGCATTAGAGGAACGTGGGAGCTCTACTTATAATGGACAGCTACCAATACCGCACTATACCATAGTTTGTCACATCAAGACCTCTGACCACTTGCACATTCCACCCCTCTGGCGCCTTCGGCTCTTCGATCTGCGGGGGGTGGGGTAGCTCTCACAGTGCTGGCCAGCAGCTCATACAAATTGCATGGGTGTGAGTGAGTAACGTTAGTGCTCGGACCTCGGTTCGCTTAAGCGTAAATTCTGTTGCGTAAGTCGGAAAAGACGTCTGGTTTTCGAGATAGGGACGAGGGGAAAGTTATTGGAAGAATAGTTCGGTGAAATGAGATAATAGAATATATTATTCAGTTAGCAGGTCATTAGTATTCAGTATTTTTCTCGCTTTCATTCGCGAAAGAAAGAAAGAAAGTTGGGGTTAAGATTTTCCCGCGCCACTTTTAACTCCGGGAAAGGCGATCATGAGCAATGTTCTGACAACATGTGCGTTATAGTAATATTATCTTTGTGTCATTAAAACCGTTCCACAGTTACACTTAGCCCTAGTTTAGCTATTATTGTAATTGCTCGGTATATTTCATAGAGCATTGCGTGTCTAACCATGACTCATAAAAGAAAAATAATAGTTCATTCATGGTTGGAAATATATAATTAATTTTATCATAAATACATCAAAAGAACCTTGTATGAACTTTTTATTTACGTTGCAAAAATGCAGGAATCATTCGTTTTAAAATTATCATTTGCAGAAGGTTCTAATAAAATGCCACGAGAGTCGTGAGGCAACATTTAGTAACTAATATTTTTTTATGTGCTGCTAAAGGACTCAATTAACCGAAAATAATTAGCTGCCCAGCCAACCGAAAACCGAGACCCGAAAAAGGAATTTCCATTTTTCGTCAACAAAGAAACAAATGTAGAGACAGGACGCATGTTCGAACTACGTAATTGGTAGTCAGCTAGTCAGGACTTAGCTTATCCTCTGCAAGACGTGTTGTGCCTACTAGTCCTACCATGTGTCAATTAGGATAGGACACACTGTAAGGCTTTGTACCAAAAGCAGTTTTGGGCGAAGTCTGGTGCCAATCAATCGACATAATTGCCACCCGAGGCATCGTCCTCGCAGACGAAGGAAAATAGAAAAAAAAGCGGGATTTCTCGATGGCTTTCCCGTTTTTCAAGTATTGGAAATATGGAAGGTTTACGAGCGGCTTCGAGCGTAATACTTGAAGTGAACAATCAAACAATGAGAGAACTGCTAGCAGATTGGGTGCTTTGTTTAGTTTGTGTGATAAACTGGTAATGTAGCGCTGTAATTGCATTTTCAACTTATGTATTTTTGCTTAAATCGCCAAATTCTTCATTAATCAAATGTGCACTAGTCGACAGCTCGAACTCGTTGGTGGGCGTGACTAATATGCATGCTACTTAGTCTAATTATTTATTTATTTAGTGAAATATACGATGCTTTTAAATAACGAAAACAAACGCGTAAAATTTTAGGAACAGACCTTTGGGCGTATAGATAGTATGGAAAAACTACTGAATGTATCACACTCAAAATAAAATTATTTGAACTTTTGAATAAATTATCTTTCCCTGTCCGGTTTCTATTTTGCAACTTTTTTACTACATAAGTGATTTATTTATGTTCAAAGACGAGTTAAAATTAGTGTTGAAATATGAAAGTTTCGGCGCTCATAACTTCCAAACCCATATTTTTTTTCCAATTCTGCTTCCTTATCCCTCTAGATAATGACAAGACAATTTGATATCATTTTTAGTTTTGAATGTATGGAAGAATGACCTCTAGGGTACGCTAGTACCCTTAAAATACTATAAGTAGGGAAACAATGGATTAAGACTTGAAACATCAAGGAAACGACACGGTTTTGGGAGAAAGAGACGAGACGAAAAAGTCCAAATATGAAAACTTTCATCTCCTTCGATTTTCAAATCAATCAAAACTTTTTGTTTTCCGTCTTTCTTTCAAGAAACCTTCTAACTATATTCTATCCACACTCTAATACCAAAATCAAATGTCATAAACTCATAACCCACTTTTAATCTGTGTAATAATGACATCCAGCATCGTTCCGACGCGTCGTGATCTGCGATCCAATCGTGCGACGTGCTCACTGAGATAATAAAACCTACGAGTTGTCTGGCGGTCGTTGCGTCATGCGACAATGGGTAGCGTCTGCCGGCTGACTGCGTAAGTGAGCGCTGCTATGTGGAAGCTACTGCGCGTATCAAAGAGTTTGAACTGTACGTGATAACGAAGAAAATCTCCATAAGTAATCTCAAACTTCCATAGGTACAAACTTTTATCCCCTATACAGGGTGGCAGGGACATCGACGCGAAAACTGATACCATGGATTCAGTACATGATTCTGAACACCCCTGCGTTGTTTTTTTTTTTTTATAACTGACGAAAATTTTCAGCGCAGGGGTGTTCGGAAGCATGTACTGAATCCATGGTATTCGTTTTCGCGTTGATGACCCTGCCACCCTGTAATAACACCTTAGGACAGTGTTCAGCAAACTCATTTGCCAAATATCAATACTATAACGACTGAGATTTCTTATGAGAGTCAATCCTTTCTGTGTGTCCAAACAGTCTCAATACACTTTTCTTAATCCTTAAAACACCAATTCTCTTTCACTCCACAATCAATCTGCCTAGCCTTTTCCCATTTTTCCCAACTATGTTGGGGTCGGCTTCCAGTCTAACCGGATGCAGCTGAATACCAGTATTTTACATGGAGCGACTGCCTATCTGACCTCCACAACCCAGTAACTGGGTAATACGATAACCCTTGGTAAGACTGGTGTCAGACTTTCGGGCTTCTGACGCCCCTTATCGACTGTCAAAGATTCACGAATGACAGCCGGGACTAACGGCTTAACGTGCTTTCCGAGGCACGGAGGATTCTCGGTATGTAAAGATGGTCACCCATCCACTGATCAACCCCGGCAAGCGTAGCTTAACCTGATGGATCGACCAGTGCGGCTGTGGTTACTTAGCCACGATTCACTCCACAACGCTTCCTAAAATTCACTTGCTAAGAAGTAGGATGCCTTCATCATCATCATCATATCGGCTGATAATAATATCATGAAGGAATCTTACATAAACACACAAGTTAACCTTGTAAAACTTTGAAACGTACAGTAAATGACAAATTTTCGATGTCCTGTAAATTTTTCATAGTTTAGAGTGGGTGTGTGGCGGCATCTACATCGCCACATATGAACAAAGCATCCAAGACCTGACGTCACACAAATCCTGCATCACGCAATTAGAGTTTACTGCGCGAACTGTATATAACTTCCCCGATATCAATCATTGGGCAGTTACCCGCCAGATACGACACCCGTCTGGTCGGAGGATCCTCCCTTTTCTAATGAGGATGAGAGAACTTTACACC
Source organism: Agrochola macilenta (assembly GCA_916701695.1). Taxonomy (NCBI): domain Eukaryota; kingdom Metazoa; phylum Arthropoda; class Insecta; order Lepidoptera; family Noctuidae; genus Agrochola; species Agrochola macilenta. Next base: position 5,897,832 of record OU753570.1, on the reverse strand, counting down.
CTGTTCCTCATACCTCTAAAGGTGGATTAGATCGGGGTCTATATAAACTCCTTGCAGATGGTTGAAAGGGAATATTTGTTTGACTACGAGTATTAATTACATGGAACAGATTTTAATAATTATGAATGCACTTTTTTCATTAAACCATTCCAATGTCAATCCACTGAAAAATATTTAATTTCACGAAAGAGAACGCATGGCCTTTCTTTGCATAAAATTCTCTTTTCAAATTGTAATGACGTCACACTAGAAAGTGGCATTGCTGCACATTTGGGGTGATATACAAAACGCGGCAAGGCACGGGTACTCGGTAGGTATCGTCTCGCTGCATACCAGTCCGCAGCGGCGGAGCATTCTGTATAGCGACGGAATGTTCTGGCACGTTCGCTGGGTATACAGGGTGGTGGGTTTTGGAAGAGCAATTTTGGTTGGATAGATCTTATCTAAAGAGATATTGTGAGAGGCAGCAATCCAATGCAGAGGCCAAGAATAGGGCAATAAAAAGACAAAATTTTGAAAATGTTGTTAAAGTGTCTCAAAGTTGTCAAAACAACAAATGTTGTAAAAAAAACTAGTTCTATAGAACAGCATTAATATTTTTGACGTTAGAAGTCATTATATGTAGGTACACATGATTAAATACCACTAAAATACCTATAAAACCTTGATAAAACCTGAAATCATTTGTACGTGAATTTTGGTTGTCGTGTCACACTACATGACGTTTATCTCTCACGAAATTTTCACGAAGTTTTGGCACCATTCTGTATACAGTCGTGCATTTAGTACGTAGACAAGTAAGGTGGCGAATCCTGAAGCGTTATTTAGGTACTCGCTCGAAAATAATTGTTAACTATGTGTTTAGCGTCGCCCGCGCATGGTGATAACAATTTTGGCAGAACTCGTGGTATTTTTAATGTAAAATACTGGTATTCAGCTGCATCTGATTAGACTGGAAGCCGACCCCAGCATAGTTGGGAAAAGGCTAGGCAGATTGATTGACGTGGTATTTTGAATGTATAAGATGAAACCTTTGAGGAATCGCTCTTCAATAGATTCTTTGAAGGTGCTTAAGAATAAACAAATTAAATAATAAAGTTACATGCGCTGGCTATTATTAACTACCTAACTACTTACATATTCATATTTTAAGCCATTTAAGACATCTCAATTATTCTGAAAGTGGACAACGTCGCAAATAGATGTCAAATATTTCGCTATTTTTATTAATTTGCCAATATTACTGTATCGAAATATGAAATTGGCTAACTAGCGAACTAGAATATTAATAATGAATATATTGTATGGCAATGCCCTTAATTTTTTCAGCTCAAAAAAGGAGGATGCTACAAAAACACCCAGAGTCGATTAAAGTAATTCATGCACGATGAGGTAGGGCAAACATTCTAGAACCCCGAGATCTCTCTCTTGGGGATCGTTTTAGCGAAAACAAATAGCTTATTTGTGACATACTATGTTTGCCCTACTTCACCGTGCATGAATTATTTTAATCGACTCTGGGTTTTTGGTCTATACATCTAGTAGCATTCTCCTTTCATTGTGTTATTTTCGTTGTTGAGGAGACTTAGTTTTCAAACATATGAAGCAATGGATTAGGGATTTCCCCCAAAATCGTTCAGGTTGTGATTAAAAGTATGTTACGAAATTAAAGTGCGCATCCATATTTAAGTATACGTACAATTATGTCGGTCTTCATGATTTTGTCTTTAAAAGGCAGTATTCCAAATTTAACTGAGATTGCGTGGATGACAATAACTATTTTCAGTGCCTCATGTCTTACATAAATCTCTTTTTCGTTAGTTCTGTTTATCCGTAATCTCATCTTCCTTAGGCTGGTACCTAGTTCACGTAGACAATTATTTTGTAAATTCGGATATTTTCTGCCAAATGTAATGTGTTATTCGCCTGTTGCCAACTTTTTTTCAGAAGTGTAATAGTGTGGGTTAAATCGTAATGAATTTATATGTATCTTCCTTTTGGATAGACAATCAACTAATTAAAACCGGCTACGCCACAGATGAATACAGATGGGTCACTCTGCATTTTAGGTATGAAGCTACAAATACGCGGCGGCGGGCCCGTCTTGCTGGGCCAATTCAGTGTGTGTAACGTAGTTAGAATATCTAACAGTTACGCGAATTTTTTTTACAAAACGACTTCCGAAAAAAAAAAACACTACAAAGTGAAAAATTACTTAAATTTCGGAAGTCGGTGTCTGGTTTAGAATTTTCGTTTTTGCCACCAACTTGTTCTTTGTTTTTTTTTCGGAAGGTGGTTGTTTTTTTTTGTAAAAGCTTTTATTTTTCACTTTTTAGTTGTGTTATCTGGTTCTCTATTGTTCCGAATGATAACTTGCCCGAACTTAATTCAAATTCAAATTCAAATTTTTATTTCAGACCAAGAGATCCATATAGTGTTAGTATGAAGTTAGCCTATGTTAGTAAACACAAAAATTCAAAGTACAATAAAGATAGAGGAACATTAATTGGCAACATGAACATGTGCACGCACATGTCTGCTAGCCCAGAGCCTGATAAATGGTCCATCAACCTTGTCAATGACACATAATATCACATGCCATAAAATCAAAACCCCTAAATACATTAAGCCCTAAATTTGTTTGTCATAAATATTACAATCAATAATATACAAAAGACATAAAACGGTTTACAATAAAAGTTTAAAGTTCTGAATTCAAATGATTGAATGTTTATATATCTAATAATAATAATAATTTTTTAAACAAAGTAGTACATTAAACAATATTTACATTAATATTTTTTATTTCCCCGTAATCATGCACACAAGCACACACCATGCATGCAGCAAGCTTGCAGCAAGCATGCAGCAAGCATGCAGCATGCAACGAGCAAGCAAGCATGCCGCATGCAAGCGAGCATCAAAGCAAGCATGCAGCATGCAAGCGAGCATGAAACATGCAGCAGGCATGGTTTCTGTCACGGCTCCGGCGCTGCAGGGCTCCGGCGGTCCCACGCGAGCTTGTCGTCGCAGATGGTTTAACGCTCACCACCGCAGCTTCGTCTTGCTGGCCGGCTTTGCTGGCCAGCCTCAGCCGCGTCGGCGAGCGTTACAACCACCTGCTCTTCAACTCGCGGGCCGCCTAGCCCCTCTGCGCCTACGCGATTTTAAATTACACTCTAGGGGTAGAGCAGACAAGACTGCGTGGAGTCGGATTTACAGCAATTCGTTTCTGTCACTAAAACCTATTTTTTTTTTAGGACTAACAATTTTATTGTAAATTAAGATTCGGATACACATTATACAGATCACATTATATAATACAATACTTAGGACATACGACTTTATTTCATGAAAAATTAGGAGATTCAATTATTATAGTACTCGATATTAGGACAGAATAGTTTTAGAAGTACCTAAAGGTAATTTGGAACAGAATAGTTTTAGAAGTACCTAAAGGTGTTATGTAAAACAAAATTTCGAATTTTTGAACATTATGGTTACTGAAGTTTATAGCAAACGTGTTATGGATAATGATTTTCGGACAAACAATTTTCGGAGAAGAAAGGGAGTACCGTGGTATCTACCCCACACAAATTCGAAAACCACTACCTGCTATGTAAATAACAGTCACATGAAGTTATAATCATTATCATCCACATATACTAAGTGTGAAAAATACGTATTATTGAAGCTTACTCAAAAACTATCCATGCAAAGTTATTGTTGAGTTATATTAATAAAAGAGAGACAACTTCCAGGTGAATATATCTGTAGGTGATTAGCGCTGTGCGACCTGAATTGCACTTTATTGTGTCGCAGCAAGAGTCGTTTACTATTTAAATGATTTTGCGAAATGAACCATGTGTATTAATCTGTGGCTACGCGAAAATAAGTTTTAGCATTCTCCTGGAGATCACTGAAACCGTAAACCCCTACCGACCCAGGACTAATAAGTTCTTCTGATAGTATTTTTCATATTTTTTTATTTATTAGTCTCAAACATCGGTACATTATTTGTTGCTTTTACAGTTTTACTCGCCAAACTTTCCAGTTTGATGGCGAGAAGGGCTTGCTAATCGATATACACAAATAATGTAGTAACATTAATTAAATTAAATTTCGTTATCGAGAAACACACTCCTTAATTTTGACTTTAACATACCTTTACTTACTTTAGGGTTTTGTCTAACAGATCTATTTTTATTAAATACTTTTGGGACTAGATATCTTGAAGTTCTTTTCCCATAATAATTTAGTGTTTTTTTTTAAATGGAATTGCCCTTGAGTTACGACTTGTAAAACACTTAATAACTGTCTGCCCACTAGGTAAAAGTGGCATGATGGCAGTTACACACTAGATTAAGGTCGTCCACGCATACATTAGCGGCCTACGCCAACGGTACAAGCAAGTAATCGGACGCACTTGTGCCCGGCTCCAGGGAATTCTAATTAATAGCTGAATATGAAAATTTAAAAATTATAAATGCAACGACAATTAACAACTCGCCCGAGACATGTTTGAGCGATGAATTTTAATGTAATATGTCTCTCGCGGGCTTTCGTATTTTTATTAAGTTACTCAAGAATCATTTAGATCTTTATCTACATGTGATTAGAAAACTATGGAGTTTTATTCGTTTTTGAACGGTTGTAAGTTTCATATAAGGTTCGATATGAATAGAGTTTTTTGGTTCACTCAAGTGGATTTTTTTCACGATGCAAAATTAAGTCCACGTATGATCTGCCAAAATAAAAGTCTGTCTGGATGTGGGTAAGGTTTTTCTGGAAGTGTGATAAACCTATTTAAAGAAATAAATATCATTTAAGTAATGTTGTTAATTTGAAAATATATCTACGTCTAGTCAGATCTGTTTACATTTGGATAATCTTTATCCAAATGTAAACAGATCTGTCTAGACGTTTTGGCGTCATTGTGTAATTAGCATTATCGCCAACCAATTAAAATCTCAGTGTCCTAACTTAACCCAATAATCTATCTATCACTAGTTTTGGCATACTGGAGATAGAAACTCCTATCGATATATGGTTTTAACGACCCAATAAACTGTCAGAGACTGGGAATCCCATGGAATGTGACAGATAGAATTAAACTGTCTACCATCAATAGCGATCTGTCTTTTACTGACAATAAGGTTATTGGGTTCGGTCGTTAGTGATAAACTGTTGCTAACCGCTGAATTAGTTCTGTAATCCCCATAAGATATGTGTAATAATTGCTTTGGCTCTGCTAGGATTACAGACAAGGAGTGTTTGAAACTTATTAAAGATGCGAAAATCATAGCAGATCGGTATAACATAAGAACGCTTGCGCATCATTTATTTATCTATTTATTCTTCTACTGGAACGCCATACAGAAATTTATACAAAAGGAGTAAAACATTACTTCATGTGCTGCTTTTCATCTATCCTGTGCGCGGTGGACATCGAACGGGCGGTGATGGATCACGCACAATCACGCTGTCACGCAGCTTCAAGACACTTCTCCATCCTAACTAATATTATAAATACGAAATTGAGTTCCTATGTTACGCTTTCACGCTAAAAATGCTAAACGGATTTGGATGAAATTTGGCACATGGGTAGACCATGATCTAGGTTAGGACATAGGATACTTTTTATTCCTATATTCCTACGGAATCGAGACATATACGGGTGAAACCGTGGGGCGTAGCTAGTAGTTCATATCTCCATCCATATCACTTTTCCATATATACGAGTATTATTCTTATATGTATATAAATAAAAACAATTTATTTGGAAATTTTAGGTTGACTTATTTTAGTGCCAACACCCAAATTAAGCTTAAAATTTACACCATTATCATGCAGGAGACCTGCGGGTGTATTCAGTAAAAATACCACCATGAAAAATGAGGTGACGTGAACTGTCATTGCAAGTGGAATGACAGCTCACGTTACCTCTTGACTTCCGCTAGGGATTGTCACTATTGGCAGCTCACTTCACCTAAGTATTCACTCACAGTGGTTTTGCAAAATAGATTGGCTGTTTATGGTTAAGTACAATGGATGTCAGTTTTAAGTTGACAATACTTAGCTATGTACTTAGTTAAGATTTTTGTTTGGATATTCTATACCTGTCTAGTAAAACAGGAATAATTTGAAACCATAACGATGACCTCCATAAACCAATTTTATAGAAGGTAATGTGGGTTTATAGCTTACTGCAGCAATGGTCCAGTTAAACGATTAATATCTAAAGATTAAAATCTTTAGATTTGCTCTCACCGTGCTTTGGTCGCGCGAAAAGTGCCCGTATTGAGAATAGTGAGCATTCTGCATAAATACGATTTTAAGTACCTATATGAGTGAACGAGACAATACTATTAAAATATTATTGTCAACGATACAGAAATCTTACCATCCTTTGACGCGGTCGGCCGAATCTAACGATTTAAATCTTTGTTAATATAGTCAGCGCATAAAATGGCGAATAAATCGCAAATGCCTCTGGTTACCGTTGGTTTAACGTACCTTATTTAATTCAAATTAAATGTCTGTGTAAACTGGTAAATACGCTATACGATACAGGCATGTAATTACGTAAATATTGAGAGTCTGGTGCATAATTTATGTTAGAGGTTGATTAGTTATTAGCACTTTTCTGTGATCACTGAGTTGTGGAGTCATGGGCTACATGGCTACTGCTGAGATGAACTGTAGGGCTAAGTTCAAGTAAAAGAGCAGCAAAAAAAGCAACGTGCAAAAAAGTTGGTTGCATATTTTACAGGAACTCCCACTAATAAAAATCCCTTTTCCTCTCTCAAGTTTTCATTAAACATTTTTTAAACATTGAGACTGGCGCGGCACAGCGTGAGACTAATGCAACATACACGATTTTTAATTTACTTCCCCTTTTCTCATTTTCTTGCCACACAAAATCGCACCGAGTCCTTTGTTTACTAAAATCGATTGTAGTAACCACTCGATTACTTGGTTTCGCACGGAGCAGGCGTCCCTGGTCGCGTGGTCGCGCGACGGGAAGGCGGCCGCGGGACTTAATTAAAATCGCGCCGGGTCGCGGCCGCATGCGACCGAAATAATGTCGAGTACCTACATACATACATATAGTATAGATTGGCGCTTGGAGTATATTGTTATATGTCATGTGATTCTAAAACCGTAACTAAAATGATCCTTTAGAGTTAAGAAATTTGGTATTTCATTTAGGCTAGAGATTTATTAGGCAATAATGGAACTATACAGTGAGTGGTCGAGTAGAAAATTCCCAGAATTCAGAATTTCGGCTCAGTAAAATATGAGCACATGCATACTATCAAAGAGTCTCTAACAAAAAGTAAAAATAATTAGCATGGCAACAAAACAGCAAAGAAAATATTCAGTATGGCAACTCCTATAAATGTCTTATCCACGTGCAAACTGTATTCTAAAGCTTCGCAGTAACTTTATTACATTCAACAGGAGTTAGGCTAAGGCCCATCGTCTACGACGGTGATCAAAAGTAACACGTAACTGGCTCAAATCACCAATCACAAACTAGTTAATAACGCGTTAGTACGTTACGTCGTAATACGGATAGAGTTGCCAACCCTACTATATAATAAAAAATAAAAATAAATATTCGGTGTTACGATATTAATAATTGCATTTCATAATAGTTCACTAGTCAGCCACATTTCATATTTTCATACAGTATTATTGCTAAATTAATCAAAACAGGTACATATTTGACAGCTATTTGCGACGTTGCCAACTTTTAGGATAAGCGCTCATAACCTCACAAAAGATACCACTCCCTAGAAAGAGACAAAGCGACTGTGTGGTCAATACCTGTCTCTTCTCTGCAAGTCTGTAATAGAAAAGTTTTTTTTTTCAAATTGTAATTATCAACTTCATTTTGAATTTGTCAAATGAAGAGCGTTTATCCTAAAAGTTGGCAACGTCGCTAATAGCTGTCAAATATTTACCTGTTTTGATTAATTTGGTAATTATTACTGTATGGAAATAAGAAATGTGGCTAACTGGCGAAATAAAATATTGATTAAGAAATGTAATAATTATTTCGTAACACCGAATATTTAATTTTAGATGTAAAACAGTATTTGAAAACTTTCCAAATATCTTTTTTAAACCTACAACGGTCTTCTTCTTTTCGTGTGGTTAGAGACTAACCTGGTGTCAGAGTTTTAAAGCCGCCCATAGGCCTCTGACTTGGCTTCACATGCCGTCGAGAAATATCTCTCAGGCACGCCGGTTTCCTCACGATGTTTTTCTTAACCTACAACGGTTACAACACCAAATTCAGTGTTATAATTGCAGTTCATTATTAATACTCGTATTCTAGTTACCTAGTTAGCCACATTTCTTATTTCCATACAGTATATTGCCAAATTAATCAAAACAGCGAAATATATGACATCTATTTGCGACGTTGTCCACTTTCAGAATAAACAAAGTTACAACTCTCTAGAAAGAGACAAACTGTGTGTGGCCCATAGATTCTGTGGTGTGGCCAGTACCTGTCTCTTGTCAAATTATCAACTTCAATTTGAATTTGTCAAGTTCATAGTCTATTCTAAATCAGAATTCTAGAAAGAGACAACTACTGGCCGCACATTCGCTTTGTCTCTCTCGTACTTTTCGGTCGCTATTAACTGAACAACTGAATACGGAAAGCTCAGTCCATTCTCTACGCCTATGACCGCGCGTGACTAGTTGACGTTAAACTGTGACATGCCATATTGCGCGCTTGTTCATATTATCGCGCGGTTTTTTGTCGCGGCTCCGGTTATTTTATTAATTGCCGGCTTGATTTCAAATAGCGATTACCAGTTCGTTTTTCTTTATGAAGGCTGTAAATCCACGTTTCCTTACGGGAAACCCGTAACGGAGTTTGTGTGTGACTTCATTATTTCAGTTTAAACTTCTTAGTTTTAGAATGAACTGAAGCCTACAAAAGTTAATCGTGTTGAGGTTTGTGTGTTTGGAGAATGCACTGTGCATAGAATTTATAATCTTAACATTAAGGAATTCAAAACCTGAAACTGTATTTATAATTTATGTAATTAATTTGTAAATATAAACTGACAAACTTTTGCTCTCGGAAAAAATTAAGTGTTACGCGGTGTTGTTTCGTATGAAACTTTGAAAGTACAATATTTGGCAAGCTTCCCGTCATAAACATTGACAGCCATTGCTCGACATAGGCTATCTCTACTCGCTGGATCTGACCGAGCCCAGCACGCTTAGCATAACCACAATAGAAACGGGTTTTCTTGACGAAAGAATAGACAAAATGACAGATAAACAATGACAATCTGTCATTTTGTCTATTCTTTCGTCGACAAAACCCGCTTCTATGGATGTCATGCTACGCGTGCAGGATTCTTTTCATTTAAAAAAATATATACAATCCATTTGACAAAATAATCTCTGCGTCCCCATGCTTTTCCCGTGTTTTCTTTCAACAGTTATTCCCCCCCCCCCATTCTGACCCTCGCTGCAATTTTCCTTGCGTTTCTAATCACTTTCCTCTAATTATCTCATCCAGGGAGGTTCCTACATAAATATGGAGTTGCTATCGGGAGGAGTCACAACATCCACCTTGCCTTTGACGCAGATAAGGTGCCGAGAGCGAAAATAACCGCACGCTCAACGATACAACCAACGGTTATCGATTCCAAATCGATTTGTGAGATTGGAGTGAGAAGTGAATTATGTTTTTGGAATAATATGTATACGTTTTTACTCGACTGCCTCAGAAAGAGGGTAATGTGTTTGTTGTCATATTTTATTAAATTATTTGAGTTTATATTGTTCCTGAAGATTTTGTCGCCAATACAGTGGCAGAAACGTCGAATCCCAAAATAAAATTTGGACCCGCGTATCATGGGGTATTCTAATCACTCCCATGAAGGTTTGTTCCGGGAATTTTCATAGTATTCAAGTTATGATTTTTTTCTGAATTTTCGACGTGACCAACTTAAAAAATATAAATATAAAAAGTCAGACGGCAGAGTCGTTTGGACGTCAATGTTCCAGCCATCCTGTATAGTTCTTAGGTTATGGTATGTCAAAACAAATGAAGTTCGTAGGTACTTTTGTAATTATTCGATGTTTGAATATTTGAGGATGAACCAAATCTGAAATAATGAGATCACCATTTCAGATTCGGATTCGGGCAATTTGTTCGGGACACTGTGATCTCGACATCAGTGCTTCATAACGGTTATTCATCAATGATTACATGTAAGTAGGTGCTGTTCGTAGCCATTGTTTTGATGATGAGCTGTTAGGACAAGTATCCGTTTACGACCAATTAACGCAAAACTCGGTGCCATTTGCTTGTACCTATTGTATTTATGTTTCGCAGTTGTTGATCAGCAAGTGGTGATGGACCAGGAAACTGACGCAATTAATAAACCAGTTACTGGGTCTATTGTTTACGCGAAAACTCAATTTGCTATAAACACGTTAGATTTATCTTTCACATGTCACGTTCCTCAGTCGTAATCTCGTTTCCTTTTATGGCTCCAAAAATATGATAGCTCTATTCGTGAACTGCAACCAGCCAGTCCGCTGAAATCAAACCAAAATCAACAAAAAGAGAGTTTAGATGTCGAATCTCCAAAGAGCATAAAATTTTTACAGCCTGTGACTAACGTTTCGAAACGATCGATAGTATACGCGGGACAATCGAGTCCCCATAGTAGGTGCCGGGTTTCCTCATTACGGACAGAATTCCTGACCGGCCGGCTATAAACCCTGGTCCTAGCGACCCGAATGTAAAATGGGACTCGTTTTATGTAGACGGCTCTTTGATGGCCTTTTAAACAGCGCAGCGCAGTCGGCCAGCCTGTACATAGCTTTATATCTGGTACTATGGACTACGGCCACGGGCTCCCTAACTATTTATACTATTTTAATATTCATCCTTTGAGAATTTAGGTCTAGTGTAAGAGTGTTTTAGTTCGATTGGTGTTCAAACATCTTTATTGCCTTTTTGGATGTTCAGCTATTTATGTTATTTTCACTTTGATGTCCGATAAAGGCATCAACTACAATTGTAACAAGATAACGCGACTGCTCTGTCTGTTTTCTAGTAAAATCTATTAGTAGAGGATCCGACCTGGGAACGGACTTCACCCATCTGTTTAATGGATAAAAAAGATTTTAAATCAAAAGTATGTTATAAAATATATCGCGAGTGGGAAAAACCTTTTGCAGTTCAGATCAAATTATAATTTACGATCAAATTAATCATACTAGCAATTCACACACTGTAGGTACACAACACATCTATTCTAAACGCGCGACAATTTTTAAACGTCTTCACTGCTTGACCGCCACCCATGAACTCTGCTCAGCTCCAGCCAGTCCGAGCGTTATGTTGTAGACTCTGTCGCCGCTAGGCGGTTCCCGATGAGTCAACTCAGTAACGTATTTCCGACAGTGCTGTTTGCATCGTTAAACGAATGAGAGCATTTTTTTTTTTTTTTAAGTAATCATAGTCTAGCCAGCATTTTTTTAGCCAACCCACTCCCGATATATTGTTTAACATACTTAAACACTTTTCATCCTTTAAACAGATGAGTGAAGATCGTCTCCAGCTCGGATTTTAGACCATATGTCAATTGTATTTTCCTTTAATTGTTCGGACGGGTCGGGGCAGACCTAGGTGATATGGAGTTCAGGAATGCGATATATTAGTTCAATTACTTACTACTTACAATTACGTCCAGTATGGCCATTCTGAGTTCTGAGTAATCCTTTACATTCCCCGTAGGGACGTTAACAGAGAATTTAAAGGGAAATTTTTCAGTAAAAGGAAAATGGGTCACGCGGGTTTGATCAAGCAATGTTGATAATCTGTCGCCAACAATTTCATGCCTTGATTGACATGCTGCTAGCAAAGGATCAATTCAAACATACCTATCTTCATTTGATTGTAGGGGTGGTCCTATTAGCAAGCGCAAATCCAGTGCAATCAGCGGGCTGTTACTGAAAAATTCTTATTTATTTATTTATTTATACAGGGCGTCCCACGTATATGCCACATGGAGGGAAAGTACCTTAAATATTGTAGATGGAACATTTTACTGAAAGAAGACATTATTTGAATTTAAATAACAATTTAAACTGCATTCATATATATTTAAATAATTACATTTTTCTCGTGTAACGGGTTCGACTTGCGGTTCAACCGCAAGTCGAACCCGTTACACGAGAAAAATAATCACCCTGTCTGTGTATCACAGCTTTATCATACCGATCGAAAGGCTTCATCATAAGGATTATTTTTTTCTAAATAACATAGTGCCAAAAATAAAAGGAAGACCATGAATTTTAACATTTTTAATACAAAATCAATTTATCAAATCCTCAAAATGAGTCCCTTCCTGTTGAATACAAAGTCGCCCTCGTTCGATTATTTCGCTCCCTGTCGATTTTTAAAATTCATGGTCTTCCTTTTATTTTTGACACTATGTTATTTAATATGGGTACGCACTGGCGGAGCCGCCAACAGGCACCGCGAGGCACAGGCGCGCGACCGCCGCAGCCGGTCCGTCATTGATCTTATTATTGAGCAATAAGTGAAAACACAATAAAATGGGGACCGACCTGGGGATCGAACCCAGGAATGCATGGTCAGCTGTCGCGCTTACGACTACTAGACCAAATACGCAAACTTTTACTAATAACATAAAATGCCTGGTTTTTAATTCCCAGAGCTATGATATGATTCGTACTAGCACATACATACCATACCTACATATACTACAGGGTGGCAGGGACATCGACGCGAAAACTGATACCGTGGATTCGGTACAGGACTCTGAACCCCCCTGCGTTGAAATTATTCGTCGGTTATTTAAATAAAAATCACCTGTTCCATACATTTTGACTGCACTTTTCTATGGAACAGCTGTTTTTTTTTAAATAACTTACGAAAAATTTTTCAACGCATTTGGGTTCAGAATCATGTACTGAATCCATGGTATCAGTTTTCGCGTCGATGTGCCTGCCACCCTGTATATAGAACATGATATTGTTACATACATACTCGTATACGTAGAGTAGTAGACATAGTAGGTACGTTGATGTCAGTGCATCGTGTTTTTACGACTTCATCGTCGGCCCCCGTTCGCGCCGTCCTTTCTTAATTATACTCGCCACCCCCTCACCAACTTGTGTATCGCTAGGGGGTAAGCAGGGTTCGTAAACATGTGATTATAGTTGGTGGTATGATAAGAGAGTGTTTAAAAATCTGTTATGATTATATAGGGTGAGGATTTTTCTTTACTGTTCCATGTGTTCGCAAGCAGAATTTTATTCCAGCATTCATCAGTAGTCACAAAAAGTAAGAGCCACAAGCATAAATTATTCAGAATAACAATAGGTAAAGTGCGTCGATCAGTTTCCACTTCGGACTATGCCTGAGGCGACTAAACATCAATGTTTTTCTTACGAGCACAGACGATGTTTACCGACCTGTCTATTATAATACCTACCCACTCTACGGGTGAGCGTCTCGCGTGTTTTCCTTCAAACTTCAATTATTCGTGCGCCAGCCGATACGTCAGGCGGCGATCACTCCCACGCGACACGTTTCGGCCCCTCTGTTGTGCTTTACCTGCCAAACTAAACAAACGCGAGGGGGGCAAGGGGGCGTCCGCGCCTTATCGAACCGCGACCCCGCGGCAACCGCAGCCGGCCTGCTGACGACGTACCTACCTGTCCCTACGTCTCCATCCACCAACGTTCCCCAAGTTTCCGACCTCCGTCAATAGCGACAAGTTACAGATCTGCCGCCGAACGGTCGAAGTCATAGCACGCAGCGAAACTTTACCGACACTTCATGTTCTCGTTCGCTGCGCGTCCGGTGCAGTCAGCGCCTCTCCCGCAGATAAGGTCGCCGGTCACGTGTGCCGCGGTTAGTGCGCTGCGGAACGATTAAATCTAATAAAAAACGAGCGCTGACCGGTCGGCTTGACCGCACCGGCCCGCAGCGATAACAAACAGAATTCTGTAAAAAACCACTCGACGCGACCGAATCGATGACCGAAGCTTTATTTCAACTTTATCGTTTTTGCGTCGTCCATAACTTGGCACCCTCTATGTTCGCCGAAAGCCAGTAAGTATGTAAATTACGGTCGCGAGCGCCGGTCCTCGGGTGCCCACTTATCTATTCAAATTCGGCTCTGGGTGCGGGGTTGCGTCGCCGGCCCACGCTAATCAAAATCCGATCAGCCATTAAGTCCTCTCGCTATCTGCGCTTAGTTTACGAGCTAGAGGGGGGGAGGCGTCACGAGGGGGGCGCAGGGAGGGGGGTAGCGCCGTGATCACTTATTTATGTGGCGGGGGCTCGCTCGGCGACTGAAAAACTACCCTCGCGTCGTCGGAGCGGCGGCGGCGAGGCAGCGAGGCACGCGAGATGCGCGCCCATAAACCCGACGCGGCTTTGTAATCAACCGTGCCGCGCTTTTTATGAGACCGCCTTTTGCAGTCACTGCTCGGGATAAATTTAACCCGCTATCTGATATCGAGGCGACGTATAAACTTTTATACTTATCTACCAGCGGTTTCAGCTAGACGCAGAGCTTTTGTGTGCCGCGCCGCATTGCGTCCAACGTGTTTGTTTCGTACTGTTATGGCTTGATCTACTTACTTCAATTGCAAAATCTTTCATCAAGGCATTTTGACAAGAAGAAAAAACGTTGACAACGTAGAAACCTTTTACGAAAGGACCTTGTTTCTTGTCAACTCTGAAATTCCGCGAAGTCTTCACTCTTCAGAGATTTTCCGAGAACTTTTCACACTTCAACCTCTTTGCATTTCCGCTTCTTCTAGCGAAAACCGTCAGGGCTCTTCCAGTTAGTTTCAATGTATTCTATGAGAAGTAATCGCTGACTTAAATACGAAGAAAATGTTTTCTACACTAATATTATAAAGAGAAAATATACGTATTTTTATTATTTGTTATGAATAAACTCAAAAACTACTGGACATGATAAAAAAAAAACACCAGTAGAATGCTATATTATCACTGAGTAACATAGGCTATATCATTAGCGACAACATCGATGTTGCTCAGGAATTTGCAAATTTCTTTACCAATATTCCAATTAAAACTACAGAAACTTTAAATTCGTCCCCCTTACTTGCTATTGATTTATTAAGAGCGAATGTTTCAGCCTTTCCCGTGGAATTTAAATTTAAACATGTAAACCCTGTGGTCGTTGTAAAGGCTTATATGCAACTCAACTCAACCTCAAACTCAAGATCAAAATTACCGAACATCTGTGGGGTATGTCTACTAAAGTTTGTCAATCAATTATTGAGACAATTGCACCCTATTTAGATTTAATATTTAATTTGTGTGTGGATCAAGGGGTATTCCCGGATCTAATGAAGTACAGTAAAGTTATTCCACAATTCAAATCCGGGGACAGTAAAGATACTAATAATTATAGACCCGTATCGGTTTTGCCGGTTTTCAGCAAGGTGTTCGAAAAAGTAATGTTAAATCAAATGCTCCAGCATTTTAATCGTAATAATATCCTACACGATCAACAGTATGGTTTCACCAAAGGACGTTGCACAACCGACGCCGGTGTCACCTTATTAAAACACATCTTTAACGCATGGGAAGAGGCACAAGATGCAATAGGCATCTTCTGCGACCTATCCAAGGCATTTGATTGCGTGAATCACGAAACACTGCTCTTGAAACTGGAGCATTACGGACTGGATAAACTTGCGCTTAGCTTAGTAAAATCATATTTGAATGATAGATTACAGCAAGTTCAAATAAACGGTGTAAATTCATTGGGTTTAAAAGTCAAAATGGGTGTACCACAGGGCTCGATTTTGGGTCCCTTCCTCTTTTTAGTATATATAAATGATTTACCTCATTTACTGAAAAACCGACCACAAATGGTGTTATTTGCTGATGACACATCACTGATTTTTAAGATAAATAGACATGCACAGGAGCTTGACGAAGTAAATAACGCTATGCTTAAGGTCCATAATTGGTTTACTGTAAATAATGTGGTATTAAATGAGAAGAAAACTAAATGCATAAGATTCACGTTACCAAATGTTAGAAGTAGTGAATGTCATGTTGTACTGAATAGGGAGACACTAGAATTCGTCGATAAAACGGTTTTCCTGGGGATCACGCTTGACTCAAAACTACAGTGGGGTCCTCACTTAACATCACTTGCAGGGCGGCTAAGTTCAGCCGCTTACGCTGTTTGGAAAATCCGCCAACTAACAGACGTGGATACCGCGAGACTGGTCTATTTTAGTTACTTTCATAGCATCATGTCTTACGGTATTTTGCTGTGGGGACGGGCTGCAGATATTAATTCTATCTTTATTCTGCAAAAGAGGGCTGTCAGAGCCATATATAACATCCGCAGACGCGAATCTCTAAGGGAACTGTTTAAGAAAATTAACATCATGACGGTACCTTGTCAGTATATATATGAAAACATTATGTTCGGAAAAATCTACATCTTTTTAGTAAGATTAGTGACAGGCATAATTTTAACACTAGAAATAGGAACAAATTAGATCAACCACGTTTCAGATTGTCTAAAGTGCACACTACTTTTATGGGGTACTGCGTAAAATGTTATAATAAAATACCACTCGATATTGTTCAACTGAATGAGAAGAAATTTAAAACATGAATTAAACGTACACTATGTAGACAAGCATATTATAAGTTGGATGATTATATCATAGATAAAAATGCTTGGCTTAATGCTGGTCCTACTCTACAGCTACTTGGGCTCACTAGTTAAAAAAAAAAAATGTTTGGAAGAGTTGCTTCCCCTTTTTATTTTTCTGACATTACAAACTTAATGTTTTTTTTAAATTTAAAACAAGTTTTAATTGTTGAATACTCCAATGGATAATGATTTTCTTTCTTTTTGGTAGTAACATTCTATTAATCTCTCAAATACATTGCAAACTAGTTTTGTATAATTTAGAAGCATTTTTCCAATTTTTGTAAATGTGAGTACCATGGAGCCGTTTTAATGTTATTAAGAATACGTTGACTTGAAAGAGCATGGCAGTTGAGAGTATGTCATGCTCACTTAAATGTCTCGCTGATGGTGGCAAGTGTATTAGATCTTTCGGTTCCCTACAAAATGGTTGAGCTGGATGGTGCTGATCCACGCGTAATGTTCGTGAACGGGCGCCGTCAGTTGTGACTGGTCATCTCTTATCTGCCATGGCTTATTTTTAATCTTATATTTTGAATTGTTTTGATTATTTTTTGCACATTGTTCTCACATATAGAAGCAACAAGAATAATGTACCCAGGATTTTGTAATTTTCTATATTTAAAAGAGTGTCCTTGGAGTTTCTTGCCCGTTCTTCTCCATAAAGATCTACGTTTTGGAATGGGCAACTAGCTTCAACTTTCTGACTAACTGACGCGACTATTTGACAATTCAAAAGTGCCTGTAAATGGTTTAATTGAAATAAATGCTTTGAGTTTTGAGTTTTATAATGTATAAAGAAATTACGCGGGCGAAGCCGCTAGCGGAAGCTAGTGTTAAATACAGGGTGGCAGGGAAATTCGACTCGAAAACTGATACCATGGATTCGGTACATGATTCTGAACTCCCTATGCGTTGAAATTTTTCGTCGGTTATAAAAAAAAATATCAGCTGTTCCATACATTTTGACCGCGTAGGTATTGCAGTTTTCTATAAAACCGCATTTTTTTTTTTTAATAACCGCCGCCTCGCCGGTTCAGAATCATGTACTGAATCCATGGTATCAGTTTTCGCGTCGATGTCCCTGACACCCTGTATAACACATCTATTTACTTACTAGAAAACTGCCGGTTTTTATATCATGGGGTTCTGGATGATTTTAAAACTAATCACATAAACTGTACATAAATAAAATATCGACTTTCCCTTTTAATCACTGTTGGACAGTGGTTTATTGCAGAAAAATTGATTCAGGCGTGACTTTGCGAAAATCCATTATAAAATACAATAGACCGAATAGACGACGTATATTTAGTAACCTGATCCGCGTAACTGTTCTTAAAGAGTCATAAAGGACCCTGTAAGAAATCGACACGTGTGTCACCTCTCAACGAGGCATCCTCAGGATGGCGATTGACTTGTTGCGTACCCGGACCCGACGGGTGGACACGTCAAGCGTCGAGAGCAGTGCCGGTCCGTGCAGTGTGGGTCCTCTTTAAGAACAGTTACGCGGATTAGGTTACCAAATATACGTCGTCTATTGGACTCGTATTTTATGAAAAATTATGTTTATTTATGTAAATTATAAGGATCAAAATCCATTTTTTTACAATATATAACACAACTAACTATTTACTAAATTAAATGACTAACTATCTATCTATAAAAATATATACAAAAACAAAAGTACACTTAGGCGTCGAAGTACTCGTCCAGTGTTGTAGGCAAAATGTGGACTGTATTTTTTATAGCTAATAAAATTACGAGTCGCTGACACAACTGACTTTAATTTTTGACACAATCTAAAACAAAATGTATAAAGAGTAAAAAACCATAAATATATATAAAAAGGTCGCAACATCATCCCCCCCGTGTAGCGATGCTGCACAGCTACTGGGGCCCTTCCAGTACAGCTAACTTTCTAGCGGGCCTCTTCAGCGTTCCGCCTTTAGTGACAACGTCAGCTACGCGCACGACCCCATCTTTTCCTGGGTACACTTTGGTCACGCGCCCCATAGGCCACACTCCTCGGGGAAGGTCGGGATCCACGACCAGGACAACGTCATCAACAGCTAAATTACGATATTTGTTTCCTTGCTGCTTCTTTGTCTTGAGAAGGGGTAAATATTCCTTGAGCCACCTACACCAAAAAATCTCAGAAAGGCGAAGAGCTTTTTTCCACTCTTTTCTTAATGAAAAAACTCCGTCGTCCAGTGGTGTAGGTAATTGCTGATTTGATGAGCCGGCTATTAAAAAATGAAAAGGTGTGAGGCTTTGATATTCATTATTAGCTGCAACATATGTCAAAGGCCTCGAATTAACAATTGCTTCGGCTTCTAATAGAAGCGTGTGTAGCAGTTCTTCTCGTGGGGCTTTTTCTCTTAAAGTCACCTGAAGAGCTGTTTTCACGGACCGTATGAGCCTCTCCCAACAGCCACCCATAAAAGGCGACGCAGGTGGAATGAAGCTCCATTCAATTTGATTATTAGCAACAAAATCTTGCACAGCGTCGCAAAAAAATTCAGTTAGCTGACGGTTTGCCCCAATAAAAGCGGTGCCGTTATCTGACAGGATTTTTCGTGGAACACCTCGACGGGCTATAAATCGACGTAAGCACGAGATGGCGGAGCCAGCAGAAAGGTTTGCTACAATCTCTAGGTGCACAGCTCGCGTTGTCAAACATGTAAAAAGTGCCACCCATCGCTTCTCTCTACGACGACCAATAGATATATCCACAGGGCCAAAGTAGTCTAAACCAACGTTAGTAAATGGTCGACTGTAACAATCAAGTCTAACATCGGGCAAATCGCCTATAGCTGGCGTTTGAGGTGTTGCTTTTCGTTTCAAGCAAAATGCGCAATTTCTTGATATCTTCCGGACCTCACTACGACATCTCAAGATCCAGTAACGTTGTTTTAGCTCATTGCAGACTAGCTCGTTAAAGGCGTGAGCAGCTTTAAGGTGGTAGAACTGTATTAGCAGGCGAACAGCTGGATGACGACCGTCAAGTATAATCGGAGACGTGGTGTTGTAGTCCATATTCTTCATATATTTTACCCGGCTGTCCAGCCTAAGTAAGCCTTCTTCGTCTAGTACCAAAGCCAAGGAGTGCAGTTTGCTCGTTTTAGGTATCTTGGATTGTTTGGGGTCGTGCAACACGGTCAATTCTAGGCTAAAACTGTCGATCTGCGTCTTCTTTAAAATGGCGTTTTCTGCTTTCTGCATATCTGAACCAGTCAATGGTGAAAGCTTGGAAGAAAAGGTATTATTAGTGTTCATTTTATAATTTTGACCTTTAAAACGTGCTAAAAGAGATCGAAATTTATACGCGCATTGGTAGACGCGCGCGGTTGCACGCACCAACCGATTCCACTCACTGAATCGTAAGGGATTTGGAATTATCGGCGAAAAAACCTGATCGCAACTCGTGAGACCCACAATCGCTTTAGAGGGTTTCAGTTCCTCTGAACCGATTGAGGTTTCAAAACTTGGTGG
Organism: Agrochola macilenta; assembly: GCA_916701695.1. Taxonomy (NCBI): domain Eukaryota; kingdom Metazoa; phylum Arthropoda; class Insecta; order Lepidoptera; family Noctuidae; genus Agrochola; species Agrochola macilenta. The sequence continues at coordinate 5,877,595 of OU753570.1, read as the reverse complement.
TGGTTTAGGCCATGCGGACTGTGGGTATAAGAGATACTCAGGTCTAGATAGCCAACGGTTTAAGTCAGTGTCACAGTCTTTTAACCTTGTCGCATCATCAGCTACGTTCAAACTACCGGGCACATATCTCCAACTATTTACATTAGTTGACTCAGTAATCTCACCTACACGGTTGGCTACAAATGGCTTAAAATTTCGAGCATCGCTTCGGATCCAACTCAAAACAGTGGTTGAATCCGACCAAAAGTACGTATGGTCAACTTGAACGTCGTGACCGGTAATGACTGTATTAGCAAAACGAGCAGCAATCAGAGCTGCTTGCAGCTCTAAACGTGGTATAGATGTGGGCTTTAGAGGGGCTAAGCGTGCCTTTCCACCAATGAGTGACAGCTTCACTGAACCGTCTAAAAAGGTGAATCGCCAGTATGCGACAACACAGGAATACGCTTGCTCACTTGCATCAGCAAGTACATGGAGCTGTCTGTCACCAATTGTTTTATCTATAAAACCACATCTATACCATCTAGGAATTTTGATTTTTGAAATATTGGCTAGCTGCCGTGACCAAAATAGCCATTTCTGGATAATGTCTGATTGCAACTCGGTATCCCAGTCAATCCCTGTTCTCCATGTTTGTTGAAATAATATACGTCCTTGTATTACAAAAGGAGTTAAGAGACCAAGGGGGTCATAAAGACACATTAAATAAGATAGAACTTTACGCTTAGTTAATTTATCATTGCTATCGATTTGGGACCCGTTCCGAAAACTGAAGGTGTCGCTCTGAGGATGCCAAATAAGACCTAACGTTCGAACGACGTCCTCGGGCCCTACGTGAATATTTTTGGGAGTTACAGCACGCAGGTCTTCAGGAACCCCAGTGAGTGCGGCGGGCTCGTTTGAAACCCAACCACGCATCTCCATTCCTGCTGACTTGTGAACTGTGATAATGTCAGCTGCAAGCTGCGAAGCCTCCTGTGCGTCATCCATACTGCCTAAAAAATCGTCCATGTAATGATCATTAATGATAGCTTTTGCTGCTGCAGGGTACAACGTCTGTAGTTCTTGTGCGTTTCGATTTTTAATATAAAGAGCCGTGCACGGGCTACATACAGCACCAAAAATTACAGAGGTCATTCTAAACTCTTTCAATTCGCTACTACGATCCTCTCTCCAAAGAAAACGTAAGGCATCTCGGTCATGTTCTCTCATTTTGATCTGAGGAAACATCTCCTTTATGTCAGCAGTCAAGGCAACGCGACCTTTGCGAAATCGAAACAAAATATGAAGAAGGGATTGTAGCAAGTCAGGTCCCGGAAAAAGAAGGGAATTGAGACTAACCCCGGAGGTCCTTGCAGCTGCATCATGGACAACTCGTAATTTCTTTTTCTGAGGATGTACGACCGGAAAATGTGGTAGATACCAAAGAACTTTGTCGATATTATTTGACGAATTAATCGCGTTGTGGTACGTGTCCTTGGGGCACTCTTCAGCATATCCTTTTTCAAACATATTATTAATGAAAGCGCAGTAACCCTTTTTTAAATCGGCGTCACTCGCCATACGTTTTTCTAAACCTAAAAATCTTGATAGCGCGTGAGGGTAACTGTCAGGTACATCTGGAATATCGTTACGCCACAATAGACCAACCTCGAATCTACCAGATGGCAAACGCTTGGCTGTAGATTCTAATATTTCTAGAGCATACTTATCCTTCTTGGAACACGAAGTTTCTAAGTTTGAGATTCTTATGGCATCAAGACGAAAGTAGTCTTTGATAAGATTATCTAATTTGGAACTGTAGTTGTCATCGAGAGAAACGTGGTTCACGAAATGGACAGGCTTGGTCCAACTACTACATTTCCCATGCAATACCCATCCCAAAGCTGTGCGGGTTGCTACAGGTTGATTTTTAGAACCCTCTCTCACATCACGACTAACTGTCAAATACCAATGTTCAGCACCAAGAAGAATTTTGGGCGTCGCATCAACGAGTGTGAGCTGATCGATTAAGGCTGTTAAATGAGGACATTCATGTAAATCGTGTCGGGTAATAGTTTGCGTGAACAAGGATAGTGTGTTCATAGCTTTAGCGTTAGTGATGGAAAATACATCAGTACAATTTTTACCTTTGATAGAAAAGCTAACATGTTGGATAGGTTTGTGCGTTGACATTCCAGCAATACCGTCAACCTTGAGTGATTCCACGGGTCCCGTCGCACCAATACGACGTGCCACCTCTGAGTCAATCAAGGTTGCCGTGGATCCGTCATCAAGTAATGCGTACGTGTCATATGTTCCACAAGGGCCGGTTACTTCTACGGGCACGATTTTGAGAAAGACACGGCATTGTGATATATTTTTACCCAATACAACAGAATCAGTAGTGTTGGAAACGGTTACGATTCGAGACGTATCATCAGCATCCAGTGAAATGCAATTTGAACTAGTAGGGGCCTCATTGACAGTGTGGGTCGCATGTATAGGCGACGTTGAATGCAGAAGCGGATTATGAAAGCGTTCGCAGCCGTCAACGCCACATCGAGTAATCCTGCACGTCTTCCACCGATGAGCCTTGGATTTAAGACACTTGTAACAAATCCTAACATCTCTCAGCCAACGCCATTTATCATCTATAGGGAGAGCCTTGAAATCCCTACATTCACTTAATTCGTGCTTATTCTTACAGTATCGGCAAATCCCTGTACTAGTGTTACGAGTTGACGTGACGTGCATGCTTTCACGTCGAACTAAATCACTGCCGCCATGATGACCATTAGGACGTTTAGCGTAATCCAGAACTAAACCGAACCTATTCTGTTTATCGGCCTCAATATCAAGAAATGTAGACAACACTTGTAGTTTTGGTACAGATCGGTCGCTGTGGTAAGCAAAATCTTTCCACTGACTGTACAATATTGGAGTTAATTTGCTAAGTACAGTATGGAATATTTCAATAGAATACAAATATTCTTTTTGGTTCAAACTATTAATAACGGCTATGCAGTTGCGCAACCTACATGCAAAAGTATTAAGCTCTTTTTGGTCGTGGCTTATCTTAGGTAAATTCCGGACGAGAGAAATCTCATGTAACACAATAGTCTCGGGAAGCGCGAACGTCTGCTCCAGCATGTCCACCACTGCTTCAGGGCGTTCGGCAGTGTACAGCAAGGCAGACACGCTCTCGAGGGCGCGCCCACGTAGCGCGCAGCGTAAGCGAGCGAGATTCTCTGTAGGCGTAAACAAATGTTGAGTGTCGTGATAAGTGCGTTTAAACATTAACCACTCAGTAGCCTTACCGTTAAACGGCATTAATTCTATATATTTATGAGAAAATCTGTGTGAATTAATGTTTGTAGGATTCATAACAACTTCAGGTCTCGTAAATTTTTGGTATGACGTTTCAGTGGCCCTAGTTGTTGCATGAAGATCATGATTCGGTTCCATGAAATGAGTTTCTTCAGTCAAATTAGGGTGATCATGGGATGTCAACATGTCTTTTCTCGGTGGGTTTTTCTGTGGGAATTGACGACTGTCGTGAACCCAAGATTGAGTACGGGATTGACTCACCGAACGAATTGACTTTTCATCAGCCTCCTGCGATGCCAGGTTCGCTAACAACTCGAGTTCTTCCACTCGTGTTACCTGCGTGAGGAGCTTGTGGTCGCGAGCAAGCCGCTGTTCGGCGAGTTGCTGCTCACGTAGCAACAGTTGTTGTTCCCTTTCCAGCGATCTTCTAGCCAAAAGTGCCTCAGCGGTTAACTTACGTGCCTTGATAGTAGCTGATGACCGTGAGGAACCTGATACAACAGATCTAGAACTTGATTTAGCAGGTTCAGTGCTAATAGTGGGATTCTGGCGAGATGTTAAGGAGACCGGATCGACGGCCGCGGGTGTATTCGTGGCTTCGGTCGAAAAGGGGTCCAATTCAGGGGACCGACCGAGCCCACCCACGGCGGGTGCATCCGACTTCGAATGCATTTCACCAGTAGCCCGGAGCTGTGCCAGCTGCTTCGTCTTAGATCTCGTGTTCATGTTACGGCGAGATAGGACCATAAAATGTAGGCAAAATGTGGACTGTATTTTTTATAGCTAATAAAATTACGAGTCGCTGACACAACTGACTTTAATTTTTGACACAATCTAAAACAAAATGTATAAAGAGTAAAAAACCATAAATATATATAAAAAGGTCGCAACAAGTGTCATCCTGAAACGTGCCCAGAAAACTGGCAGCATTGCCACGTTGAATGGCAATGCTAATTCTCAGGTCACGTGAAATGTGAGAAATTTCCTTAAAAATGAGACACGCACTCGGGCCCCATGACCCGAGCGTTTCGATCCCAAACGGCTCAAAACTGCAGTTACCCATAAGGTTATAGTGAGGTTCTCAGCAGCCGCAGCAGCGGCGCCAGCAAAGCCCGCCGGAACGTCATACAAACACTTTTACACGTTAACAATATTTTGGAAACTATGTAGATACAGTTATTGCCCAGCAACTGACAAGGCTTGCCCCCTTTACATTGGACAACTGGCGATTGGTGTTCTATACATTCTGCCAGACCCTTCGGAGATTACAGGCGTGTTATGTAAACTGCCTGGCTGTATATGGTAAGCTCGCAGTACCCTGTATGTCCTGTGTAGGCGGTTAGAAGGCCCGTTATCGCTGGCTGACAGCGAGACGGATCGCGGGCATTTTTGTTGTCGCGTTGGATCCACGCTGGTGACATATTGCTTTGAGAGAGCGGGAAGCGGCTTGTGGGATGAATTTTGAATTGTTTTTGGGATTTTAGTAAGAGGTAATTTGATGTGTAACTTGTTAGGTTCTGACAGACATGCTTTTTTTTCTTACAAGAAAGCTTATGGTTTAATTATGTAATTGCTAGCTAGTAACAGTAGTGTGTGTGAAATCTAGTTATGCAAAACTTTGTGTGTGTTCAGTATTATAAAAAGCATGTTATTTTAGGCATGCTCACAAGCATACTTTTATGAGCATTTGTGTCAGTACCTTTAGTGATTGCAGGACTCAAATTCCAAAAGTATACCTGTGAATAATTTTTATGTAGTTACTTATAGGTATGTATATTCTTCGATGTAAACTTCAACTGAATTTAAACTCGCTTTCATTCTTGCTCCCCCACTATGTCCGAGGCGTCAGTAAGTGCGGTGTAGGCAAGGCAATATACGATATTATCGTATTTTTAGCGAGATCGATGGGAGCCCCGCCACCTGTGGTTTCACAAGTCTCCACATTGATTAGGTACCGAGTACCGACTCCCCGCATTCACGTCCGTGGCATGTAAGCTTTGTTTTTAGAGAATTTTCTAGAACGATTTTTTGAAATAAAGTTGTTGTGCAGTTACGTTTTAAAGAGGTCTCTCAGGTCACCTCTGTGAAGAAAGTTAATGAAAATAAAAGTAAGTATGTTGGTCTTACTTTGATTTGGAGGGAAAGATTCTCGGCAAACCCCTGGGAGGTGTGTTCTACTAACTATAGCGATGAATATGGAACCCCATGAAATTCTGGAAGCAGGTATGGAGAATCTCCCGTTTTTCATAGGTACTTATGCTATGAAAAACGGTTTTTTGCTTTAGTTTGCAAATACAATTGACTTTCGAAGTGACTTCAGTGCCAAATACCTGTAGCAAATAAGATTGTATATGTTATAAAAGCTCACTTATGAACATAATAAATTGTGCTTATCCCTGAGTAGACTTTAACAAATGGTGCTGACAAGCGGTTGATTTTGGAAATTAAGAATACATCGTCATGTCAGTGTTATTAAACGTTTTCCTCAAAAGAGTGCATTCAACCGGCTCACCTTGGATTAGCTTTGAAGAACAACTCTGTTGTCATCATTAGAATGGTGCTTGATGACTTGCTGAGTGATGGGTTTATTTTCGAGAAAAGTGAGAATCAGGGACATTTTGAGTGACAACTCTCTTCATCATCACTTTAAAGAAGTCGTCTGCTAAATATAGGCCTCTCCACTACTGGCTTCATTCAACTCGATCCTCAGCAACTCTCATCGAGCTGCTACCTGCCACCCTGCGAAGATCGTCGCTCCAACTACGAGTATATTGATGCTTTGCTGAGCCCTACAGGATCGTCAGTTATCATGTCATTGTAAACCTACCACCGAAGTTCACGTTGTGCAATGCAATAAATTTATTAGTACTAGCTTCTACCCGGGACTTCGTCCGTGAGCCTAGAGTATAACCTTTCTCAAGAATTGGGCTAACCAATGCAAAAAAAAAAAAAACAATTACGACTGGTAGTTCCGGAGATTACCTCCTACATACAAACAAACAAATTTTACCTCTTTATAATATTATATTAAGTACTAAGTATAGAGAAGCTTTTGCCCGCTGCTTCGTCCGCGTGGATGTGGTACTTAATCCAGGTTATAAATTATTATCTGATATGTGCCAAATTTCCTCCAAATCCGTTCAGCCGTTTTTGTGCCAATCCAGAACATACATTCAGGTAAACGGACAAAAATTATTCGTTACTATTTTCTAATATGTATAGATAGTAGATAAAAGTATAGCAATTTGGCCCTTGTTGTGCTGTCTGGAGTAATTATATTTGTGGAGCTCATAAGTATCTACGAGAATTCGTAGTCGTTTTACGGTTAATCCTTTCATTGCAGAGTTTATTGTTACAATGTCAACATGACAGTGCTATAAAGTTATTTTTGAGCATTCAAGATATTTTGAGTTCTAAAAAAGGTCCATGCTAATAATCGATCCGCGAAGACCAATTTATTACCTTAAATTTTTTAAAGGTTTGTTCGTCTTATTTTCGTCCCTGTCAGTTCACAAGTTCGGCCATTTCGACCGTGAATAATACAGCAACAAAAAAAAAATACAATACTTTGGATGTAGGTAGGTAGATAAAAATATTGAATGCCAGCCAAGTGACTTGTCACGCGCCGCGCTCAGTATGTATTTGTTATTCAGACGTATTTGTTATTATATTGTTTGGGTAGGTTTTATCATGTTATCGAATTATTTAGGAGAGTTTTCTTCTCGTGTCCATCAACGTGGGACTTTTACTGCTTCAATAAAATTAATCTCAAACCTGGGCTAGCGCATAATGCGGGCCATAGACGTTCAAGTAATTTGATCAAACAGGCGGGTTCAAACAGTTTTATCAAATTGGCATAGGTAAATGCCTGTGGGAAAATTTGATCTAATGAGTTGTCAAATGGCATGAAGAAATATGAATTTTTGTATTTCTATTTGATCAAACCAGGATCAAATTACTTGAACGTCTATGGCCCGCATAAGTTATAAGTTAGAAAACGTATGTCCATTTTACTTAATTTCGAGATAGTCACTTTTGATCTCCAACGCTAGCAAGAAAAAAAGAAAATTGTGTTTATTAGTAAACAAACTAGGATACACGATGATATAGGTTACACGATGAAAAATTACTTATCCAGCCCTAAATCCATTTAAGTAAGTCCTGTTTCAATAACTTCTGGACAGCTTTTCTGAAAACAAAAACAAACGCGTGAAATGCTAAGTATCATTTGCGAAACAATACTCGACCGATGCGCGGGCGCACAGTCTTTGTTCAGCACGTGTCGTCATCACACGTGAACATATTAAATAATTCATTTGATTGTGATCGCTCTGTCATTTGCATTTGCTCCGATGTTGGATGTTTTCGGATTCCTAAGCTAATTCTTAACATGCAAGGTTAAAATCCAAAAATATTATATGAAAATATGAAGGACTTACTTATGCTAAACCATGATTTTATCGATAGTAATCCACAATCCCCGATCCCGTAAACTCCTTCACATCATGTTGAGTCTGTTAGTCTCAACATACGTTCACTGCAACCTACCCATTTCAATATCTCAGGCGATGACACTTGGCTCGACTTAATCCTTACATCCACTCCCTCCCTTGTTTCCTCTCATGGTCAGTGTCCCGCTCCTGGTTTTTCCCATCATGACCTAATTTTTTTTTAAACCGCCTAAGCCTTTTCCAAAAGTTCTGCACATGCGGTGTTTTGCGCGCATGGACTTTGAGAAGCTTGGTCAGGATGCGTCAGACCTCAGTTGGGAGCACCTGGCAGCGGCGACAGCTGTAGACGAAAAACTGCGCATTTTCAATCGGACGGTCCTTGCTCTCTACGACAAACACACCTCTGGTAAGATGATTAAACTTCGCGGTCCTCCTGCTCCTTAGATGACGACAGGGGTTCGAATGCCGATGAAGCGCAGAGATAGAGCCTTTCGTAAATTTAATTTAATTTAATAGGAACATTTTCAAAGCTGCTAGAATTCGGTGTAATCAGATGATACGCAACGCTAAACGCCACCATATTCTCGAGAACATATCTTCTTCTTCACCTGCTGATTGATATCTAGAAGTTCCTGTCTCCGTTCCTGTTCCTGTGTGGAAGTTCCGGTCTGCCGATACCATCAGGTAACATCTTGGTATCGGCAGACCACGTCATGTGGATTTTCCTAATACAATTGGCCTTGAATATATGAAATATCAACCGTCACTTCACAACCATTTGTCATTTGGATTCCCAAATATTGTCCCACACGGTCGATTACATGCGCGAGTCTTCCTCCAATTACCCACATCATCAACTTTTCGCTTGATCCCAGACAATTCCCATCCCCGTGGCGTATGGCCTATGTACGCCCACTCCCTAAAATTTTAGATCCCTCCCTGACCAGTCACTGTCGAGCCACTTCCATTCTCCCATTCCTGTCTAAAGTGCTTGAGGCCTGCGTACACAAGCAGTTTACGGCGTTTGTTCTCCGGAGCAACCTTGTTGGCTCTAGTCTGGATTCAGGCCTGGGCACAGTACAGCCTCAGCTCTCTTTAAAGTGACTGGTGATGTTAGAGAAGTGATGGAGGATACCAAGGTTACCGTTTTGGAACTAATTGATTTCTCCAATGCCTTTAATTCCGTCAGCCGCGATATTCTCGTTTCTATCCTCTCTAATCTTATGGTTTCGTCCGAGGCTCTGGAATGGTTCTCGTCTTATCTTCGGGGACGTCAGCAGTCGTTTCGTGTTGATGAGAACTCATCGAGTTAGCGCAATCTGGATGCTGGTGTTCCACAAGGTGGTATTATTTCTCCATTGTTATTCTTCATCTTCATTAATTTTATAACTCACTGTCTTCGGTGTTTGTATCATCTTTATGCCGATGATCTTCAATTCTATGCAGCTGAATGGGTTGAAGGTTTATCAGACGCCATTTAGATGCCAACAAAAAGTAGTCTGATAGTTTTGGAGTGTCAGTAAACCCCTCAAAGTGACAGGCCATTGTAATTAAGGAGCGCATCACGCATGGTGGGAAGAGTGACGCTTAGCACTCTCCCTCTTCTTATTTTCAATGATACCGTCGTACCCATTACTTCTACTGTGAAATGTCTCGGTATGCATCTTGACTCGACACTTAGCTGGCAACGCCAGATCTCTAGTGTTAGTCAAAGGGTCAACGGTACACTGCTATATTATATACTTCTGACTTTGTTCATTCTTCCTTTCATATTCAGTACTTAAATTTTCTTTGGGATGCGCATCCTCTTGATATTGGGACGGTCACCAGTTGGTATGCATTTAAGCGGAAATTGCTGACCTATTTCCAAAATAAATAGAGAAGAGTCATCTCAACACCTCTCTCCCTTGAATTTGTAATTATAGTAAATATTTATATATGTGTATGTAGTTTATAACCTATTTATGTACTGTTGTACCTATTTTTAGTTATAATGCAATATGATACATTTTTAATTAAAAAAACTTTGTTCTGAGCACCTGCCATCTTATCCCTTCACCACCCTTGGTTGACTGGTAAAGAATGCCTAAGGCATTAAGTCCGCCTTTGTACCTTTTTGAGTGCGAAAAGTTTTAATAAATAAATAACTAAACTGACACATTTCACGTAAATTTATACTCAAATCTAGTATTAAATCAAGATGTTGCTAATGGGCTCAAGAGAAGTCCCTTTTTTAAAAGTTTATTTTCTTTTAGTAAAATCGTTTGGAAAATCTTACATTGTCTAGTTTTTAGTGTCCATAGAAATAACGAGAAGAAGCTGGAAGGGGAAGGAAACATTTATGAAGGCCTGATAGTAGATACGTTGAGGTATTCAGGATGAATGGGTCCTGAAAGCCGCCATCTTTCTTACTTCATATCAAAATAAAGAATGCTGCAATCATTGGGTTGTAGAGGCAGTTGATAAATAGTAATACGTGTAACATGTATGTAAATGTAAGTTGTTACAGCTGGAATAGCAACAATATGTTTGTCAAATATATAAAGCGTGTCATATAAAGTCAGCTGATTGTTAAATTGTTTCGCTCCGCGGAAACCGTACAAAGTGCGAACAGTAGGTAGGAATGAGTCAGCGGAGACAAAGGGGTTATTTAACGTCTACCAGCCGATCAGTTAGTACTGGTTACCGTGTCATTGAAGATTTACTTACGCAATAAATTGAACCGATAGCGTATTGATCGTTGAAGCTGTATCGATATTATAGTGTAAAGTACCGTTAAAGACATTTTCGTTTCATATTGGCGGATTGGTTAATGTGTAGGAAAGTAGCGTAATGGTCAGGTGGCCTAAGAGCATGATAAAGGCATTAACAGACAGATGCAGAGGGTGAAGTAGCGAACAGTGAATCTTTATATAGTGATACTATATCCGAATTATCTCCAGTTTCTTAAAACCTGATCGAGCATAACATAAAATCTTGTGTTGACATACTATGTCAACACAAGATTTGTGTTAGTTGAACATTGAACATTGAGTTTGCCTAAAATAACATTAAAACTAACCAAGTGACTTGAATAAGGTTCAACGACGACGATTAATGTGCATAAGTTTTCATTCACATAGCTGGATGACATCAAAGTACTGTCCCAGATAAAATCAGTAGTTGTGACAATTATTTTTGACACAATACAACTTTATGTTTAACAAATTTCTTGCCAAGAATTCCGGGCATTCTTGAAAACATCTAAAACTACGCATTTGCAGCTTGTCCAGAATATAATAGAATGGACAGAACCGTTAGCGATGCAGACAGTAAATTGTCCATCTACGCGCAGATAGCGTGTGGGTGCGTAATGGTAGGTAGCCGTCTTGCCGATAAGCGCGGCCATCTAAACACTGTTTAGAGGACCAACATGTTACAGTAGGGCTGCCAAACTGAGTCTGCGTGCGCAGTAAGTCGTGGAAGTACGATGTTCTCGACGAGGTATTTTCTGGCCTAGAAAAAAAAAAGCAATTCGCAAAGCTCGGCTACTAATAGAAAGTAGCTTGAAATTTAAATCTTTAATCATATTTCATGCAGTCAACTTTTCCCAAACCTTATTGAAAAGCTGGTGTTTGTTGAACAGTCTTTCGTAATTGATTTAAATCATTTCTCTCCCTCTTCCTTCCCTCTTTCAATTCCATTTGACGATGTACTTAGCGATTCTTTTTTAGCTGTGTTATTATCATTCAGCTCATTAATGATCTTCATTAAAAGTAAGATATTTTGAACTTTGTGCACACAAAGTGCAAAGGACCTTTGCCCAAATCATTTACAGAATGTCATGTGGCTTGGTTTCGTCTCTCATTGTAGATACTCAAAGATTCCGCTTGTTCGGGGCGCAGATACAGACTGCCATGCCAGTAGGATTACACTAGCTCCTAGCTTGCGCGGTGTACATCTAAACTGCCGCCATATTTGGCGAACCCTGGCAAAGCCCTCAACTGGCAGAAGATTAGAGAAGACGATCTTTTCTAAAGTTTTCTTCCATAATTGCATAGGTATTGTCTTCATAGTGTGTCCTCATTCAAGACCATCGTGATCCTGGCTTACAGCAGGCACAGTGGTGGTCTAAGTCCTAAAGTTCCATACTCAGTAGAGAGTGTGTGGCTGCATCATGGTAGTCAGTCGTCTGGGCGGCAGATAAGCAGCGCGGCCGACTGGCGATGGCGTGTTGATCATTATTACTGAACTAAAATGGCGACTGCGCAGGGCTGTCAGTAAAAAGAACTCCTTAATGTTGAATGGTTCCAACAAAAAAAAAACAAGATTATTAATACGTAGTAGTCAAAAATATTTTTTGAAAATTTATATACTTTCGGTTTTTACATTTCTAGAAGATGTTTTTTATGTTTTCCTGTTATGTAACCTCTACAACTCAGGCTAATATGATTTTAGACGTGCAAACACTTTGTTCACATCCTTTTTTAGTGCATTCAAATCCTCCTCTTTCCTCTTTCGCTTGTCAGATAACTTTTGCAATAGAAAAATTCATACTTGATTAACTCAGGGATTTCGTAAAAGACCCTATCGAAACGAGACCACATAAATATCTCGTTTATTGTCATATCAGCTGGTAAAGTCCATTGTTGCTGCCTTTCGACGTAAGTACATACATTAATGAACAGATAATTAATTAAATTGATATATTTATGATACGATAAATAATTCGAATTGCTTGTTTGTTCTATCTATCTATCTTGTTATTGCATTTAATTAAGTTATGTTCGTGAGACTAGATGATTTGATATAATTAATGTGTGTATTTATCATAAATTCATAACACAGTAAAAATTATTGAGGAAATATTTTCATAATCATCACTCGCAAGTCTTTTCGTCGTCATATTCACCATTCAACTGAAAGACGTCCCCTGAGGAGTCCGCAAATTCGGGGTGTTCGGCGTCTTGTATCCACCGGATTCCCGGGGCCTTCACTAGTTGCGCCATCTTTTGGGGGGCCTATCCATGCCACACTGATCTTTTACTCATGTCATAATATGGGGCACATGTGAGTGGAAACGCCGTGAGAGGACGCCCTAGGAGGACATAATTATAATCTGCGTTCGCAATTCATTTGCCAATCATGTAAACAAACACGAGTTTTAGAAAAAACAACTTTAATACCTACACATAAGGTTCAGTTTGCGCTACAACTTCATATGTTGTACAGTACTAGCCGTCTAAAATCAATTTTATTTACACTTCCATAAAGTTGATGTTTGTCTAAGTGGAAAATTCGTGTTTGTTTACATGTTTGGCAAATAATTTGCGAACGCAGATTATTATTTTATTATATATTAGTGACCTTATTGGTGACGTTCTTCAGAAAGGTCAGGTGCGTAGTGCTCGCAACTGGCGTGCGTGTGTGACCTGATGTATGGACGTAAACGAGGCAAAAGGAGTACCTGGACCGTAACTGAAGGACCGTAGCAGGTGGCGCTCTGTAAATTCTGCCAACCTCCATGGAAAGCAGGCATGAATTTTATGTATAATATTCGATATTTTGCTGATTGCACAGGCAGAACCCACACCAAACACTTATTGTGACTGCAGATAAGCCATTCTGCATTAAACGTGGGTAGCAGTTTTGTTAAACATAGTGAAAGGCCAATTGTCATAACGGAGCTGTTTTGTAAAACAGCTAGCAGTTATGTGAAACAGCGGATTCGACAATTCCTCTGCGACATATAGATCATAGCGGGGGTTGCTCTAGTTCAGTTTTTTGGCCTTGCAGAGACATAAAGTCCATGCATGATCTAGTAATCTTAAGAGTGAGTTGTTCTTTATTGATTTTTACATAGGTTGTTTCTTCACACTCTAATTTCCACTTAAACCTCGGCTTAGTTTATGAGATGTGTCGTGTGTGGGCGCACGGTAGGTAGCCGTCGCGTCGCTGGCGCGGCTGGCCGATAACCGCAGTGCAGTCGTCGCAGCGCGTGCAACTTACAATTTAGCGGCCGACACGACCCGACCTAGGGGTGTCCAACTTGTAAACTTTATTATTTATAATTTAGCAAACTCAAAGCATTTATTTCAATTAAACCATTTACAGGCACTTTTGAATTGTCAAGGAATCGGTCAGTCAGAAATATGAAGCTAGTTGCCCATTCCAAAGCGTAGTAGGTAGGTACCTATGGAGAAGAACGGGCAAGAAACTCCACGGACACTCTTTTAAATAAATTGTTACAAAGTAGCAGCAGTTTCTGAAATAAGAAATGGGTATGGACATGCCAAAACCATAAAGAGCTAAGTGGAAGAACTTTCGGGAAGGTGGAATGTTTAATGAAAAGAAAAACAAATGAACACGAAACTAGAGACCGGCTCTAAATTTTTTCGTAGTCCGTCTTTAAGATTATAAAAAAATATTGGACACGTATTTTTTCTTTTTTTACGTAATCTAAAGATTACGGCGATACATTGAGGTAAAATATGCCATGACGTCACGAGTATGTAGATTTTATACATAGGTACTTACTATGAAGTAGCGACCCCCACTCCCCAACTTAAAATGCTTTTTATCTAAGTAATATTTTATTAATATGATAAAGCAAAAAATACGTGTCTAATATTTTTTTATTATCTGACTGACGGACTAATCAGACTTTTTTTTTTACCCCGGCGTCATCCCTATTGTAAAGATCAATTTACGTATTAATAAACTTCTGGTGCAGTTAGTGGTTTAGGTATTTAGTAGGTTAGTATTTTAAATTATTCCTTTCAAATAAGAAGAAAGCCGCGACTTCTTGTTAACTATTCAAAATACATTTAAAAAATCTAGACTCATCATGCTTTGCACTGTTGACTCAATATCTCTATAATAGCTATTGTTCACTGTTTTGGGCTATTGCCATCACATTACGTCTGACTTTTCCCTGTACATCACCTGACCTCTGGTCTGACCGAGCGACGTAATGAGAGGAGTGGCGAGTGGTCGACTGATGAATGACTCCAAAGTCCAAGATGCAATGAAATGAGAGAGGATGATTTCATTGTTCTAAGAAATGACACTGGGCTTGTTGGTAATAAACCTCTTTTTCCCTGCTGTTATAATAAAGGTTATTACGACAGACAGAAGCGGCCACATAAAAAAAAAAAATAACTCATACTTAAAGCATTTATTTAAAATAAACCAATTACTTATAGGCACTTTTGAATTGTCAAGGGGTCGGTCAGTCAGAAAGATTAAGCTAGATGCCCATTCCAAAGCGTTGTAGGTAACAACATACACACTTCTGCCAAGGGTTGTTATTTTGGCATGGGCGTAGAGCACGTGGGAGTAAATCATGCACTGCCGATGCCGAATCATGGTACCAACCTATGGGTTTAGTCAGTAGGCGACCTATATACTTGGCCAGGGCGGATTTCAACAATGAAACTGACCGCGATCAGCACATCTAAACCTCGTTCAATAGCTGTCAGTGTCAATATTCCACGACGATGATGACACTGACAGCTCTAAAATGTTTTTAAATTGTGCTGATCGGCTATCTAATTACGCAATATATTTTCGTAAACCATTACGACTCTGTTTTGTTTTGACAGTTCAACAACGTTCATTGCGTTATTTACGTTGTGGAGCAGAATATTTTTTCGAACTTATGAAGCAATGGATTAGTAATCTGTTTCAAAACGATTCAGATTCTGATTGATTGTGTATTACGCAATTAGGGTACGACACGAAAATCGCCCTTAATCGTTTTGACCGCCCTAGACGATGGGCATTCATAAAGATTTTCCTACGAATAAATAACAGTGAAATTAAAAACACTGACAAAATGGGAGTTATTTAATTAAGAATAACCTGTCAATGATACCTACATAGGTAAATTCTGAAAACATGTATGAATGACTAGATAAATACCGGTGTGATATTACCTGTGTTATTATTTTCAGTAAATGTTACTAATTGCTGCGTTTATTAAAAGATGGATTAGTATTGTTACAGGTAGGTAATTTTAAACTGTAGACATAGCTTTGTGAGTGCGATCAGCACATTTAAACAACGTTGAGCTGTCAGTGTCATAATTGTTGTGATATATTGACACTGACAGCTTTTGAACGCAGTTTAGATGTGCTGATCGCGTTCAGTTTCTTTGGTGAAATTAGGCACTAAATATTTGTTAACTGTTTTGTTACGTTTGATTGTTCACGTAATTAGATTATGCATTCATTTTATATCCCTATCTTTGTGATTTTACAAATTATATTTTATTTACTTTTCAGTACAAGACATGGGCATCTGTAACTTAGTGCGGATTTCACCAATTAAATTGAACGCGTTCAGCGCATCTAAACGCGTTCAAGAGCTGTCAGTTTACAATATTCCATAACGATTTTGACACTGACAGCTCTTGAACGCGTTTTAGAAATGCTGAACGCGTTCAGTTTCATTGGTGAAATCAGCCCTAAGATTTAATTACTTGTTCCGTTGTTGTTCAAGATAATCTTCATCATATTATTATTATTATTTGCTTACCAGCTGAAAGATGACCACTGCTGTCCATAGATCGCCCCCAAGCATCGCTACAGCGATCCAGATACTCCTTGGAATTTCCTAAATGTTGGATTAATGCATTTTATATTTTACTAGCTGCCGCCAATGGCTTCGCCCGCGCAATAACTTTATAAATTATAGTCTATGCTAAATGTTACTCAGTGATAATACTTCCTTATAGCATTCTACTGGTGAAATAATTTTTTAAATCGGTTCAGTAGTAGTTTTTGAGTTTATTCAAAAATATTTAAAATTTTAAGATTTGTATTTTTTTGTACATATACTAGTACACAAATCTCTTTATAATATTAGTGTAGAAAATAAATTGCCGTACTGTAGTCTCGCAAGAACTCGAAAATGGCTCGACCGATTGTGATGAAACTTTGGTAGGGTGATGTGTGCGCGTCGGAGAATGCACGAAAAATTTATTAAAAAGGCATTGCAACGCATTATTGATTTTATAATTATGTATTTTTCAACAACGTTTTTATCATTTTGTTACCTCAACCAACGAAGCCGTTGCCGTTGGTATGAAGCCAACTTCATTTTAAACACGATTTTTCCAAAAGCCATAATCTTAATATTTCATAACTAGTACCAAGTTCAAGGTTATTCAATATAAGTGGCCGTAAAACTCAGCATTTTAGGCCCGACAATGACTGGCGTAAAGTCGGGGTGAGGAAAATAAGGTCACGTTACAAAATGGAATCCTTATTACAAAGGTGAAAGGTTCATTTTGGCGAAGTTGTTTTGTTCTCCTTTCAAAGTTGTTCATAGTTATGGGTCCATTGGCTCTTGTCACTTTTATGATGTTAAGTCAGCGTTTTTTGATGACCAGTAACCTTAGGTTCTGGAACAAGGTTAGAATTTAATAAAAGAAAGTTGGTATGTTCTGGTAACTTAATCATTGAATTCTGGTATTATAAATGTCCTCGATGGAGAAGAGTGAGTATGATTCCGATCCCTGCTGCACGCGGCAGTGCTGCCGCAGCAGTTCTGACGCGTCACTACTGATCTCCATACCTTTTTTATAGGTTTATATTAGATTACACTCTGAGTACTGCAGCAGTGTCGCGACCATAAATGTATGATTCCAAGCCCCGCTGCAGCACTGCAGCGTGCAATTAGTGCAATCTTAAAATATTGTTTCTGTGGTGTCTGCAAGTTTATCCAGTTGATTAAGCTTCATCTCTACTTACTTTTGCATGCTACGCCTTGATTAATTTATCTAATTGCTTCTTAGGACATTCATTTAGAAAACTACATTTTAGGAGCTACCTTTGAGGTAGAGCGTCTAAATGCACATGCATTTCAAGTTAAGCCCAAGTCTTAGAGTTGTCTGAGCATACAATTTTATTACGCGTCTATCGTATCCGTCCGAAGTAGACCCTGTCTGAGCTAGGCTTCGTTTTTATGAGTGTTTATAAATAGCTCGAATGTATAGGTAGGTAATAATCTGTATCACGCGGCAACCTTGCGGCTCGCGGCGCGTGCATGTGCCGGCGCGGCGGCGTCCGTCCGCTATCGCTCCAGGATGATCGAAATCGTTGACATCGCGCCAGCGCCGCGGTGGAATGACCGCCCGACGTTAATTGTCGCGTCACCTTCGAGCAAGGGCGGCCTCGCGACGCGCGACGCCCTGCCGCCCCTCCGCACGCGCCCGCGCACCCCCGCGCTCGCCGGCTCGCGGCCCTCGCGCGCGTCACGTTACCTATGACGGTCAGCCACCCGCGATCGTGTTTTGTTTCGCGTGTCCGCGCCACGTACTTGCAGCGAACTCGCGTCACCGCGGCTGACGGACGCGCGGACGCGGGACGCTAATAGACATCCGACCTAAACATAGATACAAGTATTCGCCAAATGAGTAATATCGCAGAACGCGCCAAATCGCCGAATGCCTTCGAACATTTGGTTCGATTTAAACACGAAGGAAAATGGTTCGCAGAAGTTATTGTCATCAGATGTTCTTGGAAGACTGAGAGCATCCGGAACAGCAAAGTGTCGCGAATTAATTATATAATGCGTGCACAAGCTGGAGGACGTAACGAAGGAGTTATGGGTCGATTATTGCGCGCTAGAATTAAATAGAATCGCAGTTTGTCATATCCGACGAACATCGACGCTACCTATGTACTACCTGTACATACAAATGTAATTATGTGCATCTATTTGAATTGGAACGCAAGTATTTAGTTGTCTCAAGCACTGCCCTTAGGACCGGGGATTTGTGACTTTAAGGCGGACCGTAATAAACATTTCGATCAATTATATTGCACAATATCACAAATTGCACAATATTTTTGACCGCTTAGGGTTAATATTAAGATTGCGCAATGATTGAACAAAAGTTTGAGCGAGTTAAATTTTATTGCACCGTGTAGGATAAGTGTTGTCTTGGTTACGCGAATACATTGAAGCTTACTGGCCGTCAATTTTATTGTGTGAAAATAATGGATCGTTTGAGTGCATGGGCTGATTTTATGATATTGCGCATTATAAATATTTCGTAAACTTATTCAGTGGCGGATCCAGGGTTGTCGTTTAGGGGGCTTGACCTCGCTGAGGGTAGGTTTTAAAGTAAACACTAAAAATAAAAATCTTTTTATTGGCATAAAAAACGTGTACAAACAAAGTGAAGCCCTGACTCCTGCGCTAGATAACAACACCTGTGTTACAGGGGCCAGTGTCTTCTCCCAATCTGTATGTTCTGCATTTTATGCAATCACATCATTTGAATTTACTAGACAAACAAAAAATTCTACAAAAAAAGCACACAATAATTTAATTAAAATAATTAAACACATAGCTTGTAGTAGGATAAGTTTTCGCAAATTCCTCAATGACTTCGTTAAATTTTAGATTACCAGAGATATCTAGGTGAATATACATGACGGTCAAACCGGGCAGCGTAAGTGGCAGAATGAGTGGCGTGCGGATTCAAAATGCGTCGCGTAAACAAAACTTAATAAAGAAATTTAAAACTTGAAAACATAATACTTATTAATTGAAGGATAATTGATGACAATTGTTCCTTAGGTAGAGTAATGCTTACTGAAAAGTTTAATTTGTATAATATCATACACTTTATGATTTCTCACGGAAGAACTCAGATGCTTTATGGGGGGGGCTTGAGCCCCTTAGCCCTCCCCTCCTGGATCCGCTACTGACTTATTGTAGGTGTAATAATGCTTACTTTCAAACATATTCTGCACAATGTAAGATTCTGTTCTTTAGGCCTGCTTGAGTTTTGAGCGAGGTTCTGTAAACCTCGCTCAAAACTCAAGCATTACTTAAAACTCGTTAATTTTTGATTGTTTGAAACTAGTTAGTAATGTTTGAGTCTTGAGTGAAGTTCTGTAATACGGGCCTGAGAGTGTGAGAAAACATTCTGAGGAAATCAAAATTTTCATGGTTCAAAACATAGTAAAAGCCCTGAGAAAATGGCTTTCAAAGCATCATCACACCTGAAGGGAAGAAGGGATATGCAGAGGTGTACCATTGTGCGGGCCCTATCAGAATACCAGCGCTGCGACATTTTTATTTATTTTTAAATGTCGCGGCATCATGCTGAGATAGGAGCCTTTTGGCCTCGTACAGGACTTCCTTCTTTAAATTTTAATGTTACTTTGTTTTTTATTTATGTTTAATGTGTTTTTAGTTTAATGTGATTTCCTGTGCGAGTCTCAATAAATACTTTTTCTTTCTTTCTTTCCATTAAAGAAGTTCATATGTAACACGATTACCACGAACACGATTACGCTATAGCCGCCGAGCGCTGCAAGCAATAATAGTCTTTACGGTAGTTCGATATGAAATTCTGCGATAGTACCTCCAGTACACCCACATTTCGCCAGTTATATTTCAGGCCCATGTGACTGGGGGTGAGCCTATTGTCATCAACCGGGCACAAATCTAGACTCCAGGCTGCTACTGAGAAATCCTAGATGGAAAACCCAATAACACTTTGCCCGACCCAGGCAATCGAACTGAAGACCTCTTAATCAGCAAAGGCTTTCCTTTTACTCTAAAGTTAATCTAAAATAGCCTAACAACAAACATTTCATTAGACACACTATACTACACTATTAGTTGCGCGGAAACCCGCAGATGCTTACGTGCATCAGCTGGCGCCCGCGCAAGGGTTAACAGTAACAGTCAGTTGAGGGTTATGGCCTATTGTGGCCTTTGTAACGACGGCTACCCATTTGTCACACCTTATTGGAATAAGGCCCACCATTGGTGTATTGACTTCCTTTCTCCTTTTATTATGAACCTTTTTAACCCCCGATGGATAAAGAGGAGTGTTATAAGTTTAACGTGTATATCTGTGTGTCTGTCTGCGCCATCGTAGCTACTAAACGACTGAACCAATTGTGTTTTTGTTTCAAAGGTGACTTAGAAAGAAATAAAGAAAATACGTTTATTTGCGGTACACATGACGCAAGGAAAGAACAAAACACGAAAATAAACAATTTGGGGGAAAATATGCGTCACATCCACGCAAAACGGCCATCGCTCAGCATAATGCTGCGACCCTACGCGAGACAGAGCCCCAGCGCTAGTTTTCAGCGATAGCCGGTGTTGACGTGATAACGTCAACCGGTGCAGCATATCCTACTTCATACTTGATCGAGAGCTACGATTCAAGAAAGTCGGTCCAGCCGTTTGAAGATTATCAGCTCTTTTCTAGTTGATGAATGGATGTGAGCATCTTCCACAGGTCTGATCGATTTGAAATTTGGTATTCTGTTACTTCAATGATATTAGAAGGACTTAGTAACCTTGAACCGATGCTTCAGCATCACCTGGAATTTGTAGGATACCCAACTCCCTTACCAACTTATAGCACAGGTATCGTGTTTGGGCTCATTGGAATAGTCTCAATGAAAAGGTTATAGATAGATGATGTACAGGGTCTGGTGATGGAGTAGGAAAGAGAAATTAGGTAATATTTGTGTCGGGGTTTTTTTACATTTTTAATTTATGCTTGTTGTACTACGAATGCAATTCTGTTACAGTAGGATTTACATGGGCGACAACAGCTTGGATTTACTAAATGATGTAATGTTAGAATACGAATTAACCAAATTTTTGAGTGAATGTTTTAGGTTTCAGCCAATCAACTCATAGAGGCTTACACCCGCTTCCTGAATAAAATTGAGAGCTTGACAAACTGTAGCTCGTGAAATTCAAAATTTCTTACGTGATTTGCAAAGAAATTTTGAATATCGCAGTCTCCGAGTTTTCAATTTCCAATTGTCAGTTCAGAAAACGGCGAGGTAATTTGCGTAACACGCTTAGGTAGCAATGGCTTTCCTTTTGAAAGATCAACAACAATTCATTACGTTATTTACATTGTTGAGCAGACAAATTTCTCGAACATATGAAGCAATGGATTTGCAATATCCATCAAAATCATTCAGGTTGTGACGTGTGAATTGTTTTATGAAATTAGGGTGGTGTATGCTTAAGTAAGTTACCATAACTTGCTGGAGTTAGGGTATGCAGCGTTTTTTTTACCATTTTACTGGTTTTCTAATTCCAATCACGAATGACCTCTAGTGTTTGCACATACCTGAAGCAATTTTAACCATCCTATAACAACTTATTCAACCCCATCTCAACTCTACATTCTAGGGCCAATTATCCGGCGATAAATCGAACGGTCTCCGTCTATTACGTCACATGTTGAGTTGGCGACAGTCTTTTGTTATCTATAGTATGACGTCCCGAAACGATTAACGTGGCAGATAGGGCTGTTTGTGTAAGCTTGTAACAAGAGGTAGTAAATCTTGAGATATATCGCAGGTTCTGAAGCTCTTGTGAGGTTGTTGTGAGTGGTAAAATAAGTTGTCTAAGTTATTTTGTAAGTTGTCTTGCATAATTGCATTGAGATTATGAAGTTTTGGGTCGGTGGTCAAACATGGAAACTCCGCAAAATCATTGAAATAAAAAGAGAATCTTGCTGCTACACAATAAAGTGCAATTCAGGTCGCACAGCGCTAATTGCCTACACTATTCACCTAGAAGTTGCCTCTCTTTCTATCGCGTAGCTCTTAGATCTTCTGACTACGTTACACTCACTGAATTGGCCCGTACTTGTAGCTTCATACCTAAACTTCAGTGTCCTTCTGTAATCATCTGTGATTCTGCTGTGGTCCATTAGTTTAATAAAAAACGATGGAATAAGTGTACGGAACAAGTTACTCTTAGTTTACTGCATCAATGTTTAAACCTATCGCATTTCGTAAACCTTGCAGTTCGTAAAACTTTTATAGCTGACCATGGTCATGGTCTACCCATGTACCAAATTTCATCCAAATCTGTTTAGCTGTTTTAGCGTGAAAGCGTAACAAACAAAGAAACTCACTTTCGCATTTATAATATTAGTTAGGTTTAGGATTAGCGCACAACCCTACGTGCGATAATCCTTTCTGAAGCCCTAGAGCCTATTTTTCATGCCAACCATAATTAAGATTTAAGAGGAATCGGACTATAAACACTACCTTTAATTTCCCGAATACCGCCTTTCATTTCGAAAACAAAGTAATCAAACAATAAATCAGCTAAAACTAGACAATAAACCTGGGCTAATTTCCAGGCGACCAGTCAAAACAGTCTGCTAAGAACTGGGTCACTTACAGTAAACAATAACTCATGAAATGCGACAAATAGTTTTAATTTGTCTTGAAGCTACATCTGCTGCCATCTGTTGGCGCGCGCGCGAACTAAATTTATAAAACAGTCGGATGATTTATAACCTGAAAGTTTTCGCGGAAACATTGTTAAGGGGTCTTGATTTTTCTTCTGGATTTTGTGGAAAATATGTTTTGTATTATTCAGTGTTTGATTTTGGTCAGCTGTGAAGAGCTTTACCTTGTTATTTAAGTTTGAAAAAAAAAAAGGTGTAGCCGCATAATGATTCCTATATATTTTGATCGTCCATTGATGGTCTCCATAAAGATGATAAGGTTTGTAAATTCAGCTATCTATGGTCAATGGTCATCATAGTGGGCTTTGAAAAGGCTAAAAAGTTAAGTTTTGCTGCAATAACAATCTTATTATTATATATCTTGCAGGTCCAGTTGAAAACCATCGTCAGGCACTTATAGTTGTCTGGCATTTTTGCTGAACTGGGCCTCTTTGGCGCAGCCCTGAGACACGCCCCATCAAATTTCTGCTTACATCGCACTTTACACGTTTTATTTGTATTTTTTTTTTAATCTGCTATGTAATTATATTGTGTGTGTTTAGGTCTGTGCTAAATAAATGTAGTTTCTTTCTTTCTTTTCTATTAGAAGGAAATTAATACTTATTGAAATTTAATTTTACGAATAAATAAAAACAGAAACCTGTAAAAATACTGATTATTTTATCATTGATAATATTAATACGAGGTTATGTATTATTTTAAAACATTTTCTATTAAGTTTTATCATAAATACTTGACCTTTTCCCTATAACCTACTCAACTTTTTACGCCAAAGAACAAACAAATTAGGCGACTTGACAAAATTCATCTAATTAAGTACATCGAAGCACGGCATTAAAACTTTAAAGACTTAAAATCCCCAACAATTAATCTTTTAATAACCCAACTCGACATCACACTCAAGTAGTCAACTTAGTTGTTAATAACTAAAAAAAACTAAACAGTATCAGAAATAAACAAAACAGCGTAAAAAATAAACAATAAAACATGATGAAATAACATGAAAGGAATAATTTCAACGCTCGCTTGTTTTGATAACAATCGTTCCCGCGCCCTTTCGTTTTCATTCATGCTCGCTGCCCAACTAAAACAAACTTTATTTCAATTTATAAATGTGTCTTACGACGACTGTTGAAGTGCGCATGTGTGCGTTTATGGGCAAAGAATATAGATGGGCGGGGTTAGTATTGTGCCTATTTTTTATTATCCAGAGAATTTTCAGTTGCCCTGAAAAGAAAGTGTTTGGAACGCTTTTGAGAAAATTTAGGGTGATGAATTTGAATTATGAAAGGAAAATTTGTTTGTTGCTGTTATAAGTAGGTACCAGTAATACGTATGGTTTTGTCTAAAAGTTGATTTTATGTTTATCACGGTAAAATATTTTTACTTCGAAGTATTTAATAAAACGAAACAGAATGGATGGAAAGCAGCAGATGAAGTCCTTCATTATTTGCACCTTTGGTGTAATTGCTGTTGGTATGGCCTTCCAGCATGACCATCATAGATACGGAGAATGACAGATTGTGATTGTGAATCTGTCATTTTGTCTATTCTTCCGTCGACAAAACCTGTTTCTATTGTGGTCATGCTAAGCGTGCAGTGCGAGGATAAAAATAAATACATATTTTGGGTTTAATTATAGTGAATTTGAAGTAATATTGTTCTTGGCCTGCTTTAACTGCTGGAAGAAGCCAAGGATACCAAGCTCACACCATTGCAATGCATTGTCTTCTCGCCTAGCAGTCTACTTCTTCAACAAAAAGATGTCTAATTCGGTGATGTCAACTTGTATATTTGCTAATGTTTATGGTGTTATGTTATTGACAACATTTGAGAGGTTTTGATAAAAAGTGAAAACTAACTTTTCCCCAATCTATGACAACACAATTACAATCACAGAAAGATAAAGAAAAGAAAGAAAATACATTTATTTAGCACATAATAAAAGGCGCACAACACAACATATTGCTACAAGTAAAAGAGAAATAAAAAAAGAAAGATAACAAATAAAAAGTGAAAACAGAAAAGTTTTATACGAGTACCATCTACGGCCATAAAAAAAAGAACTTAATCTTTGA
Source organism: Agrochola macilenta (assembly GCA_916701695.1). NCBI lineage: Eukaryota > Metazoa > Arthropoda > Insecta > Lepidoptera > Noctuidae > Agrochola > Agrochola macilenta. The sequence goes on along the minus strand of OU753570.1, from coordinate 5,852,510 downwards.
CGCGTCACAGTCGCAAACACATAAATATGTAGGAGGTATCGCCGCAGATAAACTTGTAAAAAGTTATGAATGAAACCGAGAGTGCCCCGTAGTAGAGTTGTAGACTGTCCCCCCTGCCCTCCGCCAGTGTTCCCCTCCCCCGCTTCCCTCCCCCCGCAGCACCCTGCCACCCCGCGTCCTCCCGTGCGCCGATTTGTTTTACGCATTTAGTTTTATTTTGTTTTGACTTATTTTGTACTCTTGTACTATCGTGTAATGGAGTGTCCGCTGAGAAATTGGTTGAGTTATTCTGCAAGATTTTGTTTTAGTCATAATGTTGCGGTTTGCGTTTAGTTTTCGCTATTTTGATTTGTTTTAGTATTGTTTGGTGGTGTTCTTATAAGTTTATTGTAGAGTTTTGTCAAACTTGTTCTAAAATATAATTATGAACCAGTTTCAGCTCATTTTGAATCTATTCCTTTGCCGAGTAATATAATAAAGCTTCTTTATAAATTATAGCCGATATTACTTAGTGATGATGTAGCATTCTACTAGTGAAAGAGTTTTTTAAATCGGTCCAGTAGTTTCTGAGTTTAATCATTACAAACAAAAATACTATTATTATTATAGTATGTATATGGCGCAGTAAGATGGTTTAAGCCGTGATATAGTTATATCCCTAGGGATATAGCTATATACCGTTTTATACTTATAAGAAATCTGTTCATAACTGTAGGAGTGCCCTAATTTTATTACTGTGACCAATTTCGACCACGTAATTGGTCACAGTTCTAACCTAACCTAACCTATTTGGTCGGAGTGCCCTAATAGTTAAATTACTAGATCGTGCTCGTATCATAGTTATATTCCTAGTAAGACAATTATGAACCGCTTTCATATAACTATATTACGGGATATAACTATATCTCTAGGGATATAACTATATCACGGCTACAACCATCATACTGCGAGATATAGATAAGTTGGAAAAAAAATGTTCATTATTCGGTACGATTTTCTTATTACACCTATATCCATTGAATTTTCGACAACACTGTACTTACATAGAGTATATGCGAAGGTAGATATATAAGCTGGTACACACTTGGCTTAGCGTTCGTCTGAGCAGGACACGTGGGGCGCGGCAAGTAGGGCAGCGCTTTGCCAACTAAGCCCACATAGTGTGCCTACGACTACATGCTACTGGCTACCTAGTATGAAGCCGAAATACCATGTAGGTATAATATGTTTGTGTATTTAGCTGTCATGTCGTGATAGCCCTGTGGTTAAGACGGCGCCTCTCCTCTCATGCATGAGTTTTTGGTGTCCAATCCGGGCACACCAATGTGGCTTTTTCAATTCGTACTCTTTTCTGAGTTTATCTTGGACATTACTTAACCTCGGTGAAGGAAAATATCGTGAGAAAACCTGGATTTAAAGCAAAGCTGATAGCTTAGTGGTGTGACCGTCAGATTGCCAAGTCATAGGTCTCGAGTTCGAACCCAAGGCACGTCGCACCTCTGACTTTTCGGATTCATGTGCGTATTGCATAATTATCACTTGCTTCAAAAACGGTGAAGGCAAACATCGGGAGGAAACCGGCATGCCTGAGAGATATTTTTCGACGGCATGTGAAGCCAAGTCAGAAGCCCAGGCGCGGCTTCATAACTCTGACACCAGGTTAGTCACTAACCACACGAAAATAAGAAGAAGTTAGTTTAAGTCTGAATTCGCCAACCCCTCTAGAGCAAGCGTGGTGATCAATGCTCGTGTCTTCTTTCTATGAGAAGACAGAGATAATAATAAGCTGGTTTTATTTATTTATTTATAGTCCCAACACAACTAGCATTACAGGTAGGCATTGCATTATTGTTTAATCTATATATCTTAAAATTTACTTAAAGAACCGAGTCATTAAATAGCTCCTGCTGTTACCCTAAATTATCGGGGGCCGGCGTTGTATGTCTTCCTTCATTTATCTCTATCAGCTATCTCCTCAATATTCTCCCCCATTCTCACCATATTATCTTTCACGCAAACTATCCATCGTTTAAAGAGCCGAATAAATTTAATCACCAGTTCTTGACACCATCATCATCAACTGCCTTTAATGATACACCATATGGAAATCTTTTGCAAACTTGGTCCTGGCTCCTCGCTCAGATGTAACTAAATCAATGTATTTTTGTCGGTGATAAACTTTCTCTTTTTCTACTTAATAAAAATCTTAAATTCACTGACAGGCAATGTACAGCCTAAGCCGCTGGGTCTTAGGTCTTAGTTACATGGAACTTTGCATAAGAGTTTCTTAAACGACAATCTGAAATTCAATGACAAGCAATGTACAGTCCCCTGAAGGGGTTAATTAGAGATGTCAAGTTTGACGATGAGAATCCTATCGGGCTTGGCAGTGAATAAAAATTGAAGATGGTCTATGCATTAGACAAAATAATACCTCTGGACAAAGAAATCGTACCTACCTAATACAGGTATACACACACAGGCATATACACATACAGGTGTGTCCCGCAGCTTGCTTTGTGTTCGTTTGAAGACCGGAGAGTTGAGGTGTCCTCTGAACGCTAAACCAACACGTTGACGGCTAAGCTCGCACTGGCACAAGAAGGGCTGTTTAAGCTTGTGTCATGGCGCCGAGGATACTTATTTTTTCAAAATTCGGGCCGAACTCACTTCAAATATTTAGTTTTCGAAGCTGCGTATGTAGCCTTAATTTCGGACTATGTTAACACTCGTCTGAAACTAACAGTACCTTGCCATATTTCGCAAATTCAGCAAATATCGCAATTCTCGCAGTAAGGAGATAAGTCTTGTAAGCTTTTTAGAGCGCCAACAGTTAGGTGGATATAAAAAAAAACACTGCATTCTACAGAAGCTGTGGGCCCGTTAAAATTGATCTCAAAGCCGTAAACTATAGAAGTCCCACATCTTTAGCTATGGACATTTACGAGCTGATAAATGTCAACTAACTAATCTTTGTTTCTCATAGGGCCACTCCTATAACACGTTTAGCTTGAGAAGGTGGTTTCACTTTAATCTATAATAGTTCAAGGGCTATAACATGTTAGCTCTCGGCCACTCTATAACCTTGCCCACGCATGGGTTACTGTTATTTTCACAGTCTAATTAGGTTTCCTAATTAACTACTGCAGCCTCTATAAACAAAGCTAATTGACTATTTATTCTGTAAGTACCGTGTAAGAGAATATTAAAAATACCCTGTTTTTTGAGAGACCGACTTGTTCGACAGATAAAGTCATTTAGTTGTTGTACACAGCTGAACCCAGCCTTGAACTCCGCTTAATAGGTCTCCAAACTAAGTTTCCTATGATATATACCTTAATAGAGCTCAACGTGTTAGGGGTGCACTGCACAATTTGAGTTTTAAATAGGGCACAGATATATATGTGTCTTGCTATCACTTTGCCATACCTATATGATATAGGATATTACAAATTCTTCAAATCTTTAGGGCGTGTAAGTGTACATGATAATAACCAAGTCTTTGTTTTGACCAACCGTTTGATCTTTGTTAACATGATATATTCAGAGTTTGCACAACTCCATAGAGATCCTTTAGGTACATCGAGCAACAAACATAGGCACCTATGCAGGGTATACGGCACTTTTTTCAGTTCCACAAAAACATTCTTCAATAAACCTCGTCCTCACTTTTGCAAGTTGCTTTAAAATCCGTCCAGAAAAACGCAGCAGCGACAGACAGACGTTAAATCCTGTTCTATCTAGAGAAGGCTTTGGAAACTTTTGTTTTTCATACTCTTCCCCGAAAAATTCTCTCTTAAATTCTGGAAAATTTCACCGAACTCAAGGAACCGTTTTTGCTTTACGTTTTTCTGTGCTAGAAAAAGGTGAGCTTTTCCATCCCCTCGTTGGTTACGAAGGTACTAAGCACTAAGTACGTACGTGCATTACTAGGAGAGCATATCGCCTTAATACCTGAGACGATACGTGGTATCGGAACATGATATAGTTAACGTTATGTAAGTCCTTTATGTCTCACGGTGTGCCTCCGTCCATTTCCATGACGTTGCAGCTGCCAGCCGCAGTATTGGGAAGTACTTATGTTGGGGAGCAGAGCGGGGGTGGTAGCGGAAACGTGTGTGACTGAAGAAAATGGTAGTAATTTTTCAACTCGATGTAATGCGATGTGGCTAAGAAGGAGCTATGCATTACTTTAAAGTCGTGGGAAAAAAAAAGAATTTTTAAATTGGAGCCTTTGTTCAAACAGAAATTACATAGTCTACAGGGTGGCACCATCGACGTGAAAACTGTTACCATAGGTTCAGTAGATACATACTTCTGACATTTTTCGTCGGTTATTAAAAAAAAAATCTGCTCATAGATTAGACCTACGCGGTCAATATGTATGTAATACCTGTTTTTTATTAAATAACCGACGAAAAATTTGAACGCAGGGGCAGTTAAGAAATATGTACGTAACATTCTGGAGTAAAAGTTTTAGTGATAAAAAATGTCATGTTTGTGCAAAACGGAAATCACAAAAACATAGGAAATAAGTGAGTTTGTTCACTTCGATAAATATAAAAGTGGAACCTAAACAGTGGGAGAACAGATCATTAACTAATTACAATATAACCATCAACCGCAAGGGTGAGGGTATGGCGGTGTGAAGTGCGCGCTTGCACAGGAAATCACTTTTTTGTTCAGCGGCCGTGACTATCCACTTCCATGCCGACGCACCTGCTCGGACTGTGGTCGTGGTGACCGGCTCAATGGGTAATGTGGAGGACACACGTGTGTCTAAATAAAGCTTTTTGCCTGTCAGTATGTGAATTCGGCAGATATAGAAAATATTGAGACTTCTGAGTTCGCACTGAAGAAACATTTTGTTTACTTGCTGTAAAGTGTGTTAAGCTAAGTTGTTGCAACGTATTTTTAGCCTTTGGCCTTCCCTACAGCTGTTACAAAAGCCTCACAAGTTTAAAAAAATCCATTGAAATACCTTCTTTTCAACACTAACAGCTTTTACGCACATATCCGAAAACTTTTCTTCGGCTGCGGTTATAACGAGCTGACATTATCAAACTACGGTGAAGCCCAAATAATTGTAGTTTATGAAACTGTTGCATAAAGAGGGGTATTAAAATACGAGTGTTTTAATACATAGTTAAGTGCAGTTTCATACATTACTTTATCTACTCTCTTATATTGGGATTGAACCTACTAAATAAAAGATCAAAGATCAAGAATAAAAGAAATCCACGAAATTCAGTTCAACAAAACGTATGAATGGCGCCTGCACCCAGCACATTACCGCGCATGCGCTAGAGTGGTGCTGCTCTCCCCCGCTAACGTTCCATTGCAAAAATAGATGGAAACTCGTTGGTGATATTAACTTTTTGAATTTGCCCTGTATCGTTATAGAAAAAAAATTGTTAAGCATTATTTTGTTAGAGAAAAAGTGTTATAATATTATTCTATTTTTAAATTTCGTCTCATACACCAAAATATTCAGCATCTCGCAAGCAACGCACTAAGGTAGCTACCTCAAATCGTCATCACAGGAGGTCGTATTCTAAGCTCGGCCATGCACGAGCCGTTCGCGTATAACCTATGTACCGTACGAACGTATATAAATCCTTATATACAGCGCTGTAACCATCATGCGAGCACACACTGTATATAACCGTTATGTGTTTCGGTTTTAGCTTGAGATGTCGATGAAAATTTGTAGGTGTGTATCTAGCTGGAAGCTAGGATATTTTTGTTTGGTTTGCTGGAAAAAGTTGGGTTTCTTTGCCTTTCGAATTATCAACAGAATTCTGTGAAAAATAAAACGTTTATTCACCTCAAACACCCACTTCCATTGTGTCTAGTAAAAATTATTCACAGTTTTTTAGGGATATTTTGTCATATATTTTTTGTCTAGATATTTTTTTCATCGCAGAATTTCTTGTTTCCGAGGTTTTCTTTTTCTTACAAAAATATATGTAATGCTCTGCTTAAATGTTTGTGCAGGTCGATTCCCATTAAATCATAATATGTATCGGAAGACGTAGCGTTGGAAGGTCTCCTACATGATGGACCGATGCCCTTGTGAAGGCCGCAGGAAGCTTGGTCCCGAGGCCTATGTCCAGTGGGCGTCTTTCGGCTGAATGATGAATAATATTTACGACGTGCAATCGGAATCTCCCAAGGACATAATTATCTCCAAACTATCGCAGAAGTCACGTCACACCTATCTAGACCACCCATCCTCTAGTTTATTTAACTTCCTAAGCTAGGGTCATCCCAGTCGCCCGTCGTAGTTACCATGAGTTAGTATCTTCCGAGCGTTAATCCTGAAAATATAACGATCTAATTTGCCTGCTAGGCGTGTGGAGAGCCGGTGGATATAATTCTCTGTCGGGTGGCCACTCAGAAAATGAGCTGAGTCGCGGGTCCACGTTCTACCGAACAGAGCCCGTAGGTTACATGGGTTACATACAGACAAAAAGGTTGTAAAGTTTTGTGGAAAAGGATATTGAGACCCAGAATAATTCTGCTCCGAAAAATCTAGTCGGAATTTGAGGTGAAAATCTCGTTTAATAATAATAATAAATCAATTTAATTCGGATAACTAAGAGATCCATAAATTGTTAGTAACAGGTTTGCACTTAAAACACTATTGTTAGTAACTTAAACTAAAGACGAACGAATGAGAAGACCACCCACCACCTAGACAAGGAGGAATGGAAACTAGGGTAAGTATAAGTCTTCTCACAAATTGCCTTATTATGGCGGAGGAAGTATCTGCCGCCGCAACCTTCAGGATGCTATTGTGACTGCCTCATATTCTGCTCAGAGTGAGGCCGTTTTTTTGCGGATGATGGCATGAAATCCATCGGTATGGTTAACCACATTTCCGAGGCACTGCAATACCGAGGCAGTCGCAATAGCATCCTAAAAACATTGTTATATTGGACGCGTAGAACATCCAGCGACCTTTTCGAGTAGTTGACCCAAAGATTCCCGGTGTAAAAGCTCTGACAATAAGCTTTAAAAAGCGTAATCTTAACTTGATCAGTACACCGAGCAAATCTTCGTGCCAACATATTATCCCTGACCGCCAGAGCCCTACGCTGCTCCCTCTCAATGTCACCATGGTCACTGAGGTCGTCGGCAAGAAAATGTTTTTTTTTTTTTGTTTAAATGTGAGAGAGAATATAAAGCGGTCGTCAGAACGTGTATCGAGAGCGGTATTAAACTTTGGGCTTTTGAAAACTCAGAATAAGACATTTTAACCTTAATATCAACCAAAATTAATGATGCTAGACGTTACCAGAGAGGTCTAAATATGGAGGTAAGCTGTGCATTGGGTACCCACACATTCAACGGGACACGTGTCTAATAACGATTTCAGCGCGACACGTGTCGCACTATAAATTCCATGTGTCGTTCAGTAATCGCCTTTGAAAATCGGAAAGAGTAAATAAATAAAACTTATGTTGTGCAGGGTTAGCATAAAGTGCTAACCCTCATATTCATAAATGTTGCTTAAAGTTAGGAAACGTTTAAACGTCGAAAATGTTAAACAAGCGCTACACATGTTTGGGCACGCCACAATTGCGGCGGTAAGGCCCCTCTTTGAGGAGTGGCTAGAGAGGCGCCACGGCGTCCTCACCTTCCGCCTGACGCAGGTCCTCACCGGACACGGTTGTTTCGGGAGGTTCCTGTTCAGGATCAGGCGGGAGGAAACGCCCCGGTGTCACCATTGTGTGGATCGCCCGGAGGACACGGTGGAGCATACGGTGGAGATCTGCCCTGCTTGGGCGGAGCACCGCCGTGTCCTCACGGAGGCGATCGGCGGCGGCGATCTCTCGCGTCCAGCCCTGGTTCAGGCCATGGTCCGCAGCGAGAGTGCATGGGAGGCCGTCACCTCCTTCTGCGAAGCACTTATGCTCGCGAAGGAGGAGGCGGAGATTCAAGCTGCACGCCCTCGCGCCCCTAGTCGCCGCAGGAGACGCCCTGGGCGTCGGGAGTCACAAGCTGACTTCCAGCCACCGTAGGCGCGGGCCTGCGGACGGTGAGCGATGGGCAGCTCACCGTCCGATAAGGACCAGGCCCGGGTCGACGGCGCGTTGTGTTCCACGCGCGCCTCAAAGGGATGTCAGCAACAACTGACGGGGTCCGGAAGGACCAATGCTTGCTGGGGTCGCGGGTTTGTCTGAAAGGGATATCGCGGCCCCAGCAGATAGGCAACGGAAGGAACACGGGTGGGTTTTAGTCAGTAAAAGTCTGACACTCCCTCTCGCTCTGCCCAGAGCGGGAGGAGTTATTTGATGATTTCCCACCCAAAAAAAAAAATAAAAAAAAAAGCGCTACACATGTTAAGAGCGTTTATTCTGAAGGTGGGCAACGTCGCAAATAGATGTCAAATATTTCACTGTTTTGATTAATTTGTCAATATTACTGTGTGGAAATAAAAAATGTGGTTAACTAGCGAACTAGAATATTGATTATGAAATGCAATAATTAATATCGTAACACTGAAATCTTAGTTTTAGATGTAAAAAAACCTATTTGGAAACTTTCCAAATACGTGTTTTACACCTAAAATGGGTACAACAACAAATTCAATAATATTAATATATATAATATAATATTCTAGTTCGCTAGTTAGCCCCATTTCTTATTTCTATTCAGTAATATTGCTATAGGAATCAAAACAGGTAAATATTTGACAGTTATTTGCGACGTTGCCAACTTTTAGGATAAACCCTCTTAAGAATTTAAATTTCGTATTGCAAAATTGGTCTTAATATATTCTATCCGTTTCTGTTCTGTTCCACGGCTCTGTCCTCCATTCTCCCCAACAGTATATCAGACTAGCAAGCGAGGCGGTATTTTAGCTGCGTCGTCACGCGAGCTCTCGCCTTGAGACTGCGGCGAAATAGACCTCAGTGTAATAAGCTCAACCTACATACATATAGGTAGATCATACGCGATATGTAACTACTGTTGTCTTACTATCTACAAGCCGTATGTACGATTCGTTGCTAACCTACGAGGCGTTTTAATGGATCGTTGCAAACGTAATTTTGATGACTGTTTTTTTTAGGGGAGGAATCATAAATCTGTCATTGCTTATTTTTTCATTCTTTTTACCTATCGTGGTATCTTATTCTAGATGCATCGTCTTCACATATAATTATATAATTAATGTATGCAAAATATTGCAAAAACATTATATAAGAGTAACGGTGGAGTTTCTTGCCCATTCTCCATACGAAAACTACCTTTTGGAAGGGGTGACTAGAAACAATTATATTTTTTTGTAAAATTTACGTTCAAAAGTGCCTTTTTTGTGCCTAATTGAAATAAATTGTTTGACTTTGACTTTGGTGATAGTGTTAGATCATAAATGGTGTCTGGCATGGGTCAAGCATATTCCAATTTGGAATAGTGTGGAATTTTGTAAAAAAAATCCTACGTGTTGAATTGGATCGCGCGGATCCGGTACGTACGCATATGTACTAAGGAAACATAAAGAGGTAGAGAGAAAATCGCACTCACAAACTAAGACTTTAAAATCAAATACATCTGCAAAGCATCCCATATTAGTGAAAAGTCCAAATTTATCGTTTTACACATCAACATCTCGCGTGTTTTACGACACCTGGTTAAAGGCAATGGTTTGTGAAGTGGAAACCGTTGTATATACGCGAGTATATAAACGTACGTATATATGTGTGTGTGTGTTACATAAACTGAGCCGGCGATAGCTAGTCGGAGCCGACCGACCAAAATACGGGCACCTGACGCCCGCTCGCAACCCAGCCGGAGTGAGGACACAGTGGAGATAGCATAGCGGGTCCTTCCATTAATTTTATAACGTTTTTTTTATTCCAGTGATATTCTCGTATCGACAGGGACTCAGAGCACAATCGTTCGTACAATGCAATAATATCCGTTGTCGTTTCAAGTTTAAACAATGATAAACTGGTTACAGTTAAAAATGGAGGCCACTTTGGGGTTCCAGTATTTTTGTAGAGCCATCTGTACCTTTGGATGGTCGATACTATAGGCTATAATAAACATGTCGATCAGAGTAATGATTGTTGTACAGTGCTGGATGCAAGTTTCGTTAATGTGATCTTAGAAAATTTCGACATAATATACGAAAACAGATAATAAGGTAATAGTAGTAGATAGGATCTGATTCTAAATTACGCTTTCTGGCTTGTATCTGCAGTTCGTTTTAGCAAGATAGTCTTGGGCAATTTACAAGAAAAGGATCATTTGGTATATATATTAACATCTCCGTTTCTCGCTCCTAGTAGATAGGATCTGATTCTAAATTACGCTTTCTGGCTTGTATCTGCAGTTCGTTTTAGCAAGATAGTCTTGGGCAATTTACAAGAAAAGGATCATTTGGTATATCTATTAACATCTCCATTTCTCGCTCCTAGTAGATAGGATCTGATTCTAAATTACGCTTTCTGGCTTGTATCTGCAGTTCGTTTTAGCAAGATAGTCTTGGGCAATTTACAAGAAAAGGATCATTTGGTATATATATTAACATCTCCGTTTCTCGCTCCTAGTAGATAGGATCTGATTCTAAATTACGCTTTCTGGCTTGTATCTGCAGTTCGTTTTAGCAAGATAGTCTTGGGCAATTTACAAGAAAAGGATCATTTGGTATATCTATTAACATCTCCGTTTCTCGCTCCTAGTAGATAGGATCTGATTCTAAATTACGCTTTCTGGCTTGTATCTGCAATTCGTTTTAGCAAGATAGTCTTGGGCAATTTACAAGAAAAGGATCATTTGGTATATCTATTAACATCTCCGTTTCTCGCTCCTAGTAGATAGGATCTGATTCTAAATTACGCTTTCTGGCTTGTATCTGCAGTTCGTTTTAGCAAGATAGTCTTGGGCAATTTACAAGAAAAGGATCATTTGGTATATCTATTAACATCTCCGTTTCCCGTTCCGCTCATGAGCCTGTCCTCAGCTTAATTTCGCCACGAGCGCGCACAAAGCCTGCCCGCTGCGGTCGGTCGTCTTACCATCGGGCGCGATTGTACTGCTATACTTATGTACACTTATGTACAGTGTTTATCGCGTGTTGACACTGCGACTGTACCCAGCCAGCCTATCGTTCACGCCTTTTGACCAAAACGGTGTAAGCAGGGCGTGTTATCATGCGTCGGTTAAGTTTTAAAAGATGAACAAAAGAACCTTCAAATTGGCAGGCTAAGGATTGTTTGTTTACTTTCTGGGAAACTTAAAAATCAACCGAACTTCAACAACTGAACCACACACAAACACGATTGGTAATTCGTTCAAAACACAGTCGCAGACTACTGAATCAGCATCGTTCAAAACGGTAACGAGAAATTAGATATACAACATAATTACCTATAGAATTGTACATTCGGATCGAAAATCACTACCATTTTGCAGCTAATCGGACTACGATTCTAATACAAAACATTACACACGAAATACAGAGAGCTCTCCGTTTATTTCTGCAAAATACTCATGTGGGGCTTAAACAGCGCTTTGACGGCTCCTAGCCTAATCCCAACACAGTCGTACGGTCATCAGTGTACAAATACGATGTATTTAGTATTTAGATGTTTGGCTCTTTGACTTTGTACGGAACGTTGGGGGCGTGGGACAAACCACCATATAAATGCGTCACACTTTCAAACTAATTCAGATTGTGTTTGAAAGTGCAATTTTGAAGGCTATTGCTAATCCATTGCTTCATATGTTCGAAAAATTTGTCTGCATATCAACGTAAATAATGCAATGAATGTTGTTGAACTGTCAAAATGAAACCCATTGCTACTATTAGTGTGTTATGCTGGACTGACTAGACTCCAAAGAGAATATGGTTTATTAAAGAGCTGTATTGACTTTCGAATCATTGTCTACGCGATGAATCAATAATCTTCTCACTGCTGGGACCCAGGTCTCTTCTTTCTGTGAGGGGCGGTAATCCACCACGCGGACCCAGTGCGGGTTGGTGGATGTAACATCAAGGGTTTACACTTTTTTGTTCTAGGACATGCCGGTTTCCTCACGATGTTTTCCTTCACCGTTTTGAGAGCAGTGGTGATGAAATAATGTACACAAAGTAAAGTGCTTGCTTGGGTTCGAACCCATGACCTTCTACTCGTAAAGTCGCGGCCGTTGCCACTGGGCCACTACTGGTCCATCCGCACTGTCGATAAATAATACGTTGCTGTACATGTCCTATGAAGTTACGTCTACGAAAGATCCGTATTCAAATTATTTGTGTTAGTGATTAGTTGTATCACGCTGTTGTATCACAATGCTCGCTCACGTTGTATGGTCTTTTACGCTTTAAACCTATGAGTTATGTTGAATATGGTCCTTGTATTTTACGTGCTATTACAAAGTTATCACTTGATCCTAGTGTTGCTAAGATGCTTTGAAAGGTTTCGTCTTTCGAAGTCCTGACAGATATTTTCACCGGATCGAACACTCGAAAAGGTACTTTGTTACAAAATATGCAACAAACTGTGTAAATTATTTTACATGCAAGTCAAACTGAAAGTAATTTTTTTTTTTTTTTGTCAATTGAGTTCAATTAAACCATTTACTTTTGAATTGTCAATGAGTCTGTCAGTCAGAAAAATGAAGCTAGTTCCCTATTCCAAAGCGTACTAGGTTCCTGTGGAGAAGAACGGGCAAGAAACTCCACGGACACTCATTTAAATTAAAAATTGTTTTACAAAATATTGGTTTCATCATTCATGTTGAATTCCATCAACATGAATGATGACACCAAATTACCAGCTAGGTGCCAGAGTTTCTCTGAGAGATTTTTTCAAAGATATTGGTATCCTCACGGGTGGCATCTCAATTCATCTTCGCCAATATCTTATATATTAGGCAAAATATACACTTTTACACTAAAAATAGTGATTTTCACAATGTTAACACTAGAAATAAGGACAAACTACGAGCTCCCTATCACCGGCTTCATAAGGTTCATAACTCATTTGTTGGGCTCGGTATAACTTTTTATAACAAGCTACCCTCTTCTTTGGTAGATTTGCCTTATAATGCGTTTAAAACGAAAGTAAAATCCAAGCTTTGTTCAAAGGCATACTATTCTATCAACGACTACTTAAATGATAAGAATAGTTGGTCGCTGTGATTAACTCAAGACAATGTTTGTGTTCTTTCTCCAGCTTACCTACTGACAAGTTATATGAGTTTATACAAGTAATTGTTTATTTTATTTGACTATAAAAGTCAAGTTATTTAAATTTAATTTATTGTTGACATAATCTACACATCACAATGTTTTTTTTTATGAGTTGTATCATTCATTATAACTTTCAGTTTCAACTATTTGGAAGCGGGCACGCCCCGTTATGCCTGGAGGCTTTTATTAAGATATTAAGTTCTGTTTAAGTTTTGTTTTTATTTCTGCCTGAGTATAGTTCTCGATGATTTTGTTTAGTATATTGGCGTGTGCTAGCTTATATATGGCTAATAATTAAAATTATGTTTTGTGTTGCGTAATGTAAATTATTTTGAATACTATTATATAGAATCTTTTTTTTGTTCTTCTAACTGAACAGACAGCTGTGCTGCTGGGGAGTTTGTTGCGCCACTTCTTCCCAGCTAACGCACTAGGAAGTGGTGAAGGGTGGGCGTTTTGGGGGACTGTCTTATGTAATTTTGACGTTCGAAAAGTGGTGATTCTCAGCCTAGTTTGAATAAATGACTTTTGATTTTGATTTGATTTGATTTCGCCTAAAACACTATACTTAAATACCAGAAGGCCAATTCTCGTACTTAAAAAACGTTGACATTCAAGTCGCAATCTGTCAAACTTGTCAAAAATTTTGGTAATTTGATTTCATTTTTGACAGATTGCGACTTAGATTATAATGCGAATGTTCTTAAATTTAACGGGAATTGCCTCTCTGGTTTGATTTGTCAATAAACCACAGTCAGAAAGGAATTAAATCCAATTAGACCACAAAGCTTACTGAAGGAGGTTCTTCACAATAAGTTGTTCCCGTTCCTTTATTAAACCGTACCTATGATTACTCGCGTTGTACCCAGATCAGAGAATAAATGGAGACGTGGTATCACCGTCGAAACTAAAATAGGGACACTCTTTGTCTTTGGAATATTTGTAGGTATACCTACTAGTTAATGATGATCTACTCTTAAGAGCGTTTATTCTGAAAGGGACCACTTTCAGAATAAACGCTGTTAAGCACGCAAATAGATGTCAAATACTTCGCTGTTTTGATTAATTTGGCAATGTTACTGTATGGATATAAGAAATGTGGCTAACTATCCCACCAAATTTTAGAATAAACGCTCTTAAAAAGGCACAAACAGAGCTTCAGTTCATGGCGCTTATTCACGATGTAGGGGATTGAATCAATTTCTATTCCAAAACTTTACCTATCAACATCTCTGCAGTGCACAATTATTTTTGCTGTCCAAACTTTCACGTTTTGTTCGTTTTTTCATATGTTTACCGATATTTTTTATTCGATATTCGATTATTCGTTTGTTTGATATTTTTTATTGTTTTTTGTTTTTTTTTTATTATTTTGTTATCCGATATTTCTACGATCCGAGGCACAGTCCTACAGTTTCCAGGCAGGCGTGAACTAGGTTGAGATGTCTGGTCGCCATGGAATTGTGATGGGAGCGTATATTGTACTTACACACAGGCTTTTTATATTTTATCGTTCAACAATAATGGACTAATACCGTTCCATGCAAAGAGATTCCCCAGGGGGTAATTATCGGCGAGCCTTCTTGCCGGACTACCGCCATGGGATCTGGAGGCAAAAATCCTCGCGCACATATGGGAGTGTCGCGAGGAGGCGAAACGCCGCCGGGGCATAACTCCGCTGCCGCGAGAAATCACGGCACAGCGGACAGAGCTCCGGCGGGATCTCATGGCGGCATGGAGAGTGCGATTGTCGCAACTCAGCGCTGGGCACGCCACAATTGCGGCGATAAGTCCCCTCTTTGAGGAGTGGCTAGAGAGGCGCCATGGCGTCCTCACCTTCCGCCTGACGCAGGTCCTCACCGGACATGGCTGTTTCGGGAGGTTCCTGTTCCGAATAAGGCGGGAGGAAACGCCCGGGTGTCGCCACTGTGTGGATCGCCCGGAGGACACGGTGGAGCATACGGTGGAAGTCTGCCCTGCTTGGGCGGAGCACCGCCGTGTCCTCACGGAGGCGATCGGCGGCGGCGATCTTTCGCGCCCGGCCCTGGTTCAGGTCATGGTCCGGAGCGAGAGTGCATGGGAAGCCGTCACTTCCTTCTGCGAAGCAGTAATGCTCGCGAAGGAGGAGGCGGAGTGCGCGAGGGAAATGCAAGATGCGCGCGCTCGCGCCCCTAGTCGCCGCAGGAGACGCCCCGGGCGTCGGGAGTCACGAGCCGACTTCCGGCCACCGTAGGCGCGAGCTTGCGGACGGTGGGCAATGGGTAGCTCGCCGTCCGATTAGGACCAGGCCCGGGTCGACGGCGCGTTGTGTTCCACGCGCGCCTCAAAGAGATGTCAGCACCAACTGACGGGGTCCGTAAGGGCCAATGCCTGCCAGGGTTGCGAGTTTGTCCGAAAGGGATATCGCGGCCCCGGCACACAGGCAACGGAAGGAACACGGGTGGGTTTTAGTCAGTAAAAGTCTGACACTCCCTCTCGCTCCGCCCAGAGCGGGAGGAGTCATTTGATGATTTATTACCCAAAAAAAAAAAAAAAGGGGGTAATTATAACTATTGATCATTTAATTTTCATTTATTTATTCATAAACAATTTACATTGTGTTGAATCCAGGCACATAAGTACATGCAATTTACATAAAAATACAAAAAAAACAAAATACAACTACATGAATTATTAATTAACATTCAAATATCGAATTCAAATAAACGATCGATTGATTTGCAAAATTAAAGGATCTGGCCGGCTCCTGTCTAGCGATAGGTGACCAATGGACTTTTATTACAAATCGAGAAGAGCTGTTTTGGGCATTGGAATGCCATAATGTTAGAAAACTAGCTTTTGTCAGCGGCTTTGCCCGCGTGCATGTTTGAAATTATCCGACGGGAATATGCTACCGGGATAAAAAGTATCTTTTGTTCTAACCCAGGTCATGGTCTACCCGTGTACCAAATTTCATTAAAATCCGTTCAGCCGTTTTAGCGTGAAAGCGAACCAAACAAACATACTCAATTTTGCATTTAAACGTCACTATCGACTTTAACACCCTCGAAAACCATGAAAACGATGATGAACCCATGATGAAGACTTTGAAAATTTTCGCAGTCATCTTGGATTTTCTATTCGACCAAATTCTCACTTTTCTGAGCGAGAGAGAGGGAGAGAAAGTAACATGGAGGGGGCATAGCACGTTTTCGTAAAGTGCAGATTTCTACTAGTTCACTCCTACCGCAAGCCGTATTAAAGAACTTCGTTTTGTTTTTCATAACGAACATCAGATATCAAGTTAAAGTTTAAAGTACATCATCACACTCTGGGCTATTGCTGTTCGTTATAACCCACACTTCACACAAACTATAAAGCTGGGAAACGCAAT
This sequence comes from Agrochola macilenta, assembly GCA_916701695.1. Lineage (NCBI taxonomy): Eukaryota > Metazoa > Arthropoda > Insecta > Lepidoptera > Noctuidae > Agrochola > Agrochola macilenta. The sequence continues at coordinate 5,835,930 of OU753570.1, read as the reverse complement.
ATGCACTATAGCCTATTATTTTGCACACTGCATTTACTTTTCATTGGAATAGAAAAGAATCATGGTACATAAAGACTAAATAGACGTACAGTCGACAGAATAGATAATAGGTATTTCTCTTGTATCATTCGTTTACACAAAAAGCTAGATTAATCGTTTATAGGCCATAAAATAATTGATTCCGAAGCAATAAATCCCGTGATGCGTAGCACAGCTGTCAGACGATCATCAGCCAATGCGCTACCCATGCTGCCACTTTTCATATTATTGCGTGCCAAATACTTTAAAACTAAAAACTCTCAAACGAGATGATCAAAAGGCCAATTCTCGTACTCACATTAAAATCGCAATCTGTCAAACTTGTCAAAAATTTTGGTAAATAGATTGTATTTTTGACAGATTGCGAATGAGATGCGACTGCGAACATTCTTAAATATTATGGGAATTACCCCCTCAGATTTGACTTCTCAACACAAAACAATCACGGGTTAAAAGGAGTTGTATGTGGGTGCTTCCACACTTATATCTGCGGTGCTATTCTGTAAAAATATCAGCATGAAAACTTAGTGAAGTGAGCTGTCATTCCAACTGAGGCTAGGGATTGACACTATTAAAAACTCACTTCAAGCTCACTTCACCTAAATCTTCACGGTGATATTTGTACAGAATAGATCGGCTGTACTTCTAGTGACCATGTGCACGTCCTTGCGTCACACTTTATAGCGCCCATACAACGATAATATGAACTCGAGGCTAACCCTTTGTTCTATATACAGGGTGACAGGGACATCGACGCGAAGCCTGTTACCATGGATTCAGTATATCGCACCTTCGGCGCAACAGTCACAAACTTTTTACAAAAAAAAAAAACGATTTCCGAAATAGTCCTTTTTTTCGGAAGTCGGTTTTTTTTTTGTAAAAAGTTTTTATTTTTCATTAAAAAAAAGAACAATGTCCTCCTGTAAAATTAAAAAAATAAGCTGTTGTGACTTTGTTGCACCGAAGGTGATTCTGAATCCTCGGGTTACAATTTATCGTCGGCTATTAAAAAAATCTGCTGTTCCATGCATTTTGACCCGTAGGTAGTGCACTTTTCTATAAAACAGTACTTTTTTTAATCCGACTAAAAATATTCAATGCAGATGGTTCAGAATCATGTACTGAATCCATGGTAACAGGCTACGCGTCGATGTCCCTGTCACCCTTTACAGTAGATGAGCGACAAATGCGAAAACGCGATGAGATGCGATACTTTCAAACAGCAGCTTTAGGCTGCGTTTCCACCAGAGATGAGCGAGGATGCGTAGCGAGGGATGTGTGTGAAACTAACCAATAACAACGCTAGCTTAGCTCAAGCTATGACAGTGAAGCGATGTTATTGGTAAGTTTCACACACATCCCTCACTACGCATCCTCGCTCATCTCTGGTGGAAACGAAGCCTTAGTAGTTGGCGTACAATTTCGCGCGAAAAGTTAGTATTTAGTAGTTACCTAAGATGTACGAGGTTTAAAACCTTACTTTCGAAGTTTTGACAGTAACTGTCATCTTTTCCTACGTGATAGAGTAGCGTTGTATAGCTTTACTAGCTCACCTAGGACGTAGGTTAAGTGTGTCGTATAATAGGTTAATGTGACGTCACTAAACGGCATTCAGCCAACATGGCGGACACATGTGCTAGGATTCCTTCCATTTCATTTCCTCTAAAAAATATAGGAGTATCGCTATCTTTACGTTTTGTTGTGGATTTATTAAGAAGTTTTTGTACGTGCAGGTAAGATTGCGCCCTGGGACAAAATACCTTAGAAACTTTAGCGGCTTTAAAATGTAAAATATTGATTAATTTATTATTATAAGGTATCCAATAATTATGCAGCATCAGCGCCCTATTTCGTGTATATATGTATATGACAAAATTGACACATTTTTATATCACCACTGCACTAAAAGTATAGAAAAACTTGTAAAATTGCCAAATTGTCGGCTGTCACCTGTCTGCCTGACAGGATCTCTTTCTTTCGTAGCTCAACTTTTTTGTCACAAAAAACTTTAAATTCTGCGCGTGAAAAATCTCTCGCATTCCGTCGTAATTAACTAAAATGGTGACAAACTGTAGCCACGTGTAACAGTGTTGACTGCCCTTTAATCTGGGAACTTACTAGGAATATGTTGCTGTTCTTCACTAGTATACAAACTCATCTCAGTAAAATATTTAAGTATGTATGTGTTATCTTTAAAGAAAGTTTATATTATAATAAAATTGAATGTGACCTTACTTAAACCAATATCAACTTTATTTCAGTGTACAAATCAAATCTGCCTAGCCTTTTCCCAACTATGTTGGGGTCAGCTTCCAGTCTAACCGGATGCAGCTGAATACGAGTATTTTACATGGAGCGACTGCCTATCTGACCTCCACAACCCAGTAACTGGGTAATACGATACCCCTTGGTAAGACTGGTGTCAGACTTTCGGGCTTCTGACGACCCGTAACGACTGTCAAAGATCCAGGAATAACAGCCGGGACCAACGGCTTAACGTGCTCTCCGAGGCACGGAGGATTCTCGGTTTGTAAAGATGGTCACCCATCCACTGACCAACCCCGGCAAGCGAACTTTATTTCAGTGTACACTAAGTTTAATTCAGAAAGTCTATGAAAACTGAACTTTATTTGTGAGTTTTAAAGTAAATTTTCCAAAAACACATTTATTTACCTGTTTGGAAACTACATTGCGAACGCAGGATAGGTATAACTGTAAATGCAGTCAGTAAAAGCAGTCTTTTTTGACAATGGCTTATCGAGGTGTATCCTACGAGTAAAATATTTCTGTAACTTATTCCTGTATTCTAAGAATATTAATAAAAAAATAAAGTCAACAAAAAAACTCTTAGAAAACAGTTTCCGACGTAGCGTTTGCAAGTCCACCATCGCAAACATTTTCAACGCAGCTCGGACAGAAAAGTATGGACCCCATAAGCGGGTATTTTGAACTACATAAACTTCAGCAGTTTACACAGTGGCCTGTGACTTATGCAAAACGGTAGGTATTTATCAACGTACCGTTTAATGTGACGTCATTTTTCATGTCCACGCTTCGGATCCACGACGCCGCGCCTCAGTGGATCCTGACAGGATTTAAAGTGCGCCTATTTGCGATACTTTTTCCGTTATAATCGAGTTGTGATAGGTACGTAGTTTTAATTTTAGTGCTCCTAAAGCTACAGAGCCCGCCATATTGTGTCCGCAATTTACCGGCGAATGACCTCACTGAAACGTTATTTATAAAAGTAAATTGATGTGTTTTCCTAGAGACCGTTCATCACACATCCGACAGCTGTCACAGCGGCTGTTTTGTGGAGGCCATCATTCTTCTAGGAAGCCGTATCTTAACCCCTGGTTCATCAACATCATCATTTCAGCCGAAAGACTTATAATGCTGAACATAGGCCTCCCCCAAGCACCGCTACTTCGACCGGTACTGTGCTTCCCGCATCCAGCGGATTCCTGATGCCTTCACTTTATCATCGCTCCACTTTGTGGGGGGCTTTCCAACGCAGCGTCTTCCGGTACACGGTCGCCACTCCAGAACCTTTCGGCCCCATCGGCCATCTGTTCTGCGAGCAATTTGCCCTGCCCACCCCCTGGTTGCTGAATGCTTATTGAATATTAACTGATGTCAAATATCATGTCAATGGATATTGAGTGGCTGTTGTGTATTAGCCAACCAATTACCGCATTTCACTTGAGTTTGGCAAAATGTTAGGCAATTTCTGCAGCTATATAGTCTTTCAATACTAGCCCTTACGCCAGTAAGAAGACCTAGTGATTCTTGGTTCAGTGTTACCGTAATCAACGTACCACGTAGTGTAGATGGTTTATGTCTGAACAAGACACGTCCTGTCTCCAGTAGCCCGTTAGAAATGTCCGAGCTACATTTGCGAGCACGTCGTCGTCTTGCTCTCTGAACTGTGCTCAAGATTTAGGTCCATAGGGGTCGCTGAAATCCGGTCATCTTGGGAGTTAAGGTGGCTGTAGCTATCATAATCCCGGCTTGGTGACGGGTTTTCTATCCTGTATATTTAGCCTACGGAATATAAACCATTGTTTTCTTCAAAAATTCCACGCTAATTTTTCCCCTGACAAACGCAACAAGACGACTTATTATAATCTTTAGATATAAAAATCAATTGCCGTACATTAGTCTCGTAAAAACTCGAAAATGACAAACAAAAAAATAATTATTCAGAAAGGTCGTGCACCTTTTTGAATATTATTATTGCGTATTATAATTGTTAAAATAATTTTTCTAATAATTTTCTTAGCTTCCTCAAGAATTGGGCTGTGAAGCCCGATCTTGAGGAAGGCTATTGAATAAAAAATAAAAATAAACAGAAAGAACGCTAAGCAAAACCGAAGTATTAGCGCGGGCAGGCGATGTGATGCGACGAGGTGGATCGGGGTTACAAGAAATTACACGCGGGCAGAAGTTAGTAATGTTATAAATATGTTAAGCGTTAAAACAAAAAGTGAAAAACTAATTTTAAAAGAAATCTAAGAAGATAAAAAAGAACACGTCTTTCCAATACTCTTTTTTCCCATCAGTCATAAGAAAAATGATCAAATTCTGCTGCACCTGGCACACTCTTCTTTGAAGGCGAGCCAAGAAGTTTATCCGTCCGCTAACAAACGGCGAATGTTCCCAGCTCAGTATTCAGTATTGTGCCGTTCCCGAACGCCGTCGTTATATCTAAAGCTGGTAATGACGTTATTCAGAGGAGACCACTCAAAAGGATCCAGAGAAGTACCATTTTATTCTTAGATTTTGAATTCTGCAGAGGGCCTAGATAAGTAGCAATCGCTTTCAAAGCGTTTCAGATTTCTACAAAGATTTTCAACAGGCTTGATTATTATTATTTATTTTTGACTTTTCCATCTAAATTATCTGTGATAGAATGTCGTTTTGTATAAGCCCACGGGTCCACTCATAGATAGCTTCGATTCGAATAAGGGCCGAATCCAATAACCTATCTGTCACCAATTTTGGCATACTGTAGATAGAAAAACCTATCTATCTATGGTTTTAACGTCCAAATAATCTGTCAGAGAATAATGAATCTTACGGAATGACATTCAATGTCAGATATAATTATACTTTCTACCATCAGGGTGATCACTTTTCTGTTTTGCTGCAGTTTTGGACGGTCAAAAGATGTAACTAATATTTTGTAACAATAAAATTTAAAAGAGTGTCCGTGGAGTTTCTTGCCCGTTCTTTTCTATACTACGCTTTGGAATGGGCAACTAGCTTCATATTTTTGACTGACCGACTCCTTGTCAATTCAAAAGTGCCTGTAAATGGTATAATTAAAATAAATTCTTTGAGTTTGAGTTTGATCCTCCGTATGAATTACATTAACATATTCTCGCCAAAATATTTGCCTACTGAATTGTACATTTCGAATGGCTTATCTCACTGGAACGGATAAGCAACAGTGTCAACTAGTACTGACAAACAACAACGACTAAGCTTCGCGCTTACGTTGGTGCACTTTCTCATGGCTTGTTTGACAGAGATTTATCCAATTGGATAAAACTTCGAATTCAAGCTCTTCACGTTCGATCCTATTACCAAATGCGTTTATTGAGACTGATGCACAAAACCCATGTCTCGTTTGAGCCTTTCATTTGGCCAATCGTCTAATGACAAAATGAATTAAAAGTGAAAATAGAATTTTATTTGCCGATTCTACGATGTCGGATTTCGGTGCTTGACATCTTTCACTCGCCTTCCGAATGATCGAAAAATGAAATGAGAGGACTTGATGAAAGTTCATTCCTATATAATTTTGTAGGTGTATGAACATTTACTCGAGTGACTAGTAGAAGAGAAAAGAGGCTTATGCCACTTTTCTCTTCTGCCAGTTTCTACATCTTTGTACATCTCTTGTCCATGCGTTTTCAGCCGCTTTGACAAAGTCACTAGGCCAACCCGCTTTCAGATATTCCGAGTTTTTTACACTTTTTAGACGCTAAAAACTCTGTGGTATGCTCTCTATCTTTTATTGTGCGTCTGATTTATGCATTATAATTATAACAAGCCGAGCGCCCGATCTAATTTCTCAAAATTCCAATTATCCCAAAATTACGAACTTCCATACAAACTTTCATCCCCCATTTAACCCCATTAGGGGATGAATTTTCAGTAGTCCTTTATTAGTGCTGACCTTTGTATAAAAGGATTTGTGGTACAAAATTTCTTGCTTCTGACCCCAGCGATTTAGACTGTGCCTTGCCTGTCAGTGAGTGAATGAATGAATGAATTTAAAAATGTTAGTGCATGACTTTTATTGGCCTACTTGAAATTAATGATTTGACTTTGACAGAGTAAACAATTTTTCTTTCTCTGGAGTAAACCTTCTCCGCGTCTCCTCGTGGTGTATGCGGGCGGTATCGCCGCACTAGCTCCTGTTCAGCAGCGGTCGTTTGAGATCGCGCGTTTACGAGTTCGTCCGGGCGATGCGCCCGCTTTATTGTGCTGACTGTACTCCGTGACGTCATGGATACAGTCGCTATCGCTGCGACCCCGATACGAATGGTGGTGGCCTTCTGTGCGAATTAGTGGAGCTAGCTCGTATTTTTGGATACGTAATTTTCGCAAAATCAGAAAGGATTCGTAAGTGTATGGATCCGAATGAAACGTGTAGTTTTAGTGGACCAGAATATTTACTATTTATAGTCCACGCGCGACTGCTATTCACTGCCTGATGTATAGGCCGTAGGGCGCAAGTAACAAAATTGGCAGACTGAGTTAGCTTGGCCTTTGTCTTCGGCCCCCGTCTCACCGCTCACATACATTAGGCGGCGGTGACTAACAGTCGCGCGCGGACTATAGCACATACATCATGACATCAGAGAAATATCGACTGTTTCTGAAATCAGTTAATTAATAAACTTTTGGTCATTGGAGAAAAGAACTGGTAAAGAATTGATTCATTACCGAATTAATAAAACACACAACGAATTTTCTTGTTGCTGAAACTTTCATGCCAGGGCTAAAAGCTTACTCCAACAGGATAACTTGACAATCCCAATCCCTTTACCAATAGCCTCTGAGACGAAAGATCTCTATCAACACGTAATAAAGCAGTGAGCAGGTGAGCCCAGCTCCACTGTTTACGAGCACTGAACTAACGAGTACACTCATGATAATAAACCGGCCGTAAATAAAGTCATCCTTGACAGGAATAAAGTCATCCACTCGTCGCGATCATCCCCTAGATGATAGGTCGCGGTACTTATAAGCCAATCACGAAGTGTGTACCTACTTATTAATTAATAACTATCAGTGCCCCGCGCTTTCACCCGCATTAGTCTCGATTCCGTGGTAATATCGGGATAAAAAGTATCCTATGTGTTAATCCAGGTTATAAACTATCTGTGTGCCAAATTTCATCCAAATCCGTTCAGTAGTTTTTGCGTGAAAGAGTAACAAACATCCATCCATCCTCACAAACTTTCGCGTTTATAATATTTGTAGGATGTAGCATTTAAAAAACCCCCGACACAAGCATTTCCTCATTTCTCTTTCCTACTACATCACCAGACCCTGTTCATCATCTATCCATAACCTATTCATTGAGACCATTCCATGAGCCCAAACACGATACCTGTGCTGTAAGTTGGTAAGGGAGTTGGGTATCCTGCCAATTTTGGGTGAAGCTGCATCATCTGTTCAAGATTACTATGTTCTTCTAATATCATTGAAGTAACAGAATACCAAATCGATCAGACCTGTGGAAGACGCTCACATCCATTCATCAAATAAAAGAGCTGATAATCTTCAAACGGCTGAACCGATTTTGATAAAACATGTTACTATCGCTAGAAAATCTGCTTTCAAATAAAAAAACCGCATTCAAATCGGTTCAGAGCTACGGTGCCACAGACAGACACACACACATAGCGGTCAAACTTATAATACCCCTCTTTTTGGGTCGGGGGTAAAAATGGGAAACTAAGAACCATTTCGGGGAAACAGAAAGACCCAAAGTCCAACAAAGCTAGTTCTTTTTCTAGTCTCCATAGCTATTATTAACGACGGTAAGGTAGAGATACTTCCGCTTCCACCAGCTAAAGGGTTGAAAGAAAGAAATATTCAAATATACAGTCTATCTCACCAGAGGTCCGTCCGACTCAGCATCAATTTTTAATGAAAATGCTTATACATAGGTAGTTATAGCTCGGAGTCTGCGGGCTATTTTGTGGGCACTATAATAAATAGCGTGAAACAGTTATAGTGTGAAAGTGATGTCGTAAATCTGTTAGGGGGTGTTATCGAGGGGTGAGACGAAGGATTTGAGTGTCCGGGACAATAAGCACGTGAGATGGGAGATGGTTTGGAAATTCATTTATTTAAAAGCTGTTAGAGTATTTGTTGATGATTTGATTTATATACATTCATTCTTGATGTTCATTTGTTTGATTGACTGAAGGCGATTAAATTACCATGCCCTTCCGACGGTACACACCAATTTTTAGGCGTTTTGACGACGAAGTATCTGTTCAGGCTTAACAAAAAGCCTTCAAAAAGTGGCAACATTTTAATATATTATTACAATGGCAACATCGCCATCAGTGTCAGAGTCACAGTGACGTTGTGACTTTTATATTTTATCTGTGGACTTTTTCCCGCCACTTGGCGCCAATATTCAAAAAGAAAAGCCTTGATGTAACATCCTCGTCGTAAAATAAATAATATTATACAATCAATTCACCTTTTTTGCACCATTATATCCCCAAAGATATAACAGTATCTGGTATTATTATTCGGGTTGAGTTGACTTGGGCCGAGTTGTCACTGAACCTGATTTACACGGTAGAAGTTTCTTGAACTTGAGGGCACGTTGATAAATCGCTTCGCTGGAAACACGCTGGCAAATCTTCAGTGTGATAACGCTCTTAGTGACGTTGGTGTGCATTTTTTACTGGTTAAGTTCTGTCAAAATCATTATGATTTGAAATTAGAATATATCGTAACCGTCTCTTACCTGAATATGGTAGGGGAAGGGTTATTTTAGATTAAAACAACAACGTAACTGCTAAGCTGTGCTCGACGAAATCCCTCGCGACATACTTTTTAATCTTCCACTGATAAAAAGCGCCTTCATTAAGGCATGTGCAGACCAGCGCGACTTGTCGCGCGACGCGACACCGGTTATTGTTATACTGTGAAGTTTTCTTAGAAATTGTATTGTTCGTGTCGCGTCGCGCGACAAGTCGCGCTGGTCTGCACAAGCCTTTACTAAGTTTTGAGTTTAATTTCCGACAGTAACTTTTGTAGTCACAATAAAAGTATTTTTTTCACATTTAGAATCAGTGGGTGTACTAAATACCTTCGGGAATACAGGTGTTACGAGTTATGAGTATGTCAGTGTACATCCTGAAAACCTATAGGTACTTCTGCACAGTATAAATAAGACCAACTTTCACCCCCCACTAACCAGTCCCAGTTACGCCGAAACTTCTGTACTTTTACTAATAACGTGCGCTTACTCGTGCGGTACATATTGGGGGGTGAATTTTTTCCACGTGGGGGGTGTAAGGGGGTGTCAGATCTCGCTCTTTTTGCGTTTCTTCCCGGAGCGATGCAAATCCCCCGGCGCGCCGTGTGCCCGTCGAATGGGAATCGGGAATTTTCGCTAATGCCCACTGCGCTGTTTAAGATATCGCGTGATGGAAGTGTGAGCGAACTTATGTTTGGGAGATAACTTCGTGATGTAAGTTTGTGTAAGGAGTTGTAGGTATTTGACTTTGTGGTATGTTTTTCGATGTAAAAACGTTTACTTGTACTTATTTATTCGATTCCACGATTTCTATTTCTGTAGTTAAGAAAAATGTTTTGCAAATTAATGGTCACAAGACCGTTAAACAACGTAACAGGCGTTTCGAAACATTCTTTGTCAAAACAAAGTTTCGACCGTCAACACGTTTCTCGCTACCCACAATTATTACACAACAAGTTTCAAAGCATCGGGGGCTCCTTGCGTGTGACGTCACCATGTTTACGGCACACTGCGCCACGTGCTCCCGGGCACGTTGCGTCATTACCGGGCACCGGCGAGCTCGTAAATCAATATCGACGGACCCTTATTAATTAGTGCGTTCGCGGATCCCCGTGGCTACCACCCCTCCCGAACTCTCCCAACCCTCCCACTCTCCACGTCTTCCGGCTACGATGAGAGTTTTTAATTATCCCAACGGGAGCAGCCGGCCGTGTTGACACCTTGCTCCGTCCTGATGAGACTTAATAAACTCCACGATGGGCCCTTTGACGACACTTACTTTCGGTGCGATCCTGCGAGATTAAGACTGGATACTATGTCTAGGTAATTGTAGTTGACGATGCGTTCAATAGTATCTGCACCAGTGATCGTGATGGACCACTGCGAGGGACACTCCATCCCATTGTTATTGCAGACATCAAGATCATTGCAAACGTTAGTTGCCGTTACGATAGATGCTCACGAATCCTTCTAGTAAACCTCTGTTCTGTTCACGTTGGTCCGATGGCTCGCAAAATCCGATGTCCAGTCATACTGACGTAATATCTACGCGGTGAACCGCAGTGTTCCATCGGAACGGTATTACAGATGGCCCATAGCAACAGCGAAGAATCTAGGTTAAATCCGTGAGTCTTGGAAATCGAATGCTGATTTCCTTTAGGAAGCGATAAAGAAAGAAAAGTCTCAGGATAGTTGTATGTATATCTATGTGGCTGCGTCATCAAGAAAAGATTATCGGCCGATGTTGTAAATCGGAGGCTGAGCACGGAGCCCGGAAGGCGGAGCGCAGTCCCCGCGGGCGACGGCGGCGTCCGGCGCGCCGTCAATTAGACGGGGAGGGGCCCGGGGGCTCGGCGGTGCGGGGGCCCGGCGGTACGGGGGCCGGGGGGGCACGCGAGACGCCGCGCTGCCCAGATACGTGCCACGTTAGGTATATGCCCGGAAATTCGAGCCTATATACCGAGCACATAGCGCGTCCGCCCTGGGCACCGTAATTAATAGCAAGAGGCCGAATCCGCTTCACCATCCTAATCTTCAACCCTAATTATTATTCAGGGAGTTTTTCTCGGAGCTTGTTTATGCTGCCGGCAAGACGCCGTGAGATGAAAGGAATTGTTCGACGCCTTTATGTTCCCTGTCGTTTTATGTAGGATTTTTCGGCGAATCGTTAATGTAAATTGGCGGGGGGTCGCGCTTTCCTCATTATCGAATCACCATTGGCAGGATTTTCTGAGGGCTGCCTAATTCACGTAAACTGTACAATACAATACAGGTATTATTTCGAATGACAAATGGTTATATACCTATGTACACTGTTGAACAATAAAAGTTGTTCAGTTCGTTGTACGTGGAAGTGGGTCAAAGTTCTGAGCGTAGGAAGTATGTATGTAAGTAGGTCTGTCTGGTAGTGCGACTGGGCTCGTCTGCCGTCTGGCCTGTCGACGATGAATTCATTAAATTAATTGCTGTTTTTGTGAACATTTTTATTACGCCGCGTTTAATTTGATTTATCGTTTCCGTGAGATTTGGAGATTAATTTGTCGAAAGGGGCTCTTAACGAGGGCTTTATTAAAAACGTGTTAAACGGACATTTTTATTGTCATTAAGTTGTTGATGTAAATTAAGATGTCATACTTTTTTACTTTTGAAAGGGAACTTAGTTTCTTGCTTTGAGTATGCTCATGACGTTTATGAGAGTTTTAGGGCCATGAACTACTAATATTAATTAGCACATACTTCGGCTTAGCGTTATTCTTGTCACTATCGCACAACTGTCAAACTCGAAGTGCAAGATAGAGACGTATATATATATTCCCGTCTCTATCTTGCACTTCGCGTTTTGCACGTCAAAGCACCAGTGAAGTAACGTTTATAGATCTCGGGCTTAGCTTAGGGTTTTAGATCGAGAAACGCTCATAAGTTCGATAGCTAGAATCGAACCTTCTAGCTATCGAACTTATGAGCGTTTATACTGAAAGTGGGCAACGTCGCAAATAGATGTGAAATATTTCACTGTTTTGATTAATTTGGAAATATTACTGTATGGAAATAAGAAATGTGGCTAACTAGTGAACTAGAATATTGATTATGAAATGCAATAATTAATATCGTAACACCGAATATTAGTTTTAGATGTAAATAAAATATTTCCATAATTTCCAAATGCCTTTTTACACCTAAAACGGGTACAACATCAAATTCAATGTTATAATTGCAATTCATTATTAATATTCTAGTTCGCTAAAATTTCTTTTCTAGCTCACATTTCTTATTTCCATACAGTATTATTGCCAAATTAATCAAAACAGGTAAGTTTTTTACAGCTATTTGCTACGTTAACAACTTTTAAAACAAGAAAAAAGTATAAACGTATTAAAACCTGCGGGAACAGTTACTAATTATCCTTACAAAATTTAAACTTATGTTATAACAATCCTTTGTATTTTTCTTTCTTACTTTGTTGAAAAGTAACCTACTGTGTAAATAAATGTAAAAAATTTACCTCGCGGAGTATCATTGAGCAATTCTTGAGAGACGTTGTTTCGGACCTACTCATAAATATCTTAGTAGATACTACGTTAGAAACTTGTGATGAGTTCTTCAAAAGCTGTGCGAGAGTTCACCGAAATAAGTTGTTTTTTTTTGTTCGAAGCCTCCAGCGGTACTTACTCCCTATTTTTGGACCAAAACCGACAACAATAAATCATAGATAGATAGATATATCGTTTACTAGCTGCCCGCTCCGGCTTCGCACGGGTAGCACTATGTACTTATCTACGGCGCACCTACCTACCTACCTACCCTAGCCTACTTACCCTACCTACCGTACCTACCTACATACCTACCTTCATATCTACATACCTACCTACCTACATACCCTACCTACACCTACCTACCTACCTACATACCTACCCTACCTACCTGCCTACCCTACCTAATTAAATACCTACCAACCTACCCTAATCTGCTAAATTCACATTCATCAAACGCGCTAACTAAGTTTTCTAATATTTTCCAATTTTCTGCGCAATTTTCTTAATTTTTATTTCCGTAAGAACCTTCTCCTTAAAATAACAAACACAAAAAAAAAAAAAAGAATTTGCGAAATTGGTCCAGCCGTTCACGCGTGATGCCGTGACCAAGGTAAAAAGGGATTCATTTTTATATAATATATAAAAATGAATCAAATCTATATATTATATAGATTTGGTGCACACAAAAGACAGCAACAAAATACAAAAACACGATTAAATAATAACTAAATACATGAATATACCTACAAGGTGCCAATGTACAAAAAAAAAAAGAAGCAAACAAGACATTGTGATGACTAGTGGCTAGTCACTTTAAAATAATGTTTTTATTTTTTTTAGTTTTATTTATTGGTTGAATACGAGGCTTTTGGCTACTTTTATATGATTGTACTTTATGTATTTTTGTCTTTAATGTGCGTTTTGTTTGTGCAGAATAAACAATATTTCTTTCTTTCTTTTCTTTCTAATGAAACGGACAAAGTGCGGTGATTTTAAATAAATAATCATATTATTATCATAGTACTGGAGCTACATAAGCAATACAGTCCAGGAGGGAGACATCGTCCCCGTCCCAAAATACCCGGGTTATTTTTCAAGTCGTTCTTCGGCCCATCTAGCTAGCCCCTCGAATGTTTCATACGAATCAGACCACAACACAAAAACTTCATGTGCACTGTGGAAGAGGTCGTTAAATGAAAGATATACTTTTAGAGTTCAAATAATAATGATACCTAGCATATGCTGTCAGCTCTTCAAGCTGACTCCATTTAGGTTCAAAGTAAACTAGAACAGACACCGCTAACAGAAAAATTGCGCTTGTCGTTGCGTCTCACCCTCTCTAATACTCGAATACGCATACACTGCATAATCAGCCTATCATGGTATAATAATATACTTCGCCAGGTATAGCATTCCGAAACACAGTGGTCACGTGGGTAACACAAGTCTACGTCATCACATCTGTGTTACCAGAAGTTTGTAATAATAACTCCCCAACCACCTTTATTACCTATGCAAATCCGATAAAACATTGAGGTTTTAATTAACAATTACGTTGGTTTATGTTTAAATTGAATTGTTTCGTTTGATTAGACGCACGAAACGAAAATTTAAAAAGCTTTGTACATATTTTTTAACAGAATGGTGGCTGAAAATCTTTCCTTTATCGTGTTTTGTTGCAATAGAGTGGCAACTGGATAGTGACGTAAGCATGTGTTAGTCCCGGAATGCCAGACCTTGTTTTATTAGACCATGCAGCCTATACTGTTCGCACTGCTGGGACCCAGGGCTCCTCTCAGTGAGAGGAAGGGAGTGGGCCGTAATCCACCACACGGGTTGATAGATGTCACAAATGTCTTAAAATTTTTGGTTTTAGGACATGTCGGTTTCTTCACGCTGTTTCTTCACCGTTTAGAGAGCAGTGGTGAGGAACTAATTTACACACCGGTTTGAACCTACGACCTAGAACTCGTACGTCGCGGCCGTTACCACTGCTCTTGTGCCACCACTGCGATTGTCACATTTGACATCCACGGGACGCATCCTTAAGTTTGTAATGGCTGGCTCGCTATTCTTTTCTAAACTTCTAAATATGAAATAGTGTTTCTCTCATAATTATTACGCTATCAACTTATCAAATATTCATAACGATTGCATGGTAAAACAGCAGGTTTAAGGCTCTTAAAGTCCTTATACGGGGTGTCAGGGGCATCGACGCGAAGCCGGTTACCATGGATTCAGTACATTATTCTGAACCCCCCTGCGTTGAAAATTTTCGTCGGTTATTAAAAAAAAAACAGCTGCTCCATACATTTTTACCGTGTAGGTATTGCACTTTTCTATGAAACAGTATATTTTTTTTTAATAACCGACGAAAAATTTCAACGCAGTGGGGTTCAGAATCATGTACTGAATCCATGGTAGCCGGCTTCGGGTCGATGTCCCTGCCACCCTGTATATTATGTCGCATAAATAAAGTACAAAAAAACCACCCCAACATCAATTGACCGAAAACATGATCAAACACAAGTTTAAGCCAATAATCGAGACAACTTAGTACAACTGACCACGACACACCACTACCGCGTAGGTAAATCCGAATACTAATGAAGACAATTCATCGTTACCGGTACACGGAAACATGACCCACTGGATAGGACAAGGTGTAGTAAAGGCTATTAAAGGCACTGATTATCGGCAGTGTGCAACGAAGTTGGTACTTGTTCATAGGCCTACACTGTCCTCTCATACCTTTTAACACTGTAGTTTGAAAACATTGTAAACCATTTACTTTTAAAAGAGTAACCGTAGAGTTTCTTGCCGGCTCTTCTCTATAGGAACCGACCAATTGGAACCGTGCACCTAGCTTCTGACGTTTCATAACGTTGTAGGAAAGATTTGCGTAAATAAATAAGTGCCCTTGTAGGTTTATGTGAAATAAAATATTTTGAGTTGAAGGTACAAAAAACCCAGGTTTATGTTTTAAATTCCATGCGTGTTTTTGTTTTTACTTTTGCCACGTCCTTTTTACCAGAATTGTTTTTAGGATAAAGTGACTAGATATACCTACCCTTGAAATAATATATGTCTCGATTATAATGTGTTTCATAATCCCGGGGTGATTCGAAGCGGAATGCTATATCTGAAAGATACTCCGAAGAAATAGGATGAAAAATACTTTACAGGAGTATTAATTATGACAATCCTGTTAATATAATTTGTAGAGAGATAAGATACATAATCCTTTTAATCAATTAATTTATGTGAGTGTAAGGCTAATTAATGCGTAGATTTTTAAGCTCGTAAATATTTTATTAGACCTTACTGGTATAAAGTACCTTTTACAAATCACACTAGTAAATTATTTGATTCTTTTATATGATTTGAATGAACCTTCAAGGTCACGACATAATAAATAAAGTTATTTCTCATAAACTTAAAATACGGATAAAGTCCGCAAATTAACTTTCACTGTCACACATGCGTGGGCGCGCTCATCTGTCCTTTCCACTAGTTCTAAGGTTATAGATAGGTCATAGGTAAGCGTGTAGGCACACGGAGGCGAGTAGTGTCACTCCTACGCAGCAATTTCTCGCCAAACACGCTCCAATTGGCACTGTATTCGCAGTATAAATGTTTTGTATTGTAGTTTGACTGATGTTTTTTTGTTGTTTTCTTGAGTCCGTGTCTTGTTTTGTCGCTTGTCGTTTTGTACACATTTATAGCTTTTTTATTTTCATGTAACAGGTTTATTATGTCTATAATATCAAAAGGTTTGTTTTTAGCGGGAATTTCATTTTATTCTTACTTGTAGTTTGTTAAAATTTAACACCCATTTTATCTTATTTACTTTTTTATGACAGCCAAGCATTAGCACTAATCGATTCTTTCATTACTTTCTATCATAACAACACAACACAAAAAGCTGTAGCACTAGTGCTACGACGCAGATCTCGCGGTCATGTCATTGCTACGACCGCTACGCTTTCGTAGCAGACAAAGGACCTACTACGCCGTACGCGTAGTTATTATTCTTGAATTTTTGTTTTGAACCAAGCATCCACGCACACGCACATTATGCACGTCCGTGCGTATTGTGTGTAGCTGTTTGTATTTTTAAAAGTATTAATTATTATTTTATCTTTTGAATATGTTTACGATTAAATTATAATTAGCTAGTGTTGGGAGCCCTTGCTTCGCACTGGTGTAATTTCGACATGTGATTGAGATTTTATCAATATCTAAGCTAAATATACATAAATCTTACGGTTTGAATTCATTAGAAAATAAAAATTAAATAAATAAATAAATTAGCCCTGCTTAGTTTGGGGGTCAACGGTCAAACCAAAACATTGTGATGTATTTAATCATAATTGTATATAAGTAAGGTCACTATCAGCTTTTCATTTGCTAATAAAACTTTTTTTATTTAATTTTTTTCTAAAGATTACAAATCACATAAACAGAAATAAATACTAAAAATTACTTGATTTATACATTTTTGTTATCCAGGATTAGTAGGAGCTTTTAGTGTTAACATTACGAATTTAAGGAGGTAATTGTTAAAAGTTTTGTATTGTCTACCGCCGTGCGGCGCGTTGACGCGGTCGACGTGCGGCGACTCGTTATCTTTGTTTTTATGTTTGTTTTCATAAATCTTTCGGAATAAATGCTATCTAAACGGTCACATAGATAACCACGAAAATCGATTTTATTTCATGACTAGCTGCGTCCCGCGGTTTCACCCACATAAGTCTTTATCCCGTGGGAATATCGGGATAAAAGATATCCTATGTCCTTCTCCAGGTCATGGTCTACTCATGTGCCAAATTTCATCCAAATCCGTTCAGCCGCTCGCATTTATCATATTAGTTAGGATATGTATTGATAATGACTAATAACGCCCTTTTGCGAGTGGTCCTTGGAGTAACGGAATGTTTTGTATAATTTAGCTAAGCTTATTGCAGTCTACTTCTCAAAGCCGAGCTTTTTGCGTCAACATATGATCTTTGTAATATAGTGTCCAAGAAATACAATAACATATTAATTCGTATGTGTTTGGATCTGGTACGGACATTTGATTTGGGGTTGGTTTTCAAAGCGATTTCCCGTTTGTTACTCCCCTAAATACGAGTATTTGGATAATGTTGGCCAAGGCAAGTTAAAAGTTGATTGTGTTTCATAAGTTGAGTTAATTAAGTTTTTTTTGCAACAGATATTCAAAAACATATTCAACCGATATTCAGTGTGTGTTTTGTTATGTAGATATTCAGTTTCAATAAAACGTCTAAACAAAAGTAATAATAGATTATATGTACGTAATTGGATGGATCCATAGGCTACCTTCCCAAGCACTTCAACATTTGTATGGTGTGTAAAATAAAACTATCATGGATAAATATTAATTACTTACATTTATTTATTGGTATATCTACGTTACACTGTTCAACGAATTAACACAAAATTAAAAAAAAAAAACAAAATTCTAAAGTCATTTATTCAAACTAGGCTGAGAATCAGCACTTTTCGAACGTCAAAATGACATAAGACAGTCCCCCAAAACGCCCACCCTTCACCACTTCCTAGTGCTTAGCTGGGAAGAAGTGGCGAAACAAACTCCCCAGCAGCACAGCTGTCTGTTCAGTTAGAAGAACAAAAAAAAAAGATTCTATATAATAGTATTCAAAATAATTTACATTACGCAACACAAAACATAATTTAAATTATTAGCCATATGTTAGCTAGCACACGCCAATATAACAGACAAAATCATCGAGAACTATACTCAGGCAGAAATAAAAAACTAAACGTAAACAGAACTTAATATCTAAATAAAAGCCTAATAACCTAACATATCAACATGCAAGCCAAGTGCACAATAATACTACAACAAATAAAAAAAATGCACGCGCAGCACCGTACACTTATTAGAAGTGCAACTTTAAAAATAAAAATAAGCAATATGAGACATTTAGTGTGTGAGACAGAATTAAATTAAATGATTAAATCGTTTATTGGAAATAAAAAACAAATACATACAAGACAAAAATGTTAAACTAGCTGCAATAGTTAAAAATATGGCGCTGCTACCAGCCCCCGACTCCTAGTTAGAGGGTAGGTTGTTCCAAGACGAAAACATAACAAAGATATTATAACAAATATTTAAAGAAAATAACAAAATACATTTTGAAAAAAGTGCCGTGTGTTGAGTAAGAGAGGGTGAGGGTGTGTTGTGTGTGTGTGTGTTTACCGAGATGTAAAATTTGCACAAGTTTTGCTGTTGCATCATAAGTTGGAGATTTGTATCTTTCTTTTCTCTCATGTAACGAAATATGCCTAAATAACGCGTTTTTGAAATTTCACTCTCAATTCTCATCCAATTATCGAATCGCCGCTTATGAGATTTCGCTTTAAAAAAAAAAGAAGCATTCAACCAACTAACTTTTATTACAATTATAAACCATGATACTCGTACTATTCAATTCTGCTATCCACTTAGTCTGTCCTAGCACACAATCACCACAGGGTAAGTTAGACAGTGATAAGGGATGACCGCTGGATAACCCGTCTTGAGGCCCTGGCATCAAGTAAGTAGATGCAAATCTGCTTATCGTTATTTAGAAGTAATGGAGGTTGTTCACTTATTTCAAAATTAAACAATAAACAATATTTATTTGTTCAAGACTAAACCTATTCACAATTTTACAGTACGACAGAACTTAGACGTAGCATCGGCAAAATTCGTAGAACCGATCACCATCCGAACTGAGTGCGCCTTCAAAATCACCAATCTTTATTACTTATTTAGGCGCAAATGATCTTTATGCAAACGCAATAACTTGTAAAATCCAAACCAAATACATTCGTAAAATAGAGATATGTGAATGCAATTTTTTTTTAAGTTTTGTCGAGGTATACCTTAGATCAAACTTTATAACTTAGTGGTAAGATGCAAGACATGTTCAACTGGGCTTAAACTGGGAGGACTCCTGTGCTATAAGTTCCAGTTACTTCTTTCACCACCGTGATCGAGCTGCCATTACAAGTGTGATGCGGTTCAAATGTAAGTATTGCAATATTATTAATTTATTAGTTAACTATCATGCGTGTGTGTATGAACATGTGTGAACGTGTGTCAGTGTGGTGTGTTTGTGTGTGTGTGTTTGCGTGTGTGAGTGGGCCTGAGCGGCTATATTTTATTTTTATTTAATACTTTTTAATATATATTCAGTATTTTCAATATGTAAACGAAATAATGGCCAATAAACGAACGGATAACCTTCAATTTAATAGGTGATACAATCCTTTGTTTAATTTAGGAGTTCATAATCAAGTATGCAGCGCCATAGCCCAGTAAAACCTGATATAGGTATCTTAGTTTAGAACTAACCCTTGTCATAAAGGTTACTGTCGGTCTACTTCCAATAATTTAATAAAATTTATATTTATATATATTGTTTGCAAAAGAAGCCACTTTCGTCATTAGTGAAGTAGTTACCCACGGATATTAGTTACTCACTTACTTATGAGTACTTAATATCAGGGTCGGACTAAGAGACCCAGGGCCCCTAGGCACTTCGACTTTTGAGGCTGAAGCAATTTTGGAAATTAAGTAAATATAATGCACTAGTACAGGAAATTTGAAAAAAAAAAAAACTACAAATTTTTATCTCACTTAAATGAAGTACTATAAATGAACATCAGAAATAATGCAGTCTGTGCTAAGTATGTCACTATAGTCAGGCTACCAGGTCGGGGTAGCTGGGTGGGTCCCCTAGGCTGGCTGGGCCCCTAGGCCAATGCCTTGTGCGCCTAGGCGTAAATCCGGGGCTGCTTAATATTCAAATCGTATAGACACGATAACGAATCATAAACAGTATGTGAGCCCGCAATCGCTAAAACAATTATTATAATATACAACAAAACATCAAGCTTGTTTTCCCCGAAAGGTTAGGTAGAGGTGTACGTATAGAACACCTATTATACAATTCGCTACTAAGAAATATTATACCGATTATAATTATAACAATAAATAATTCCAGTTCATCTCCGAGCTGCTTAATATTATTGAAAGCGGTTATTCATACGCAGAACCCTTCTATTGAGGGTGGCACCCTCCGTGGAGGGATGGACGGTGGTCGCTGTCTTGAGCCTTGGTTCCCTCTTGCCCTGAGGCGCAGCGGGCTTTCTAGTAAAGACGCGAATGTGAGCGATTTGTTGATATGTTTGTGTAGAGGGAATATTGCTAGTATTAGCTGTGACGGTGGATCTGTTTGCCTGTTAAGTTTCTGTGATGAAAAGTGTTTTACGCCCGGCTCCAGGTTCGGAAGTCCGCATTCATTCTCCTTTGGTAACGTAATAAATTAATGATATGCGTGAGGAATACCCAATAGGGATGTTGACTCGGGGAAAAAAAAAACCATTTAGTCCGTCAGGCAAATAAAAAAAATATTAGACACGTATGTTTTTTTTTTTTTTAGATTAAACGCATTAAAGTTGGGGAGCGGGGGCTCGCTATCTCACAAGTCAGTATAAAATGTACCGGAAAGTGACGTCTTGCCACATGCCGTAATCTTTTGGATACGTAAAAAAAGAAAAATACGTGTCCAATATTTTTTAATAATCTATCTGACGGACAAAAATATATTGTCAACGTCCCTATTAATGAAGGCGTTTGTGCAAGGTTCGTCTCTTTCATTATACTAGTGGTCGTACAGAGGTCGAAATTCGACCATAATTCATTTAAATGTCATGATTCTAAGGTAGCCATCTTGTGTCAAACGCATGGTAATGTGTGTAATGTTTTTTTAATTAATTTAATTTATTTCTAATGTACTCGTATATTTTATAAAAATATTAGCTTTCTGCACTCCTTCTCCATATAAACTTTAACTGTGCCAAATTTCATACTCCTCCGTCCGCGTAATTTTCGTAAAAAGGGGTAAAAAGTTTTTGCTTCACGTATTAATATAATAATTAACGATCTTATGGTTGGTGAGTCAGTTGAGGTTAAAACTGTTTATAAATCATAATCTATTCGCTCAAAAGCATGTCGATTCCATGAAAGATATCCATGTAACAAGTTCTCATATCAATGCAAGTAAGTTTCCTGCTAGACGGTTTAATGCACATTTTCAATAAACAGATGTTACGGAACACTGCTATCCATACAAAATTCAAAATTCAAAAGTCATTTATTCAAACTAGGCTGAGGCAGCACTTTTCGAACGTCAAAATGACATAAGACAGTCCCTTAAAACGCCCACCCTTCACCACTTCCTAGTGCATTAGCTGGGAAGAAGAAGTGGCGCAACAAACTCCCCAGCAGGACAGCTGTCTGTTCAGATAGAAGAACAAAAAAAAAAAGATTCTATATAATAGTATTCAAAATAATTTACATTACGCAACACAAAACATAATTTAAATTATTAGCCATATGTTAGCTAGCACACGTATACCAAACAAAATCATCGAGAACAGGCAGAAATAAATACAAAACGTAAACATAACTTAATATCTAAATAAAAGCCTCCAGGCATAAAGGGCGTGCCCGCTTACATATAGTTGTAAATGGAAGTTATAAATGAGAAACTAGGACCATCGATGTAAGATAAATAAACAAACAGTTAATTACACTTCTACATATTCTATTACGCAAAGTTTGCTAGCAACTATATCAAACATAATTTCCACGCGTCTCCTCAGGTTACCTATCATAACTTCGAAAAATATTTGACCGAATTTCATTTCAACTATTATCGTTTCGTTTTTTTTTACTTCATCGAAGTCACGTTGCCACTGTATCAGTTGACCTATTATCAATTCGATTTTTTTCGTTACTCCGACGTTTCATTTGGTCGAAAAACTTTTTACCGAAGTTACACTTAGCCGAAATAACATGTGTTCGAAGTATTATGTTTCCGAACATTTATTATACCACGAGGTATGGATGGGTGAAGGAAGGATGCTTGCTTCAAGCATGCAGCATGCATGCAGGCATACAGCATGCAAGCAGGCATGCAGCGTGCAAGCAGGCATCCAGCATGCAAGCAAGCATGCAGCGTGCAAACAAGCATGCAGCGTGCAAACAAGCATGCAACATGTACGCAGGCGTTTATTCCCGTTGTCCCCGTACGCCGAGTCCCCGTCCTACGGGGACAGCGGTACTTCAATTAAATATTTAAAAATACTTCCTGTTGTCCCCGTGGTTTGGTCGTACATTCAAAAATATGTTTCTGGCACTCGCCGGCCGCTGCCGCGGCACCGCTCGCTACGCTCGCTCGGCTCGTGCGTTGTGCGGTCACAGCTCTAACCTAACCTAACCTAGCTATTTCGATTTAAAAAAGGTTTACTTCCCGTTGTCCCCGTTAGCCGAATGTACGTTATGGGGACAACGGGAAATAAATTTAATCACGTCCCGCTGTCCCCGTGACGGGGATATGGCATACGGGGACAACGGGAATAAACTTACGCAGGCGTGCAACATGCAGCAAGATTTGCTTCTGTCATGGCTCCGGCGCTTCGGGGTTTGCGGCTCCACGCGAGCTTATCGTTGCAGGTGGTTTTAACGCTCACCACCTTCAAACCACCTGCTCCTCAGCTCGCGGGCCGCCCCACCCCTCCGCGTCTACGCGGGCTTAAATTACACTCTAGGGGTAGGCATACAAGACTACGTGGAGTCGGTTTTGCAGCGATTCGTTTCTGCCACTAAATTTTGTAGCACAACATATTGACTTTTTATGACACTATTTTAATTTAATATTGAAAACTATTGTTTCGGTGTGGTGAAAATATGGTAAATAAATCATTGGGCAAATGAAAAAAGTTCAAAAGAGGCTTCGGCCAATAGCAAAAAGTTATTTTGTAAATCGGCGAAATATAGTTCGGTAAAATAATACCTAGGACACATGATACTTCGATGATCTAAAAATATGTCAAATAATGCATATAGCAAAAAAGACGTCGGTCAATAGTTTTCGGTAAAATGAAATTCGAACAAAAACAATTCGGAAAAGTGATCGGTTCCCGTCTCCTCAATATAAACTATGATAGTTTCGCATACAGTTTCATGTCCGCTGTTAACCTTTGTTGTCCATTTTCTTTTATACTTGCCATTACATGCACAGCTCAATACATTAAGCGAAACATGGCTGCTAACTGCATCGATGCAGCTCCGAGATGTGCTTAGAACAATCGGGGATATGAGGCAGACACTAGACAAACGATAAAAATGTTACTAACTATTAGTATTACGGTACTGTGTGCCTAATCGCGCAATTGCTTGTTATTCTACTTTATGGTAGGTAAATAGTCAATGATTAGTGATCACCGCCTCGTAAAGACACTGGCAACACTGACGTTTTCCGTTCCAGAGACAAAGATCATAAGTGAAGATTCACCCTAACTTGGAACCTTTGAAAGCGCAGCACACAGTAATGTCAAGGCAAGGTATTTCATTGGGACATCCCTTTTAACATCTGTCTCGACTAATCCAAATCAAAGTTGGACAAGCTAAGTGGAGATCATTTAGCACAGGCTTTGTCATTCAGGTGTTGCTGCAATGTGACGAGCAGGCGTGAGCTTTCGGCATACTTCGCAAATTCACCACTTTGTACCTTTCACAGTTCCTTAATAAAGTACTTAATTCTCGCTTTTATCACAATCTCTCTTTAAAACTAAGAACGCATCATGTGTGGCGATCCTTTACGTAATTAGTTTAGTTGTGTCCCACAAACTCCTGAAATCTTGGCTCCCAAAACTTGACCAGTACTGTCACAAAACACCGTCGCACCGAGATTAACCTTGATTCTTTGGAAGATAGCTGTAATTATGTTAGACGTAGTTTTTTGGGACTAGAAGATTTTGGCGTAAAAGTTTCGAGCGATTAGGAACCTTTGATTTTTCTGCGAAAGTCGTACAGTGACGTTAATTGTGTGATTTACCTATAAATAATTATTGACTTTCCTGTATACAAGTTCCTTTGAGTTTATTTCGGTTTTCCTTATCAGAGTAGTTAAACTCATACTCAAACTCAAAGCATTTATTTCAAATAAACCAATTATAGGCACTTTTGAACTGTCGAGGGGTCGGTCAGACAGAAAAATGAAGCTAGTTGGCCATTCCAAAGCTATGGAAAGTATCAGGCAGGAAACTCCACGGTTACTCTTTTAAATCAAAATATTGTTACAAAATATTGGTTACATCATTAACGTTACAAGCGTCCTTAATAAAAAGATAAAAACCGGCCAAGTACGTGTCGGACCACGCACAATGAAGGGTCCCGTAGTTGGGATGAATTTATCCCAAGAACAAACTTAACATTGTAGTTGAAAAACATGTTCTCCCTTAAGGAATGTATCCCATACATTCCTTAAGGGAGAACATGTTTTTCAAACTGCAAATTTAAGTTGGTTGTTAATTACTCGCTAGCCTGTAAAGCCAACTTAGCTGTGATAGTTTTCCTTTTAACTTCGTTATATATACTACTGCTGTGAATTATTTCACAAATCCAAGTACAACTATTTAGCTGGCAGACACTTGACTCTAACAAAACTTTGCACTTTAAAGCTTAATATTTCGCAAACGGATTCCTGTTTTGTAAAATGATTTTCACAGACCCACAATATTTTTGAAAGACCTTTCCAACGACACCCCACACCATGGGATAGACGAGAAAAAAAAATCCCCACTTTAAGTGTAGGGCAGGTACCCTAAAAAAAAGATTTTATTTTACCACCCATGCCCATGCCAAATTACAGCTTTCTAGTACTAACCGTCTATGAGCTAAGCCGCGGACAGATAGACAGACGGACATGGCGAAACTATAAGGGTTCCTTGTTTACTACGGAACCCTAAAAACCAGTCGTAGTTGGATATGAAACACTGAACTCATCCAGTTTTAAAAACATATTTTATTTTTGACGTGTGAAAGTGTTTTTTGAACCAATTTACAGAAATAAATATCTGAATGGACACGAGCATTAATTATGGAACGAACTTCATTCTCACTTTTACGGATTCTTTCGATTTCAACAGATTTTTTAGTTCTACCTTTTTTAATATTTATCGTTTTACAATTTGCACTCTTTTTGCCAATATGTCTGTGATTTGGATTGCATAATTTGTAACCAATTTTCATCATACTTGCATTTTTCAAGTAGCTACTAAGTTTTGTCTGTATTATATTGCAACTATGAGACTGAATAATGAGTATTTTGTTCAAGGAGATCCTGCCGTTTGACCTGCGTATTTCCACTAATGAAGGACCCCAATATCCTAAAGCCCCCCTTAACGATTGTAATAGATATTCCCATAGCAACAGACGGCTAACGTGCTCTTCAAGACACGAGGGTCTTAAACAAACAGTGGCTACCCATCCGAGGCTTGACCGCGGCTACGTTGTTTAACTTTTGTAGATGATCGATCTTTGTGTTCTTTAGGCACGTGCCTTTGTGGTGTTTGCGCTGTATTTACACGAGGGGAGGTAAAGCTATATCCAACTTATCAAAAAAACGTTTGATATCATCATCTTAACTAGTAGATCTCCGCTGGAAATAGACCTCCTCCAAACAGCGCCGCAATGTTCGCCAAATAAAAATAGGGAATGGATTTTTTGTTTCCAGAAGTAATCTGCTTAAAAAATACACATTTATATCTTGTATCTTGATTTATTTGGGAGTTTAAAAACTACTGTGTGTTCGTTGCACCACTTCTTCCCAGCTAAAGCACTAGGACGGAGTGAAGGGCGGCCATTTTGGGAGACTGTCTTATGTAATTTTGACGTTCGAAAAGTGTTGATTCTCAGGCTAGTTTGAATAAATGACTTTTGATTTTTATTTTGACCATTGCGGGCATATTAGCATGATTTATTTATATCCTTAATCTCTTACATCTATAGTTTTTTTACGCGCTAAACTTTCTTTAATTATGACAACAGACAATAAGCATTACCTATCAATCCTATCATACAACTTTCGTACAAAAACTTGAAAACCAGTTTACACTGTATATAAAAAAAAAAAGCCAAAGCAATCAAGCTCAGTAGCAACAGTCAAGATATAGCATGGCATGTATGCCAAGCTTGACTATAGTATAGTTTCGTTAAGCAAACTCCACCTTACAAGACTAATGGTTTACGCCAGTACTAGTCGAATACTACGAGGCGTAGCTGGTAACAGCTACCAGTTACACATAGTAATGCGTACAACCTTCTTAGCTGTTTCAATAAGGGGGTGAGTGGTGTGCTTCTTTTTTAGGGTGCCTTACCTCAAAAGGAAAAAACGGAACCCTTATAGGATCACTCGTGTGTCTGTCTGGCTGGCTGGGTGTCTGTCTGTCTGTCACGGCCAATTTGCTCTTTACTGGATCAATTTAGTTGAAATTTGGTATACATATTATAAATTTCTTTGATCCAAACTCGACGTATAACGTAAATAAATGAATGTTGAATATCACGTTTCCGGGGCAAATTGGAAAATAAAAATAAAAAGGTTTGCAAACTGTATCGTGTGACGTATCAAATGAAAGGGCTTGTTATGAGAATCTCAATATATTTTTTTTAATTTTACCATACAAATTTAAAAGATATTTATGAAAATAGATGAAAATTGATTGAAATGCAATTATTAATATCGAAACACCGAATGTTTAGTTTTAGATGTAAAAAAAGGATTTGGAAACTTTCCAAATGCCTTTTTTACACCTAAAACGGTTACAACATCCAATTCAATGACACGAGTATAATAGCAATTCATTATCAATATTCTAGTTCGCTAGTTAGCCAATTTTCTTATTTCCATACAGTTATATTGCCAAATTAATCAAAACCGTGAAATATTTGACATCTATTAAGCGACGTTTCTCACTTTCTGAATAAACGCTCTTATGTAACATTGTTTAATTTCAAAGTCAAATAATTTATTTCAAATAAGCACATAAAAGGCACTTTTGAACGTCAAATTTTGATGTACATTTCTCAGTCTCCTCTACTCCAACCTATGTACATAATTAGATGATATTCACTAAGACTTAGTGCGCATTTCAGTGCATTGAACATCAGACGGGACCTGGTAGACGCGGTTGGACCTAAAAGGCGTGCCCTTATGTACTAGCAGGTATATAAGCGGTATGTACTAGGTAACTGAGCGCAGAGACGCGGGTAGGGCTGTGAGGGGGATTTTAGTATCGATATCGATAGTTTAGGTCGTGAAAGGCGACTAGTTGTTCAAAGGCGACGTAAAGTCACAAAGTAACACATTGCACAACTACGTGTCTAGTTACAGAAAATGTAATCAATGTTACATCAAAAGCTGCTAACATATATTTATAATCAGCTCTCCTGATAAAAAAAAAACTTTATACAACTTTTTTCAACGTTATTAAAGTAAGACGCTGGTAATGATGATTTCCTACTCCTTCCAAAACTACAAATATCGTTTCAATTAGAACTTTTCCTACCAAACAATGAATACCTAAATATCTTTTAAATATCATATCGACACTATCCCACCACTACAGGGGCAGCGTCGTCGGCGAGTGTGCGCGTCGATAAATTCCGAACGCGTTGTCAATCGGCCGCGGCAGCGCTCAGGAATTAACGGCGCAGCGCTGTCAAGGCGGCCGCGTCTCCCCGCGCGACCCATACCTCACTGACAGGGCTGTGCGAAGCGCGGGAAAATTAGTGGCAATATTTTGAATTTCGAATTGTTGCTATTTCTATGGCAACTAGAGCTGCTTCGCATTTTTACAATTTGACAAAATATCGAGTTTTCTTTATTACATTATGTAACTTCAATTTCACATTAACCTTCCGGAATGAATTCTCTGAATGATGGTGAAACCCGCATCAAAATCCTCCCGTTACTTGAAGTATAAATTACAAAAATCTATTTTTTTGTTTTTTTTTTCATGTCGACTGTGAAGATTGGACAAAAAAAAAACAGATTTTCCAAATAGATATTTCAAAAACACCGTGGTCACCCGAAAAAAAAATCATTATATAATTTTGTTCTTTGTTTCATCTCGTTTCCGGAGTTTTACTAACTAATTTTAATTGACCCTGAATGTTATTACGTACATGAACTAATAAGCAAGTCTATAATAAGCAAGGAACATTTTAAAAACGAATAAACTCAAGTTTTACAGCATGTATAAAAATCCTGTCCGATTCGTGAGGGTGTTGTACTGAGAAACTATTTATGTTATAACTATCAGTTTAAACAAAAAAAAAGCCATTTTTTTTTCAAGGGGGCATTTTACCGGGTACTACTACATGGGGCGTGAGCGGCTGTCATTTAGCGCGTGTCTACAAGTCACAACTTATACCCCTGTTGAAAATTTGCAAAACTTTTTTATTATCAATAATAATAAGATTTTTTATTATATTTTGGTAATGTTATTGCAGTACCTATGTGCCTTTCGGATCGGACAGGTTTTTTTACATGTTGAATAATTATGCGGCACTTTAATACTCTTCCAAAACATTGCAATATAATGTATATATTATGTGTTATGCCAGCTATTATTTCATTTATTATAAACCTTTATGGTATAGAACATTACAGAACTGCGCGATACATCCCAAGCGCGTGGTCATCGGGCGCGGACACGCACAGGGATTACCGAAATTAAGGCGTTCACCCCCCGGCCATGCACGCACGTGGGAAATAGGGTCCTATACTACATCTGGCGAAATTTTATTTTGTTTATTTCACCGTGTTCAAGCTTTGGCTGACTTTGGCTTGATTTATTGAAATTCTTGGCGTGTCTCGTGGACTGTGTCGTGACATTTCTATTATAAGCGAAGAAATCACCCAAGGACAGCCTCGTTGGTCGAGTGGTCGCAAGCGCTACTGCTGAGCATGAGGTCCTGGATTCGATTTCCAGGTCGGGCAGAGTGTTATTGGGATTTTCCATCAGGAATTTCTCAGTAGCAGACCGGAGTTTGGATATATGCCCGGTTGATGGCAATGGGCTCGCCCTTATTACATGGGTATTAAATATAACTGGCGAATAGGGATAATGACTAAACATTTTTTTTTATCCGTCTTTTAAAATATTGGACACGTATTTTATATTTTTTTACGTAATCTAAAGATTACGGTCCACACTAGCTCAAGATAGAGAAGAGTGGAAAGAAGAAAGGGAGGCCTTTGCCCTGCAGTGGGACAACACAGGCTAAAAATAATAATAATAATAAAGATTACGGCGATACATTGAGGTAAAATGTGCCATGACGTCACGAGTATGTAGATTTTATACGTCATACTAGTGACGTAGCGACCCCCACTCCCCAACTTTTTTTCTAAAACTCGTGTTTGTTTACATGTTTGGCAAATACATTGCGAACGTAGTATAAGTATTTTTTATGATAAAGCAAAAATACGTGTCTAATATTTTTTTATTATCTGACTGACGGACTAATTTTTTATTTTTATTTTTACCCAGGCATCGATCGTCCCTATTTTAGGTGGGCTATAGGTACACCTCTGCCTAACCTTTCGCGGATCTTCTTTCTTTTCGTGTGGTTAGTGACTACGAACCTAGTGTCAGAGTTTTAAAGCCGCCCATGGGCCTCTGACTTGGCTTCACATGCCGTCGAGAAATATCTCTCAAGCATGCCGGTACCCCTCACGATGTTTTCCTTCACCGTTTTTTAAGCAAGCGATAATTATATAATACGCACATAAATCCGAAAAGTCAGAGGTGCGTGCCTTGGGTTTGAACTTGATTAGAGGCGTGATCTTATGCGTATGATTATGTGAAATCGTCCAGGCAATATATATTACTAGAAATGAGATTTAAATGACAAGAGTAACTATACAGGGTGGCGATTTAGTGACCTGTTTCCTGTAAGGGGGTAATTCTACCCGTCACCCTAAACAACTTTTGATATGAAACACATATTATAGGCCGGGGAAATTAGGTTTGAACCCTGCACTAAATCCTAACAGCGATTTTTTTCCTGAATTGTGTTTTTGAACTTAGCTCTTAAAATAACGAGTATAAACAAATTAAACATTTTCCAGGACCGCATCAAGGTTAAAAAAACAAAAACGCATTTTTGTGAATATAAATTGAGGCAAAATAGTTAACAGGAAAATTTTGGTTATTATTACGTACAATTCGTAAAACTAATATATTATTTCAGAATTAAACATTTCCAACGAAAATGTTAAATTTTTTGACCTACTTGTGATACCTAATCTCTTCGACAAACACTCCATACAAACATATCTCTTAATAAACATTTTTGCCACGTAAAATTGAAACTAGATGTTTTCTTAACAAAAACGTACACACGGGGGTGAAATTTTCGCGGTATACAGTTTAACATAATCCCTTGACCATACCCTACACGTTAAATGAAAAAATCGCTGTTTTAAATTAATGCAAAGTTAGCCTAAAATTCGGCGTAACTTCCACGGGCTATACGACTCGTAAAAAAAAAAAACTTTACATACATGAATCGAAATATTCTGTCTACTGTAAGTATAGGATTTTTTTTTTCACGAATCGGATATGAGTTTCATGGTGGAAGTAGTTTAGTATGACGGGTAGAATCACCCCCTTGACGGATGCAGGTGTCTAAATCCCCACCCTGTACAAAAAAAGGACAATAATTACTGATTGAAGGAGTGACAACCCTGTTGAAATTGCGCGTGTACTAGTCATGTGAGCTACCTCGGGTGGATGCGGGCACTGTGGACGACTGAGCGGCCGCTTTCACCCGCTGCCACACTTCAGCGGCTATCGCTGATTATAATGTGACGTAAGGGAATATGCTGCCCACTCGATGTACCTACCCTTGACTCGAGTAGTCACTGATTAAGTACTCATAATGGAATTTCTATAAAAGTTCTCTAAGGAGTGCTGTGGTAGTTAATTGATTCCAGACTGTATCGAAATACGTATTTGCATTATGAAACGAAGTTTTCATTAGTAACATCTAAGTACGGCAAATTCAACGGGGACTTGTTTTATTTCTAATCAAGTTTGTGAATTTATACCTAATCCTATGCAATACGAATTCAGTTTTCATATATTCTGACAAAAACTTCAACAAAAGAAAGCTGAACTTTCAGTCATGTCAGACTTCGGGTAGAAGCGGGGCAATCTAGAGTATCGAACACCTGCTGTCCATTTTCGCCCGTCTCCCCTTCGCTTTGCGATTATCTACGACAAGATTTATATTAACCTTATCACTTTTCGTTCCTGATGTAATAGTTAGGATAGTTCCAAATTACGTTCTAGCTCACATTTTGGTCTAGCCATAATGTCTTGACAAACTCAGTGGAGTATCAGCACCAAACATCCCACTTTTATCTTACCCATTATACTGCCCTGCTAAACCGAAATGCGCTATCTCTGAGATACGCCCTTTTAGTTTTTACACCATTCTATAGCTATAACAATTACGCATCTAATGGAAGCCAAATACCGCTCTCTAACTTATAACAAAAAAAATCACTCCGAAGATTTTTGTATACTTTTTTTTTTTTTTTTGGTTGGGGTATCATCAAATGACTCCTCCCGCTCTGGGCGGAGCGAGAGGGAGTGTCAGACTTTTACTGAATAAAACCCACCCGTGTTCCTTCCGTTGCCTGTGTGCCGGGGCCGCGATATCCCTTTCAGACAAACCCGCAACCCGAGCAGGCGTTGGTCCTTCCGGACCCCGTCCGTTGGTGCTGACATCCCTTTGAGGCACGCGTGGAACACAACGCGCAGTCGACCCGGGCCTGGTCCTTATCGGACGGCGAGCTACCCATCGCTCACCGTCCGCAAGCCCGCGCCTACGGTGGACGGAAGTCAGCTCGTGACTCCCGACGCCCAGGGCGTCTCCTGCGGCGGCTAGGGGCGCGAGGGCGTGCAGCTTGAATCTCCTTCGCGCGCTCCGTCTCCTCCTTCGCGAGCATAACTATTTCGCAGAAGGAGGTGACGGCCTCCCATGCACTCTCGCTCCGGACCATGGCCTGAACCAGGGCCGGACGCGAGAGATCGCCGCCGTCGATCGCCTCCGTGAAGACACGGCGGTGCTCCGCCCAAGCCGGGCAGACCTCCACCGTATGCTCCACCGCGTCCTCCGGGCGATCCACACAATGGTGACACCCGGGCGTTTCCTCCCGCTTTATCCTGAACAGGAACCTCCCGAAACAACCGTGTCCGGTGAGGACCTGCGTCAGGCGGAAGGTGAGGACGCCGTAGCGCCTCTCTGTCCACTCCTCAAAGAGGGGACTTATCGCCACAATTGTGGCGTGCCCAGCGTTGGGTTGCGACAATCGCACTCTCCATGCCGCCATGAGATTCCGCCGGAGCTCTGTCCGCTGTGCCGCGATTTGTCGCGGCAGCGGAGTTATACCCCGGCGTTTCGCCTCCTCGCGCAACTCCCACATGTGCGAGATTTTTGTATCCTTATGTTTCCTTAAACAATTTATAAAAAGTCATTTTTCTCAAAACTTACTCCGGATTGAGATAGTGCCTTTTGGCTTAGCAGGGCAGTATACCCCAGCATCTTCTCTGGTGGACTCGATAGAACATGAAACTCAGGGCTTAGAAATTGGTAACGTTTTTAAGGGAAACTAATCATGAAAACCAAAACAAATTCCACTTTTTTGACAACCGCAACAAGTCGATGTCGAACTGTCACCACATCCAAAGTTGAACATGATTCCCTCGCACATCTAACTGAAGATAGTGATAAATATTCCATTCGATATTCCAGGGAGACTGCCTATCCGATGGACATAAAAAAACCTTCCCGTTTTCTGACGTCGACTTCCTTTGCGGGAACTTTCTTCGCGATGCGTGGTTCCGCTGAGTATTGAAAACAAACTGAGTCTCACTTTTGTAACGGTTTATTTATGTAGCTAAAGGATGTAACTAGGAGATTTTTGTTTTGTGGAGGTAAATATTTTATTTAACGTCTATAATAATTATACGAAAAGTGAAAATAGGTATCTGTGTCAGAACATCTTATAATAAAAATAGTACCTACAGTGTGATCATTGTTGAAGTGGACACCGAAACATAATCATTTTACATGAATACATACAATACATTCTGAAAAATAGGAATATTATTTGATGCAATAATTGTTTTCCTTTATTCTCATATTGCTGCGTTCATTTAGATTAACATGGTGTGCATTTATAAATGGCAAAATCAGTGAAACCTTAAATCTTAAAAAAAAACATTTATTGTCCGACCAGCGCAGCTTTGGTCAGCCAACCTAACAACTTTTCTAATACTTATTCCACATCTTGTTTAAAACCTCCTTTAACAGAAAATTCCAAATTTAAAAACATAAACGAGAAAAAAGAGGTTGTAAAATAAAGTCCTTAGAGCGAACGCGACGCTAAACACGGGGAACAAACGGGCGCTGTATTTTCCCGCGCTCCACCCGCCATCGCGCCCTGTCGCGCGGGAATTGGAGCGCGGACTCCGGTCTCGTAAGTCTTTGTGTGAAAATACGTACGCGGCCGGAGATGGGCGCGAATTTAGTTTTGAAGTTGCACTAATTAATTTATTTATGCTTTTGTGATGGATTTTTGAGCAATTGGTTTAATATTTCCCTCGTAATCTAGTATGTACGTCTTAGGAAATACTTAAATCATATTCGACGAAAACATTTTTAGTTCTACTACCTTTCGTTTTGGCATGAATAGTTTTCCCTGACCTGTTCAGACCCTGACAAAAGTGGATCCATTTGATAATTGAAAACCCGAGTTCTAAGCACTCAATAATTAACTATAATTCGCCAGCTAAACAGTTCTAATATTGGCAAACCCTCACAGAATCGCGGTCCACCAAAATAAACGTATCAACTTCATTAATTATTCATTGCGATTTGTATTCAACTATCTCTATACACAATTAGGCACAAAGCTTTTCCCTTATTTCTGAACGTGTGCTTTGCTTGCGATGAGAGGGGGCAACGGGGCGGGGAGGGAGGGTCGCGTAGCCATTAGCACGACGGCGTCGTCGGCGACCGTTCGCGGACAATATTAACTTTGCTATTGTTTTGACTCCTATTGCAACTTACTAAGGTTTAGTTCCCTTTGTTTGGAAGGTAGATATAAGTTGTCTAGGCGTGCATAATTTACGCGCGGCCGATAGACGGTCGCGATTGTTATTACGCGTGCGGATATTGGATTTGGCGGGAACGCAGCGCGCCGGTGGCGTTCTGTCGCAAGATAATGCCGGGGGCCACGCTCCGATGCTGCTCGACGAGTACTTTACAATCGACCCAGATGGGGCTTGCCAAATAAATTACCTACCAATAATTTTCTGAACGAAATTCATATAAAAACATACTGAATCATGGTCAGGAATAACATTGCAGTTGTGTCTTGTGCCCATTCGCCAGATGTTTCTTATTCATTATTTATGTTATCGGGATACGGATATTCGCACTAGTTACCGTAATTTTTTTTCGATGGATTATGTTTAATGACTGTTGATATAATTATAGGTCTTGTCATGGTTTGTGGTAAACAATCCATTCTGAGCTTTTATTAGTACCCGAGCGAAACCACAAAAACAGTTATGTCATCAATATAAATTATGGCGACAAGGAGACGATAAACCTTTAGATAACACAAATTCAACTTCTGTCTTTCGTATCTACTTTTGCTAATAGGTAGGTCAAGGTTAATGAGTTTGATTGTGGTCCTTATTTCCAAAGGTTAGGGCGATCAGTCTCCTTATCTAGATTACAATAACCACCATATAATGTCTACATCACAAGCTCATGTTACTGACTTCTGTTACTGCAGAATACAATGATAGTACAAGTGGTAGATAGGTTATATGCGTTCCGCAAGTGACACGTCAAAGTTGGCTAATTAGCCAAGTTTTCTTCATGTTGTCTCTTTTTCGCTCCGGATAATTACGACATGCCGTCCTGCTTCCACGTGTCTTCTAATAATGTGACATTGAGCCGTTTTTGAAGATCGAATGCTGAGTAGGTAACCTATCTACCTCTTTTTACTTATAATATTATTGGCAAAATAGTATATGCGTATCACGCTCCCTTTGCGTCGCACGACGCGACGCGCGACGGTGTCCCTCGAAACTAAGTGCGCTACAAAGGCTTAAACTTCGCTATGATGAATAAATAATAAGTATTGACAGCTTGCTAGCTGAACGACATGAAGGCAACGTAATTTATAAAAAAAAACTCACTACTCGAATAAAGGATCAAAGCTTCTCCACTCAAATTTTTCACTCTTTCACGACATTTCAAACTTTATAATACCTATCTAACGTAAAATTCAACAAACTCTTCAGATATCTTGAGTACCTAGCTATTACTTGCATAACGGAGTACCCAATCAATCTAATACTAATTTCAGTCCAGTCCTATCCTTGGCGGGGGTCTATAAAAGGCATACGATTGTGTTTGAGCGCGCTCGGGGGCTACCTAAGCGGGCATTAGCGAAGGACGCGTAGGTTATACAGACCGACCATCTCAACTAGACCCGTGATGTCCCATTCGCATCCACGCTTAGAAGTAGGAACACAGAGATCTACATAAATTGGTCATGCTACGTAATTTACGCGCGAGCGGTCACCGCCGGTGGTGATTACACTCGCTTGTTGGCGTATTGGTCGAACCTGGTAATCCGACCGTTTGCAAAATCTCGCCGTGTTACTCTACCCGCCCCATGTTTGAGGACATTTGCATTTGGTTAGCTTGGCAAATGTTTGGCCGGTTGGATCCAACGTCGTGGGTAAGTCATTAAGGTGGCGTGTGCATGTCGGGACGTTGACTACCGCCCGAGGGTGGAGACTGTTCGTGCTAGCCGACGACGGGTGCGTTAACTTAATTATATACCTAGCCTCCCCACGGCTCTGCCCGTCAATATATTTTATCTCACACTACGCGATCAAACTTAAAAATACCTCTCACGAATGATTGTGGAAAATATGATACCTATGTACTTATATTTTTCCAATTTTTATTTAAAACGAAAAATACACTGTTTGACCCACAGTGTTTTTATGTTACATGAATTCCTATATTCCTGGAATGCCAATATTTATTTTTATACTTGTGGAGTGCAGTGTTTTGTACTAGTGCAGTCGATATATAAATTTAATGACAGGGTTTACCACAGAGCTATTTAATCAAACTAAACATAGTTACGTGATGTTGAAATATAATTATTTACTTGGAAATTTTAATTTATGTACAATAGTTTAATGAACAAAATTGTTTGAGAGAGTGGAATCTATAAATTAGAGATTCATATTTAGGTAGTACCCTTTTTCTTTTGAGCAGTTTCGATAATGCAAAGTATATATTTTTGAACTCTTCGGGTATTTACGCTACTGCTCATTTACTATATAAGCTGGTATAAACGACCGGAGTCAGGTGGCACATCGCGTGTGCGACCGGCGGGGGACGCCGGTGGAGCGCGGCCTCAAAATCCACCCCCTATCCGCCTCGAAAACCTTTAGAGAAACGTGCAGGGACTTTCGGGTCGCGCGACCCGCGAAATTCCATTTAAAGATGTCGGGATAATTTAGCGCTGACGAGGCGGAGGCCAAATTGACGCGCCCCCGGGGCCGCCGTGTCGTCGCGCACTGTATCGATCACGCTTTTTTACAAGGATCACCTCGAGGGATGGCTCGAGTGCACGTAAACAACCCTCATCCATTTTCCCAAATGTCGCGACTGTCGAAATATCTTGGCTTGCAAAAATGTTCGTTTTGACCCCGGTCCCGCGTTGGGCGCCATTTAGTTGCGCCCCAAATGTACTAAGTTTCGGATAAATATTTAAGAAAATATATTTTACTTTTTTTAAATATCAAATACGAACTTTTCTTTGTGGGAGGTTTCTTAAGGGATTCGTCACACGCTTAAATATCGCTGTTGTTGTTATTGGCACCCACGTGGGACCAAGATAATATGATATTAAAATTACTCTGATTATAATACCGTGTGTAGGCGTGTTCTAGCTAGATGAACGAGGCTTCAATCAGACCATGCATTACATAAAACGGGCACGTCTTCATTGTCTCAGGGACTAGCGTCGCCCTGCAGAACTAAAGATTTATATTTTCTTCTTGATATTTTTATCACTTCCTCATTTGGTTTTATTTATAATTTGTTTATCACTATATCAAAAATTCCTTATGTTTATGTGATGTTTGTTTTCCTTGTGTTTATGTTGTTTTGTGTTTGTTCCTTGTGTTGTGTTCCTTGTTGTTTTGTTTCCTTGTGCGTTCCTTGTGTTTTCTTCTTTTTCAAAAACATAAAATTTGGTGATGCCGTTATTAAGCCACCTTTTACTTTAGGACTGCAAAATAAGCGTAAAGAAAACTACATTTCAAATCCATAAGGTGCTTAAAATTAAAATAATACTGTAGAAAAAAAAACCCGTTACTAAATTTTATACCTTGTAAAGAAATTTAAGAACATCTGCCCCAAAACACATTACTATTGTTCTACCTTTGTCAAGAGCATTTAATGCTCGAAAGAATATTTTGTTTGAAACGTATTCTTATTTAATCCTGTAACGTTATCATTTGTACCGAGTGAGACACCAGCTTCTATCTAAAAATCATTTAAACCATCTATCATCACTGAACTCAAACTATTATCAATTCTGCTCCGCTTAGCCATCACTAGAATTAAGAGGTATTTAAACAGTATCAATACCTACTTAAATTTATTCCCACTACGCACACGATCACACGCATAAATACTGAAAAGTGTTGACTACCCTCCAACGTCTATGCGGTTGGGCTAGGTTAGACAATCGATTTCTACCCTTCTGCATAAAACCTTGACACCTATGGATGCTCGATAAATATTGCCTTTCATTACTTCATGGAATTTATTATGGCAGTCCGGCTGTCGTTACTCAAGGACATCTTTTTCAAGATAAATATTTGGAGTAGTAGTTCGTTAAGCATTTTCAGATGTAAGTAGGTACATTCAAATTCAAACACCAGTAAAGGGTACTAATAAACTTCGGATTCATTCATCATTGTAAGTATGTGGAACTCAGCAATTGGTCTATCAAGATTCGCCGGACCATCGAAAGTATAAGACAATTCCCCAAAATCAGCAATTACTGTGAAAATAATAACGATTATTGAGTTCCCACGTGCCCGTCCGTTGGGAGGCGTGATTAACAGTTAATTGGGAGGGTCGAGGAGTACCCTCCAAAACATGTGGGTAGTCGTACTTATACGTAGAGTTTTTACGAGGCAATCTTACTCCGCGGTGCGTGGATGTTCTTTTTTACATCGCCGTAGGCGGCCGGGCACGCGACACAAAGACTAAGACGCAGAAACGTCACGTTGAAAGGAAAGACATTTATTTTTGGGATAAATAGATTTCTAGGAATTTCATACCTGCATCATTATAAATATTTGATGAAGAAATGAACTACCTACGAATGGTTATTTTCGAGGTAGAGTTGTAAGTTATTTCTAGACTTATAAAGCTCTTTTTGTCGTCTTCAGATATCGTAAAAATTAATCAGCAACCATTTGTGTCAATTGTGTGATACAATCCCATTTTCGGCGAATTCAAACTTTGTCTTCTATCAGCAATTGCTTTTTCACCAAACACGCAACTGGAAGTTGCAATGAATTTACCAGGCAATTTATTGCGCTCACAATTCACGGTCAAAATTAGATTCGCCCTGATAAACAAACTAAAACCCGCCAAGTTCCGAACACAGATCTACTCTGAAATACGAGATGCATAAACCGAATCATTAATTCCACTTCACCAACTAGGCACGTAAAAGAAAATCCAATTCCACCCTTACCCAGAAATTACAGCAAATAATCTTTGACGAGCATCGGTCGGGGGGTGAAAGGGAGGGTCGCGAGGGGTGTTTTAATTAGAGCGCGGACGCGGCATCGGGCCGCACCCGATGTCCTGCCTGACCGATACACAACTGTGTTTGTTCTGTGTACCTCTGTGTACGCTGTGTACTCCTTTGTCTTATGCCGCCTTTGTTTGGAGCCTAAAGCCTCTTAGAAGGCGCCTGCCAGAGACAAAACATGTGATACTACTGTGAAGCGTGTCTGCGGCCACTGGGCTAATGTTGCTTGTAATTAAGTGGGAATTTCTTGAGATGTTTAGCTGGCTTGGGGATTCTTTGTGTGCGAAAACTTTATCGGTAGTTTTGTATGTGCCTAGTTACACTAATTTATTTTTTGTAAACACTTTATTTCTTACAAAAAGTTGGCTATTACTGTATTATCGCTTCATTTACAACTAGCCACCCACCTCTACTTCACACGGTTTTACGAATTGACAAAAAACTAAATTTCTTTGATATAATATATCAAAGAAATTTAGTTTTTTGTCAATTGTAATGTAAGTTTAATAATTGACTAAAGCGACTTTAATATTGATATAGATGTGAGCTTGTTGTAAGTCAGATTTGCTCATAACATAAAGTATAATTTGGACAACTTTTAATCAATAAAAGAGCATACTCGAGTACTGACCACAAACTCAAACTCAAAGCATTTATTTCAATTAAACCACTTACAGGCTTTAAAATGTATAAATGAATTTAATCAATCTGCCTAGCCTTTTCCCAACTATATTGGGGTCGGCTTCCAGTCTAACCGGATGCAGCTGAATACCAGGATTTTATATGGAGCGACTGCCTATCTGACCTCCACAACCCAGTAACTGGGTGATACGATACCGCTTGGTAAGACTGGTGTCAGACTTTCGGGCTTCTGACTACTCGTAACGACTGTCAAAGATCCACGAATGACAGCCGAGACCAACGGCTTAACGTGCTTTCCGAGGCACGGAGGAGTCTCGGTATGTAAAGATGGTCACCCATCCACTGACCAACCCCGGCAAGCGTAGCTTAACCTGATGGATCGACCAGTGCGGCTGTTGTTGCTTAGCCACGAGCTCCTCCAAAATGTATAAATGAATTCTTAAACATAATATAATCAAATAAATAAATAAATCATCATCAAAGTTCTACTGCAAATAAGTCTTTTTCTTAGTACCCGGTACAGTAGTGAGTAGACTAACGTGGTATCTACATTTTATGGCGGCGCCCATCTTAAATATGCTTTCAGATAAAACACATTGGGCGACGAAGGGCCCATATGTTAAGGCGAGGCCTAACGCATAGACTAATGTGGTGTCTGCAGTACCTATGGAGAAGAACGGGCAAGATACTGCATGGAAACTCTTTTAAATTACCCAGTCCGACGCACCCTGGACACTCAGCCCCGCGAGTATTGCTGACTGGGTTATAATTTTACCGAAGCACACAGTAGTTAGGTAAATATATTATTTACGGTACCTGGGCGACCGAGCTCTGCTCTGGTGAAAATAGAGAATGCTCATTTAATAATATGTATAAGAAAGTTCATACTAATTACATTTAGATTATACTCGTACATTCTAATTCTATGCTGCCATGATAGTTGGTAGGTACTTACTAATTCCATGCCGACATGATAGTAGGTACTTACTAATTCCAAGCTGCTATGTGATTATTCTAAAGAAGCCATCTTGTTCTAAACGTTGGGCGACCGAGCTCTGCTCTAGTGAAAATACGGAGAAAACTAATTTTCCCAGATGTGAGACCCAGCTAGATTGATATTTCGCCCCCGTAAACCCCTATATTGCAAATTTCATCGAAATCGTTAGAGCCGTTTTCGTGAACGTGATTACAAATATATATACGTATAATATACAAATATTGCTCGTTTAATAGGACAATATATCCCATTATAATTATCACATTACTACCTAAGGTCTATTTAAATCCTTGTTTCCAATTGATGTTATTTTCACTTAAACAAACATCAAATTTATGCATGTGTAAATAAAGTTTATTTTAGACTGACTAGTACTGTTGAAAAAGTCATAAAAAAATATGAAGCTTTAGAGGAAACTGAATCTTATATGTAGGTACTACAGTTGTTTTTCCTAAAACTCGTGTTTGTTTACAAGTTTGGCAAATAAATTGCGAACGCAGATTAAGTGTCGCCGAAGAAAAGAAAAAAAGTAGTTTCGCTTTCAGGTTCCATGTATGGTATTCATTTCGCCCTCAAAAACGTAATGACCTAAATTCGACGCTTGTTTTCCTCAGAATATTTCGCTAACCAGAACCAATGGTTTTCGGATACCGGTGTTCCATATTGCGTTATCTTGCCGGCCTATTTACTGAGTATACTCGCGATGTAAGAAAACATAGAAGACCAACTTCTTAGAAATCTCTAGAAAATGGAGTTAGTTTTCAAGCGGTCGAAGGTGGCTGAAAGAAAGGGTTGCCACCTAATAAACTGCGATCACCGATCACATCAATCATCGAGGAAAACATCATGAGGAAACCGGCATGCCTCCTGCTGGGGTTGCGGGTCTGTCCGAAAGGGATATCGCGGCCCCAGCACATAGGCAACGGAAGGAACACGGGTGGGTTTTAGTCAGTAAAAGTCTGACACTCCCTCTCGCTCTGCCCAGAGCGGGAGGAGTCATTTGATGATTTCCCACACACAAAAAAAAAAAAAAAAAAAGGAAACCGGCATGCCTCTTAAATATTCGAAGTGAACGACGGCATTATTTTGATGGAACTTACGGGCATAGGTCTCCCTTGTTGCTTCGTTTTTAGGGTTCCGTAGTAAACAAGGAACCCTTATAATTTAGCCATGTCCGTCTGTCCGTCTGTCCGCGGCTTAGCTCATAAACTCTTTGTACTACTCGAAGAATGCTGTCATTTGGGTTTAAGTATAAAATTAATAATATTTCATAGGTTACCTAAACGTTTTAGGTATTCTATACATTGCCTAGGTAATGTATAAAATACCGGATTATACAGATTGCCGGTAACATATATAACAAAATTAAAAGGAAAACTGACAGCTAAGTAGGCTTTACAAGTTAACGACTAATAATCGACCAACTTACATTTGCGGTAAAAATCATGTTC
The DNA here is from genome assembly GCA_916701695.1 of Agrochola macilenta. Taxonomy (NCBI): domain Eukaryota; kingdom Metazoa; phylum Arthropoda; class Insecta; order Lepidoptera; family Noctuidae; genus Agrochola; species Agrochola macilenta. Next base: position 5,793,400 of record OU753570.1, on the reverse strand, counting down.
CCATAGATTCCGTATGGGAGAACATTTTTTCAACTACAAAGTTAAGTTTGTTCTTGCGATAAATTAATCCCAACTACGGAACCCTTCATTGTCCGTGGTTCGACACGCACTTGGCCGGTTTTTTGAAAATTATTTCTACCGACTATCCTAACAACTAAGTTTTTATTGGTCCTTCTGCTTCAATCTGTGTGGTACACGATGTACCGTATATTATGGCTCAGTGCCGTCAGCTGTGAGCCGGTGCACTGCCAGCGACCCCCCTCCCCCCTCTTCCTCGGAGCCGTCCATTCCTCAAGCTCCACGGAGCGTCACTAAGGGAGCGCTCCAAGGCGTGCTCCAACCGATGGCTACACTGTCGGTAAACATTTTCGGCAAGCGTAAACTTTTTAATTAATTCTCGTTAAAGGTGGTCCCGATGCCTTTGCGCCGAATTTTTACTCGACTACGAGAGGCGGCTGAAAAGTTTTATATTACCGGCCAGTACTAACAAGGTTTCTCAACTATCCAATCGATTCTCATATCTTGATTTCAAAAATGAGAATGTAAATTTCAGTGATACTATCTCCGAGATTACGATTTATACGAGAGGTGTCCACTTTGATCATTGGTCCTTTTACTATCAATACAGAATGTAAAGTAGGCTTTAAGAAACGTAAATAATCTATAAGATAAATCGGACAACCCGTGAATTCGTTAATTAAGGTTTCACAGTTATCAATCACGAAAACCCGTTTTCCTAATACGGTGACTATAACGCAACTTCCAGCAGTGATCTAGCCTAGTTGTGTGACTTTTCGGATTCATGTGCGTATTGTATAAAATTATCACTTGCTTCAAAAACGGTGAAGGCAAACATCGTGAGGAAACAGGCATGCCTGAGAGATTTCTCGAAGGCATGTGAAGCCAAGTCAGAGGCCAACTCTGAGACCAGGTTAGTCACTAAACACATGAAAAATAAAGAAGAACGCACTTTGAGGCTCCATGCAATTGTTACCTACTTACTTTCTTTTTGAAAAGCAACTCATACTGAGATAAATGTATTTGGTATAACAATTACCTAATGGTGTAGAGTATAGCAGAGAACCATCGAATTGAGCTTAAATTAAAAACCCGCTGAAATGTCCAGAACATTTTCAACCGTTTTTTTTTTTGTCAACTTGCAAATGACATCTTTGAACCCTTTTGGATATGATATTACAAAACAGGATATTTCAAAAGAGTAGCGAATATTTTTATTGAAAAACATTTTAAGTGTTAAAAACATTGAATTTGTATAGCGTGTTCTGGGAAATTATCAGCGCCCTTGGAAAAGTCTCAGTCTTTCAAGAGTTTTTTTAGTTTGTCCCGTAATTTTGCATGTAATTGTATGTTACAATACCCTACCTACTTATTACCTAACCCTCTACACTCTAACTACACAAGCCGAATACAAAAACCGTTCAATACTCGTGTATTCAACTTGAATACATTTGAGCTCCATTTGCCTAACCCTCCCCGTGCGACCCGTTTAAAGATTCACAGCACCGCGGGCGTGGGGTCCTTTCGACCGCTTTGAAGATATTCACCTTCATTAACGCGGGTCCGAAAGACCCGCGGGGCCGGCCTTGATTCTCACAGTTTAATTCGGGAGTTACTCGTCTAAAGTCCTTTAGTTTTGATGTCGCTAGTCGCTACTGGCTATCGTTATTAAGTCGGTTTGAGTTATATTTCTGTTTTGGAGGCTAAAATATACCTAGACATCACTATTGGTGTTTATTTGGCCCCAAACAGCTTATTTACCTTTATAGGTATCTGTGTTATGACTGTAGGTATGTATCATAAAACAAATCAACTATTCGTCTTAGAAAACTGTCAAAACGGAAAGTTTTTCTACACTGCCGTGTCTATAATATTACGGACGACGGTAAAACTAGCAAGCGCATATTTTTTTTGCTTAAAACAGCCTAACTGTTCATTCGGCGTAGGTAGATGATTAAAAAGCCGCGTGAGGAAATACAATGCCGCAGTCAATTCTACTTTGCATGGTCTCTGCTATTCAGGATTCCCTTTTTTCCATTTATTTCCAAGCCAATAGTAATAATTATATTCTTAACACAGTTGTAGTTATCACTAATAAATCATGATTATTCGTAAATTACACTCATCTACCTAAAGCCTATTTTCCCAACTCTGTTGGGGTTGGCTTCCAGTCTTGCTAGATGCAGCTGAATATTACATAGTTTACTTATAGTATGGGGTTAACAACACTACACTATAAATTCAAAACATCTAAACATCACAACACTAGTTACTCTAACATCTCAATCCAGCATCACATCGCTGACGCAGCACCCCACATTTGTATCAAGTGGGCAAATAAAGAAGGAAACAAGTTAGATGGAGTGGAGCCGGACCGCGTTCGCGACTAATTAACCCTCCCACGGAGGGTGGCAGCGGGTAGGGGGTTAAAAAATATGCGGCGCCATGGGACGACGCGACGCCTCCAAGAATTTCCACTTTCAGGCTGCAGCTGGGTTTGTGATGTTCAAGCTTTGTTTGTAATTGTTGTACTAGGAATTATGGCTTTAGAGTTACGGGGAATTGAAAAGGTGAAAGGGGTTTTTGAGGTAAATAAAGAGTTTATTGGTTTTTCAAGATCCTCTAGTGTGGTTTTGCTGTTTTATGTTTTTCCATTGCTTTTTCACAAACAAATACCAAAAATTCCAAAAAGAGATTGCTTGTAATCAGTATGAAGGACCATTTTTTATAGTAAATTTTGCCATCGTTTAAAAATTTGTAGATTGGAATTCGAAATGGTTACAACTAACAGGCACCCGTGAATAAAAAAGGCAGAAGGTATTTTAAAAAAATCCCGCAAAATATACCTATTATTATTAAAGACAGCTTTCTAAGAAAGTAGTAAGTGAAGCGAGTGCAAAAGTCCGGAGCGAGACAAGGGAGGGGGCTACACGAGTAGACTCAGACGTCCTCTCGGAGGGAAGCAAGGTCGAGAGCACGAAGGGAAAGGCCCGGGAAAATTTGCGCTCGGGAAAATTTTGACATCGTTATTTGAATATTTATAATGAGGTGTTATACAGTCTTGTCGAATTCGATTAAGTTTAAAGTCTTTTACTGTTCTCATCTACTTGATTAGCATTAGTTAAAAGATCAACTAAAACTGCCGCAGCGGACTTGTTCTACAGCTTATGGTATCCAGGTCAAAGCTAGCTACCAGGAGGCTTTAAAAACATCTTCAAGACCTCAGATTAAAATATAAATGAAATATAATCTGCCTACTGCTTCTGCTAGCGCTTCTACTGAGCATGAGGTCCAGGTGCGATTCCCAGGTTGGGCAAAGTGTTATTGGGTTTTCCATCTGGAATTTCTCAGTAGCACCCTGAAGTCTGTATTTGTGCCAGGTTGATGGCAATAGGCTCGCCCCCTATTACATGGGACTTAACATAACTGACGAAATGTGGGTGTACTATAGGTACACCTCTGCCTGACCATTCGGGGATTACAGGCGTAATGTTCTGTTATAATCTGCCTATAATTTGTTTTTTTCCCACTTTTGGGACTCAGGCTTCATATGTTTGAGGAAACGGGCAATACCAGAAGGCCAATACTCGTACTTAAAAACATTAAAATTCAAGTCGCAATCTAATCTCAGCGACAAATAATGTCCAAAATATAATTACGTAAATTGATTATATTTTTGACAGATTGAAACTGAGAGTAGAATGCGAGTATTCTTAAAAATACAGGAATTGCCCCTCTGGTCTCAAATTGCATAAAAATTACATAAAGTTAAAGTCAAATCATTTATTTCAAATAGGCACACAAAAGGCTCTTTTGAAGGTCAAAATTTACAAGAAAATGGAATGATTCCAGTCGGTATTCCAAAAGGAAGTTTTGTATGGAGAAGAATAGGCAAGAAACTCCACCGTTACTCTTTTAAAATGTGTTTACAATATTTTGTATACATTAATTATATAATTATATGTGAAGACGATGCATCTAGAATAAGATTACTATACCATAATAATTATACTCGTACTACGTAAAAATAATTAATTAAAATCAACGCAAAGAAATAAATATCAAAATGTATGAACTCTATAAGGGTCGATTTTTCCAATGCTATATATCTTTATCCGAGGAATTATTTTGAATTTCTGACAGTTTTTCCATACAAAAACTGTCAGACGTCGATTTAATTCCACTGATAAAAGATATCTGACGTTGCAAAAATCTGTCCTAAATATCACAAAATTACTACACTAATTGTTCCACCGGGCGCAGCTTTCATCTCAGGAAGGGTACAATTAATGCACGTGCTTGGTCCGTCCACGGGCTATTTATAGACTACACGTGCCGCGAAGACCGGGCCCAATATTTATAGCCAGAGGCTAAGTTGTGTGTTCGAAACGTGGCCGATGGTCAGCGCGGGAAATGTGGTCACGTTGCTAGGTTACGGCGAAAGTATCTAGTATCAATATTGGTGAACTAATTACATGTAAAGTTCGATTATATTCGTGGGTAGCTCCGCTCGTTAGTTTGTTTGAGTTTTCTGTAAAAAAAACTTCTATATCAACTCACAACGATCACCACGAGAAGGGTCGGGGTATGATATTAGTTTCACTTGTCACAATTCAGAAGCTGCTGTGAAATTACATATATTTCTAGTGAAAATACTCAAAATAAAATTCCGTCAGCGATCACGATGATAGAAAAGTCAAATATGTATTGTATTGACATAAGCTACCGAGACTCCTCCGTGCCTCGGAAAGCACGTTAAGCGTTGGGCCCGGCTGTCATTCGACCTTCGACAGTCGTTACGGGACGTCATAAGCCCGACAATCTGACAACCAGTCTTACCAAGGGGTATCGTATTACCCAGTTACTGGGTTGTGGAGATCAAATAGGCAGTCCCTCCATGTAAAATACTGGTATTCAGCTGCATCCGTTTAGACTGGAAGCTGATCCCAGCATAGTTAGGAAAAGGCTAGGCAGGTTGAATCCTGTGGAAAGTCGTGATAGAAAAACGAATCGGTTTGAAAGCGCGAAAGACTTCTCGAGGCCCTAAGGCACCGAAAGGACTTTCGACTACGAAAACAACTACCTTGATATACATACATAGGTACCCAATACATAGGTTCGGACTGTGTATCGTTATCAATACACAGTTGAATGCGTCTGCCCATTCCCCTGATATAATCAGTCTCCGATTCGCCTCTTAGGACAATACAATTCATTTCCCCCCTTTCTCCCACTGACGGGGTAGTCCGTAACTTACGGGGGATAATCTGAAAATGATCCGCTGACAAGTATCTTAATAAGTACAGTACAAATATTTTCTTAATGTACCTCGGCAAACTTCGTGTTTCGTCAGTCGTCGGATTTCTATCAGTTGCCCTTTGCACTTGGTGCTTGTACGTATTGACTCCTATTACCGCTGCGCCCGCGTTGCCGTCAACCATAACAGGGATGATGACAAAAAAAAAAATTACCGTTTTTGAGATTATAAAAACATATTGGACACGTATTTTTTTTCTTTTTTTACGTAATCTAAAGATTACGGCGATAAATTGAGGTAAAATGTGCCATCACGTCACGAGTATGTAGATTTTATACGTACTAGTGACGTAGCGACCCCCACTCTCCAACTTAAAATGCGTTTTATCTAAATAATTTCTTATTAATATGATAAAGCAAAAAATACGTGTCTAATATTTTTTTATTATCTGACTGACGTACTAATTAGTTTTTTTTTTTAACCCAGGCATCATCCCTATTACCAAGTGTAAAGGGCAACTGATAGAAATCCGACGACTGACGAAACACGAAGTTTGCCGAGAGACATAAGTAAATAGTTGTACTGTACTTCATTTTTTCTAGTGGCAGTATCAAATTGTTTTGTAACAGAGCAAAGGGACGGAGTCTTTAGGCTGCCTGTCCACTGGAGCGGAGAGGAGAGGAGCGGAGTAGCGGTGTGCCAATATTAACCATTAGAATTGCATAAAACCTCCGCTCCGCTTCAGTGGACAGGGATTTGCGAAATAGTTAATTCATACAAAACCGGGAAGCGGAGCGGGGAAACGGAGCGGAGAAGCGGAGAGGGGAAGCGGAGCGGCGAAACGGAGCGGAGAAGTGGAGCGGGGCACCGGAGCGGGGAATTATTACTCGTCGCGTGAACTCGGTCTAGTTCCGCACAGTCCGCAACACCGCTCCGCTACCTCGCTCCGCACAGTCCGTTACTCCGCTCCACTACCTTGCTCCGCATCAATGGACAGACACTGTCCGCAACTCCGCTCGACTCCGCTGCCATTCTTCTCTCCACTGCCTCGCTCCGCTTCAATGGACAGGCAGCCTTATTGTTGGCAAATTATACCCAACTAACTTGTGTCCGCGACTTCGTCCCTGTGAAAAAACATAGCCGTCCCTTAGGGATTATGTAGTTTAAACAGTAGGGAAAGAATTTTCGGATTCAGTAGTTCCGAATATTACCCTCTCCATACAAACTCTCAAATTTTACCTCTTTATAATATTAATAAATAAGTATAGATAATATTGTAGATAACAATTAGTGACAATACATTCTCAGTTTGCTAGCAGGGTTATTGAAGGACCATTATCATTTGTTTAATTTAAAAAGAAAAGAAGCATAACCTTAGCTGTGGGAATGATACCAAGCTGCAAAAGATCAGTTGATTTATATTAACGTTTGAAGGAGTTGTAAATCTTTAAAACAATTTGTAATCGCAGTTTTTATTTGCAGGGTTTTTTAATGCCTACCATAGCTAGGGTTGGCAACCCTAGGATATTATATAGTATCCACTATCCTGCCTTATTAGAGGGATAAATGTGAAACGTAAAAAAAAAATTGTAGGCGAAACTACTATATTTTCATTTCAATACAAAATGACGAGATGTGTGTGTTATTATTAGATAACGAGACATTTTTTTAAAACCGTCAATATCGGCTCAAAGTAGCAACAAACATGCATTTAAAAAATGAAATATTTTTGAAACAACCTAGGTAGGTGCAATTAATATTTTTATTATTTTTTCTCCGACTAATAGTAGTTTAGACGCCATTGCTTGTAAAAATTATATATTTGATGTAAAAAAAGTTGGCAACCCTAACCATAGCCTACGTAGTAAACTAACATCCCTTCAAATGACAACTGCCGTACCACGGCAGCTGTCAAAATTATAGTCAACTGACACTTGCCGTGCTACGGCAGGTTGATTATGGTCACACTATATTGCGATTATCTATGAAACTAAGCGTCCTATCTCTATCGTTCTTGTGGTATTGTGAGCATGAAAGACAGAGCTAGCAATAAAACATGACATGCTATCAACATTTTAAGCATTAAAACGAATGTATGGCACTCGGAAGTTACTTCCGAATGTTGCAAACAAAATGGCGGCAATTCGCAAATGTTGCGAATTAATATTTTTATATTTTATTTCTCAAATAAATCATAAAAATAGAACTAGAACTGCTTTCAATAGGGAGGTAATTTAATGTAGTTTTTATTAAAATTTATAAATAATTATGAAACAAAAAGTTTATTTGTTTATAAAAAAAAATTGTGAGTCGGAACTATCGTGGTCAAGTGGTTTTTCTTTGTGATGTTAAGTGGTAATATTTAATCTAGTTGAACGTTTAAGCGTTTGTAACACTTAAATAATCCCACAAACTTGCAACTTATCTCTCAACATAAACAACTTTGACATGTTTACAATAATTACAGAGCGTTGAGTGAGTCGGGTTGGCGCCGCGAAATTCTATGATGCGTTTCAATTCGTTATTTGAACATATAATAATAACTTTCCAATAAGAATTATTGTTCTTTCTTATTGGAAAGTTAATAATCTTCGTAGAAAAATGATTTTATAATGTAAAAATATGCAGAAATTTGGTATTTATGTTCTTGAATGAGAAAAATGGGTGAAAATAACAAAACTTTTTTTTAGTGTAAACAGACTCGTTTTATTGTAAAACACATTCTTATAAGTCTTATAAGATCCAATTGGAAATATTGTACAGATTACGAAACAGTTATTGTTTTATATGGGTTTCATAGTAAAATAGCGAGAAATCGGGGTTTTATCGCAAGCAAACCCAAAAGGGGCGGGGCCACGTCAAGGTCACGATCAGAGTTTTTTTGAAATGCGTTTTGACAGTTGACAGTCGAAGGGTTATGTGATTAGTTTATCAAGCATGACAGGCATTATTGAATGACCTTTTAAAATTAATTGACACATCACGTGTAAAGACAAAGAAAAAAAAAAAGGAAATGAATCAACCTCCTTGTTGATGGCACCTTCTTTACATAACCACCATTATTACATCAAACCTGTTTTCCTCAAAGGGTTAGGCAGAGGTGTACCATGACCATCATCACCTGCTTCATTATTAAAGCTTTCGCCAGCGGCTCCTCCCGCGTGATACATCTTTATAAATTACTAGCTGCCCCCCGCAATTTTACCCGCATTAGTCTTGATCCCGAAATAATATCGGGATAAAAAGTATCTCATATCCTAACCCAGGTCATGGTCTATCGATGTGCCCAAATTTCAACCAAATCCGTTCAGCCGTTTTAGCGTGAAAGCGCAACAAACAAACAAACTCACTTCCGCATTTTAGTTTTGATAGCCAATGTTACTCAGTGATAGTATAGCATTCTACTAGTGAAAGAGTTTTCAAAATCGGTTCAGTATTATGAGTTTATTCATTACAAAATAAAACTGAAGAAAAACTCAAAAAGGATTAAAATATTAGAATATCCATCTTGAGATACTTAGCACGCGTTACGCGACGTAGTAAAACGTAGAGGTAATGTTTTTACGAGGCGGACGCAGCCCGTATAAAAAAATTCACCGGCTACGAGGAAAAATATAAATATATGGAGTAGCAGCGCGGTGACATCGTGGGAATTAACTAGTGTTTTTTTTGCGCAAACATTGATCGTATTGGTATTGGTCCTTGGAACCCTGTTTGTGTATACTGTATAATGTTGTTTTTTTTTATGTCATATATGTGTACAAGTATTTTGCTGTAAATTAAGTATTATTGGTCTAGTGGTTGCAAGTGCTACTGCTGAGAAGGAGGTCCTGGGCTCGATTCCCAAGTCAGGCAAAGTGTTATTGGGTAGTTCATCAGGAATTTGTCAGTAGCAGCCCGGAGTCTGGATTTGTGCACGGTTGATGGCAATAGGCTCGTCTGCTATTACATAACTGGCGAAATGTGGGTACATCTCAGCACAGCCCTTTGGGGAAATAGACGTAATGTTATTTTATGTAATTCAGTACAGTACGTCTTGTTTATTAATACTCTGGTGCTTACTAGGATACAGTTGTAGTCACAAAATTTTATGTTACGATGAGCCGACGAGAACCAGTCAGTTATGTAAAACAAAACGGTTACACGTGCCGGACTCAAAATGCGTTGGAAATAAATAAACTTTCTGAGTTTTTCTTGGATGTTACTGACATCGGTAAAGGAAAAACATCGTAAGTAAACCTGGACTTATAGTTAACTAGCTGCGCTCGCGGTTTCACCCGCATAAGACTCAATCCCGTGGGCATATCGGGATAAAAAGTATAATATATACTAATCCAGGTTATAGTCTACCCATGTGCCACATTTGATCCAATTCTATTCAGCCGTTTTAGCGTGAAAGCATAACAAACGAAACTCACTTTCACGTTTATAATTATTAGTTTGGATGTAAGTCTGAAATCTCCAACCCGTCTTGCTCGTGCCTCCTGTGTATCAGAAGAGGCTAACTACAATAATAAGCTGGTGTGTACATTATTATTTTAGTTATATTTTATATTTAGGTATATTTTCCGCAAATCATGGTATGTTTATGATCTTTATCTATAGCTAGCATAAACACAATCAGACTATAGTGCTCCCACTCCTGCGGCACAGGCCTCCTCGGCGAGGACTGGGCCATAATCCACCTCGCTGCCCAGTCCGTGTTCGTAGATGTCACATGTCTTCGAATTTTTGGTCCTAGGACACGCCGGTTTCCTTCACCGTTTTGAGCCGCTTTAGCTAGATAGGACCATAATAGGGATGATGCCTAGGTAAAAAAAAAAAAAACGAATTAGTCCGTCAGTCAGATAATAAAAAGATATTAGACACGTATTTTTTGCTTTATCATATTAATAAAAAAATACTTAGATAAAACGCATTTTAAGTCGGGGAATGGGGGTCTTTACGTCACAAGTAAGTATAAAATCTACATACTCGTGACGTCATGGCACATTTTACTTCAACGTATCGCCGTAATCTTTAGATTACGTAAAAAAATAAAAAATACGTGTCCAATATTTTTTATAATCTCAAAGACGGACCAAAAAAAAATTTTTAGTCATCATCCCTATTCAAAACACCTATACCCAACGCCTATAGAGCGTAGTATCGCCTGCGACCAGACATTCGTCTGTTTACGTTAAACAACAGTAGGTACGTAGGCACTATTTCGTAGGGACTGGGAACCCTTTTTTAAGTGCGCCTCGTTCGATTTACGATCGCGTTTACGATTATGTCAAGCTTTGTTAACACGCTCTGCAGGTGCGCCCCATTCGACAGATTAGTTTTAATCCTACTACACTTTTTTACGTAGGTATATAAGTAGGCGTAAATTCGTATGGAGCTTTAAAAAAAACGGAAAAAAAAAATTACATGCATACACTCACTCCTTGTTCCCATGGGGTTACGGAGCATTTGACGAAAGTTGTGATTTGTAAATTAAAATTCAAAATATTTTATATAACATAAACCTAAATGGGCAGTTATGAAACGTCAAAGCGTTGAAGCTAGGTGCACGGTTCCAATTGATCGTTTCCTATGGAGAAGAGCCGGCAAGAAACTCCACGGTTACTCTTTTAAAAATAATTGGCTTTTACAATATTTTCAAATAACAGTATTAATAGGTATGGAAGACAGTGTAGGTCTTTCAACAAGTACCAGGTACTTAACAAAATAGAAGATGGTCAATTCATCTATACGTACAGTCCACTAAGCCTACTGCATTCTCACATTCACAAAATAGAAAATAATCTATATAAAATGTAAAACAATAAAATAAAAATAAAAACCAATTTTAAACGAAATGACATGATTGCAACTGTAACAACTCTGAATAATTATCATGTACACAAAAGCCGCATAAAAAGTGTTGAAATTAAATTGTAGGTATATAATGTCAAATATTAGGAAGATTAGTAAAAAAATATTCATCATTTCAGCCGAAAGACGTCCATTGATGGACATAGGCCTCCCCCAAGCACCGCCCCTTCGACCGGTTCTGTGCTTCCCGCATCCAGCGGATTCCTGCGGCCTTCACAAGATCATCGGTCCACCCGAGGCCTTTCAACGCTACGTCTTCCGGTACGCGGTCGCCACTCCAGAACCTTTCGGCCCCATCGGCCATCTGTTCTGCGAGCAATGTGCCCTGCCGATTCCCACTGAAATTTGGCCATTCTTCGGGCAATGTCTGTTCCCTGGTTCTCCTGCGGATCTCCTCATTTCTGAATCGATCACGTAGGAAAACTCCACTTGAGTTTGACCCTTTTAATAAGGCCCATTGTGAGCGACCGAAAGTGAAAAAAACATTATTTACTTAGAGGTATTAAAAAGTACATTTTATAATAGACTTCCCTAATTTCTGCGCAATTTTTTAAGAGTCATAGGATTCCTGTTTGGTCCAGGTTACACTAGACTAGATTCTTGAAAAACAACCGTGTGTGCGGATTAAATTAAATTAGAAATGTCTGGTACTGCATCGTGTACAGCTATTAGAAATGTCTGGTACTGCATCGTGTACAGCTATTAGAAATGTCTGGTACTGCATCGTGTACAGCTATTAGAAATGTCTGGTACTGCATCGTGTACAGCTATTAGAAATGTCTGGTACTGCATCGTGTACAGCTGTACAATTCGAAGGATTTTGAAAGAAATTTCTAATCCATTGCTTCATATGTTTGTAAAATTCGTCTGCTCGACAAATAACGCAGTTAATATTGTCGAATTGTCAAGATGAAAGGCATTGTAATTGTTACTGTGTGCCGCAATTATATATATTATATTAATTTAATATAAAGAGGTTGAGTATAGGAATTTACATAACACCAACTATCAAAAGGCATAACAACGCTGTACAAAAATGGCTCTTAATTCCGAGCAACCTTCAACAGAAAATAAATAAAACCGCAACTCCAGTTGCGTGACCTTCTCGCGGAGCTTTACCGGCCGGAAGCTTGCCCACCGGCTGCGCGGGCGCAGCGGACCGCGGGGTGACACGCAGTGGCCGCGGCGGCAAGGGGGGGAAGGATGTGGTCACGCACATTCGCGGGAGATCGTATCACGGCCCCAGGGAGCACGCGAGCCCGCGGAGAAACCGCCGCGTAGTAGTGACGACCAGCGAGGCATCGATAGATTGATTTCCATCATAAAATTTAGAAGGTTTTAAGAAAATAGTCTTGGTTTGTGTAATAACTATGTCGCTACGATTGCTACGGCGCTAGCTACGCATATGCTACGCGTGTGCTACGACTTTGCTACGCCTCTAAAATAAGTTTACCGCTCTCGCTGCGCGTTGATTACGCATAATTATACTACTTCATCTACATATTATAATTTTTTATATATAAATGAATACATAAGAATAATCAGCGTTTTAAAATCAGATCTTGTCTAATTTTTCAAGGTCCCGTGACCGTGACGTTCCATGAACAATCGCTTCCTCAACATTTAAATATCTATCTCCTAATTCCGATCGTATCTAGTTTTTTTAATATTTTTATTTATTTTGACGTGTAAAAGTGTTTTTACAACCAACTGACGGAAATAAAACATAATTTATTATTTATCCTTATTCATCGATATCGATATGTCCTACATCACTAGCGGATGCGGCGCGCGCGCATGGGAGGCACGTCGCCTCCCGCGAGTGCCGCGAAGTACCGCCGACACCGGCGCGGTACAGCCATCGGTCATTGCGATGCCACCTGGCAACCGACTCATGAATCGACTGCTAAACTTGATGAGGAAGAAAATTACGGTACAAGATACTGAGTGGCTTTAAAGTATTGGCATTCAGACATAACTTAGGAAAATGAAATTATGTTTTTTTTAAGCAAGTAGATCTTTCTTGACTGGTAGAGAATGCCTAAGGCATTAAGTTCGCTTTTGTACCTAATTGTGTGCGTGAAGTTGAAATAAATAAATAATTATTTTAAGACAGTTTCACATGTAATTGTGTTGGTCAATATTTTATAACTAGATGGCGCCGGCATCGGCATTTCCCAGCTGACTGATCCCTGAGAAGAAATGCCGAAACAAACGCGAGGAAGGGAAAATCTTCATCAAGTTCTTTTCCATAAAATAATGATTTATGGTAAACCATAGCCGATCCTTGAATTATATAAAATAAAGTATATGCTTTTGTCAACTTTCGTCTAGGTCCAAATCAAATCAAATCTTTTTATTGTGGCCATAGGTTATACAAACAGATGTTAGGTAAATTACAGTTCCATTAAGTCCTGCCTAATAGGCATACAATAATTATGTCAACATGCAGTATAAAAAATTCTTATGTATCATTGAAAAAGCAAATCTTACAAAATAACAATTAGGTGTATGGTGACAGACAGTAGGTACTATTTATTAAGAAAATCTTGGAAAAAAAGCATACCAATACTTCTCCCCTTCTCTCTTTCTCCTCTTCTCTTCTCTTCTTTCTTTACTCTTACTTATCAATGTTGTAATTGACAAAAAAAAAATTACGAAGCGTTATATGTGCGTCTCCAGGACGAGAAGTTGTCAATGTCCTTTTCCAAGTCCCAGGCTACCAATCTGATAAGTTCAGTGGTTTAGGGGTGAAAGGTTACAAGCAGTCAGAGTAACCTTCGAATTTATAATATTAGTATGGATGCATAAATATATTGGATCCATCTCAGAATACCAGATTCTCAAAACTAGGTTCCGCCAGCAACTTCGCCCGCGTGATATTTTTATAAATTATAGCCTATGTTACTCAGTGATAATATAGCATTCTACTGGTGAAAGAATTTAAAAAATCGGTTCAGTAGTTTTTGAGTTTATTTATTACAAACAAAACACAAATATTTTCTCTTTATAATATTTGTTTAGATTACATAATGTATCCCTTTTTATTTTATTTTTTTGAGAGTGGGAGATCATCAAATGACTGCTCCCGGTCTGGGCGGAGCGAGAGGGCGTGCCAGACTTTTACTGACTAAAACCCACCCGTGTTCCTTCCGTTGCCTTAGTGCCGGGGCCGCGATATCCCTTTCGGACAAACTCGCAACCGTGGCAGGCATTGGCTCTTACGGACCCCGTCAGTTGGTGCTGACATCTCTTTTAGGCGCGCGTGGAACACAACGCGCCGTCGACCTACATAATGTATCCCTTCATTCTCTTCCAAAAATTTCTTGAAGCCCCATTTGATTGGGCAGCCAGGCATCAGTGAAAGTTTAGAGTTAACTGTAGTAGACCTTCATAATTGACAATCATCTCTAAGGGAATCTAACATCCTGCCAGGGTTGCGGGTAAGTCCGAAAAGGATACCGTGGCCCCTGGCAACATACAGGCAACTGAAGGAATACGGGTGGGTTTTAGTCAGTAAGAGTCTGACACGCCCTCCGCCCCGAGCGGGAGAATTTATTTAATAATTTCCAAAAAAACAAAATAAAAGAGAATCTAACATAATTGTTTATCAGAACTTTGTCCATTTCCAGTTACCTAGGTTATAGGTTCAAAGCTTAAGCACTGACAGACTTCCAGATAGATTATTGTCTAGGATTGTGATTTCAAACGCTAGATGACAGCTTAGATAAATTATTGCAAGGACGAAGTAACAGAATAATATTATATATCTGAAGTAGAATAGAATAGAAGTTGAATCTGGTGTTGTTAAAACCGATACCAATTAGGTATCGGTTTTTGGTATGCTCATTGATTGTCATAGGGGTATTTTAGTTTTCCTATTCCCTGGGGCCTATTTAATAAAACCGACAAGCGACAGGTGACAGGTGACAATCTGACAAATTAACAATCAAATCAAATCAGTCAATCAAAATACGGGTAGAATGGAACGATGATGATGTTCGTATCATGATATGAATCCTTCTCCAATTAAATAGTTTCATAATCAAGGTTGATTATCATCACGCTTTAGCTCGCGTGTTCTGTACTGATCTCACGCAACGCGTCGTACGTCCAGCCAGTAATAGAACTCGCCCATCAAGGAGCGCTGTCCCAACTACTAGCATTATTGATTTATTATACATAAAACAAAAGGTATTTTAATAAAAAAACGTTACTAAAAGATCAATAATTAAATTATCTTTAAAATGGTGAAGGTTTCATAAAAATACGCTTGATAGATTTTTCGTGATTCACCGTTTTTTATCCGTGTTAGACATTACTTTACAAATTAATTTCACTATGTAATATAAACATAATCAAAAATATTCTTATATAAAGTTATTAAGAAAATGCTCTAATTTAATTTTTTTCCAAATCATAACACTATTCGTTTAGACGTGATCTTCAGTATAAAATCAAGCGATCGTCGCGATACACGATCGTTAAATTTTTTTGTTCAGTGAACCTCAATACTCAATACTCAACCACCTCAACGCGTGGTCGCGCCGACAGAGGGCAATATTCGGTTTTCCGAATAAAAAGTGACATCATGCACGCACCCGATCGCGTATTCGCACGACGATGGCTTCTATAAAGGACGAAAGTGAGTTTGTTTGTTTGCTTTTCCGCTAAAACGGCTGAACAGACTTGGATACAATTTGACACATGGGTAGACCATGACCTAGGTTAGGACATAGGATGCTTTTTATCCTGATATTCCCATGGGATCGAGACTTATGCAGGTGAAACCGTGGGGCGCAGCTAGTAGGCAAATAATATCATATGAAGGTCGTATCTACAGAATGTTTTCGATGTTTAACGATTGGGAACAATATGTGGTTCGCTTCGAGGGATCTATTTACATTGTAAAAGTTATCTTTTAATATGCGTTAACGTTTGACCTAATAAAATATTAGCTTTTAGAGCGAATTACTTTGTTGAAATGTTATTGGGATTTGACTCAGTGGTTTAATAGAATTACTAGCTCTGCTTTTTAATGCAACTTTACGGTTTCTTTATATAAAACAGATGTTTGGGTTTAAATTAATAATGTTAATCGTCATGGTTCAGCTATTGTAATTACTTTCATATGGGGTTGTTCACTATTTGGTCATTAATTCTCATTATTAGGATCTAAATCAATAAACATAAAGAATTATATTTTGCTTCAGCTGGTCGATATTTATTCCCTTTTACATGAATCATTACAAGGTAACCTATTGCGGTAGTGTACAGAGTGTAGGTACTTATACATTAAATTCTTCTCCTAACTTATTATCAGAATGTATCGATACTTTGACTTCCGTCATTATGAGCGCTTACACAGAAAGTGGCCAACGTCGCAAATAGCTGTCAAATATTTCGCTGTTTTGATTAATTTGGCGATATTACTGTATGGAAATAAGAAATATGGCTAACTAGTGAACTAAAAAATTGATTATGAAATGCAATAATTAATATCGTAACATTTCGAATATTTTGTTTTAGATGTAAAAAAGTATTTACACCTAAAACGGTTACAACATCAAATTCGGTGTTGTAATTCATTATTCTTCTTCTTCTTAGCGTATCGATGGCAATTTAAATCGACTCGGGCCAAAATTCGGCCATGTTTTTGGCGCCATCACTAGCGTCCATCAGTTCCTGTAATTCATTATTAATATTCTAGTTCACTACTTAGCCATATTTCTTATTTCCTTACAGTGTTATTGCCAAATTAATCAAAACAGTGATATATTTGACAGCTATTTGCGACGTTGCCAACTTTTTGGATGAGCGCTCTTAAATAGCTCTCACCTATGGACGATTTCTTTGACGTCCATTACTGTCAAGAAACTCTAATGTCAAGAAAACAGCTAATAGACTCAAAGCATTACCCAAAACCACGTTACAAACCTGAAAAAAATAACCCTAAAATAATAGCCTAATAAATCAAATCATCAAATAGTAACCGGAACCTTCGTACAGTTGACGGCTATAAAATATCCGGTAATAAGGCCACCTGTTGCCCCGGCTGGTTGTTGCGCAACAAAACGCCCGGGTAATCCGGTTGAGAGTTGATTCAACAAACTACTGTATTTGATGAGAGGATTGTGAGGGCAAATTTTTGATAGTATTTTAATTTTATGAAAGGTTTTATTTATATTTGGTGTTTAATTGGTTGGCTATTGTGATGATGGTGTGAAGATACTTAAGAGCGTTTATTCTGAAGGTGGGCAACGTCGCAAATAGATGTCAAATATTTCACTGTTTTGATTAATTAAGCAATATTACTGTGTGGAAATAAAAAATGTGGCTAACTAGCGAACTAGAATATTGATTATCAAATGCAATAATTAATATCGTAACACCGAATGTTTAGTTTTAGATGTAAAAAAACTATTTGGAAAGTTTCCAAATGCGTTTTTTACACCTAATATGGGTAGAACATCATATTCAATGTTATAATTGCAATTCATTATTAATATTCTAGTTCGCTAGTTAGCCACATTTCTTATTTCTATTCGTAATATTGATATAAGAATCAAAACAGGTAAATATTTGACAGTTATTTGCGACGTTGCCAACTTTTAGGATAAACCCTCTTAAATTGGTTAGGTAGTATAAGTAATGTTCGCAAGTTTAGACACTCGGTTTGCTGTGAATAAGTTTTAAGAAAGCAACGATTTGAAAACTAGTTAGCAATACATTGGATATTAAGTGATCTAACTATGCGTTTGCACTGGCGAAACATTCACATAAAAACATGTGCTTGAGATACGTGTATCTATGGGTCGATATTGCTTTTTGTTATGGCACGTATTGTATGATTTGAGCGTGTAAAACTGCGCAAATTATTGATAGGATGTTTGTGATATACTACTATACAATTACATTATTCGATTACCTAAATACAAAAACACGGACCCTAATTTCTGCATAATAAATATCCCCCAAAAATGCCAAAGCAAAAAAAAACAATAGTGATGTTCGCTCCATCCTTAATTCCCGCGCACCAAATTAGGGCAGCACGCATGCCAATCGATATCGCGTGATTATCGAGTATAATGGTCGCGAGACGCGGGACGTCGCGTCCCGAGTCGGGTCGAACTGACAGACCCGACCACCGATCGCGGACCCGGCGGATAATTATGGGCATTATGTATTAGGGGAGTATGGTGTTATTATTATGATGGAGAGTAAGCGGATTTACGATGTGCATTGATGTGCTAAGTTGAAATGACAGGCATTGTTTTTATGGCTACAAACATTGTACTACATAGTTCTGATTCAGCGATATTAGAATTTCGCAGACGACGACGAGCGCGTTAGAGTTATTTTCTTCAGTATTGAATTTTGGGGCATCGAACCAATAAAATTTAATGAACGAGTCGTTTCACTTCGGATCAAAATAATTAACAAGTTTCGATTTCATTCCTTAAACAGTTATTTATGGACGTTGAGTAACCATGTATGGTATCGATAGAATCGGAATGAAATCGACCCGGGGCACATTCGTATCTGCTGAATAATTTACTGCGATTTGATTGGTCATCACGGGCGCGCTATTTGCATAATTGCCCATTAGCAAGTTTTTGTTTACAGCCAACTACGAGTTGGACAAAGCAGTCGCGTGTAGCTCGAGGCCACATCTCTACCGTTCGAGGGTTCATTTGCATTATTTTATTTAAAACCCTTCGCCGACAGTTGATTCTAAGCGGAACGCGCGTTTAGAGGACCTTTCCCTTCAAGATTATTTACTCTACCCTACCGTAATACGAATATTGTGGAATAGCGAAACGTGCTCCTACGAAAATATCAAAAATTGTGAATATCCAAATTCTGGAGCAGGATTAACGAAACCCAACCGGCTCATCAATAGGGGTCCAAGCAAAATTCCGTCTCGAATATCTTCAGCGGCCTCTCGTTTGTACGTAAACACGCAAAATCCCTGTGAAGGTACGGCCGCGGTCTCTAGACATGTGCGGGACATAAATTTGGCGAGCGTTACGTAGGTACAGGCCGGCCGCTATGTGCCGCAATACATAAGGCGTACCTATGTACGGAGCAACACGAGCGTCACTTATCCGCGCGGAGGATGCGGTGGCCGTCCGATCGCCCCCCGAGGGGTGAGGGTGGTCCCCCCACCCCCCTCGCGATTCATTAAGGCGGCCGCGCCCGACGCGGCGGACGGTCGCGGAGTCTCCGTGAATTCAAATTAGAGGCGGCTCGGACGTCGTGCGGTAGAGATGCGGCTCAGTACCCTCGACCAACCTACTGTCGACAAAGGAACGTCGATACTATGTATAGCTGGGATTGAGATTAACTACCCTTTTTGGATCAAGCATGAATAGTCGAGGATATTGGCAATAGACTGAAGTAGGTACTTCATAACACATAACTGGAGAAATATTGGTGGACTGTACACCTCTGCGTACCTCCTAAGGGATACAGGCGTGATATTATTGATATTTGACTAAAGCTTGGGTTTTCTATAAAACGGTGCCGTGATGTAGCGGCTTACATAAAACGACGGGCGATGGCCGTCACATAGCGGTGCTGTAATTTTTATGACAGCTATCATAGCGACCGACTTGTGGCATTGGTGCTTTAATGGACTCAAGATTTTCAGTAGGTACACGCATTATATTTATTATAATATCCTTGTAAGTTTGCTTCATAAACGACGAATAGCACTAGTGCTATTCGTTCGTGCATTCGGTTTTTTACGTCCAGTGTCAAGTAAAACCGAGCTTCTTCATTCAAGTTATTGACACTTACTACTTAAGTCTGGTATGAATGATCATCAACCGTATGTTGGTAATATGTACATTATTACTTATCTTTAATTCTTTATAAGTTAAAAAGAAACAAGATTTTATTTTAAAACAAAAGAAAATCTTAAAACTTTTTATCGACAATGAAATTTGGTTACATCACTGGCGCCCCTTTGTCTCGACAAGACAGACGCGCAGCACGGGCGCGGGGGTGTGCCGGGCGCGCGGGGGGCGGTCAGCACGTGCCGGACGGAAGTCGCGCCCCGCGGCCGCACCGCGCTAAATGATTCAAAACTCGCCCGGACTCCGGACTCCGAACCTGCAAGATTTATGCCCCTACCCCAACCCTAGATTAAAGATGTCGCCTTTATTGAAATACCCTAAAATATTCGCGGGCAGAAACACCCGACTCGATGCTCGATGCGCCCCATTCATTCACATTCAGTTCTCGTACTCATTTCATTCACTCTTTATTGTTTGTTTTTCGGACTGTTTATTGTGGGGAGTGAATTTTCTCGTTGATTTTTTCTTCGCGGATACCAATTTGTATAAAAGTAGGGATGTTTTTTGTATTATTATGTGTACATTTGTATTGAGGATGAAGCGCTCATTAGCGCGGAGTATCGAATCGCGTTATAAATACATTTTAATTCAATTTATAGTTGACTTGCACTTTGCCAGCGACTTCATTTGCCCTATTGTGGGAATTTCAAAAAATCTGCACTTATTCCTAGTGTAAGTACCTACTCGTATATCATAAAGGGAACCTCTGTGCAAACAACTTTCTAGGTCCAAGGGTTTGGGCTGGGCGTTTATGAATCGGCCAATGAGTGAGTGAGTCAGGACTTTTATTTACCTATTAGAATTTGATGAAGAGACTATTACGAATTAATATTATAATTTTTTATAATTTTTGCATAATTTTTTAATTTTACTTCGTTTCTTATTGTTTTGTATTTTTTATTTATGTTTAGTGTGTTTTTGGTTTAATTTGTGATTTCCTGTGCGAGTCTCAATAAATACTTTTTCTTTCTTTCAATTATGGGACCTATTGGTTAGAGTAAATTTCTCGCACTTACATTTTCACGCAAACTTGCACCATTAAAATAAATAAACCCTTTGCGATATCATTCCAATATATTTATTGGAATGATATCGCAAAGGGTTTATTTATTTTAGCTACACACAAAATGTTCAAATCAGTCAGTCTTATCGATATTGATTTAATCATTCCATTGCCAGCATTGTTTGGAAAATATAGTTCGAATATTCCCAGTGACTAATAAAACAAAGAGAAGTGAAATAGAGTTGTGTATTGATTTATATAGGTACTTACATAGGCAAAGGAACATCATGTTTTTCGGAGAGCAGATTTAAAACATAATACCAAACAAAAATGCTTTTGAAATGAAATGTCTAAAATGCGAAATAAATTTCTAACAAATGAAATCAAGGATCTCTCTCACAGAAAGAGGGCTTGATACCTTGGCTCATAATGTTGTGTGCAATAAACAAAAAGTCACTACAGCCGTCTTATAAAAATAACAAAACAAACAAGACAAAAAAAAAACTGTTTTGTTGTTCCAAAAACGGAACCCCATACAAATTAGTATATTAGCACGAAGTTGGCAACACTGATCAGTTGGCCTCACAAACAAACAAAGTTTGTCGTAAAGTTCGCGGTGCCGAGCCGAGGCCAATATGCAAATGTGAACTTTCCCTCTTTCGGAGGGCGGGAGGACGCAGTGACTGCACTTGGCCGATTTACGGCACTCCCCGGCTTTCAAATTGAAAGTTGCTATAGTTTGCGGACCCCTACGCACCTATTTTTTTAAAGATGATAAGTGCATGTGTTTGTTTGTGATATTTTTGGAACTTTTCGCGGCTCGTTACTTTTGGGTCGATGTTATAATCGATTGAAATGTTTGTGTTTTACATCAAAATTGTTTACCAGTGTGACCCA
Source organism: Agrochola macilenta (assembly GCA_916701695.1). Lineage (NCBI taxonomy): Eukaryota > Metazoa > Arthropoda > Insecta > Lepidoptera > Noctuidae > Agrochola > Agrochola macilenta. The sequence continues at coordinate 5,771,505 of OU753570.1, read as the reverse complement.
ACAAACGCAAATACAAATTATCTAAAATGTTACAACAAAAAAATTACAATTTACATACTAAAAATGTTACTGTCTTATTCAGACACTTGTTGATTGCCGCAATGTTGGAATGTTCGATATACCTTTATATGCACGTTTTAGTATTTCTGAGTAAGAGTAAACAGAAACCTAAGTATCCCGATTATCAGCGAAGCTTTGATAATAGTAACCAAACCAGATGAAACGTTATCCTCATCTCAGCTTCAATGGGTCTGACAGAAACATCCCGTAGGCAACGCTAGGTAATACCGTTCCCATCTTCTGAGTAATTAACGCGATTGCGAGAGCGCTATGTACTGAAACAGTGTTTGAAATAGAGATGCCTTTAACCAAGATTCGAGATGCAATGGCCTATATACGGGACGAGTAGGATATCAAAGCAATCTGGCGGGTGGCCGTCCGAGGTGCAATTCGGGCCTGCTCCTTGCGCATATTGCATACACGTACCAATGAAGTTTGCTTTGTAGGCGGTAATCTGCGGGGGAGTATCGGCCGGGGTGGTGGGTGGCGGGTTATGTACACACGAGCCCGAGGCGTCGAGGTAGGCAAATGGCCGGCGAGGCGGGCGCGTAGGCCGGCAGATCTCGAGCGATATCGACCCGCGGCCGGCCCGCTCGTCGCCACGGACAACACTCGCGGCGCCACCCGCCGCTAGCGACAAAAACACTCCTTTGTTTGCGCACTACCAAGTGCTCCAGCCTGGGAAACGAGCCTCTGTTGACAATGGAACTGACACGTTTAAACAACCGTGAGCCGCCGATAGCCGACTGTTCTTTTATCCGTAAGCAATATCGACATAGGCCTTGCAAACATTTATACATTTTTTTTACATTCTTTATAACAACCAAAATGCAATCAAAATTCCTCTAATCCTTCTTATCCTTTCTCCCTAATCCTTATCTAACTTGACCCAACTCAACGAAAAATTTGCCTACATAAATAATTAAGCATAATATCGATGTCGATAAACTGTCGTAATGGCGGGTCACCCCTACTTCGTCGCGACCGCTAGGCGGCGGGTGGCGCAAATCACTCGCGCGGACTGCCGTTCTTGGAGAGCGCCCCCGCGCTGCGCTCCTTTATCAACGTGTTTAGTTTTATTTGTCGATAAAAAATACCGTTCTGTGCACTACCCGTAGACCGGAGGATGTGGTCTTTTATGTCGTATGTTTATGTTAGGTGAAAGGGGAGTTTCTGTTTATATGTGGGTGTAATTTTAGGTTTTCTGTTTTAGGTCATACGTTCTGGTTTGAAGAGGGTATCATTTGAATAGAGAATACTTCACATAACAGAAGGATTTTCAGAATACCTTTTTTTGTCAAACATTACCGCCCCTCTACTGAGCAGAGGACTTCTCAGTCTACTCCATAGAATTACATCTCTTTCTCACTCTTTTTTGTTTTCTCTGGCTAATCCATCATGAATGAATGAAGTGAATCGAAGTCGTCACGCTAGGGCTTCATAGACCCACTTTAATTATGCATAAATTATTTCTAGATGCTAAGGTATTGTTGTCTTATTTGCTTTTTTTCATGCTTTAATACTTTAAATTAAGTATAAGGAAATACATCCTTATACTTAACTCGCATTTTCAGAAAATCCAGCAAAATATTAAAACATCGACTATCGACATCGACACAGGCACAGCGTATTCAATTAGAGTCACAGCACGGTCTCGCATGAGTGGCGTCTCTACGCGTCGGCAGCCACGAGCACCCCGAATCGATACTGACTATCGATACCGGGCGAGCGGACGTGGCGCAGCCCTAGTGCGGTGGGCGTCTTGTTCGAAATCCGAATAACGCTTGGTCAAGCGCGACTCAAAGCGAGGCACGTGGCATGGTCTAATTTGCGCCGGCTATAGAGCGTACCGAGCTATATGTGGTACCTACATAGCCGTGCTGTGTGTGCCGTATGTGGTACACCTCAGGCTGCGCTTTTGAACTGAATATTATATGTACTCTGTGCTCTACCCTCTGTATCTCCGTATCGTCTGTGTACGTCCATTTCTTATTCACTGTTTGTGGCTGCTGAGGCTGACATTGTTTTCATGTTCTGTTGTGCTGTTGCGCTTGTTTGAACTATGTTAATTGGTAAATAGCTTTGCTAATTAGGTTGGAGCTGAACTAAAGGAATGGTACTGTCGCTTATGCATAATTTTGTTTAAAGCCGCAACCCCAGTGGCTTGAGAAATAAGAAAAGGTTTTTTGAGTCTTTACGAGTAGTTAGTCCTGGGTTCGATACCAGTACCAATGATACATTGGTAATAGAAAATAAAGAATATTTTGCAAAACATTTCGTCATCTGTCAACTGTTTAGTAGGGTTATAGAGACTAAAATACAATAGACAACATATATTTAGTAACCTAATACGCTTTACTGTTCTTAAAGAGTCGCAAAGTCGCGGTGTGGCTCACTCTGCGTTCGGCGCTTGATGTGAAACGGTGAGAGGTGAAACACGTGTCGATTTCTTACAGGGTTTTTTATTTATTTATTTATTTTATTATTTATGTACACACAGTAAAATTGATACAAATATGACATAAACATAATTATGAGTACAAAGGTTACGACTCTTTAAGAACAGTTAAGCGGATTAGGTTACTTATATACATACGTCGTCTATTTTATTGTATACTGGATTTCCGCAAAGTCAAGCCTGAGTCAATTAACTATCATATAGAGACTACTAATGGAGTATACATAAAAACAACAACTATCATTGTGGTCATGTGATTTGGACAACTTACAGAGGGTTTACTAACCCCTAAGGCCTCTAGAATTATGCCAAAGTACCAGAACTTTAAGTATTCCGAACTTTAAAACCGGTAGACGCCGAGTGAATCTCCTTCAAACCCCACTGTATCCTCAAGGTAAACGGCGGTACACGCGGCTTAAATCTCTATTTTTACTATAAAAATAAGGGCTAATATGGTCTGTGGGAAGTTTCACTCTATGGGCTGTTCTCGCCAACTGGACCTAAAATAATCAAAAAATTACAGGTAACACCAAAAAATTCTGAAAAATGTCGAAAGTGACGTAAAGCGCACGACAATGCCAAACCGCGGGGCTTGAGTAAACTAAACTTTAAACTTTTTTTTGGGGCTACAACCGGTTAAGGTATCAATAAGCACACAGTCAATGAGAAGGCAAAATAATTACAATGATCATCATCATCGTTATTCTCCTGTCCTTTTGTCAATTTATTCGCGGTCGGCGCAACATGTTTTTTTCTTCCACACTTCGCTAGTAATCGTCCTCTCGGTAGTCACCCCCTTTCTATCCATATCATCTTCCACACAGTCCATCCATCGTTTCTTCGGTCTTCCCCTACTCTTAATAGCCATCCACATTCATACTCAAAACTATACTTACGTAATTATAATGACCACCATCAATTAACAATATCCTAGTCATTCAAACTCACGGGTCATTGCCAGTCCATTGTTCTCACTTCAAGCCGGCGTGACGCGCCGCCATCAGTCACCATCAGCACTGCGCATCAGTCCCGCGACTTTCCGCTACATTTAATCTGCGCCGGTCAAACTCCCCTCACAGTCTGTGACGATATTGTTATCTGTTGCTCTTCTTTACGGGGTTAGTGATGAACTGATGCCTTGATTAACAAAAAGAAAATTAGAACATAAAACATGATTTGGAAATCGGGAACGAAGTTCCGCACGCACATACACACATAGAAAGAGACAGAGAGAGAGAAAAAGTCGCATGGCAACGCTTTTTCCTTACGTGACGATTTCTAAGCCCGGGCGATATTTTTTCGTGCACTGGATTCTCAACGCTCGGCTCAACATCGAGAGTTCAAAATCCAGTGCGCGATTTTTTACGTCCGTGCGAACGTGAGCTAGCCTAGCAGTCAACTCCTACTTCCAGCCGCGTTACGACTTCATTCCACAAAAAAAAAAACGCCATATCGCAGTCACAGGCGTGGTGATGCCTTTACCGTTGAGATTATTAAAAATATTTTTTTATCCGCCAATAAATATTTCACAATTCACATACCTAACAGATTAATACCTAATTAAGGTGTCGATGTACCTACCAATATTCGCAAAACTGATGGAGTTGACGGAGTAGTTAACAGAATTCGAAACAGTTTAATTTATTTTAAGGTAGGTACAAGCAGAAATGACACATATTCCTTATTTTTATCTTACAACAGGCGACGCCCTAGAAGGACATAATCATAATGACCTTTTTCTTCTTCTTCAGAAAGGTCAGGTGCGTAGTGCTCGCAACTGGCGTGCGTGTTTGACCAGAGGCCCTAGTGTGAGTTTCTTTGAAACATCTCGATTTTACGTATCGACCGCGTTCGGGGCTCCGATTGGCCCTTCACCAGTGAAGGCCAGCTAATGGCCAATCAGAGCGTCGAACGCGGTCAATGCGTAAAATCGAGATGGTCAAAAGAAACTCACACTAGGCCCTCAGATGTATGGACGTAAACGAGGCAAAAGGAGTATGTGGATCCTAGCAGGTGGCATTCTGTAGTTCCTGCCTCCCCGTGGGAAGAAGGCCTGAGTTTATGTATGTGTCTAAAATTGACACGAACAGAGTTTTTAGTTTCAGGAGACTTACTAAAGAAGAGGTGGTCTCATACTGTACCCATGATTGTAATTGTAGCCACACACGTAACCATTTATTTGCGCAAATTTAGGTTTGCGCAAGTAAATCGTTACGTGTGTTGGAATATTTTTGCGCAAATTTCTTCTACCACACGCGTCACGATAGAAACTCAAACTCGAAGCATTTATTTCAATTAAACCATTTTACTGACTTGACGGACTGACTGACCGACTCCTTGACAATTCAAACGTGCCAGCAGTTTTGAATTGTCAAGTCACGATAGAAACTCAAACTCGAAGCATTTATTTAAATTAAACCATTTAACTGACCTTGACGGACTGACTGACCGACTCCTTGACAATTCAAACGTGCCAGCAGTTTTGAATTGTCAAGTCAGTCAGAAATATGAAGCTAATTTAAATTTTGACTTGCGCAAGCCTAAATTTGCCCAAATAAATCGTTACGTGTGTGGCTACCATAAGGTTATCTATTAGGCCCACTGCCACTTAATACTATCAGTTAATAATCAGAAAAAAAACAAACAAATTCCACTATTTAAATTAAATACAAAAACAACAGACAATACAATTTCCGACAAAACACTACTAACTTAACACTTGTAAAATTGTAACGTTTCAAACTATTCCGTGCAGCGACAATAAAATGTAAAAGCGAATGGGAAAAAGAAAATTGATAGCGAAAGTGCTGAAAAGTTTTCAGCGAAAAGTGAAAGTTGAGTCGCAAAAGTTGCGAATGCCGACTTTGTTTCCCTCAACTTTGGATTCAATTTGTGGGTGGAGGAGTCCCCCGCTCCCCCAACCGTTTATGATTCCCAACAATAATAACCGTGGGAAGTTACCTTTTTTCTCGCAACTTTTGTACAAAGATTTGTTTAGTGTTTTTTTTGTCGGACTTTTAAAAGGCTATTGGTATTCATTTAATGTGGGGTTTTCCTTTTGTAAAACATGGCTTTTATTGTTTTACAATTGCGTCTAAAATTGTCCTGATAACTCTGAAAAGAATTGAAACGTGTTGTCGTGTTTGAAGTTGTATCGTACTGCTGTAATAATAAAAAAACAGCATTTTTTTAATACACAGCTCGGAGAAATTATTAAAATTAACATTCTGTCTATTTTTTTTTTGGATACCTATAAAATGCATTGCAAGCGAATGGAGTAAAATTAAATCATATTTACGTACATTCTCTAATACCATAATAGTTAGCATATCGAAAACTAACAGTGGTGACGTGCAATTGCAATCATCTGAACGTAAAAAAGAATTAGCTAGTGCTTTAAAAGTTGAATAATAAATAGTAAATTTTAGTTTTAAAGTAAAACACAGTCTCACTAATTCTTCTATCTACCATTTGTATGGTATACAATACACTCCGTTTTTGTAGACATAGAACAACCTGTCTGCGAGAGACATCCTTCCATTTTTAGAGTTCCGTAGTCAACAAGGCACCCTTAAAGTTTCGTCTGTCTGTCCGCGGCTTAGCTCAGAAACTCTCTCTAGAAAGCTGTAATTTAGCATGGGTATGTAAATTAATCACGTACACAAAGTGTTAAAAAAAAACAAGAAAAACATTTTCCTCCCCTAAATGTAAGGTGGTGATGTAATTTTTTTTTTCCTGCCCATGTATTTTTTTTTGTCTGTCCCATACCATGGTGTAGGGGTTGGAAAGGCCGTTTAAAAATATTGTGAGTGAGTAAAAACCATTTTTGGATTCAGGGATCCGTTTCCGAAATATTAAGCTTTAGAGTCAAGTGTCCCCCCCCCCCTGTCAGCTAAATGGTTGGTCTTAAATATGTGAAAAAATTCACGACAATAGTACATAACGAAATTAAAAGGAAAACTATCAAAGCTAAGTAGGCTGTACAAATTAACGACAAATAATCGACCAACTTACTCGTACATTTGCAGTTGCAAAAACATGTTCTCCCATACATTCCTTAGGGGAGAACATGTTTTTTAACTACAATGTTAAGTTTGATCTTGGGATTAATTCATCCCAACTATGGAACCCTTCATAGTGCGTGGTGCGACACGCACTTGGCCGGTTTTTTAAACTTACTCTTACTTCGCCTTCCGGCGTTAAAAAAGTTCAAGCAGTTTCAGTATTTTAGCTAGAAATAAAAAATATATATCAGCATAGTATTTGAGCGATTTAAGTTTTTTGTCATATTCATATTCATGAAAACAAAAACTGAATTTCCTTACAACTAGCGCCATCTATACTTTCTGTGAGTAAATCAATCGTCTAGTAGAGTTCTACGTCCAGAGTCCGCGCCACCACTCAAGCCCGGCTAGTGTCTATGTCATTGCATCAAATTGCATTTAAAAAAATGTTGTTCCACAATTTTCCGCCGTACTTCAGTGGTGGCGCGGGCTCTAGTCCTATGGCTCTTTGTAGTCGCAGAGAGCGACATCTACCTATAAACATTCATTTTTGTTCTCTGAAACAAATATTTTGGCTGTTTATTCATAATAAATACAAAAATTCGGTACCAAGTTATATTCTAGGTATTATTTGGGGAAGTAATATTAAGTCTTACTAATACTTAATAAGTACCATCGAAGAACTTCAAATCTATACACCGTAAGGACTATTTCTGCTTGCAGCGCTCGGTGACTCTAGAACCGGGGCGGTAACAGTTGTGGTCATCGTGTTCACGGGATTTTGTTTTCAAACTGCTTAGATATCAAGTTCTTCGATATTACATACCTATTCTAAATCTATAAAGTGCGTGAAGATGTTTGGATGATCGTAAAAGTCTACACTTTGAAGATAATACAAAATATATATTATCATCTTTCTTCTTCTGCATCGTTGGTGTAGTGGTTGCAAACGCTACTGCTGAGTATGAGCTCCTGGGTTCGATCCCCGGATCGGGCAAAGTGTTATTGGGTTTTTCCATCTGGAAATTCTCAGTAGCAGCCCGGAGTCTGGGTTTGTACCCGGTAGATGGCAATAGGCTCACCCCTTATTACATGGGCCTCAAACATAACTTGTTTTCCATAAAATAATTTGTACTATTATTGTTTTCCATAATCGTCCCCCCTCATAATGGATGGATGGATTAAAAGTATTATGACACTTGATCTATTATGACAAATGAAATTAGTGAAAAAGATTTTATGTAATTTCAAGAATATGGCAACTGAAGCGTTAAAGGATTTTTAAACGCTATAAGTAATATAATTATATTATCTTCAATTTGTGTGATGAGCTTTACTCAATCAGTAACAGCTGAACGGGTTTTAACGAAATTCAACATGCAGATGGACCATTTCTTAGGTTAACACATAGGATACTTTGTAACCGCTTACATGCTAAGTTCCGCTGAGTTGCCGACTGATATTACAGGCTGCTGCCTGTGGTATTAGTCAGACACTAACACTTTCTCGGGTCTGTCCGAAAGGGATATCGCAGCCCCAGCACATAGGCAACGGAAGGAACACGGGTGGGTTTTAGTCAGTAAAAGTCTGACACTCCCTCTCGCTCTGCCCAGAGCGGGAGGAGTCATTTGATGATTTCCCAGCCAAAAAAAAAAAAAAAAAAAAAAGTGTTGACTTGCAAGAAGACAGTGTTCAGCTACTTAACTGAACACTTACCAACAAGTACCCTTTAATTATTTTCCAGCCGGAGCGGCTTATGTCTCCCTTCACTGCGATCGTCCGGCGCAGCGCCAACGCGTTCGAACTGGCACATGTGCTGGTGTCCTGGCTGATCGGCGCCGGTTACGACTCATATGTGGTGGTGGGCTGTGCCAAACGAGATGTATGCATGGCCATCAGATACCGCACCGAATGTCCTGACATCCCTGATGAGACTGTGGTAAGAGATGCTAGAATTTTTTTCTACGAACAAGCTTTTGGTTAATAGGCAAAAATATTCCTATTTCCACTTCGCTAGTATTCATTATTATTGTGTGCGTAATAACTTTTTTTGCCTACTTTTCTAGTTTACTGAAGAGATGTACTTAAATAAAGGAATTCGTTAATACTCACTAGCATACTCGCAACATTGTTGTAAAGAATTTGCAAGTTAGCTGCCTGCATACCAAATAGGTAACTTGTTCGACTTGTACTCTTGTAAAAGCCTTATAACTTTTACCCGCCTGCGGCGAAGCTAAAAAAGGAGGGTTGTGTGTTTGACCTGTATGTATGTATGTACTAACTATTAAACTACTGAACCGATTTTGATGAATGTCGTTAGATTCGTGTTTATTGAAACCAATAACTTCGATTAAAAAAATCGATAGATTATAATGCTTGTTTTTTTTTGCAGTCGGGTTTTTTAGTTTTTTTCATTCCTTTATTAATTCATTTATTTAGAGTAGTACCTACCCATCCTTTAAAAAGTTCGTCTAGAGCCAAAATCAGGCACTGTGTCTGGTGACATTGATTTTTCCACTGTGTTCCAATTTAAAGGGCTGATAAAATCAGTCCTGCAAGCTTTCAAAAGCTCTCATCTTTGTCTCCGTGAGGACTCATTTGATTTAGAAGTATTTCAGGCGATGGCAACGTCTTGACGTCACCAATTTGCATCAGGTTGGCTGAAGGCAACCATAGATATCGCAATAACTCACAACAAACATTAAAACTAAAAAATTGTAAATTCAAACTGAATTGAAACAGGATTGAGAATCAACACTTTTTGAATATCCAATTACGTACCGAAAACAAGCTGCCTATCACCACCTCCTAGTTATTAGCTGAGAATTATTTTGAGAATCCTTATACATACCATACATAGGTCTTAATTCTCATAATGAGTCTTATTAATTGCAGAAGGTAGAAGTGCCGCCACCGCCAGAGGAAGAGCCCCGTTACAAACTCGTGCCCCTGCCAGACCTCACGTCCAAGTATGTCATAGAGATGGATATCAAAAACGCTGAAAAAAGGCAGAAGGAAATCGACAAAATCCAGAAGGCACGGCTAAAGAAGATTGCCGTAAGTAGAGTACTCCTTGTCAGATACAGATATACGTTACATTATTCAATTAAAGCAGTAGGTGTCGATCGAAGTAATAGTACACTATTGTCGCGGCCTGCAACATGGGCATTGATAGACGATCGTGAAACTGAGTCCATCAATGTCTGGTTGCGACCAAGGTTTGTATAGCACTTTTGTCAAATAATGCGCGAACATTCAAACCCAGTAAATTAATTATAAATTCCAGAATCAATGATGAACAACGATAATTTTTCACGCGCCAAATGTTTATTTGTTTCTTCTGTACTCAGTTCTATTTGCAAACCAAATCGAAATTTAAATAAAATCTTTGACGTTAAAATGAAACGAACTTTTTACTGTAACACATGGCAACCAAGGAGGTATCATATACCTCCTTGGTTGCCATGTGTTACAGTAAAAAGTTCGTTTCATTTTTAAATAACACGACAGAGTTTTCATAGTAATTTATTTGGCCGCCAAACACTTCGATCTTTAAGTGCATTATTGATCGAAGGTTAAACACGAAAGATATGGATTTTCGTACAAACATTGTCGGCCGCTCGCATGTATTCGACGATGTATATTGCTTCCTTTTACCTACTTAGATACTTTCGCCATGTACAATTTCAGGACTTGGAAGAGCCACCTCCCGATGAGATCGACGGCTGGCGCACACACGCTTGGATCCTGGTGTTGCCACCCAACATGGGGATCGAAGAGCCGTTCTTCATTGAACCTAGCGAGGGGAAAGCATACCCATTGAATGCAGAGCAGTACCAGCACGTTGAGAGTGTCTATAATAATGAGAATTACTATGTAGGTAAACCTGATTGGGTTCTTTTGAAAGATGGTTTTCAAGCCGAAAAAATCTTAGAATTCGTAAAAGGAAATAATTAGAGTTGACAAATAATTGTTTAAAAAACCAATAAACAGGCACGATTGGCGCGAAACTTCGACTTTGGATATCAAAAAAACTTCATTACTTACTTACTTACTTCATTTACTTATTTAACTTGAACAATGGATGAATTCGTCAGATAATTAAACGATGTACGAGTATTATTCACTGCCCCTGTGGTGGAGTTTGGATGTTCGAAATCCCCAATTTTTATGTTTTTTAGCTTCGACCACCACTGTCATCAAAATGGCGATTATCGCATTTACGGACCTAAACTTTATAAAGTTAAATTAATTAACTTGCGCGTTTATTATGAAAGATTTAATGGCGTTAACACAGAGTTTTTAATCCAACTTTCTTAATTAACGCACATTCGTATGATTTGATGGGTGGCATAATAAATATTTACAGAATCTATTTAGGGTGTAGTATGTCGTCATTCTGGGGTCCAATGGGACCCGCTACCGAGCCGGCGGAGGTTTTTGTGTTCGAGTCCAATTGGGGGCGCTACCGAACTATACGGTTTAAAAAAAATCTGTTGTTCCATACATTTTGACCGCGTAGGTATTGCACTTTTCTATGAAACAGCAGATTTTTTGTTTAAATAACCGACGAAAAATTTCAAAAAGCCCCGGGGCTTAGAATCATGTACTGAATCCATGGAAATAGTTTTCGCGTCGATGTCCCTGCCTCCCTGTATAGTATATAATTCTTTCTTTACTTTTACCATCGGTAAAACATCGGCTGCCGACAAACTGTTATACAGTTTGGCAGACTTTATGTATGTTATTGTTAATACAGATTTTGAATTAAAAAAAAAAAAAAAAAAACTTTTCAAAGTGACACATCTGAAAAAATCTCACCATCAACCCAGGCGAACATCCAAAAAGAAACAGAAGAAGGTATCGGTGCCATCAACTACGACCTCGCTGACCTGAACTGCTGGGAGCACCTGCTGGCGGGGGAGCCCGACTACCGGAGACAGATGACGGGCATCGACACATCTGACAAGAGAACCGCTACGGAAACTGAGAAACACCTCGACATGCCGGCCAGCTGGGTGGAGAAGCTGGACATTACTGGTGATGGTGGGTTGTAGACTTGGTGATGTTGACTTAAGGCTCATAGTTGGTAACGTCGCAAATAGCTGTCCAATACTTACCTGTTTTATAAACTAAAATTACAAATGCGAAAGTGACTTTGTTTGTTTGTTACGCTTTCGCGCTTAAAGGGCTGAACGGATTTAGATGAAAATTTGGCTCATGGGACATGACCTGTTTGGGACATGGATACTTTTTTATCTCGATATTCCCACGGGATCGAGACATTTATGCGGGTGAAACCGGGACGGGGCTCAGCTAGTCATATACGAATAATTAGTTTATTTCCTAATAAACAAGTTTTAACAAATAAATTGTAGAGACCTCTGAACCAAAGCCTGTTTTGATTAACTTGTCAATAATACTCTATGGAAATATGAAAAAAAAAAAAAAAAAAAAAATGCAATAATTAATATCGTAAATGCCGCAATAATCTTAAGGGGCCCGCTAGCAAGACACTTCATAGAAACGTCATTTAATCAAAAACTGTCGAGGTACAAAATCAATCTTATTTATTTTCTATAGTTAGAAAATAATGTCCTTAAGTAAACCTATCACCTGTTGATAAATCTCGTTGGGGCCTGCCAGATAGACCCACACGGATGCTTCTACCCTTGATCTTGACTTCCAGAATATGAACAACGGTACCCAGGGAAACACAAAGTCGTTCACTACAAGAAGGTAATTCTAGAGAAGTTCTCGCCGTACTCTCAAAATGATGGAATCATCAAAAGGGTTAAAATTTACCAAGACTACGCTCTTACTGAGCTTCTGACGACGTAAGCTTGTCATTTCATAGTTTATATTTCCATTAAAGTTTTGAGTTTGATCATCACTAATTTAATTTCTTATAAATTATCTATTAATTTTCATCAGTCTCATGACAGCACCCAATGTTATCATGTACAAATGTAGCGTGGTCCTTGGTGACTTGTACCACAGGTGTTGGTTCCAATGTAAAGCTTGTACGAATGTAGCGTGGTCTCTGGTGACTTGTAACACAGGCGTTGCTTTCAATATAAAGCTTTTATAAATGTAGCTTGGTCAACATGGTGACTTGTACTACAGGTGCTCCTTTCAATGTAAGGCTGCTTTTCCACCAGAGATGTGCTATGCTACGTTGCTACGGATGCGTGTGGACATCCACCAATCATATTCATTCGCTATGTGGACCAATAGGGGACCAATGAATGTGATTGGTAGATATCAAACGCATCCATAGCAACGTAGCATAGCACATCTCTGGTGGAAAGCTTGTACAAATGTAGCGTGGTCTCTGGTGACTTGTACCACAGGCGTTGTTTCCAATGTAAAGCTTGTACAAATGTAGCGTGGTCTCTGGTGACTTGTACCACAGGCGTTGCTTCCAATGCAAAGCTTGTACAAATGTAGCGTGGTCCCTGGTGACTTGTACCACAGGCAGGCGTTGCTTCCAATGTAAAGCTTGTACAAATGTAGCGTGGTCCATGGTGACTGGTACACAGGCGTTGCTTCCAATGATGTAAAGCTTGTACAAATGTAGCGTGGTTCTACTGGCCCCCGGTGACTTGTACCACAGGCGTTACTTGCAATGCGTATTACAAGAACCAGTCTCTCACAAAATATAAACTGATCCTTAAGTTAGTTTTAAGCAATATCACTGTACATTTGAGACGAGAAAAATAAATATAGGTACTTGATTATTATTATAATTTCAATGTTAATATTCGCATGGACGCGAATATTAACATTCTGGTTTAAACTTTATTTTTAACGGAACAGAACGAGTAGGTACTCCTAGTATACAAAGTTTCAACTTGGTTTGCCAAGAAGTAGTTTATCAAAATTAGTTTACTAGAGTTCATCTTCAAACACAATTAGATACTTTAAAACAAAAACGGAAATAACTGAATGAAGGCAAATAACGTTATAATGAATTTCAGGTTTGAATGGTACAAACAAAGAGCAGACAAGATGCTGACCGCGAAGTTTGACCACGTAGCGCGAACGGTTAAAGAAATATTTGGAATCGGCAGGCGGGACCACCTCTTGAGTAAGACTATCTTAAACGACTAACTTTGGCATGCTTACTGGTAAAATATGGCTGAACCTATTCCTTATATCACCATGTACTATAGTATTTGCAAAATGAGCCCGTTCTTACTAATTCTAAGCGACACGACACGTAAATGCTACATAAAAACGCGCTGTTGAATTTTCAGCTGTTGGCGTTGGGCCGAGCATTGAAAATCCAACAGCGCATTTATATTTCTTAATTTAGGTATCGCCTAGTATTAGAGAAAACAGACATAACCCTGAGATGATAGATTTTCTAGAGAAAACGCGCGGTAAAAAATATTGAAGCTCGAAAATACAATACGCTGTATATGAGACGTATTCTTTCGAACTAACGTACGTTCTTAAAGTAATCCGAATAAAGTTCAAAATCATATTATCACGCTGTTGGTCACACTACAATGCTCCGCACATTCTACATATTTGGAAAATCATATACTTTAACAATGGAGAACCCATAATTTTAGAACACCTTCTGTCTGGGCTCTTAAAACTTTTCATTCGATTACCTGTCACATTTTCTGTGCTGAATGAAAATGCTTTCTATATAACTTCGTTGTTCTTCGTCTCCAGAACACGAATATTCAATGGATGCGCCGGTAACCTCTGTTGAAGGAGACCGCGTCTTGGAGTTCAACTACTACCCTCGACTAGATCATCTTACCAAGCTAGTCTGTAGTCCTGTAATTTTTGAAGAATATTACACTGATCGGGCTGACAGGTGAGTTTGATTATTTGGTACTGGCTACTATTTCCCGCGTTTTAATAGTACGTATGATACAAGTGTGCTGTGTTGGTCGCGAGCCGACACGGCATAATACTCGTAAAACTAATAAAAAAAAACCATGAGTTTATGTATTCTAGAGGGCGCCATTTTGAATTTAATGTGACGTCACATAGCCTATAACCAGCGGACGATCAAGATGATTCCAATGATACCTCATTTGTAAATTATGATCAGAAGTTTAGAAGTTATGAGGTAACAGATGAACATACATACTTACATACATACATACCGGTCAAAATCATAACCCTCCTTTTTGCTTCGCCGTAGTCGGGTAAAAAATACTAAGCTTGGATAGTATTGCATTAATATTAGTGTTTCTTTTTATATATATTTACATAATATACAACCTACGTCTATATGGAATAATGTACCTTTCAAATGGTAAAAGAATTTCAAATAGGAGCTGTGGTTCCGCAGATTACCCTCCACATATACTCACACACACACAAAATGTTAATTAATAAAAAAATAAAAAAATCATTAGGTACTTAATATATATATTTTTTTTTTTTGTAAGCCCACATTTACAAAAATTGATATTATTAACAATCTTTTAAAAGTCATAATCGCTGATATAAGAATGTTTCCATATTTACAATACCATTACAGACTGGAATCCCGAAAAATACTCTACACAGCGGGCACAAAAGCAGAACCGAAACGCAAAGTGAAAGACATCACGGAGACATACAGCCGTAATTTCGACATACCCGCCAAGAAGGACATCTGGAAGAAGATCTTCCACATCCAGGACAATACCATAGACCTCCTGTACCAGTACGCGTATAACTTCGTCACTAATAACACCAGGAACTTCATCAAACCAAACTTGGCAGAAACTGGTGGAAAGATTCTGTTCTATCCGGAAAAGACCTCGGGGTATATTGTATGTACCTGTGTTCTTATGAATTATATTTATAATATACTAGGGACCTGACCCTGCTCCGCAAGGAGCACCATCTATCGGGTCCAAAACTATCCTATCGTTGAAAAAAAGAAATTAAAATTGTTTAATCTACACAAACAAAACGCACATACGCACACGCACACAAAATACTTCTTTACAAATTAGCCAAAAAACTCGTATTCAATATTCAAAACAGGTTGTTTTTTTTTTCATGTTGTAACTAACCATCTTCGTTCAAAAATGCACTATTGATCGAAGATACACATTCATAAAATTTCATTGAATCTTGGTCTCGTTGGGTGATTTCGGAGAATAGCGTGTACCAACATAGTGACACGTCTTTTTTATAATATAAGATAATGTATAACGAAAATGAGAGTGACACCAAACGTACGTCCTTTTAAACCGTATAAAAATAGGAATCAATGATAATCCATTATTCAAACTTTCATGGTTGATTTTCGAGAGCGCGATGTTCAGTTCTCCTCCCAATTGCTTCTTTACCCGATAAGGTTGAATGTCACTAGGACATCTTAAAACGACCTGCTTATTGTCAAAAGTGGTAAAGCAAACGAGATCGACTATACCTGATCAAAAATGCATGCACTGCTGCACAGTGGAAGCCCGCGAACTTCAAATTTTCTTGTTTTTTTGCAATTTGCAGGTCAGTATCAGGTTATGTGTATCTTGAAAAATACGTATATATGTATATTTACAGAATTATAATCATTAGAATCATTAATACATCTCTCCAAGTTAGATTTGTTCCATTGAATGACTTTTCATGAATGAAATCAACATTTGTCAACAAATCTTTTGATCAAGGACCTGACACTGATCAGCAAATTGCAAAAAACGTAAAAAAAATCGCTTGTTAATACTGCGGACGACGTTTTACTACGTGAAAATAAAAAACAAGTCAAATGGATAATAAGCCACATACTATATTCAAAGTTTGACATTCATATTCCATCTCAGGCTGACCCAATAGCCGAGCGCCCCCGGCCCCTAGACGTGTACTACTCACTGTGCGAGAACATAGACCAGGAGTACAAGACCTGCAAGCACAACAGGGACCGAGAGACTGACATCAACAGCTATCTGCGCCAGCGGTACCGCGAGCTGAAGGAGCCGGAGCTGTACGTCGCGCTCTATGACACCGAGAGGAACGACGCAGCTAAGACGGGGTGGGCTGATCAGGTAAGCATAGATATAATGACAGAGGACAAGGAATCGCTGTATTTTACAGCCAGTCAATTAATGATAACACCGAATGTAAGTAGAATCTACTACTATACGAAATCCATCCATTGTTAGGGGTCTAGAAGATTTTGATCTATAAAGTAATACATTCCTTTGGACGGAGTGCTCTCTGGTTTCCTTGAGCTAGCTTAAATCAGGAGTAGGGTTGCCAACCATACTGTTAAAAACAGTATTATACTGTTTTTCACTTTAAAATACTATTTACTGTTCATCAAAAGTAAAGTATATGAATATACTGTTTTCAATTGTATCCAGAGCTATAACATAAAGTTTCATCTTCTACATAGAACATCATGCATGCACCTGAACATGGGCGCGGTGATTCAGCTAGCCTTTTTTTTTTTTTTTTTGGGTGGGAAATCATCAAATGACTCCTCCCGCTCTGGGCGGAGCGAGAGGGAGTGTCAGACTTTTACTGACTAAAACCCACCCGTGTTCCTTCCGTTGCCTGTGTGCCGCCTTAATTTCAGAATGAAACTATTAATGTCTCGAATATTCGGGACATGGTAATAGATAATTGGTATCAGAATACTTTTTACCTAATACTATTATAGTTATTAATATTATCCGAGATACTGTTTATTTTTCCGAAATACCTACTGTTTATTTTCCCAGTTACACCATATGAAATGAAAGTATTTATTTCAGACCAAGCACACAGTAATTGATACAATAATCCATATTATGTTAGAAGGTAGATACTTATAGCTATGTTAGTAAAATTTAAAATTATTATTATTTTGGACATGCATGACCAATGCCTCAAGAATTGGCTGTCCACTCTGTCCGACAGCACGCTCAGAAGCGTGTTTGTGCTATTCTTAGACGAGACCACAGGGAAGCCGTTCTTTTGCGAAGCATAATATGCATACTTTATTTATTTTTTATCAAAAAGGTGGTTACCCTAATCAGGAGATAAAACAATAACGTTTGGTAAACCGTAAGAAAATGCATCATCGAAGTAGATTCGAAGTTAATACTTACCAGTGCATCGAGCAAAACTGATAGCTCAACATAATGTCACCTGTGAAATCATAATTATGCCTCAAAATATGTTACGATGTCTTCGATCGACTGCAATCTAGTTGCACTCCGAACAGTAGTCTTTAACCTCATGAAAAATTCTCCAGGAACTCAAAAAAGCTGAAGTGACAGAGAGAGAGAAGGAAGCGGAGATAGATCCTCTGGCCCCATACCTCGCTCGGATGTTCGGCTCGGGCCATGGGACAGGCTCGCAGATCTTTATCAGGGAGGCCACTCTGATCAGGGAACAGTGCATCAACGACTTTAAGGCCAAGCAGCTCGCAAGACAGCACCTTGTACAGGAGAGGT
The DNA here is from genome assembly GCA_916701695.1 of Agrochola macilenta. Lineage (NCBI taxonomy): Eukaryota > Metazoa > Arthropoda > Insecta > Lepidoptera > Noctuidae > Agrochola > Agrochola macilenta. The sequence goes on along the minus strand of OU753570.1, from coordinate 5,753,581 downwards.
TTGATAAGGTATTGTGTTACACCCATACTTAATATTATTAATGCGAGAGTAACTCTAGCTGTCTGTTACCTTTTCACGTATAAAGCTGGAGAAGGTATAGACTTCTTTGTAAAATGATGAAATGCAGAAAACACGCAGACGAAGCGGCGCGCAACAGTAACGACTGTATTTAGGACTCCTCTTCAAAGTTACGCCAAATTAGACCTTAGGTTATTAAGTTTAGAGGAGTGCACCAGCTGCCTTCATGTATCCAAGTAAAAAAGGGTTTTTGACTGCCTTTATCAATCCTATGCTAGTTGTAATGTAACTGTACATTAGTTTAAAGAGCAGATTTGCCTGATTCTGTCGTTTTATCTTCGGTAAATAGAAACAATTATTTAATATGGACCAAGCATCTTATAGTCTAAGGCTCGTGCAGAACAGCGCGACGCGACGACACGACGCGACTAGTACAATAGAATTTCTATGAAAACTTCACGGTATAACAATAACCGGTGTCGCGTCGCGCTAGTCTGCACGAAGCTTAATTAGGTATTAAGACACTCATGTGATAAACCCACATTCGTGTCTTAATACCCCATAATATACAACAGTTGCATAAATAACCATTTTGAGCGCCACCACAACGGGCATATTCCGGTTGTAGTAAAAATTTGTTTGTTTTTGATTTATGACATCTGTCGTCTCGTGGTTAATTTGACACTTTTTCTTCAGTTCAACTCTGAATACAAGAATAAGAGGCTCTGGTACTTAGCCAACCAGTTCATTCTTACAGCGGAGAAAGAGGCTGCTTATTTCGCAACAAGGTATGTAGTTATTTGATTCTTAATTACTTTCCTATTTTGCTGACCAACAAAATTTGGTGGTCATCACCTTCTCCTCTCATACCAATATTCCTTTTCCACACACTCCTCTTCTGGCCAGTCTACTTCGACTGCAATACCTACCAGATGATACACGTAAGAATTTAAAAAACTTACTAAAGAAAATAGGAAATATTTAACGATCTTTTAAAAACATTGACCTTCCACTGATGGACATTTTTTTAAACTAATGAACCTCAAAAAACTTTTTGCGCACACTTTTTTTTAAATAATTGAGCCTCTTTTTAACTTAATGGCATTTTCTCATAGTTATACACTACACTTTTGCTCACCGCCCCGAACTCCTTTTATTGAAGTTTTCCTCCCCTGTAAATTGTCCTGCCAAGTCATTGATTGGCTGTTTTTACCTCACTACGGCAAAGCTGAAGGAGGGTTATATTTTTAACAGATTATGTATGTACCATCGAAGAACTTCTTAAGTAAGCAGTTTAAAAACAAAATCCCGTGAACACGATGACCATATCTATTACCGGCCGAGCGCTGCAAGCAGAAATAGTCGTTACGGTGGATAGATATGAACTTCTCCGATGGTACAGGGTGTCAGGGACATCGACGCGAAAACAGATACCATGGGTACAGTACATGATTCTGAACCCCCCCAGCGTTGAAAATTTTCGTCGATAATTAAAAAATAAATAAACAGCTGTTCCATATATTTTGACCGCGTAGGTATTGCACTTTAACAGCGGTATTGCACGGTAACAGGCTTCGCGTCGATATCCCTGCCACCCTGTATATGTATAATCATCTATTCCCATAAAACTCCTGAAGTACTAGTCTTATTTTGACAAACGAGGTATCGTTGGAACTTTGGAAGTGTCGTGTGACTCCAGTCATACGAAAACCGATGTTATTTTTAATTTGTGTTTTTAAGACCTTTTGAGTTGGCGTATTTGTCGTAGTTTGGTTTTACTTTAATCAATACAATGTCTTAAAGTGTGATAACTTAAATAATAAAACCATTACTTCCACAGTGCCGAACTGTCCTTCAAAGTCCACGCTCTGGAGGTAAGACTGACGCGCCACCGAGACCTCTCTGGGCCTAGGTTCAAGGTGCTCTTGGATTACCTGGAGAAGCACCCGCTGCTCAAAGAGTACAACAGGGCGGCAAAGTACCGCCAATCCAGGAGGTCATAGAAGTAGTAGAAGGTTTGAGGTATAAAGGAGGATAGTGGAAAGAGAGTGCGAGGGAGGAGGTCGAGATTGACGGTGGGTCAGGAAACTTTGTCTCGGAAACTAATTGTCTTCATTATTGTGGCGACATCTATACTGCCACATACGAACTATGGAATACATGTGACGTCACACAAATTCTACATTGTACAAGCAAAGTTTACTGCGAAATCTCCGTCTAGTTGGAGTTAAATTCTCTCTTCAACGGAGGATAGAGGAATTCTCCACCCTGTTCCTTCATGGCTCCATAATCCTTATATTTTCCTGTCTCAATTAGGTCACATCATCCACCTTTCCTTTTTTGTTCCGTTCCGTTAAATCGCGTTCGATCGGCAGAACACTTTTTTTAAGTCAGCCTTTTCAGCGTTTCTTATACGAGTAGTTTAAACCAAAACCGCTGTTCCACGACTTAGGTATTAATAGGTACCTATGCACGGCGAGGCGAGAGGCAGCGTTGACGAATGAGCGGCCTGCACTGCCCCCCGTCTCACCGCGCACATAACTGAGGCGCGGAACAGTGGTCCTGGTCAAACTATAGTTTGTCATGCTTATTAGATAGATTTAGATAGGAGATTTTTTCCAACGGTTGACGTAGACACTTTATTGATGACAAATTGGTTTTCGGAGATAATTCCTTTATAGTTCTGGTTGTGGCCAAGCAATGTATAGGTAATATGTGGCCTTATATTTCTTTTTGACATTTTGTTCTAGACAAATTATTTACTCCAACGTTACGTTCTAATAAGGTAGGAAATAGTTTAATGTAATTATGATGATTTTAATCGTTCCTCTATTGATTTTTATTTCGTTATAAATAAAACTTGTTTATTTGGTAATAAGACTTTTATTTACAACTAGCTGTCCCGACAGACGTTATCCTATCCTTTCAATAATTCATACAAAATTCCCATAAAAAAGGCGATTTTCCAATATTCCCGGCAACTTTTCAAAATTTTCTAGCCGTTCGAACCTGATTCGGATAATTACGACCTTTTAAAAACAAAAATTAGCTAAATCGGTCCAGTCTTTCTGAAGTGATGCGCTTACGCTCACCAACGAACAGCATTTCATTTTTTAAATATACGAGTAGATTTACAATAAAGTGTTTTATTTGAGACGTAATTACTTCAAAAAAAACTTGATGAAGTACTAGTCAGACCCGTAGCACTCAAATTAAGCTATTATTTTACTAAATAATACTATGCTCGCTTAATATTACCAGTGATTTATTTTAACTAAGTACCCAAATGTTCCAATGACTCACTTTAGGGCAATTACAGAGTAGCAACGTTTAGTATCAACTTTCGGCTTTAACAGAATTCAAAATTAAGTTCCATGAAGTATCTACTTATAATGAAATCAGTTATTGACAGTGAACAGTTCCATTCTGTATAAGCACATGCCTAAAAAATACAATAGATGACGTATATTTAGTAACCTAATCCGCTTAACCGTTCTTAAGGAGTCATAAAGAACCCTGTAATAAATCGACACGTGTTTCACCTCTCAACGAGGCAGCCTCAGGATGGCTATTGACTTGTTGCGAACCCGGACCCGACGTGTGGACACGTCAAGCGTCGAGAGCAGTGTTGCTTGGAATAGTTGTATTTAATTCGTTCAACAGTGTAACGGTCCCTGTATTATTTTTAGCAATTTCTAAACTCCCTAGTACTGACATTCTGAAACCTTTATCACATGTGTGTAAAATTTTGAAAGTGTTACACAGCACATTCATTCATTCACCAACCCGAAATTGGCCCGCCTGGTATATTACGAGACACTCCTTCTCACAGAGAGGAGGCTTGCAAGCTTGGTGTGTGATCTCAAGTTAGTGCAGCACCGTCTGATATCGCCCACAGTTGGGCAATCAGTTGCCCATACTTCTCTAATGCTTGGGCAGTATCCATGAAGGTCTTGGATAGTTGAGGTCGATGTTCCAGTCACCAGCGCCACCTAGCAGGTTTCCTCTGCCATCATGAGTGGCGAGGGCTAGCCGAGACAGCTTGTTGGCTAGCCTGCGCTGTGGGGAGTCCGGTCTGGATAGAGGGGGCAGGGATATGCTACCTGATTCTGAAAAAAATAATTCTGGTGTGAATTTCTGACGTTTTAAACAGCTTTCCGTCCGTCGAAAACAATTTAAGTAAAAGTTAGTGAGTACTTAAATGAAAAATATTGAAACCGATATGAAAATAGAGATAATATTTTATTTTATTTATTACATAACATAACACCACGCCCGTATTCCCCGAAGGGTTTGGTAGAGGTGTACATATAGTACACCCCATAGAAATATAAATATCTATGGTACACCCACATTTCGCCAGATTTATGTTTAAGTCCCATGTAATGGGGGGCGAGCCTATTGCCATCAACCGGGCGCAAATCCAGACTCCGAGCTGCTACTGAGCAATTCCAGATGGAAAAACTCAATAACACTGACTCGGAAAACGAGCCCAGGACGTGCCTAGCGTGGTCACTGGGCGTCTCCTGTCCGAGCCTCTTCCTGTACTCGCCGGCGAAGTGCTCGATCAGTGTGTCCATCATGATGGCTTGTTTCGAAAACACCTGAAGGCCAACAAAATATCTGGATACGTGATAAGAGCGTTCATCCAAAAAATTGGCAACGTCGCAAATTGCTGTCAAATATTTCGCTGTTTTGATTAATTTGTCGATATTACTGTATGGAAATAAGAACTATGGCTAACTAGTGATCTAGAATATTAATAATGAATTACAATTTTAACATAAAATGTGAGGGAAGAGGGAGTGCATTTATGTCTGCGCGCACACACTTGTGCACTATAATATCTTCCGCGCCGAAGACTAGTCTCCGTTGAGATTGGCCACCATAGCCAAAATACGGTCTGGAGGACTACTACATATACATACTATAAACAAAGTTGTTACCTGCAGTATCTTCGAGACCCGCAGGCCGTTCTCTACCACCATGAACTGTAGGAACAGACAGGGCAGGCAGTCTTCGTTGACGTCTGATGGTATACCGAAGTCCCAGGACAGTTCCTCGTAGAGAAGACCAAGTAGAACAGTCTGCAACGTTCAATAATAATGAGCGTAATTTAATTAGCCGATTTCTGTTTGGAATATTCTATATCCGTGGATCACCAAGGGCTGAGGGCTGGTCTGGGTTTCTTGAGAAGAGGTCCCTGTGTGACTGGTTTCACGGCTGAACCAGTTTTGAGAATAGAAATGGTTTGCTATAAGAGTAGGCGAAGACCAAAGAACCGATGAGTGAATAGTGCGAAAGATGACACAGCTCGAAAGGGGGTGAGAACTGAAGGGATAAGACCAAGAGAAGTACTAAGAGTACTTACGCTTTCCGTGTCATCAATGACGTAGACGCCGTTAGAGTTGACCGCGATGAGCACGGGGATGTCCTCGTGAGTCAGCAGACTCGTCAGACTGCGCACCGGCTGCTCAATCTGACTGGAAGAACGCCGCGCCGATGAAAGTCATATTATTAGATATTTGTTAGCATCAGTTTTTTAAGGTCATTTGCTGTAATTATTTCATCGGGCTACTAAAAGCTACACAGCTGACAGTACAGCTGACTTCGTACGAGCGTTATGTGCACGCACATAACACACACATGGCACGAGACTGTCACGCCACTAACACGGTTCGTCGCGTACGTGAACGCGTCACGACAGCGTCAGCAGACTTCAGGCTGCCCTGCGCTCTCTTCTTTCTATCATTAGACTTCTTTCATATATCTATGCCGAAAACATAGTTTTTAGAATATTGGTCTGTTTGTTTGTATATATGTTCCGGTTTGCACAAAAACGGATGAACGGATTTGGATGATATTTAGCACACATATAGTTAATAACCTGGATTAACCTATAGGTTATTTTTATCCAGTTAGTACGTTCCCGTTGGATATTTTTCGACATCCACGCGGGCGAAGCCGCGGGCAAGAGCTAGTTTTTTTATATAATTATTTGAATAAAATCAATAAAATATTTTTACAGAGGGGTAATTGCGTAACACACATAAAATGGCAATCGATCGCAATATCTTTCATTTTGACAGTTCAGTCACGGTCATTACGTTGTTGAACTGACGAATTTTTTATCTGTAATTATAAATTCTTACTCGTATGCATAGGTTCCGGGTGGCGCCGGAAGTAAAGAATAGTACTTACCAACCCATTTCTTCCCGTTGGTGTCGTAAAAGGCAACTAAGGGACTTACTAGAGAATGGGCAGCAGCGTTCTCTATGAATTCTAACACCATACTGCGATCGCCAACTCGGCTGCCAAGCGTGGCGAATATGACAAACCCCCCCATTTGGGGGAGGCCTATGTCCAGCAGTGGACGTCTTTCGGCTGAAATGATGCATAGGTACTAAAGGAGGAGAACCTCCGAGTTACCCTTGCTTACCCATAACACTTTTCTCCAGAGAGTCGGAGCTGTTGCTCTCCTTAGAATCTGGCTGCAAAGGTTTGTGCGGGTCATGTTTGTCCCAGTCACTGTGCCGGCCTAGAGGACTGTACGATAAGTGCGCAACCTTTGTGAGACGGAGTACAGACGGGCGTTCACCTCTGCTTGCAGCTTTTGGCTTTGAACGCTGTAATATTCTTCACGGGACCTGAATTCACTGTTGACAAAAAAGTGATGTTTGAAGAAAAACAAAAAATGTATGTGCTGTGCATCGCCCAAATATTTGTTTATTATTTCACTCTAAGATTAAAATTCTTGGCTTGACCTAATGTATTATTTTTATCCTATCATAGGTTTATATTACGTTAACCGTTTACAACATATAAAAGTTGTCACACTAACTTGAATAATCCACAGGGATTATTGTGATATAATTTCCACTATTTTGCACATTCGGATTTTCTCCGTAAGGCCCATATCAGATTGATGGTCCAGTTAGCTAAATAACTACAAATATTTATTTACTGAAAAACCATTTTCCTAAACAATGACTTAAAAATAAAACTGATGTTACGAAAATAAAAATGTTTAAGTAACACATAGGTGGTACCATGGCAGATTTTATAAATAGTAATCTTACGTAAATATAATTAATTTTTAATACGTAGGTATCCCTTTAAATTATAATGCTTTTATTTCATTTACAATGCTTTTATTTAATACTAGCTTCTGCCCGCGACTTCGTCCGCGAGCTATAACCTTTCTCAAGAATTGGGCTATCCAATGCAAAAAGAATTTTTCAAATCCGACAGGTATATCCGGAGATTACAAACTTACAAACAAACAAACAAATTTTACTTTTTAATAATAATTTTAATAATTTTTTTAAACTTTATTTTGCTAACAATGAATAATAAATACAATTATAATTATGAAGCAACAGAATACCTATGTTTAAATTGTTTTATGTATTTATGGTAGAATATAGGCTTGTTAGAGTTAACTATAGATTATAATACAAAGTCAAAGACATTTATTCGTCGGTTATTGTAGGTACAGAGTTCGTTAAGCTCCGGTTTCCTAGTAAAGCGGAGGCTGCACTTGACGGCTGTAGTGCGGGCTGTCATGAAAATGATGACAGCGGCAAAGATTTAAATCGTTAGTTTCGCCCTACCGCGTCCAAAGATAATCGCGTTTCTGTTTCGTTTTGACACCTCTGACACACAATGACGCAGTGACTACACTTCTTTGTCTTCTCAACAAGGGGAATGGTCTGGATTTATGCTTTCGCGGTTGCACAACGACATGCTTTGCTACGCTTTGCTTGGTAGTATAGATGCAGCCCTACCCTGCTGCCTCCTTCAGAGGTAGTAGGGGGGCGGGGTCTTGAGGGAGAGCGCTACAGTCGTGTAGATTCTCAAGGCAAGTCTGGCGGATGCACCTTCACCGAGGTTGCCACCCCGTTCTTGGTCTAACTCCTTTAGAAATAGACGTAACTAAAACCACCAGGCGCCATCGCACCCCATCCCCACTCCATCCTGTTCATTTCCCAACTCCTCCCAATTCCGCTTTCCCAACTTCCCCTCCTTACCGTGACCCCTGTGACTGGGTGGTGGCGGGCTCGACTATCACTAAAATGAGCTGATAGCGAGTAGGAGAGAATAGTCACCTGCGCTAGGACCTGCGCAGTTGAGCGCCGTGAGCCCGATGAAGGAGTCCTGGGGGGTTGAGCCGTGCGGCTCTGGCTGTTATGTGCCCGTGAGGCAACACGCCCCCTTTGGTCCTGATTTCAAGCGAAACGGTGGCCTATTGGGTAGTGCCACCGTTTCGCTTGAAATCATTGCCTCGAAATCATTTCCCTACCCCTGGCTATTGCCAGGGGTAGGGAAATGGCCACAGTGTCCCGTCAGGCGTGAGGTCCGCTAAGGTAGTCCTCGGACGGTCGAAGCTGTAGGTAAAGGTCATGCTGACGGTGTAAGTGAGGGTTGATCAGTTCGTTGGGGGTGGGCCTTTCGACCCCCTACGCCAACCCGATCAAGCACCCGATGTCGCACTGTAAACCAGCCTTGCGCCCCTATATCTCTCTGGTAGTCCTAACGCTCTTGCTTCTTTTTAAAGTAAGACGTTCCCAGGTGCGGGCTCCATGGAGGGTGGGAGCCAGAGAGACGAATCCAAACAAAAACCATAACATGGATTCTTATAGGCCAGTTAACAAAACCGCAGTGGAGGCGAAAGCCAATGAGACTCCCAAGGGAGGTGCTCGCACTTCCCTTGCCCCTGGTGGCCATGCAGCTAATGCTGTGGGTACCAGCGCGGGCACCGGTCCAGTGGCGAAAACCGCAGCCAAGACCAAAACTAAAAAGTCCCAATACAAACAAAGGACGTCGGCGCTGATTGGGACCAGTACCGACCCTTCTGACACAAAGGCGAAGACCAAGGCGACCATTAATACCACTGCCGGTCTGACCCTCTCCATACTGACCCCGGTGCCGGGTAATACTGGTACCGGGCTCCCTGCCAAACAACCTCATCCTCCTGTGGTTCCTCCAGCCTCCTCTCATCAGACGGTCGTCACCGGTCAAGCGGAGACGGCCAGCTGCACCGAGGACGTGTTCTCAAGCGCCTGGCAATTTGTGCCGAAACGCAAGGGCAAGGGTAAACGAACTCAACTAGCCCTCTGCCCTTGCACCGACCCTTCAGGTCCAACTGCTGCCGGACAACAGATTGACGAGGAAGGAGCGCCGACAAGCACTGCGGAAGCCAGGTAAAGGCAATACACAGGCCACTGCCGCCAGGTCGGTTAAAACCTGACGAGCGGCCAGCTAAACTTCTCCGCCGGGAAGCGGTCACAGGCAGAGGCCGGCACTAGCCGACCAGCGCCCAGTCAACCGCCTACCAGAGCTCCGGAGAGTCCAGCTGTAGGCAACAGGACACATCGACCCGATTGGAAGGATCAGGCCGCGGCTAAGCGAGCTCTCAACGAGACCTTGACACCTCGGGGAGAACATAAGCGGCCGCGTCTTGATCAATCCAATAGGGTCGATCAACGAAGCTATGCCCAAGCTGCCAGCGAAACCCTAGACGTCGTGATCACCTGCGACCGCACGGGGATCCTCAGCAAGGTAGTATCGGACCAGGTACTCGCTGCTATCCAGAAGCAGATTATCCTCGAGGCCTGCTCCCCCAAACAGGATACCCCAGGGCCGACCTTTAACGCCAAGCCGATGTTCGCCGGGGGTATTCTCAAACTGTGGTGCGGCAACGACCGCACCTTAGCCTGGCTAAGGAAGATAGTACTACCGGCCTGACTCTCTCAACTAGCACCTCACTAGTCGTCGTGAGCCAGTTGGAAATCCAGAAGCGTGCATGGTGTGGCATCGTGATCCCGGATGAGCAGGAGGTTTACGGAGAGTCGACCAACATTGGACGCACTCTCAGCTACCAGAACCCATGGGTGGACATCAAGAGGTGGGTACTGCTGCACGCTGATAAACAAGCCTCGGCGTTCCTCAGGGATGGGACCTCGCCACGAGAACCGTCTGCGAGGCGCTGATTCAGCCGCCGCTGGAACCAGCAGGGGAGTCCACTCCCTCTACATACAACCCGGAAGCATCCGCGGCTGAACCTACTGCTGTAGAGTCAGCCGCCCCTGCCGCCGCCACCGTGGGAGCCGTCCCTTCATCGGGCGAGGAGCTGGATGACATGATCCTGTCCCCGGCTTCGGGCCCGGGAGAGGACGGCTTCGACGAGGGCGACCTGTTCGCCGGGCTCAGACTTGGGGGGGAAGACGAGGGCTCGACCAGCGATGGCGTCGCTTTCATCACCCTGTAGAGTCCTCCAGGCAAACCTCCACCACAGTCAGACCGCGACGGCTCAGCTCCGCAAGTGGCTGGAGGTAAAACACACGGCCATAGCCTTAATCCAGGAGCCGTGGATTAGGGCCGGCCGCATACAAGGACTCTCAAATCTTGGCGGTAAGCTCCTAGTCACCTCAGACCACGATCACCCCAGATCGTGCATCTATGTCACAGGTAACCTCAAAACACAGCTCATAACTGATTTCTGTTGCAGAGATGTCTCTGCAGTTAAGCTGCTTATACAGCGTGTCGATGCCATGGAGTTGGTGGTCGTTTTTGCCTCGGCCTACATGCCCGAGGTGGAGGCGCCGCCTCCCCACGACCTCACCCGTCTCGTGAGTCATTGCGAGAGGAGTGGGTTCGAGGTTGTCATCGGGGCCGACGCAAACGCTAACCACCAACTGTGGGGTATGGACACACAGAACGAGAGGGGTAAGGCCCTGGTTGACTACTTATTCTCAACTAACCTATCTCTACTAAACACTGGCTCCGAATCAACATTCGTAACCAGACGAAGCCGCACAATCATCGATCTCTCTCTGGCAACGGAGAGCGCGGCGGAAATCATCACTGAGTCGCAGGTTTCCGAGGAGGCCTCCTGCTCTGATCACAGGTGGATCCGCTTCGACATCCAGGTCTGTGTGCCACCGACAACACCACGGCGAAACCCGCGTAACACGGATCGAACCAACTACACGCGCAACCTTGACTGCAAGCTTGTGACGTTAAACAACCAGTTGACATTTGTGGACACGAAACAGGTTGAAACTCAAGTAATTATTCACCTTACTAACTCAATCATTATTACTATGAATGCTGCTGAAGCTAAAAGCACGTCCTCTTCTTCGTACATCTCAAAAGAAACTGCCAGTAATATCTCTACATAGTCTGTGGCATCTGCGCAAGGTGGGCCGCGCGGCTCTGCGTGGAAAAAAAATCACAAAAGCCTCGCGAGGCCGAGCCGCGCGGCCCAAAAAGTGGTAGTGAGGACGCTGCTACGAGGCTCGGCCGCGCGGCTTGGCCTCACGGGCCGCGCGGCCCTAGTGGGGACGCGGCTAAACGGACGAATACGGTGATTTTACCGTAATTACGGTGTAGTTGGCAACACTGTGGTGGTCACTAGCGCACTGTCAGGCCGTGCGGCCCGTCCCCACTACTCAGAGCCGCGCGGCTTTCTTTGAAGTAGACCGACATCCGTTGGGTTGTGCGAGGCCGGCTCAGGCCTTGCTCACGTTCACATTCATGAGGCTCGGCCGCGCGGCTCGGCCTCACGGAGCCGCGCGGCCCTAGTGGGGACGCGGCTTTACACTTGTGTTCCTTTCGTTCAATTTTCTGTCAGTTGCGTCAAATTCTATTTCATTCAGTCACTATTTTATATTTGTATGACAGTGACAGCTACAGCTGACACAGCTGTGCACATACGTGTTTATTTTGATAAAAAATTCAATTAGTTTCTCCTGTTTCATAGATCCACTGCCATTATTTGCCGACACACAACATTTGTTTAGCTGTATAAGTATACGCAATACATATTTTCATCAGTAAACTATACTTACAAGCTAAGAACCTAGGCAAGAAACAAGTGTTCAGTGATAGTAAACACAACTTTGTTCTGCCTGAGGTAAATATGGGTAAATACTTGAAATTGTAATCACTTGTTCACATTGTCGTATCATCTATTCATAATCAATCGCCAAATCAATAGTCTTTCCCTTATCAGCAGGTAAAAATCAAGAGCCAGTTATCGCAGAGCGGATGGAGACTAAACTAAAAGAATACCGGGCTATACGACGCCGTAAAGAGCTTATAGACAACGTTACGGATAAGTACGAGAAGTCCAAGGCTACTTTAGTTAACTTATTCGTTCCAAAAATAATACGAGACATGGGTAGAGTACATGACGATGAAGCTCCGCTGGTAAGTTATTCACCTTGTATCTTTGTTCAGTCAAATTTAGATTGTTAGTTTAAAAACCTTGAATGAACATAAATAATGAAAAAGGAATTACTCGATACTCAAGTATGTATTCAAAATAACAGAACCATAATGATGCAAATCATCAGTTTTTAACACCATTTTGCTATACAAAAGTGAACTGTTAATGTGTCTTTATCATCATTCTCTTGCCTTTAATCCCAATTATCAATTATTTGTCTTTTTCTTCCATACTTTTCTATTAATCGTCATCTTAGTAGTCACCCCTTCTAGCCGTATTATCTTTCACTCAGTCCCTATTGTGTCTTTTTTTAGGTACAAATTAAAACTAAATCAAATTCAAGTTGCAGACGATTGTGCAATATGATATGACTTGTCTGCCTTCCATGTCCAAGAGTCAGGAGCATCTGCTCAAAAGCATTAGTTATAAACTGGTATTTAAAATCTTCTAAATACACTTCTAAAATAAACTTTACAATATAAAATGTTAGACTAGATTTTTTTTATCATTAGTACACGGAAAAACAAATAAATATTGTTAATCCTCAATTGAAAAACCAAAAATATTTCATCTATTACAGATGCAAAATGAAGAACAAGCACCCAAGCAACCAAACAAACATCCGATCCAACCAATTGAAGCATTCGACATGGAGGGTGTAGATGTAGTTTCAGAAACAAGCGAAGTGGAATCATTTGACGAAAACGAAGTACCATGTAGATATTGCCTCGTCAAGTGGGTTTTATACATTGCAGTTTGGTCGGTATTCTGGGGAATTTTCTTGTATCTACAATTTGGTGCGGTATACTTCGTAATATCAATCTTGATAGGAATTTATCTGAACACTCGCACTGGACCGAGGAAGGTGGGAGAAGTTTCAGCTTATAGTGTGTTTAACAGAAACTGTGTTAGTATTGAAGGAACATTAAAACCAGAGCAGTTTGAGAGGGAGATACGATATGGTGTGGGCACCGTTAAAAGTTTGTAAGGACCTTGTACTGCAACTAATTTAAATAACGAGATTATCTGAATGTTTAGAGTATCATTGCCAGTTATGTTATTTTGATCTATGCTACTTTATGGATCTCAATATAAACAAAAAAATTTTTAAATAATATTTTTTTTATCGTAACTGTCAGTGTTACCAGTAATCAGAATGTATGTAAATTTGTGTTGACAAAGTTTGTTTGTTTGAAAGAAGTTCATATCTAACTAGTTTGAAAACAAAATTCCGTGAACACGATGACCCACATCTGTTACCGGCCCGGTTCTATAGCCGCCGAGCGCTGCAACCAAGAAAAGTCCTTACGGTGGTTAATTATGAACTTCTTTGATGGTACTTATGAGCATTTAATCAAATTTTAAATATTTTACAAGAGTGAATGAATGGTCAATAATGGCACATAAGTCTTAAGTATGTGTAAGCTGAAACAAGCAGGATTAATATATACCAGAGAGATAAGCCTAGGAATGCAAATCATAAGATAACTTGATATGGACACAGCTAGGAGCCTGGAAGGCCCTGACCCGGAACTGTTAGAATAGAGCTTAAGTCATTACTGACGGAAGAAAGGACATTAGGTGTATTGTGCAATCAATATATTTATTATATTGACGTTGTGCCTATTTCTATGTAGTTTACTTTATTTATTACTTATGTGTAAGTGTATTAAAATTTAATATTTATTAAGTGAATGTTCTTAACATAATCTGAACACTAAAAGACGATATTTTAATATAATTGATTTTAAAATCATGGAGTTGTTTTACTTTTTGTTGGACTAGAACTGATCAACTGAGAATTTTAAAATGGTAACCCAGTGTCTTAAAGCTGGATTATAACACTATCCTATCTTTGATCAAATATATAATGAAATAGTAAAATAGACATATTATGGGTATATCCCCCTCAGGGTCATATTACACTATCATTATTATATCATGTACCTATCTACAAAGCTCACAAATGACCCATAATATGCCTATTTTACAATTTCATTATTATAACTTTGATCAGAGATACTGTAGGTAATACCCACCTTAAAAACACGTTAATTTTAGGCAAAGTGGAAAGGAAGTCTCCACGATAAACAAATAAAACCATTTCATTATTTATAAATTGTATTTCCATTTTTATAACCACATTTACAAATTGACAACAAATCATATACCTATTATAAATTTCACAAATATAAATGCAACGCAATACAAATAGATAATTTTACGAATACAATACAATAGCATAGAATAATTGCATTGATATAAATTTAACGTCGGTAACTTTAATTTCTTTAACACAAACTTAAAAAGTAGCTTGAGTAAAAAAAATCTGTGTGTGCTCTAAGTTTGTTTTGTTGAAAGCAAAAAATGATTCAACTTTGAGCTTTTACTTATGAAGAAACTTGAGCTAAAATAAAACATAATTTGTCTAGAAAATAATAATGGCAGGAAAATTATTAGATTTTCATTAGCTTTCTTACTAAAAGGTGGCACTGAAATATCAGTGTTGGTCAGTTTTATTTGCACAGTAAGGACGAGCTTGAAAAAATTGCAGTCCTATAGTAATCTGCCTAGATCCTGGACCACTGATTTGTTAGGATCTAGAATCGATGTGTAAAACTGACAACGAATGTTACACACAAAAAACATTAAAATACTTATTTCCAGAATTTATTCTAAAACGGGAATCAATTTAATTTACTATCTACCATAACATTTTTTCGAAAGGTAACACTTATTTAAACTTATTTTGAATATTTTTGTCAAAAATGCTGATGGTAACACCAGAGTAATTTAAAAGGAATGTTCTAGAAAGCGACAAATCATCTTTATAATATAATTTGGAGCTTTTACACATATAATACTAATTGAATTAACATCACACGAATTATACACACAATATAAAATTGACTATGAAATTGATCAAATTTTTAAACACACTACATGCGGCGACATGATTTGTGGATTTTTTCTAAATAAGTATATATAAATTTCTTGCTCTTATGTATACCAATTCAACATTATAATATTATATTGCACAAAAATAAAAAGAGACTGATCATACTTTTACAATTTTTGACGCTACCTGAGCTCAGTTGAACTGAGCTCAGGTAGCGTCAAATATTGTTGTATGAAAAAAAAAATGCCTATACTGCAAAGAATGGAGATGGTCCTTCTAGATTTTTACAGAATAAACAGGTTGAGAACAGGCGTGACGTAATGTGTAATATAGTTTCAATTATAATAATAATTTCTACATCAGCTTAAAAAAAAAGAAGAGTTATTTAGTATTCAAAATCTACTAAATATAATGGCACAACACTTCTAATATTTTTATAGAGTTTCAAGTGGACAATATAAGGCACCTTAACAGTATTTACAATTTGCATCGTGGACATTATCATTAGTTATAGTACCAATAAAGTATGAGTAGAAAAATATACATGATTCACACTTGGCTGCAGAAAAATAAATAAAAAATATGCACAAGTTCTAAGCTTTGTAAATAATACTCTTATTTTTTTTAATCATTTACCGTGATTTCTAAAACTTTCAGGATACATTTGATAAATTAACTTGTAAATGGTCTAATCTGCGTTCGTAATTCATTTGCCAAACATGTAAACAAACACGAGTTTTAGGAAAAACAACTTTAATGCCTACACATAAGTTTCAGTTTGCGCTACAACTTCATATTTTTTTATGACTTTTTCAACAGTATTAGTCGGTCTAAATTCAATTTTATTTACACGAGCATAAAGTTGATGTTTGTCTAAGTCTAAGTGGAAAACTCGTGCTTGTTTACGTGTTCGGAAAATAACTTGCGAACGCAGATACAAGGTAATTTATCATACGTATCCTGAAAGGTTTAACGTTTATTTACTTAAATAATATAGCACCTAATTATTTAAAAATTATTAGTAAAAAGCTTTCACATGCAATAAAACGTATAGCTTCAATTTCATAAGAAATTGTGGTCAGAGCACATTCCAATCTATCTCAGACAAAATCGAGTTTACTTACTTTGGATCTAGATAGTAAGTAGTTCTTTAAAAAAAAGACTTGATAAGTTGTTGTTGACTTGCAACTCAATAGTCAAAACTATTGAATTTATGATTTTATTCTGGATAATTACGAACAGTGGCGCCGCAGTAACAAGTGTCAATTTCTGGAACCACCTAATTTTTTTTTTTTATTTCGTCTCTCGATTCCGCTGGTTATAGATTGAAATGTGCAAAACAAGCTCATAGGAACATAACAAAAACACTTGAACTAAGGAATGTTATAGTTTTAAAATAGGAAGCAACTAGTGACAGGCATTTTAAACTTTATCGTTATGACATTAAAAGTCTACTTTTATTATAATTTGCTTCTCATATGTTATTGTCCAAGTAGAGTAATTGGGGTCGAAGGAACTTATTAGAAATATTTTGTTTAAATACATGTCAAAACATCTGTAGTGATTTTGTATAGACGTAAAGATCAACATTTTTTTTCTATCGAAACATTATTTGCTCAACATCTCCAACATACCTACTATAGAGCGTTTATTCTGAAAGTGTCAAATATTTCTCTGTTTTGACCATAGACAATATAACTGTATGGAAATATAAAATGTGGCTAACTAGCGAACTAGAATATCAATAATGAATTGCAATTATATCACTGATTTTGATGTTGTAACCGTTTTAGATGTAAAAAAGGCATTTGGAAAGTTTCCAAATACCTACTTTTTTACATCTAAAAGTAAATAAGTATTCGGTGTTATGATATTAATTATTGCATTTCTTAATCAATATTTTATTTCACTAGTTAGCCACATTTCATATTTCGATACAGTAATATTTTCAAATTAATCAAACCAGGTAAATATTTGACAGCTATTTGCGACGTTGCTAACTTTTAAGATAAACGCTCCTATTAGTATGTTGGAGATGTTGAGCTCATTTATTTATACTATTTCTGCATAATAATAATAATTGTGAACTCGGCTATCATTGTGCCGATTGTCGTAACGGCCAATGGCCTGATTGCCGAAAGCCTCGACCAACATCTCTCGAGGCTGTCGTTAGGCGGTTGGATCAAGGGCCTGATTCAGAAGGCAGTACTCCTCGATACGGCTCGCATTGTGAGGAGGTTCCTGTCTCTGCAGCCCTAACCACCGGTAGCTTGGACCCTGCTCCCGACACCGGCGGACCACTATTTTTTTATATTTTTAAATGATTTTTATATCTTTTTGTAAGAAATATTTAAAAATGTAATTTTATAAGAAAACAAAAATGAATAAACGACATAATAATTGTACACATACAAAATGAGTAAACTTTGAGGTCAAGACAAGAACAATTAATCTCAAATATCAATGGCGTGAAATACATGTCGTCTCGTCTTAATTTAATTTGGGGCAAAATAATGATTAATCTAGCGTTCTTGTTTTTCGCAAGATACTTTAAGTTCTATCCACATAATTATATCAGGGCCGTGCCCGGGATGTGGACGGACCGTGTTCCATGTAGGACTCAAAAAGATATCGGTTTGTACATTTTATATGAACTAAGTAGTTCACACACGACCGTGACGTAAGCGTAAACGTAAGTGCCTGACCTGTGTGTGCCACGGCCTTGTCACGTCCCGGGCATGGCCCTGGTATGTGTGGATATACCCTTAGTCTTGTCATATTTACCTACTTATTATGACATAAGTACTTCTCATATGCTAGACTCACTACACTTCAATAAATGTATGGAAAGTATAGAATTTCAATCTGGTTGGTACTTATAGTAGATTTGGTATCACCATCACTATGACTCAAGATGGGCGCAAACATCAGCGCAACCTTGCCACATGTTGGCTAGCCAACACCAATTAATTATGTCCAACAATCCAATAATATTGAGGTAAATAATTTCGTCAGCGTTGCTCGGCCAAGATAGTCAAGTAGAGTCTTTAGTCACTTAAGAAATATTATTATGCTTCAATTCCATTGTAACATAGTAGTCTCAATTTGCGATTTGAGTTTAACTTTAACTTACCTAGTTCACTATAAAAATACGTCATAGAAAAGTGTAGCATTGACATGACACGTGTATAAAAGAAACCTGTACTTTACTGATGACTAGTAGAAAAAATACTAGGTTTTATTAACTTGTACTTAAGACTAAACTAAATAATAATATTTGCACCTCTATATTTGTTCGTAATTATCACTCTTATGACATAAAAACTCGAGACTCAACCGAAAACTATTTTGCTACTAGTGCTTGTCACAAATATTGGCCGTGTTGACCAGAATTTTACTTCCTGTACTTTATGCTTCAAATGTTGGTCGTGCAATGACCAACAACATTTGTACCAACAATCTTTCAATGTAGTTAAAAAATATGCCAATTTGATCATAAAAACTTCGTTAATGTGTGTTAATTGGCTGCTACAGGGTCTACAGGTGCAGGCCGTGCAGGAGGTCTACGGAATATTCTAAAGAATGGCATCTTGTAATTTCCGCGAGTTGGACAGAAGGGGTTGACGCCACCCCCTCTTTTGTCATCAGGTAACAAAAACACAACACTGACAGCTATAATCATATGCCAAAGAGAGTGCACTATCATATAATTCTGTTCGGTTTGCAAAAAAGCGTAACAAACTAAGCCAATAGTTACTAACACAATACCTAAAGGCAAGTGTATTACATAGTAGGATCTAGGATACTTCAAGCTGTGGCTTTTTATATAGGCAAGATACCAGGAACTGAAAACGAGACATACACCGACCGCGACTGGTAGTAAAAACGAAACAAAAGAATGCATATTCCAAGTAGTTAAGAGTGCTATTACTATGGCACCTATAAGTTGTAAAGATGACCTTAATTTTTCGTGGATAATGCTCATAGCAAGGAGCGTCACCCAGAAAGACATGAGTCCACAGTAGAAATCTCCAAACTGGAGGATATTACGTATCATAATGCAATAGGCGACTTCCGCAGCAGCATCGCAGGCGTGGTAGAAAGTGGAGAAGATCATAGTGAAGGCATACATCATGGCCTCTGTGTAGTAGTGGCGTATGGTTGCGATGTAGATGGAGAGGAGAAAGAGAATGTTGCTCAGAGTGAGTAGGAGAACCGAGACCAGCATGTAGAGTCTGCTGTCCATTCTAGAGTTGTCCGAGCAGTCCCAACCTGGAAATTAGAAGGAGATTTATTATTTTATTTTACTGATTTCGTCGAGGTATTAGCGACGATTATTGAAGCTTTGATACAGCGAGAATCTTATGACAACAAAATAGCACGTACTTTGATTTCGTCCTTGTTAAAAGTCTAATATAATTTTATACCAGCAGTTTTTAAGGACCCCTTTAAATTAAGTTAAGAGTTTAATGAGGGAGAAAAAATGTCAAATAGGTTTTTGTCTGAACTTACTTCCGTAACCAGAATTACAGGAACAAAACGACATCACCAGCGCCCCAAACGTATTCAGCAAACAATGCCCATGGTTACTGCACTTTCCAGAGACGCAAGACATCGACGATACAGTCAACACGACCGTCGCGTTACACTCCGAAGTCCCGGACCGAGTCCCGTTCCAACCAACCATAGACTCGTCACCCTCCTTGTCAGCAGTGTCCACGTAGTACTTGGTCCCGTTATCCGAAGTCCGACAAGGACACACACTTTGGTCACAAAATAATCGAAAAGTTAAATACCAAGTGCCGCTGTCAGGAAACGGGATATACGTCTGGTCGAATATCGATTCCGAGTCGGTACTGTTCAGCACGAACAAAGCCGGCTTCACCTTATCATTGTACCGACAGTGACCACTCTCCAATGGTATGCTCGGGTGACCAACATCCATACATATGACAGTCTTGAAAAACTGGTTGTCCTCGGTAAAAGCTAACAATGCGCCCTTTTCGAACTCCCTGTTATAGCCCATGTAGTATTTTAAACTCATAAGGAGGCTCGCTGCTATTGATAAGCTGCCTCCAATATCTAAAAACTGGTTTATTTTAAACCTTAACGACTTAATTTCTGACGAAGTTATATTGATTAGACTCGTAGCGTCTTGGATGTCAGTCGTTGGCAGGCCGTAATCAAAAGTGAAAAAGTGACCTTTGTCATCGCGCATAAGGTCGATAACTGTATGATTAACTAGTTCGTCAATATCGGTTCTCATGTAGTAGGATTCGCAGTCAGCGATGTTGGAGACATTGCCTTCGATTGGGCTTATTTGTACGTAGTGCCAGGCGTTTGGGTGGGGGATGAACGTGATAGCTTGATAGTTGTTTGCTCGAGGGTCGAAGGCGCAGTATACGAGGTTGCTTTCCTCTGTGGGTATAGAAAGAGCTTGTACTCTAAAGAACAGTTTATTGTCTCCTGCAGAAGTGTTGACTATGGTTATGTTCAGTGCGATCGGGTCGACTCTGTCTACAGACATGCATTTGAAAACCGCGGGGAGGTCTGAATAGTTTATCTCTGTCACACCAATGTAACAGTCTATTAAATCTATGTTTTCGTCTCGTTTCACTTGTAAATCTGTGTAGAGTATCGTTTGGCAGTCTGGAACGAGACCTGGAAACAAGGAAATGACAGGGGTTTCATTATTTGTGATTTATGACGCTACATGATCATAGTCGATCGTCATAAGGACGGATTTGCCTTGCAGTAGGACAATATTTTAATAACAAGCTGCAACTTATTTTAATAACAAGCTGCAGCTAGGTGCACGGTCACGCAATAGGTACAAGTAAACTAAGGCAGAGCATAATATATTTATTGTGTGAATTAAATTCAACAGAATAAATTGTCACACGTAGCAAATAAAGGTATGATTCCGAACAACGCTACACGCGGCAGTGCTGCGCGCCTGTGCTGCCTGTCGCGTGATTCCGAGCACCGCTGTTGTCGACATTCACGTGTTATCGCTGTGATGAACGCGCACTATTGGTCTGCCGCGGCGGCACACTGTAGATCGAAAAGGCCCTCGGAGAAATTGGAGCTTAAATTTTAAAGTGTTGATTTTTTGCTTGAAATGGCTTCTAATAGCCAATATTATGCATGAATATATCATAGGATCTGTTAGGCAAATTATTTATTTTTTGCAAAAAAAGTGTAGGTAAGTATTGAGCTAATGCTTATACCTATCTCTCCGGAACGGAGAGAATAGCCGTTATTAATATCCTTGCACACGGTGATGTAATGTGATGAAAATGAAGTAAAAAATACTATCATGTCCCTTATCAACACAAAATCAGTTGGATTTGACGGTATAGCAACTCACATTCTCAAATCCTGTGTCACCATAATATCTTCTATTGTTAAACCTTTATTTAAAAAAGATGACAAAAAAGACTTATCTAATTACCGCCCTAAAACACAAAACTAATAATATCTAACTCATCAAACATCTTTGAAAAAGTCATGCATCGTAGAGTCACAAATTATTTAGAAAAATTTCAGATTATAAAAGAGGAACAAAACGGCTTTCAAAGGGGAAAGTCGACTACTTTAGCAGGATTCAGATTGATAAAAAATGTAATTGAAAATTTAGATAAACGCATCCCAGTATCTGTCATCTTCTTTGATATGAGCAAAGCTTTCGACTTTGTTAACCACGATTTACTCATACAAAAATGCAATAATTACGGAATCAGAGGAATAGTTATTGATTGGATTAGTTGCTATTTAATTAACCGCCAACAAAAAGTAGAAATAAGCACAATAAACGAAAATAACGAGTCCACTTCATATAGTTCTGAATATAGTCAAATTAAATCAGGAGTACCCCAAGGAAGCATACTTGGCCCATTGCTTTTCCTCATTTACATCAACGCTACATCAACGCTACCATACCTACAGCTTTACAACAACAATACATACTTTTTGCTGACGACATATAGGTAATTGTAACTAATGATAGTAAATCAGAAACAAGTCATGAAAAAAACCTTTAATGAAACATTAAACCAACTTTTAAAATAAAATTTTAAAATAACAAGTTATAAAACCCTAACAGGTCTTCTTATAATTCAAGCTGGTGTATTTGTGAAAGAACACTCTAAATTGTTTATAACGTACGACTTGCATTCAAAATATACCCGTCGAGACGCAACACGGCTAAGAATTCCTTCACATCAAAGCACATTATGTCATAGAAATAGCTTTATCACAGCAATTAAAATCTTCAACAATATTCCAAAAGAAATAAGGGAACTCCCTCTAAAACACTTTATTTAAACCCAAACTACACACATGGCTTATTGGAAATTGTTTTTATAGTGTAAAAGATTTTTTTGATAAAAAAGTAACAGATAAATATAAAATAAGATAATGAGTTTTAATTAAATTAATTTATGTACCTATTTATTATTGTTAAGTGTTCAAATAGATACGAAACCCTAATAACCAATGTTAATAGACAAGTGTAAAAAATAATAATAATGTGTTGTATAAAATTTATAAAAATAACATGTTTAAATATTTGTATGCCAGTCCATGGCGAAACATCATTGCTATATTATAAGACCTTAATACTATAGAGCTATAGAGTGAATCCTTAAATATCTTACATATTAATTGCATAACTAAAGCTTAAGTAATAATAGCGATCAGCAAGGGATCAAACCAACACAATTACTTCGTATTTTCTTCGTTGCGCTCTTGAAAATTACAAGAATTAACATGTAGGATGTTAATTCTTGTAATTTTCAAGAGCTAGAACGCTAGAACATTATCTGCAATGCATAACATTATTTTGTTAACCACACGTTAAGACGCAGATATATGCCAGTGACACTTGCACACAAGCATCCTCCTTGTGTTAAGCACCCAACAATTTCAAAAGAAAATCCTTCATAACGGCCACTCTATCCCAACAATAGGTAACATAAATCTAAATAACATTACAGCAGAGCTTTTGTATATCATCACGACTGCATACAATTGTCGCAGGATGTTGGCAGTCGCACAATCAAGGCGTAACGAGGTCACATACAGTGGTTTTGAGCGGTCGCGCTCGGCACATTATCTAGTTTGGACCCGCATTATCTTTAATAGGCCTAAAATGAGTTTTGATTGCAGCATCTACTTCGGTTTTGGAGAATTGAATTGATAAGGCATGTTGTTTGACC
Source organism: Agrochola macilenta (assembly GCA_916701695.1). Classification (NCBI taxonomy): domain Eukaryota; kingdom Metazoa; phylum Arthropoda; class Insecta; order Lepidoptera; family Noctuidae; genus Agrochola; species Agrochola macilenta. The sequence continues at coordinate 5,730,213 of OU753570.1, read as the reverse complement.
TCTTGTTTTCAATTTAGACCTTTAGCAGATATATGTACCTAATTAAAATGCACAACGCCATTCTACATTTCTTTTGCCTGTTCATCCATTTAAAATATCCAGGACATTGTCCACAGTCCATTGTTAAACATAGAAGAACTTCCGGGTTTGAACCGGATTTGAGTTCGGCCGGAATGCATACAAGCAAGTTAGAATCCCAAAGTATCGTAGTTCGTAATGAAAGGTGAGCAACATGCTGCTCAAGGTCTGCTAGTAGAAATTACGTATTAGCGTGACAAAGTCGGGTTTCACTAGCCGTCGGTTTTAAAAATAACTTTATATTAGATAAAAATACAGACCGTAAAAAAAAAAGTTAGGTACTTACGTTCAAAATAAGACCAGCTATCAAATTACGCACCACATTTTCGTAAACGTTTACGACTAATCTGTTTTGACAGTTCAACAACATTCATTGCGTTATTTACGTTGTTGAGCAGAAAAAAAAATCCAACTTATGAAGCAATGGACGAGCAATCTGTTTCAAAACGATACAGATTCTAATTGATCGTGTATTACGTAATTGATAAGATTGACACTTTGTCTGCCACAGTCATGACTAATTCATCATCATCATTTCAGCCGAAAGACTTCCACTGATGAACATACATAGGCCTCCCCCAAGCACCACTTCGACCGGTTCTGTGCTTGGCTAATTCAACGATGGCTAATTTTAAAATCTTCCTGCATTGTCTTGCTACTAAACCGTAGTGGCAACACGTAGATAACACGAATAAACAAATAGTACCTACCTGTTCGGCTCCCCACACAAAACTGCGAATTCGCATCGCATTGCAAGCTCCTTAAAAACAAAGCTCCTCTAAAAACCTGCTATACAACGTCGTATCGCATCGCATCGCAGTTTTGTGTGGGAGCCCTTCTACCGAGCTCTGACAAACGTATCGTCCAAGAATACCAACCTTGTATCACATTCCCGAGGTTGAATATAGAGAACGAATTTTCCCAGATATGAGATAGGTCTCATATACGACGATAAATTGATCTAGCTAGGGCTAGATCAATTTATCGTCCCCGTAAACCCGTATATTGCAAATTTCAGCGAAATCGTTAGAGCCGTTTTCGAGTACGTTATTAAGCGGCCGTTATATGCCGCCCGTTATATAGCGGCCGTTATGTGGCAGCCGTTATATGGCAGCCGTTATATGGCGGCCGTTACGTAGCGGCCGTTATATGGCGCCCGTTATATAGCGGCCGTTATATGGCGCCCGTTATATAGTGCCCGTTATATGATGGCCGTTATTTAGCGGTCGTCGTTTAGCGGCCGTTATGTAGCGGCCGTTATGTGGCAGCCGTTATATGGCAGCCGTTATATGGCAGCCGTTATATGGCGGCTGTTATATGGCGGCCGTTATGCAGCGGCCGTTATATGGCGCCCGTTATATAGCGGCCGTTATATGGCGGCCGTTAAATGGCGGCCGTTATGTAGCGGCCGTTATATGGCGCCCGACATATGGCGCCCGTTATATAGCGGCCGTTATATGGCGGCCGTTATATGATGGCCGTTAAATGGTGGCCGTTATTTAGCGGTCGTTGTTTAGCGGCCGTTATGTAGCGGCCGTTATGTGGCAGCCGTTATATGGCAGCCGTTATATGGCGCCCGTTATATAGCGGCCGTTATATGATGGCCGTTAAATGGTGGCCGTTATTTAGCGGTCGTTGTTTAGCGGCCGTTATGTAGCGGCCGTTATGTGGCAGCCGTTATGTGGCAGCCGTTATGTAGCGGCCGTTATGTGGCAGCCGTTATATGGCGGCCGTTATAAGGCGGCCGTTATATTATATATGGTTATTACACGCTTTTATTAGGTGCCTGTATGTAACTATGTAATGGAATCTAAGGTAACTAATCTAACCATCTTCCAAGTGTCGTAGCGTAGTGAAAATTGGCAGTTGTATGTAGTTCTGATGACAATCCAATAATATGGTACTGTCGAACTGATCTGATGATGGAGCCGGAAGATATGAACTAAATAAAAATAAAAATATATTTTTTTTACCTTCATTTATAAAAGCGTGTTTTTCTAGTGTTTTTTAAACTATTAATTTACTCGTATTTAATAGTTTTACTAATACGAACTAAATGGGCATTATTCAACGGTTTTCTTGACTGCGTACAGGCGTTGATATTCTTTTCAGTTTTATTTTCACAAAAACTTTAGTGAAGACACTGAACAGATACACGCTTCCTTCACCGTATTTATACAGCCATACTTCAACAGGCAATAAATTCAAATACAATTAAATAATTGTAGAAATAATCATGGAATCGTGAAGCGATGGGACCTATTGTGTGGAAAATAACATACGAGGCGGTTATGTACTTGTACGGTAGGTACTTGGTTAGATTGTGGGATTTCCTACTATTTTACAAGGAAAATTACGAAAGCAAAATTATAAAGGTAATTATTGCACAAACTCTAATGTAGTTTATTATTAGTTGGCTTCAAATAATTGGCAGGTTTGGCTTCAAATAACTATTATATAGCCCGCATAATGCACTTGCGAACTTCTCAATTATTATTGAGCCCCCTGGATCAGAATTGGCAATGAAGTCGATAGTCAACGAGTCTATTTTTAACCCCTGGCGCAAAAACAGGGATGTTTTGACCAGAAATCGTGGATATCAAAAACGGGAGACTGCCAACAAGTTTTATTCACTTAAGTCAGCTCTCAATCATAATTTATTAGTGAAGTAGCCAAGTAGGCATCGATCGATTATATTTATAATGCCTATGGGGAGTTCGGGATGGTTATAAAAGATTCTAGTACTTACAAATAACAATTTTTTTGTCTAACCAATTGTAACCGGAGTCACACGTAATTATGTCATGTAATAAATCATACAGATTACTCTAGCAGTCCGGCTATCTAAAGGCAACACATTTTCGTAAACGATGACGACTAATCTGTTTCATTTTGACAGTTCAACAACATTCATTGCGTTATTTACGTTGCTGGGCAGATTTTTTTTCGAACTTATGAAGCAATGGATTCAGATTCTGATCGATCGTGTATTACGCAATTAGGATACGGGTTAGGGATCATTGAGGGTAAGATGCAAATTGAATTTGATACGTATGATTTGTTAAACAGCCTACATTAAATTTTAGAAGGATTTTTTTACGGACGAAAATCCTTATCGCGGCTTGCGGTAGGAGTTGACTGGTAGAAATCGTCACGTAAGGAAAAACGAAAGACGGGGTTCCCCCGACCGCACAAGTTTTTAACAGTGTACCATGCAAAATTCTGGAAATCTATCTTTACATATTATATTATATGTTGACAAAATCTACTCATCACAATGTTTTTTTAATGAGTTGTATTGCAATATGTGGTTAGCTAGTGACCTCGACAATTGATCATATTATTTATTGTTACTCTTTGTTTATTTATTTTACATCGATGGTCCTAGTTTATCATTTATAACTTCCAGTTACAACTTTATGTAAGCGGGCACGCCCTTTATGCCTGGAGTCTTTTTATTTAGTTATTAAGTTCTGTTTACGTTTAGTTTTTTTATTTCGGCCTGAGTATAGTTCTCGATGATTTTGTTTGGTATATTGGCGTGTGCTAGCTAACATATGGCTAATCATTTAAATTATGTTTTGTGTTGCTAAATAATATAATGTAAATTATTTTGAATACTTATATATTATATAGAATCTTTTTTTTTGTTCTTCTAACTGAACAGATAGCTGTGCTGCTGGGGGTTTGTTGCGTCACTTCTTCTTCCCAGCTAATGCACTAGGAAGTGGTGAAGGGTGGGCGTTTTGGGGGACTGTCTTATGTAATTTTGACGTTCGAAAAGTGCTGATTCTCAGCCTAGTTTGAATAAATGACTTTTGAATTTTTAAATTTTATAAAACAATGTCCCCCGCCGCGTCTTCCTGTCTGTCTGTCTGAACGCGATAAACTCAAAGACTACCGAACGGATTTTCAAACGGTTTTCACCAATTGACAGAGTGATTCATGCGGAAGGTAGTACCTATATAATTCATTAAGGTTTTATGTAAATTGGCTGAAATATGACCGTTATTGTTGAAGATGTCGGAAAAAATCATGCCGACTGGGAGCTTTACTGGCGTGCGCCGCGTAAACCGTAACAGATTCATAAAAAATATGTTTCACAGAATGGTTTTTCTTAAAAAGTTTAACAATAAAGTCCGTGATGGCTTGTCTATCTTCTATGGGATGACCCACAATAACCATTATTATCTTTCAGAATTTGATAAAAATTTAATTGTTATTTCCGAAGCTATTTTGACCGGTATTATATTAATCCTTATCCAATAAAATATGTTATTTAAATTGGTCATTTCATTTAGATTAAAATATGCCTTGATATCATAACATTTAAATGCACATGCATGACAAAATACTTACCTAATTATAGTTGACGGATACGCGGGCGCAGCGGTAGGAGTCAATGCCCTGTTCCTCGGTTATTAGGTATGTTTTATCCCGGTAGTAAGTTCCCGTGGAATATTTTTTGTGGCATCCACGCGGGCGAAGCCGCGGACAAAAGCTACATATGCTTATGAATTTATATTTTTTTTTTTTTTTTTACTGAGTAACTTATTCTTTGATAATTATGGGATTCCAGTCTTTACTCATACCATTAGAAGATTTCTTACGAACTAGAATTTTGGGAGGTTCGTAAGAATCGTAAGCAACATCAATTTCGAGATATAGTTACCCAATAACAGTTCGCCACTCGTGTTAACCGGCCGTTAGTAGCGACAGGCGGTTGTTGCCTTTCCCAAACGATCTCAGGATATAATCAATCAAGAGTATGTCAAACTGATAGCTATAGCATCTGTTTACTGCGCTGATAATATCTACTGGGGTCTTGGGTCACGATATTTATGGAGGAGATAATTAAAAAGACTGTCTGCACCATTGCTTTATTGTAGTTCTTGAAACAATTCTAAAATACATTTGTAGTCTTGCAGAGGGTAAAAAGGAAGAAACCTTACCACAAAAAGGTTTTACGTATACAAATACTTTAAAGCGATAGGGCTGCTTGAAATTTTGTGCATTGAATAATAGAATATGACCTCGGTTCTGTTCCAGGGATAAATTATTACCCAGTAACTGGGTTCTTCTTATCTTTTTCATGTGGTAAGTGACTAACCTGGTGTCAAGAGTTTTAAAGCCGCCCATGGGCCTCTGACTTGGCTTCGCATGCCGTCGAGAAATATCTCGCAGGCATGCCAGTTTCCTCACGATGTTTTCCTTCACCGTTTCGTTCGTTCCGTAACTAGGTTGTGGAGGTCAGATAGGCAGTCGGTCCATGTAAAATACTGGTCTGGATCTGGTAAGACTGGAAGCCGACCCCAAATAGTTGGGAACAGGCTCGGCATATGATGACTCTAAGCTATATGGTTATTAATGAAATAAATGGGACATGGCTACGATATGGGACCAAATTCTTTCATGATGTATTCTACTGTATTTATATGTACGTACGTTCGCCTGTTATGTATGATATGCAATCAATTGTCTACTTAGGACTACATCATAAGTAATCATAACTCGCATATGATTCATTAATTGAGGACTATCTGATAAAGATAGCGATAACTATCCAGATAAACGTTGATAGTGAAAATTTTATTCAAAGCCAAAATAAGAATGTTGAAAAGATGCTAAACAATAAAAACTTTTTACAAAAAAAAACAACCGACTTCCAAAAAAAAAACACTACAAAGTGAAAAATAACTTAAATTTCGAATTCGGATGGTTTTTTTTTTGTAAAAAGTTTTTATTTTTCACTTTTTAGTTGTGGTACCTACCCCACACAAACTCGAATACCACTACCTGCTATGTAAATAACAGTGACAGGAAGTTATCATCCACATATACTAAGTGGGAAAAATACGTATTATGGAAGCTTACTCCAAAAATATCCAAGCAAAGTTAACAAAATTTATATGGGACCAATCCGGGAGCATACCCTTTCATACAAAAAAAGAATTTTCAAAATCGGTCCACAATTGACGGAGAAATCGGCGGAAATACATAAAAAAACATACCCGTCGAACATATAACCTCCTCTTTTTTGGAAGTCGGTTAAAAATATAGTTCCGTCTCTCTAGATTCTAGAAACTACACATCACTGACAAGGACTACTCGGCTTTATAGAGGCAGAATTTACTCAACATTCTTACTCGTATCAACATAATTCCTCAAAAATGGGTCAATTGGTCATCGTATCACATAGCGGTGCGCAGGAGTTTAAACACATTTTGGACAATACGAAGATTTTGCTGCTCCATAGACATGCCTTTTTTTTTTTGTGTGGGAAATCATCAAATGACTCCTCCCGCTCTGGGCGGAGCGAGAGGGAGTGTCAGACTTTTACTGACTAAAACCCACCCGTGTTCCTTCCGTTGCCTGTGTGCTGAGGCCGCGATATCCCTTTCAGACAAACCCGCAACCCCAGCAGGTCCATAGACATGCCTAAGGCAGCACCAAATATCACGGAATATCCCTCTTTATGTTGAACATTTTTTTTAATATTTGGGAATGGCGTCTTGCAGGTCAACGTAGGAGGTTGTCGTCTGCTTAAACGGACTTTCCTGGGGGTGCCTCAATAAATGAAGGCCTACAACCAGGGCATAAAACTTTAAAACTAAGCGACTACACGGTAAGAGCACCCCCTGTGGGGTACGGACCTCGGCCTAGGGCGTCGCTAGGGGAGGACAGCCAGGGACGGGCTGGATCGGATGAATTATGTCGAATACCGTCAAATTGTAGTTTTAGTCCTTGAACTAAAACTACAACCTTCCCATTTTTCGTGTCTATAATCTGTATGTTCGTTCGTTCGTTCGTAAACTACACAATGTGTTTTTGTTGCGTTCCACCAGCATTAGAGTATTAAAATTTATTCCATCCTTAGATAGATATATATCCAACTTAGATATAGCACAGAAATCTCGACGTTTTGACCTGTCGCTATTGCCTCCGTGCGGAGCAAGGGCGGGTCGCTAGTCCTAACTAGTTTGTTTCGATTTCACGCTAAAACGGCTGAACGGATTTGGATGAAATTTGAAACATGGGTAGACCATGACCTGGATTAGGACATAGGATACTTTTTATCCCAATATTCCCACGGGATCGAGACTTATGCTTAATAAAATGCTCACCTTGCTGCTTAACTTTTTGTTCCCTCGGATCCTCCCATTTAATATAAATGAGTGCGTACCAGTTTCCTGGCTTTGGGTTCTTTATCGCATAGGTATTGTTCTTGCCATCTGACTGGACAGCCAGGGTGTAGACCGGCTCCCTGGTCGCAGGATCCAAGAAGTCTTTGGGGAAGTCGTAGCCATCAGGGTTCACTGCAGGGTACGCTCCGTGCTTTATGTTTATAATCACCTCTTGTGGATCACATGACCCTGTAATTGAATAAGGAAACATAAAAAACAGGTCAAGAATTAGTGCGTATTAAATTAAATGTTTAGTTATCAATGAATGATTTTAAGAATAATTAATAATGCATCAGCTAATTACTATAAAAATATATCGATGTTGTAATCTACGGCAGTGTTTTTGCATAATTGATCTATTATCGGCCTGATGAACCTGATAATTATTATTATCGGTCGGAACCAAACCGAACTGATAAAACATATATAGGTACGTTTGTAAATAAACGGCGGGGATTTTGTATGACAGCTTTTGCATAATGTGTTACCTACTCTGTGTTAGTAATTCCGAAGCCCGTAACGTTACTTTTTTGATAAACCTACCCCCGCCGGCAGCAGCTCCATTCTTGGTACACAAAGGACATTAAAAAGGACCCCAAATGTAGGTATACCTCTGTAAACTAATACATTAACACAAGAGTATGCACGGAACTGTTACAGTTTTTAATTGTTGGTCGACATGGTGAGGGCCTATTATTTAATGTCTTAAACAATGTAGGTACCCAGTTTGTACCTCTCAAAAAAGTTCATCTATGGTAAAATATTGGGATAAGACTCTTAGACTGTAACTTGACCTCAACCAAGCCAGGCGCGTTAATTACCCGGAGACATAGATGGTCCACTCCGCATTTTAGGTATGAAGGTACAAGTACGCGGCGGGCTCGACCTGTCGGGCCAATTCAGTGGGCGTAACGTAGATATAAGAGCTACATGATAAAAAGAGAGGCAACTTCTAGGTGAATATAACTGTAGGTAATTAGCGCTGTGCGACCTGAATTGCACTTTATTTTGTTGTAGTAAGAGTCGCTATTTATTTAAATGATTTTGCGGAGTGAATCTTCTGTACTTGTACTATTATGTATTCTGTGCCTCAATTTAATCTACTTAGGAAAATGCCAGACGATTTTTCTGGGTAGGGGAGAGTTAGGCTGCGTATCCACCAGAGATGAGCGAGGATGCGTAACAAGGAATGTCCATAAAACTAACAACGCTAGCTTAGCTCAAGCTATGACAGTGAAGCGATGTTATTGGTTAGTTTCACACACATCCCTCGCTACGCATCCACGCTCATCTCTGGTGGAAACGGAGCCTTACATTCCACTTCTACCTGTGCCTTCGGGGAATACAGGCTTATATTGTTTACATTTCTGTCAGTCTTACTAATGTAAGCGTCAGAACCCCTGGACCAATAGAGATATTTGATGTTTATAAAAAATCAAAATGCACTACCTTTTTGCTACTATTTGATACCTAACTTCAAATATTGAGTACCTCGACTGACAGCGAAAAAACGGGTAAAGAAAGTGACATTCTGACATCAGCACGCTTAGTATGACCACAATAGAAAAGGGTTTTGTCGACGGAAGAATAGCCAAAATGACAGATAAACAATCACAATCTGTCATTTTGTCTATTTTTCCGTCAACAAAACCCGTTTCTACGGTTGTCATGCTACGCGTGCAAGTCTGGACCATTTTTTTTTTCATAGTTCGGGAGAACACAACAAATTTATCTTTTTGTAAATATTTACTACCTTTTTATTACCTCAACGTAAGTATTTTTTTTTTTTGGCATTCTAGATTTTTTAATCAAATATCTCTATTGGTTCAGGGGTTCTGACGCTTACATACTAATGGGTGGTGTGTGTGCCTTTTAGTAACGCAATCGTTTACCAACGACAATTAACTAATTCGGCCAGTATCGTGAAACAACCCACGCTTGTGGGTCTCACTTACAATAGCGACAAATTACTTGGATTGGATCAACTACTTCGTAATAATTGTGTAGGCTTCCTGAGAAGATGTGTCACACCCTTAAGATTGAATAGCAATGACCATAACATAACATCAAGACAGTAATCCCTGAAGGGTTAGGCAGAGGTGCACCTATAGTACACCCACATTTCGTCAGTTATGTTAGGCCAGGCCAGTGGTCGGCAAACCGCGGCTCTTTGGCATATAGAGTGCGACTCTGTACAGCATGTCGATGAATGCGAGCAAGGATACACGCGGCGGGGGTCAGGGTTTTTGTCATCAAGCAAGATATCAAGTCTTATTCAAAATTCAAACTATATTTTTCAAAGATTTATTGGCGAAGTATTTTCACCAAAAATTTACATAAAGATTCATGAACCAAACCGAACTGATAAAACCTATATAGGTACGTTTGTCAAGTAACGGTGGGGATTTCGTATGACGGGGGTTTTTTTTTTTTTTTTTTACAAATGTACATACAGATGAAATTAATCATTTACTGTAGGTACCGAAAAGGTTAACTTGTTAATAAGTAAGATGCCCTCATTATATTATTATCAGCCGATATAATGATGATGATGAAGGCATCCTACTTCTAAGCGAGTTAATTTTAGGAAGCGTTGTGGAGTGAAAGAGGTTGGGAGTAAAGTGTACTTATTGATTATTATACACTTGGACACATAGAAAAGGATTGGCTCTCATAAGAAATCTTAGTCGTTATAGTATTGATATTTGGCTCTATTAACTAATGAGTATGCCAACCACTGGGCTAGCGGCGAGCCTATTGCCATCAACCAGGCACAAATCTAGACTTTGGAGGTTCTTGTCGGCTCATCGGATAACAAATTTTGTGACTACAAGTAATCCTAGTAAGGACCAGACTATTAGTATAGTATACTGTTGGAGCTGCTGAAGATTTTAAGACCATCTTTGCATTGTATAAAATCAATCTCCTTTGTATTATACAATGTCACCCATGTGTGCCCGCCCGTATTTTTCTGAATATTCATGGAAAATTATCGAAAATTAACCTAAAAGGGGGGGCGGGGGGGCAATCTTTAACACAGTCATGTTATTCAATATTTTTAGTAGCGTTGCCCTATATCCTAGTACCTATCCTACGTTATTGGCTCGATTTGCATTGTAATGATTTTTTAATAAAATTTGTCGACTATGAAAAAAAAAAGGAGATGAAGACTATTTCCAAAAAAAAACAGTACTTAAGTATTTATTTTAAAAAACACAAGTGTAAGTCCATAAAATCATAGTGGGACATTGGAAAAACAAAAAAAGATCCCCCCCCCCCCCCCCTTTTATGTTTATTTTCGATAATTTGTCATAAATATTCAGAAAATACGGGCGGGCACATGCCTATGGGCGACATTATATAATTGAAAAGCACAGATGTGAGTACTATTTATTTATTTAATTAATTATGGCACTCCAACGACTTATTCCACTAATACATTTTTTGGGGTACTGTAACATTTAGACTTAAAATCTAGAGTGAATTTGTTACTTAGGTGTGCACAGCACTTACATCGAGTATTTCAAGTTTTATAATATTACATAGAGTATATATAGGCTAAAAAACAAGAAAACAAAACTACATGAAAACAAAAGTTAAAAGAAATAACTAAATCTATTTTGTTGCTGTAAAGAATAACACAGTCAATAACAAATAATAAATAAGAAACTAATAATATGAATAATAAAGAAATAGATATGGATACCTACTAACTGTGGCTACTGTGAGTCAGTAGATAACACTATTATGTACTACAGTAAGTACTATGTACTAAAGAGCTACCATTTACCGGGTAATACGTCTTTTATTGACTTGAATGAGCTCTGGCGGCTGTGAGTATGTCATGCTCACTCGGATGTCTCGCTGATGGTGGCGCGTGTGTTGGATCATTTAGCTACCTTCAAAATGGTTGAGCTGAATGGGGCTGATCCATGCGTCATGTTCGTGCACGGGCGCCGTCAGTTGGGACTGGTCAACTCTTAGCTGCCTTGGCTGAACTTAATTTTTTAATTGTTCTTTGTTTATCTTTTTATTACGGACGCTTGTAACGTGCACGTCTTTCTGCATTGTTCTCACATGTATAATTTCAACATGAATGATGGTAACCAATATTTGTAATAATTTATAATTTATTTAAAAGAGTGTCCGTGGAGTTTCTTGCCCGTTCTTCTCCATAGGTACCTACTACGCTTTGAAATGGGCAACTAGCTTCATATTTCTGACTGACCGTTTCCTTGACAATTCAAAAGTGCCTGTAAATGGTTTAATTGAAATAAATTCTTTGAATTTGAGTAAAAGAAGACGTACTAGTTTAGTACTTTGTAAGTGCTAGTTTAGAATGTCTTGTTGTCTTCTTAATATGTAGTTACATAAAATAACATTACTCCTGTGTCCCCAAAGGACTGTGCTGAGGTGTACCTACATTTCGCCAGTTATGTTTAAGTCCCATGTAATAGGGGGCGAGCTTTTGCAATCAACCGGGCACAAATCCAGACTGCTGGATGCTATTGAGAAATTCCAGATGAAAAAACCAATAACACTGCCTAGGAATCGAGCACAGGACGTCATGCTCATTAGTAGCGCTTGCAACCAGAAGACCAACGAGGCAGTTTAGTGGTGACCAATAATTGTAATTAATAAAAACTTTTTACAAAAAAAGGTTTTGAATTTTAGTTTTTTGCCACCGACTTCCGAAATTAAAGTAATTTTTCACTTTGTAGTGTTTTTTTTTCGGAAGTTGGTTGTTTTTTTTTTGTAAAAATATTTTTTTTAACTTTTAAGTTGTGGTACCTACCCCACTCAAATTCGAATACCAGTACCTGCTATGTAATTAACTGTCACAGGAAGTTACCATCATATCATCCACATATACTAAGTGGGAAAAATACGTATTATTGAAGCTTAGGTAAGTACTCAAAAACTATCCAAGCAAAGTTAATAAAAAAATATGGGACCAATTCGGGAGCTTATTACCCTTTCATACAAAAAAAGAATTTTCAAAATCAGTCCACAATTGACGGAAAAATCGGCGGAAATACATTAAAAATAAAAACAAACTTACGCGTCGAACATATAACCTCCTCCTTTTTGGAAGTCGGTTAATAACTGAGTAATGCTTGTTACTATAACTACCTTGGCTGGCCGACCATAAAATTATAGTAATCGGTACCTACATCGGCCTTTAATTTTGCACTGGACCTCCTCCACACAGGCCTCCTCTCTGTCAGATCACGAGACTTCAGTCCACGCGGGCCTAGTGGGAGTTGGTGGACGTCACTTGCCTTCGAACTTTTGGTTCTAGGACATGCCCGTTTCCTCACGATGTTTTCCTTTGCCGTTTGGAGAGCAATGGTGATGAATAAAATTGCACTAGGTAAGTGCATGCCTGCCTGAGGTCGACTGAACCCAAGACCTACAACTCGTTAGTCAGGGACATTACCACCGGGCCACAAGAACAACTGCCCCAATAACCATTAAATATCAGTTGACACTAATGTATGATTCACAGCTGTTTACACCAAACGGAGCGCGGCGGATCTCGCTCGCTCGAAAGCTTCGATTAGATTATGCTGTTATGTAGCACGATTATATAGCATTGTACAACTAAAATCTTAAACAACCAACTAAATAAACTTCAAGTATCATGAAAAAAGACACCTATAAATGTCTTATCATACAATAATCACACGAAATGAAGCAGGACAGTTGGCAATTACCCAGAGATACAGATGGTTCACTCCCCATTTTAGGTATGAAGCTTGTCTTGTCGGGCCAATTCAGTGAGTGTAAGGTGTAAGGTAGTCAGAATATATAAGAGTTACGCGATAGAAAGAGAGGCAAATTGTAGGTGGATATAATTGTAGGTTAATAGTGCTGTGCAACAAGAATTGCACTGTATTATGTCATCGTAGCAAGAGTTGCTTTTTATTTAAATGATTTTGCAGAGTGAACTATCTGTATTAATCTGTGCCGGAGACAAGATGGTCACTTAACGCGGCATAGTAACAGGTCAGACAATAAGTGCATTTATGTGGGTGTACTGCTTGCATCATACCTGTGGCCGTGCTAAAATTAGTGCATACAGCAGTGTTAATCAATGCAGTTCCAAGGTTGGGTCTATGTTTAGATGTACTTAAAGGGCGTAACTGTTTTCTATATACGCAATATTTTCTGAAGCTTAATTCAAAATTTCCTGATCTACCATTTAGTTTAGGACATTCTTTTTTCAATGTTTTTGCATTTTTGGAATCTCATTACAAGGAGATATTATCTGATATATTGCTGACAATTCAGTGACAATTAAATTTTATATAAAATATAAATAAAAAACAGCCTATTACTATACTAATGCAGGACAAAGGCCTCTTCACATACAGATATTTTACACGTTGTAGAATATTAAGTACACACTTTTGTGTTATACATGAACTAAGGACTAAACTGTGGTGATATGAATTATTTAAAATTGACAATGAATTGTCGTAGAATTAAATTAAAAAAATATAGGTGCTTAGAGTGATTCTCCCATATCACCAGGGCCAATCCAGACATGCAGTGTTTAATTGTTATAATATAATATATTTATAATAAACATTCCAGTCGCAGCAATATCATTCAACAGAAGACCTGGAAAAAGCTTATTAAATAAAAAGTGTTAGCATGACACCTACCAATGGTATTTAAATGAAGCTCCTCCGATTGGAAGGTGAAGCGAGCGTCGATCACATCCCTCATAACAGGGTAGAACACAACTGAAACGGTGCGGTAACTTCTAAACATATATACATCAGTGGCAATCTGTCTGGTGACCAAATGGTAATCATCTAGTAACACAGTGTGAGTCTTTGTTAACTGCTCAAGTATCCTCTTTCTGTTCGCATCATCTTCTATTTTCTCTTGTTCACCAAGAATAAGCACGGTGCACACAAATAATAAAACAAAAAATAGGCAAACTCTCATTTCGACGATTAACGCCTACCTGCCTACAGCCTACAACACGTTCCGATTACAAGTGCGTAACATCAACAGACACTAAAAATAATTATATCTTAATTCAAAACTATTTACTTATATTTTACGGTCATTTTATTGTTTATGAATTTACTCGCTTATATTACACGAAGAGCGAACCGACCGTCAGACAACCGTTCATTAATCAATCAACAAACTATTTGTCAATGTCAAATGTCAATAAACAAACCCTTCTTCTGTCAAATTTGAAACTTTTTTATCACTTTGGATTTGGACACAGGTTTTTTAAGTCATCCATTTGCTGTAGGTAAAACATGGATAAAAACTATGAAAGCGGTGAAATTGAAGAGTACCAACATGAGCTACGGTTTCCTAGAAGAGCGGGTGACCGCTCACGTAGCGTCCGCAATTTACGTCCGAATGACATCACTGAAAGGTTGATTATGAAAGTAAGTTGGTGTGTTTTCCTGGAGAGCATTGTTGACACCGTACATAATCGGGCGGGATTTGATTTACGGTGTCAAGATTTAAATGTCAAGGTGTAAAGATTTAAATCCCTAGATTTGCCCTCACCGTACTCGGTCACAAGAAAAAGTGTCCATGTTGAGAAGACAAAGAAGTGTAGTCACTGCGTCATTGTGTGTCAGAGGTGTCAAAATTAAACAGAAACGCGACTATCTTTAGACGCGGTAGGGCGAATCTAACGATTTAAATCTTTGCCTCTGACATCATTTTCATGACAACCGTCACTGCGGCCGTCAAGTGCGGCCATCGCTTTTCTAGGAAACCCTCAGAGTAATAAGAAACCGTAGCTTTACCAAATAACCACAAATAAAAGTTGAGATAGAGGAAATCAAAAATCTGTCACAAATCCAGCACAAAGCAGAATGCTACTAGATGTATAGATAGACATGTGAAAATGAATCATAGTAGCCAAAACTCGTGGGGTTTAGTGGTAGCCACTGAAGAGTTCCACTATCCAACTCCTGGCTCCATCATCAGATCAGCACCAAGATTCCAAATTATAGTATTGTTATAAAAACTACATATAAATGCAAAGTTTCATTTCGATACGACAGTTAGAAGTTGATAAATTACGTTGAAAGATTCCGTTACACAGATGTGAATGCGATTCTAGAACCCCGAGATCTCTCTCTTGGGGATCGTTTTAGCGAGAACTTATAGCGACTGCGAGAGATTCAGGAAAAAAATCGATAGCGCAGGTATTGTGGCCGTCAATGTAGCCCGCAAAATTCAACATTTCCTACCATTTTTTTGCAAATTGCATTGCTGTTAAACGTTACATGTCGAACAAAATTATATTTACTGCAAATAAGACTATTGCGACGATTATAAGACGATTTTCAGCTGTAATTTCGAGAGTTAAATTGATGATTTCATTAATATAATTTAGTAATTAATTATACCTATAATGAATTTTGATCATAAAAACAACGAAAACAACATCGATCATCAAAACCCAAATTATCAAAAAAATACGGCGGGGGCATCACGGCTGAGAGCATCATGCCATTTTCCGTCACGGCATACGTAGGTACGACTCGGCTTTACTCCCAAGGCGCACGGCGGCGCACCTATAGATGTTTCGCATCAAAACGTAAGAAGTTTTGAATTACGCGGTCTATAATGAAGGAATTAACTGTATTAAAAACAATCGACGCACGCAGTAGCGTCTGACATCCCACGCGAGATTTTCCTAAGATTTAGTTCCATAATTCACCACGTTCATATCGGTGCATGTCGGACTATATCGGTGTTTTTACCACAGAATTTGACGTTATATATTCACTATGGCAACACAATAGAAGGGCGCGAAGGAGGCGATCGATATCCTGTCCTGCCGGAAGTCATTGCTTAGGAAAATGAGTTTTCAGTTTTAAATAAATATTTGTAGTTATTTAGCTAAATGGACCATCAATCCGATATGGGGGCGTACGGAGAAAATCCGAATGTGCAAAATAGTGGAAATTATATTACAATAATACCTGTGGATTATTCAAGGCGTGGGTATCCTATGCAAGCTGAATATCAATACAAGTAAGTGTGACAACTTTTATATGTTGTAAACGGTTAACGTATTAACCTATGATAGGATAAAAATAATACATTAGGTCAAGCCAAGAATTTTATTCTTTCAGTGAAAGAATAAACAAATATTTGGCCATACTTAATTTTTTGTTTTTCTTAAACATCACACTTTTGTCAACAGTGAATTCAGGTCCCGTGAAGAATATTACAGCGTTCAAAGCCAAAAGCTGCAAGCAGAGGTGAACGCCCATCTGTACTCCGTCTCACAAAGGTTGCCGCACTTATCGTACAGTCCTCTAGGCCGGCACAGTGACTGGGACAAACATGACCCGCACAAACCTTTGCAGCCAGATTCTAAGGAGAGCAACAGCTCCGACTCTCTGGAGAAAAGTGTTATGGGTAAGCAAGAGTATGCTCGTGCAGACCAGCGCGACGCGACTCTAACAATACAATTTCTAAGAAAACTTCACGGTATAACAATAACCGGTGTCGTGTCGCGCTAGTCAGCACGAACCTTAACAATAACCGGTGTCGCGTCGCGGTAGTCTGCACAAAGCTTAACTCGGAGGTTCTCCTCTTTTACTACCTATGCATACTAGTACCTACGAATTCATCATTACAGATATTCATTGAAACTGCTGGACTTTTTGTAGACGTACTTTCATAGAATTTATTTTTATTTTCGACCAATTAGGAAGTTTAAGTTAGTATTGAGAAACGGGCGAGGTCTTTAAAAAAACGGTCGCTGCCTCCAAAGCCGGATCAACAGACAACTTCTTTCGCGAAAGTCGAAACCTGCCTTTGGATGGCTTGGCTCAAAACTCCTTTATCTAATAATATGAAAAAACACAGAGAAGTAGCTATTCTCTATCTACGCAACGAGGCCTATGATGTCGCTACTGAATATAGTGATCCGACGAAAGCGGAAAAATGGAGGTTTATCTTAAAACTTATTTTTTTATGGAACATAATCGCTTGTGCTGTTTTCAAACGCAGTACGCCTTGCAGGCTCGAATCTCAGCAGCTGTTCCAACCAGACGGGGTCCAGCAGTATCGCAGCAGGGTCGTTCAGCACCACGGAACCTATCACCAGTGGGGGCAGTTCCTCAAGTGCTATATCACCACCTTTGCCAGGTTTGATTTCTTCGTCATCTTTATTCTAGGCTGTTACATCTGAGCCATCAGGAACTTTGTGTCTACTGCACTCTTTTTTTTTTTTTATATCGTCACGAATAGTCTTTAATCGCGTAACACACTAGTCGCTGTCCGAGGGTTTGAAGGGAATTCCTAATTCATTGCTCCTACACACTATGCCGGCGGCATGTCCGCCGGCTTTGGCCGCGCGGCACGTACTGACTTTTGCTCCTTCATTTTCTTTGCAATCCTTTGTGCGGCTTTGTGCGGCAAGGCCGGGCGCGCCGCGGCTTGCCCGACGGCATGTCGCCGGCATAGTGTGTAGGAGCTATAACATCTAGTTCCCTTTATGTCAACTCTAAAAGTTTTTGAAAAATAAAAAGTAAACTTTAAATTGCTATAAAAAAATAAAAAAAGCGATCGGAATCTTTGAATTATTTTGAAAAGTTCTCTAGTTTCTTGTAAAGTTAGTACCCTATGTAAGAAAGAGATAAGAGACTGCGTAAGAGTGAAATAACAGTATCTACATACTTAGATCGTGTTATTAATGCGAAAACTACTGTTCTTACCATAATATCGAATATAAAGCTGGGAACAAACTATCGGACGCATCCGTAAGCCGCGACTGACAGTCGCGGCATAATTGTATTTAGATAGTACATTAAGCAGTACACTGTGCAAACTATGGGTCGTAAGTCGCGGACGTGACCTTGGGCCGTCCTTGAGCGTTCGAACGTCTGATAGAAATCTGGCCAGCTGGATGTTTGTTTCAGACGCAGACATCCGCGGACAGGGTGAACGGGGTTCGGACGCGTCCGTGGATGATTCGGGAGTCAAGTCATAAGCAAACCGACGATGGTAACAAATTTGGTCGCTAAGTAGTTTAGCAAGAGGTACGCAACGTCGACTGTCATTCGCGGCTTACGGACGCGTCCGAAGACCGTGCACACTCATCGGTCGCGACTGTCAGTCGCGGCTTACGGACGCGTCCGATAGTTTGTTCCCAGCTTAAGCCTGATGAGTCTCCATTACACATTTAGCCAATTATTAAAGCATTTTTTTTTTTACATTTTGCCGTTAGAAAGGGGACAGACTAGAGAACTTTTAAAAAAAAATCGAAGATACCGATCGCATTTAGTTTATTTTTACAGCAATTTGAAGTTGAGTTAAGTATGTAAACTTTTTGTTTTTCAATCACTTTGGAGTTAATAAAAAGGGAACTAGATGTTACTAGCGCGTAATTTTAAATTTCGTAGTACCACACAACTGTACACATGAAAATTTAAATGATATTTGAAGGCTATAGTAATCAATTAAAAAAAACATTAAGCTTAATTTCCGAGTTCTGGATTTTTTCTAAATAAAAATTTAAAACTTATAATAAAAAACCGGTGTGACAAGGAATGAGTTATTGGGCCTGAAGAGATAGCAAATAACCTCTCCTATCGGCCAATTCAATTTGGCAAAAGATGCACCAAACACCCTGTATTATTAATTTTATTGAAATATACAATAAAAAAAACATAATGATCACTTACATGCTGTAAAGTATAATATAATTATGTATAATATAAATGCATGCAGCATCATGCTGAATTCTATTTTTTATGTTTATCCGTGTCTGTACCTATTAATACTAAATAATAAGTAAAATTGTAACTAACCCTATGGACTCTGTCCGAAATAAAATGATTCTATTCTATTCTATTCTATAAAGAAAAATTGGAAGGTAGCCTTTCTCAGCCAAGACTATCCAGTTTAATGTCAAAAAAATATCAAGGAATAGCTTTCCAAACCTAGGCTCATCAGGCAGTACAGCTTCGTCGTCGACGGTCTCCTCGAACCCCGTCACCTGTATATACCTGATGTCCCGCACCGCTGTCATGATGGAGATGAGCTCCGAAGAAGTACCGTCACACGTGACCGCGGCGCGGTTCCTCAACGCGTTGCTGGCGACTGAGGAGTTGGGGCTCTCGCAGCCCAGTACTAGAAGCTTGGCAGTCAATGTGTTCGCGCTGTGGATGTGCAGCCCGTTGTTAGGTTAGCTGATTTATTTATTTATTTATTTAACAGTTTATGTACACACATATAAATAGACAAGAAGAAAGGAACAGAAAAATAGGTATAAAGGTGATGCTTATTTCTAAAGAAATCTCTTCCAGCATACCTGAGACAACGTGTGTAAGATTAGAAGAGAAAATAATATACATAAAATAAAAACACTTACCTAATTATTCACTATTATTTAGCTATAAACATACAATACGAGAATAAACTTACATACATACTTCTAAAATAAATATCACTAAAATATAATTATATACTTAATTGTACTGTAGTATAAAATAAAAAATACAAAATATCAGCAACAGCATTTGCAAATATTTCGAAGATGAACCAATTTTTTTTCGAAAATCTTTTAAGCAGCAAATTTTCGTTAAGTACCTCTTGAACGGTCTGTGAATAATTATGTGATCGCAGCATGATGATATCACTAGTAATTTTTTAAATCTTTGTGGTTGGTAGGCCAGCTACCTAATTACGCAACACATTTTCGTAAACGATTACCTACGACTAATCTGTTTCATTTTGACAGTTCAACAACATTCAATGCGATATTTACGTTGTTGAGATTTTTTTTGTTCGAACTTATGAGGCAATGAATTAGCAATCTGTTTCAAAACCATTCAGATTCTGATTGATCATGTATTACACAATCAGGGTACGGAAATAGTTATCAATTCAAAATCTCGAGAAATCTCGTAATAGGGATGATGCCTGGATAAAAAAAAATTAAATTATAATTAGTCCGTCAGTCAGATAATAAAAAAATATTAGACACGTATATTTTGCTTTATCATATTAATACAAAATTACTTAGATAAAACGCATTTTAAGTTGGGGGTCGCCACGTCACTAGTAGGCATGTATAAAATCTACATACTCGTGACGTCATGGCACATTTTACCTCAATGTATCGCCGTAATCTTTTGATTACGTACAAAAAGAAAAAATACGTGTCCAATATTAATAATAGAATATTCGAAACCTGTTTCATAAAAAAATTCAAAATCTGTCAGCTAAAACAAAAAATTACTATTCTGTTCCAGAAATCCAACTAAAACCTCACCATTGCCCATGGAGGTTCTGGGCGAACTGGCAGAAGCTGGTCCATCGTTACGGCCACGGCTCGGAGTCCAGACTCAATCGTGACCAGCCTGTGTTGCGACTACAAAGGAACGTGTTCTTTCCCAAACATCTAGAAGAAGGGATCAAGTAAGCCAGTTTTGAGTTAAAAGTTAGCGAAGTGCCCAAAGCGGATAGTTGCTTTATTTTGATTCACGTAAACTGTTTGTTAATAGGACGGTTGGTAAGGCTGGTAAGCATGCTCCAACGAAAAAAATAACCTACTAGAAATACTAATAGAAATCATACGTACTATCTCAACGGTTTGTTGTATCACTAACGAACAAACCGTAAATAAGTGAAAGTGTGACGTCATCACAGGAGCTCCATTCAAGAGCTTCTCATAAGCATCACCAATTTTTTAGAAATAAAGAGTTATTTACTTGTGTGGTAAAAAACGTTTTAAAAAGAAACATAGATTTATAACCACTTTTCAAATCTTTCGAAGAGTGTACCACTGTGGTAAATGCTAACAATTTAACAAGAAGAAACAGATATGTGCTTGAGGGGTAGACCGAAGAAGGATTGGCTCCAAGTCCACTGCCCTGTATTTGTGTATTTAATTTAATCACCACTGCTCCCAAAACGGTGAATCAAAACATCGTGAGGAAACCTGAAACATGTTCCAGAACCAAAAATTCGAACACATGTGACATCTAACAACCCGCACTGGGCCCGCATAATGGATTGTGGCCCACTCCCTGTCACAGAGAGGAGGCCTTTGTCTCAGGAGTGGGAACATTAAAGACTGATTATGATCTACTGTTCTGATGTATGTGGTCAGCGAAGGTGGTCTTTGTAAAAACGGTCAGCTTTGTACGAAGACCACTTTCGTCAAGTATGTCAATCATCGCTGCGGCCATGTTATCCAATTACGCAGCACATTTTCGTAAACAATTACGACTAATTTGTTTCATTTTGACAGTTCAACAACATTCATTGCGTTATTTACGTTGTTGAGCACATTTTTTTTTCTCTTTGATGCACACGCGGTAGTCGTTTTTTGGTTTTGAATTTTCTTTTTTTGCCACCGACTTCCGAAATTAAAGCAATTTTTCCCTTTATTGTATTATTTTGTTCCTTTCCGTTCATATTCTAGATTATTCACGCTGTGGTTGTAAGAGGTCAACATGTTCTTCCAGGGACTCCCGCATCCAAGAACTGTTATACGAAGAGGCTCGCCACAACGTGGTGACGGGGAGGTATCCTCTCGAGAGCGCACAAGCGGTGATGCTGGGAGGGCTGCAGGCTAGGATACAGTTAGGACCTTACGACCCACATCGTCATACGGCGAGGTTCTTCAGGTCAGTGGAAACTCTGTTTGGCACTATTTTTTCAGGAAGATCAGCAAGTTTTCATTTCTGGATTGAAAAAATGGTCTCTTGGGTCTATAACGATTTTTTTATGTCGATAGCTTGCATCATTTAATTCGTAAAAATAAAAATAAAATTACTTATTTGTAATTTTGTACAGGTAACCTATTTCATTCTGTACGCCGTTAAGATGGTATTGTTGTTTTCCATGATTCACAACTTCTTTTCTCGCCTTCTTTGAGCAGTTCAGACGTGACATTCCTAACATCACCGCCAGGGCCCAGCAAGACAAGTACCTGCCCAAGCACGCCCGCTCAGGCCGCTGGGCCGGCCTGCTGCCGGCGGGCCGCAAGGGCAGCCCGGAGGCGCGGCTGCTGGAGCAGGCGCAGCGCCCGCCCGCCGCGCCGCCGCGCAAGCTGCGCCACAAGTACCTCGCGCACACCAGGACGCTGCCTACCTACGGGTACCTACACTTGTCTATAATGTTCCTAATGCTGAGACTCAATTCTCCTCTCTATGTCGCTGCCGCTGTAGTGATGCGTTCACGTCCGCGACGTGAGTGTTTCAAAATTCAAAAATTCAAAATATTTTATTTCACATAAACCTACATGGGCACTTATGAAACGTCAGAAGCTAGGTGCACGTAACTCTGAGTGCACGTATTAAAGCATAGATCTATGAATTAGACAGTCACTATCGGTTACGGTTTAAAGTATATAAGGTCAGATTGTCCAATATGGGTTGCACAAGGTGTTAGAGTGTACCAAATATCTGATCCGAATTTGTGTTGGACGTGGAATTGCGGACACCAACCCGATATACCTACAACACAAAAATACTATACAATCTGATCAGAACTTTAGTAGACCCGGGAAATTATTACAACAACCTTAAAAAAAACCTATTAATGTAAGTTTTATACAGGGCGGCGTTCTTCCAAGGTCAGATTGAGCAGCCGGTGCGCAGTCTGACGAGTCTGCTGACTCACGAGGACATCCCCGTGCTCGTCGCGGTCAACTCTAACGGCGTCTACGTCATTGATGACACGGAAAGCGTAAGTACTCATAGTACTTCTTATCCTTATCCTTTCTTGGCCTTATCCCTTCAGTTATCACCCCCTTCCGAACTGTGTCAGCTTTCGCACTATTCACTCATCGGTTCTTTGGTATTCCCCTACTCCTATAGCCAACCATTTCTATTCTCAAAACTGGCTCAGCCTTGAAACCAGTCACACAGGAACCCCTTCTCAAGAAACCCAGCCCAGCCCTCAGCCTTTGGTGATCCACAGATATAGAATATTACAAACATAAATCGGTTAATTAAATTACGCTCATTATTATTGAACGTTGCAGACTGTTCTGCTTGGTCTTCTCTACGAGGAACTGTCCTGGGACTTCGGTATACCATCAGACGACAACGAAGACTGCCTGCCCTGTCTGTTCCTACAGTTCATGGTGGTAGAGAACGGGCTGCGGGTCTCGAAGATACTGCAGGTAACAACTTTGTTTATAGCATGTATATGTAGTAGTCCTCCAGACCGTATTTCAGCTATGGCGGCCAATCTCAACGGAGACTAGTCTTCGGCGCGGAAGATATTATAGTGCACAAGTATGTGCGCAGACATAGATGCACTCACTCTTCCCTCACATTTTATGTTATAATTGTAATTCATTATTAATTAATATTCTAGATCACTAGTTAGCCATATTTCTTATTTCCATGCAATCAAAACAGCGAAATATTTAACAGCAATTTGCGACGTTGCCAACTTTTTGTATGAACGCTCTTAACACTTATTCAGATATTTTGTTGGCCTTCAGGTGTTCTCGAAACAAGCCATCATGATGGACACACTGATCGAGCACTTCGCCGGCGAGTACAGGAAGAGGCTCGGACAGGAGACGCCCAGTGACCACGCTAATTACGACTATCATTCTGGTGGGTGTACAAAACTTTACCGTAAAGGTGTTCCCTCACCGCGAGCAATCGCCTGTAATGTAACAGTTCAGATTCGAGCACTAGTTCGCAACCTGTTGATACAATTCGAGCCTTACATAGTTAAGGGAGGCGAACCGAGCATTACAGTTCGCAACCTTTACATCAGTGAGGAGGAGAACCGAGCATTACAGTTCGCAACCTTTACATCAGTGAGGAGGAGAACCGAGCATTACAGTTCGCAACCTTTACATCAGTGAGGAGGAGAACCGAGCATTACAGTTCGCAACCTTTACATCAGTGAGGAGGAGAACCGAGCATTACAGTGCGCAACCTTTACATCAGTGAGGAGGAGAACCGAGCATTACAGTGCGCAATGTCCGTAAAATTTTGATGCAACGTAATGCTCAAAATCGAATCTGAAATGTTAAATTACAAGCGAATGCTCGTCAGTCAGGGATTATTGGCAGTATTATCATAATCATAATCATTTATTTGTCAGAATTATATTATGGTCTTAATTAAGATTAGTGTCGGCAGTATTGTCATGTAATGCTCCAAATAGAATCTAAAACGTAAAAAAAAATATTATCTCTATTTTCATAACGGTAGCCGTTCAATATTTTTCATTTAAGTACTTACTAACTTTTACTTAAATTGTTTTCGACGGACGGAAAGCTGTTTAAAACGTCAGAAATTCACACCAGAATTATTATTTTCAGATTCAGGCAGCATATCCCTGCCCCCTCTATCCAGACCGGACTCCCCACAGCGCAGGCTAGCCAACAAGCTGTCTCGGCTAGCCCTCGCCACTCATGATGGCAGAGGAAACCTGCTAGGTGGCGCTGGTGACTGGAACATCGACCTCAACTATCCAAGACCTTCATGGATACTGCCCAAGCATTAGAGAAGTATGGGCAACTGATTGCCCAACTGTGGGCGATATCAGACGCTGCTGCACTAACTTGAGATCACACACCATAAGAAAACCAACGGATATAATGTTCCCACTGCTTGGATTCAAGCCTCCTCTCTGTGAGAAGGAGTGTCGCGTAATCTACCAGGCGGGCCAATTTCGGGTTGGTGAATGAATGAATGAATGATAAATAAAGTACTATGTGCTTATACAGGGTATTTCTTTTTGTAGATAGTTCATGGAACTTAATTTTGATTTCTGAGTGTTAACACTGCCGAAAGTTGACACTAAACGTTAACACCCTGTATATTTGACCTGAAGTGTAAGTCATTGGAACATTTTGGTAGTTAAAATAAATCAGTGGTATACATTAGGTCAGGATGCAAATAAGCATTATTTAGTCAAATAATAGCTTAATTTGAGAGCTACGGGTCTGACTAGTACTTCATAAAGTTTTTCTTTGAAGTAATTATGTCCCAAATAAAACACTTTATTGTTAATCTATATTTTTTTAAATGACATGCTGTTCGTTGGTGAGCGTAAGCGCATCACTTCAGAACGGCTGGACGTATTTAGAAAATTTTCGTTTTAATAAGTTCGTAATTGTCCGAATCAAGTTCGAACGGATAGAAAAATTTTAAAATTTGAAAAATTCGCCTTTTGTATGAATTATTGAAAGGATAGGATAACGTCTGTCGGGACAGCTAACTTTGTAAATAAAAGTCTTATTACCAAATAAACAAGTTTTATTTATAACGAAATAAAAAACAATAGAGGAACGATTTAAATCAACATAATTACATTAAACTATTTCCTACCATAATAGAACGTAAAGTTGGTGTAAATAATTTGTCTAGAAACAAAACGTCAAAAAAAAAAATACCGATACATTGCTTGGCCACAACCAGAACTACTTATATAAGCATTGTCTCCGAAAACCAATATGTCATCAATGCAAAGTGTCTACGTCAACCGCTGGAAAAAAAATCCTATTTAAATCTATCTTATGTTACGTTATGTGCGCGGTGAGACGGGGGGGAAGTGCAGGCCGCTCATTCGTCAACGCTGCCTCTCGCCTCGCCGCGCATACCTAAGTCGTGGAACAGCGAACAGCGGTTTTGGTCAAACTATAAGAAACGCTGCAAAGGCTGACTTAAGAAAAGTGTTCTGCAAATCGAACACGATTCAACGGAACGGAACGAAAAGGAAAGGTGGATGATGTTACATCATCCACCTTTCCTTTTTACAATGGATGATTTGGAATAGTAGATTTTACTTCGGTTTTATCATTAATTGACTGTCTGTAAGTTACAGCGATTCCTTGTCCTCTGTCATTATATTTATGCTTACCTGATCAGCCCAACCCTTCTTAGCGGCATCGTTCCTCTCGGTGTCATAGAGCGCGACGTACAGCTCCGGCTCCTTCAGCTCGCGGTTTCGCTGGCGCAGATAGCTGTTGATGTCGGTCTCCCGGTCCCTATTGTGCAAGTGCAGGTCTTTTACTCCTTGTCTATGTTCTCGCACAGTGAGTAGTACACGTCTCGGCTATTGGTTCAGCCTGAGATGCAATATGAAATTTAGGCGCGGTTCTGTTAACATAGTTTGAAATTCAAACCATGTTATCAGCACCGATCCGAAAGGGATATCGCGTGTTTGTCCGAAAGGGATATCGCGGCCCCGGCTCACAGGCAACGGTAGGAACACGGGTGGGTTTTAGTCAGTAAATGTCTCCCGCTCCGCCCAGAGTGTGAAAATTTATTTGCAAATATCCCACCAAAAAAAAATGGTAGTTTAGTAACAAAAAAAAAACTTCTTGAAATTTGTCAAAGTTTTCTAGATGTTTTGAATATTGATTACGAGGATTTTGGCTATTTGTAAAGGAGTATTATATGTATTTTATTTTGTAATGTGTGTTTTGTTTGTGCAGACAAAATGTTTTCTTTCTTTCAAAGACAGGATAGTTTTTGACCCGATAGATGGTGCTCCTTGCGAAACAGGGGCGGGACGCTAGTATATTATAAATATAATTCAGAAGAACTTAAGTACCTACATACAATATATTTCCCGAGGTCTTTTCCGGATAGAACAGAATCTTTCCACCAGTTTGACAAATGAGGTATCATTGGAAGTATCTTGATTGTCCGCTGGTTTTAGGCTATGTGACGTCACTTTAAATTCAAAATGGCGCCCTCTAGAGGACATAAACTCATGTTTTTTTATTCTTTTTTATTATGCGTGTTAGGTATTAAATGAGAGGGCATGACACATTACAAAAAAATATTCAACTTTGAGCTTTTACATAATAATAAACTTGAGCTAAAAGTAGATAACATAATTTGTCTAGAAAATAATAGTGGCAGGAAAATTATTTGATTGTCAAGCTTCTTACTAAAAGGCGGCACTAAGATATCAATGTTGGTCAGTTTTATTTGCACGGTAAGGTCAAGCTTGAAAAAATCGCAGTCCGCTAGTTAGCTGCCTTAGATAATGGACTACTGATTTGTTAGGATCAAGAATCGATGTGTATAACTGACAAACATTAAAAAACTTATTTTCAATATTTATTCTAAAACGGGAATAATCTCATTTACTATCTACCATAACATTTTTTCGGTAATACTTATTTAAACTTATTTTGAATATTTTTGTCAAAAATGTTGATGGTAACACCAGAGTAATTTGAAAGGAATGTTCTAGAAAGCGACAAATCATCTTTATAATATATTTTGGAGCTTTTGCTCATATAATAATAATTTAATTAACATCACACGAAATATACATATCCATCCATATAAATTTGCTATGAAATTGATCAATTTTTCTAACACACTACATGCAGCGACATGATTTGTGGAGTTTTGTAAAGAAGTATGTCATACATAATTTTCTTGCTCTTAAGTGTACCAATTCAACATTATCCATAAAATATTGCAGAACAATGAAAAGAGACTGATTATACTTTTTATTTCAACTGAGCTTCTGCTCATGTAGCGTCAAAAATGGTTTTATGAAAAAAAAATGCATATCGTCACTCGGCATCCAATACCGCGAATGTGACATTTTTGACGAAAATCTGATTTTTACTTTATTTCATTTTACACGTTCAAATACGTGATCCTGCATTAAAAATCGAAGAAGTTCGTCAAAAAAGTCACATTCGCGGTGTCACAAATGGAGACGGTCCATCTAGATTTTTACAAATAAAAACAAGCGGAGAACAGGCGTGATGATAAGTGTAAGTAATATACTTTTAATTATAATAATAATTTCTACTTCAGGTTCAAAAAAAAAGTTATTTAGTATTAAAAATCTACTAAATATAATGGCACAACACTTCTAATATCTTTATAGTTTCAAGTGGACAATATACGGCACCATATCAGTATTTAAAATTTGCATCGTGGACATTATCATTAGTTATAGTACCAATAAAGATATAAATATGAGTAGAAAAATATACATGATTCACACTTGGCTGCAGAACAATAAATAAAAAATATGCACAAGTTCTAAGTTTTGTAAATAATAAATAACAGTTTTTTTTAATTATTACCGTGTAAGTATTTCTAAAACTTTCAGGATACATTTGATAAATTAATTTGTAAATGTAGGGGTCTACACTTACAAGGTAATTTATCATTATGTATCCTGAAAGGTTTAACGTTTATTTATTAAATAACAGAGCACCTGATTATTTTTAAATTATTAGTAAAAAAGCTTTCACATGCAATATCATAAAAAATTGTGGTCAGAGCACATTCCAATCTATCTCAGACAAAATCGAGTTTACTCAAACTGAAAGCATTTATTTCAAATAAACCAATTACAGGCACTTTTGAATTGTCAAGGGGTCGGTCAGTCAGAAATATGAAGCTAGTTGCCCATTCCAATGCGTAGTAGGTTCCTATGGAGAAGAACGGGCAAGAAACTCCACGGACACTCTTTTAAATCAGAATATTGTTACAATATATTGGTTACATCATTCATGTTGTAATTATACATGTGAGAACAATGTAGAGAGACGTGCACGTTAAAAGCGTCCGTAATAAAGCAAAAACAATTCAAAAATTAAAATAAATTCAAAATAAGCCTTGGCAGCTAAGAGATGACCAGTCCCCACTGACGGCGCCCGTTCACGATTATGACGCATGGATCAGCACCATTTAACTCAACCATTTTGAAGGGAACTTAATGATCCAACACACATGCCATGCGAGTGAGAGTATGTCATGCTCACTCAAATGTCTCGCTGGTGGTCAGCGAGACATTTGAGTGAGCATGACATACTCTCAGCCGCAAGGGCACATTCAAGTCAATGAAAGACGTACCCAGTAAATGGTAGCTTTAAAGTAGGTACATAGTGCTCACACATGTGCTATGCAATTATATAATACTATGAGATTGAATTTATACAATCTAAAGATAGTCTTACAATCTTTAGCAGCACCATAAATATTTTCGAATGCCAATCAATTAGTTTATGTTAGGTGGATGTGTCCTTGTGGAGCTGGACCAGCGTTGAGCCAAGCATTTTTGTCAACGATGTAATCCCCCAACTTATAATATGCTTTTTGTTTCATTCAGTTGGAGTATGTGGGGAGGTATTTTATTGTAACATTAACAGTACCCTATGAAGGTTGAGTCTACTTTAGCCAGTCTGAAACCCGGTTGAACTAATTGGTCCCTATTTCTGTGTCTATCACCTCTTTTACTGAAAATACTTAGATTTTTCCTAACGTACATGATGTTTTCATAGATATATTGACAAGGTACCGGCATGATGTTAATATCTTTAAACAGTTCCCTTAGAGAATCGCGTCTGCGGAGACATTAGTTATTAGTTATATTGCTCTGATGGCTCTTTTCTGTAGAATAAAAATAGACTCGATATCTGCAGCCCGTCCCCATAGTAGAATATCGTAAGACATGATACTATGAAAGTAACTGAAATAGACTAGCCTCGCAGTATCTACGTCAGTAAATTGACGGATTTTTTCACGGCTGCTGCTGAACATAAGCGTCCTGCAAGAGATGTTAAATGAGGACCCCATTGCGGCCTTGAGTCGAGCGTAATCCCCAAGAAAACAGTTTTATCGACGAATTCTAATTTCTCCCTATTCAATACTATGCCACAATCACTACTTTTAACATTCGGTAAAGCAAATCTTATGCATTTAGTTTTTTTCCCATTTAATACTAAATTATTAGCAGTGAACCAATTTTGGACTTGTAGTAGGGCGTTATTTACATTGTCAAGATTTGATGGACGTCAATTTATCTTAAAATTTAGAGAAGTATCGTCAGCAAATAACACCATTTGTGGTTGGTTTTTTAATAAATGGGGTAGATCATTAATATATACTAAAAAGAGGAAAGGACCTAATATCGAGCCTTGTGGAACACCCATTTTTACTTATAAACCGAGTGAATTAATTCCATTAATTTGTACTTGCTGTTGTCTATCATTTAAATAATATTTTACCAAACTAAGCGCAAGTTTACCTAGTCCGTAATGCTTAAGTTTCAAGACTAAGTTTTCATGATTTACGCAGTCAAATGCTTTGCATAGGTCACAAAAAATTCCTATGGCATCTTGGGCCTCCTCCCACGCTGTAAATATGTGTGTATGTTTTAATAAGGTGACACCGGCGTCAGTCGTACAACTTCCTTTGGTGAACCCATATTGCTGATCTTGTAAGATATGGTTGGTGTTAAAATCATTAAGCATTTGATTATGACCATTACCTTTTTAAACACCTTGCTGAATACCGGCAGCACGGATACTGGTCTATAATTGTTGGTGTCTTTCCTGTCCCCAGATTTAAAAAGTGGTATTACCTTACTGTATTTCATTAAATCCGGGAAGACTTCTTGATCCATACACAAATTAAATATTAAAGCCAAATATGGTGCTATAGTTTCGATTATGGATGTACAAACTTTGATAGATAATCCCCATAGATCTTCGGTCAATTTGATTTTAATTTGCCGAAAAGCTTTTATAACTACCATAGAGTTTATATGTTTAAATTGAAATTCAACCGGGCAGCCTGCAACGTTCGCTGTTAATAAATCAATTGAGACATCGGGTGAAGAATTTAAAGCTTCCGTCGTTTTAGATGGAATTTACTTACTTTGGACCTAGATAGTAAGTAGTTCTTTAAAAAATAGATTTGTTATGTTGTTGTTGACTTGTAACTCAATAGTCAAAACTATTGAATATATGATTTTACTCTGGATCATTACGAACAGTAGCGCCGCAGTAACTAGTGTCAATTTCTGGAAGCTCCTTAATTTTTTTCAATTCTTTTCGTCTCCCGATTCCGCTGGTTATAGATTGAAATGTGCAAAACAAACTCATAGGAACATAACAAAAACAGTTGCACTAAGGAATGTAATAGTTTTAAATAGGAAGCAACTAGTGACAGGCATTTTAAACTTTATCGTTATGACACTATAGTCTACTTTTATTATAATTTGTTTCTCGTATGTTATTGTCCAAGTAGAGTAATTGGGGTCGAAGGAACTTATTAGAAATATTTTGTTTTTAAGTATATTGCAAAACATCTGTAGTGATTTTGTATAGGCGTAAAGATCAATATTTCTTTTCTATCGAAAGATTATTTGCTCAACATCTCCAACATACTATTATGAGCGTTCATTCTGAAAGTGTAAAATATTTCTCGGTTTTGATTAATTTGGCAATATTACTGTATGGAAATATGAAATGTGTCTAACTAGCGAATTAGAATATCAATAATGAATTGCAATTATATCACCGATTTTGATGTTGTAACCGTTTTAGGTGTAAAAAAAAGCATTTGAAAAGTTTCAATTTTTTTTTTATAGTACTTACCTTAATATTCGGTTTTACGATATTAATTATTGCATTTCATAATCAATATTTTACTTCACTAGTTAGCCACATTTCATATTTCGATACAGTAATATTTCCAAATTAATCAAAACAGGTAAATATTTGACAGCAATTTGCGACGTTGCCAACTTTTAGGATTAACGTTATCGTTCTTGTTCTTCGCAAGATACTTTTAAAAGTTCTATCCACATATGTATATCAGGGCCGTGCCCGGGACGTGGACGGACCGTGTTCCATGAAGGACTCAAAAATATATCGTTTTGTACATTTTATATGAACTACCTAGTTGACACACGTCCATGTCCGGGCCGGCGACGACGGAGCGTAAGTGCCTGCCCTGTGTGTGCCACGGCCTTGTCACGTCCCGGGCACGGCCCTGGTAATGTGGATAGACCTTTGGTCTTGCCATATTAACTTATTATGACATAAGTACTTCTCTTATGCTAGACTCAGTACATTTCAATAAATGTATGGAAAGTATAGAATTTCAATCTGGTTGATACTTATAGTAGATTTGGTATCACCATCACTATGACTCAAGATGGGCGCAACCATCAACGCAACCTTGCCACATGTTGGCTAGCCAACACCAATGAATTATGTCCAACAATCCAATAATATTGAGGTAAATATTTTCGTCAGCGTTGCTCGGCCAAGATTTTCAAGTAGAGTCTTTAGTTAAACTTAAGAAATATTATTATGCTTCAATTCCTTTGTAACATAGTAGTCTCAGTTTGCGATTTGAGTTTAACTTACCTAATTCACTATAAAAATACGTCATAGAAAAGTGTAGCATTGACATGACACGTGTATAAAAGTAACCTGTACTTTACTGATGACTAGTAGAAAAAGTACTAGGTTTTACTAACTTGTACTTAAGACTAAACTAAATAATAATATTTGCACCTCTTTATTTGTTTGTAATTATTTATGTCATAAAAACTTGGGCTCAACCGAAAACTATTTTGCTACTAGTGCTTGTAACTAATATTGGCCGTACAATGACCAGTGTTTTGCTTCCTATACTTTATGCCACAAATGTTGGCCGTACAATAACCAACTACATTTATATATTTAAATCAATAATCTTTCAATGTAGTTAAAAAATATGCCAATTTGATCATGAAACCTTTGTTTATGTATGTTAATTAGCTGCTACAGGTGCAGGCTGTGCAGGAGGTTTACGGAATATTCTAAAGAATGACATCTTGTAATTTCCGCGAGTTGGACAGAAGGGGTTGACACCACCCCCTCTTTTGTCATCAGGTAACAAAAACGCAACACTAACAGCTATAATCATATGCCAAAGAGAGTGCACTATCATATAATTCTGTTCGGTTTGCAAAAAAGCGTAACAAACTAAGCCAATAGTTCCTAACACAATACCGAAAGGCAAGTGTATTACATAGTAGGATCTAGGATACTTCAAGCTGTGGCTTTTTATATAGGCAAGATACCAGGAACTGAAAACGAGACATACACCGACCGCGACTGGTAGTAAAAACGAAACAAAAGAATGCATATCCCAAGTAATTAAGAGTGCTATTACTATGGCACCTATAAGTTGTAAAGAGGACCTTAATTTTTCGTGGATAATGCTCATAGCGAGGAGCGTCACCCAGAAAGACATGAGTCCACAGTAGAAATCTCCAAACTGGAGGATATCATGCATCATAATGCAACAGGCGACTTCCGAAGGAGCATCGCAGGCGTGGTAGAAAATGGAGAGGATCATAGTGAAGGCATACATCATGGCCTCTGTGTAGTAGTGGCGTATCGTTGCGATGTAGATGGAGAAAAGAAAGAGAATGTTGCTCAGAGTGAGTATGAGAAGGCTGACCAGCATGTAGAGTCTGCTGTCCATTCTAGAGTTGTCCGAACAGTCCCAACCTGGAAATTAGAAGGAGATTTATTATTTTATTTTACTGATTTCGTCGAGGTATTAGCTGTATTATTGAAGGGTTGATGTAGCGTGAATCTTATCACAACAAAATAGCACGTACTTTGATTTCGTCCTTGTTAAAAGCCTAATATAATTTTATACCAGCAGTTTTTAAGTTAAGGACCTCTTGTAAACTAAGTTAAGAGTTTAATGAGGGAGAAAAAATGTCAAATAGGTTTTTGTCTGAGCTTACTTCCGTAACTAGAATTACAGGAACAAAACGACATCACCAGCGTTCCAAACGTTTTCACAAAACAATCCCCATGATTACTGCACTGTCCAGAGACGCAATGCATCGACGATACAGCCAACACAACTGTCGCGTTACAGTCCGAAGTCCCGGACCGAGTCCCGTTCCAACCAACCATAGACTTGTCACCCTCCTTGTCAGCAGTGTCCACGTAGTACTTGGTCCCGTTATCCGAAGTCCGACAAGGACACACACTCTGGTCACAAAATAATCGAAAAGTTAAATACCAAGTGCCGCTGTCAGGAAACGGGATATACGTCTTGTCGTATATCGATTCCGAGTCGGTACTGTTCAGCACGAACAAAGCCGGCTTCACCTTATCATTGTACCGACAGTGACCACTCTCCAACGGTATGCTCGGGTGACCAACATCCATACATATGACAGTCTTGAAAAACTGGTTGTCCTCGGTAAAAGCTAATAATGCGCCCTTTTCGAACTCCCTCTTATAGCCCATGTAGTATTTTACACTCATAAGGAGGCTCGCTGCTATTGATAAGGTGCCTCCAATATCTATAAACTGGTTTACTTTAAACCTTAACGACTTAATTTCTGACGAAGTGATATTGATTAGACTCGTAGCGTCACGGATGTCGGTCGTGGGCAGGCCGTAATCAAAAGTGAAAAAGCGACCTTTGTCATCGCGCATAAGGTCGATAACTGTATGATTAACTAGTTCGTCAATATCGGTTCTCA
The DNA here is from genome assembly GCA_916701695.1 of Agrochola macilenta. NCBI lineage: Eukaryota > Metazoa > Arthropoda > Insecta > Lepidoptera > Noctuidae > Agrochola > Agrochola macilenta. The sequence continues at coordinate 5,695,681 of OU753570.1, read as the reverse complement.
TGTAGTAGGATTCACAGTCAGCGATTTTGGGGACATCGCCTTCGATTGGGCTTATTTGTACGTAGTGCCAGGCGTTTGGGTGGGGGATGAACGTGATAGTTTGATAGTTGTTTGCTCGAGGGTCGAAGGCGCAGTATACGAGGTTGCTTTCCTCTGTGGGTATAGAAAGAGCTTGTACTCTAAAGAACAGTTTATTGTCTCCTGCAGAAGTGTTGACTATGGTAATGTTCAGTGCGATCGGGTCGACTCTGTCTACAGACATGCATTTGAAAACCGCGGGGAGGTCTGAATAGTTTATCTCTGTCACACCAAGGTAACAGTCTATTAACTTTATGTTTTCGTCTCGTTTCACTTGTAAATCTGTGATGAGTATCGTTTGGCAGTCGGAAACGAGTCCTGGAAACAAGGAAATGACGGGGGTTTAATTATCTGTGATTTGTGACGCTACATGATCATAGTCGTTCCTCATCAGTTAATAAGGACGGATTTGCCTTGCAGTAGGACAATATTTTAATAACAAGCTGCAGTTAGGTGCAGTCACGCAATAGGTACAAGTAAACTAAGGCAGAGCATAATATATTTATTGTATCTTAATTACAAGAAAATTAAGCACATTAAAGCAAACCGGTACATTTTTTAAATTATACTTCAGTATTGCATACGATAAAAATAGTCCGTCTTCATTTTACTGCACGGGCACACTATTCAAAGATTTAACAAAAAAAAATCAGTCACATAGTAGAGTAGTTTTTGCAGAGCTGTTTAAAAGGTAAACATACACATCTGAAACATCAATGTACCTACTTTAAACTAGCTTTCGCCCGCGGCTTCCCTGCGTGGAGGTTGGAAATTATCCCACGGGGTCGAGAGTTCGAGACTTAAGCGGGTGCTTAATAAAATGCTCACCTTTCTGCTCAACTTGTTGTACCCTCGGATCCTCCCATTTAGTATAAATGAGTGCGTACCAGTTTCCTGGCTTTGGGTTCTCTATCGCAAAGGTTTTGTTCTTGCCATCTGACCAGAGAGCCAGGGTGTAAATCGGCTCCCTGGTCGCAGGATCCAAGAAGTCTTTGGGGAAGTCGAATCCATCAGGGTTCACTGCAGGGAACGCTCCGTGCTTTATGTTTATAATCACCTCTTCTGGATCACATGACCCTGTAATTGAGTAAGGAAACATAAAAAACAGGTCAAGAATCAGTGCGTATTAAATTAAATGATTAGTTATCAATTAATGATTTTAAGAATAATTAATAATACATCAGCTCATTACTATAAATATATATCGATGTTATACTCTACGGCAGTGTTTTTGCATAATTGATCCAGTATCGACCTGATGCACCTGATAATTATTATTATCGGTCGGAACCAAACCGAACTGATAAAACATATACCGGCTGAATTTTTTTACCGTCTCGAGAATAATATGGTGTGTTGTGTAAGTAGAACAGAACCCATACCCGGGAATATTTGCTTAGTAGCATTGTCCACGCGGGCGGGCGGGGGATGCGCGAGCGGCTTGTGCGCCTGCGAAAGGATATCAAAGAGGCCGACGGCAAGCGCAGCGACTACCTATCGGCCACTAAGGAAAGCTACGAATTCATTGATAAATTCCGCGCATTTAGTAGGGTGCGTATGATTTGAATAGCGATATTTCTTATCGTTTAAAAAAAAAAAAAAAAAACAGGCTTCGAAAGATGCTTCACTCCGCATTTTAGGTATGAAGGTACAAGTACGCGGCGGATTCGACTAGACGTTTGGTGGTTATTCCAACCAGCCCACCTCCCTCCAGAAGTTAATTAAAGCTCCTGGTCTGTTCAGAACGTCTGTGAAAGATCTGGGTGACCCGAGGGTTTCTGTTCTCAAACTCAAACCATATAATTCAATTAAACTATTTACAGGCACTTTTGTATTGTCAAGGAATCGGTCAGTCAGAAATATGAAGCTAGTTGCCCATTCCAAAGCGTAGTAGGTACCTATGGAGAACAACGGGTAAGAAACTCCACGGACACTCTTTTAAATAAATTGTTAAATACCTACTAACATCATTCATGTTGAAATTAAACATGTGAGAACAATGTAGAAAGACGTGCACGTTAGAAGCGTCTGTAATAAAAATATATAAAACAAAGAACAATTCAAAAAATTTAATCAGCCAAGGCAGCTAAGAGTTGACCAGTCCCAACTGACGGCGCCCGTTCACGAATATGACGCATGGATTAGCACCATTCAGCTTGTATTAATACTATTATATATTGTATATTGTATTAATAATATTATATTATTGCTTGTATTATTTATTTTTATATTATACATTAATGACTTGCCTAAATGCATTGAAGAACCGGTGACCCTATTCGCGGACGACAGTACTTTGACAATACCTTGTAAAAGTGTAGAAACGTATGAGCATGACATTAATAATTCCTTAAAATCAGCTATACAATGGATGCAGGAAAACAATTTGAGAATAAACCTAAAGAAAACGAAGGCTATGCATTTTACGCAACGCTTACCTAGCATGAACCTAAACATACAATACTGCAATGAAAATATAGAAGAAGTTAACTCTACAAAATTTCTTGGCCTCCAAATTGATAAAAACCTCAACTGGAAAGCGCATATTGAGATGTTATGTAAAAAAAATAGTATATCCGCATACGCTTTACGCACACTCTCACTCACATTATATACGGATGCTCTACTTACAGCGTACTATGGACTAGTAGATTCCCATCTACGCTATGGAATAATATTTTGGGGTAACTCGACGGAAAAACAATCAGCATTCAAGTCTCAAAAAATGTGTTTGCGGGCAATGTTTAAACTTGAGAAGACCGATACCTGCGTGCCTTATTTTAAAAATCATAAGATATTAACTTTACCGTGCTTGTACATATTAGAAGTAGCTGTGTTTGTTAAGTCGAATCCGCATTATTATAGGCGTCTAGCCGACATATTCCCACGCAATAGACGCGACAATGGTCAACTTTGTCTCCAATCCGCTAAGACGACCCTAATGCGCAAAAGTGTATACTGTATGGCTCCAGTCATTTATAATAAAGTACCTAAAAGCTGGAGAGAACTACCTCAATCTATGTTTAAAAATAAACTTCGTACATTTTTGACTGCCAGCAACGCGCCGTCAACCCGGGCCTGGTCCTTATCGGACGGCGAGCTACCCATTGCTTACCGTCCGCAAGCCCGCGCCTACGGTGGCCGGAAGTCGGCTCGCGACTCCCGATGCCCGGGGCGTCTCCTGCGGCGGCTAGGGGCGTGAGGGCGCGACATTTATCTCTCCCTCACAAGCTCCGTCTTCTCCTTCGCGAGCATTACTGCTTCGCAGAAGGAGGTGACGGCTTCCCACGCCCTCTAGCTCCGTACCATGGCCTGGACCAGGGCCGTACGCGAGAGATCACTGCCGCCGATCGCCTCCGTGAGGACACGGAGGTGCCCCGCCCAAGCCGGGCAGACCTCCACCGTAAGCTCCACGGCTCGACCGTGTCCTCCGGGCGATCAACACAGTGGTGACACCCGGGCGTTTCCTCCCGCCTTAGCGCTGTGCGACCTGAATTGCACTTTATTGTGTCGTAGCAAGAGTCGCTTATAATTTAAATGATTTTGCAGAGTGAACCATCTGTAATTTGTATTAATCTGTGCCGGAGACAAGATGGTCACTTAACGCGGCATAGTAACAAGATCAGACAATAAGTGCATTATGTGGGTGTACTGCTTGCATTATATCAGAGGCCGTGCTAAAATAAGTGCATACAGCAGTGTTAATCAATGCAGTTACCAAGGTGGGGTCTATGTTTAGATATACTTTAAGGCGTAACTGTTTTCTATATACGTAATATTTTCTGAAGCTTAATTCAGTACTTCCTGACTATACCATTTTTCATATTTAGATTAGGACATTCTTTTTTCAAAGTTTTTGCATTTTTGGAATCTCATTACAAGGAGATATTATCTGAAATATTGCTGAGAATTCAGTGACATTTGAATTTTATATAAAATATAAATAAAAAACAGCCTATTCCTCTATTAATGCAGGACAAAGGCCTCTTCTCATACAGATATTTTACATATTGTAAAATTTTCAGTACACACTTTAGTGCTATACATGAACTAAACTAAGGACTTAACTTGTGGTACTTAGAATAAAAAAAAAAATATATAGGTGCTTAGAGTGCTTCTCCTGTATCAACAGGGCTTTACAGATAAACTAAATTTTAACTCCAGACATGCAGTGTTTAATTGTTATAAAATATAATATAATTATAATACATATTCCAGTCGCAGCAATATCATTCAGCAGAAGACCTGCTATCTAATTACGCAACACATTTTCGATTTACAATTGAGTCAAATTTGTTTCGATTTGAATACAATTGCATTCAATTTATAATTTTCGAATTACGTAACTCTAAAATCTGCGTTGTCAACTGCACTCTGTTTCAAACGCTAAAGAGTGAACGATACTCGTCTAAAAAGGCTATTAGTGGAATTACGTAATCATTTTGACAGTTGAAAATTTGTTTCAAATCAACGAGAAATTGCTTTCAGCTATCAATCTAAAGAGAAGGCACCCTACTGGTCGCATTCGATTTTCTTTGCAATATTTTTGGGATTTACTCGTATAATCTCCTTACTTATTACAAAATTATGTAAGTGAACGTCGTCTTCATAAATTGTGAATGTGTTTTTGTGTAAAACCTCAATGATAGATCAGTATTAGGGTCTGTAAAATACCGAAGCAACGAGGTCGGTTTTTAATAATAATTGTGAAAGTTTTCTTCTGTTACAAGTGCTTACAACCTAAACTAAAGATATATATTATGATATTTCAGAAACGAGGTATTTTGGTGGCATTTTAAAGGAAAGACAAATTCGTACCTCGTACCGTATCAAACTTATCATAAGCCACAAGCTTAGCAACCCAGTCGGGCTTGTACTTCATTGGAAAAGCAAATTTATTACAGGAAGAACAAATATTATAATATAGTTTGAAGCATTTTATGTCAATGGATTCTGTAAGGACATCGGTGAACATACTCACCACACCATAAATAGATCTATTTCCACATCATTGTCTGTATAAGGTACCTACTTAATATCAATATTATTTTCTTTCTTAGTGTTGAACATTGATTGTGTGTTTAGCATAGCAACAATTTTACACACAATCTTATTGTTTGTTGGTAAATACGAAATGCACCATCAAACGTAAACTTACCATACATTTAAATAAAGTCAATTGTAGGCACCTAATTGTTGTTTATAGCAGAATATTGCTGTTCTATAAAGTAGATAGATTGTGCATGTAAGTGTTTAAGGGAGAGGCCTATTAGACTTTGTGGATGGATGTAATGGTTCATGGAATATCAATCTAATGAGGATTTACTTATTTTTTTTTTTTTATATTTCAGGTGTCAGGCTCAACTATATTATTCAGGAAAAAATTTAACTCTCATGAGCGCTTACAGCAAGAATTAGCAAGCAGTACATACTTATTCCATGATGACTGCCACAGGACATTAGATTCCAAATTCCACTAATCCTTACAGTAGTGTCCAAATATTTCATAATAATGTGAAGATATAATAAAAGTCGTTTTTGATTACCATAATTTATTTCTCTCTATTTACTGTTACCTAATAAATGACAGTTAATTTAGGCAAATAGGTACCTACCTCTAAATAGTATCAATAAAATAATCAATTGGCTGTGTTTATAAAAGGCATAGTATTCAATTCTTAAATATTTCATTATAAGTTATTTTTATTTGCACCTTTATAGGTACAAATAAAAATTACAAGTACAGGTTCAAAATAAAAACACTTTATTAAAGTTTACACTGTTATCAATTAACAAAATAGTAACACATATTTATATTGCTGTTGTACAAGACAGAACAGTAAAAAAAAAGAAGATTATCTTTCATTAACAATCTTCAGTTTTTACTTTAGTTCTTGAGAAGCTTGAAAACTGAAGTAGCAGAGCAACAGGGCAACGCAGCATGGGCGACATCCTTCATGCTGCCCTCATGTCTTCATAGGTGAAACGCCCCAGGAACTCTATAGTTTTAAAACAAAATCTTATTATTTTTTGCTCAAATAAAGTACCTACTTAGAAATTATGTGGCAAAGTAAAGTAGGCTCAACTAGGTTTTCATTAGCCCATGGCTGGACAAAACCCATCAGCCTAGTCATTGGTGCTGGTTGTATAATTTCATCTTTATTTAGGGCTGATATTTCAGTCTCCAGATATTTTATAATACTGAATTATAATATTAAACATTAGTTAGGTACACACAAAATATATGTTGTGTCTATGTACTAAGTTCAGCCAAGGAAATATATTCAAAGTTTTATTTATTATGTGACTTGCTACGCTTTATTCTTAACTATGTGTCAAAAAGCTTACCTTCAATGATTAATACAGAAGATTGGATATTCAATCCATGTTTGAACAACAAGATTGATGTTGGGTTGCGTTCCCTTCTTGTATTTTCAGCTCTAGCACGGTCTGTGAAAATATTATAAATATGTTTTGTAGTTAGTTGTTATTTGGCTAGTGTAGTTAGTTATTATTTGGCTAGTTGTAATTGTTTATTTCAGCATCTACTTATGTACATAAATATCAATTAACAATTTCAGTTAAGACTGAGGTTGACGGACATAGTAACTATATTTAACCACAATAAAAAGTTAGATGCTTGTGTCTACACAACAAAAGAATGATTGTCCATAGGTAGATTGACCAATAATGTACCTACAGCTACAATAATGTAATGAGATACAAAGGTACTCTCTTACACACGTTATTCCTATTTATATTGGCTTACTTACTTGTAGTGATAATATCGACTTAGTTACTTTTCGCTATTGAGCAAAACAGCCTAAGTAAGTCTTAGTGCAGCCAGTAGAAAACGAAAACAGAGCACGCAGTGTCTTCAGTGTCTTGAACGAGAGAATTTTCCAAAGTTTTTCCGACTTCCACAAGCCACAAGAAAAATGTTCCAAAACTGCTTAGCATAGGCCCATGTTTCTGTAAGAGAATAGTAAATATAATCTTGTATGTTGAAAAATATAAAACATTAAAGGCAAAACAATGCTTATCAAAAATATTACCGAAAACTAAAATGTAAACAAAGTCATCGCCAATTCGCCATGTTAGATATCGTATTCTCCACAGACTTCAAAGAATGATCATTCCAGCTTCCAGCGCAGATTATTTTCGATGTTTAATATGGTTTATATGCCTTTCTTGTTCTTTTCTGTACAAACTGATAAAGTTAGAGCAGTAAAGACAGGCAATATTCTGCAATAAATTCGACTCTGAACACCTCACAATAAGTCGGCAGATCGTTCAAGAGGTTATTCAACTTTTACTCAGTGCTGCCAATTTTTTTCCCTGAGTCCGGTATAGACATGCGTCAGATACATCAAAACGAATTTAAAATCAGATTTAAGTCAGAAATCGAATCGTATCGATTATCCGAACTAGACAAACCAATTTCACAAAACCAACCACGGCAATAGTAGCTTTGCGTAAGTACGTATTTGTTTATGTTTGAATAGTTTTTAATGATGCACTTACAACCGAATAATATTACTAAAGACGATTGAAACTGCGAGCTGGAGCCACTCCTGAAACCGATTTCTAAAAACGGATTTTGAAAGCGATTTCAAAATCTGAAATAGGATATTTAACCGTTTGGTTAAAAACTTTATTCGATTAATAAAATAAGATTTGACATTTGAATAAACCTTTTTTACAGTCCGTTCAACCGATTTTAACTTCTATTGATTTGGTGGCATGACAAACGGCAACCGCAGTATAATTATTGAAATTTTAGTGAAGATGTTTGTTTTCAAACGGCTTAACGGCAGATTTTTTTATCCCGTATGTACGTTCCCGTCTGCCGTGAGATATGTTTTTTGAAATGACGTTGTTTTTCGATCTCTACTCGGGCGGAGCCTCTGTGTGACTTCAATATATTCGTCATGCTGTGTCAGTCTTTCCAAATCAGCGTTCGAATCCGCAGTGGTTTCGGCATTTCAAAGAAATAAATCGAAAAATCACTGACACAGGTTTTAAACAAACAATAAAATATGCCATTATCGTGTTATTTAAATATTTTCTCGAGTCAAAGTTTTAGTTTGATTGTATTGTTTTCTACAAATTGAATTAAACTAACCATTAGACACAACCACCGGCCACTGAAAGCAAAATTTCTCCGCCAGTAGGGGTGTCCAAATCCCCAGGTTTAGTGGAAATCCCACTAAGTTGACAACACTGCTTTTCTACGATTTTGTCATTGGCTACAGATAACAAAAACGTGAAAAGAAAAACGTTTTGTTACGTATTTCAATTATGGTAGTTTTTGGTAGAAAGTGTTTTAAAAATTGGTTTTTAATTTTTCGGCAATCATTGTACATTTTCATTTATAAGCACTAGTAGAGTATCAGATGTAATAAAAAAAATAAAAAATATAGCACAATAATTTGGAAATTAATCATTCCTACATGGTGTAACAAAACACATCATCCAAATAAATTATAGCCAATTGATTAGAACATCCCTATCCAATTACGGTCGACTGATATAAAATGTGTTGCGTAATTCGAATTTGGGCAGGCGTTTAAAACTGGACTTGCTTTCGATTCAGAATTGTAAACAGAAATAAAATGTGTTGCGTAATTAGACTGCTGCTATCTAATTACGCAACACATTTTCGATTTACAATTGAGTCAAATTTGTTTCGTTTTGAATACAATTGCATTCAATTTATAATTTTCGAATTACGTAACTCTAAAATCTGTGTTGTCAACTGCACTCTGTTTCAGACGCTAAAGAGTGAACGATAATCGTTTAAAAAGGCTATTACTATTAGTCGAATTACGTAATCATTTTGACAGTTGAAAATTTGTTTCAAATCAACGAGTAATTGCTTGGAGCTATCAATCTAAAGAGAAGGCACCCTACTGGTCGCATTCGATTTTCTTTGCAATATTTTTGGGATTTACTCGTATAATCTCCTTACTTATTACAAAATTATGTAAGTGAACGTCGTCTTCATAAATTGTGAATGTGTTTTTGTGTAAAACCTCAATGATAGATCAGTATTAGGGTCTGTAAAATACCGAAGCAGCGAGGTCGATTTTTAATAATAATTGTGAAAGTTTTCTTCTGTTACGAGTGCTTACAACCTAAACTAAAGATATATATTATGATATTTCAGAAACGAGGTATTTTGGTGGCATTTTAAAGGAAAGACAAATTCGTACCTCGTACCGTATCAAACTTATCATAAGCCACAAGCTTAGCAACCCAGTCGGGCTTGTACTTCATTGGAAAAGCAAATTTATTACAGGAAAAACAAATATTATAATATAGTTTGAAGCATTTTATGTCAATGGATTCTGTAAGGACATCGGTGAACATACTCACCACACCATAAATAGATCTATTTCGACATCATTGTCTGTATAAGGTACCTACTTAATATCAATATTATTTTATTTCTTAGTGTTGAACATTGATTGTGTGTTTAGCATAGCAACAATTTCACACACAATCTTATTGTTTGTTGGTAAATACGAAATGCACCATCAAACGTAAACTTACCATACATTTAAATAAAGTCAATTGTAGGCACCTAATTGTTGTTTATAGCAGAATATTGCTGTTCTATAAAGTAGATAGATTGTGCAGGTAAGTGTTTAAGGGAGAGGCCTATTAGACTTTGTGGATGGATGTAATGGTTCATGGAATATCAATGTAATGAGGATTTACTTAAATTCCTTTTTTTTTGTATTTCAGGTGTCAGGCTCAACTACATTATTCAGGAAAAAATTTAACTCTCATGAGCGCTTACAGCAAGAATTAGCAAGCAGTACATACTTATTCCATGATGACTGCCACAGGACATTAAGATTCCAAATTCCACTAATCCTTACAGTAGTGTCCAAATATTTCATAATAATGTGATGATATAATAAAAGTCGTTTTTGATTACCATAATTTATTTCTCTCTATTTACTGTTACCTAATAAATGACAGTTAATTTAGGCAAATAGGTACCTACCTCTAAATAGTATCAATAAAATAATCAATTGGCTGTGTTTATAAAAGGCATAGTATTCAATTCTTAAATATTTCTTAACACCTTTATAGGTACACAAATAAAAATTACAAGTACAGGTTCAAAATAAAAACACTTTATTAAAGTTTACACTGTTATCAATTAATAAAATAGTAACACATATTTATATTGCTGTCGTACAAGACTGAACAGTAAAAAAAAAGAAGATTATCTTTCATTAACAATCTTCCGGTTTTACCTTAGTTCTTGAGAAGCTTGAAAACTGAAGTAGCAGAGCAACGGGGCAACGCAGCATGGGCGACATCCTTCATGCTGCCTTCATGTCTTCATAGGTGAAACGCCCCAGGAACTCTATAGTTTTAAAACAAAATATTATTATTTTTTGCTCAAATAAAGTACCTACTTAGAAATTATGTGGCAAAGTAAAGTAGGCATATCAACTAGGTTTTCATTAGCCCATGGCTGGACAAAACCCATCAGCCTAGTCATTGGTGCTGGTTGTATAATTTCATCTTTATTTAGGGCTGATATTTCAGTCTCCAGATATTTTATAATACTGAATTATAATATTAAACATTAGTTAGGTACACACAAAATATATGTTGTGTCTATGTACTAAGTTCAGCCAAGGAAATATATTCAAAGTTTTGTAATTATGTGACTTGCTACGCTTTATTCTTAACTATGTGTCAAAAAGCTTACCTTCAATGATTAATACTGAAGATTCGATATTCAATCCATGTTTGAACAACAAGATTGATGTTGGGTTGCATTCCCTTCTTGTATTTTCAGCTCTAGCACAGTCTGTGAAAATATTATAAATATGTTTTGTAGTTAGTTGTTATTTGGCTAGTGTAGTTAGTTATTATTTGGCTAGTTGTAATTGTTTATTTCAGCATCTACTTATGTACATAAATATCAATTAACAATTTCAGTTAAGACTGAGGTTGACGGACATAGTAACTATATTTAACCACAATAAATAGTTAGATGCTTGTGTCTACACAACAAAGGAATGATTGTCCATAGGTAGATTGACCAATAATGTACCCACAGCTACAATAATGTAATGAGATACAAAGGTACTCTCTTACACACGTTATTCCTATTTATATTGGCTTACTTACTTGTAGTGATAATATCGACTTAGTTACTTTTCGCTATTGAGCAAAACAGCCTAAGTAAGTCTTAGTGCAGTCAGTAGAAAACGAAAACAGAGCACGCAGTGTCTTGAACGAGAGAATTTTCCAAAGTTTTTCCGACTTCCACAAGCCACAAGAAAAATGTTCCAAAACTGCTTAGCATAGGCCCATGTTTCTGTAAGAGAATAGTAAATATAATCTTGTATGTTGAAAAATATAAAACATTAAAGGCAAAACAATGCTTATCAAAAATATTACCGAAAACTAAAATGTAAACAAAGACATCGCCAATTCGCCATGTTAGATAGCGTATTCTCCACAGACTTCAAAGAATGATCATTCCAGCTTCCAGCGCAGATTATTTCCGATGTTTAACAAGTGTTATATGCCTTTCCTGTTCTTTTCTCTACAAACTGATAAAGTTAGAGCAGCATAGACAGGCAATATTCTGCAATAAATTCGACTCTGAACACCTCACAATGAGTCGGCAGATCGTTCAAGAGGTTATTCAACTTTTACTCAGTGCTGCCAATTTTTTTCCCTGAGTCCGGTATAGACATGCGTCAGATACATCAAAACGAATTTAAAATCAGATTTCAGTCAGAAATCGAATCGTATCGATTATCCGAACTAGACAAACCAATTTCACAAAACCAACCACGGCAATAGTAGCTTTGCGTAAGTACGTATTTGTTTATGTTTGAATAGTTTTTAATGATGCACTTACAACCGAATAATATTACTAAAGACGATTGAAACTGTGAGCTGGAGCCACTCCTGAACCCGATTTCTAAAAACGGATTTTGAAAGCGATTTCAAAATCTGAAATAGGATAATTAACCGTTTGGTTAAAAACTTTATTCGATTAATAAAATAAGATTTGACATTTAAATAAACCTTTTTTACAGTCCGTTCAACCGATTTTAACTTCTATTGTTTTGGTGGCATGACAAACGGAAACCGCAGTATAATTATTGAAATTTTAGTGAAGATATTTGTTTTCAAACGGCTTAACGGCAGATTTTTTTATCCCGTAAGTACGTTCCCGTCTCCTGTGAGATATGTTTTCTGAAATGACGTTGTTTTTCGATCTCTACTCGGGCGGAGCCTCTGTGTGACTTCAATATATTCGTCATGCTGTGTCAGTCTTTCCAAATCAGCGTTCGAATCCGCAGTGGTTTCGGCATTTGAAAGAAATAAATCGAAAAATCACTGACACAGGTTTTAAACAAACAATAAAATATGCCATTATCGTGTTATTTAAATATTTTCTCGAGTCAAAGTTTTAGTTTGATTGTATTGTTTTCTACAAATTGAATTAAACTAACCATTAGACAAAACCACCGGCCACTGAAAGCAAAATTTCTCCGCCAGTAGGGGTGTCCAAATCCCCAGGTTTAGTGGAAATCCCACTAAGTTGACAACACTGCTTTTCTACGATTTTGTCATTGGCCACAGATAACAAAAACGTGAAAAGAAAAACGTTTTGTTACGTATTTCAATTATGGTAGTTTTTGGTAGAAACTGTTTTAAAAATTGGTTTTTAATTTTTCGGCAATCATTGTACATTTTCATTTATAAGCACTAGTAGAGCATCAGTTGTAACAAAAAAATAAAAAAATATAGCACAATAATTTGGAAATTAATCATTCCTACATGGAGTAATAAAACACATCATCCAAATAAATTATAGCCAATTGATTAGAACATCCCTATCTAATTACGGTCGACTGATATAAAATGTGTAGCGTAATTCGAAATATGGCAGGCGTTTAAAACTGGACTTGCTTTCGATTCAGAATTGTAAACAGAAATAAAATGTGTTGCGTAATTAGACTGCTGGAAAAAGCATATTAAATAAAAAGTGTTAGCATGACACCTACCAATGGTATTTAAATGAACCTCCTCCGATTGGAAGGTGAAGCGAGCGTCGATCACATCCGTCATAACAGGGTAGAACACAACTGAAACGTCCCGGTAATTTTTAAACATAAATACTTCAGTGGCAATCTGTCTGGTGACCAAATGGTAATCAGGTAGTAACACCATGTGAGTCTTCGATAACAGCTCAAGTATCCTCGTCCTGTTCTCATCATCTTCTATTTTCCCTTCTTCACCAAAAATAAGCCCGGTGCGCACAAAAAATAAAACAAAAAATGGGCAAACTCTCATTTCGACGATTAACAACTTCCTGCCTACAACACGTTCCGATTAGAAGTGCGTAACATTAACAGAAACTAAAAATAATTCTATCTTAATTCAAAACTATTTACATTTATTTTAGTAATTTTATTATTTATGAATTTACTTGGTTTTTTAAAACGAAGAGCGAACCAACCGTCAGACCAACGTAGTCTGTGCGTCAGACAACCGATCAGTATTCAATCAACAAACTATTTGTCAATGTCAAATTGTCAAATTTTATTAAACAAACCCTCAGAGTAATAACTAACAAACAAACCTCACCCTTCTGCTGTCAAATTTGAAACTTTTTCATCACTTTGTTTTTTTTTTCCTTTAGATTACTATCCGCGTCCCCACTAGGGCCGCGCGGTCCGTGAGGCCAAGCCGCGCGGCCGAGCCTCGTGAATGTGTACGTTTACGAACTCACGAGGCTCGGCCGCGCGGCTTGGCCTTTCAAGTCGACTCACAGATTCACACTGTCCAGCAATTTCACAGCCAGAGGATTTGGGTGGATGGCCAGGCGATCGGCATAACGCTTTATATGATTATTACATTTCCTCAAGAATAGTAGGAGTGTTGAGATAATCATGGATTTTTTCATTCCGTGTGAACCTTAGAGTAGTGTGAACCATGGTGCATTGACAATATTCCTCAAGATGGCGTTTTGAGCTCTTTGGAGGCACATTATTTTGATGTCAGATTGATCGTGTAATATTAGATTGGAGCAAAATCTCCATATTCTCTATAGTTTATCAGCTAACCAAGATCCCATGCCATTTTACGAGTGGCACCACGCCTGCCTTGGTGATATAAAGCTGATTAAATCAATAGATAGAGACAGAGGTATGCATTAGTATAAATATTATTTACAAACTACAACGAAAAAGTTACTAAACTTGTCAGTGGGCAAAGGAGAGAGTGAGAGAATGTCAAATATATCATTGGAATTCTGTACTCACTGACACTGACAGAAAAGCAATTTACTGAATGAATGAGTGAACGAGTTCAAGCTCTGTGTTGTCATACCTCGAGTATACCTCGGAATGCGGGAATATTCTGTGAGAAATAGGTACAGGTTTGGCTAAACTTCCAACTCGTTTAAATAGTGCCAGACAGATTTTAACGATTCCTGAAAAAAGAATAATCTCAATTATTTCATATACCCAGCAGTTTGTTATTCAGAATTGCTTCGCTCGTTATTTGATTACATTCTACTTTAAAATGATGATGGTGATTACAACATGGTAGCATAAAATTAACTAATATACGGGACCATGGGGAATAACGGGCAAGGGCCGCAAAGCTCTATTTTGTGTATTTACTGCTTTTCAGTGGTCGTCAGAGTTCATTCAATTTATTTTTGTGAACAGATTTCTAGTTATAGAGGGAATCTTCTATCAAACACCAGCTTTACAAAGGTAATTATAGTGTTTGAGCATGGCATCCCAGAGATCTTTTTGTAACTGCGACCCCGGCGCGCGCATGTCTCGCTCTTTCCTATAAAATTCAGAAGTTTGCAATAAATAATGGCTTCGACGGTAAATTCGAAGCAAACAGCCGTAAACGGTGACGTATCGTCAAAAACACATCCGTGCAAAAAATCTAAAATGGAAAATAAAGTTGCTGTTGTTTTGGGTGCTCAATGGGGGGACGAGGGAAAAGGAAAAGTTGTGGATTTATTGGCTGTTAACTGTGACATCGTGTGCCGTTGTCAGGTTAGTTATATCTTTACTGTTTTCCTAATTATTGCTACGATATTAAAGTATTTTATCATCGGCCTTTCTAACTATTAATTGTCTTGTATTTGCTCCACCGCTATGTTTATAGATGACATTTTGAGGTTATATTAGGCACGAGAATTAACGCTATTAATTAATTTTACCGTGTTTTCATTACTTTCATCTACATTATCATGTTTCGGGCTACGAAAACAGATATTTTGAAGAGCCTTTGGTGTTGGCGGCGCGCCAGAATTTGTTTGAAAACATGTGAATTGTGAACACAATGTTTTTGTATGAATTCGCGAATAATAGACGCGTGCCAAGTCTTAGCGGGAACTCAGAGCTGCTGTGCGCTAGTACAATGTTGCGTAAACCAGCCAGTTCCGGTCATCATTATGTAACAATTATATTCGGAGATTTTTTCTAAATATTTTCAATAGATAGGTGACAGAATGATACAGGCTGATAGTATATTTAATTCGTAAACAGACCTGGTGCAGTGTGCTCACTAATTGTGGATTACTGCCAAAGTCTGGAGCATTAATTGTTGTTACTTTGAATATATCTAAATTCTTATGTAGTCTAGGGCTCTGTCTAAATATAATTTTGATAATGTTTTGTTTATAGAATTTATGTTTGTCACTTCAAGGAAAAACTGGTGTTCAGAATCTTGTAATCTTGGACATTAATCCATTTATGTGAATGTTACTATTTAATCAGACATGGTTGGAACTCTGTACAACATGTTTTATTTTATGGTATGACATGGTTTCACAATGAACTGATAGCATAAGTATGCTATCAGTTCATTGTGAAACCTACTTACAATGTACCTAAACAATTTTTTTTATACCATTATATATTTTTAAGATTAGTCTTAACACTGTTTTCAAGAATATGTGTATGTGATGAAGAGAAAACATACAAAAAAAATAGCTAAATATATGACTAGGGTTTTACATTAGCCCCAAACTAGACTAGCCTGTATCTCCAATATGGAGGGTTGGGAATTGATTGGCTTAACACTTTGACGGACAGTAAACGCCCATTAGGCATTATAACAATAAAACTTCTATTGTGTCTTGTTCAGTGTCCTTGAATGCGTTAAGCATAGTATACTGTAATAATTATGTAAATTTCAGAAACCAAAAATCTCTTGGGCCTTCATTTTTCTATTATCTAGCTATGACAGACAAATTATTTTAACAAACTTAATTTATTTTGCAGATATTAATTCATAATAATATGTTTATCAGACACAAAACTTAAACAAGTAATATATAGTCATAATATCTCATTTACAATCTAGTTTAAACAGGAACCAACCGCCATGATGACACTATTCATATTATGATAATTATTTGCTCTGAACTTTATATTGGACCATGACTCTGCCTGGGCATTATACCTATGTATATATTTTATACAAATATCACTCAGTCACAAGATACCTAAAATATGTATCTGCTGTCTTTTTTAACCTGTATGGCCTGTATCTAAAATGTTTATTTTGTCTATTGGTAACTTTAAAAATAGAACTGCTGAAAAGATAACTATGGGTAGCAACGGAGGTGAATAACCTTTCAGCATGATTATTTTTAGCTGAAGAATATTGATTTCTTATACCTACTTAATTTAAATAATAATAAGTGTACAACCTATTCAGATTAAATTTATTACTTACAGAATATTTGTATTCATAGTAAAAACCTGTCCTCATCCTACACTTCTTTTTTGCACTCAACAAAAACTATCAAGGAAATGGATGCAATCACAATGTTATGTATATGCATTACCTGCAGGTCAAGTTCAATATTGCATTTAATCATTTAAAATATCAATTCTAATTCAAAATTTATATGTAGACATCTACTAGGAATTTATTTGAAAACTCTTCTGTCTCATTTCATTTTAATAAACAGTATATTTTGAGAGAAGGCCACGGTGTAAAGCCCGCGTCACACGGAAGGCGGGGCGAGGGTGTGACCGACCGACAGCGATATTGTTGTTTCATACGTCATACAAATGTCAGTACTTAGTAGGTTCAGATCGCCAAGATGATATCCTCTCTCTTGGAGTTACATTCTTTGTCATATGGGAAATCCTGCCTCCTTTTGTCAGTCGCGCCTAGGGTTACCATCTGACAGGCATTTGCCGCATTTGACAGGCATTTTACGGTTAAGACAGGCGTGCGGCCGGCGCTAAACTGAGACAGGCATTTTTGGATTTCCCTAATAAATCCACAGTTGAGCAAAGAAAGGAATCGCCTGTCCATAGAGTCGGTAAAAGTGTTATTAGTAACCCAAGAAATTTTTAAAAACGTTTCGTGTGATGATTTAAATATTTATAATTTAGAAAAAAAGAAAGGAAGAAAAAAAAAGTCTTCGAAAAAAAGTTTTCTTAATTAGTTAGTGGTCATAAATTGTTCATACTTTTCATTTTAAATAAATGCCAGTCTTTAAAACTATCTGTAGCGCGTCATTTATTTTAACACTTACAGTTTTTTTACGGACAGGCATTTTTCAAAAAAATCAGGCATTTTGTACATCCTAGACAGGCAGCCTCCCTTACATAGACGGTAACCCTAGTCGCGCCGTCTTTATTTCTCATCACGCGGTTTACCAATACGAGAATTCCTCATACCTTGACGATTACTTACGTAGGTATGTAGTCGGGAAAGTTGGTGTCATCGGGTGCGCCGGACCTACATATCATAAAACCTGAAGGCTTGTTTGCTATCTAAAAATAAAGAAGAAATTAATGTAGTTTGTCTGAAAAAAATACAAAATAATTTTATATGTAGCTAAAAGATAACTGCAGTTATCACAATTTGCAGTTGTTATTATAGATAATATACGTTACCAAAATATGGTTACTTCAGAGTCAGTTATCTTCAAAAATAGGAAGTCGTGTAATCTAAAATAAACAACTGATTCATGTGTCCTTCAATTCGAGAGGTTTTTTTTTTAATGAAAGAAAATTACGATTGTACTCGTATGTTGAGAATAATCAGAATATTGTGTAATACATATTATTGTCAATCAATCAATCTGCCTAGCCTTTTCCCAACTATGTTGGGGTCGGCTTCCAGTCTAACCGGATGCAGCTGAATACCCGTATTTTATATGGAGCGACTACCTATCTGACCTCCACAACCCAGTAACTGGGTAATACATATTATTGTATTGAGCGCAATAAATGATAAATGATTTTATTTCTGTAAATAAATCGCCAAAGATCTACGTTAGTTGCCAATTAGGTAAATGAATACTATTGTAATGTACACTTAAATATCTATATTTATCAGCGGTTCGCCCATGGTCATCATCACAAACCCAGTCCAGCAGAACGATTCTGTAAAAAAAAAAACGAGCTAGCCTTACAGTAGTCCCATAATTATGATGTGTAACATCTGACATCTCACCTTGGTAATAAGCTACATTAAGGTAATAAACGACATTAAAGGGGCGGGGCTTCGTCATGGTCGTTTCTGACGACGAGCTCCAGCACAGTGCGTGCTCATTGGTCAAATCAAATAGCGCGGTTCCCCGGCTTCCTGTTACACACTTCCGTCCCTTTTCACGAAATCACTCCCAGATTTCCCACTCCACAGATTATAGGAAAACGAGACGAAAGATTTTACACATCAGAAATCTCACCTTGAAAACTTTGATGAAGTGAGGTCGCATTGAGGTCAATCCTGATGCTAGCATCAGGTGGAATGGCAGCTCACTTCATCTAAGTTTCCACAGTGAGATTTTTACAGATTAAATACGACAATTTATTTTATTGTCAGGGAATTTCGATAATAATCATTAATTGCAACCATGCTTTGTTTTATTTCATTTCACTATAATCCAAAGTCGAGATTTTACGTGCCAATCGCTAAACCCACTACTTATGTAGTTTGTATTAAAACAATCTAAGATAAAAATAGTAACTTTGAAAAACATTGCAATCAATAACCAAGGCTATTTTGCGATTTGAATTGAAATCCACTGAACAATTCGCTTGAAAAACATTTCAATACAGTTTTAATGTGGATTGAAAATAAAATAATGTTTCTATCTAATACTACATAAGTACATACATACATAAAATCACGCGTGCTTCCCATGGGATAGGTTACAGAAACTAGAACGCCTCCTGCTACGCCTCCTTATACAGGGTTACAGGGTAAGTCGTACTGAATATTAAAGGATATTATTATTCAGGTCATTTCTGATGAATTTGATTCTGAAATAAAATGTCCGAAACTTAACCGTTATGGAGATATTAAATTTTAAAGATTATTTTTAAAAACCCTATACTTTTTGGCTTTTAGACGTTTTCTTTGGGATTAGAGCTCCTAGAGTCGTTTTTTTTATGTATCTAGTAAGAAAACATGTCCAATTAATAAAAACGACTAAAAGCCATAAAATAAAGGATTTTTAAAAATTATCTTTCAAATGTAATATCTCCATAACGGTTAAGTTTCGGACATTTTATTTCAGAATCAAATTCATCAGAAATGACCTGAATAATAACATCCTTTAATATTCAGTACGACTTACCCTGCAACTCTGTATACTCCTTATGCACAAAATAAAATGGGTTTTGTCGACGGAAGAATAGACAAAATGACAGATAAACAATCACAATCTGTCATTTTGTCTATTGTTCCGTCGACAAAACCCGTTTCTATGGTCTTCTCGTAACGCTACGGCCCACGAACTACCTAGATACGATACGAATTTCACCGTGCTACTTAATAAAAATGGCATTGGCACGAAAGTCTGACAACCAGTCTTGCCAAGGGGTATCTTGTTACCCAGTAAGTGGGTTGTGCAGGTCAGATAGGCAGTCGCTCCATGTGAAATACTGGTATGCAGATGATGAGAAAATAAGATTGCCTAGTGATCATCAGAGTCTAACTGGGCTGCCTCGTAATTTTATGCATCAAAGCCTGATTTATTAAAAGAGATTTTAGCCATGTAGCCATGCCATGTATTCAGAAGTCAATACCTAAACCAAATACGTAACCAACATAAAATGCTGCCATAGTGACATCTTCGCTACCACCGAGACGATGCTGTGAAAGTGGTTGGATTTTTGGGCCACCTAAATTAAATTCACTGTAGTGCCATCGGCACGACCATTTTTTTTTTTTTTGGGTGGGAAATCATCATGACTCCTCCCGCTCAGGGCAGAGCGAGAGGGAGTGTCAGACTTTTACTGACTAAAACCTACCCGTGTTCCTTCCGTTGCCTATGTGCTGGGGCCGCGATATCCCTTTCAGACAAACCCGCGACCCCAGCAGGCATTGTTCCTTCCGGACCCCGTCAGTTGTTGCTGACATCCCTTTGAGGCGCGCGTGGAACACAACGCGCCATCGACCCGGGCCTGGTCCTTATCGGGCGGCGAGCTGCCCATCGCTCACCGTCCGCAGGCCCGCGCCTACGGTGGCCGGAAGTCAGCTTGTGACTCCCGACGCCCGGGGCGTCTCCTGCGGCGACTAGGGGCACGAGGGCGTGCAGCTTGAATCTCCCTCGCGCGCTCCGCCTCCTCCTTCGCGAGCATAACTGCTTCGCAGAAGGAGGTGACGGCCTCCCATGCACTCTCGCTCCGGACCATGGCCTGAACCATGGCCGGACGCGAGAGATCGCCGCCGTGAGGACACGGCGGTGCTCCGCCCAAGCAGGGCAGACCTCCACCGTATGCTCCACCGTGTCCTCCGGGTGATCCACACAATGGTGACACCCGGGCGTTTCCGCGCATCGGCACGACCAAGAAGCAGAATACCTAAACCTATACTATGAAAAATCGTCGTCCATTTTTTGGACGTTTTTTTTTTTCATTGCCCAAAAACGCACGGACATAAAAAAGAAAACAAAAAAAATAATAAAAGAAAAAATAAAATTTTGTGAGAAAATTTATCAAAGACCAAGCAATCGTCGACATTGCGCGGTGACGCTAAATCCTGACAATGAATCAACTTTGGTTCTGGCTGTCATTCGTAGATCTTTGTTTGTAGATCTTCGTTACGGGTAGTCAGAAGCCTTAAAATCTGACAACCAGTCTTACCAAGGGGTATCGTGTTACACAGTAACTAGGTTGTGGAGGTCAGATAGGCAGGCGCACCTTGGTAAATACTCATATTCAGCTGCATTCGGTTAGACTGGAAGCCTACCCACCCCAATATAGTTGAGAAAAGGCTAGGCAGATTAAACTGCCTACAAAACCCGTAAGGAACATAAATTATAATAGCCTTTGTGTGAATGTTTAGCCTACCGCGGATTTTATTGTAAACATACATCACAATTTATTGCTAACATCAGCCGTTGGAACAACATACGTTGTTAATAAAGATTAAACGTATGCTTGTGGTTTGGAGAACTATGGACTTTACCACAATGCCAGATGTAATTCTTTTCCGAAACCAGGGGGTTTCGGACCGGTCTTTTGAGAGGTAACGGTGCCCCTTCCATGTGCAGATGGTGACCAGCAGAGTCGTTTTAGTGAGGTAGAAAATCCCACACTCCCCGGTCTTATCTCCAAAGCCCGGGCGCCTTATGAAAGTTTTCTTAGGTAGTCCGTTTTCTAAGCTTTGTCACTGATTCCATAGAACTGTCCCTTTTCTAAAATTTTGCGGAAAGGGCTGCTTGAAAAGATTTCCAATCTTTTAAATACCTATTTTATTAGCCGGTTGAGCAAAAGCATGCTTTCTCTATTCCTCTTTACGTTGTAGCGGCATCTAAATCGCTACATGCGAACTACGCATCAAAGACCTGACGTCACATAACATCCTGACGTCACACAAAATCCTGCATCGCGCAATTAGAGTTTACCGCGCGATAAACATATATAGAATCTCCCAACTTCAAACCTCTTGGCAGTTGCCCGCCAGACATCACACCCGTCTGGTCGGAGGATCCTCCCTTTTCTATGGGGGATGAGTGAACTTTACACCCTGTTCCTCATACCCCTAAACGTATTATCTAGAACTGAGTACGTAGTCCAGCCCAGTTTCGGGTAGTGAAATCTTAATCCTATTTGTGGGTCCTCTTACTCCCATCTTAATTTTTGATCTACCACGTTGGCATTAACCGGTGTTTGAGACCCAGTCTCATCGTATAGGCTATAGGCATCCTTATCCAATTCGAATCCATCTGAGCTTGAAATTTTTATTGCTTGTCACTGGCTGTTCGTGTCTCTATAGAATAAAAAGTCAAAAACCCAAGGCATGCTCTTGAAATTCGCATAAAATAATTGATGAAATGGAAATGTAATTGCCAACGTAAAGTTTCGTATTTAATCCGTTCACTGTTGACAACGGAGGGTTTTGCAATTGTTTACAGACTGGAACTGTTTGTGTTTCACAATGTTGTGTCAGTTTATTTATTTGAAGCGGACGCCAGACAGAGAAATCTGTAACTCATTTATCACAAGGCTAGGTTTCGTGATTTGATTGAAATGCCAATACAAATATACAAAGTACATTAATTACATCAAGTAAATTGTGTATGCTGTGATTAGGTTTGCCAACATTTTGTACAAGAAATACAGTATTATTATGGTCAAAGTGGGAAAATAAACAGTATTTCGGAAAAAAAAACAAAATTACCGACTTCCAAAAAAACACTTAATAGTGAAAAATAGGTTACTCTCATTTCAGAAGTCTGTGTCTTTGACCATCGACTTTCTTTTTATTTAGGTAAAACGTTGGATATCAGTGAAAACAGTATATTCATAATATACTTTATTTTTATTGAACAGTAAACAGTATTTTAGAGTGAAACACAGTATAATACTGTTTTTAACAGTATGGTTGGCAACCGTAGCTGTGATGCAACAGAAATAGCTGGTTACACAGACTACCTACTGATTGTCCGTGTGACTATGTACTGAACCCCAATGGGTCCTAATATGTCGTCACACACTTTGAAGATAATATAAAATATATACTATCTTCCACCGTTTCTATCTTCGTGAATAATATTTATTTGACGAGCACTCACTAGAGCGTTCGCTAGAATGATCGTGAAAATTTTCGTAGCCATGTTTGGCTTTATGCTTGGCTCTGTTCGTTGTTCAGTTCGACAAATTTAAAAACGGCGAGTGCTCGAGATTCTGTTACAAGTGAATGCTCAAGTCTATCAGAACTTTAATGGACCACCACACACAGTGAAGATAATATAATACACCTTAAAGGATTTTTAAGCGCTATATGTATACTAGCTTTTGCCTGCGGCTTCGCCCGCGTGGATGTCGGAAATTATCCTACGGGTACGTACTACCGGGATTAGATAGGTACCTAATAGCCGAGGAAAAGGTCATTGACTCCTACCGCTGCGCCCGCGTTGTCGTCAACCATAATTATTTTGTTACGCATAATTTTAAATCAATGCTATCTTTTAAAGTATTCATTTTAATGACATGATGTCAAGGCATATTTTAATCTAAATAAAATGCCCAATTTAAATAACATATTTTATTGGATAAGGATAAATTACCAGTCGAAATAGCTTCGCAAATAACGATGACATTTTTATAACATTCTGAATGATTTCAAGATCTACAATTCTGTAGAACATAAATTTGATGTATCTCTTACGGCTTACGCGGCACACTCTAGTAAAGCTATCAGTCTGCATGATTTTTTCCGACATCTTCGACAAGAATCGTCATATTTCAGCCAATTTACACAAAACCTTTACAAAAACATTTCGCATGAATTACTCCGTCCATTGGTGAAAACCGTTTGAAAATCCGTTCGGTACATTTTGAGTTTATCGCGTTCAGACAGAAATACAGTCAGACAGACGCGGCCGGGGACTTTGTTTTATATTATGTAACGATATATATTATAATATTATCTTCGATGAGCTTTAGAATTTTCTTTGGGTAATTTTTTAATACAAAGGGATAAAGTTTGAAAGAAACCATCAATCTTACGAAGAAATTAAGGTGGCCGTTGTTTTGCCAGTACATCAACTGTATTGAGGGACCAAAAATTCTAGCAATTACCGCTTTTGTTTTTCATATTATCTACATGTCATAAATTAAAAGTATTTGTCTGTGTGACCGCATTCTAAACTACGCAACTTATTTTGATGCGATTTTCTCCAACGTTTAGAGAATTTATTCTGGAAGTTATATGTTTAGGCATGATATGTACATTCATTCGTATTAAACTTACAATAAACAGTTATTCAAGAAGTCAAGAAGAACATCAAGAAGTCATTCTCGAAATTACTCTAGTCGTAAAAACCACGCTGAGCAGGTGCAGGTCGCTAGTAGTAGCTATTATATGAAAAACACGTGATAATTATTTAGTCAACAGCACAGAAATGGCGCTCCTTTGTTGAATATATGTACTTACTAGCTTTACCCACCGTTTAAACCTTCCCTGGACTATGACAAACATTTCAAAACCAAAATCAGCTAAATCGGCCCAGCCGTTCTTGAGTTATAAAATTACAACGAAAAGTGGCATTGATTTTTATAGATATAGATAATAAGTATACACAGACATACGGACAGTAGATATTTATTAGTACCTAACAAACAATTGTATGAGTAACGCTTTGGCATAACCTTGAATTAACTAAACCGGAAAATAATAACTTCTTATCCATCATAATAATCATCTTAGTAGAATCATCTCAATTAACAGCAGTTTATGTTATTGTAAGCTCGGTTCGCCTTTCTTGCTTCAGGCCCTCAGCCCCTCTTGAACTAATCATCTCATCATTATGGTTGTGAAAATTTACAAAACAAAAAATTTCGTTGTGCGCTTTTATATTTTCTAATGTGACGATATTATCGTGGAGGTCCATAAAATGTATGGAAATACGTGCACGTAATAACGTTATCGTGCACGGAAATTTAAAAGCGTCTTCATATTTTTCCATTACATTTTACTTACCTGTGTCAAACTCAAACTCAATGCATTTATTTCAATTAAACAATTTACAGGCACTTTTGAATTGTCAAGGAGTCGGTCAGTCAGAATTATGAAGTTAGTTGTCCATTCCAAAGCGTAGTAGGTACCTATGGAGAAGAACAGGCAAGAAACTCCAACTCCACGGACACTCTCTTAAATAAATAAAAATATTGGTTACATCATTCATGTTGAAATTATACATGTGAGAACAATGTAGAAAGACGTGCACGTTAAAAGCGTTTGTAACAAAAAGAAAATTAAAAAGAAATAAGGCGTCGCAGCTAAGAGATAACCAGTCCCAACTGACGGCGACGTTCACGAACATGACGCTTGGATCAGCACCATTCAGCTCAACCATTTTGAAGGTAGCTAAATGATCCAACCTGTTATGGTGATGTCGTGACGTAGACGTGCACATCCACGATACATCGTCTCGTCACTTTAGAAATTATAAAACCGCATTGCAACAAAATACAGTCAAAAGATCTACCATCTCTCAGTTGGATGCTGTTAGTGATCGCGTTGTTTAGATAGGAGATTATACAAAATGAGAAAAACTGATGCTGGTGCATCGAAGGAACGAGACTCTTGATGGAAACTACAGAGACCTCTGAATGAAATCTGTCAAGCACAGTCTAGCCTGCTAAATCCTAAAGACTCCCGCTGACGGTACGACGCGACTCTAGTAGAACAAATTAAAGAAAACTTTGTGGAAATTAATTAATAGAGCTTTTAATCCGGCGTTAAATGAATGCCATAGTTCAGACCTGCCAAGTTATATCGGCCGTATTTGTACGGGTAGTCAAAAGCCCCCGGCTGTCATTTGTAGATCTTTGACAGTTGTTATGGGTAGTTAGAAGACCGAAAGTCTGCCAACCAGTCTCACTAAAGGGTATCTTGTACTGGGTTGTGGAGGCAATCGCTCCATGTAAATACTGGTATTCAGCTGCATCCGGTTAGACTGGAAGCCGACCCCAACATAGTTGGGAAAAGGCTAGGCAGATTGATAGTTCTTGCAAGCTTTTTTCAACAAAAAATATCTATGAAATGCAGGTGGCGTTCTGTAGTTTCTGCGTACCCCCATGGGCTGAAGGCGTGAGTTTATGTATGTATATCTATCAAATTAATCTATGGTGTGTCCAAATATTGAACGGCAATCGTGCGCGGCTGCCGCGCTGTGTTTGGACGACTGCCGCGCGCGAACGCTTTTGTCTACCTGCCGCGCACAAACATTCGTCGCTAATTGTGTCTGGACGTGTTAAAGGCTAGGCAGATTGATATTGCCCACTGAAGTGCGCGGCGTGTCTCGGATGTGCCGCCAGTACTGCCGCGCAAACATTCGTCTGTTTGGTCCTACCTAGAGCGCGGCAAAAATGTGTCCTGCAAACGCCGCGTGTTGCTGCCGCGCTCTTGCCGCTCAATGTTTAGACTACATACACACTTTTACAGTCTGTTCAACTATTTTGGAGACATTTCGCATATCCTTTAAAGATCTTTATAGTAATTTAAAACCAAGATTTTATTGCCAAGAGTCCATAAAAACGTAGCGAGATTACGCGGTTCGCCCGTGTTAAGTATGAAACTGACTAATAACTATTTATAAAGTGCAAACAAGGTAAATCTAGTTATTTTTTAACAATTTCTCGATCAGAATCTGCTATAAATAACGATTTCAATAGAAATAGTTGATGGTCGCAGTAATTTTATTTATTATGCAGTAGCATAATGCAGTCGTTATTTATATTTTATAGAGGTTAAAACAGGAATAATTTATATAAATAAATATTCAGCTCTCAGGCTCATCTCGTGATTGTGATGTTCACGTAGCTGAGCAAAAAAAAACACCAATGGAGGATAGAGTCATAGAGCCATGGTTATTTTTTTGCTAAAATATTATTATGTGATAATGTGTGGCAAAAATTACGAACGTCCATACACACTTTCATCCCCTATTTAACTTCTTTATGGGATGAATTTTCAAAAATCCTTCCTTAGTGCCCTCAAAGTACAAACGGCGGTTTAGGCTGTGCGTTGTCTGTAAGTGATTGAATTTAAGATTTAATTAAGTAGATGAATTACGTGGTCGAGAGTTCCAGATTGCCTATCAGCACGCGTTGCATGACAACCATAGAAACGCAACTAGCTTCAACTTTCTGACTAACTGATCGACTATTTGACAATTCAAAAGTGCTTGACGGGACTAACAAACGGGGTTTGTCGACGGAAGAATAGACAAAATGACAGATTGTGATTTTTTTATCTGTCATTTTGCCTATTCTTCCGTCGACAAACCCCGTTTCTATTGTGGTCAAGCTAAGCGTGCTGGTCTATTGGACATCACGGTTTATCGTGAAGAAGCACTAAAATCGAAACGATTGTAATACGAGTAATTAGCCAGGCTTGACCGAGGTTGTCCGAAACAATTGGTCGAATCCGTCGTTTGAGTATGTGCAGATAGGAATTCCACCATAGCACCGAATTCAAAACTGGTTAAACTTTCGTATGTGTACAGACCATAGATATAAGAAAGAAGTTATTTATATTTCTATGGTACAGACCATAGAAATATAAATAACCAGACCTTTATTTTAGTTTTTTTTTAGATAGTTTCATTATTGCCTCATGTCTGTCTCGT
Organism: Agrochola macilenta; assembly: GCA_916701695.1. Lineage (NCBI taxonomy): Eukaryota > Metazoa > Arthropoda > Insecta > Lepidoptera > Noctuidae > Agrochola > Agrochola macilenta. Next base: position 5,667,963 of record OU753570.1, on the reverse strand, counting down.
CTCACTCAACCTTATTTTCTCCGCCCATGACCTATAAGTCCAGGCAGAAATAGCACCGTTACATTGATGACAGATAAGTGTTTTTTGAATGAACACGTACGCATTCAAGATCACCTCCACAATGTCATGTCAGCGGAAGCAATGTGCCAAGAACCGTGAAATATGTGTTACTGGCAGCTCGAGTACGTTTTAGACAGTTTTCTTCTAATTACGCGTGTAAATACGACAGCTGATGTCGAGTTTAGAATACGGAAGAAAAAGATAAATGTTTTGTTTATTGCTTTTCTTTCAATGTCTGAAACATTCCTTTTTTAAACTCTGCTCATTCCTCAGTGTGAGACTGGTAGAATGCAGCTGTTTCTCAAAGAATAAACTAAACCAGAGGGGGTGTGGGTTATGCTGCAAGTTTGGTCAAATCTATACTTACTAATATTATAAAGAGAGAGAGCGAATTTTGTGACTGTATATGTGGAGGGTAATCTCCGGAATAGCTGATCTGATCCCAAAAATTATTTCACTAATCGGAAGCTACACTATTGCGGATTGTATAAGCACACGGGATATAAGTACGGACGAACCGTACGCGTACGGACCATCCGCGTCGCTGTGAAACTATGTTCTAACGTCTCACGTGTCTCCGTTCCGCGAGCCCGTGCAGGCGGCTCGTCTCCCTCAAAGCTTTTTAGGCCCAAACTCAAACTCTAAGCATTTATTTCAATTAAACCATTTACAGGCACTTTTGAATTGTCAAATAGTCGGTCAGTTAGTCAGAAAGTTGAAGCTAGTTGCTCATTCCAAAACGTAGATCTTTATAGAGAAGAACGGGGAAGAAACTCCAAGGACACTCTTTTAAATATAGAAAATTACAAAATCCTGGGTACAATAGTCTTGTTGCTTCTATATGTGAGAACAATGTACAAAAAATAATTAAAACAATTCAAGATTAAAAATAAGCCCTGGCAGATAAGAGATGACCAGTCACAACTGACGGCGCCCGTTCACGAACATGACGCGTGGATCAGCACCATCCAGCTCAACCATTTTGTAGGGAACCGAATGATCCAAACAAGAAACGAGAAATTTCACGCGGACCTTCGATCAATAAGCGGACGAAGTTACACAAAACTAGCAGATTCAAATATTTATTTATTTGATAAAGACAAAAGACAGTAGCCAACATTCTAAAATCTTACCTTGCCTAATTAGCCGTCTAGAAAACGAATCCTAAAAGATTAGTTTTCTAGAGGGCTATTAAGCCCGCTTGTCAATATCCTGAAAAATCTTTGAGTGTGTCCTTTGGTTATTTAGTCATGTGCTTTGCGATCCTGTTCATAGTTTTTCAAAGCTTAAGAGGACGAATAGATCCAAAACCTTCCCTGAATAGCTACGACCTTGACATCAAAACCAGTTGTGAAAATCCACCTAGAAAATGGCACTGGTATAAATGTCATCATTGTATTCATAAAAGGTTATGGACCAATTTCTACGTTAGATAGGTACCTATCTATTGTTGAAAATACTTTGTATGCTTTTGTTGTCTTATTGTATGTTTTAATCTTGATCGACTGGCTATAGCGCTATACTAAAACAGAATTTCCATAAGTACAACTTCGTATTTTATTACTACCTTCGATCGTCTACTCGTTGTAAAATCCTTACGTCATCGTCCGTGGAAAGTCTGAAATTTCTGTTTACCATAACGAACGAAAAGAACCTCCCACTCGTTTTCCGCATAATTAAATTTTTCTTACGTTTTTTGCTATTTGCGGGCCAGTAGTAGTCTGGTTGTATGATGATCTATAGGATTCGCGACCGTAAAAAATATGTATTTACAGAATTATAATAATAAGAATCATCAATACAACTCTCTGAGTTAGAATTGACCTCAAATGTCATGATTTCATGAAATAGTTATTCAACAGGGTAATTTGAACTTAGAAAGTTGTATTAAATATACGTTACAGTCGCGATCTTATTTTGATCAACATACACAACCTGACACTGACCTGCAAGTTACAAAAACGTACGAAAATTAAAATTTTGCGCGTTACTTTAGTGCCCGTTTTTGGTTTCACCTCACCAGCGGATATGTTAGGCTGCAACATAATCGCTAATGAGTGTACGTACAATCTTGTATTGGACGGTTGACAGTTCTTAAGGCCGCTGTACATATTGGGCCAAGGTGTTGGGTAGTTGGGCCATCGTGTTGAGTAGAGATCTACTTGCCGGCCTATGCCGATCTTGGCGTGCTCCGCGAACAATGTTCAGTGGAGCGCTAATGTGTAAACAGCGACTGTTGGGGATCCGAGATTTTTCGGCTCAGCATGCTGGCCCAGCACCTTGGCCCATGTGTACAGCGGGCTTTACACATCGAAAGTCCCACACTGTACACTAGATAATCCCATTAACTCGTCATTTATTCATGTAGGTACGGAACCTCACTCACCTGCGGTCCTGCGGTTAAGTTAGGCTGTAAACATAATCTATCTTTCCGTGACATCACTGCGGGCCCTATCAGAATACCAGCGCTGCGACATTAATTTTTTAAATGTCGTAGCATTATGCTGAGATAGGAGCCTTTTGGCCTCGTACAGGACTGCATACATTTTTAATTTTACTTTGTTTTTTTATCGTTTTGTATTTATGTTTAGTGTGTTTTTGTTTAATTTGTGATTTCCTGTGCGAGCCTCAATAAATACTTTTTCTTTCTTTCTTTAATCGCAGACGAGTGTACAATACGGCCGATAAATCATGGCCGGTCCGAACGTAGGCTTTACGAACTGTCGTGCATGTTCTCTCACTCACACTTGCTTCATATCACATTCCATGATAGGTTCCTAAAAACAATCAAGTATTATGATTGTTCATCGGCAATCTTGCCTTTGATTGGTGACAGTGTTTTCACCTCGGAAGTCCCTCTACACTCTTGAAAAGCCCATTAATACGTAATTTATTCACGAACCATATAATCGATCGTGACAGTTGATAGTCGTTACGGCCCGCCAACAGCCGAAAAACCAAACCTACCTGACCTTTATAGACCACTGACCTACCAACAAAGGTCAAAGAGCAATCCCTTCGTATGAAATACAGTGTGTTTCTATTTATTATGCATGGATTGTGGTCAACTGTATATTTATATCCGCAGGGTGGCAACAACGCCGGACACACGGTGGTCGTCGACGGCCAGGAGTTTGACTTCCATTTGCTACCGAGCGGTATTATTAACCAGAAATGCATCTCTGTTATTGGTAAGTAACCCCTATTGTTACTACAGTACAGTTTTGGCAAATTTTTCAGCTCGTTAGATCACGCGAAAAATCTTGGAAAAACTAGTTGTCCAGGTCTGTCTTCAAATAGGTTGAAAATGATAATTATAAAAGATGAAACAACGACGTCTTAATATAATATGCCTCTGCTAGAGACGGACTGTCAACACTTCTCATACAAACCAAGCGTCTCAGTGACATTACCGCGCAAACTGACGGCTCGTGGCAATTCTAACCATGCCTTGTGACAGCTAGCTTGCACCCTATTCGGACACGAAAACACGTCTCTAGTCGCTGCCGATGCGGCGATTTCGTGCTCTGTGGTAAAACCTGACTGCAAAGTGCAAAGACTGCTTGACCACCGTAGAAACGAGTTTTTTCGACGGAAGAATAGACAAAATGACAGTTAAACAATCACAATCTGTCATTTTGTCTATTCTTCCGTCGAAATAACACGTTTCTACGGTGGTCATGCCATGCGTGCTGGAGATAAATGGATAGATTATTGGCAAATTAACCCAGGGTCTTCACCACATTTAAGTCATGGTGGAGAGATAAGTTCGAATACATAAACAATGTGTATGTATACGTACGATATATATTATCGGCGCCAAAAGGCAGTTTATTCAATAATTAAGTATTTCCTTTATGAATAAACAATAGCAATATTTTCCAGCGCTGTGACCTAGAACAGTTCGATAAAGAAATTATAATAAAAAAGCATTAGTGTTGAAAATAGTATGATGTTTCGCGTGCAGACAACTTTTCACTGAGTTCATAATTCCAAGATCACGGATTCACAGCACGATTTTATCATAGGATTAATATTTCCACAGATATTTACTGCATTCTTAAAATAAGCCTTCGCTTCTAGACAAAAGTTGTTTTTTATTGTGATTTTAAAAGAAATTATTTTAACAGTAGGTAATCTGCGTTCGCCATTTATTTGCCAAACATGTAAACAAACACGAGTTTTAGGAAAAACAACTGTAATGCGTACAAATAAGGTTCAGTTTGCGCTACAACTTCATATTTTTTACGACTTAACAGTACTAGTCAGTCTAAAATCAACTTTATTTACACTTTTATAAAGTTGTTTGATGTTTGTTTAAGTGGAAATAACATCAATTGGAAACAAGGATTTGAATAGAACTTAGGTAGTTAGTGAGGAAAGTTTTGAGTATGAAAGTAGAAACGATAGATGGACTGTGAGAAAGATGTTATGACTAGAAAGGGGATGACTCCCGAGATGATGATTACTAGAGAAGTATCCCAATACCATTGGATAATAATATGATATAATTGGATTTTTCATGGATTGATTTCAAAATCAGAAGGGGACGACTTATGCACCCACACAAAACTGCGACGCGATGCGATACAACGCCGCATCGCAGGATTTTAGAGCTGTTTTTTAGGAGCTCGCAGATTTTTGCAATAGTTTATTATACCAGCCTGTTACTGTCCCACTGCTGGCCAAAAGCTTCTTCTCATACAGAGAAGGCACGAGCATTGATCACCACGCTTGCTCAAGACGGGTTGGTGATTTCAGACTTATATTAATATAAGATTTTTGCAATACCTTGCGAATTTGCAGTTTTGTGTGGGAGGCGGGAGCCCTATATTAGAATGGCAATAGGGAATATGCATGTATTTAAAAAAAAAAAAAACGATACTTTACATCGCCAAATAATAGTAAAAAAAAATTCAACGCCAAAAAAGCAATTGAAAGTACTTTAAAAAAAAGTTTAAAATAACCATCCGACCCGCTATTTAAACGCTATTTTGGCGCGCTTGGTGTGGTGACGTCACAGTCTATGACAACAAACAAACAAAATGTCAAATGTTGAGGTTATGTTGAAGAAGTATTAGTAATTAGTGTTGCAAATAAACAGTGTTTTCTATTTTCGACTAATACATCATCATGGAACCAACTTCTCCCTCTATAGAACAATGCAAAAAACCGACATACAAATACTGCATTGTGCCTAAGTGCAGAAATACAATAAGAAATGCACCCCCGACCAAGTATTTTTTTTTGTCCTGAGAGACTTTGAGAGAAAGTGGTGTAAAATTATGAAAAGAAACATGCTATCTCCCAACTTGTTTTCAATATCCTAGTATTATGACAACGTTCTATACTTAACACAATCTAGATTTCGATATTTTGCGAAGCTACGAGTATGTTATTTTATTTGTTTTAGGTTATGATGCTTTTTAAAACTAAATTATTCCGGAAAAGGTGTGGAAGATAAAATAAACATTATATGTTAAACTTAATTACTTTAAAGCTTTCACTCCTTTGATTTCAACAAACGTGAAATCGGTATTTGATGTAAAAATGTGGTCATCATGAACACATCAGCTTTCGGCAAACTATCCGATTGGGCTTTCACAAAACCGCTTTCAGTCATTTTCGAAAGAGTCTTTCGTGTATTAACAAATGTATTACTTCTAAATGTGTACTAAAATCACAATAAAACTGACTGAATCGCAAAAACTCCTACAAAACACATTGACATTACATTGTTGTCATAGATTGTTACGTCACATTCGCTCTGACCAATAGCGTCGCTTTTCAAGTATTTGAATTTCCCACAGTTTTTTTGCACTTTAAAAAAAATTATTGCTTGCTCATTATTAAATTATAATAAAAAATATTGATGGAGGCATAATTCTGAAGTAATTTAGTTTATAAAAAAAAATATTTGGCCCTTATTTGAATCTCATGCATATTCCCTATTAGACCCACAACCGCAAAGGTACCCCTTTCGCATTCCATTCATCAAAATAACAGGCCTTACCTAAAATTAAATTGAGTGATCAATCTGTGTTTCTCTCAAACTGAGTAAGAGTAAAAACATTTTTGTGTTAATTTTACAGGGTTGATATGATTTAAATCACTTGATTAAAATCAGTGATTTAAATCGCGATTCAAATCAAGTGATTTTTTTATAAAAATCAATGATTTTAGCCAATCTTTTTTTATAAGTAAAAAAAGATTGGCTAAAATCATTGATTTTTATAAAAAAATCACTCAAAATGTGTAAGGGACTTCCCCCGACATAAACTACGGCGCGCACACATGTGTCCAATGCTGTTTAACTACACCGTTCGGAGGTTCTCCGAAATTTAAACTCGTGACTGAAGCCGTCCGTTTAGTCTTTGGCGCGGTCATTCGTGATTGATTAATGAAAGTGAATACAACAAGATGTCTGGAAGGAAAAACGATGCTGCATGGGTTTATTTCGATGAAAAAAAGTCCACTTGTGGCAAGTTTAACAAAGCGGTGTGTAAACGTTGTAAGAAGGAATTAATGGGCTTAGTAGCGAGAATGAAAAAACATTTAGAGACATGTGTGACAGAAATAATCAAAAAAATCCGATTTAAATCCAATTAATCCGATTTAAATCAAATACATCCGATTATTTTGTTTTTTTTATAAAAATCATGATTTTTCGCAACACTGTAATTTTATAAAATACTTCAAATTTCTGTGACGTCAGTAACCGCACACTACAGTGATAATTGACCGATAACACTATGCTATATATCCTTGAACGGTTGCCAAAAGCTTGCATCATTATAGTACCTCTACATCTCTAGGTATCGCCTAGTGTCTGCCTCGTCTTTAGCATGGGAGGGAAAAAAATTAATAAAGAGCTATATATAGTAAATACCTAACGCCCATCACACATCACGTCTCTCGAATACTTTTACTGAATACTTTTTCCAAGTTCTCATCCCGTACGAAACCCCTCAAAACAATGGTTCGGATAAAATCACGAAATATCACAAGGGGTTGTAGTGTTTTTTCGTTGATTTGTGGTTGAATAAGCGATTTATGAACCGAAAAGCGGCGCGTGACCCTGGACTTGCCGTTGCTAGGCAACGATTTATACCTGTATTTAAAGATAAAATATTCAGATTTTTTTTTCAAGATACTTTGTACCAAAAAAATACACGTGATTTTGGGTAGTCTAAAACCTCAACCCGTATCACGAGAGAGGAGGGGGGGGGGGGGGGGGGGTTAAAATTTGCTAAAAATCATTACGTGGTTAATGGACGACCCCTAATCACTGTGACTATGTCAACAAAATCCTGAAATACAGTTGTCTTTTTCCAACCATGTTGGCCTCGGTTCCCACAACTTTCATTACTGTTGAAAATGCTTCGTGCCGTTGGTATTGTTTTGACATTAGTTGCTAATTTAATTATTAAATTACAATTGCGTACTTAACACATTCTATCACAATCTGATGGATTTAGAATGAAATTCCTTGTCCATTGTGTCATATCAATCTTCCTAGCCTTTTCTAAATTGTATGGTGGGGTCGGCTTCCAGTCTAGTCAGATGCAGCTGAATACCAGTATTTTACATGGAGCGAGCCTATCTGTCCTCCACAACCCAGATACTGGGTAACAGGATACCCCTTCATAAGACCGGTCTGGGTAACAGGATACCCCTTCATAAGACCGGTCTGGGTAACAGGATACCCCTTCGTAAGACCGGTCTGGGTAACAGGATACCCCTTCATAAGACCGGTCTGGGTAACAGGATACCCCTTCATAAGACCGGTCTGGGTAACAGGATACCCCTTCATAAGACTGGTTGTCAGACTTCCGATTTTTTTTAATACATAAAACAGGTATTTTAATAAAAAACATATACTAAAAGGTCAATAATTAAATTATCATTAAAATGGTGAAGGTTTTAGAAAAATACGCTTGATAGATTTTGCGTGATTCTCAGTTCGCGTTCAGTTCAGATCCGCGTTAGACATAACTTTACAAATTAATTTCACTACTTATGTAATATAAACGTAATCTAAAATATTTATATATTAAGTTATTAAGAAAATACTCTAATTTAACATATTATATTTTTTCCAAATCATTAACACTACTCGTTTAAACGTGATCTTCAGTATAAAATCATAAAAAGTCGGTTATCATCGCCTTAACTATCTCCACAGCGTGTTTAACCTTCAACATAGTTTCAAAGTCATCGCGACCATTACCGTGCTATAGCCCGGAACAGTTTCGGCTATTTGATGGATCAGGCGGATCAAACTTGGTTAATCTACCGCCAATCCATGAATTTGCTATGCCCATTTAGAATTATTTTGATGGTATTACCTACACGTGCCAGACAGGAACCTTTTGCTTATCTTTCTACATACTCCATACCAGTATTTTATATGCGAAAGTAACTGTCTGTCTGTCTGTCACCTGTTCACGCCTAAATTACTGAACCACACCCTAAAGGCTTGTGCAGACCAGCGCGACTTGTCGCGCGACGCGACACCGGTTATTGTTATACTGTGAAGTTTTCTTAGAAATTGTATTGTTCGTGTTGCGTCGCGCGACAAGTCGCTCTGGTCTGAACAAGCCTTAATACGTAAAACACGATCAGTCATAATCTGAATTATTTTGAAGGATATTGCTAATCTGCAATAGATTAGCGATGTCCATGGACATTCGCCATTTCACAAAGGTATGCATAATTTGTATACCTTTGTGAAACGGGTCGATCGTAGGTAAGCTACACTTGCCGAGGTCGGTCCGTGGATGGGTGACCGTCCATTACATATTGATACCCCTCCGTGCCTTCGGAAACCACGGTTAAATCGTTGGTCCTGGCTGTAATTTGTAGATCTTTGACTGTAGTTACGGGTCGTCAGAAGCCCGAAAGTCTGACAACCGGTCCTATTAAGGGGTATCGTATTATAGTACCTAGTAACAGGGTTGTGGAGGTCAGATAGGTAGTCGCTCCATGTAAAATACTAGTATTCAGCTGCATTTGGTTAGACTGGAAGTAGAACAAAACGTAGTTGGGAATAGCCTAGGCACATGGTGATGATGTTATAGGTACCATCGAAGAAGTTCATATCTAACCACCGTAAGGACTATTCTTGCTTGCAGCGCTCGGCGACTATAGAACCGGGCCGGTAACAGATGTGGTCATCGTGTTCACGGGATTTTGTGATGAAACTGGTTAGATATGACCTTCTTTGATGGTACCTATGGCGAAATTGAAAACCACACTTGCTTACATTGTTTGTTTCAAAATACATATTATTGTGAATAAGATTCTTATGCTTCTTTATGTCTGAATAAAGGCTCGTGCAGACATGCGCGACTTGTCGCGCGACGCGACACCGGTAATTGTTCCACCGTGAAGTACCTAATAAAACAATTTCTAAGAAAACTTCACAGTAGAACAATTACCGGTGTCGCGTCCCGCCAGTCTTCATGAGGCTTTAGCAATAATACCATGCCTAATTTGAACAAACAAGACATTATTAAGAAACATAAAATAAAACCTACCGTTAGCATGTCAAATGATCAACAAATTGAATATAACAAAATGGAGCACGCTAATCTAACATGCAAAAAAAAAAACTAAAATTCGTGACATTGGTAATCGAGTTCTGTACCAGGTACGGTTAGCAAAATCACAGTAGTATTAATAGGTTTACATGACGAGCAATTTATTGTCAAGGTTAAAGTTTGCACGAAGATGTTGAGGTTTATTTTGCTGACGTTACAACGTTAATGCAGGGTACTTGTCATGGCATGTCAAATCATAACATGCCTGTCGATATTGAGGACTTGTTTACGAAGATAGTGATGGAGACATGAATTGACATGTTGTTATGGATGTTAGAACATAAAGTAGAGCACAAGCACATAATCACATGATACATTTGAGCTTTGAGTTTGCGTTTTGTGTAGGTTTGTAGTTCTACATTGGATATTATTTATTTATTTATTTATTGGTAAGGCACCTCAACGACTTACACACTAAAACATACACATACAAAAATCACATAAAGTTTTAGGTACCTATTGTGAATTCGTCACTTACAGAAGTGAACAGCACTAGCAGAGAAATTAATGATTAAAGGACGTTATAGTCATCGTTAGTTGATTAAGTTACAAATTAAAAAGAAAAATTAAATTAATTTAAGTACAGAAATATTTAATTAAATAACAAAAAAAGACCTAAAAAGAAGGAAATGGAAGTGTATACAATTTTATTAATAGGCGGCTTGTGTCGCACAGAGGTCTTGAGACTCCGAGGTGGTTAAAAGTCTCGTACGGAATTGACGAAAAGGGTTAGAGAATATGTCTATGCTATTGGTTCGTGTAGCGATTTTATTATAATTTCCCATTAGACGGTTCATGGGTGCGCGTGCGGTGCCGCCTAGGTTAGTACGACTTGCAGTTGTGGCAAAGGTAATGGTCTCGCGACCAGATCGAATAGTTTTCTATGATCTTATGATATTATGATCGAGGCGATGTAAAGCAGCATCTTGAATTCCCATCTATAATAAGCCAATAATGTTCCCACTGCTGGGACAGAGACCTTTTCTTTCTGTGAGAGGGAGTGGGCTCCACCACGCGGGCCCAGTGCGGGTTGGTGGATGTCACATGTCTTCGAATTTTTGGTTCTAGGACATGTCGGTTTCCTCACGATGGTTTCCTTCACCGTTTTGAGAGCAGTGGTGATGAAATAGTTTACACAAAGTACCATCGAAGAAGTTCATATCTATACACCGTAAGGACTATTTCTGCTTGCAGCGCTCGGCGGTTATAGAACCGGGGCGGTAACAGATGCGGTCATCGTGTTCACGGGATTTTGTTTTCAAACTGCTTAGATATGAAGTTCTTCGATAGTACCTGCTTGGGTTCGCACCCACGATCACAACTCGTAAGTCGAGGCCGTTATCTCTGAGCCCCCACTGCTCATCTTGAATGAATGCCATTTAATTTCCAAATAGTAATCACTTTGCGGAGAATTTTAAAAAGACTTTTCTTTTTGATCACATGATAATTTTAAGTTGCACAGACGATGACTCATTACTTTATTAGACATTATTGCCCGTGCTTCATTAATAAATGTTAGTCCCTTACATTCCCCTTTTTTGTTGATCAGGAAACGGAGTGGTGATCCACCTCCCCGGCCTGTTCGAGGAGCTGAAGAAGAACGAGCTGAAAGGCATGAAGGGCTGGCAGGACAGACTCATCATATCAGACAGAGCGCACCTTGTCTTCGATATGCAGCAACAGGTACATTATCAGAACTACTAGCTACTTACAATCAAGTATGGGAATGGTATGGAACTATGGCATTTTGAGGCCAATTTGAGGCTCGAGAGCTCCCGTTGATATAATTACAGTATCTCGCGCCTTCTTACCGCGCGGACGTATCTTGCTTAGCTTATTATGATACTATTAATTAATTATAAATATATTTGTTAGAAATAATTGCGTCGTCAGTGATATAAGTGTGTCACGAGTGAGCATTACGAGGTTACTTGCGTTGTGTAAGAATGAGCTAAAGTATTTTTAAAGATATATAGTGTTTCTGTGTTAGATATGTCTAACACTGGATCTAGCCCGTTTGGCCGTAGCCAGCTAGTGACGCGAAGTCCTCCGCCGACACCAACTCAAGATTTCCAGCCTGTAGACCCAAAGCCACAACCTCCCTTGGAACATGAGCTACCAGCCGAAGTTATTTCTACGCCGGAGGTACAGAAATGGATGGGGTCCATAGAAAAAATCCTAAATGAAGTATGCAGTTTAGTTGCTGAGGGAAAAATGAACGCAGACCAAAAGGTACGTGTAGCCAATCTTTGCCGTAGTGTCTCACATGGCGCATCTCAGATGGCTGTCTTATATCAAGCCTTAAAGCAAAAAACGATTCAAGCCCATAGTTCCGTTCAGCACTTACAGCAACAACAGAACATCGCGAACTCTCTCCTACAGTTCAAAGAGGTAGTTGAAGGCATTTCAAAGCCGACAGAACCCGCTTCGTACGCTAATATGGTCAAAAAAGGCTCGGATAATTTTGTGCGCCCAGCAAATTTAAGCTCAGTTGCCATATATCCCAGCGACAAAACCAAATCTAGTGACGATACCAAGTCTCTCGTACAGAAAATTATTTCGCCCGGGGAACTTAAACTACATGTCCGTGGCCTTAAGAAAGTAAAAAATGGAGGTGTTCTTATCAGTACCGACTCCAAAGAGGACATTCAAAAGCTCAGAAGCTTAGAAAAACTCGTCTCTTCGGGCCTTAAGATTGAAGAACCATCAAAGCGGCGCCCAAGAATCACTGTTATTGGAGTCCCGGTAGCCCTGACTGATAAGGAGGTTTTGGATTGCATCTACGAGCAAAACCTCTCAGATAAGTTGACCAATACAACTCGTGAGTCGTTTGAAGAACAAATAAAATTGAGCCATAAATCTGGGAAAAAAGACCTCCCTAATTGCAATTTTATTCTAGAAGTGCCAGCTAGCATCAGGAAGATCCTAGTCAATCAAGGACGAATATTCATCAATTGGACGTCATGCCCAGTTCGAGATTTCACGATCGTTACTCGGTGTTTCAACTGCCAGCAGTTTGGACACGCGGCCAAGTTCTGCCGTGACACTAACCCGACGTGTAATCACTGCGGAGAGACTGGCCACACTTTTAAGGAATGCTGCACAAAGTCCAGTCCACCAAACTGTGCGACGTGCAAACGTTTTAATAGGAAAAGTGATCATAAAACTGGTGATGTAAATTGTCCTGCACGGAAATATGCCGAGGACAGCTATATCCATTCCATAGATTATGAAGGCGCCTAAGAGCGCTACCTATTAACCTATCCTTTAAGCACACTAGTAGTAGTTTTTGTTTGTTTATATTTATTAGGTGTTTATTTATCATGACTGATCAATTACTTAAGGACCTAGATCAATTTTCTGTGTCTGAAGTTATAAATTGTAATATTGATGAGTGTAAGCACCACTTTCCCTTGGGAGAGAAACCGCTGACCTTTCTCACACAAAATATTCGCAGCATAAATCGAAATATAAATGGTTTTGAAATATTGCTACAGAACCTGGGTATAAGTTGCGACATTATCGTCCTAACAGAATGTTGGTTGTCAAACCAAACCACTGTTTTACCATCTTTAGACGGATATGTTTCGCATAAAACCAACAGAAACATCAACCAGAATGATGGTTTAGTTGTATTTGTCAACAATAATTTAAGTACAACTGTAGAAGAACCTTTGCTACAAAATTGTAATTGCTTACTCATTAAAATTAATACAGATACGGTAGTTATGGCTATATACAGACCACCTTCTCAAAATGTCGCAAATTTCTTAGATTCACTAAACGTACAGTTACAAAGTCTTACAACTTTTAAACACATAATTCTAATGGGGGACATTAATATCAACATTGGTTCCGGGAAAATGGACATTCATGCACATAACTATGTTAATATCTGCTCATTCCACGGACTCTTGCCAGCTCATTACCACCCCACGCATCAAAGTGGTTCATGCTTAGATCATTTCATTATAAAAACAAATAAACCAGCCAAAACATTTGTTACTAACTCTTCGCTTACTGATCACCAAGCAGTTTTACTAATATTACAAGTTTCTTTACCAAGAAAAAATTGTTTACGCAGCTATACCAATGTCAACATGACACACCTCGAAAAAGACATACGTAATATTAATTTTGACCCAGTTTATAATTCCACCGATGCAAACTTTGCTATTAATTATTTTATAAATTCACTTCACTCTGCAATAATAAAGCATACAGTCGCCAAAATAACGCCAAGGAAGTACAAGTGCATTAAACCTTGGATTACACCCGGACTTGTTCGATGTATTAGGCATAGAGACAAACTTCACATAAAGTTCAAACTTGAGCCTGAAAATGAAATTCTTTCCATTACTTATAAAAGATATAGAAACTTCTGCAACAACCTTCTGAAAAAAATAAAAAATGAATATGACAGAAAAGAACTGCAGAAAGCAGGCAAAAATAGTAAACTTATTTGGAAATTTATAAAAACAAATACATTTAGATCAAAACAACTTGAACCTCCACTTGACTTATTGACTATAGAGAACAACCCAATAGAATCAACAAATATAGTTAATTACTATTTTTCTAACGTAGGCAAAACCTTAGCAGAAAAGACCATACAATCTAGAGGTTCTTTCTCTCAAAACCAACCTAAATCTTTCCCCAGACTCAAATCTTTTGTCTTACTAGATACGGATGTCGATGAAGTATTAACAATCATTTCTGGATTAAAGGACGTTTGCGCGGTTGGGTGGGACGACATATCAAACAACATACTTAAACATTTCAAATACCTCCTTGCTCCGCCGCTAACTCATATTTTTCAGTTATGCTTAACTAATGGTGTATTCCCTAAGTCGCTTAAAAAAGCAGTGGTTACTCCTGTATATAAATCTGGTGACAAAAAATGTGTTAACAACTACAGACCCATTTCAGTTTTAACAGGGCTCTCCAAGATCTTAGAGAAAATCATTAATATTAGATTAATGAAATATCTAGAGGATAACAAATTGCTTTCGGATAGACAATTTGGCTTTAGGCCCAAAAAATCAACTAATCAAGCAGTACATCAAATGACGGATTATATAACAACTAATTTGGATCAGGGCATGCACTCCATTGGGATCTTCCTAGACCTCGCCAAGGCCTTTGACACAATTTCCTGTCCTTTATTATTGGGCAAGCTTGAAAGACTCGGAATAAGAGGAACAACGCTTACACTGCTTTCTGATTATTTAAGAGACCGCGAACAATGTGTAAAAATTGGTCAGTACGTCAGTTCTGAGCTTCGAAATAGTAATTACGGAATACCACAAGGTAGTATATTGGGTCCTACTTTATTCCTAGTATATATTAATGACCTGTGCAGCTTAACACTCCAAAATGGTGTCATAATGTCTTATGCAGATGACACAGCTCTATTGTTTTCAGACAAGTCTCGAGAGGAGGTGTATAAACAAGCCCAGAACGGTTTTAATATAGTGTCTAATTGGCTACATGAAAATCTCCTAACACTAAATGCAGAAAAAACTAAACACATTTTATTCACTATGAGAAATACTAACCTGCCAACTACTAACATAAACATTTATGCGCATAAGTGCGGCAAGTACGCTGACAATGCATGTAATTGTCCTACTTTAGCAAAAGCCGATCATATGAAATATCTTGGTGTGACGATTGACACAAATCTGAACTTCCGTAAACACATTGATTTATTATGCACTCGAATGCGTAAATTAATATACATTTTTAAGAATTTACGATATATAACGGACTACAAATTAATTAAACAGGTCTATTTAGCTTTGTGTCAATCCATTCTTACATATTGCATAACTTCATGGGGAGGGGCTGCAAAAACAATCCTACTACCATTAGAACGTGCGCAGAGAGCTATCCTTAAGGTAGCCACCTTTCGCCCATTTAGATTTCCCACATACGAGCTTTATACGGCATGTAAGGTTTTAACTGTGCGTCAACTATTTATATTAAAGATAGTATTACACCAGCATAGCAATCTCCCTTATACCCCCATACCTATACATAAGAGAAGAAAAGACTTAGTTTGCATAAAGCCTCAAACTAGACATACTTTTATAAATAAATTTTATGGTTTTTTAGGTCCGTTCTTATATAATAAAATCAATAAGTCTCTATGTATATATAGTGTAAATTGTAAAAAATGTAGTGAAATGTTAAGTGAATACTTAGCGACATTAAATTACTCAGACACTGAAAAATTGCTAGAAATCATGCAATAAGTTTATTAATGTTAAGGCAATTTTTATTTAATAATATAATTATTATGTATCAATGCTAGCTCTATGTACATTAATTTAATAGTCCAATAAAACACTCAGCGTTGTTACGTGAAGGCCTGAAACACAGGTTTGAATAAACCTACATCAGGCAGGTCGCTATTGTTTTTCATTAGGCCTTTATCCAATATATTATATAAGTTATACCTACACTAGATTTATTTTAGGCATAGTTTAATATTTGCTTAATAATTTTAATATGTAACTCTGTACTGATGTCACTTCTATGTAATTTATATGTGAACTTATGAATAAATCTTATCAAATCAAATCAAATCAATTATAACTGGCTACCTGAGAGATATTTCTCGACGGCATGTGAAGCCAAGTCAGAGGCCTATGGGCGGCAAAAAAAGTGACACCAGGTTAGTCACAAAACCACGAAAAGGAAAGAAGATCTACGTATAGACCTTCTTCTTCTTTTCGAGTCGATGGCAAAGGTAAAAATAGGTATTATGTTAGATAAGTTGGTTCTAGTACTCACTGGGCCCAACTTATCTAAAAGTGCGCAGCCCATACACCTGCAATTCTGAGGACCTAAACAACGCAACTGACAGTGAACAGTTGTGTTTTTAGATTTTCAGAAATACAGGTGTATGGGCTGGGTGGGCACTGGACACTTCCACATAATATGTGATATAGTTTGGTCAGGAGCATATAGTCTTAATTTAGATAGTTTAGGCTGGAACTAGCCTAGCGTATCTAACAAAGCAGGTACTTAGGGCAACATCTCGACTTTCCTTTCAGAGATTAGCGCGACAGACAAACGAACAAACAAAAAAACGCTTCGGTTTTATTATTATTAGATCTCAATTCCGAATCTAGGCTGTGAAGCCACAGGCCATAGGCCTTGTATTGTATATCACAGAGCAAACACTATTTCATTGTACCGTTTCTCATAATCAAGCTTTACAAAGACTTATTATATTATGCCGCAGGATATTTACAGTCACACAATTCTGGATCATTCCAGCCCTGAGCTAGTATAAATTAATAATAACAGAAACCGGGTAACTCCATGTAACTACACAGTATGGTTAGAACAAAGGCGATCCTGTATGAGTTAGTCGCGCCGTCATTCTGAATATTTGTATTATTCAAAATTGCGTAGAATGATTTAAGGCTTGTGCAGACCAGCGCGATTTGTCGCGCGACGCGACACGAACAATACAATTTCTAAGAAAACTTCACAGTATAACAATAACCGGTATCGCGTCGCGCGACAAGTCGCGCTGGTCTGCACAAGCCTTTATAGTTCTTTATTAACTTTGAAATGGTATATTTAATCTTGATTGTGTTACTTAGCTTTGAGTTAACGTTTTCTACTCGTATAATGAAGAATCGTATGTTTTATGCAACATAAAGTATTCAGAGATTACATACATGAAAACGATAACATTTTAAAATCGTAATCTCCTATTTTTAAAGCCACATCTATAATCCATACTATCAATCAATCTGCCTAGCCTTTTCACAATTCAGTACACATTCGGATGTAACTAAATACCAGTATTTTACATGAAGCAAGTGCCTATCTGACCTCCACAACCCAGTTACTAGGAAACACGATACCCCTTGATAAGACTGGCTGTCAGGCTTTTGGGCTTCCGACTACCCGTAACGTACGTAAAAACTTATAGCCTTAAAAAAACTTATAGCCTTAAAAAAAGTTGTAGCCTTAAAAAAACTTATAGCCTTAAAAAAACTTATAGCCTTAAAAAGGTGAAATGATACTCTATCACAGTGTTTTTCAACCTGTGGGTCGCGACCCCCTTGGGGGTCGCGAAGCCTCAGTAAAAAAAAGGATAAAAATATATATTTATAAACGAAATGTTTAAAAATATATTTTTTAAACTTTGTATTGCTGCTTTAGATAATTCCAATAGATTTGCTTTTAGGTTGGTTCCCAAACTATAGCTGCATTTAAAAACGTAATTACTCTACTGGGAAATCCGCCGTAGCCATGATCCTCATAAATCCATCAATTATACGACATAAAATTTACTTAGGATTTAATTAGGATGCGAGTGGGATACGCTGTCCCCACAAATTCATCGTATCGCTTTTCCGTGGAGGTGTTTGGTGATGTAAGGCTGCCTGTCCATTAAAGCGGAGCAAGGCAGCGGAGTGGAGCGGAGTTACGGACTGTGCGGAACGAGGTAGCGGAGCGGTGTTGCGGACTGTGCGGAGCTAGACCGAGTTCACGTATTTTTCCGCATCGCCTCTCCGCTTCCCCGCTCCGGTTCCCCGCTCCACTTCCCGTTTTTGTATGAATTTTTAAACTAGTTCGCAAATCCCTGTCCACTGACGTGGAGCGGAGGTTTTATGCAATTCCATTGGTTAATATTGGCACCGCTACTCCGCTCCTCTCCTCTCCGCTCCAGTGGACAGGCAGCCTAATATGTCTGTTAACTATGGAATTAGCCGATACGTCATTATAAAAAAACAATAAAAAGTTGTACGTATTTGATATTTGTATTATAATAAAATACAGATTATAAACAGTGGAGGGAAGGGGGTCGCGGATTTTTTTTTTGTGCTATGGGGGTCGCGTCATGAAAAAGGTTGAAAAACACTGCTATATTATATTCAGCCTCAAAATTCCCATTGCTTGGCTATTAGAACGACTTTATAGTAAAATGTCCGCACTTTTATGAAAATGTCCGACTGTTTGTCAGGAATTTTCAAATCTCGGAAAGGTCAAGCCAGAAAAAAAACCCAAAGCTATTAATGAAAATGTTCATAAAAAGAACAAAAGAAATAACAACTACACTTCATCAGTATGAGGCATTGAGGCCTTATTCACTGAATATGCAAACGCGTGACGAATGACGCGTGCGCATATAATTGCGCGAGAACGCTCTGGCGTCAGTAGCGGTCAAGGAGGCGCGCGACGGTGCATATCGCGACGTTTATGATTATGATATAGTAAAAAATATCAGGCTATAGTTGACCCATTGCAGAGCAAATGCTTCTTGTCATAATGAGCATTTGTGACTACGCTTCTTCATGGAGTTTTCTCTTGATTCTTGCTTGCATCTTATACGAGCGTTTATATATTGAAAGTGGGCAACGTCGCAAATAGCTCCCAAATATTTCGCTGTTTTGATTAATTTGGCAATATTACTGTATGGAAATAAGAAATATGGCTAACCAGTGAACTAGAACATTAATAATGAATCGCAATTTATAACACTGAGTTTGAAGTTGTAAAGTTTTTAGGTGTAAAAAAGGCATTTGGAAGTTTCCAAATACTTTTATTACATCTTCTGCTTCTTTTCATTACATCTTCTGCTTCTTTTCGTATGGTTAGTGACTAACCTGGTGTCAGAGCTTCAAAGCCGCCCATGGTCCTCTGACTTGGCTTCACATGCCGTCGAAAAATATCTCTCAGGTTTCCTCACGATGTTTTCCTTCATCGTTTTTGAAGCAAGTGATAATTGTACAATACGCACATGCATCCGAAAAGCCAGAGGTGCGTGCCTTGGGTTCGAACTCGAGACCTATGACTTGGCAGTCCGACGGTCACACCACTAGGTTATCACTGCTTGTTTCTAAAACTATTTGGTGTGTATATTAATTATTGCATTTCATAATCAATATTTTAGTTCACTAGTTAACAATATTTCTTATTTCTATACAGTAATATTGCCAAATTAATCAAAACTGTATATTTGACAGCTAAAACTGTATATTTGACAGCTATTTGCAGCGTTGCCACTTTCAGTACAAACGCTCTTAAGTCAGATCACAGCGGTGTGATATGTTACCTGAAAAGTAAGGCATTTTAATCACATATTGGTATTGCCTAGATAAAGGAATTGGACAGAGACCACATTTGTTTTTATTCTGCAGGCAAACAAAACAACACAGGCAGACATAAAACGTAAACAACAATTCTAATAGTGAGATTGTGGTCATAAGTACAAACATAGAAAAAACAAAATGTTAACACACTGTTAAATTATAGGTACACGTTTCTGTAGTCATTAACGTTTATATTCTCCTTTTCTCGTTCGTCATAAAAATCCAAAAGTATCTTTTTCCATTAAAAACCACTCCTACATAGATTACCTTATCATAACGTGATCTAACCATTACCTATACATACACATGCAAGTACCCACATGACGTAGTGTAAATACTCATCTGTGGAACATTAAAGTACAATTTATTATCTCAACACGTGCTTAAACCGTCGTTTTGTATACCTATATATCATGTATGTGTTGATAATGACTCAGTAAGGCGAACTAATTGATACGCTAATTTAAACGTTATTAAACCGAACTAATTTGTGGTTGAACATTGAGTCGGCGCAACATGTTTTTTCCGTCGATACTTCTCTATTATTCGTGGATGGGTGACCATCTATTACATATGGAAGGGTTATTCCACTAATCCCCATTGACAATCCCCATCAATGGGGATTGATGGGGATTGTCAATGGGGATTAGTTAAATAACCCAAATGGAAACTCCTCCATACCTCGGAAAGCACTTTAAGCCGTTGGCCCTGGCTGTCATTTAGATCTATGACAGTCGTTACGGGTATTCAGAAGCTCAAAAAGTCTTACGACCAGTCTTACCAAAGGGTAACGTGTTTTTTTCCTCATGGACACCCAAACTGCCTCTCAGTAGAGCCAGTCTGGGCAGTGTCTTGCCTTTATTAATCGACAGACTTGGCGTCCGTGCCTTTGTTTAGTGTCATATGTTTTTTTCTCACGAGCTCTACGTGCAAGTGATGACTCCAGAGTACAACGCTACTTAATATATACTTATCAACTAGAGTGAGTCCATCACATATTCATACTGTGGCGGCAACTACATCGCCACATGCGAACTACGCATCAAAGACCTGACGTCACACAACATCCTGACGTCACACAAATCCTGCATCGCGCAATTACAGTTTACCGCGCGATGGTCATAATTATACATTATATTTTTTTTTTTTGCGCGATTTCAGCGTTGGTCCCATAGTGAAAGTTGTTCATAATGATGAGTACAATGACCCCTGAAGACGTTTAGGTTAAACAAAAACTAAGGTTGTATACAATCTCCCGACTTCAACCTCTGGACAGTTGCCCGCCAGACACGACACCCGTCTGGTCGGAGGATCCTCCCTTTTCTATGGTGGATGAGTGAACTTTACACCCTGTTACTCATGCCCCTAAAATACTATTTATTTTTTTCTTTTGACGATTCCAACATAGTTGGGAAAAGGCTAGGCAGATGAAATGAAATGAAATGAAATTTATTCGCAAGAATTGTAGTACATTACAGTTGGTGGGGTTGTTTAACAGTTTCTAAAACAATTCGCTAAAACTAGCATGCAAATTACATGAATTAAATAAATGTAATTATGTTAATAAAATTGGAACATACATTAAAGTTATTATATTTAAGATTATTAATGTCAATCATTTGTCAAATTATCATAGTAGAATGTCAGTGTGAGTCCTTAAAATTTAGGTACTCATTCACAGAATAGAATGATTTTTCTATAAGCCATTTGAATAATATTGTTTTGAAACGATTGTTTGGCAGTTTCTTATATAATTTTGGTAATTATAATTATTAGATTGACTTCACTATTAGTCATCATTTCGGTAGTTACCAGGGGGTAACTACCGAAATGATGACTAATTCTAGCTATATCATCTTTCATACAGTCCATCCATCGTTTCTTTGGATTTCTCCTAGTCTTATAGCCATCGACATTCAAGCCATACGACCTCAGTCGATGCAGTCGCATCGTTGTCAAATATTGTAAACAACAAGTGATTGAGGCAAACAAATACGGTACAAATTCCCAATTTTTTTGAAACAGTCATTTTATGTTTTGTATGAACGTCTATTTTTGTCTAAAACACATTTCACAACAAACCGTGGAATGAGAGCGATTAAATATTTTAGAACATATTCCAGTATCCTAGATGGGACTGAGTACCAGAAAAATAATATAGGTCAATACGGATGATGACTAAAATTTTTTTATTTGTCCCTTTTGGAGATTTTTAAAAAATATTGGACACGTATTTTTCTTTTTTTACGTAATCTTAAGATTACGGCGATACATTGAGTTAAAATGTGCCATGAAATCACGAGCATGTAGATTTTATACAGTTTACTTGTGACGTAGAGACCACCACTCCCCAACCTAAAATGCGTTTTATCTAAGTAGGTATTTTGTAATTAATATGATGAAGCAAAAAATACGTGTCTATTTTTTTTTTTATCTGACTGATGGACTAATTAGAATTTCTTTTTTTTACCCAGGCATCATCCCTACTGATATCTGACCTCTGTAACCCAATTAGTGGGGAAAACCGATATCCTGATATCGGTTCGCCAGAATATCGGACGAAGAATAATTGCTATAATTATATACGAGTATCTAATATCAGATTGTCCTACTTTCTAGCTTCTGGAATACCTATCATAGGTCATATGACAACCAGTTCCGACAACTTAATACACACGGATACATATCAAGCTATACATTTCCAGTTTAAGCTGACCTCCGATTGTACCGAAATCCTATGCAATGCGAGATCAGCTTATACTTGATATGAAGCCGTGTGTACCTACTGAGTAATATAATTGTCATATGCTGTCAAAGTCTACAGTTTATATTTGACTACACACATAGGTGATAGGAAATGATAATGCCACAGTTATGACTACAGTGCTAATCAGGATATTAGTGATATTTATTTATGTACGTCTAAAACTGGGCTGTGATAAAACAGTATGCATACAATATCACTTTTATAGCTATACTCCCTTTAATATCACATTAGACAAATAACGGTTATCACACTTTCGTTATTTCGATATAAATGTACAATAATCTCCGTCATTTCACGATAAATACAAAGCAATGTAATTTATTTACCATGTACATTAAGGTAGTTAATTGACTCAGACGTGACTTTGCGGAAATCCATTATAAAATACAATAGACGACATAAATTTAGTAACCTATGGATGACGATTGACTTGTTGCGAACCTGGACGCGACGTGTTGATCCGGTTTCGCATCAAGTCAATCGTCATCCATAGGTTACTAAATATACGTCGTCTAATGTATTTTATGTACATTAAATAAATAACTAAAGTGCAGTAATTTCAACTATCGTTTTTTAGTCGTTATTTGTATCTTTTCTTTACATAGTATAAAACAAAGTCGCTTCGCGCTGTCTGTCCCTATGTATGCTTAGATCTTTAAAACTGCGCAACGGATTTTGATGCGGTTTTTTTTAATAGATAGAGTGATTCAAGAGTTTTTGGTTATATGAATGATGAAGGTTTTTGTGCATAATACATTAAGGTTTTGTGTAAATTAGCTGAAATATGACGATTATTGTCGAAGATGTCGGAAAAAATCATGCCGACTGGGAGCTTTACTGGCGTGCGCCGCGTAAGCCGTAAGAGATACATCAAATTTATGTTTTACAGAATTGTATAACTTAAAAAGTTCAAAAATAAAGTCCGCGATAGCATATGTCTATCTTCTAAGGATGACCTACAGTAACCATTTGAATCTTTCAGAATTTGATAAAAATTTCATTGTTATTTCCGAAGCAATTTTGACCGGTATTTTATTTATCCTTACCCAATAAAATATATTATTTAAATTGGGCATTTAGTTTAGAATAAAATATGCCTTGACATCATATCATTAATGAATACTTTAAAAGATATCACAGATTCAAAATTACGCGTGTTGTCGGCAACCATAATTATTTTAATTATGGTTGCCGACAACACGGGCGCAGCGGTAGGAATCAACGACTTTTCCTCGGATATTAGGTATAACTAATCCCGGTAGTACGTACCCATGGGATATTTTCTTACATCCACGCGGGCGAAGCCGCGGGCAAAAGCTAGTATAATAATATATGGAGTATAGTAAGTAGCATGTACAGCAGAGGGGGGAATATTGCCATTAACTGGACCCAAAATCAGATTTCTACTGAAAATTACCCGATGGAAAGTCCAATATGGCGCTGTGGCCTTGTCTCGCATAGGGTCACAGCATTACGCTGAGTGATAGCCGTGTTGCGCATATTTTCCTCCAACTTGTTATTTTTACTTTGTGTTTTTTCTCCGCGTCATGTTTTACCGCAAATGACCACAATGTTTTTTTGTTTCTTCCTTCTAACACTTTGCTTGATCCGGGGGTTTATTGGTGATTCGCACGAATTTACTCACCCGAAACGGGCGAAGGCGAATCCACAACTCCAGAAATCGATTCACCTACAAATAAATTGACATCGCCTCATTAAAAAAAAACTCATTTAGAAAGAAAGAAAGAAAAAGTATTTATTGAGACTCGCACAGGAAATCACATTAAACTAAAAACACATTAAACATAAATAAAAAACAAAGTAACATTAAAATGAAGGAAGTCCTGTACGAGGCCAAAAGGCTCCTATCTCAGCATGATGCCGCGACATTTAAAAATAAATAAAAATGTCGCAGCGCTGATTTCAAAGTGTCTATTCGCGCGTTTCCGAACCGCCGAACCGAAGGATCAAAGCCCAGTAAGTTTCCAAACATGTTGACAAATGTGCTTTTCGAAAAATAACTTTATTGCTTACAAATAAAGTTCAATTTGCGCTACAGCTTCAAACATTTTTATGACTTTTTCAATTGTACTTCTTCATTCTTAAAATCAACTTAATAAACACTATTGTCAAGTTGATATTAGTAAGTGGAAATAATATCAATTGGAAACGAGGATTAGAATAGAATTTAGACCAACGTGGCTTTCTGCGAATGATAATAATTTTCCTTTATATTTTCCAGGTGGATGGTCTTCAAGAGGCGGAGAAGGGCAAGAACTCGCTGGGCACCACAAAGAAGGGCATCGGCCCGACCTACTCCTCCAAGGCAACCCGCAACGGACTGCGGATAGGAGACCTCCTCGGGGACTTCGTTATGTTTGAAGAGAAGTAAGTGCTTTGATTTATACAAGCTTGATGTAGTTTTTGTTTACCCTTACCTTGAGAAGGGGTCATTCATTATACTTAAAGAGGCATGAGGAACAGGGTGTAAAGTTCACTAATTCTCTCTAGAAAAGGCAAGATCCTCCGACCAGACGGCTGTCGTGTCTGGTGGGTAACTACCCAACAATTGATGTCGGGTAGTTATATATATATATATATATATATGCTGATCGCGCGCTAAACTGCGCTTGCGCGATGTGGGATTTGTGTGACGTCAGGTCTTTGATGCGTAGTTCGCATGTGGCGTTGTAGATGCCGCCTCATACTCATCAATAAGTATGAACTTAAGAGGACCACCAAAAGAATGTTCCATGGATTTTAATAATACTCGTACGTTTATTATCCTTTTCTTTATACGTATATTGGAAGGTGTGTTTTACAAGTATTATGTGAAACTAATTAATCCGATCCAGCCTGTCCCTTGCTGTCCTCCCCAGCGAAGCCCTAAGCCGAGGTCTGTATTATTATTATCATAAGTGCACATCTCGAGTGCAAATCATTGAACACAAAAACTTCCTGTATTATGAAGTGCAAAATAAATTGTTTTTAATTATTAATGATAAAGATCTTAGCTTGACAATAGTTATCGATAAAGTAGGACGCTTTTAACGTGCACGTCTCTCTACATTGTCCTCACATGTATAATTACAACATGAATGATGTAACCAATATTTTGTAACAATATTCTGATTTAAAAGAGTGTCCGTGGAGTTTCTTGCCCGTTCTTCTCCATAGGAACCTACTACGCGTTGGAATGGGCAACTAGCTTCATATTTCTGACTGACCGACCCCTTGACAATTCAAAAGTGCCTGTAATTGGTTTATTTGAAATAAATGCTTTGAGTTTGAGTTTAGGGTTTTTTCAATGTACAAATAAGCCGACGTGATATTTTAGTCCTACAGGCGCTTAGTGCAAATTCTTATGTGATTTTTTTTTGTTTAAGTAAGGTTTCTCTTGGTATGTTTCATTGAAAAAAATAAAAAAACGCAAAAGGAACATTTACTTGGTTTATATTTTAGAACATTCTAAGCATCCTACCAGAAAATATACACGTGGTCGGGCTGAAACGTATACGGTACGGCCGGCCACAAACAAGTGCTTTTTTAACAAGATATAGTGGTACATTTAATCTATTCATTGGTACTACAAGAACAATATAAGAACATTTAATTGATACGTCTATAAATTACGAAATCGACTGTGGCCGGGCTGCGTCGCAACACACGTTAAACCTGGTTCTGCAAAAAAAAAAAAGCCTTGCCTAAACTTATGTTATAAAAGAGAAAATATTTGATCTTTTGTATGTGTGTATGTTACACTTTCACGGCTAAATGACTGAACCGATTTTGATGAAATATAGTATTGGTATACTTTGAACCCTGCTGAAAGACATAGGCTACTTTTTATCGACATAACACGCGGACGACGCCGCGGGCGGAAGCTTGTTTTGCATAAGACGGAAAATTCACAGCATGTATTGAATTGAACCTAATTCCTCTCCAAAAAATCAATTATTCACAAATGATTAAGAATAAAAATTTCAATTCCATAATCAGGAATCTATAATTTCTAAAAGACAGGGAACTAAAATAACTTCCTCATTTTTCCAGGTTCCGTACTCTAGCAGCGAATTACAAGCGCATGTTCCCGTCTCTAGAGGTAGACATCGAGGGCGAGCTGGGCCGCTACCAGCAGTACGCCGCAAAGATCAAGCCCATGGTACGAGACACCGTGTCCTACCTCCACAAGGCTATCGGAGAGGGCAAGAAAGTGCTGGTGGAAGGAGCTAATGCGGCCATGTTGGATATTGATTTTGGTAAGCGAAGGAAACACTTGAAATTTCTATTTAAAAACGGGTGTAAAAATACGCTTTACGAAGCCGAGAGTCACTTATACTCCTCGGCATTGTGATATTTTTTTGTACTGACTGGAGCTTACCTAGAACCGAACCAAAATAAGTTTTAAATGTTAAAAATATGCAGAGGGGACTGTTCCCTATAAAATAACCATGCATGGTAAAGGAGATTGTCTATCGCCAAATGTGAAATTATTTCATTGAGGATTTCATATAAATCTGAGATACAAACCGTACCTGGAACACAACCAAGCACTTCTTGAGTCTTTCTCTTCAATGCGGTCATTACATAATGACTATTATCAAAAATCAGAACGTAAATTTATCTTGCAACGCTATTACATCACCATCCATTTTACCGCATTGAGCGATTTACTTTCGGTAATAAACTAATTTATTGCACTCATTGTGATTATAATACTGTTGACGAACGGCACGTTTTCGCTAAATGAGTAGGTATACTCACTTATTTAGTAAAGTAAACTTTTGGCCGATATTATGCCTGTCCTCTGCCCCACACTAAGGCTGCCTGTCCATTGAAGCGGAGAATGGCAGCGGAGTGGAGCGGAGTTGTGGATTGTCTGTCCATTGATGCGGAGCGAGGTAGCGGAGCGGTGTTGCGGGCTGTGTGGAGCTAGACCGAGTTCACGTATTTTTCCGCATCGCTTCTCCGTTTCCCCGCTCCACTTCTCCGCTCCGTTTCCCCGCTCCGCTTCCCGGTTTTGTATGAATTTTTAAACTATTTCGCAAATCCCTGTCCACTGAAGCGGAGCGGAGGTTTTATGCAATTCCATTGGTTAATATTGGCACACCGCTACTCCGCTCCTCTCCTCTCCGCTCCAGTGGACAGGCAGCCAAAGGAAGCGGTAATATGGCCACTCCCCGTTTAAAACTCCATAGAGTTGGCCTACATCTGCTTAGCTACATAAATCTAACACAACATCATTGGATGGTAAGTTGGTAATTTATTTTGTTGGTGTACAATATAGCATAATTCTATTTTTCTATTTATTACGTTTCAGGAACCTACCCCTACGTGACGTCATCGAACTGCAGCATCGGCGGCGTCTGCACGGGCCTGGGCCTCCCTCCGCTGGTGATCGGCGAAGTGCTCGGCGTCGTGAAGGCCTACACGACGCGCGTCGGCGACGGACCCTTCCCTACCGAGTTGAATGATGTTAGTATTCAAGTTTAATGAAGTAATCGGAATGGTTGTCAAAATGTAATTCAGATCCGTAAACGATGGGGCACTTAGCACCATGTCCTGTATGCCCTGATAAGTGCACGTTGAAGCAACTTATGGACGATAATCTCATAACGCTTGTAGCTAACTTCTGGGCTGACACAATTTTATTACCTATATTTATATCCATTCCATTATCGAGGTATGAGGAACAGGACGTAAAGTTCGCTCATCCTCCATAGAAAAGGGAGGATCCTCCGATCAGACGGGTGTTGTGTCTAGTGGGAAACTGCCCGATTGATGTCGGGACGTTGTATATATACTCGTCGCGCGGTAAACCCTGCTTGCGCGATGCAGGATTTTGCGTGACTTCAGTGTGATGCGTAGTTCGCATGTGGCTTTGTAGATGTCGCCACACCATAAAGTTTAGAGGTGTGGCAAAGGCATTAAGCTAAGGTACAATTAGCCTGTAGGGCTGTAGCTATAGGAAAATTTACATCGCCATCAACAAGCTGAAGATCCTAAAGATTACCCTATCTAGACGTTCCTATAGACAGCTGGTTTCTTTGAGGGGTGTCCATTTGTTTTCAACCCAAATCAGCCCACGTCCGGACGGACGTTAAAAATCGCGGCGGGATTTTATGGCGCACTGGATTTTCACCTCTCGGTGTTGAGCCGAGCGTTGCCCGTGCGAACCTGGGCTCGGTTGGCAGTACAACAAACATGAGTACGGTTTATACAAATAGTTACTTTACTGCGCAGGAGACAGGCGCGCTGCTCCAAGAGCGCGGCCACGAGGTGGGCGTGACCACGAAGCGCGTGCGGCGCTGCGGCTGGCTCGACCTCGTCGTCGTGCGCTACACCGCCATGGTGAATGGATACACCGCGTGAGTTATTATACTATCATTCATATATTTTTACATACTAACTAACAATAAAGGGTGGCAGGTACACAGGGCTACACATCAAGCTATACATTTCCAGTATAAGCTGACATCTGAATTTTTCGTCGTTTATTGGTTCAGAATCATGTACTGTGAAATTTGCAAGTGCCCCGGCCAATATACAGTGAGGAGTACCTCAGGGATCGGTCCTGGGTCCGTTGCTTTTCCTCATATATATTAACGACATTAGTAGCGCTGGACTGACTGGTCACATATCACTGTATTGTTAGTTCAGAATCACGTACTGAATCCATGGTATCAGTTTTCGTTTTAGTTTTTCAGTAACAGTTTTAGTTGTTAATTATTTTATTTAGATTATTATAATAGAAGGACACTCGACTTAGGCGCATTATAAGACTTTAAATGTCATTTCTTTAATTTCAGGTATGTTTTTGTATACCTAGTACCGACATAATTTTAGTTTACTAATATTCCATTTAGTAAAACCTAGATATTAATTAAAACTCTCCCCTTTTATAAAAGTGGATAAGTGTTCACACACACTTATCCAAATAATTTATGTTGTTTTGTTGTTTATTTTGAATTTAATTTAATACTAACCTTAGGCTAAGTTATACTACTATTAACAATATATGGATGTTTATCTGAATTAAAATATTGAATTTGAATTTGAAAAATCTTTAATTTCAGCAACTCATTGGGGTTTTATTGTTACGCCTTTTAAGATAAGAAATATCTTATATGTATATGAATGTTTCAGGATATGTCTAACAAAGATGGACATCCTAGACGCGCTGGAGGAGATCAAGATCGGCATAGCGTATAAGTTGAACGGCAAGAAGATCGAGTACTTCCCCTCGTCGATAACCGAGCTCAACAATGTGGAGGTAAATACTTTTATGTACAGGCAATTGTATTTACCACTCAGGTATTTAAAACTGGCGTGAAAAGGCAACCTAATAATGCAGCCAATAACATTAGAGATTTTTGCCTATTCCTGATGTACAAGACGTATGGATATTTTTGTATGTGCTATGTAATAGCATGTTCGTATCACTAATCAGCTGTCGAGCTGTCTGTTTTCAACAAATACGTTTTTTTTCTAAAAGTTGGCAACGTCGCAAATACCTGTCAAATATTTATCTGTTATGATTATTTTGGCAATATTACTGTATGGAAATATGAAATATCACTAACTACTGAACTAGAATATTTATAATGAATTGCAATTGTTTGTTTGTCTGAATTTGATTTTGTAACCGTTTTAGGTGTAAAAAAAGCATTTGGAAAGTTTCCAAATACATTTTTTTATATCGAAAATGAAATATTCGGTGTTACGATATTAATGATTGCATTTCATGATCAATATTTTAGTTCAGTAGTTAGCCATATTTCATATTTCCATACTGTAATATTGCTAAATTAATAAAAAACAGCAAAATATTTGATATCTATTTGCGCCGTTGCGCACTTTCAGAATGCACGCTCTTAAGATTATCAATATAAGAGTAATTATTCAATGCACGTAAGCATGTGGGGTATCGTTGGATCTGATAATTAAAAGATGATATTGCTAGGTGTTTTTTTTTTATTAAAGTCAATAATATATGAGATATGATATATTAGGATTCCGTAGTAACCAAGGAATCCTTATAGTTTCGCCATGTCCGTCTGTCTGTCCGCGGCTTAGCTCAGAGACGGTTAGTACTAGAAAGCTGTAATTTGGCATAAATATACATATCAACACAAAGTGGTAAAATAAACTCAAGTTTTTTTTTTTTAGGGTACTCGTAAAGTGGGGTTGTATTTTTTTTCCTCGTCTATCCCATGTTGTGGGGTATCGTTAGAAAGGTCGAACGAAATTAAAAGGATAACTATCAGAGCTAAGTAGGCTGTACAGGTTAACGAGTAATAATCAACCAACTTAAATTTGCGGTTTGAAAAACATGATCTCCCATACATTCCGTATGGGATATGCATACGGAAATATGCATATAACATGTTTTTCAACTACAATATTAAGTTTGTTCTTGGGATAAACTGATCCCAACTACGGAACCCTTCATTGTGCGTGGTCCGACACGCACTTGGCCGGTTTTTTTTCAGTTACAACCACAGAAATATTTTTGTTTTTGAAATACTACGAAATACACACTTATGTTTGCGGTCGATAAAATCAATACTGTGCATGCATAAATATTCGTTCTTACTACGGAACCCTTGCGTGGTCCGATACGTACTTGGCCAGTTTTTAAACATGATGACTTGTCCCAAGCTTCTCATCCAATATGCTCTTGTTACCAACATAATTGTCTCACCAGGTGGAGTACATAACATTGCCCGGCTGGGCGTGCAGTATAGAGGATGTGCGGCAGTTGGACAAACTGCCCGAGCAGGCGAAGAACTACGTGAAGGCCATCGAGGACTTCTTACAAATACCTGGTGAGTTACGATCAAATTGGTCAATTGAACAATTATTTATCAAGTGGAGCTCGTGGCTTAGTAATAATAGCCGCATGGATCGATCCATCAAATTCAAATTCAAAATATTTTATTTCACATAAACCTACATGGGCACTTATGAAACGTCAGAAGCTAGGTGTACGGTTCCAATTGGTCGTTTCCTATGGAGAAGAGCGGGCAAGAAACTCCACGGTTACTCTTTTAAAAATAATTGTTTTTTACAATATTTTCAAATAACAGTAGGTATTAATAGGTATGGGAGGACAGTGTAGGTCTTTCAACAAGTACCAGGTACTTAACAAGATATAAGATGGTCAATAAATCTACAGTCCACTAAGCCTACAGTGTTCTCGCATTCACAAAATAGAAAAAAGAAATCTAAGTATATATGAATGAATTAATAAAAATAAAAACCTATTTTAAACGAAATGACTTGATTGCTATTACTAAGCATCAGGTTAAGCATCTTTACATACCGAGACTCCTCCGTGCCTCAGAAACCACGTTCAGCAGTTAGTCCCGGGTCGTCAGAAACCCGAAAGTCTGACAACCAGTCTTACCAAGGGGTATCTTGTTATCCAGTAACTGGGTTGTGGAGGTCAGATAGGCAGTCGCTCCATTTAAAATACTGGTATTCAGCTGCATCCGGTTAGACTGGAAGCCGACCCCAACATAGTTGGGAAAAGGTTTGATTACATTCAAATTGGTGAACAATAGACAAGCATTATTTCACATTTAAGACTAAGGGCCATATCACATTGGTGATTTGCGAGCGTGTTTTTACCGAAGCGATTGCTTAACGCGCTCGCTGCGTGTACGTCGTGTCTACGTGTGTTGTGTCGAAAGTAAAACTTATGAATAGCAATACAGTCTCAAATGGACGAAACTTTTGAATTTTCAAGGGGTCGGTCAGTCAGAAATATGAAGCTAGTTGCCCATTCCAAAGCGTAGTAGGTTTCTATGGAGAAGAACGGGCAAGAAACTCCATGGACTTCTTTTTAATCATATTGTTACAAAAATATTAGTTACATCATTAATGTCGAATTTATAAATATATGTGAGAAAGATTGCCTTGTTGGTCTATGCTGAGCATGAGCTCCTGGGTTTTATTCCCAGGTTGGGTAAAGTGTTATTGAGTTTTCCCATCTGAAATTTCTCAGTAGCAGCCCGGAGTCTGGATTAGTGTCCAGTTGATGGCAATAGGCTCGCCCCTATTACATCAGACTTGAACATAACTGGCGAAATGTGGGTATACCTTAGAGTATATAACACTGGAGAAGCCTTACGAACACTTCCCCTCTGTAAAAGTACAAGAAAAAATGTTCTAGTATGTTCATAAAAACTACTTTCAAATCGATTCTAACGCACTTCGTAAATCGTTTTAAAGGCGCGCGGAGCTCCGTGAAAATGCCTATTTGTGCTGTTAAGTGGTGTAAAAAGCGTTCAAATACGTCAAATTTACATAAAGAACTGAATAACTTTCCATAAGCTAAATTTTTCTTCTAAGATTTAGTCATGTTTTTATTGAAATTTAAAATCCTAACCTCATAATACAATTCGATTTTTCATTCGATTCAACCATGATTCAATATGACACGTAGCATGAATCGAGTATTTTCCTCACGTTGCTTCTGTGACGTCACCGAGTCTCGCTACATCTCGTTTTTATGTTCGTTAAAATCAAAATACTTTTCTTTTGCATTACGAAAATATACGTCAAATCAGCAAAACTTACACGCACTTGACATGCGATTATGTCCTCTAGTAAAAATGTTAACGAGACTTCCGTAGTGTTGAGGTCATGTTTGAAACCAATATTGACATACAAGTAAAAGTTTTTTGCGATTTCTGACTTTTCTAGTACTCAAACCTCAGTTGGTCTAGTAGAATTTTTTGATCCTTATAAGAAACAGGATCGATTGGCATCAAAAAAAGTTTTTGTGAAACCTGTCCATTATCTTGCTGACTGTACATTTTTTTCAAAATCTGTGAATGCAGATCAAAATGTCTCAAAAAGTTAAGGACAGTCTCCTAAGACCGTTTTCTTCTAGCGACAACGGTTAAGGTAGCTGTCCTTACTGCCCCATCTCACAAATCCACCTGTATACTCTAAGGGGTATATGGTACCCCTCTTTCTAATCCTTCGGGGAATACAGGCGTGATGTTATGTGAGAACAATGCATAAAAAATACATGCACGTTAAAAGCGTCCAGAGTACAGCAAATAGGAGCAAAAATACACATATACAACCTTAGGTTTTGTTTACCCTAAACCTCACAAACGCTGAAATCGCGAATAAATAATCAGCTGTTCCCTATATTTCGACGAGCTATGCGAACATAAATGTAGGGAACATTTATGTTCGCATAGCTCGTCGAAATATAGGGAACAGCTAATTTTTTTCGCGATTTCAGCGTTTGTCCCATAGTGAAAGTTGTTCATAATGATGAGTACAATGACCCCTTAAGAGGTTTAGGGTAAACAAAAACTAAGCTAACTAGCTCATGGAAAGCGTTCGGTGACGATGACGCGAGTTCCATGAATTTTGTTCACCCAAAAGTGCTCCCGCGCCTAAAGAAGTTTTCACTTCAAACAATTATATGCTATCGTAGCTAAGAGATGACCAGTCCCAACTGACGGCGGGCGTTCACGAACTTATAGAAAGGAAGAAAGAAAATACATTTATTTAGGACAAGTATAAAGAAAACAAATAAAAAGTGTAAAGTGCGTTGTAAGAAATTAGCGGTTGTGCCTCGCGGCTGCGTCAAATAGGCCCAGTTCAGCAAAAATGCCAGACAATCAATCTGCCTAGCCTTTTCCTAACTATGTTGGGGTCGGCTTCCAGTCTAACCGGATGCAACTGAATACCAGTATTAGCAAAAATGCCAGACAACTAGTGATAAATAAAACATAAAACTTTATTATTCAAGAAACCAGTACGGTACAGTAAATAGCACTAGCCTCCACACATGCCTGAAGTTGGTTTTCAACTGGACCTGAAACCTAGACATGAGGCATGGATCGGCGCCATTCAGCTCAACCATTTTGTAGGGAGCTAAATGATCGATGGATCATTTAGGTCCCTACAAACTGGTTGAGTTCACGCGCCACCATCAGCGAGACATCTGAGTGAGCCTGATGGTGGCACTTCACATCGCTATTCGTGTTCGTGTATTCGCCTTACTTGCTCGATGTGAAGCAGAAAAAGACGAATACTCAAATACACAAACACTCATATCCGCCGGTTGTCGGTTTTTGGTCACATATCAAAAGATTGCGAAACCGAATAAGTTCGTTTACCGTCCACACATAGAGAGCGGTGTTTAATCTACGCATAACATGTATTGGTAATTAATAACACAGAGAAAATAAGAAGTCGCTGCTGCCGTCAACATGTCCATCTTTGCGTTTAGATTAGCAAAACATTCTTGAATGTTCGGCATATTCCGCTGTTCATGACGGTGTGTTCGAGATATTCGTATTTCTACAGTATATCTACGAGTATATAATTATATAAAAATCAATTGCTGTTCGTTTGTCTCGCTAAAACTCGAGAACGGCTGGGCCGATTTAGCTGATTTTGATTTTGAAATGTTTGTCATAGTCCAAGGAAGGTTTAAACTGTGAGAAAATTAGGGTAGGTAGGGTAGGGTAGGGTAGGTAGGGTAGGGTAGGTAGGGTAGGGTAGGTAGGGTAGGGTAGGGTAGGTAGGGTAGGGTAGGTAGGGTAGGGTAGGTTGGGTTTAGTGCTACCCGTGCGAAGTCGGGGCGGGTAAAGCTAGTAGCTAAATAAAACGCAGTAAAAAACGCGAATACCGAACATCGCTGTTCGGTATTCGCGTTTTTTTACTGTGTTTTATTTGTGAAGTGCTACCATGGCATACTCACAGCCGCCAGCGCACATTCCAAGTCAATGAAAGACATTACCCGGTAAATGGTAGCTCTATAGTACATAGTACTCAGACCTGTGCTATGCAATTATATAATACAATAAGACGTTTGTTACTATAAGTATTTAAATTATGACCATGTCATTTGAATTGAATGGCATTTGTAACTAATTATAATACGAAATTGCCACAGCGGCAATATAAATATAAATGTTAAACAATTTATATAATAGGTAGGTATTAAAGCATGAACAATGATTCTTAGTAACCATTGACGCTGTATTCTTAATTCTGGCAAAGTTTCAATCAAAACAATTATAATCTCGGTTTAAATGTGCCAATAGTTGGTCGGAGATAATAGCGCTTATCCTAAAAGTTGGCAACGTCGCAAATAGCTGTCAAATATTTACCTGTTTTGATTAATTTGGCAATATTACTAAAATGGGGCTAACTTGTGAACTAAAATATTTATTATGAAATGCAATAATTAATATCGTAACACCGAATATTTAGATTTAGATGTAAAAAAAAGTATTTGAAAACTTTCCAAATGCCTTTTTTACAACTAAAACGGTTACAACATCAAATTCAGTGTTATAATTGCAATGCATTTTTAATATTCTAGTTCGCTAGTTAGCCATATTGCATATTTCCATACAGTATTATTGCCAAATTAATCGAAACAGCGAAATAATAGACATCTGCGCCGTTGCCCACTTTCAGAATAAACGCTCTTAAGTGTTTCAGTATAATAAACACAAAACAAGAGACATATTAATTATAGAATATTCATGATGATGATGATGAAATGCTATAAATAGCTAGATTTCTGTTCATCCTAATTATTTATTTAATTCCAATACCTGCTAACACATAATTATTTAATAACATATAAGTTGCTGATTTTTTTGTCAAAATCTGGCACTGATTTGGGGACTCTTCATGTATTTTTATCTTTTTTTATAGATTATTTTCTGTTTTGTGAATGTGAGAACGCTTAGTGGACTGTAGATTTATTGACCATCTTCTATCTTGTTAAGTACCTGGTACTTGTTGAAAGACCTACACTGTCCTCCCATACCTGTAATTTGAAAATATTCTAAGAGCCAATTATTTTTAAAAGAGTAACCGTGGAGTTTCTTGCTGGCTCTTCTCCATAGGAAACGACCAATTGGAACCGTGCACCTAGCTTCTGACGTTTCATAAGTGCCCATGTAGGTTTATGTGAAATAAAATATTTAGAATTTGAATTTGAATTTTGAATTCTTTAATCTTGTCATTCCAGGCTAAGTTGTAAACACAAACTCTTTGGGGATAACCGATGCATATGTGCGCATAGATCTACCATAAAAAATCTAGAGCCTATTTAACAAGATCGACAGGCGACCATCTGACAGACAATCCGTCAATTATAACTAGTACCTTTCATACAAAAATGTATGCGCTTTATTAAAGAGCCCTTGTGTTAATTTTGTCATCTTTTGACAAATATGTCGTATTGACAATTATATTAAATAGGCTTAGCATGACCACAATATAAATGGGGGTTTGTCGACGGAAGAATAGACAAAATGACAGATAAACAATCACCATCTGTAATTTTGTCTATTCTTCCGTCGACAAAACCCTTAGAAAAGTTTCCATGGTTGTCATGCTACGCGTGCTGGTGGTTTGGCGGTCACCTTTAAACCATTTGCATCATGTTAAAACCATTAAAAACTAATTTAAACTCTTTCTCTGTTACAGTAAAGTTCATCGGCGTCGGCCAGGGCCGGGAGTCCATCATCAGCACAGAAGCTTAACGTCGGAGCGAACTCGCCACCTAGTGTCACTTTCTTATGTAATGTTGTTACTTTATAAGTGAAGGTACGGCTGCGTAGGCGCCGCTTTTGTGCTCATAATACAGGTTAAAGTTGGATGTAATGGTCACAGGTGATAGACAGGTCGTTTTAAAGTTTCTAATTGCCCTTTGTGATTGTTTAATGTTTTTGTATATCCAGTCGCAATAAGATATACTTGCGGCTCCGATAAGTATGTTAGAAAGAGGTGAAATTATCATTTTTTTTTAATATACCGTGTAAATGATTTATGACAGTGCGAGATAATTATGGCAGCAGCTATCATCATCATCATCTGCATATCCCAACTCTTTTGAGGTCAGCTTCCAGTCTAACCGGATGCAGCTGAATACCAGCATTTTACGTGGAGCGACTGCCTATCTAATTAAAAATTCAAATTCAAGTCATTTATTCAAAATAGGCTGAGAATCAGCACTTTTCGAACGTCAAAATTACATAAAACAGTCCCCCAAAAACGCCCACCCTTCAGCACTTCCTAGTGCGTTAGCTGGCAAGAAGAAGTGGCGCAACAAACTCCCCAGCAGCACAGCTGTCTGTTCATCTGACCTCCACAACCCAGTGACTGGGTAATACGATACCCCTTTGGTCGATATAAAAGCAGCTTTAAAGAGTGCAAAACAGCAGCTGTCTTAAATGACGTAACAGTATCCGAAAAATCGAAGGTTTTGTAATGAGCGCAAAAGAGGCACTGGCCTTCATAGCAGCTTACCGCTAGCTTATTTACCCAACAGTTGTTTTAAAAAGGCAATACATTTTTTTAATAGTCGGGCCACAGTTAATTCGCGTTTTTCAATCAATTGCCTATCACAGCTGGAATTGAATGTATGTAATATTTTAACAACATTTTTATGACAATATACACCATATAATATGTTAATGAGCCTTAAGCCTTAAAATGAATTGTTTTTTTGCAACTATTTCTATTAGCGCCTTTCGTTGCGATGATGTTATACGGGGTGACGATTAAAACACTTGTATCCGTAAAGGAGGCGATTCGACCCGTACACTAAACAACTTTCATCATGAAACTTATACAATTCGTGAAAAAAAACCAATACAACAAACAGTAGACAAACTATTTCGATTCATATATAGAAAGTTTTTTTTAAATAACCTCTTTGACGGATGCAGGTGTCTAAATCGCCAAACTGTATTTAAGACAGTGTACAGTGACAGTGTATGCTTCCGTGTACTTATAGTTTCAACTACATTGATTAGGGTGCTGTTTCAAAAACGTTTTATAGTACTTATTGCTTTATAGAGTACTTATTGATGGACAGGTAACATTTTTTCCACGCATACGCATACGATATGTTGCGACAGCGCCCTGAAATATTGAGATGTCTTTCCTATCTCGAATACCACAATCTCTACAACACATTTCCTAAGTAGTTGGAACACAAAATATTTTATATACAAGCTTACATCACTAGTCAAGTTTTATACAAGAAATTTAATTCAGTATTGTTAATTGAAACTATAGTATCCGACGACCGTAAAGGCATGTAGAGTTTAAGATCAAGTAATGGCTCATTTTCATTCATTTCATTTCATTAGACTTGGTCGATATAAATGCGGGGACTCCCCGCAGGCCCTAATGACGAATGGAAGTCATCAATCGGTAGCGCGGTCGGTACACCGTCTGCGGGGAATCTTCGTAGCTGACGTAGCGACCAATGAAATTCATCGTTTAGTAAAAAGCGTGCGCAGACTCACACACCATGAAATAAGTCTTCAAAGCAACTGCCAAACATGCGGTACATATACAGGTTCTCTGTACCTATACCACAATCGTTCCCTATCGACTAATGAAAACAATTCTCCTGGTACGGGCCCTATGGCATGCGTTACAGAAATCGCCCGCACCCCGCATACGAGCCCAATCGACCAATGAAAATGAGCGTTTAGGCCGTCGAGCGTCGTCTATTTCACTCATATTTATGTGTCTCTTTCTAAAGCTCTATGTCATGTTTAAGCCCGGGTACTATAGAGCGAATCGGCACAGATTAATGCAGATGGTTCACTCCGCAAAATCATTTAAATAAAATGCGACTCTTGCTACGACAGAATAAAGTGCAATTCAGGTCGCACAGCGCTTATTACCTATAGTTATATTCACGTAACTCACGTAACTCTTATATCTTCTGACTACGTTACTCTTTCTGAATTGGCCCGACCCGAACCCGCCGCGTACTTGTAGATTCATACCTAAACTGCAGAGTGTGCTTTTTGTACTATTCTGTGGTATCGGCTAAATGTTGATAGATTATCTTGCCTCTGTAATTCTATAGACAATGTGTCGTGTACGTGAATTTATTACATTGGTATTGTATCAGAATTGTCGAACTTTTGTGGAAGTATTTGTAATTATATAAATGTCTGTATCGGGAAGAATAGCTTGAAGTGTACTTGGTAGAGTTGAGTATTTGCGATGCCATGTTTCGTTGACATATTTTCAATTGATTTCTCATTCGGAAAATCGATTCAATTGGTGAAGACTCGCGGTGTCGCAGTGCGGAAT
This sequence comes from Agrochola macilenta, assembly GCA_916701695.1. Lineage (NCBI taxonomy): Eukaryota > Metazoa > Arthropoda > Insecta > Lepidoptera > Noctuidae > Agrochola > Agrochola macilenta. Next base: position 5,628,295 of record OU753570.1, on the reverse strand, counting down.
GTTCTACCAATAGTGAAATAATTTAGCTAATTTTAAATATCTGTAATCTTAAAGTTAATAGAATATATTTCACAGCGGATTTAGTACAAAAGAACTGTTGATGGTATTTATTGGCGGCGCATTGCCAACTTTCCTTTCACAGCAATAATAGAGTAATTATTGTATAAACAATCTGTTAAGGTGCAACATACGTTTATGGCGGAGTTATATACTTGTGAAGTATTATTATAAAGACACCAAGGCTTAATTATTCCTAATGTTAATTTTTAGTTCACTCGTTCTAAGGTGTCATTCGGTTACAGGATGGCAATATAAATGTTAGCATTTGCTAATAATGAAGTACTATAGAAAAGCACGCAATCATACGAAAATCCTGGAACGATCACGTTTTTTTTGTTGTTAATTATTTGTTTCATAAATTGACATGGTCGGTTTTTTGCACAAACGAAATAGCAGTACTATTGAATAAAGACCTTTTTTTAGTGTTAATATTATTAACTTTTGTTTGAAATCAATTTTTTTCTACTAACTTTTTCATTTAGGGCTACTTTACGGCTTTCAGTAATCGTGAAAAGTGTTGAAACGATTTAGACATTATTTTATCAATTGAATCAAATTTTACAACGGCCCATTCCAAAGAACTTTTCAAATGAAATATTTTATGTACTTATTAATAACGAATCATCGTTTTGCTTCTACATTCTGTGAGTCGTGTTTTTTATGTGATATAATTGTGTATAATTAATACAAATGTATACATTAATGTAATATCAGTAAATATTATATCAATGTAAATATTTAATTACAGTTAATATGCCAATAAAACGGTTTATTCTTTTATGCGTGTGTTTTATTTAAAGTTGAACCCCAGTGTAACAAGGACATCAGGGTATTGGCTTTCCTATACAATACATAATCATCAGTTTCAAATTAACGTCCACTCTACAAGACGACGGAGTAAAAACGTATACGGGATCTCGCGCACCAGACGGCCATGACTCCGGCCAGTCGTGGCCGTCTAGTAGTATTTTGTGATGTGTGGCTAGTTGGCCGTTGCGAGTTTGCGACCAAGTGCGCGATTCGTATCGGTTTCTATAGTTTACCTGGTCGTGGTCGTGGTCCCGTTTCTGCCGGGAGTTAACAGTCAACAATTTTTGACAAAGGTCACGGTCAAGGTCATCCTGTGTAATCCAAGGGGGGAGATTGCTAATCAGACGTGACTTGCTTCATAATACTGTCAGTTCAAACAAAATATACCTTGATAACGAACACGTGTCATTGACTCTGGTAGGGCCACCATCAGGGATCCTAATTTTGATTACACAAAAAATTCGTCGCTAATTAGTCGAAATTTGTCGCCAAATATCAGAATTTGTCGGTCACTGGTTCAAAAGATATAAGGGTTTATAGGTGGCCGATCTGGAGAGTCTCCCCAGCAGGGCCACATTTATATCTCAAAAAATAGGACACCTAGCGAAGATGTGTTTTCTCCCATATTTTGTCACGCATGTCACAGATTTAATCGGGTCTTAGTTTAGGAGATATAATGAGTTCAATTAGTAAGGTATAGTCCAAAAGTTAGATCGATGAGTTCACGAAAAATTGCCAAGAAAAAATAAACCCTTATATCTTTTGAATCAGTGACCAACAAATTCTGATATTTGGCGACTGATTCCGACTAATTGGCGACAAAATATGGGAGAAAACAGATCTTCCCTAGGTGCCCTAGTTTTTGAGATATAAATGTGGCCCTGCTGGGGAGAGTCTCCAGATCAATCTCTAGCCTTTTCCCAACTTTATTGGGGTCGGCTTCCAGTCTAACCGGATTCAGCTGAATACCAGTATTTTACATGGACCGACTGGCTATCTGACCTTCACAACCCAGTAACTGGGTAATACGATACCCCTTGGTAAGACTGGTTGTCAGACTTTCGGGCTTCTGACGACCCGTAACGACTGTCAAAGATACATGAATAACAGCCGAGACCAACGGCTTAACGTGCTTTCCGAGGCACGGAGGAGTCTCGATATGTAAAGATGGTCACCCATCCACAGACCAACCCCGGCAAGCGTAGCTTAACCTGACGGATCGACCTGTGCAGCAGTTATGACTTAGCCACGAGTTCCTCCTGGAGAGTCTCCAGATCGGCCACCTATAAACCCTTATATCTTTTGAACCAGTGACCGACAAATTCTGAAATTTGGCGACAATTTTTTTGTGTAATCAAAATTAAAATCCCTGATGGTGGCCCTGCCAGAGTCAATGACACCACGAACACCTTCCCGCTGTATGTAAAACATATGCCATACAAATCCAGCGGTGGAATTAAATAGGAAAGAAGACGGACAGATGTCCATTAGGAAGTGTGTGAGTTTATCACACAGCTGAATTAGACTCCAGTATAAAATAAATAAAATGTTTTAAATTAAAAATAACACATTGTATCGCAATACATGTCTTTATTTCATATTATTTAATAACTACTTCAGTCAAATAGGTAATATAATAATAGTTACATTTAAATGATGAATATTTACATGAACACGCTATACAATAGTTATATACAGGCGATTCCTAATACATGAATACATTGTAATCTCATTAATAATATGTTTACAATTTTACATCAAATTCAAATTGTGACATTTTTGTTATATAACCGAATTAAAATATGGTGATAACTCTCACGTATTTTATGTGGCTTCTAACCGATACAGCAACAATTCCCTAACCTTTAAGTGATTCGTTATAATTTGTTGAATCGTCTTTTATTAGAATGTTTACTTATTTTTATCTAATTTGAATGTCTTCAACAAACGACTTAGCTCAGAGGGCGTAATGCGATTTGACGTTAATGAACGTTAACGTATGACTACGTATAAAAACTCGCGGCCCTCAGATGTTAGGGATTTATTGCTGGGTTGCAATTATCCATCGATTCAATTACTATGGTAAATCTGAAATGGACACGTTTAGGAATCCGCTAGAGGGCGGGAAAGCATGACTGGCCATAACAGAGGCCCTAGTGTGAGTTTCTTTTAACCATCTCGACTTTACGCATAGACCGCGTTCGGCGCTCCGATTGGCTCTTTATCAGTGAAGGCCAGTGAAAGGCCAATCGGGGCGTCGAACGCGGTCGATGCGTAAAGTCGAGATGGTTAAAAGAAACTCACACTAGGGCCTCTGATGGCTAGAGATAGTCACAAGAAGTGTAGCACCTACTGCGCCGAGGGAGTAGAACCAAATTGAAATTGTATTTCCTACCTATCCTAAATTTTATCATTTTCAAAACTATCTAGGTTTAAGCTCAAAGACTTGCTCTATATTTTTGATGGATAATCTAGGATTATAGACGAACTATTATATAGATTCAATGAGAAGGAATTCAGCATTATCATCAATCAACAATATCGGGCAAGTTGCTGGGATAAACTGATTAAAAATCGCTCTTTAAAGCGAACCGTCCACCGCCAGCTAAACTAAGGACGAATATCACCGATGAAATTGAACGCGATCAGCACATAAACCACGTTTAAGAGCTGTCAGTGTCATTATTTTCCATGGAATATTGACATTGACAGCTCTTGAACTCGGTTTAGATGTGCTGATCGCGTTCAGTTTCATTGGTGAAATTCGCACTAAGTTAGTTTAAGGTTAATTTAGTTTAGCTCGCCGGTTTTTCATACATGTGCGTCCACATGCATGAAAAACTGGCTAGCTGAACTAAACAAACTTAGTTTAGCTGGCGGTGGACGGCTCGCTTAAGTGTCGGTTCAGATCTGGAGAAGCGCGGTTTTCTGCCGAAAAATATCAATATTGTGATAATTTTATTAAACAAATTCGAAATTAAACTTCTACTGTTCAGCGAGAGCATTAACCGCGTGTCATTTATTTTCGACTTTATTTTGACTGATTCACTGTTGTTATTTGTTTGGCAATGAAAATCGCGCTTCGCCAGGCTTATAAGTCAAATACGTGCATTCTTGCAGTCGTTTATATCAATCGTAATATACTTGCTTTTCAAGAGTGACAATACGATCGAATACCTACGTTTAAACTTTTGGTTTCATAACGAGTCTATTTTTTATTATATTTTTTTTACATAATAAATTAAGCATAACCAATTCAATTGAAGCTAACAGAGCACTAGAAGAAATCAGAGTTCATGGCAAAAAGCCGAACATATATTTTTAAATTTTTAACGTTCAATGATGTAATCTAGTATATCAGTACATACATATATGTATCGTCAAAAAGCGCGAAATTTGCCAAGCTAGGCCGTCACATTACAATACAAGTGCGCAAAAACCCACCACACGCTAAGAAAAAACAATTGAAATAGGTCCTAGAAATATCAACATTATTGGTTATTGTCATATCTAAGTGGAATATAAAAAGTTAACTAAATCTACTGCAGGTAGTATTTTGAGGAACTTAGTACTTGCGTCATTCAATCAAGAAAATTCTAAACTTAAAACCATTTAGTCAACTCGTCAGAAAAGAAAATCTAAGGGTCTAAAACGGCCTTTAGCAATTCTGCTAAAAGTGATTCATTTCCTCCAATATGTATAACATAAGATATATTTACACCAAATATGATTCAGATAAGAATTGAATTGAGATATTATTCAGCTAATGTGTCATCATTTCACGAAAATTAGAGGAATTGCTAATGCTGGGAATTCAGGAAATGAATCGCTTTTAGCAGAATTGCTAAAGTGGCCGTTTAGGCTCCATGTTCAATTGAATAAATAACAAAAAATGCGTGCACGCACCGTACAAAGTTACGTACAGTCAACCGTACGTGTGTGGTAACATAACTACGAACACTGCTGAGGGAATGTTCTTCGGTCAGCAGGCGCACTATATGTCGCTATGTGGCTATATATCGTAGCACTGAATAGTATCATGTGAAACTAGGGTTACTCACCGTCCCAATTTGTCGGGACATGAAAAAACGGACGTCCAAAAAGGCGGCTTTTTGATCTCATCTCCGAATGGGGATCAAAAAGACGGATTGGAGTTTGCCCAACCTATTGTCACACTGAAATTTTCGATCGACGTAAAGGGATTAGAGAAAAGAAAAAAAGTTTAATAATTACATAGTACTGTAACAAGAAAATTATATGAAATGCCCGGCTTATTGTCAGGACTTTAAAAATAATGAATTGAAAAAAAATAATTTCGTAACGTCTACTATCAACACCCTGGTATACTGAATGTCAGCTATGGACACAGCACAGCAGTTAAACTAAGCACAATCGGATCGGAAATTATTATAATATTAGTGATATTATATTTGACTATTAAGAAGCGGTGCTGTATAAACCGATACAGGGTACCTTTTTTGGGTTTAGTGCCAACATAAAAAAATAGATTCCCTGCCATCCTACTTGAAAAAGAAACATGAAATAATTTGGAATAGTTTTAAATAATTCTAGCCCAACTAAAAGTGCAAGTAAAAGATCTCGATAAAAAAAAATTCTAAGGCAATTTTGCATTGCAATGAAATTTTTAATTGGGATTCGCATTTGTAGTATTATTAATTACTACATTTATTTTTATTTTTAAGAGAATCTCGTAGAAAGTTCGAAAAAATTGGTTTTTAAAGAAAACTGAAAAAAAAGAACAATCAAAATTGAATGGAAATTAACGGAAATGTTTCCGTAGAAATGAATGTCTGTTGAGACCCAATCCAGACAGCGTTTTTTATTGTCCGCCCTCAGACACTGTGTTTTATTTGAACCTTCTATCCGTGTTCCAACCGATAAATGAGCGGGAAACCGCGGAATCGGAAAATAATTACGAAGAAATTCAATAGTCAAGTAATGAAAATAGAAATAGAAAAAAAAAACGTGGTTCTCGTGCACCTTTAACAGGTCAAATTGAAAAAGAAGAGAAAAATGTTACCCTCGTTTGGGCTCAGCCGCAGTCGGGTAAAAGAAAGAAAGATAGATAACAAGAAAAGAGTATTCTTGTTATGTATCGCATTGTAAAGTATTGATAATATATTATTATGATTTTCACCGATATTTCACCATTTCACAAGAGAAAAAGTAAGCTGACATTCATGTTAGCAGCACGCTTATTGCTACGCCATGGCGCAATTTCAAATTGTTACCACGGACGAGTTTGACTGTACCAGTTACCACCTCCTACAGTGGCCAAAACAAATCAAATTAGTTCCTACAAGGTTCATCTTACACAAAATCAGTCCTTAATCCCTTGTATTAGGGGATATATTCCGTTCTCTCTTGTTTTTTGTTTTAGGTGGGGCTCGGTGGCGGTCTCGTTTGCGGCTGGATGAGGAGCATGAAGATGAGGGGCTGGAGTCAGGAGGGGAACCAGCTTCTTCGGCTGTGAGGCCCATAGTCTGGGACTCTGGAGTGGAAGGTTCTAGAACACTGTTCCGAAGGGCGCGACGTTGTTCTTCAGTATGTTGGGGACAGCGAGTTGACCTGCAAAAAAAAGCACGTTAAAAACTAAAACGATAAAAACGCCAACTAAAAAAGTATAAACAAGACATCACAGATAGATAAATTCATGTTAGATTTTATGTGACGTCGTTAGTTGTTGTTAGGTTAGTTTGTAAGTTTTACTAACATAGTTTTCTAAGTCTTTGTTACTAATACTATATGGATTATATGTGTTTTGTATGATCCGCAATAAATGAAATTATTATTATTATTTTGTTTTTTAAATTTGTTTTCTCAGGTTCCTAGAACCTGGTATTTTATTAAAATCTCACGGGTGTAAACCAAGGTGAGATTTTAAGATTGAGTAGATAGATGAGTTTTGTACTGCATTGAAATTATTGTCTAAATCTAATTGTAGGAATTTTCGTACTATGCGACATGTGTTTAATATAGCTGCTTTCTGTAGTGTAAGATATGTATATTTGGAGAGATTGATTGTATTTAAACTGATAAATAGTTGTTTCGGGATAATACCAGTTGTTGATACCACTATTGGGACTATGGTTACTCTGTTCATTTTCCAGACCCTGGTAATTTCTTCTTGTAGTTCTGTGTATTTTCTGATTTTTTCGGTGATCGTTTTCTGTATATTATTGGTGTTTGGGACTGCTATATCTATTATGTATGTGTATTTGTTTTCTTTATCAACAAGTGTTATATCGGGTCTGTTGTTATATATTGTATGATCTGTAATTATAGTGCGGTCATAATATAATTTGTAAGCTTGGTTTTCTAATACAGCCCTAGGTGAGTATTTGTAGTATGGTGTGTATGGATCCTGCATTAAATTGTGTTTTGTTGCGAGTTTTTGGTGTATAATATTAACAAGTTGATTGTGTCTATGAGTGTAATCGTTTTGGGTGAGTGTGCTACAAGCTCCTGTGATGTGTTGTATAGTTTCGGGTTTGTTGTGGCATTTTCTGCATAAATCGCTTCTTACTTTGTTATCTTTAATTATATTTTCTATAATTTTTGGTGTTTATGATTTGGTCTTGAATGGCCAGCATAAATCCTTCTGTTTATTATTATTTTTACGTCTCTTGACATTTCTCGGGACCCTGGGGTCCCGGACCTTTTTAAGGCGTACGAGGGGCCAAAGCCAACTCGCAGAGGCCCGTTAGACGTTTTTAATGATATGAGGCACGAACCGACGATTATCCCTGTGTATACTATGCAAGTATACCCAAGGACAACCCCCGGTTGGTGTAGGACTATTACAGGATATGGAAACAAAGATATTGGATTATGGGTTTGGGTGGCTTAAGTTGACTGGTGACCTGGAACTATGGAAGGACTATGGCCCCTGCCTGATCAATGTTTTATATGTACACGGATAAAATGGCAGGGGGTGACTTGCACACTCAATAATGGGCCCCCGAAAACTGTCGCTAGCACGTAGTGACGTAGCGACAAGGGGGCAACATGTCCTGAGGTGCTTGAGGAGTGGAGAGGTATTCCACGGCTTTCAGAACAATCCCAGAGCCCGGAAGATGGTCAAGATCCCTACGAGCACTTACTGGAATACTTCCTTCCTCCGAGCACGTTTGCTCTTGCGAATCTCCACTCAAGCCGGCCAATTAAGGCAAGAATGAGGTGGGAGCCCTGTTCCTCGTCAGTGTTCACTCCAGCCGGCCAATAAAGGCAAGCCAGAGATGAGGAACAAGATTTCTCCCGAGACATAGGGTCCGTGGGGTCGCTACAGCCCAACAGCTCGCCACATGCTGCGCTGCGGGTTTCTGTATCTCTCTTGGTCTGGCTCCTCATCCTAGACCTGTTCCGGCAAAGTAAACTATACCGGCACAGACCCAGAGTTCGGAGCGCGCAAGCCCCACCACGACGTCAATTATTATTATTATAAAGCCACCCGTGGAACATGACGCTTCCAATGATACATAGATATATTTATGAGGTAACATAATTATGGACAACAGAACATACATACATAGCCTGTTAAAATCATAACCCTCTTTTGTCTTTGCCGTAGTTGGGTAAGGTTCGATATTTTACTTGCTCTAAATTTTTGAGCAGGTTGATCTTGTGTCTGGCATAGGGGAGCATGTAGGTAAGTCAATAAAAATTGTAAAAATATTCTGATTTAAAAGAGTGTCCGTGGAGTTTCTTGCCCGTTCTTCTCCATAGGAACCTACTACGCGTTGGAATGGGCAACTAGCTTCATATTTCTGACTGACCGACCTCTTGACAATTCAAAAGTACCTGTAATTGGTTTATTTGAAATAAATGCTTTGAGTTTGAATAACCGGGTTTTTTTCCTTAGGGAAAACAACAAGAAAATTTGTCAAAGGCCCTGTTGCTGTTGCAATTCGCTGATCAGTGAGCTTGTTGTAAAATATCATATTTCACTGTAAAACGAGATCACCCATTCTGGGATAAGAAATCTTTTTTGGCGGCCATCAATTTTAATTACATATTTTGAAAGTTAACATGAACGAGAACGCATTATTTTTACTAAAGCGTCAAAGTCGAGAACAGTTTAGGTTCGGAGATATACAAAGTTGATACGACAGAGGGGCTTTCCTTTAAACTGCCTATACTAGGTACCATTTTCAAGCTCTGTACCAAAAATCAATTAAATAGGAGCAGTAGTTTAGTCGCAAATGATTTTTTAAGTTTTTGCCCCGTTTGAACACGATGTATCTTTCCTAACAGCTGATTATGTCTATACGCATAGGTCATGCACCTTAAAACGATAAATCTGAGTATAACCTATGCGTGGTTGCCGCTGTGACGCAAATCACTAGTACAACCAAATATTCTCGCTAAAAAGATGACAATGCAAACAAGGAAGCAATAAATACACACACACTTGCATTTTCATTACGAGTGTGAAAATCATAGCAAACTCCCCGTGGGTAAAAGAAATAGAAATAGGTCAGTGTGTTGCTATTGCATCCTAGCGACGAGGGGCAGGGGTTGCGATCGGTAAGTGAGTGGGGCTTCTAAAAACTGTTTTTTTCAGTGCGCCGACGCTATCCTTTCGGAACGGAAGTACCTGCGCTGCCTCCGTATTGTCGAACTCGCGCGCTGACAATTGGGATTTAGTTTTATTATTGTGATAGGACAAGTTTAAGACAGTATTTCTTTTTTTATTGTGACAGGACACGTAACTTGGGATTATTATTATTTAGTGTTAGTGTTTTTTTTTGTGATCGACTGCTTTTATTGTGATACGACACGTAATTAAACTTTGGTTTTGTGTGTGTGTGTGTGTAATTAAAGTGTTCAACAATGCCTCGTGTAACTTACACGGCGTTAGAATACACTGACATGATTTTTAATTAGAAAAATAAGTAACAATATTCTCCGTCGGAATAATTTGTGCATTCATGTGAATGAAGGACACATCGAGAATTTAAAATTTTAGTGTTTTTGTTGTTGCGCGCGTACTTCAAAACCATACCTAAAAGCCGCGAGTGAAGGCCTAAGCCGCCGCCCGCGCCACCGCCGCCGGCCGCCCGCTTTGAAATAAGATAAAACACGCCGCGCGGCGCGGGCGCGACGTTGCCACTGTTACCTAGGTATCTTCTAAGGTCAGTTAAATTTATTTACAAAGGGTGGTTGCGTTTTACTCTGATTCATAAGCTATTTAGTTTGTTTGAAAAAAAAAAAAACTCATTTTTGATGCTTTTTATTTTTATACCGTATCGAATTAATACTAAACACGTATAGTATACGTAGTGTAATTTAATGCCCCTCTGTCATATCAACTCTGTATATCAGACTAGCTTATGCCCGCGACTTCGTCCGCGTAGAAGTCGAAAATGGTTCTAATAGGATTGTTATTGGTTATTTACGTTATTAATTTTGTTATAACATATAAATTATTATGTTAAAATGTTGGAATAATTATAAAATATAACAATCTTTATTATAGGATAGGGACAAATATTAAAATAAATAAACTTGAAAAAAAAAAAGAAATGGTATATTTTATGAACACGAAGCTCGGCCTTTGATCTGGCGAAATTTAAGGGGGTGTATTATCTTTTTACGAGTACAACGAAATCGAAACACCTACCGCAGTATTTCTTTGTAAACAATATTTTTTGTTTTTCTTTCGGGTGCTAGAATCACCAGGCTACTCTGTGCACTTACTCTGGAGCATGTCACATACAACTGGCCGTGGGAGAAGCAGCTTTCCCTTAAGTCTGCTCCCACTACCTTAAGAGTTTGACCTTGAGCTTTGTTTATAGTCATTGCGAAGCATACTTTGATGGGAAACTGCACTCTCTTGAATTCGAAGGGGTAATTTGATGGTGTTAGGGGAATCCTAGGAATAAATACAGACCTCTGTAAAGCTTAGAAACCTTCAAATGCGGTACTAATATGTATAGTACGGTGACTTTCGAGACATTCCAATTTTAAAGAGTATTTGCATTGCAAGCACCAAGCCTTTATGAGAGTTCAACCTTTTCTGAATAAAATCTTGAAGATTCTAAAAGATTGACTTTTCAAACATGTGTCAAAATAAAATGTAATTTAAATCAAAAGTACTAAGGAGTTTGATATCAACTTCGAAGCAAATCACTCCCAAAATAACTTTCTACCCCTATTTAACCCCGTTAGGGGATGAATTTCAATAAAATACGAAACAGGTCTTCCATTCATTCTGTTAAAGAATGTTTATGCAAAATTTGAAGTAGATTGGACCAAGGAATCACGTTGTTCCATATAAACTTTGCCCACCTTTTTCACCCCCTTAGGGGCCCCTTAGCTCGCCGTCCGATTAGGACCAGGCCCGGGTCGACGACGCGTTGTGTTCCACGCGCGCCTCAAAGAGATGTCAGCACCAACTGACGGGGTCCGTAAGGGCCAATGCCTGCCAGGGTTGCGAGTTTGTCCGAAAGGGATATCGCGGCCCCGGCACACAGGCAACGGAAGGAACACGGTTGGGTTTTAGTCAGTAAAAGTCTGACACTCCCTGTCGCTCCGCCCAGAGCGGGAGGAGTCATTTGATGATTTCCCACCAAAAAAAAAAAAAAAAGGGGTAGAATTTCGAAAAATCCTTTCTTATCGGATGCCTACGTCATACAAAGAACGCACCCTCCAAGTTTCAGGTCTCTACGATCAGTGGTTTAGGCTGTGCGTTGATCCGTCAGTCAGTCATTCAGGACAAAGCATTTTATATGTACTCGTATAGATAAGAATTAGAAGGACGGAAAAATAAAACATTGGTCGTACCGTTCGCGTTCCGGTAAAAACCTGTCCTAGCACTCTCCTGCCGCGCCCCTTCCCATGGGCTCCACACAACACTACATAATAGATATGCGAGTCGTGACTCAGTTCAGTAACTCTCATCAGTCCCGAAAAGAGCCTCGCTTTAGACAACCCTGACATAGCCGAATCTGTAGCCGATAGCCTAGAGTCCCAAGTTCTCCAAGCTCCCAACCAGTAAACCCGTTGAAGATATTATTAATTCAATTAAATTTACATACATAAAAAAATACTTGTCATTTTAGTTGTGATAAACTAAAATCTATCAGTTAAATAGACAAGAACTACGACTTACAACAGACAAAATGGATAGACTCTCAGTAAATGGTGTAGAGAGCAGTCTCAAAATCCCCACAATGTAATAAATAGAATATTTTTAACTAGCTTCCGCTAGCGGCTTCGCCCACGAGATATCTTTATAAATTATAGCCTATGTTACTCATTGTTAATATAGCATCCTACTGGTGAAAGATTTTTTAAATCGGTCCAGCAGTTTTTGAGTTTATTCATTAAGTATTAAAAAAAAAAAGAGTAGATGATCTTCTAAATTTTGTCATATCCGCCGGTAATTACATAACATAACATCACGCCTTCTTGGGTTAGGCAGAGATGTACCTATGGCACACCCACATTTAGCCAGTTATGTTTAAGTCCCATGTAATAGGAGCGAGCCTATTGCCATCAACCAGGCACAAATCCAAACTCCGGGCTGCTACTGATAAATTCCAAATGGAAAAACGCAATCACACTTAGTCTGACCTGGGAATTAAACCCAGGACCTCATGCTTAGCAGTAGTGACCACTAGACTAAACCCTGATATACACGGTGTGATTTAATTGCGTTTTTTGGCATACCATGAGTTGAAGTAACAATAAATGTTGTACCATCTTAACAGTGTTTAGACGATGCAAGTCATTTGTTGCTTCAATGTGCCACAGGCCTAAGCCCCATTTAGGCTTATTGATTTTATTTTTTATGTAGTTACAAATTGTAACTACATAAAAAATAAAAACTTACAATTTCGATACTGCATCGAAAATGTAACTACTTACAAAATAACCGTCCTAAGCCTGAATAAAGTATGAAGGAAGGTTTATTTATGTTACTATTACGTTAGTAATGTAACTGCATAATGTAGCTACAAAAACTTATTTGTTCCAAAAACTTAAAGCTAGCAAGCTAGCTAGCTATATGTAAGTGATTACGTAACTAACCATCTATATTTTCGTTTCGCAAATAACTGTAACACTTCGATAGTTTTATTTATTACCATGTTGAATCACCGAATAGAATTTGAAAAATAACTAGTTACTAAAATCACTAGTTTTCAAAACAGGTGACGCCTTCGAAATCACTAGTTACGTAACGTTTCGCGAGAATCCCGTAACCACCCACCCCTAGCAGCCAGGCGGGAATTATTAAGATGTCCAAAAGTCCAAACAACTTCTTACCTAGTGCATAATTTCTTAGTGTGCTCTGATACGACACCGCAGATCTGCTGCAGCAAGTTCTTCTTCTCGTTAGCGGTCATCGTTTCGTAGGTGGCGCCACCGTCGTTCGCGTCCGAGTTCGCCGTGCCGTTGTTGTGCCTGTTGGTAATTTGCATTATAGACCTACTTTAATGAGAAGACTACTGTCCTTGTGCATTGGGGTCTTAGAAAGTGGAGTCACTTGTTATAGTGGCGTATCGAAAATGTGTATGAGAGAAAATTACCTCGCCTTTAGAGGAAATAAAATAGGGACTATAATAAATTCTGATGTAGGAGGGCCGGGGTTAGCCATTTTGTCCCTCCCTTGATCCGTCACTGCACAAGTGTGGGTACTGCTGTATTAAATAACTCGTCTTTAATTTATGAATGTAGAAATACATTTAAAAAATCCCAAATGCACAAACTCTTTTCAGATTATAACACAAAAATATGACATATAGGTATATATTTTCAAAATGCATGCAAGTGCTAGCTAGATTTTATTTAAAAAAAATGCGTAATCTATGTTTTTGTTTTCTTTCTAAAAGCTGACTCTTGGAACATATGGACGTACCATTAATACTGTAGCCAGCCAGGGCATTAGATGTTTGAAACAAAGAACAATTCAGTCTTTATTATATTCCAGTGTTTTATGATCATACATATTATTTAATAATTTTCCTTATATGACTTTGATGATAAGTAATGTATTACTAAATCTAGATTCAACTAAATGTACACCCCGTTTTGCATGAAAACTACATGAATTGGATGTTGCTCTACTACTCAAGTTATATGTCTCTCACTCGCACACTTACTATGTGAGCGAGACGTAAATAGTTGACCTGCCACGCCTAATCCTACCCGTAGCTAGCTTTGAACTTGCAACACGATTAATACAGGGTGTAAAGAGACCCATGACATAGCCGTCATCAACGCACTCTGTAAATCAAAATAAGCTATGCATTTTTTAAACAAAGAACTTCTACTAAATTACGTAGCGAAACAAATAATCCTAAATTCAATCAACTCAAAGTAACTTACGTGTAATATGAAACTAACGAGCAATTTCACTTGGTCGGGTTATATCTTAGCATGTTTTGTGGTACTGAACGCGTCTGAGTTCCAGTACCACAAAACATTAGACGAAAGCGCTTTATATCGCTAAAATATAACCCGACCAAGTGAAATTGCTTGTTAGTTTGGTATTACACGTACCTATGTTACTGTGAGTTGATTGAATTTGGGATTATTTGTTGTTGATTGAATTGTCTCTACGTAACTTAGTAGAAGTTCTTTAGATATAAAATGTATATCTTCTCTTGACGGGGACTTTAGTACAAACAGCTAGATATCAAGCTATATAATACACTTCCAGTATAAGCTGATCTCGTATTGTATAGGATTTCCGTACAGTGCGGGGTAAGCTTATACTGGAACGGTATAGTTTGATGTGTAGACGTGTGTACAAATTGACGTTTATTTTTGGTGTGAAAAATCGCTGTTATCACGGCGCGCAATGTAACGCACGCAAAACATTGTCCACACTACAGTACACACCGTCAAGGGAGTATTTAAAGTTAATATATAACATTTAAAACTTGTTACAGTAAAAAAAATACTGTAAATATTACAACTTTGACCTCCCATACCAGAAGGTTCTCAGGTATGGTCCAGTCCAAAAAAATATCACAAAGACGGGAATAACAAGTGAATCGGCTTCGTTAAGCGTTCTTTTACACCCGTTATTTACCGTACGTGGTTATCTTGGAAATCGGCAGGTTCCGAAAGGTCACGAACGGAGGCCTATGCAACTATGTTAGTCTAAAAATATTGTTAGTTCTATATCTACAGTATACATACTTATGGATCTTGTTAGGTTTTCTATTATTGTTGTTCTTGATTCTGCGTTTCCTGCGCTCGTTCTGCACCGAGCCCCCGGACCAGTCGACGTCATCTTCGTCATCGCTGAGGAGTCCCGCGTACGAGGTCGGCTCGCGGCTGTTCGATGCGATACGTCGCGATGCTATGCGCGAACTGTTGCGGCCCATGCCTAGAAGGAAGTATTTATACCATCATATCACGTGGGTATTTCTCGAGTTTTCCTCAAAATGGTGTCCCTATACACCCATATTTTACCATATATAAATGATTGACATTACATACAACACATCACGCTTGTATTTCCAAAGGCTTGCAGAAGTGTACCTTTAATAAACTTACATTTTGCCAGATATAAACGTTTCTAAACATTTTAGGGGCCAGCCTATTATTCCTATTAACCGGGAACAAATCCAAACGATCTAGTAGGTTTTTTCTTTTTTCACAAATTTTGGAGATAATAATGTGTGGATACACTTGCCCCCTCACCCCTTGTCCCTTGTTCACCGGTTGTCTTTGCAGAAAACGTTTTTCTTTGGAGTATTTTATACTATTATTGAAAACAATAAATAAGTAAGTACCAGCCTTTTCTTCCTTCTTTTTACCATCCGTATTCAGAGATAGAGTATAGAACTCCTTAATGTATACATCCACACTCACATACAAACTTTCATCCCCTGTTTAACCCCTTAAGGGTGGAATTTCCAAAAACGAATGTTTAACCAGAAACCTGAGTGTCTAATTTACAGACAAGCTTTGATAAAACCCCTTAGGGGTGGAATTTCTAAATATCCTTTCTTAGCGCACCTACACCATGAACTTGATTGCCAAAATTTAAATTTGAAGGTTTGCTAGTTCTTGAGATTTTGTGATTACTGGTGACTACCAGTTAGTGAGTGGGTAGGTATGTCGCTTTTCTATACTATGCAGGGTGACAGGGATATCGACGCGAAAACTGTTACCATGGATTCAGTACATGATTCTGAACTCCCCTGCGTTGAAATTTTTCGTTGGTTATTTTTTTTAAATCTGCGGTTTCATAGAAACGTGCAATACCTACGCGGATATTCGCGCGCAGCAGATTTTTTTGAAAATAACAGACGAAATATTCTTGCCACCCTGTATAGTGTTAGTTACACTATTTATAACTCAAGAACGGCTGAACCGATTTAGCTGAAAATTGGTGGAGAGGTAGCTTAGAACCAGGAATCTAACATAGGATACTTTTTAGTAGGGTACTACCTACCCTAGGTAGTTAGGGTAGGTAGGGTAGGGTGGGTTTTTTTTAAATATTTGATTGATTGCGGAACAAAGTTCGCCGGGTCAGCTAGTAATATTATAAGGAGGTTAAATTTGGTCGTTGAATAATTTACAAGGAACTACTGAAGTTCTTTAAGCCTACTAAAGTGTTTTTTATATAATATATATTCTAGTCGTTCGTAGGGGGTCGCAGTTCTAACCTAACCTAACCTTTTTCGTGAGTTAAAATAATTAACCTAATCTAACTAGTTCGGTTCCGGGTTGCCTACTACAATATTATTTTTAGTTCTGTTAGCACAAGTCGTGAACTGGCTTTTAATTTTTATTACCCTTTTGCCTATACCCTTAATCAAACGGAAAGCTTTTAAAGAAATAAATAAAACCTGAGATTTGTTTATAGGTTAGTTTTGTCTGTAGATTTCATAAATTTTGATAATTTCCCGTTATTTGTTACTGCATATCAAAATATTATCAAGTGGGAAAATAATTCCCATTATTTTGTTATTTCAGACTAAGTGGGAAATAATTTCCCAGTAAGTATTTGATTTTAAGGGTTAATGAGTATTTTTTTTTGGAAATTGCATAATTCAATATGTCAAACGTTTTTATTCCAAACGTTGTTTTATGAGATAACGTGAATAAAAAATTAATTATTTGTCAAATAATACGTTAGTAAAAAAAAGTTTATTGGATTATTATTTTCTTAACTGAATTATTTGGCAACCTTGTTGTTGTATAATGATGAAATAACAAATCATATTTTTGCCAATCGTTACTTGTCAAGTGAAAATTTGTAAATAATTTTTTGATGAAATGACGGGACTCTCAATGTCAACCATTTTCAAGTAATTTGACATTTTATATTTTAATATGTAGGAAATAAAATATTAAATGTCAAATGTCTCGAAAAATTTAGAATTTTGCATAGGAGTTATGTAGGGGGTAATCTCCGAAACTACCAGTCGGATTTGAAAAAATCTTTTTGCATTGGATAGCCCAATTCTGGAGGAAGGTTTATCTATAGGCTCGCGGAAGAAGTCCGGTGCAGAATCTAGTATACAGGGTGGATCTTTGAGATGGGGCAGTAAGGGCAGCTACCTTAACCGTTGTAGTTACAAGAAGGAGACTGTCCTTAACTTTTTGAGACATTTTGATCTGCATACACAGATTTTAACAGCAAGAAAATAGGCAGTTTTCACAAAAACTTTTTTGGTGCCAATCCATCCTGTTTCTTATAAGGATTAAATAAACTTTATTGGACCAACTGAGGTTCGAGTACTAGAAAACTCTTCCCAACGAAGAACGACGTGGTCACACAGACAGACAGATGCTCGGATTATTTTATTTGAATGTAAGTCAATTTATTTTAATTTTGTTTTCATTTATTGATGACATAATCTACTCATTAAAATATTTTTATTTTATGAGTTGTATTGCAATTTGTGGTACTTAATGTAAATTATTTTTGCATATACTCGTATGTACCTACTATTTTATAGAATCAAGTGTTTCTAACTGAACAGACGTTACACCACTTCTTCTTCCCAGCCAAGCACTTTTGGGGGACTGTCTTATGTAATTTTGACGTTCGAAAAGTGCTGCTTCTCAGCCTAGTTAGAATAAATGTTTTTTTTTTTTTTTTTAAAGCCTCGAAAACCGTCTTAAATTTATAATATGACATATTATTGTTAATAGTAATTAGCATTGTTGTTAATAATTAAGTACAAGCTCATTCTTTATTCTTTTTGTACCAGCAGACCTCATCTACCTTTTTAATTAAAAAAAATATGAGCCAAAGGGTTATTTTTAACCCATTTACAGCATAAATATTATTATCACTCAACCACATTGGAGTTGGCTTAATTGGCTATTTATGATATTTAATAAGGCCTGATATCCTGTTTTGTTCATAAAGTTATTTTGTGCACCCCATTAGTAGGAAAATAACACCATAATTCATCCAGGATAACATAATAATAACTGATGACTGTACTCAAAAATGTGGTAAACAAGTTATATTTAATTAAAGCAGTGTTATTCCTTGTATTTTCCTGTTTTGTACAACTCCTATTATTTGAAATGAACAATATCATACCATATTATTATTAAAATCGAAGTGACCATGAAAATACAATAGTCAAAATAAAATAATATTTATTTTGTAGTTCAATTTCTATAATGAGAATTAATTATGCCAGTAGAGATTATTTCGGAAATAAATCCCTAAGTAGATAATATTAAATATTTTGGTAAATTTCAATTTACATGGAAAAGTATTACTCAAAATTCAAAAATTCAAGTCATTTATTCAAACTAGGCTGAGAATCAGCACTTTTCGAACGTCAAAATTACATAAGACAGTCCCCCAAAAACGCCCACCCTTCACAACTTCCTAGTGCTTAAGCTGGGCTTCCTAGTGCGTAAGAAGAAGTGGCGCAACAAACTCCCCAGCAGCACAGCTGTCTGTTCAATTGAATAAAACTTGATTCTTTATAATAGTGCTTATGCTAAAATAATTTACACTACCACAAATTGCAATACAACTCATAAAATAAAAACATTTTAATGAGTAGATTATGTCAACAATAAATGAAAACAAAATTAAAATAAATTGACTTAGGTACAGTCAAATAAAATAATCCAAACAATTATATGCTCATACAGTATCATGTAGTAAAATAATTGTTTGTTGCTTGGAGGACATTGGAGTAGCTTAATTAGTCCCTCGACTACTGAATAGACTGCCTCGTTGGTCTAGTGGTCGCAAGCGCTACTGCTGAACATGAGGTGCTGGGTTCGATTCCCAGGTTGGGCAAAGTGTTATTGGGTTTTTGACAAAGATTGCATAATCCATTAAATATAAATTTGATTCATGATAACTACACTATAAACGAAGTAACGAATACCCGTTTTCTCGATTTAATTATAGACAGTAAACTAAATTGGAAAGAACACATTGACAAACTATGTAAAAAAATCGGTAGTCAATCATATGCTTTGTACCAACTTGCTGTATCCATCAACACTGATGTCACTCTCGGCTTATTATGGACTTGGTGAATCTGTCCTCAGATAAGGCATTATCTTTTGGGGCAACTTATCAAATAAATATATGGCATTTATAATGAAAAAGCGTGCCATGTTCGGTATCCAAAGTACGGAGAGCTGTAAGCCACTTTTTAAAAAGCATAAAATACATTTCTGTCACTTTATATTTTGGAAATAGCCATATTTGTCAGAAATAACCTTTCCTCGAATATCGGACATTATAATACGTAATCGCCGGGATAATAGTAAAATTCGTGTTAAGCCAACTAAGAGTGCTACTGTGTAAAAGCGTTGTATTCAGAGCGCCAATAATAATATCCCTAACTGTGTTAAGAAATTAAATACAAACCAAAACATTTAAAAAATACTGACAGAAGAAGCCATAATGTCAATGAATTTTTAAATGATAAATAAACAGTTCTGAAGATCATGACTTAATCTATTCTATTTATTTTGAATCGCATGACTACTATTAACCTATTTCTTAAATTTAATATTAATTGTTGATTTATTTATATTATTATTCTTTGTATCTTTATTTTGAAATCTTTATTGTCTTTCGACCTGATTGCACACAAACATGTTGAGCCAAAAAATACCTTGAAACACCTATAATAAGTAGCATACCATGTAGAAGGGTACAGGGCACACAAAATGTCACAAAAAAATCAATAGGTATAAGTTAAATAAGGCAGCACTTAGGTTTTCGCGCGTATTTTTATGTAGCATATGTAAAAAGCGTAAAAACAATCACAGTCCTTCATAACTTCAATATTTCAAAACCCTGTACAGGTGCAAAAGTTATAAACTTTGAAACATT
This sequence comes from Agrochola macilenta, assembly GCA_916701695.1. Lineage (NCBI taxonomy): Eukaryota > Metazoa > Arthropoda > Insecta > Lepidoptera > Noctuidae > Agrochola > Agrochola macilenta. The sequence continues at coordinate 5,608,107 of OU753570.1, read as the reverse complement.
AAAATGTTGATTACACAAAATCCTGTATTAGTGACATTCATTGTTTTGCGCCTGTACCCTTCGTACCTATACTGGGGAGTTTGTTGTGCCACTTCTTCTTCCCAGCTAACGCTCTAGGAAGTGGTGAAGGGTGGGCGTTGGGGGACTGTCTTATGTAATTTTGACGTTCGAAAAGTGCTGATTCTCAACCTATTTTGAATAAATCACTTTTTTGAATTTTGAATACATATACATGTTTTTGCAAATAAATAAATCTGAATTTGGGTTTTTCCATCTGGAATTTCTCGCCCGGAGTCTGGATTTATACCCAGTTAAGGCAAAGGCAATAGGCTCGCCCCCTATTACATGTTACTTTAACATTACTGGCGAAATGTGGGTGTACTATAGATATACCTCTGCCCAACCCTTTGGGGAATACCGGCGTGATGTTATGTTAGTATTACTGAACCTTAAAATCCTAAACAAAGAAAGCTCATTGTAACTATTATGAAAGAGGATGCATTCAAAATCAAATTATTTATATCAATTGGACCAATAATAGGCACAATATAACCGACTTCAAAAAAGGAGTAGGTTATAATTATGTTCGTCGCGTATGTGTGTTTTTTTTTGTTTAATAACCGTCAAAAATCTCAACGCAGGGGGGTTCAGAATCATGTACTGAATCCATGGTAGCCGGCTATGTCTTTGGAACCCTGTATGTTATTATTAAACCTATACTACATTTGAAATAAGACAGGACATTTAACTAAACCTTTTTTACAGTCCGTTCAATCGATTTTGACTCAAAGTATTCTCGGTCCTTGACTTCAATAAGGTTGAAGATCCCTGAGCTAGACCAACAAGTCAGTTGGTCTAGTGACCAAGAACAATAAAGTTCTCCATACATAATTATAACTTATGTTGTTGCAATTGTCAAACTGTTTTCAAGGTGAATATCGTTAATTCTGGTCCTCACCCTGGACTTTACATTTTTAATTCGGGAAATAACTGCTTGCATAGATATGTGGACCCAAAAAGTGATGTCATTTTCAGTGTATGATTTCTGATTTTAGGGAAATCTGTATTGGGGATGTATTTTGATGGATGTTTTTGGTCTATTTTGTTTTGAATTTCTAGACATGAATAGTAATTAATTTTAATTTTCCAATCTATTGCCGGGCCGCCAATGAAGCCAGTGCAGGCCACAGGCGGCCGGGGGCTGCACGTTGAAGACCTTTGGTCTAGCTAGTAGTAGTAGTGGTTGCAAGCACTAGTGCTGAGCATGAGGTCCAAGGTTCGATTCCCAGATCAGGTAAAGTGCTATTTCTCAGTAGACCGTAGTCCCCCTATTACATGGGACTTAAACATAACTGGCGAAATGTGGATGTATCTGCTATGGTTACACCTCTGCCTCACCCTTCGGGGAAACAAGGCGTGTTTTATGTATGTTATTATTGTACCATGTTTTAATGCAAATAAAAAAGTTATAATCTATTAGATAAGATAAGATATGATTTATTTGTTCAAAACATAAGTATACACACATTGCATGCAAGATGTTACATTAAATTTGTTGTGTATCTTTAATGTAGGTACTTGGAAATCTTCTTGACTAATAAGATTTGTGCAAGTACCCCACATGTGGAATAATATCACAATAGTGTAAGGCTACCTAGTGCTTATGCTATCCACGAAATAAAACAGTGAATTACCTAATTAGTGTTTTATTGAACATAATAGTGGCGACGAGGAATAAACTTTTAAGAATGGAGTGTAGGGCAGTGAAGTTTTCGGAATTTGATCCTCAAATAGACAATTGGAACAATTACATAGACAGGCTAACATTTTGCTTTGAAGCAAATGGCGTTGTGGAGGACTTAAGTAAAAGAGCAAACTTTTACACAGTGTGTGGATCGAAAGTATTTGATACGCTTCTTGCGTTAATTACACCAAAAAAAGCCAGTGATATCTCATTTACGGACATCGTGAACGTTTTAACGAAACATTATAGCCCTAAACCTAACGAAATATCAGTGTCATATAAATTTTATAAACGTGACCAACAACAAAGCGAATCATCATCGGAATATATTGCTCAGCTGAGGAAGATTAGTTCTGATTGTAATTTTTCGGATTTAGAACGTATGTTACGTGACAGACTCGTGTGTGGAATGAAAGATCATAGACTGCAATATGATTTATTGAAAAGAGATAAACTTAGTTATGACAATGTTGTTGAGGCTATGTTGTCTTCCGAGAATGCGGTAAGAGATGTTCGCATGATACAAAATTTAAATGGAAGCACCAGCAAGGTCGCAAGCGGATTCGATACGACGGCGAGCACATCGACGACCATGCTGGCAGCTCCTGAACCCATGGATATCAATGCAGTGCAAACAAACATGAAACATTGCTATCGTTGTGGTGATCGCCATGCTGGAGAATGTCGTTTTGCCAAGGTTACTTGTCGATACTGCAAGAAGGTAGGACATATAGAAAAGGTTTGCATTGCAAAGAAGAAAGCCTCGAACAGTAAAGTCAATTTCACAGAAGAGGATGAGTCACATGTTCAGTTGAATGGCATATACAACTTCGATAGTAGTCAACTGCGGGTGCCGGCTTATGATGTTAAGGTTCTTCTGAATGGGATGTCAGTCATTATGCAGGTGGACTCCGGTGCTAGTTTTTCACTGGTGAACGAGCGTACGTGGAGAGGCCTGCGCAACGCACAGCCGCACCCTGAACTGCGGGCCGCACAGAACAGTCTACGTACCTGGACGGCGACACCGGTTAATGTGCTCGGTCAGACAGTAGTGCACGTAAACTTTAGAGACATTAAGTGTGTTTTACCGGTTATTGTAGCTAGAGGCTCAGGCCCCAACTTAATTGGTCGTGATTGGTTTTCCGCTCTTAATATAAAAGTTTGTATTAATTTTGTGTCTAGTACTGGCATATCAATGACTAATGAAATGTTACAGAAACACTCTGGAGTTTTCAAAGAGGGTCTTGGTACTTACCGAGGCGAACCGGTGACAATACATTTAAAACCGGACGCAACTCCTAGGTTTCTTAAAGCTCGCCCAGTTCCGTTTGCAATTAAGAAAAGAGTGGAAAAGGAAATAGATCGATTGATGACTGAGGGGGTACTACGCCCTGTTTCTTACTCACAGTGGGCAACACCAGTTGTGCCCATTGTTAAGAAAACAGGCGAGATTCGCCTGTGTGGAGATTATCGCAGCACGGTGAATCAGGCTACCGAGTCTGATACTTACCCTATGCCGACTGCTAATGAGGTATTCGCTACAGTTGCTGGAGGAAGGTATTTCACTACGTTAGATTTAGAGCGTGCATATACACAAGTCGTTGTGGATGAAGACACGGCTAAACTGTTAACATTAAATACATGTAAAGGTCTTTACACTGTTCACAGGCTGGCGTTCGGAGTAAAAGCATGTCCAGGCATTTTTCAAAGGTTGATGACTTCTTTACTGGCAGGTATTTCAGGCGTCGCAGTACTAATTGATGACATTATTATAAGTGGGCATACCCTGACAGATATGAGTCAACGATTGGATGCTGTACTAGAACGCATACAAAAAGCTGGCCTGCGACTGAATGCAGGTAAGTGTAAGGTTGCTAAAGAATGTGTAGAGTTTCTGGGTTTTGTTATTGACGCCGACGGCATTCATCCAGCGCCTAGCAAAGTGGAATCGATTGTCAAAACTCCAGAACCACAGAGTGTTCAGCAGCTACAGGCTTTTTTAGGGTTGTACAATTTTTATGAGAGGTTTGTACCTCACAAAGCTACTGTCCTCGAACCGCTCCATAGGTTGCTTGATAAGTCTCGCAAGTGGCAGTGGACAGAATGCGAACGAGAAAGTTTCGACGCAGCGAAACGGTTACTATCGTCAGACATTACTTTAGTTCATTATGATTTAAATAAACCCGTAGTACTCACGTGCGATAGCTCTGAGTATGGTGTAGGCGCAGTATTGTCTCATGTGATGCAGGATGGGCAAGAACGACCAATCGCTATGAGTTCTAGGACATTACATTCACACGAGCGTAAATACTCTCAGCTTGATAAAGAAGCTACAGCAATCATGTTCGGGATTCAAAAATTTCATAACTATCTTATGGGAAGAACTTTTACAATAGTAACGGATCACAAGCCACTGGTCAGTATTTTTGATCCTAAGAAACCAATACCCAATATTATATCGCCCCGATTAACTAGAATCGCTATTGTCTTGACTTCACATAGTTATGATATAACGTATAAGCCTGGTAAACAAATAGGAAATGCAGATGGTCTCAGTCGCTGGCCACAACCGGTGCCAGAGGAACCTGAACAGCAGCTTTGTGATATTTTATTGATGGCAGAGGCTCCCGAAGACTTTCCAGTTGATGTTAATCAGATAGAGCTGCTAACAAAAACAGATAAGTCTTTATCACGAGTCATGCATTACGTGTTATCTGGTTGGCCAGCTAAAGTCACAGAGGAAGCTTTGCACAGTTATTGGTTACATCGTACTGAACTTTCTTTATATGAAGGTTGTATCCTGCTGGGCTGTCGCGTGGTGGTACCACCACCGCTACGGAAAGATATTTTACGTGCTTTACATAGGGCACACAGTGGTATAGTTCAAACAAAAGCTTTGGCCAGAAGCTATGTGTGGTGGCCGGAATTAAACAACGACATTGAGGCATTGGTGAACAATTGCACCAAGTGTCTCGAAAATAGGCACATGCCTCCCAAGACAAGTTGCGACTGGGTAGTACCTACAAGACCTTGGTCTCGCATAAATATTGATTTTGCTGGTCCATACCAAAATAAAGTCTTTTTGATAATTGTGGACTCATATTCACGATGGCCTGAAGTATTTGTAGTAAGTAGCATGACTACAGAAACTGTGGTTCGGCATCTAAGAATGTTATTTGCTACACACGGATTATGTGAGACATTGGTTTCAGACAATGGAACAGCATTTGTTTCAGCTGAAATGAAACAATTTCTGGAGTCTAATAAAATTAAGCATATTACTACAGCACCATACCATCCTGCTACAAATGGATTGGCTGAACGAATGGTGCAGACAGTTAAGGACAAGCTACGCAAAATGGATGATGTGTCATGGGACGTGAAGGTACCTAACATGTTACTGGGACTGCGTGTAACGCCATGTTCAGGAACAGGCAAAAGCCCTTCAGAAATGTTAATGAACAGACGGTTAAGGACTTTATTAGACAGTATTCATCCAGTAAATAAACAGCACATGAGAGTCGAGAAACAAATTAACAAGAACGCACAAAGGAAACACAGAGAAACGGATATTGGTCAATGCGTGATGTACAGAAATTATGGGAGAGGGCCACGTTGGTTACCAGGCACTATAACAAGTAAGGATGGCCCGTCTAGCTATCAGGTTACATCAGACAATGGGAATGTTGTAAGCAGACATATTGACCAACTGATTCAAAAGAAACCATTAAGCTCAACAACAGGAGAGGAGGAGAAGAAGGATAAGGAACCGGATGAGGAAAAGGAAGAAAGAGTACAGGAGCAGGTGGAAGAGTCCAGTCAAGAAAATGAACAAATAATACAAATTCCTAGCTCGGAGGAATGGGCCGAAATGCTTGGGATACCTAGTGGGGCAGAGACCACTTATTCTGGTGGTAAACTGAAATACAAAGTTTCTTCTTATGCAAAGTCACCATATGCCAGGCCTAGCCATATTAACTATTTGGTGTAATGTCATGTGTTTAAGATTGCTTTTGTCCCTGTTTACTTATTCATTATATTTGGTGAATTGAGAATATTATGATACTTTATGTTTATGTTTTGTTTATATTTTAATTATCTTTTTACAATGTTCATGCATACTTGAGGGAAAGGTATGTTGTGTATCTTTAATGTAGGTACTTGGAAATCTTCTTGACTAATAAGATTTGTGCAAGTACCCCACATGTGGAATAATATCACAATAGTGTAAGGCTACCTAGTGCTTATGCTATCCACGAAATAAAACAGTGAATTACCTAATTAGTGTTTTATTGAACATAATAAAATTATAGCACAGTCAAGTTTTGCCTTGAAATATAAACAGATAGGTTATTTTTATTAATAGGATATAAAAATACTTATTTATTTTGTCCATTATTCAAAGCAATTAACATAACAAATTAAAACTGCATCAATCAAATTATAATAATAATACTACAGAATAGTGTCATAAACTCGTCATCAAAATGTATAATAAAACAAAATTAGCCAGTCAAGAGTCAAAGTAATTAAGAAATAAACATTTACATATTATTATTCCAAAGTCATTGGTTTTTATTTATGATTTAATACTTTAACGGTCATAATGAACTGATAAACTGAAATAAAAATCCAGACTTTCATTGGATAAAAGGATTATTTTAAACTTCTTTGTGTTTAAAGAGCGATTGATAAGTCTTCGAATAGCCAGTGTAAAACAATTTATTACCTACTAGGAATTCTATTTAGAATTTTAGGCTTCAAAGATTGTAGTAAATATATTCCTTTGGGGTTAAGAATAGATCACAATACAATGTAATTATATTAAAAAAATACATTTCATACACAATAATTTAGATCTTTTGAGACTCAGTTTTGCATCTTTCTCAGATTACTTACATAACCTTGAGGAGAATTTAAAATTGATATTATTGTATAACATTTTGTGTTACTATATGTACAAAGAAGGGTGAATGGAGGTTAGATTTATGCAAACACAAAGTGATAAAGAGACTGTTTTTATTTGGACCTAGTTGTGCACCCAATCTAATGTAGGTATAATAAGTGACTAATTTTCTCAAATTAAGAAACCTTTTAAGTTTTTATGATGCTGTTGCTATCCTAGAAATATCATGATTCTTGCGATTTTTTGTACCCAGCATGTGTATGGTTATGTTATGAACTTATGATTAATGTTTAATTTATAGAGTGGGATGCCTATATGGTAAAATCGCAGAGAATTCGTTAGTATTTGTTGGACTAATTAATACCATAACGACTGATTGTAAGTTACAAGGAAAATAATACATGATACGGGCATTGTTATTTGAGTTACAAGGCAAGGCTACTATTAGGTACTTTTCCGAGGACTTACCCATGCATTTTTCTAGATGAGGAGCGAACCTGGTCGCAGAAACTGGTCGCTCACAATTCGGACATGAACAATTTGAATCAGGGGTCTTTTTCATCATCGAGAAGCCAAACACATCGCATTCTGGCGTGCTCACAATCTTGTAAGGTTCTTCTTCTTCTTTTTCACCTTCTATCAAATCCGTAAGACCGGTTTTCAGACCGTGGTGGAACTCGAAGGCAAATCCTAGGGTCACATCATCGCAAACAGCATCATAGATGTAATTTGCAGCAGCTTCGGCATTATTTTCATTTTGCATTATCTCAAAAAACCTAACGTTCAAATCGTGCATGCTCAACTCGCTTGTTATGGTATTCATTTTATTGGATTTCTTAATTTTGACGAAAAATAACGCACTTCACAATAAATATTATTTCTGACAAATTGGTGTTGTGATTGATTGATTACCTTTTCATTCATGTTCATGGGGAAAGTGCTATCTCTTTTTTTCCCGGTAATAAATCAAACCATCTCTTTCTAACTACGCGATGTGTTAAAATATAAATTGTCAAAAAAATTGTTTTCAGAGTCAAACACTCATTTATTTTATTTAAAAAGACACAACTGTCCATTTTTTATTAATGGCGATTTTAACTTAATATCTTTCATGTGGGTTCATCAATGTATTCACTAACTTGTCTGATTAAATCGTCGCATTGATAAATAAATCCATCTCAGTAGAAATAGGAAGCTCAAGCCCACATCATGCTCAAAGGAAGAACGAACGAACGAACGAATACTGGTCGCGTTCCATTTCAATTTTATTTATATTTTTGAAGCTTTACAAAATGACAGCAGGATGGCTCGATACGTTTCGTATCCTAGCAAAAGAGATAGCTTTACACCATCTGACACTAACATTTTAATCATATTTTGATTGAAATGTCACGAAAACAAAACAAAACATTTCAAATGTCAGAATGGGTGTTGGAAAAGGTGATAAGAAAGTTGTAAACAATCGACTGAACTGATGTTGATAAGGAGTAAATAGAACAAATGACACGAGATAAACTTTTTAAAATCTCTCATTGCTAGTCTGTCGTGCTAACTGTGTGGAGTGGTATAAAGTAAAATAAAGAAATAAAACCATTTACAATGGTGAGTAAAGTTTTGTTTTAAAGTATTTTTGTAGTCTGTAAATACCTAGTAATTAGAGAATTTCATTTGCTTTACAAATAAACTTTTTTATTTTTTATTCAACATTGTTTCTTAATTAACCTAAGGTAGGTTTTAAATAGCATGAAGAAAGGTATGTATTAAGGTTTATATTATTTAATTAAAACAAACTGGTCACAGGGTCATCTAAGGTGGGGGTTCACAAATTTGACTATTTATTATTTTCTACATCTGAAACTGATTACATCATGTACTTACTTTGATTTTATATCTAGGTGTCCTTTACTGCCCGTGGCTTGATGCCTCCAGTCTTCACCCCCCTCAACGATGACCTTACCATCAACTATGGAGCCATCCCTGCTTATGCCAAGTTCCTGGCTGATTCAGGAATCAAGTCCGTTTTAGGTAAGAGTTCAATTTTAACCATGGAAACCCTAAGGCTCCTCCCAGGTTCCACAATAATAATTATAAGCATAGGGACGGACTGTCAGACTTTTACTGACTAAAACCACATAGTATTCTTTTGGCTTTTGGCTGGGGGACTCCTCCGGCTTTTAAGAAGGCATTAAGTTTCTGATCTGGTAATGATTACTAGTGCTTGGAATCATTAGAGGAATGAATGAGGTAGTCTATGTTTAATTTTATGAACTAGCGACTTGCTCCTACTTCGCATGAGTGCAGTGGATACATGTCTAAAAATCGAGATTCCTGTGCATTAGCCTATAAACCTTCCGGAATAAAGGCTCTGAATTTAATTAGAATGATTTGACGTCAGTGACAAATTAGCGTTGGAGACGGGAGCTACTAGTACATCATTTATAGATTTTTTATTAGCCAAATTCTAACAAAAGCATTCCCTGGATCCATTTGCAGTTGGAGGCACGACAGGTGAGCACATGTCTCTGTCAGTAGCAGACAGGAAGAAGGTGATAGACGCCTGGGTCGCCACCGACAAAACCACGGGTCTTCACATTCAAGTGCAAGTTGGTGGAGCTCCCGTGGCTGATGTTACTGAACTGGTGAGTTTGATAACCAATTTCCATAATTTTTAAACACGACAGCCAGAAATATTCCAAAATGTTCAATACTAAAGCCAGAAAGATTTCTTCAATTTTTATTAATGAAAGCCAGATTTTTTCATAGTTTTCTCCGATGATTAAAAAAAAAAAAGGGAACTTTGTATTGAATCATAATTATTGTAAACTAGCTTTTGCCCGCGGCTTCGCCCGCGTGGATGTCGCTAAATATTCCACTTTTTCGGATTAGAACCAGAAATGTAAGTTTAATATCTACCCTCATTATGGTGATTTCATGAATATTATATTTGTAAACGTTTCTGGCGCAGTTCTATACGTATTTATATTTCTGACAAAGCCCCATACTGTGTTCTTATGACCCAAAACAGAAATTGAGTTCAACTAATGTAAAATACATCAAATACTCACTCTCAACTTTACTCATGGAAGGGATATGGTAGTACAACACTGGCAGTACATTACTTTAGTGTGGGAAAGAGATGACGCTCTACAGGACGTATAGCTCCATCTCTTTCCCCACAGAAGTAAGATTAAAATAATAATGCTTTAGAGGTGGTGGTGGGCCCCCAGTAGTGACGCGGTAGGACTGCCGCGTGCAGCGTTGTTCGGAATCATAACAGTCCATGTAGACCACGGGTTTCTCCTTCGTAACGAGTATAGGTATTCAAAGTATTATTACCCCACTTATCTTCTCCTTATGTAATGTGAAGCGATAAAAATAATTACTTATCATAAATATTGTTTTTGTAAATAACATTTATCTGTGCCTACTCAAGATAAATACAACGCTACTTAAACTATGTAGCTTGTTCAATAATATATTATTATCGTAATGACAACAGAATGACATGTAGAAGTGGATTCTAGCATTATGGAAGTTCCCTGTCACCTGATTAGTTATAGATAGGTAGCAGATGTAAGTGGATTGTTACGACACCTACCTAATCATTGGAAAGTACAAGATTCGTGTCATTTATGAGCGTTTATCCTAAATGTTGGCAACGTCCCAAATAGATGTCAAATATTTCCCTGTTTTGATTAATTTCTGTTTTCATTATAAGAAGAACTAGAATAATATAATAATGAATTGCAATTGTAACATTGAATTTGATGTTGTACCCATTGCATTTGATAATCAATATTCTAGTTCTCTAGTTGGCCATAATATTTCTTGTTTCCGTGTACTGTATGTACCTAATATTGCCGAATTAATAAAAACAGCGAAACATTTGACATCTATTTGCGACGTTGCGTTGCCCACTTTCAGAATAAACGCTCTTATTCAATCAAACATAACATAACATCACGCTTCTCTTCCCCGAATGGTTGAGCAGAGGAGTACCAAATAGTACACCCACATTTCGCCAGTTATATTTAAGTCCCATGTAATAGGAGGCGCTTCAATCGAGTCTAGCATATATTCCTGGCTACTTGTTTTTAAAGTAAGCTAGTGGCTATAACGGGCCCTGAACTCAGCAGTCCACAGGTCTAATGAAGAGTAACAAGGAATACATGGGTATCAGCCCCAGGTTATCAAGTTGCTCGGAAAGCCATATCCCCTCAGATTAAAGTTAACCTTCCTGAGAGAGTAACACTTGATAGTATAATAAGTAGGTAACCCTTAATGTATGCCTAGGGTAATAACTCAGCATAGGGTAACAACCCGTAATACCTACGGTTATTTTATAACCCTTCTTATGCGATCCTTTACAGATCTATCAATGCAATTCTCCCTGTCTCACACATAGATTGGTACAGAGTGTTCACTCCGCAAAATCATTTAAATAAAAAGCGACTCTTGCGACTACACAATAAAGTGCAATTTGGGTTGCACAGCGCTAATTAGGTACCTACTGTTATATTCACCTAGAAGTTGCTTCTCTTTCTATCGCGTAACTGTTATATCTTCTGACTACATTTCACCCACTGAATTGACCCGACAAGACGAGCCCACCGCGCTCTTGTAGCTTCATACCTAAAATGTGGAGTGCGCCTTCTGTGCTATGTAAACTACCTGTGGTATTGTATATTAGATACACATTTTTCAATATTCTCCTTTCTCACCAGGCCCGTTACTGCCAACAAGTTGGAGCTGACTCTCTGCTGACCCTCCCCGAGCTATACTTCAAGCCGGCGTCAGTTCAGGATCTGGTGTTCTACGTGTCGCAGGTCGCTAAGGCCGCTCCTAAGTTGCCAGTGTTGTACTACCATATCCCTTCCATGAGTAAAGTTGAGAGTGAGTATTTGATGTATTTTACATTAGTTGAACGCTACTATGTCACGAAGGAGAAACCCGTGGTCTACATGGACTGTTATGATTCCGAACAACGCTGCACGCGGCAGTCCTACCGCGTCACTACTGGGGGCCTACAACCACCTATAAAGCAGTATTATTTTAATCTTACTTCTGTGGGGAAAGAGATGGAGCTATACGTCCTGTAGAGCTTCATCCCTTTCCCACACTAAAGTAATGTACTGCCAGTGTTGTACTACCATATCCCTTCCATGAGTAAAGTTGAGAGTGAGTATTTGATGTATTTTACATTAGTTGAACTCAATTTCTGTTTTGGGTCATAGGAACACGGTTTGGGGCTTTTTCAGAAATATGCATATGTATAGCACTGCGCCAGAAACATTGACAAATATAATATTCATGAAATCACCTTAATGAGGGTAGATATTAAACCTAAATTAACTCCTGTGTCTAATCCGAACAATCAAACTATACAGGATGGCAGGGACATCGACGCGAAAACTACTACCTACCATGGATTTAGTGGGTGATTCTAAACCCCCCTGCGTAGAAATTATTCGTCGGTTATAAAAATAAAAAAATACGGTTTCATAGAAAAGTGTAGAACCTACGCGGTGAAACTGTATGGAACAGTTTTTTTTTATAACCGACGAATAATTTCTACGCAGGGGGGTTCAGAATCATGTACTGAATCCATGGTAAAAAAAATCGCGTCGATGTGCCTGCTACGCTGTAGTTGTGTATCATCGATCACTATGGTCGATGTTGTGTATGGATCTTTTGACACAATGTCCAAAATTGGACGTAACGCTGCTATCTTGTTTTTAGGGTTCCGTACCTCAAACGGAAATAAAAACGACGTAACCTACCATGCTACATTATTTAGCAAATAAATGAAAATACTAAACGAAGAATATTATTATTTTTCATATGAATGAAAATCGCAAAGATAAATTTGTATTTCACTATGAACTACAAAGTAATTTTTGCAGTTGCAGAAAATCACCCATATTTAAATAAATACGTTATGAATCGACGTTTTTAGTATTTGTTGATTATATATATTATAGTATATAATGGTACATGATATGGAGAAGTTTCAATTTCCTAACTTGTTTAGTTGTTTAGATTTAGTTTAGTTTTTATTTTTTTTATTTTAGTTTAGATACTCGCATATTTAAATAAATCAAAACCTATAGGGTACTTTCCGTTGACCTAGAATCATGAAATTGGGCAAGAAGCAAGTTCTTACAGCACAAGTAAAGGAAACATTTAAATGTTAAGAATCTTCGGACTTTTTCCTTACACAGAACAATATTTTTTTGCGATTACATACTTACATTTGCTGTTGGACAATTGACCGTGACGTATGTATACGTATATACTTTTAGGGGCCCAAAACTATTCACTGCTGAATCATAGGCCTTTTAAAAACTGCAGTACATAAGGTATTTATCTAATCCAATTTTAATTTATTTCTCCTCAGTCCATATGCCATCGTTCGTGGCAGCGGCTACAGTCACCATTCCCAACTTCAAAGGTATCAAGTTCACGTCCAATGACCTCTCTGAAGGTGCTCAAGTGCTGAGGACGCTGAAGGAAGGCCAGGAGATGTTCCTCGGAGCTGATACTGTGAGTATTCTAACTCTAATTCAGAATCTCAGATAATTAACATGTTATGGAACAACAAATTTACTCATGACAAAGTTCAAATTCCATTGCACCCATTACAGACGTTTTTACATTACAATTACGTAATTGTAACATTTTCAATCGATACATTTTTTATTCAAAAATCATGTCTTTTTTTAAAGATTATTTAAATAGAATCAAGATTGCTCGGCTTTTATGTCTAAAATAAGTATTCACTGTAAGAAAATATAGTTTATTATCCAGCCACAAGCAATTTTTCCTCTAGATCAATTATTACTTTAGATAAAAACGAAATAAGAATTGAGATTGTCATTTAGTTTCGTGCTCGAACACGATCAAAGAGCGCACGCGATATTCAACTTTATTACTCATGTGTTAGTGTTTAGCACATATCGGAGTGGCGGGGTGCATGGGGGCGGAGCTTGCGTGAAAATTTTCTTTAGAGCCTATCTCTCGTTTATGGAATTAGTATGTATCTCGTGAAAGACATAGAAAATTATGCACAGTTCATTAAAAATCTCCAAGAGTTTCGGTGATTGGAATTACCATTTAGAAGTTTAAACGTTACGAATCAAATACTTCGGTGCTTAACTCTTGTTAAAAAATGTATTTTGATAACATTCCTTATGGAATCATTATAGTTTACCAAAGTCCACACAGAGGGCGTTCCAGTTAGCAAAAAAAGAGTCAATTTTATTATGATCGCACCTACAAATTAACTTTAATACAATGTTTATTCCAGCTCCTCGCGCCAGCTGCTCTCCTGGGCATCAAATCTAGCATCGGAACCTCCTTCAACCTGTTCCCGAGACTAGCCCAGGAGATCCTAGATGCTGTCGAAAAGAACCAAATAGCCAAGGCCAGGGCTCTGCAGGAGAAACTCAGCTTGGCAGTTGAAGCCCACACTTGCGAAGGTAACGATTTTGTTGTCAGCACACAGAACTTTAAGGTGCGTTTCCACTGAGGCGGAGAACAGCGAAGCGGTAAGGAGACGTGCAGGAATCTACCATTCACATGCGCGGAGCGGAGATATGATAAACATTTCAAACAATGTGATTGGTTGATTCTTGCACGTCTTTTCCACTCCGTTCATCTCCGTGGAAACGCACCCTAAGCCAGGAATTGGTATAATTATTTACTAGCTGTTGCCCGCGACTTCGTCTGCGATCTAGGATGAAAAGTCTATGTCTTTCTTCAGGTCATGGTCTACCAATGTGCCGAACTTCATCCAAATCCGTTCAGCCGTGTTAGTGTGAAAGCGAAAGTGATTAGTTAGGATGTCTATTTGTCCTATTTTGGCACGTTCCAACTTCCACATAATTTATCTGGCAGATAATTGAATGAAAACTAAGTCTGTATTTAGTGCTATACGCACGGTCCGTACGGACGAACGCGGCGTGTTGCCACGCCGAGCGCCGGACACAGATCGAGCCATACCGCCTGATCCACCGCGCGCGCGTTCAGTCAAACTCGCTGATAACTATCCAAGCCGAGTTGGACCGAGCAGTAATCCTATTAAAAGTGAGGTTGTCGCTCACTCTGCGTCCGGTGCTCGGCGTGGCAAAACGCCGTGTTCGGGTTCGCGACAAGTCAATCGTCATCCTGAGGATGCGAAACACGTGTCGATTTCTTACAGGGTTTTTAAAGACTCTTTAGAAATAGTTAAGCGGAATAGGTAACTATAAATATATAGGTACGTCTATTGTATTTGTTTTTTTAGATATCGATACCCATCACATCTGCGGAGTTTCACTAGCTAAATTAATTTGACCCTGTATAAATTGAAGAATGACTTCGATTGAACTGAAGAGATGTCTATAAAAACAACGCTAATATTTTTCTAAATACTTACAATGAATATATTTTTCCAGGTCCCTGGGTGCCCATAATGAAGGCTGGTATGGAAATAGCAACCGGTGTCAAGGTCGGTCCCCCCTCCCTCCCTCAAAGGCCCCTCTCCGCTGAAGCCAGACAGAGAATCCAGTCTAAACTGAGGACCTTAGGCCTGAGCAAGTAAACAAACGAAAATGTGCCTTATTTCTAGGAAACAGGGTTTATTCTCGAATATCATGCATTTGTATGATTATCAGTTTACTTTAAGTTTACTTTTGTTGTTATATTTTATTAAAGAGTTTATTTTTGTGAATAGTAAAGTTTTATTGATATTTAGAGAAGTTTCTACTTTACGTAATACATAATCTTATAATCCTTCTTATGTAATTAGTTTATTATACACAAATCACTGTTTTATGTCATAACTTAACTAACTAATTATCAAATGGGTACAAACAATTTATAACTAATTAATTGATAAAAGTAGCAAAATTATATACTAACTTTACTAAAACTATTTACAAATTAAAATATAGCATCGAAAAATTCATCCGCATCGCTGTCGATTGGTTATGTACCCAAGAGGGGATCCTGCCGTTTTACCGAAAAGATTTTGCCCAAATTTCACTACCCAAACAAATTTTAGCAACCTTTTTTTATACCAATGCAATGTTTGGAATGATTTTAGTACGCACATTTTCATTTGGTCAAATTTTTACTTGGCAGAATATTATCAAGGATAATGTCATTTAGCCATTTGGTCTTTAATAAAATGATTTATTACAGCAAACAATCTTTAGACAATAAAAGTTTGGTCAGTTAGTTATGGAACTAGTTAGAGTAGGTTAATTATTGTAAAAAAATGGTTAGGTTACGTTAGGTTAAAACTGTGACCTCCTACGACCAGAAACGACTAGATTATATGGAAAAAAACAGGCTACCAGAAACTGAACTAGTTAGACGAGATTAATTATTTAAAAAAATGCTACTAACTAAAAAAAATATTTAAATTAAAAAAAAAAAAAAAAATATTATTACCTGTTTAGAATTTGTACCAAGTGGAAAAAACACCCTTGTAATAAAACGTCTTTATTTTGCGTAAAATGAGTTATTCCAACTGAAATATTTGACTAAATAAAAATTGGTAAAAGTACTACTTGGTAAACAAGTTATTGTTTAAACGTGCACTTGCAAAACATTAGGTTTGCGTTACAATTATTTGGGAAGATATTTTTTGCTAAGTAATAATTTGGCAAATTAAATTATGCGGAAAATTCTTTGGGAAGTGATAATTTGGCAATTTCTTTTCGATGAAACAAGGGAGACCCACCCAAGAGACTGGCCGCATTGCCACGTTGTATGGGTATTGTACGTCACAGAGTTGAACAAAGTGTAACTATTTCATTACAGATATATTTTGAGTTTTTGATATTTCTTGAATTTAAATGTTTGTTTTGCGAAGCTTTATTTTGATTATTGCCTGTCAGGGAGTAGAAGAAGAAAATTACAAATAAAAATGTGCCTTATATCAACCAATTAGAATTTATTTTTGAAAATCATGCAAGTGAAACAAATATCAATGTTAAATATAGTTACATAATTATAAATATCAATTTTGTGATTATAATTTCCGAACTCTCATGCTAAAGTTTAATTTTACAACATCAGGAATTATAATTCATAAATAAACCCATAAGCCCAAAACAATAATAGAAATGTGAATGTAGAATGTAAGAAAACGATCGTTTTTATTCATAGTAACATTGAGCGAGCTTAACGTTTTCATCTTCGACATTTCGTCGAAGGGCTGACTCCTGTTCAGTAGTCAATGGACGAATAGGAGGCCTGGGTGGGCCCGCTTTAATACAGGTTCTCATTTCGAAGAATGTCTTCCGGGCTGCAATTTCATCACCTGGAGGAAGACAAAAATTATTTAAAAGCGAAGTTACGCTACGGCATCATTAATAAATTCAGCCTATAGCAGTCCACAGCTAGACATAAGCCTCTCTCAAATTTCTACACAACACCCGGATCTCCGCCTTACGCATCCATTCTACGCCAGCCATCTTTTTAAGCTCGCTAGGCATCATAAAACCATATTATCGGGTGGCAATCAAGCCTGCGGCACACCTGATGGGAAGCGGTTCACCACTGGCTTTAGACATCTGCAGTACCAGGGCACCACTACACCGTACCGGAGCGGTACCATTCCGGAGAATAACCTAAAATGTCCTAACTGCCAGTAATTACTCCGGTATCGTTGGAACTAGGTACAGTGGTAGTAACTAAACGGTCTTATTGCACCCTTTCCCCCCAATGGAACAGCAATAAAAATAGTTATCCTCACCTCTTGCAATGATGATCTCGACCAGATCAACCAGTCTTTGGGAGAGGTTTGTGCTCCGCGATATGTTTCCTTTCTCACTATACCTTACGATATCGGTGATCAGTTTCGGGAAGAAGTTAAACTCCGGCAATATTAAGTTTTTGAAACCTACGCAAAGTGCTGGTGCCACGTAGAACTGAAATATCAAGTTATCGGTTAGCTGACACAGAACCAGTTAAAGACATACGACGGTTAGATGAAGAATGAAGCTTCAGTTTCATTAGGATTCTGTAACGGTCGAAATTCATAACGGCAGAATAAAGATCTTCTCGCTCGTCTCAATCTCACTTCTTCATTGATCTCAATGAGGAAGAAGAAGAAAGCAGTGTTTTCTTATCCTGGAGATTTAACAACATTTCAAGAAATCTTTGATTCAATGACTTTTTTTTTTTTGGTTGGGAAATCATCAAATGACTCCTCCCGCTCTGGGCGGAGCGAGAGGGAGTGTCAGACTTTTACTGACTAAAACCCACCCGTGTTCCTTCCGTTGCCTGTGTGCCGGGGCCGCGATATCCCTTTCGGACCAACTCGCAACCCTGGCAGGCATTGGCCCTTACGGACCCCGTCAGTTGGTGCTGACATCTCTTTGAGGCGCGCGTGGAACACAACGCGCCTCGCCTCGACCCGGGCCTGGTCCTAATCGGACGGCGAGCTACCCATTACCCACCGTCCGCAAGCCCGCGCCTACGGTGGCCGGAAGTCGGCTCGCGACTCCCGACGCCCGGGGCGTCTCCTGCGGCGACTAGGGGCGCGAGGGCGCGCATCTTGCATTTCCCTCGCGCGCTCCGCCTCCTCCTTCGCGAGCATTACTGCTTCGCAGAAGGAAGTGACGGCTTCCCATGCACTCTCGCTCCGGACCATGGCCTGAACCAGGGCCGGACGCGAGAGATCGCAGGGGCAGACCTCCACCGTATGCTCCACCGTGTCCTCCGGGCGATCCACACAATGGTAACACCCGGGCGTTTCCTCCCGCTTTATCCTGAACAGGAACCTCCCGAAACAACCGTGTCCGGTGAGGACCTGCGTCAGGCGGAAGGTGAGGACGCCGTGGCGCCTCTCTAGCCACTCCTCAAAGAGAGGCCTTACCGCCGCAATTGTGGCGTGCCCAATTCAATGACTTCAGATCTTTATAATCTTTACAGCGTGGTTTTCAATTCTTGTTCCTGCTCTCTTTGAAAAGTGACCATTGGCCGATGGTAAAATAATTTCCAGCTGTTATTAATATCATTAAGTATAAGCTTACATAGTTCATCAAGTACAGCTGCTGTTGGCGCGTTGTTTTGTTTCTAAGTGACAGCAAGGTTTCGAGCGAAGTAGACTCCAATCCCATGAAGGTTGGGATCCTTTCCGTTGCCAGCTCGTAAAACTCCACTATGTCCACTGTAAGACAAAGTAATAATCTATTAAAAGGAGGTTGTGAACCAAGGCGGTGATTCGGGTTTTTTTTTTTCCACCTGAGATATGGGGTTGACTAAGGCTACAGCTATTAAAATGTTTTCGACCCTAGAAATTTCGACGCCATCTTTTTTCCTTATTTTTCACTATGGTAGCTACTGTTTGGTTGAAGGATTCAGAAAATACACATGCTTTCCTGCTTTTCTACTGACTCAGGGAATCCAGGATTAGGCTGGTGGGTGAAATTAGA
Organism: Agrochola macilenta; assembly: GCA_916701695.1. Lineage (NCBI taxonomy): Eukaryota > Metazoa > Arthropoda > Insecta > Lepidoptera > Noctuidae > Agrochola > Agrochola macilenta. The sequence goes on along the minus strand of OU753570.1, from coordinate 5,589,029 downwards.
GTAGGTTGGAAAGTGTTTATTGATTTGTATAGAAAGGCAGTGGTGCTATATAAATATCTTAACTGTGGAGATGGTATTCATGCCAACGTGGCAAAAATCGAAAAGAATTATGAAAATAAGACACGGTGGTTGGTTTTGGTTGTAGTTTCTCACCAAGATTGTATTCTATTTAGTAATTGGAAAGGTACATTACCTACTACGTCGGTGAACTCAGGGATGTCATCATACACCAGGGGTGTGTTGGGTGCGGCCTGATAGATTAGCTCAATGTTGTAGACCAGGTCTTCGGCGGTCTTTGCCTTGTAGTAGACCTCGGGCAAAGCGAAAATGGCACTCACGCCTTTTTCTTCTGCATACGCCGCCTGTAAAACTTCAAGTAATAAATATTTTTTTCTTAAAATGCCTCTTTGGAACGCTGCGCGAAACATCGTCCGTGATCGCTTGTGTATTGTTGGTTTGCCACAGCATCCGGAAGTAGCACAAGCGGATCCTTTTGATAGCTACAAGTTCCAGAACCTGCACTGCTCGCATGATCCAGTGAAATGCCACGAATACTTACACCCAGCTGACGGTGAAGATAGGCATCGGCACCCCAATTGCATTACACACTTTCTTTGTCAATCCGAAGGATATTGAAGGAGATTCATTAATATTGATTACTTCATATGTTTGAAAAATGCGTCTGCTCGACAATGTAAATAACGCAATGAATGCTGTTGGGTGGTCAAAATGAAAGATGTTGCAATTGTAAGCGAGCTACGCAATTACCCTGCAGGTCATGAGAAACCGTACCGTGGTACGGTAATGACTAGTATTTCCCAGCGGCTTCGCCCGCGAAATGAAATGCTGTTAAAATTTTCAAAAGCGTTTTAATCGTGAAAAAAAGAATTGCATGTTTGAGAAAAGAATAATAGTAGGGTTGTGTGAATATCCCGCACAGTTTCACGCGAGCTAACTTGCCTCTCGTTCAGGCGCTCGCAATGCTTTAAATGCTTTTCTGACATCAACACCGAAGTATCTATGACTTGTTAATGGATGAAAGATAAATAATAATAATTAAAAGCTGTACTTATACTATATATATACAATATATATATTATACTTACTTATTGATTTGTTTTAACATTGTTTAATATTGTTTCAATTTCTCGTGCTCAATTTTTTTAAATGTTTTGCTGTACAACGCCTTAGATTTTTTAAAGCTGTTTTATTGTAACAGATTTAAAAATCAAAAATACAATACTTCGACGCCTAAGTGTCCTTTTGTTTTTTGTATCTATTTGTGTAGTTAGTTATTGTATTTAGTCCTACCTAGTGTAAATACGTAGTGAGTTATAGTAAATTTTTCTGCCTAGCCTTTTCCCAACTATGTCGGGCTCGGCTTCCAGTCTAACCGGATGCAGCTGAATAACAGTATTTTACATGGAGCGACTGCCTATCTGACCTCCACAACCCAGTAACTGGGTAATACGATACCCCTTGGTAAGACTGGTGTCAGACTTTCGGGCTTCTGACGACTCGTAACGACTGTCAAAGATCAACGAATGACAGCCGTAAGCAGCAGTAAGTTATAGTAAATTATAAGTTAAAAAAAACTATCAATGCTTTAGGAGAAAATAGCTTTTGAATCTTGCGTAAATGTAAGGTGTTTATGTTCGTGACTGTACGTACCAATTCTAGTGTATCAGGTATTGGCACGCCGCCGACAGTCACGGCGACCAAAAGGCTTAGCGGTTCCGCAGCCTCAACCCAGGCGTCGACCAGCCTCTTGTTATCAGACACGTTCAGGGTTGGTCCTTCTCCAATGGTTGCCCCCACTGAAAATAATATTAAAATGAGGATCGAGGAAGATAGAAGGCCCCAATTGAACGTAGGTACGAAACTCTGCCTTCCCGGCATTTATATAGGTATAATATTCTCTCTATTAAGGCACTCTCACGGGACAACGGTCATAATTTGAAAAGTATATATTACAATAAATTAACGGGGACATGGCCTACGGGGACAACGGGAATAAAACTAAAAAGTAGCAAGGTCAAAACCAATTTTAAAGAACTACGCACCTAATACGCCGTCGGCTCCTACGTCATTCAAGTATTGTGCGTATCCACCAATGACACCGGTGTTTAAGGAGCCATTCTTGAACACCGGAGTGAATACTGGAACGATAAATCCTTTCACCTTGTAACACTAGAACAGAGAACAAATTGTTAAGTCTAAATTGAGAATAGGCACATCACATATGAATACAGATGGTTCACTCCGCATTTTTAGGTATGAAGCTACAAGTACCTACGCGGCGGGCTCGGGTCGGGCCAATTTAGCGAGTTTAACGTAGTTAGAAGATATAAGAATTACGCGATAGAAAGAGAGGCAACTTCTAGGTAATTAGCGCTGTGCCACCTGAATTACACGTTTTTGTGTGGCAGCAAGAGTTGCTTTTTATTTAAATGGTTTTGCGGACTGAACCGCAATTCATCTGTGGAATAGTTTGGTAGGCCTGTACATTCTGTAAAAATCTCACCGTGTAAACTTAGGTGGAGTGAGCCGTTAAAGTGTCATGTCAATCCCTAGCATCAGGCGGAATGACAGCTTACTTCAAGCTCACTTCTCCTAAGTTTTGACGCTGAGATTTTTAGAGAATAGATCGGCTGGGAAATGGTTTCATGTATTACCTACTGGGCACTTTGAAAACAAACAAAGTAAAGTCAGACTCATTTATCAGCTTGCCTACACTATAAGGGTGTGGTACAGACTATCAAACTGAACAACTTTCTCCATGGGACCAACATCGACATCGCGAAGAAATTGTCATCTGTCCCATACAAAGTATCAATACCTACTCGACCCAATTGTATGGGACGGGTGATTACATTGATGCGCAAATTGATCGTCTACCAAATGCAATTGAAGCGATTGACAATACTACTACAATTGCAATTGATCTTTTCGGGGACCCTTGTAAACTCACGGGGCGAGTTCACAACTAATTTCCAAATTCGACCGTTGCCAGCATTATCGACATTTTCATCGGCACTTTTAAATATTTTTTAAACTTGTGTACCTCGTTAGATAGCTGATTAAATGAAGATGTTTCCTCGTAATGTTTACGCTTAATGCCATAGTACAATAATTTTGAGATAACAAAAGTCAAGTACGTAGATGATTTTTGAAAATCTATACATATAATAAAATCGTAGCGAAGTCATAACTGTACATTGAATTTTTTTTTTTAAATGTCATTGCTACGAGGTCTGGGGTTGATTCTAATAGATTCTAATTGTAAAAGGATATCGACGGTTAAGAATCAACAGTGTCTATCTTAATAAAGTTAACTTTACAGGAGATAAAAAAAACATTTCTCGGCTTTGAATAGAAAGATACTTGAAATGTTTATATATGTAAAAATACAAAAAATATGCTGAAATACGATAGATATCCTAGCATTAGGTTAAGATTGGCCTATTTAAAATTAACGTGAGTTAGGTGGTATTGGTTTTATTAGCGAAAATATTTTTTAGATAAGTAGTAGTTAGCCGTTTTTGAAATAAAACAACAATGAAAAATCACATTTTTTTATAATGTTCACAATGAAAGATGAAATATTATGTTCAAAATAAGTAAAAAGACTTTAAAATAACTGAAAAGACTTCTAAATAACTAAAAAATACTTAAAAATAACTAAAAAAATCTTCAAAAGAACTGAAACGAATCTTCTAAATTCTAAATAACTAAAAAATACTTTAAAATAGTTAAAAAAATCTTTAAAAGAACTGAAACGAATCTTCAAAACTATTTTTAGTAGAAACAGAAACAAATACACTGACACACACACACACTCTCACTCACAGTCTACAAATGGGGCAGTGTATCATAAAAATTGTGACATTCACTTGGTAGAACTTGTTTGAGCTCTTGGAGGTGCTGGTACTTCGAGGCAGTTATGGGAATCATATTTTCATTTAAGGTCAAATAAGACACGTCGGCGTTATATTTTTTTGGTCTATGTGGCAAGGCAAACCAATCCTGGTCGAAATGTAGTTTCACTTTAATAGTGTCTTCTTGGTTGTAAAGAATAGCTCTTAAGTCTGTTACAGTAGGGTCACCAGCTTTGCGTCCTGGCCTTATAGTTTTGTAAAGCCAAGTAGATGTATCGGCATAATTTTGCACAAAAATATGGTCAATCTGAATTACTTCGTAGGGATTTGATGCCCTTGCTTCTTTAGTTACCGAAACATAATCACATGGCAAATGAATTACACGATTTGAGAGCTTCCGTTCAATCGCACTGTGAACCGAATCACACTCCATTTGAGTGTGACCACGTTCGAGGAACTTTTGGGTAATGGTGATTTTGTGCTTTATACTCAAGTTCAAAAGCGCATTTGCCAATATAACATTCCGATTTTGGTACGTGCAACCATCGGAATAAATAATTATTGGCTTTTGAATACAATAAACTGTCTCTTTCTAATCCATCACTGTCGCATCCTCAAACCGCACGCACTGCTCTACCACTTGCCAATTTGTCAGTCTCACGCTAGATGCGGCGAGGTACAGCCGCAATAGAGAAGAGATAAACAGTATTGGCAGAAAAATACACGCGCTCTTAACTTAGATGGAATTTCTATAGCGAATAAAGGCTTGTGCAGATCAGCGCGACTTGTCGCGCGACGCGACACCGGTTATTGTTATACCGTGAAGTATTCTTAGAAATTGTATTGTTCAAGTCGCGTCGCGCCGTCGCGTCGCGCTGGTCTGCACGAGCCTTAACAACAACAATTTTGTGAATTTTGAGATAAGTGCCTCAGTATGCCAAGCCAAATTAAACTTTAAATCTACCTGCATTAAAAAGTGAAAAACGTAAAAAACTGAGATAGACACTATTGGTTCTTAACCGTCGATATGCCAAAGGTTATGATATTGTAGATAGTTACCGACCTTTATGGAACTAAGCAGTCAATAATGAAATATATAAGGACGGCTTTTTTAGCTAAGTTTCAACAAAGCACATAGCTAAGTGGTTAGGCGATTATTTAGCAAGCCTGATGTTGTTCGAATCCCCAAATTTTTTATTTTTTTTGTGGTTTTTTTACATTTTGTAATAAGATTTTTTTTTTAAGTATGTTCCTAGATAGTATTAATTCACAAAAAAAAAACTTCGTTATCTATGGGAAACTGCTACGTCACAAGCACCTTAATAATCACAAAACATTAAAGGTTTTGTTCTGATTATTTTAGAGCTAAAGACTATAAGAATAAAAGGATTTTAGAATAGAATAGAGTAGAATAGAATATTCTTTATTATGTACACCATAAAAAATACAGATAAAAATGTAGTCATTTATTACAGGTATTATTTTTTACAGGTTTTAGAATAATCTTAATGTAAAAAACACAATATTTTTAGTGCTATTTACTTTTAAAAGCATAATATTGTAAAGTACCTAGTTCAATATCACAAAAACAAAATATGCATGAAATACTAAATACTTTTATGCACGTATTAAATCTTTTGGTATCAAGGATGAAATTAATCCGAAAATTATTGAAAAAAGCCGTAAAACGATCCCCTTTTACAGTTTACTTAAACAATTTCACGAAGTCCTGTTAGTTATTGCAATTTAAACTTTATGATTTACTTACGTCATAACGGCGACAAGACAGGACTTCGCGAAATAAATTAGGTATTAATTCCTTGCTTGGTCTGATTCTCTATTGACACGACCCACGTGAAAAGAGTACATATCTGGAAAGACTTGGGGAGGCCTTGAAAGCACAAAAAACTTAATTTTACACTTTACACACAGATATTGACAGCAGATTTGTCTTAGCGATTTTAAAATCTGTGTGTGGATCTTTTGGAATCTTTGTCACACTGCTTCCCGGTGACAAACCAGTGCACGCCATTCATGTTTAAGATTCCCATCGATTTAAAGAGCAAGGAAACGCTGTTTGTGGGGTGTCACACAATAGTAACAAGGGATGCGTTTTTAGGGTTTGCGCTTCATCGCATGGGATGAATGTAATATGGCAAATAGGAAAGCAGTGGAAACTGCAGAACATCCGCAGGAACTAAGACATGATGGGTGGTGTCACATTTTTGTCTGACGAGGTTAATGCTTAATTGAAAAGTTCAACTCTATGGTCGAGAGTTCATAGATCGGCTCGGCTTGAAGTATTATGAGAATTCACTTGCTCAAAAATTCTCCGATGTTCTTCAATCAATACCGATGTGGAGAAAGATGATGCCACACATCACCCCGTAGAATTTCTGAATTCGCTAATGGCAAGTGGACTTCTGGCGCACGTCATCCAGCTGAAGGTCGGTGTCCCGATTATGCTCCTTTAACTCCGCTGAAGCTGTGTTACGGAATACAGCTCAAAGTCGTGTCTTTGCAGAGAAACGTCATCGAGGCGGAAATTCTAACAGATTGTGGCATTAGCGAGACAGTGTTTATACCGCGTATATCAAAAATTCCTCACAAAAACCAGTTTAAGAGCGTGCATTTTCCTGTGAACCCACGCTTTGCGATGATTGTCAATAAAACACAGGGGCCGACACTGAAGGCTGAAGACTGCGGGTGTCGACCTCAGGACAAGCTGCTTCTCACACGGACAACTGTACGTAGCTTACTCTTGACACCAGTCCTGACTCTCTGTATATTTTGGCTGCTGAGAACAAAACTAGTTTTTACAAAAATGTGGCTGTTATTGTAGTATATTGTGGTGTCTTACGACTTCCACGCGAACGAAGTCTCGGTAAAAAGCTAGTGGTTAATAAACTTCTTCCTTTATTTTTTAAATGTTTGTTGTTTTAGATAATTTGACAATTTCAGCGAAAGGTTTGTGGCGGCATCTACAATCGCCAAATGCGAACTACGCATCAAAGACCTAACGTCACATAACATCCTGACGTCACACAAATCCTGCATCGCGCAATTAGAGTTTACCGTGCGATGGATATATATACAATCTCCCAACCTCAACATCTGGGCAGTTGCCCGCCAGACACGACACCCGTCTGGTCGGAGGATCCTCCCTTTTCTATGGTGGATGAGTGAACTTTACACCCTGTTCCTCATGCCCCTAAAGGTTTATTAAAATATTAGGTACCCAATGGAATCGCAATGAAGGCCATTCAATTTGAAAGTTTAGAAAAAAGTGATATTTAGTGACGAATGGGAATTGAAAAAAAAACATTAAAATTGGATTCTCCCGAATTCCGTGAAATTACAAGTAATCCTGTAAACCCTTAAGTGTAATTAAAACAAACATCGTGATAAATATATAAAAGTTATCAATTTATCGCATTTCTTTTCACGTTCAACATGATTTATTATGTGATAGTGTAATTATTTAATTACCTACCACAAGTCTCCGCCAGCGGCTTCACTCGCGTGGGTGTCAGAAATCATATCAGATAAAAGTATCCTGTATGTTAATCTAGGTTATACTACCTATGTGCCAAATTTCATTCCAATCAATTTAGCAGTTTTTGCATGATTTAGTAACAAACATCCAAGCACACAAACATCCAAGCGCACAAACACACAAACATTAATATTATAATATTATTATGAAATAGGATAGATATTAGGATGTTACGCAGTAATAATATAGCACACACTCACTGGTGACATAATTTTTAAAATCGGTCCAGTAGTTTTTGAGTTTATTCATTATAAACAAAAATACAAATCCGTTCTCTTTATAATATTAGTGTATACCACATTAATGTAATTCTAACTAATATTATAAATGCGAACATGAGTTTGTTTGTTTGTTACGCTTTCTCGCTAAAACGGCTGAACGGATAAATTTGGCACATGGGTAGACCATGACCTGAGGGAGAGATACATAGAGGGCGCAAGAAGCCAGCAAAAAAACAAATTTCACCCGCGCAACCCTTACCTACCCCTCTCATCAAACACGACGAAAAGAAAACACAATCCATTCCCGCCGGCAGAAACTTTTCACCCGGCGTTTATCTAGCTATGTATAGAATTCGAATTTGAATTTTCTGTAGTAAGTATACGCAAAATAATCACATGAAACGGCTCTATATAATTTACCTAAGTAGGTATATTATTCCATTTATATTACATTATTGTATGTCCGTGAATCTGTTACCGATGCTGGTGGGCTATATTTTAAACGTTTTTATTTGCCTCTGAACATAATTGTTATCTTAAACGACTATTTATCCGATGTTTATTAGTCAGTTATAGGCATTGATTAGAAAACCGCACTTATGCGAGTGGATCATCATCAAAGTATTATACTACATTATCAGTCATGATGAAAATAAACTCAATAAACTTGCTTTTTTGACGATATTGAAGCAAATACTATCTAACTAATTGTATAACTTACGTTCCCTTTTTTACTTTGAGGAAAACAAGCCTTTTTAGAATTATAACATCATAAAGGTCAAAATTATTAAGGACGAACATGATTGAACAAACATATCAATAAACTTAGAATATTTGTTGGACCGCAGTGATCAGCAACCCTATTCGTCGAAATGGATTTTTAATTACAATATTTAAACGAAATATGATCATTACCCTTTATTTTCAACGCAATTCTTCAATAGGTAAAAACTAAAAATATCTGTTTATTTTGCATATACTATACGCTAAGCTTGAATTCAGAATCTTAGATCAAATGCAAGTTTTGGAACTAGAAACTCTATGTTGACGTGACAAGGTTCAAATTCAAATGTAACCAAATTTTATTTAGGATCTTGTACAATTTGTACCTCACGACGTCTTCGTGGAAAACTGTGATACCCAAGTAAAAAAATATAATGCAGAGTCACTTAACCAAGTAAAAAAAGAAAGTAAAAAATAATATTGGTATAGTGGAATTAGCACTGTACTGTGCAAAGACACATAGCATGTGTCACGAAAATCCTTCCTGCGCGAAGTGCGAAGTGCGAAACAATCCCCACCGAAAACGTTTGTGAACAAAATAAGTAAATTAAAAAAAAACAAAAACCCGACTACGTACAAAGTGAACTATGGCGATTCTAAATGAAAAGGTGGACCGAGGCGTAACCGAGGCACACATACATGAGTCCATCAGTATAGTACTTTTCTCAAACAATGCGCGGAAATGAAAACTAAGTGAATTAATTATAAATTCCAGAATCAATGACGAACAACGATAATTTTACACGCGCCAATTATGTTCATTTATTTCTTCTTTACTTTAAACACCTCTATTTGCAAGCGAAATCGATATTTTAATAAAATCCTTGATAAGTTGCCTCCTTGGTTGCCATGGAGCAACCAACCAATAAAAGTTCGTTCCATTTTAAAATAATACGACAGATTCGACACAAGCTATTTACACTACGCTAACTTGAATTTTGGACAATTTCCGTTTTGAATGCAACATTATTTATGGTATGGATTTTCAATTAGTACCAAAACAATTATATAGAAATTCCACAAATAACCAACAAATACAAAATTTTATATAACGCCAAGTGAATGTAATTTTTGCAATCGCGAGACATACATTACGCTATCTCTAGTTAGCCTAGTGTATTCCGTTCGTGAATATTCGTAACGAAAAAGGCAAGACTTAGCTGAGAGTAAGCACCATAGAAATATAAATAACAGGAGAAGTGGTATGGGGGCGTGTCTGTGTCCGCGCGTCTTGATCACAATGCTCATGCCTCAGGCAAATGGCCGTCTCCGCTAACTAGTGCGCTTTCGAGCGCGATCGTGATAACATTTAAGAATACCGTGTTGTTCAGTGGTTTCTTGTAAAAATCGAAGCTAAACTATAAACTTTATAAATCGTAGAACCACTTTTCATAAATCAGCACAAGTATTTTGCTATATTTGTGTTGAAAATCATGAAAAACAACAAATCGTAAAATATTTCTTGCCTTTACTACGTTATTTTTGTTTTCATATATCACAGCGACTGTACTTTTATTGTAGTAAATACATTGCTTCTTTACCACTACCAAAGTATGTCGCTAAGTAACTGGACAAGCAATGTAAAAATTACAAAACGATATTTACTTTAAGCGGTTGCATCGTTAGTACGGCCGCAGCGTCTTGTGACGGATTAGTGATGTGGTTGTGCAGATCCACTAACGTAGGCTATCGACAATAATGTCGATTGTCGTATGAATTTATATTACTATTAAAGTTTATTCTTCAATTTGTCAACAGTTATAGCCTGATTGGAAGACCGATGTGAAATCTTGTTTTATACTCATTTAGATTTTCTCATAATGTTGTTATTTTTTTGGTTTACTTAATATTTCTTTTTTTTACTTACTTATTGTTTATTTATATCATCTTATTATATGTATATCGTTTTTTATTTATAATTTTTTCAGCAACTTCCAAAAATTTTAATACAAATATAAATGGGAGAATCGATAAGTTTCCGATTTAGTCAATCACTAGCGTATATGTAAAATAAATGGCTTTTGCACAGCACAACGATAGCGAACGATGTTTTCGTGTGGGTGAGTTGTACGGTGCATGGTAAATGCACGCTGTGTTTGATGGGATAAGGTTTATAATTGATTATGTAGTACGTTCTGATTTGTAAATTGCAAGTGTGAGCGGGGCCTCGTATTTATTGGGTTTACTGATCGCATGTGTGATCGCAGGCTAGAGAGTAGGGATAGATAGAAGACATTGGGTTTCGATACATTTTCAACTACCGGGCATATCTCCTTCTTTCTTATATCTATGGTAAGCACACTCTTACCAGTACTATTACATGGCGGTTTAAGCTATTAGTATTAATTTTTTGTAGTTATTATTATTGTAAAGAATTTATGTTTTTTATTTTAGGTACAGTTTGACAATTCATATGAATTTAATGTAATGTTTTAGCATTCTCACCTTTTGACATTCCATTTAAATGTACGCTGCGCTAACTATGAGTTGGTGTAATTTATTGCACATTCATTTATCGGTTTTTTTGTGTATACACGGTGTGGGGGATAGCTGGCCTTGACGGAATAAAACGCGTAGTAAGGATTCGTTCTGGAGGCAAACGGCGTCGAGGAACTAGTAGGGAGCTTGGCAGAGTTTCTTCTTAGTTGTACTCTTGTTGAGCGCTGGGATCGGAGTGTGTTTTCTAGCCAAAATGGCCCCTCTTTTATAGTAAAAAATTCCCTCTCTGCCGGCACTCCCCCTTCCTCACCCCCGCTATCCTCTTTTACTCGTTTATTCAATAAAACTTATTCTTGCATAACTATACTTATTACATTCTTAGAGCTAATTCTTAATGCTAACTAATGACATATTGCTCTATTCTCTGCGACGTCCCATTTGGCTGTGGCGTGAGGATACATTTTCCATTTCCTCGCCTCCCACCTCACTAGTATAAAAGGCACTCTGGCGCGCACGCCCTCTGTCTATTTGTATTTTGGACGTCGCAGAGGTAGGGTAATGAGACACATAAGATAATAATGCTTTATTTAAGCCTATTTTACAGGTTTCTACTATTCTAATTAACGTAATACGATAAACTTTATTAATTTACAACTATATAAAATGCACAATATCTTATTCTCTATGTTTAACACTTTACATAGCCTCTATTAGTAAATTATACAGCAAAAACATCCTAACTCCCTATTGTAAATGACGATCACAGATTCTATTAACCTTATATACTAGCTATAACACTAAATAGTGGCAGAAACATAAGTTATTTACATGAAACGTATGAATCTTAAACATAAATCGTCTTACATTTGGCTTTTTTCGTATGCGGTTGACCTGCTACTTGCGCCCACGTACGAGTTGACCTTAGGGCATCGTGCACACACGGCTAACTCGGGTTAATTTCAAAACTAACAATTAATAAAGAAATCAAATAACGACATTCTTTGTATTATCAAAAAGTTATCACATTTTTTCTTTGAAATGCCTCTGGTGTAAAATCGACTTTTTCAAGTTAGAGTTGTATACATTGCTAGTTTCGAGATATGAGTTTTCATAGTAATTTATTTAGCCGCTAAACACCCCAGATATCGCCGGCGCTCGAATGAATGTTCGAGTTTCCAAGCATGTTTGAGAAAATGCTATTTGTTACTATAGACATATTGTCAAGCTTATCTCTTTTTCTGTAAAATTTTTGTTTAGAGTTTTTAAGCTGTTTGTGTTTTTGAAAAATAATCCGATAGTCGTGACGGCCAATGGCATAACTAAGAGCCTCGACCAACACCTGAGGAGGCTCTCGTTACGCTGTTAGATCAAGGGCTTGATCCGGAAAGGGCTAGAAGTGCTTCTGGACACGACGCGTATCGTTAGGAGGTTCCTCTCTCAGGAGCATAGATAATACACGAGCCCTGACCACCGGTTGCTTGGACCCTGCTCCCGTAAAGGATATAATAATATACCAATAACCTATTATGCTTTTCGGGTTTCAACCTGATTTAGGGGATGGTCAAAAGTCGCTCGAAATGGTTTGTCTAAGCGTTACCTTATAAGAAGTTTGTCAACAAAAGTGGGGTAAACGAATTTGGATCTTGAGTTAATCGCAATAAGATTTAAAATTTCCAGCGCAAACTTTCAAATAAACGTAGAATTGTCTAGTTGGCTATGTTGTTAATTTTCTCCGCAAGAAAATTGACCAAAATCTATTACTCTGAGACCAAAATACAGGACAATGGCGCTAGTTGTACTTTAACCTCACTTTAACAGTCATAAATCTGTCAAATAAAATGTATGTCATCTTGAGTTTTCAAATATCAACATTGAATTTTATATTTTTATTTAGCCTCGGTATTTATTTAGTATATCAATTCATAAAGCTTTTAATAATCGTTTTGGAAGTGGTTTTAGTGGTTTTTTCATGTTTTCTATTTCACAGTTTCTTTTCTAGAATGTGATAAATTACAAAAATATTATTTACGCAAATAAATTATATCACAGCGCGGCTAAAAATTTGAGCGCAGTCCTCTCGTCTCAACAGAGCGACGGCGACTGATTTGTGAAACAAAAATATGCTTGAAGCTGAGGCTTGAAGTTCCCGCAACGAGCGACGGAAGATGACTTCTTCCACGAACTAAGAACGTCGTAAGCGCTAAAAGCTTGTAGTCGTAATAAAACCAAAACTAAAAGGAATAAAAAAAAAGCCTACACAATTATTTTCGCCTTTTATTAATACAAATAATCATCTAATTTTTATCCAATTAATCATTATCATATTAAGTACAAATTAAAAATACGGGAAAATTAGAGGTAACTTCGTGATGTCTTTTCTCTTTATCGAGAAAATTTTAATAGTTTGTGTTTCTGTTACACAAAAAGTTTGGAAATATCATGTAGTTACTCGTATTATTTTAATTTTATACCTAAGTCTTATCAACTTCCAGAAAAATCAAATTGAAGATAGGCAATTTTGCTTACTACCCCCTCTTAATTTCCTTGTATTAAATCGGCCAGTTCCACAAATAAAAAAAACATTAAGCTACTTACATCTTCGACGGCTTCCAGTGTAGGCAAGAGAGCCACACTTGAAGCGATAATAAAACAGAACCCAAGTACTCCCATTTTCACCCCTTGTATCAGTTCTAATCACAACTAGGACTGATGTAGAAAAAGCTATTTTACCACTTTATATACCCCTTAAGTGTAATTAAAATAGTCGTCGTGATATATTAAAGTTATCAATTTACTAGCTTCTGCCCGTGACTTCGTTCACGTGGAAGTCGTAGGGCACCACAATATACTGCAATAACAGTCACGTTTTTATAAAACTTCCCTATACAACCTTAGTTTTTGTTTACCCCAAACCTCTTATGGGGTCATTGTACTCATCATTATGAACAACTTTCACTATGGGAACAACGCCGAAATCGCGAAAAAAATCTGCTGTACATTTCGACGAGATATGCGAACATAAATGTAGGGAACAGCTGATTTTTTTTAAAGAGGTTTAGTGTAAACAAAAACTAAGGTTGTATACTACGTTTGTAGTTTTGTTCTCAGCAGCTAAAATAGTCAGGACTGGTACTCGAGCAAGCGACGTATAGTTGTCCGTGTGAGAAGCAGCTTGTCCTGAGGTCTAAACCAGCAGCCTTCAGCCTTCAGTGTCGGCCCCTGTGACTTATTGATAATCATCGCAAAGCATACGCTCACAGGAAAATGCACGCGCTTAAACTGGTAATTGTGGGGAATTCGTGTTATACGTGGTATAAACACTGTCTCGCCAATGCCACAAACTGTCAGAATTTCCGCCACGGTGACATTTCTCTGCAAAGACACGACTTTGAGCTGAATTCCGTTACACAGCTTCGGCGGAGTTAAGTTCCGAATGAGAATAATCGGAACACCAACTTTCAACTGGATGATGTGCGCCGGAAGTCTTCTTGCCAGTAGCGAATTTAGATATTCTACGGGGTAATGTGTGGCATCATTTTCCTCCACATCGGTATTGATGGAGGTGTATATCACTTCGATCCACTCAATTTGCGAGAGAATACTGTGGTTGGTCGCTGCAGCTTGATAATTTTCGGCGTTAAAATGGAAACACGCCCAAGAATTAATTCTCATGTTACGGAATTCGACTGATGTCCCCATACACCAGCCGAATCAGATCTACCAAGTGGGAACTAGTCTACCAAGAGTCTCTGGTCGGACCATCTGGCCGCTCTCCTCTGGTAGAGTGCCTAAACCAACTATTAGAAGAACCTGCCGAACACCCTGTATAAACACCGGGTATAGTTAATTTATTTCGCGAAGTCCTATCTTGTCGCCGTTATGACGTTAATCATAAGGTTTAAATTGCAATAAGTAACAGGACTTCGTGAAATTGTTAAAGTAAACTGTAAAAGGTGAACGTTTTTCGGCTTTTTTCAATATTTTTCGGCTTAATTTCTTCCTTGATACCAAACGATTAAAATCGTGCAAACAAGAAAGTATTTCATGTATATTTTGTTTTTGTGATATTGAACTACTTTACATTATTTTGCTTTTAAAAGTAAATAACACAAAAAATATTGTGTTTTTTACATTAGTTTTATTCTATGACCTGTAAAAAATCCATCCATCGTACTATTTAGTAGTAAGTTCAATAAAAATTATAAATAATGCCATTAATGCTTATCAGTTAATTATTTTATAAATAAACAATGCTCATATTCATAAATACGAAGGTTATTGAGAATTAAAGTTAAATTAGAACCTTCATTACTTTTAACATCTTCATTATTACTATTTTGACAACACTTCCTATGATTCAAGGAATTTAATCAAACAAGTATGTATCTACGAGTATGTATTCACACGTAAACAAGACGACCACCAACGAAATGATAAACAGATTATTTTTCTTTATACAGACTCAAGTTGTTTAGTGTTAAGACTTTACAAACCAAATTATTATTTTTTAAAGGGGGGAGGTATGTGGGACTACAGGTAGCAATAATCATGGGTAAATAAAGGTGGAGAACAGTTACACTATGAGGTCGCAAATATGGCGAATGAGTTAACATTAATTTAGTTTTATCAGCGTTTACTATAATGCCATTGTCATGCGACCGTTTAACAACAGCGTCTATATCTTGCTGAACTCGCTGATAGGTATCGTCTCTGTTAGAACCGGAGCAAAGAATGCACAAGTCATCTGCAAACATATACGCTGAACAATGCTGTACCACTCGGCACAAGCTGTTAACATGCTTATGATAGCAAATTGGACGTCTTTTCCGCTCTTGCACGTTTTTTTCGCTCCGTCTCCGTGGAAACGCACCCTGAGCCAGGATTTTGTATTATTATTTATGTCTATTTACTCCTATTTTGGCTTTCGCACGTTCCAACTTCCACATAATTTATCTAGCGGATAATTTAATGAAAACTTAGTCTGTATTTAGTGCTATACGCACGGTCCGTACGGACGACCGTACGGACAATCCGTGCTACGGACGTCCGTACGGTTAACGGTTTATAGTACTCCACGGACCAACGTTCGGCTCGGACGAATATAATCGTGCACAAATTAATCTGTTTGGTTTTGCGACCGCAGAGCACGAAACGCGTCGATTAGACCTAGCGCAATCTGAAACAGACGAACGGAGCAGGGAAGTTGCGGATGCAGATTTTGTCACATCCGCGGATGACAGTCCTTGTACGGATGGACAGACGGTCCGCAGTCCGTGCGTAAGTAAACGCAATAATTGTTTTCTATACGATAAGTCCGGATGACGGCTGTTTACGACGGATCGTCCGTATAGCACTAAATAATCCCGGAGGTGGTGAAACATGATGGCATTGTATGACAGATAGTCCAATTGGCTGGTTTATAGAGGATTTCATCATACTTAGATGTAGTAAATTACAAATAAAAATGTGCCTTTTACCAATAAGAATTTATTTTTGAAAATCAAGCAAAGGGAATAATAAATATCAAAGTAAAATATAGTTACATAATTATGTAATTATAGTGTAATTTTAAAAGATCAAGAATTATAATTCACAGATAAACCCATAAACCCTAAACCATACAGAAGTGTAAGAAAACTATCGTTTTTAATCACAGTAACATTGAGCGACCTTAAGGTTTTCATCTTCGGCATTTCGTCGAAGGGCTGACTCCTGTGCAGTAGTCAATGGACGAATAGGAGGTCTGGGTGGGCCCGCTTTAATACCGGTTACATATTCGAACAATTTTTTCTCGGCTGCAACAAGGAAGTTGCCCTGGAAGTAAGAACCTGGAGGAAGACAAAAATGATTTAAAAGTGAAGTTACGCTACGATATCATTAATAAATTCAGCCTATCGCAGCTAGACATAAGCCTCTCAAATTTCGACACAACACCCGTATCTCCGCCTTACGCATCCATTCCGACCCAGCCATCTTTTTAAGCTCGCTAGGCATCATAAAACCATATTATCGGGTGGCAATCAAGCCTGCGGCACACCTGATGGGAAGCGGTCAACCACTGGCTTTAGACATGTGGGGTACCAGGGCACTACTACACCGTACCGGAGCGGTACCATTCCGGAGAATATACTAAAATGTCCTAAGTGCCAGTAATTACTGCGGTATCGTTGGAACTAGGTACAGTGGTAGTAACTCCCCGGTCTTATTGCACCCTTTTTGCCCCCAATGGAACAGCAATAGAAATAGTTTTGCTCACGTCTTCCAATGATGTTGTCGATCAGATCAAGCAGTCTTTGGTAGAGGTTTGTGCTCCGCGACATGTTTCCTTTCTCACCATACGTTACGATATCGGTGATCAGTTTTGGGAAGAAGTTGATCTCCGGCAATATAAAGTTTTTGAGACCTACGCAAACTGCTGGTGCCAGGTACAACTGAAATATCAAGTTATCGGTTAGCTGACACAGAACCAGTTAAAGACATACGACGGTTAGATGAAGAATGAAGCTTCAGTTTCATTAGTTACCAGTCTGCAACGGTCGAAATTCATAACGGCAGAATTAAGATAGTCTCGCTCGTCTCAATCTCACTTCTTCATTGATCTCAATGAGGAAGAAGAAGAAAGCAGTGTTTTCTTATCCTGGTGATTTAGCAACATTGCAAGAAATCTCTGATTCAATGGCTTCAGATCGTTATAACGTTTAAAGCGTGGTTTTCAATTCTTGCTCCTGCTTTCTTTGAAAAATGACCATTGGCCGATGGTGAAAGAATTTCCGGCTGTCATTAATATCATTAAGTATAAGCTTACATAGTCCGACAAATACAGTTGCTGTTGGCCCGTTGTTTTAGTTATAAGTAACAGCAAGCTTTCGAACGAATCAGACTTCAATCCCATGAAGGTTGGGATCCTTTCCGTTGCCAGCTCGTAGAACTCCACTATGTCCACTGTAAGACAAAGTAATAATCTATTAAAAGGAGGTTGTGAACAAAGGCGGTGATTCGGGTTTTTTTTTTCCACTGCTTTCGTTCCTGGAAATTTCGAAGCCATCTTTTTGTCCTTATTTTTCACTATAGTAGCTACTGTTTGGTTGAAGGACTCAGAAAATACAAAGGAAAATACACCTGCTTTCCTGCTTTTCTACTGAGTCATCCAGGATTAGGTTGATGGGTGAAATTAGAGTAGGATGGAAAGTGCTTATTGATTTGTACAGAAAGGCAGTGGTGCTATATAAATATCTTAACTGTGGAGGTGGTATTCATGCCAACGTGGCAAAAATCGAAAAGAATTATGAAAATAAGACACGGTGGTTGGTTTTGGTTGTAGTTTCTCACCAAGATTTTATTCTATTTAGTAATTGGAAAGGTACATTACCTTTTACGCCGCTGAACTCAGGGACGTCATCATACACCAGGGGTGTATTGGGTGCGGCCTGATAGATTAGCTCAATGTTGTAGACCAGGTCTTCGGCGGTCTTTGCCTTGTAGTAGACCTCGGGCAAAGCGAAAATGGCACTCACGCCTTTTTCTTCTGCATACGCCGCCTGTAAAACATCAAGTAATAAATATTTTTTTCTTAGAATGCCTCTTTGGAACGCTGCG
Source organism: Agrochola macilenta (assembly GCA_916701695.1). Classification (NCBI taxonomy): domain Eukaryota; kingdom Metazoa; phylum Arthropoda; class Insecta; order Lepidoptera; family Noctuidae; genus Agrochola; species Agrochola macilenta. The sequence goes on along the minus strand of OU753570.1, from coordinate 5,570,556 downwards.
CAAAACATCGTCCGTGATCGCTTGTGTATTGTTGGTTTGCCACAGCTTCCGGAAGCAGCACAAGTGGATCCTTTTGATAGTGTGACTGTGTGCCATTTACTCTAATTTAATAACAATATATTATTATATTTATTTTAAAACCGTCACTTAAGGGCCGATTCGAGGTTCTTAAGAACACATTAAATCTCAATTTTATGGGTTGACAGCTCGACACGTTACCCTAATTAATAACAAAATATCCTATTTCTTTAGAATGTTAAAACAATATTGAACCTCTTACAAACCCATTCCATTTATATTTTATGGGTAGCAATCCGTGCCCACTTTGTACAAATATTCTGAGAGCAGGGGTGTCAACATGCGGTTCTTTCTATGTAAACTTACAGCTCTCGATTTTCATGCTTGAAACTTTAAACAACAAGTTATGAAGATGGATCTAACCAAACTTTCAAAAGTCATGCAAAGCCGATGCTTCCATCGAAGTAACTATCAATTATCCAATAACTGCAGTTATATTATTCGATTAATTATTTTATTATTCTAGCTAGCACCTAGCTAGAATGCTTTAACCGCTCTCGTACTGTTAACGTACCCGGGCCGACCGAAACTTAATATGTTCTGTGCTAAAATATTTGTATGGTTTATAATAAAATGTATATAAATAATAACTCGTCGACGGTCTCAAAAGATTCACCATCCCTGAGAATGCAGCGAACATCTGTTAAAGATCTAGTAAGGCAATTCATACCGACCCTTTTAAAACAATTAAGAAGTTGTGCACAAAAAGAGTCATAAACCTATTCTGCGAAACGAACAAACAGTCAACGTGGTATTTTTTAGGAATTTAGGGGACTGAGGAATGAAGTCCGGGGGTTGGTGCGAGATCACGAAAGACTACGGACGCGAGAGTCCAAGCGGGGGAAGTTGGGAAGTTGGTTTTGAGTCGCGAAAGGGGACAGACATGTCAGACATCAGAGTCCGTAGCCAGGGTAGTTAAGTTGAGAAAAGTTGATTTTAGACCACGGTAGGGTGTGGACGTAATATTAGGCTAGTTATATTAGCAGACTTGTAGAATACCAGAGGCCATGATTGTCCAAGTGGGCTGTCGCAAGATAGCGAGTATTATTTATTAAGTTAAATATAGTTGGGTTGAAGCCCAGATTAGACTAATGTAGTATTTAACGAAGTACGAGTATACGTGTGTGTGTGTTCGTGCGATTGGGTGAGTGTGTGCTTGTTGGTGTGACTGAGTGAGTATTTCATTATAATAATTATCCTAGGCTGGTAATATAATTCAGGTATCATAAGTTCTTGTAACTCCACACTTATTTAGTATCGGGTTTTATAACTAATGTTACATTCTCGTGTATTACGTGTCCTTATCCTAATCCGTACCTTGGCAGATTATTGTCACTAGCAGTTGGCTATAGGGAAATGGCGAAGGCGTTCCACCATACTTGACTGGGCAGTAATGCTCCGACTGTTGACTTTGAGATGACGCATCACATTTGGAAGGCAGAGCCATAAATACTCTCAGGTCATTTGGAATTGATCTAGGCTATAAAGCCAATCCGTAATTGCATTACAAAACAACCAAACGTTAGTGACGATTTCTGTTTCCGAAAAGGTTTTGCCACAGAATACCTTGGGTGAGGCGTGTTGACACATATTTCCAGGGAGATGGGGGTAGGCTTCACTAAGTACCCTAAACTGAATTGGTAGACGTTCTAAGAACGCTAGGGACCGTGTCTCATTAAAACCCCCACCCGGCTGTTTGTAGGCCTATTATTGAATCGACACAATTTATTGAGACACGCTATTGGGACGCAATGCCGCTAATAGCCGCACCGCATCCTCTAAATGGGGCAGATTAAGGAAATATGAAGTGACGAGCTGCCACTTCGGTGTTCACCAGGTACGATCGTAGTGTATTCTGCTAGAGACTGAGTCTACGGTGCGCTTGTGCTAGTTTTGTGTTAACTTTGTAAAAATGGGCTAGGCTGTCGTAAGGGTCTTTCATATTAGTGCGCGATTAGAACTATTCAATATTAAACTTGTTTTCCTCAATGACAGTTGGACTTCGCAGTACTCTGTCTTAGTATTTTAGTGCTTAGGGAGCGTGTTCCGTTAGAATCGTATTAGTTCCTCAGAGGTTCTATGCGTTAGGTCTAGCAGAACACGTACAATGAGGCAAACGTTGTTATATGGTTCCCGGTCTCAGTGAAGTGGGTATATTGTAAACAGACAAATTAACGTAGTAGTACGTAATCGTATTTAAAGTACAAGCGTAACGATCCCTTTACCCCTTCTACCTTACCAAGTCTGTATTGCAGATATTGGTGCTCAACTGCGAGAGGAGGAGACGTTGGCGTTCCAACATTTATAATACTAAAACATAATATTATATTATAAACTTTTGCATACCCTCTTGTCTTCTTAGCTTCATATTATAATACTTGTGTTTACTAACTGTGAATTCCCAATATTAACTTCATTGTCCAATCCTTGTTTCCTAATCTTCCGAGACGGAACAAGGTAGTTTAGTTTATGGGAATGCTTCTCTTTCTTATATCGGTGGGAGGTTGACCAGTCTGGGACGAGCCCTACAGAACTGTGCGGAAAGGAGGGGCACAGTTCTTCCCCCTACAGGGAACCGATCCAAACACTAATATTAACACAATTAGGAAAAACGAAAATTTTATCAGCCTAGGGTAATTCAGGTATTGTCACAATAGCTACAAGTTCCAGAACCTGCACTGCTCGCATGATCCAGTGAAATGCCACGAATAGTTACACCCAACTGACGGCGAAGATAAATCGTTGGAATATCCATTGCCGTCCTTGATAATGCCCCGCTGCACGGCATCAGCACCCCAACCACCGATACACTTTCTTTGGCAATCCGAAGAATTTTGAAGGAGATTCATTATTGATTACTTCATATGTTTGAAAAATGCGTTTGCTCGACAATGTAAATAACGCAATGAATGCTGTTGGGTTGTTTGGGTTGTTGTTTGTTGGTCAAAATGAAAGATGTTGCAATTGTAAGTGAGCTACGCAATTACCCTGCAGGTCATGATAAACCTTTGGTACGTTAATGACTAGTATTTCCCCGCGGCTTCGCCCGCGTGGAGGTTGGAAATTATCGGGATAAAAAGAATACTTTTTTTTTTTTTTGGTTTGGAAATCATCGTATGACTCCTCCCGCTCTGGACGGAGCAAGAGGGAGTTTCAGACTTTTACTGACTAAAACCCACCCGTGTACCTTCCGTTGCCTGTGTGCCGGGGCCGCGATATCCCTTTCAGACATACTCGCAACCCTGGCAGGATATAAAAAGTATCCTGTGTCCTAAGCCAGATCATGGTACCCAACATCGAATTCCATTGTGCCGTTCGTCGTAACGTCGCAATTAGCAATATAATCAATATTTCGGTTTACTAATGTTTGCCATAATATAAAATGCAATAATTTTATATAGGTACCATACTTGTATTTGCCATAATTTCATTAGAAATAACGCTTCAGTTGCCATAATCGTGAAATTACATAAAATAATTTTCACTAATTTCATTGGTCATAATCGATCAAGTGTCATAATAATTTTAATCCTTATATTTATTTGCTATATTTTTCATTTTCAATAATGTTGTTTTCCATTATATTTATTCACCATAATATACTTATTCATTTGCCCATACTAGCACAACAATGCTAGTTCAGTTGATTAATATTTGATTATACGATACAGATTTTTTTATTCACAAGGAAACCTAAAAGTAAACCTAATCTACCTTGCATGCTCGCTTTGCAAAAGAAGAAATCTAGCACTCTTGGTACGCTCGCTCGCCTTCGCGCGTTGTGTGGTCACAGTTCTAACCTAACCTAACCTAACCGTTTCGAATTTGACAAACTGTTTATTTTATAAAGATTATTTGCTGTAATAAATCATTTGATTACAGAACAAATGCCTTAATGACATTATTTTTTTTACAAAACAATAAACATTTCAAATTTATATTAAATGTTGCTTACATATGTCAAGTATCGATTATGTAATGTGTTACTAACTGTATTAGAAACTAATGATTATAACACATGTTATTATGGCAACTTATTTTATGGCAAATAAAAGTTATGACTAATAAGTTGATATGACAAGCGTTATTAGCATAAATGATAATTTTGCAAGTAAATATTATGAGGGGGGACGATTATGGAAAACAATAATAGTACAAATCATTTTATGGAAAACAAGACAATACCCAATATTTCAGAACGCATGCTTATAAGAGCGTTTATACAGAAAGTTGGCAACGTAGCAAATAGCTGTCAAATTGTTCGCTGTTTTGATTAATTTGGCAATATTACTGTATAGTATGGAAATAAGAAATATGACTAACTAGTGAACTCAAATATTGAATATGAAAGGTAATAATTAACACTTTCGACTGCACCCACTTTTCATAGAACTCATACGGCATATCGCCATACATTTGGAAGTGAACCCTCCGGGAGGGTTGCCGGCATTACGTTCGCGCTACGCTATAGTTAACCATCGCGGATGGTCAGCGGCATTTAGGTTTACAACCGTGTTATAAAATACTGTAAAACGAAGGAAAATTGTGTTTTCGGGGGTCTTCTCGCTATACGTAGTCTCCAACCATTCCGGACCCATGGTACCCCCGGAAGATACCCCTGGGGGTGTTGCACCCCCAGGGGTATCTTGTGGCAAAGTGGCAAAATAATTTAAATAGTCTAATTTTAATATTTATTTAACGCAATCTCTCCAATGCGTCCAACCTATAATTTTTTTTGTGGATATATATACCGTGAATAAAAAATAAAAATGCTTAGATTTTAAAACCAACGCTTATACTTACTAAAACATCTTGTTAAAAATAGATCAGATTTTATTTTCACGGTTTATAATGCTGTATTCGCTAAGAAAAACCTACATTTAAAATGAGCCCTCCGCGAGGACTCCCGGCACTGAACGTGTTAATATCGTAACACCGAATATTTCGTTTTAGATGTAAAAAAGTATTTGGAAACTTTCCAAATGCCCCTTTTACACCTAAAACAGTTACAACATCAAATTCAGTGTTATAATTGCAATTTATTATTAATTTATTGAGCAAGGCACACCAACGACATAGGTACTCGTATTTACAAGAATAAACAATAGATAATCACAAGTCTTCAGTAGTGTATTGATATTTTAGGTCACTAGTTAGCGATATTTCATATTTCCATACAGTAATATTGCCAAATTAATCAAAGCAGGCAAATTTTTGACAGCTATTTGCGATGTTGCCAACTTTTATGTAGAATGAACGCTCATATGGCGTGAAAATGTTACAGACAAACAGATAGATTTACTTCCGCATCAATTCTGTCAATGTCTCGTGCTCAATTTTTTAAAATGTTTTGCTGTACAACGCCTTTAGATTTTTTAAATCTGTTTTGTTGTAACAGATTTAAATAAATTAAAAATATCTATAGGAGAAAATAGCTTTTGAATCTTGCGTAAATGTAAGGTGTTTATGTTCGTGACTGTACGTACCAATTCTAGTGTATCAGGTATTGGCACGCCACCGACACTCACGGCGACCAAAAGGCTTAGCGGTTCCGCAGCCTCAACCCAGGCGTCGACCAGCCTCTTGTTATCAGACACGTTCAGGGTTGGTCCTTCTCCAATGGTTGCCCCCACTGAAAAAAATATCAATATTGAGGATCGAGGAAGATAGAAGGCCCCAATTGAACGTAGGTACGAAACTCTGCAAGACAATACACTGACGTCGATACAGCTCGTTTAGTCTATTTTAGTTATTTTCATAGCGTTATGTCCTACGGTCTTCTGCTGTGGGGCAAAGCTGCTGATATTCAAAATATATTTGTCCTTCAAAAACGAGCTGTTCGAGCTATTTACCAGCTAGGTGCCAGAGTTTCTCTAAGAGATTTTTTCAAAGATATTGGTATCCTCACGGTGGCATCTCAATTCATCTTCGCCAATATCTTATATATTAGGCAAAATATACACTTATACACTAAAAACAGTGATTTTCACAATGTTAACACTAGAAATAAGGACAAACTACGAGCTCCCTTTCACCGGCTTCATAAAGTTCATAACTCATTTGTTGGGCTTGGTATAACTTTTTATAACAAGCTACCCTCTTCTTTGGTAGATTTGCCTTTTAATGCGTTTAAAACGAAAGTAAAATCCAAGCTTTGTTCAAAGGCATACTATTCTATCAACGACTACTTAAATGATAAGAATAGTTGGTCGCTGTGATTAACTCAAGACAATGTTTATGTTCTTTCTCCAGCTTACCCACTGACAAGTTATATGAGTTTATATAAGTAATTGTTTAATTTATTTGACTATAAAAGTCAAATTATTTAAATTTAATTATTGTTGACATTTTAAGTCAAGTTATTTTAATTTATTTTTGACAAAATCTACTCATCACACTGTTTTTTTATGAGTTGTATTGCAATATGTGGTTAGCTAGTGACCTCGACAATTGATCATATTATTTATTACTATTAGTAATTAACTGTTTGTTTATTTATTTTACCTCGATGGTCCTAGTTTATCATTTATAACTTCCAGTTACAACTATATGTAAGCGGGCACGCCCTTTATGCCTGGTGGCTTTTATTAAGATATTAAGTTCTGTTTACGTTTTGTTTTTTATTTCTGCCTGAGTATAGTTCTCGATGATTTTGTTCGGTATACTGGCGTGTGCTAGCTTATATATGGCTAATAATTTAAATTATGTTTTGTGTTGCTTAATGTAAATTATTTTGAATACTATTATATAGAATCTTCTTTTTGTTCTTTTAACTGAACAGACAGCTGTGCAGCTGGGGAGTTTGTTGCGCCACTTCTTCTTCCCAGCTAACGCACTAGGAAGTGGTGAAGGGTGGGCGTTTTGGGGGACTGTCTTATGTAATTTTGACGTTCGAAAAGTGCTGATTCTCAGCCTAGTTTGAATAAATGACTTTTGATTTTGATTTTGATTTTGATTTTGCCTTGCCGGCATTTGTATAGGTATAATATTCTCTCTATTAAGGCACTCTCACTTATAATTTTAACGCACACAATAAATTAATGGGGACAGTGTACTGACAATGGGGAATAATTTAAATTATTTTATTATATTCCCTTTGTCTCCTTTAATGGGGACATGGCCTACGGGGACCACGGAATTACACGATTCAATCATACAACGTGGCAATGCTGTCAGCCTTTTGGGCACTTTTCCTGTTGAAAGCAATGCGGACGAATTTGTTTGACTATTATATTTATTTTAATACTGTTGCTAAACGTATAAATTATGTTAATATCTTGTTTGAAAACCAGAATACCTGCGAAATTTCGCGGATTTATTCTTTATGTAACCACCTTAGGTCATGAGCTATCCAAATATAACACAAAAATTGGCCTAGCTCTTAGGTGTATTTCTACTGATGCGGAGGCGAACGGAGCTGAGCGGAGCCCTGCATGAATCGAACAATCACAATGGTTGAAATCATTATCGCGTCTCTCGTCTCGTCTATGATTGGACAGTTCCTGCATGTCTCCGCACAGCTCCGCTTCGGGGGAAAGCGTGAAAATTGATTCGCTGTTACAATGACGTATATTAGATACATAGATACGAAACACTGTCTTAATCAAATGGAGGACGGAGACGTCCATTTCCATGTACACTATTACAAGTATGTTTTGGCGCTCGAATGACGTTGACAAAGGGAGGCTGCTCTTTAGTAAAGTCGCCGTTTATACCTTTAACACGTAAAGTGGTCGTCTAAACCTTTAACACTGAAGTTAATGTTTAATTTGTGCCGTCATGGAGGTGATTTCATGAGTTGAGCGGTTATACTTGCCAAAAAAACCGAAATCAAGACTTTATCTTCGATCAAGAATACACTAATCGAAGCTTAATTTGCCTCTTCCAAGCGTCACTCTTCTGAAAAGTAGCAAGATCATAACCAATTTTAAAAAGTTACGCACCTAATACGCCATCGGCTCCTATGTCTTTCAAGTATTGTGCGTATCCACCAATGACACCGGTGTTTAAGGAGCCATTCTTGAACACCGTAGTGAATACTGGAATGATATATCCTTTTACCTTGTAACACTAGAACAGAGAACAAATTGTTAAGTCTATAAATTAAGAATAGGCACAGATGAATACAGATGTTCACTCTGCATGTTAGGTATGAAGCTACAAGTACACGGCGGACTCGGGTCGGGCCAATTGGGTGGGTGAAATGTAGTCAGAAGATACAAGAGTTACGCGATAGAAAGAGAGGCAACTTCTAGGTGAATATAACTGGGTAATTAGCGCTGTGCCACCTTTTTTTTTTGGGTGGGAAATTATCATATAACTTCTACCGTTCTGGGCGGAGCGGGAGGGCGTATCAGACTTCTACTGACTAAAACCCACCCGTGTTCCTTCCATTGCCTTTGTGCCGAGGGCGCGATATCCCTTTCGGTCAAATTCGCCACCCCGGCAGGCATTGGCCCTAATGGTCCCTGTCAGTTGGTGCTCGCATTTTGACGCTGAGATTTTTAGAGAATAGATCGGCTGGGAAATGGTTTCGTGTATTACCTACTGGGCACTTTGAAAACAACCAAAGTAAAGTCAGACTCATTTATCAGCTTGCCTACACTATAAGGGTGTGGTACAGACTATCAAACTGAACAACTTTCTCCATGGGACCAACATCGACATCGCGAAGAAATTGTCATCTGTCCCATACAAAGTATCAATACCTACTCGACCCAATTGTATGGGACGGGTGATTACATTGATGCGCAAATTGATCGTCTACCAAATGCAATTAAAGCGATTGACAATACTACTACAATAGGGATGTTGACAAAAAAAAAAAAACTACCGCAAGCCTCCGCCAGCGGCTTCAATCGCGTGGATGTCAGAAATCATCCCACGGGAACGTACTATCGGGATAAAAGTATCCTATATGTTAATCCAGGTTACACTATCTGTGTGCCAAATTTCATTCCAATCAGTTCAGCCGTTTTTGCGTGATTGAGTAACAAACATCCGAACAAAAACATACAAACATTAATATTATAATATTAGTAGGAAGTAGGATGTTACTCAGTAATAATATAGCATTCTACTGGTGACAGAATTTTTAAAATCGGTCCAGTAGTTTTTGAGTTTATTCATTATAAACAAAAATACAAATCCGTTCTCTTTATAATATTAGTGCATACCACATTAATGTAATTCTAACTAATATTATAAATGCGAACATGAGTTTGTTTGTTTGTTACGCTTTCACGCTAAAACCGCTGAACGGATTTGGATTAAATTTGGCACATGGGTAGACCATGACCTGGACAAGGACATAGGATATTTTTACCCCGATATCCCCAAGGGACAGAGACTTATGCGGGTGAAATCGTGGGGCGCAGCTAGTACGTTTATAATGTGACCACAGGATATTCAGATTTTGCTATCATCAAACTGTACCATAACAGGGCACATCTCCCTTAATTTCCTTGTTCATTCTTAATTAATCTTCTCCCTTAATTTCCATCGGCCAGTTCATCAAATAAAAAAAACTAAAAGCTACTTACATCTTCGAAGGCTTCCAGTGTAGGCAAAAGAGCCACACTTGAAGCGATAATAAAACAGAACCCAAGTACTCCCATTTTCACCCCTTGTATCAGAATTACAACTGGGACTGATGTAGAAAAAGCAATTTTAACACTTTATATAGGTACCTTTTTAAGTGTAATTAAAATAATCGTCGTGATGTATTAAAGTTATCAATTTATTACCTTTATTTTCACGTTCAACGTGATTTATTAAGTGATAAACTACATTACTGTCACGGCCTGCACCAGGGGCATTGATGGACGATCGTGGAAATGTGGGCCGTGGCGACACCGAGGCACATACGAGATTCCATCAATACCTGGTTGCGGCCAAGGCTAAGCGGAAAATTACTTGTACTTTTCTCAAATAATGCGCGGAAATTCAAACTAAGTAAATTAATTATAAGTTCCGGAATGACGAACGACGATAATATTTCACGCGCCAATATGTTCATTTGATCTTTTTTACTTTAAACACCTCTATTTGCAAGCATATCGAAATAAATAAATCTTTGATATGTTACCTCATGCTATGGTGTTGAAGTAAAAAGTTCATTCCATTTTTAAATAACACGACAATTAAGAGTTTTTATAGTAACATATTGGGCCGCTAAACACGACATTATGGATTTTCATAGTAACATTGCTGGCCACCTACTTGCATGTCAGTAGAGCATTCTAGATTTATCTCGAAGAATCATCAATCAAAATAATGCTCTTATTTCAAAGCATGTTTGAGAAAAATATTTAACATGACCACAGGAAATAATAAAATTACGAGGTAACAGTTCGATTTATGCGGCTTGTGGCTAAATAATAACAGCCGCATGGATCGATCGAACAGGTTAAGCTACGCTTGCCGCCATTTCTCCGTGCTTACATACCGTCCTTACATACATACATACTAAGACCCCTCCGTGCCTCGAAAAGCACGTAAGCCGTCGGTCTCGGTTGTCACTCGTAGAATTTTGACAGTCGTTACGGGTTGCCAGAAGCCTGAACGTCTGACAACCAGTCTTACCAAGGGGTATCGTATACCCAGTAACTGGGTTGCGGAGGTCAGATAGGCAGTCGCTCCATGATAAAAACATACAAAATAGTTAAGAAAGGGTAATACGTTTACACATTACGTACGTTTATACATGTGAATATGTTTTACTCCATGGATTGGTCTACAACGTCACTAAAAGTGAAGTCATGGTCTTTGGTGTCAGCGGTCGATGTCCTGATCCGATGCCTCCGAGCAAGTTGAACGGAATATCGCTTGTGAGGGTATTTAAGGTAAAATACTTGGGACATCTTTTGACCGCTGACCTCAGAGATGATGACGATATTGAAAGACAAAGGAGGGCGCTGTCGGTGAGAGCTAATATGATCGCTCGCAGGTTTGCACGTTGTTCTAGGGTAGTGAAAACAACTTTATTTCGTGCTTATTACACCACATTTTACACGTGCAGCCTGTGGGTAAATTACACTCAAAAATCGTACAGTGCCCTTGCGTTCCGGGTATTGATGGGGCTGTTCCGTTTCTGTAGCGCATCAGGAATGTTTGCTGATGCTCGTGTCGATTGTTTTTACGCTACGATGCGAAAAAGATGCGCCGGGTGCGGGCCAGCCCCAACAATAGACTGCAGTGTATCGCGAGTAGACTGGACTGTTTGTCTATGAATCGCTGTTGCAAGCTTTCCACAACGGTGTTGAGCGTGTAGCAGGGATTCGTTAAGTGTGTAGGTTAAGTTTACAAACATAGTTGTTAAGAAGTATTTGTTACTAACATATTGAGTCTTGTTACTTGTTAATTGAATATAAATAAAAAATAAATAAATAATGTAGATGATGTAACATGTCGATTCGCCTTTTTAAATTCTTCAAATAAAAACCGGACAAGTGCGTGTCGGACCACGCACAGAGAAGGGTTGCGTGGTTGGGACGAATGCACAGTATTGATTTTATCGACCGCAAAAGTAAAGCTTCGTGCAGATAGCGCGACGCGACAGCTCGACACGACACCGGTTATTGTTATACCGTGAAGTTTTATTGTAATAGATTTAAGTAAAAAAAAAAAACTATCAATACTTAAGGAGAAAATCGCTTTTGTATCTTGCGTAAATGTAAGGTATTTATGTTCGTGACTACGTACCAGTGATCTGGTAATGGCACGCCGCGCCGCCGACACTCACGGTGACCAAAAGGCTTAGCGGTTCCGCAGCCTCAACCCAGGCGTCGACCAGCCTCTTGTTATCAGACACGTTCAGGGTTGGTCCTTCTCCAATGGTTATACTCGGTGTTAGTTGGGATCAAACCCCCCCTGATGAGGTCATCCGTACGTGGAACACTTATCAAGAACAATTACCACCACTGACTGAGCTAAGAATACCTCGGCAACTTACGTGCCAAGATGCTAAATCGTACGAAATACACGGATTTTGTGATAGTTCGGAAATCGCGTTCGGAGCAGTAATTTATCTGCGCGCTATCAACGTGGAGGGTAAAATTCATATCTCTCTAGTCTGCTCTAAAGCACGGGTAGTACCTCTTAAACGCACCTCCCTGCCCGACTCGAACTCTGCGCTGCTGTGCTCCTATCGGACTTAATATACAAATTTGTGTGCGATACTTACCTCTCTCGCATCAAAATCGACGCTGTTTACCTGTGGTCCGACTCCACCGTGGTCCTTTCATGGTTGAGGTCACATTCCTCTCGTTGGGCTACGTTTGTTGCGAACCATGTTAGCCACATACAAGACACTGCACCTACCGAATGTTGGCATCACGTTTCTTCAGGCGATAACCCTGCTGATATTTGCAGTCGTGTTCTGTTTCCCAGTGAAATCGTTCACAACACGCTATGGTGGGCGGGGCCATGTTGGCTATCTGAAGATCGTGAATCTTGGCCCATAAGTTCAGTCAACCTATCACACGAGGAGGAGGTAATCGTAGACGCAAATTAATCGTTTTGAATTCTACCGACGTTAACCAAACCGAACCTACCATCTTCGAAAATTTAATTAATCGTTTCTCATCGTTGACAAGGATCGTAAACGTCTTAGGCTATACTTATCGCTTCATACACAATTGTCGCAATCGGAATCAAGCTAATCATAACAAGAATCTCAATAACGTTGAACTACACCACTCATTGATGCAAATCGTAAAAAACGTACAAAGTAGCACTTTCTCGGAGGAACTTAGTAACCTAAAATCAAATAAACCGCTAACGAAATCGTTCCGCAAACTCTATCCGTTTATTGATGGTCTAGGCATCCTCAGGGTAGGCGGCAGGATCTCTCGATCGGGTTTAGAATACGAGCAAAAGCACCCAGCACTCTTGCCGTCTGAACACCCATTAACGTTTTTAATCATCGATTATTGATCGATTAATTAAGATCAAATTAACCGAAGATCTTTGGGGAATGTCCATTAAAGTATGTACTTCCATAATTGAGACCATAGCGCCTTACTTGGCATTAATATTTAATTTGTGTGTGGACCAAGGAGTCTTCCCGGATTTAATGAAATACAGTAAGGTAATACCACTTTTCAAATCCGGGGACAGTAAAGACACTAATAATTATAGACCCGTGTCCGTGTTGCCGGTTTTCAGCAAGGTGTTTGAAAAGGTAATGCTTAATCAAATGCTCAATCATTTTAACACAAATAAAATCCTTCATGATCAACAGTATGGTTACACCAAAGGACGTTGTTCGACCGACGCCGGTGTTACCTTATTAAGACACATTTTTAGCGCGTGGGAAGAGGCCCAAGACGCCATAGGAATCTTTTGTGACCTCTCCAAGGCAATTGATTGCGTCGATCACGAAACCTTGCTCTTGAAACTTGAGCATTACGGACTTGGAAAACTTGCGCTCAATTTAGTAAAATCTTATTTAAATGATAGACAACAGAAAGTCCGAATAAACGGTGTCAATTCACTAGGTTTAAAAGTAAAAATGGGTGTGCCACAAGGCTCGATATTGGATCCATTTCTCTTTTTAGTTTATGTCAATGATCTACTCCATTTATTAAAAAATCAACCACAAATGGTGTTATTTGCTGACGATACTTCCTTAATTTTTAAGGTAGATAGACGTGTCACAAATTTTGACGACGTAAATAACGCCCTTATGCAGGTCCAAAGTTGGTTCACTGCTAATAATTTAGTATTAAATGGAAAAAAAACGAAGTGCATAAAATTTTCTTTACCAAATGTCAAAAGTACTGATTGTGAGATAGTATTGAATCAAGAGAAACTAGAATTCACGACACCTCACACCATGGGATAGACGAGAAAAAAATAAAAACACACTTTACGAGTAGGGGAGGTGAGGAGCTCGTGGCTAAGTAATAACAGCAGCATGGGTCGATCCATCAGGTTAAGCTACGCTTGCCGTGTTTGGTTCGTGGATGGGTGACCATCTTTACATACCGAGACTCCTTCGTGCCTCTGAAAACACGTTAAGCCGTTGGTCCCGGCTGTCATTCGTCCATCTTTGACAGTCGTTAAGAGTCGTCAGAAGCCCGAAAGTCTGACACCAGTCTTACCAAGGGGTATCATATTACCCAGTTACTGGGTTGTGGAGGTCAGATAGGCTCCATGTAGAATACAGGTATTCAGCTGCATCCGGTTAGACTGGAAGCCGACCGCAACGTAGTTGGGAAAAGGCTAGGCAGATTGACTTTACGAGTAGGGGAGGAACCCTAAAAAAAATATTTCATGATTTTATTTTACCACTTTGTCGGCGTGATTAATACCCATGACAAAATACAGCTTTCTAGTACTAATAGTCTCTGAGCTAAGCCGCAGACAGACGGACAGACATTTAGTCATGGCGAAACTATGAGGGTTCCTTCGATCTATTTTCTAAAAATCTCAGCGTCAAAACTGAGTGTGAGCTTGACGTAAGTTGTCATTCCGCCTGATGCTAGGGCTGCTAGGGATTGACATGACACTTTAACGGCTCACTTCAAGCTTACACCACCTAAGTTTACACGGTGAGATTTTTACAGAATATACCGGTAATCACCTACCAACCTATTCCACAGATGAATACAGGCGGCTCACTCCGCAACACCATTTAAATAAAAAGCGACTCTTGCTACGACATTATAATGTGCAATTCAGTTCGCACAGCGCTAATTACCTAGAAGTTGCCTCTCTTTCTATCGCGTAACTCTTGTATCTTCTGAAAACCTGAAACCAGGTTGAATACCAGTTTTCTGAAACACGCGCTACTTTGGTGCGCCTGCACCGCAGCGGCATGGTCGCATCATCTGTCGATCGAGTATCGTCGATCGATCAGGAGCGACCTCGTCCCGGTCCCGCCCGTCCGTCCCATCTCTCTTAGTCTGGTCTCTCACTTGGGCCTTTCCGGCATGAGTAACACTACCGGCAGAGCCCCAAGATCATTGAGACGCACAATAAGCCCCACCACGACGACAACGTGGAGACACCTTCGGTGGGGACATAGTTCAAACCTAACCTAACCTAACGCATTTCATATTCAGTTATCTGTTCCATTTCACCTCGTAGAGTATATATGTTCTGTGCATTTCACCCAGTCCACAATTTTTTTTTTTTACTATTTATGCTTAAAACTTATTTCAAGCGTAAGTGTTGTAGTATAGTTTGGAACCAGAGGCCCTAGTGTGAGTTTCTTTTCACCATCTCGATTTTTTGGCCCTTTACCAGTGAAGGCCAGTGAAGGGCCAATCAGAGCGCCGAATGCGGTCGATGCGTAAAATCTAGATAGTTAAAATAAACTCACACTAGGCCCTCAGGACGCGCGCGTCCACGTTACAAACTATGCACAAGCAGTAGGTACGCAAAATTCGTATATACATTGTAATCACAGATTTAAAAATAGCATTTTTCGCTGATTTACTATGAAACCCATATAAAACTTTAACTGTTTTGTAATCTGATCTAAATAATATTTCCAATTGGTTCATAAAAGACTTGTAAGAATTTGGTTTACAATAAAACGAGCATGCTTACACAAAAAAAAAGTTTTGTTATTTTCACCAATTTTTTTCATTCAAGAACATAGATAGGTAATTATCAAAATTCTGCATATCTTACCTTATAAAATAATTTTACTATGAAGTTTATTAACCTTTAAGATAGAAAAATAATATAACTTAAACCATTTAAAAATATGTCCAAATAACTAATTGAAACGCGCCAGAATCTGGTGAAAAAAAACACTTCCTCTCTCCTTAAACATCATCATTACGTAACAAGGGGAACCGATTTCTTTTTGTTAGAATTTAATTTTACCTAAAGCTATTGACCGACCTCTTTTTTGCTTTATGCATTATTTGACATATTTTTAGATCATCGAAGTATCATGTGTCATAGGTATTATTTTTTACCGAACTATATTTCGCCGATTTACAAAATAACTTTTTGCTATTGGCCGAAGCCTCTTTTGATCTTTTTTCATTTACCAAATGATCTATTTGCCACATTTTCACCACACCGAAACAACATTTTACGGAATATTATTGGTCACAAATATATAGCTGGTTACTTGGCAAAAAATGTCAATGTCAATGTCACGTAGTCTTATCTGCTCTATCCCTAGAGTGTAATTTAAGCCCGCGTAGGCGCGGAGGGGTGGGGCGGCCCGCGAGCTGAGGAGCAGGTGGTCGGAACGCCCGCCGCTGCGGCTGAGGCTGGCCGGCCGGCCGGCCAGCAAGCCGAAGCTGCCGTGGTGAGCGTTACAACCATCTGCGACGATAACTCGCAGCGCCGGAGCCGTGACAGAAACAATGCTTGCTGCATGTTGCATGCCTGCGTGCATGTTGCATGCTTGTTTGCACGCTGCATGCAGCATGCATCAAGCATTGCTTGCTTGCATGCTGGAAGCCTGCTTGCATGCAGCATGCCTACTTGTACGCTGCATGCCTGCTTGCATACTGTATGCCTGCTTGCATGCTGCATGCTTGAAGCATGCATCCTTCCTTCACCCATACCTTCCTTCATACCTCGTGGTATACAATACTTCGAACAAAATTGTTATTTCGGCTAAGTGTAACTTCGGTAAAAAGTTTTTCGACCAAAAAAAACGTCGGAGTAATGAAAAAAATCGAATTGATAATAGGTCAACTGATACAGTGGCAGACGTGACTTTGAAGAAGTAAAAAAAAACGAAACGATAATAGTTGAAAAGTTTTAGGTGAAATGAAATTCGGTCGAATATTTTTCGAACTTATGATAGGTAACCC
The DNA here is from genome assembly GCA_916701695.1 of Agrochola macilenta. NCBI lineage: Eukaryota > Metazoa > Arthropoda > Insecta > Lepidoptera > Noctuidae > Agrochola > Agrochola macilenta. The sequence continues at coordinate 5,553,688 of OU753570.1, read as the reverse complement.
GTAACAAGGCACGCACCTCAGACTTTTCGGATTCATGTGCGTATTGTATAATTATCACTTGCTTCAAAAACGGTGAAGGAAAACATCGTGAGGAAACTGGCATGCCTGAGAGATATTTCTCGACGGCATCTGAAGGCATGTCAGAGGCCCATGGGCGGCTTTAAAACTCTGACACCAGGTTAGTCACTAACCACACGAAAAGAAGAAGATCATTACGTATAGTTCCTTGCTCTTGTTTCATGTTTATTATTTTATTTAAATCTATGTATTTATATACATATATTTGTCGGGAGGAGGGTGTGTCTCTCTTTCGTTATCAGGCATATTTTAACTACTGTGGGCGTACTAATGGGTAGTGTTGGTTGTTGCGCAATAGAAAAACCGTTGCAGTTCAGATCAAATTATAATTTACGATGACATTAATCACCCTTTTCACAATCTGTAGGTACACGACACAACTATTCGAAACGCGCGACAGTTTCTAAACGTCTTCGCCGCTTGACCGCCACTCATGAAATCTGCTCTGGTGCTCTGGTGACGGCCGGCGGCCGATCCGAGCGTCATGTTGTAGACTCTGTCGAGCGCCGCCACCAGGCGTCGCTGGCGTCCCAATTTGTCAACTCAGTAACGTATTTCCGACACGGCCATCTTGCTTGCACACGTCCTCGTGTGTTAACCTGTAACCAAAACTCAACAACAATGCCTGTTCGACTCGGCCAATTCTGACCATTTATGGGTTCCAACTTTTGTGATTAGGAAACTTTAATCACCAACACTTTATTGTTTTAAAAAAACAACTACGACGGATACTTCTACTTCTCAGTGAACTAAACAAACTTTGATTAATTAAAATCATCAACCAGAGCCATGTACCATCGTTTTCCACAAATTCATCTTTTTCTCTAAGAGCTTTAGACACTTGAAAACCCACATACGAGTAAACCACTCTAACGCCACGGCTCTCACACATCCAGCGCATGGATCAAAACGATGGTCTCTCCAGACCCCGACCTCCGCCAGTATCTACTGGTACGGGCGCACAATACGGCCGATAGAGAACCCTACTCGCGTGGTTCCCTCCCATAACTTAGGCTTGCTCGTCACCACCGTGATCACCATCTACTTCGACTGGTACATGACCTACTGGCATATTTTCTAACCTATCGTGAGCGTATTTGTAAGTACGGTTAGAATTAACAGCTTTTAACTTTAACGTATAGCGATCACCATTCAAAACTTCCGCTACATTAAACAGACCTCTGAACTTCCGATCTAACTTAATCTGATTTCGCATTTTGTTTTTTAATAGCACGAAATAGGCAACCGATTTTTTCTATAGCTCCCTTTTTCTAATATTATCTGACGCAATCTCGCAGACGGGTCCACCCTTTATAGCAGAACTTTTTATGTCATAATATTATTTTGCATAACAGTGGATAGCATAAACTTCATTTCGCAGAAAATCGTTTGGCATACACTCATTTATCATTCATTCAAAACTCATAATTTTGTAAGTCAGAATCATCTTTTAGCATAAATTTCATATCCTTAATTATTAAAAAGTAGAACCATCATATCGCAGAAAGTCGACAGTCAGAGTCGTCTTTTGGCATACATTTCATATCGATAGTCTTTATAAGGCAGAACTATCATATCTCAGAAAGTTTACAGTTAGAATCATATTTTGGCATACATTTCATATCCATAATAATTCAAAGACTCATCTATCACATTACAGAAAATTCATAGTTAAAACAATTTTGTATTTCTTACCATAATAATAAAATTTATTGAACCCTTTTTTTTTCGCCACGGACGTTCGACGATAACGGTTATTGCTAGATCTTTCTGATCAAGCGTTAATCAAATCATTTTTATGTAAAAATGTAAAATCATCTTTTGCTGTAGTAGGAGGTACAAATGATTGTGAACATACGAGTATGTGGTTATTTTTCCTGTAAGAAGCATGCAAATATGTAAACAAGCTTACACCATGCATGCAGAATGCAAACATGCAAATAAGCATACACCATGCATGCAGCAAGCAAGCAAGCATGTAGCATGCAAGTAAGCATACACCATGTATGCAGCAAGCAAGCCAGCATGCAACATGCAGCAGGCATGGTTTCTGTCACGGCTCCGGCGCTGCGGGGCTCCGGCGGTCCGACGCGAGCTTATCGTCAAAGATGGTTTTAATGCGTTAAGACCACCTGCTCCTCAGCTCGCCTCGCCCCTCCGCGCCTACGCGGGCTTAAATTACACTCTAGGGGCAGCGATTCGTTTCTGTCACTACCTTTTATACTGCACAACGTATTGACTTTCTAAGACAATATTTTTATGTTTATTTAAGGTTAAAAATGCTGTTCTATAGAAATGGCAATATGCCTAATAAAATTATTAAAAATGAAATTCTGTCATCTTCATAGTATGCCAAATGACATTATACCAAACAATCGTCACTCTAAATAAACGTTATGCTAAACGAAATTATGCGGAATTTTAACTTTGCCAAAGGTAATTATGCCAAATAAAATTCTGCCATCATAAAAGTATGCCATTGTAAAGTCGGATATATAAACATTCGGCCAAACAATCATTCGTTAAAAAAAAATTATGCCTTTAAAATATTCGTTTAAACAAGATTATGCCAAGTGTGTTATGCCAAATAAATTTCGGAGCATCAAAATTCTGCCAGATAGAGGGAACCCCTCGCAGACTTCATCAATGTCGGCTACGGTCTTCATCAGTGTCCTATCATAATAATTAATTACTTGGGAACTAAGTGTCGGGACCCACATCACACAAACAAAACACAAAACCTTAAGTTGGTATTCGCTAATCGTAACTGCGCGTTTGCACTGGCGAAACATCACAACAAAACATGTTGAAATCTCTAGTTCCTGTCAAACATTGTATGGAAAGACAGAAAATAGAGATTCCAACATGATTTGTTCTGGGCTGAATACACGTGTTTGGCCAATACCTACCAGTCAACGCAACGACGTTATTAACTCGTTTGCCACTTAATTTGGCTGCACAACTTTACCGAGCATTCAACACCAGCTATCTAATTACGCAAATAAATTATATCACAGAGAAGCCAAAAATTTTAGCGCAGTCCTATCGTCTCAAAAGGGCGACGGGGACTGATTTGTGAAACAAAAGTATGACTTCAATTGACCTGAAGAGATGTCTTTATAAAAACAACGCCAATATTTTAGTTTTTTTTTTTTAAGTTTTTCATATTTCTTGAATTTAAATGTTTGTTTTGCGAAGCTTTATTTTAATTATTACCTGTCAGGGAGTAGAAGCAGAAAATTACAAATAAAAATGTGCCTTATATCAACCATTTAGAATTTATTTTTGCAAATCATGCAAGTGAATAATAAATATCAAAGTTACATAGTCATAAATATCAATTTTGTGATTGTTATTTCCAAAATCTCGTACTAAAGTTTAATTTTAAAATATCAGGAATTATTCTAATAATTATTTATTAGAATTCACAGATAAACCCATAAACCCAAAACCATATAGAAGTGTAAGAAAACGATCGTTTTTAATCGTAGTAATATTGAGCAAGCTTAACGTTTTCATCTTCGGCATTTCGTCGAAGGGCTGACTCCTGTTCAGTAGTCAATGGACGAATAGGAGGTCTGGGTGGGCCCGCTTTAATACCGGTTACATATTCGAACAATGTCTTCGTGGCTGCAACATAGAAGTTGCTCTGGAGGAAATAACCTGGAGGAAGACAAAAATGATTTAAAAGTGAAGTTACGCTTCGACATCATTAATAAATTCAGCCTATCGCAGTCCACAGCTAGACATAAGCCTCTCTCAAATTGCGACACAACACCCGGATCTCCGCCTTACGCATCCATTCTACCCCAGCCACCTTTTAAAGCTCGCTAGGCATCATAAAAGCATGTTATCGGGTGGCAATCAAGCCTGCGGCACACCTGATGGGAAGCTGTCCACTACTGGCTTTAGACATTTGCACTACCAAGGCACCACTGCTCCGTACCGGAGCGGTACCATTCCGGAGAATATACTAAAATGTCCTAAGTGCCAGTAATTACTGCGGTATCGTTGGAACTAGATACAGTGGTAGTAACTCCCCGGTCTTATTGCACCCTTTTTGCCCCCAATAGAACAGCAATAAAAATAGTTTTCTTCACCTCTTCCAATGATGTTGTCGATCAGATCAAGCAGTCTTTGGTAGAGGTTTGTACTCCGTGACATGTTTCCTTTCTCACGATACTTTACGATATCGGTGATCAGTTTTGGGAAGATGTTGAACTCCGTTAATATTAAGTTTTTGAAACCTACGCAAACTGCTGGTGCCAGGTACAACTGAAATATCAAGTTATCGGTTAGCTGACACAAAACCAGTTAAAGACATACGACGGTGAGATGAAGAATGAAGCTTCAGTTTCATTAGGAAAACCAGTAGGATTCTGCAACGGTCAAAATTCATAACGCTAGGCAGAATAATGATCTTCTCGCTCGCCTTATCTCACTTCTTCTTTGATCTCAATGAGGAATAAGAAGAAGAAAGCAGTGTTTCCTTATTCTAGAGATTTAACAACATTGCAAGAAATCTTTGATTCAATGGCTTCAGATCGTTATAATGTTTAAAGCGTGGTTTACCATTAATGTTCCTGCTCTCTTTGAAAAGTGACCATTAGCCGATGGTGAAAGAATTTCCGGCTGTCATTAATATAATTAAGTATAAGCTTACAGAGTTCGCCAAGTACAGCTGCTGTTGGCGCGTTGTTTTGTTTCTAAGTGACAGCAAGGTTTCGAACGAAGTAGACTTCAATCCCATGAAAGTTGGGATCCTTTCCGTTGCCAGCTCGTAGAACTCCACTATGTCCACTGTAAGAAACAAAGTAATAATCTATTATTTGTTTTGTATCAATATCCGGAATTCATCTTGAGTCAACCAATCCGTCTTTTAGCCTGTTGTCAGCATTTCCTTTGTCTCTCCGCTGGTGGCGCCCTCTATACTTACCGTTGGTACTAAGTATTTTAGGCGCGGATCGGGTAATGGCCCGATTTATCGTCATTATAGCGTCGTTTTTCACGCCGTTAAGTTGTTAGCGTTATTCAAATTCCGCGTAAAATTCTACCTATTTAATTTATTTAAAAGTTTGGTAAAAACTATTTCAGTGTTAGATTCGTGAATGTTTTTTACCTCTGCGTTGTTATTATGGAAAATTTTAATTATAATTTGGAGTAGGAAAGTGTTATTGACGGCTCATTATTGCGTAAACGGGTTCGATCTCCAAGTACAAAAGATAGTGATGCTGATTCTTCTACGAGTAGTGAAAGAAATTCCTACGTTGTAAAAACGAATTCTAGTGCTAAAACACAAATACGTTCAGATTTTGTCGGAACTAGTACAACGGTAAAAGATCCGGGCGTATGAAGCATTTCGGAACTGAGCGTTTTATTCGCAAGGATTGGTATACCGTTCGGATGCACAAAATAAATATTCAGCTACCCCCGGTTTTGTCGAGTTAAATGTTAACGACGAACTAAAGTGTTTTGAATCGGATATGTTAAAAGAAGATTCACGCTCATATTTATTAGAACGATGTATTACATAAAATTCCCCCTAGCTGCTAAGTCCAAAAACTACTTTAAAAAAATGGGGGGGGGGGAGTTAATAAATTTACTTTATACTGTAAAGTTACTGTATCAATAAAATCAGTACCTCAAACTTATTCTAATGATTATTTTTATCAAAATCGAAAACCGTCGACTAGTAATTACAATTTACATTATACATTACAATTTTTACGTCGATACAATATCATTAAAGGACAAAAACATGGCTCACACGCTTCACAACAATACAAAAATTGAGCAAGCAGCTATCGAGCCAAACCTAGGGGAAATCGCAATCACAGGCTGTCACAAAAAAAAAAAGCGTCCCGAATGACTGTAGAACCTTTCAAGACGGTTGTCTAAAGCAATTTCAGTATGCTTGGAGCAATGAAGGTACGCCAGACAAAATATGCTGGCTGTTAAACGGTGCACGCGTAACCTTCACACTGAAACCGCCGCTAATATTTCAGAGCCCACGGATCTGAACCGTTACAGAACCAAAACTTCTCCCAATATAACCATACAGTTTCAAACCTTGTTAGAATCAAGTGTACTAGAACCTGCAGAACGGACGCCCAGCTACCTTTCCACGTTCTTTCTGGTACCGAAGTCAGATCAGATCTTCTGTCCTATCTTCAATCTGAAGCAACTGAATCAGTTCGTAGTAGCCAAACCATTTCAACTATTCAGTCACTTTTTCGCACGGTTCCTGAGATTTATCATCTAAATTCACATTAGTTTAAGCTACTTCAAATTACTTGTTTTGTTTGCCATTGCCGTTCGTCTTTTCATCGGCACCCAAAATGTTTGCCTCACCTCTTCACCCAACAGGGTGACGGAATTCTTGAGGAGTCACGATTTCCTTCTAGCAAACCAGTCATAATCGCAGTTGGAAGACGACATCGTATTCACGATAAAGATTCTCCATTTACTGGGCTGGATATTAAACTTCGAAACGTCTGTACTGGCTCCGACACTCTGTTATGCCTCGAGTTTAATTCTCGGCATAACATGGGACACAAAACGCAACGCAAAGTTCCTGTCCGAGCCGAAGTACCTATCACTATCACATGCACGTCACCAGCAGCTCCAGACAAGCAAGTGGTCCCTCAAACAGTACCAAACTCTAATGGGGAGACTAAACTTTGCAACATTCGTGACTTCGAGAGGTCACCTTCACTGTCGCACTCTACAACACTACAGACAACAGCTGTCGGTGAAACATCCGTACTGGCTGATACTTATCCCTCAACCAGCTCAGTCAGAGATGGAGTCGTGGTGTCAAGCTATAGGAATGCTTTACTGTGATGCCAATCCACTTGAGCTCGGTGACACACCTATTGACTACAGACGCATCAGACAACGGATGGGGGGGAACAACTCGACAATACAAATATTGTGGAAACCAGGACGAATTCGTATGCCATGCCAACAAAAAAGAGATGTTCGCTGTTTACTCAACTCAACGTCAGAACCAACAGCAACTCCAAAATGCACAGAAACTGCTGCAAACCGACAATCGGATAGTAGTCTCGTATATAAACAAGGAGGGTGGCTCAAAATCCAACAAAGCCGACAACTTCTTGCTGTTCGACAAGTAGAACCTTCATCCGACAGCACATTATTTTCCGGGCAGATTTAATGCGGAGGTGGTTGCCCAAATTGGCACACCACGAGGACAGCAACGACACAAATCTTTCGAATGTGGGGCACGACGACCGCTTCGCATCGACAACAACTTACCAAGGTACGCATCATTGGACGTGAACGATCAGGAAGCACAACACCACAACGCATTTTGATATCAGTGGCACTACAACCTAGCTTGGCTGTTCCTGCCACCAAATCTGATTTCCAGGGTTCTCAGACACCTGAACCAAGCCGTCAGAGACTGCATATTGATTGCCCTGAAGTGGAACAAGGTATTTTGGCAGGCGAATGTTCAACGGCGAGCGCGACATTCCCCTTTTTCTGATTCCAGATCTAGCCCGCACTCTGATAGACACCAGCACAAGGACGCATCCGCAACAGGTGCAAGACCTTCACTTGGTGGCATGGCTGATTCGGGTGGCCAGATATTTTGACGGACTGGACAGATCAAGAACTAGAATCTACATTTACATATTTATACATAATTATTTTTATCAACCCATTTTTCTTGACATACAGATTATAGCGTCTTTGGGTTAACAAACACATCACTCAAGGTGGATTCCGGATATTGATACAAAACAAATAATAGAGAGTTTTACATAAAAAACTTACCTATTATTTTTTCATCAATATCCGGAATCCAGGTAAGGTCTACTTTGAGCATCATGAGTTCCATAATGACGGTAAATCGGGCCATCACCCGATGCGCGCTTAAATTACTTAGTACCAACGGTAAGTATAGAGGGCACCACCAGCGGAGAGGCAAAAGAAATGCTGTCAACAGGCTAAAAGACGGGTGCTTGACTCAAGATGGATAAATATTGATGAAAAAATAATAGGTAAGTTTTATTTTATGTAAAACTCTCTAATAAAAGGAGGTTGTGAACCAAGACGGTGATTAGGGAATTTATTTTTTTCCACCCGAGATATGGGGTTGACTAAGGCTACAGCTATTTAATGCTTTCGATCCTGGAAATTTCGAAGCCATCTTTTTTCCTTATTTTTCACTATATTAGCTACCGTCAACTGCCCTAACTTCGCCTGGCGTCCTAAGTTTGCCTATAATGCAAAATATGTAATATCTTTTTCATGTTACTTGTATGGCAATCGAAACTTTGAGTTTTCATAGAGAGCTTTAAGTTTCAATTGCCATGCAAGTAAAATGAACAAGTTAATACATCTTTTTCATTATAGGCAAACATTGGATGCCAGGCGAAGTTAGGGCAGTTGACCGGTACTGTTTGGTTGAAGGACTCAGAAAATACAAAGGAAAATACACCTGCTTTCCTGCTTCCCTACTGACTCAGGGCGATTTGTACAGAAAGGCAGTGGTGTTACATAAATATATTAACTGTGGAGCTGGTATTAACGCTAACGTGCCAAAAATCGTAAAGAAATGATGGTTGGTTTTGGTTGTAGTTTCTCACCAAGATTTTATTCTATTTAGTAATTGGAAAGGTACATTACCTACTACGTCGGTGAACTCAGGGATGTCATCATACACCAGGGGTGTGTTGGGTGCGGCTTGATAGATTAGCTCAATGTTGTAGACCAGGTCTTCGGCGGTCATTGTATTGTAGTAAACCTCGGGCAAAGCGAAAATGGCACTTACGCCTTTTTCTTCTGAATACGCCGCCTGTAAAACATCAAGTAATAAATATTTTTTTCTTAAAATGCCTCTTTGGAACGCTGCGCGAAACATCGTCCGTGATCGCTTGTGTATTGTTGGTTTGCCACAGCTTCCGGAAGCAGCAGAAGCGAATCCTTTTGATAGCTACAAGTTCCAGAACCTGCACTGCTCGCATGATTCAGTGAATAGCCACGAATACTTACACCCAGCTGACGATGAAGATAAGTCGTTGGTATATCCAAAGCCGTCCGTGACTATGCCGCACTGCACGGCATCGGCACCCCAATTGCGTTACAAACTTTCTTTGACAATCCGAAGGATTTTGAAGAAGATTCATTATTGATTACTTCATATTATTATTATGTTTGAAAAAAGCGTCTGCTCGACAATGTAATTATCGCAATGAATGCTGTTGGGTGGTCAAAATGAAAGATGTTGCAATTGTAAGTGAGCTACGCAATTACCCTGCAGGTCATGATAAACCGTATTTCCCCGCGGCTTCGCCCGCGTGGAGGTTGGACATTATCCGGATAAAAAGTATCCTGTGTCCTAATCCAGATCATGGTACCCACCATCGAATTCCATTGAGCAGTTAAGAGCGTTCATCCAAAAATTTGACAGTGTTGGAAATAGCAATGTTAATATAATCAATATTTCAGAACGCATGCTCTTAACAGCGTTTATTTTAAAAGTTGGCAACGTCGCAAATATCTGTCAAAAATTTACCTGTTTTGATTAATTTGGCAATATTACTGTATAATGTGGCTAACTAGCGAACTAGAATATTAATAATGAATTGCAATTATAAAATTGAATTTGATGTTGTACCCGTTTTAGGTGTAAAAAAGGAATTTGGAAAGTTTCCAAATACTTTTTTTACATCTAAATATACTAATAATACTAAATATTCGGTGTTACGATATTAATTATTACATTTGATAATCAATATTCTAGTTCGCTAGTTAGCCACATTTCTTATTTGCATACAGTTATACGAGTATTGGCAAATTAAACAAAATACCGAAAAATTCGATATCTATTTGCGACGTTCCCACTTTCTGTATAAACGCTCATAAGAGCGTTTATTCTGATCGTGGGCAACGTCCCAAATAGATGTCGGATTACTGTATGGAAATAAGAAATATGACTAACTAGTGAACTAAAATATTGAATATGAAAGGTAATAATTAACACTTTCGACTCCACCCACTTTTTAACCGACTTCCAAAAAGGCGGAGGTTATACATATGTTCGACGCGTATGTATTTTTTTTTATTTTTTTTTTATGTATGTCTGTCGATTTCTCCGTCAATTGTAAACCGATTTTGAAAATTATTTTTTTGTTTGAAAGGGTATGCTCCCGGATTGGTCCCATATAAATTTTATTAACTTTGCTTGGATAGTTTTTGAGTAAGCTTCAATAATACGTATTTTTCACACTTAGTATATGTGGATGATATGATGATAACTTCCTGTGACTTTTATTTACATAGCAGATACTGGTATTCGAATTTGTGTGGGGTAGGTACCACAGTACTAAAAAGAAGACTAAAAGTTCACAAATCCCCATAGGTTTAAAAATAAAATACAAACAACGTACTATAAGAATCACGAATTCTTTATTTCTTATGGAGGTAAGGACGCATTGATTATTTTTATAATCAAAGAAATTAAAGTGATGGCTAAATTAATAGCCTTAGTGTAAAATATTCCTGTCATGTCATATTACAGTCTAAACTTTACTACAAAAAATAATCTTTTAGAGATCAACTTTTAAATTACTCTATGATAACTTTGTGATTGTTTATTTTAGAAATTGTATTTACCTTTTGTTTAGTTGAGTCTTTACCTAAGTCCAGTGGTGCCTTTTTTATTCAAAAAAAATCTCGTGAATAAAAATGCTTATTATATCAAAATCTGTTACATTCACTCAGTGAGACATCCAAATATTCCTTTGCTATTTTTCTAATACAGCTTACAGTCACATAGCTTTACATTATTATTAATACTTCTGTTATACATGAATATCTCGTGAATGTTTAAAAAGATCTCTTCAACTTCTTGAAACATCCAGATACACATATTTGAAGACATTCGTTATAGCTTTTTGCTTGATTTGTTTGCATCACTATGTATTCTTCATCATTACAGAAAACTATTCTATCATAAAGCTGATATGAGCGTCTTAAAACCTACGTATTTGGATGTGTCACTGAGTTGATGTAATAGATTTTGATTTAATAAGGATCTTTAATCAAATCAAATCAAAAATGTTTATTTGCTAGAAAATACATACAAATTCAAGGAAAGATCTTATGTCCTAAAAGTCTTTGTATTCTGCCTGCAAGCAAGCGTGCTAATTATTTACTTACGTCTATTTATGTAATTATTATAATGCAATTCATATAATTACAATTATTCTAAACTCAAATATTCATTTTCATTCAATAGTACATACCTAACATTACTTTTTAAATTCCATAAATTCCTTAATGCTATAGAAACAACTCTCTTGTAGCCAAACGGTAATTTTTTTTTTAAATAGATTACCCTGTAACAATTTTAAATCATTTGGAATGTTATTATAAATCAGTATACACATATTAAACACATTTTTTTATAAATATCTTTATGACTTGGTGGTTGATACAATAAGTTGTGAAACTTAGCCCTTTTTTGTCTTGGTAGAACCTCACTACGTTGCTTAAAGTAATGCGAGTGATTCTTGGTAAAAACGCAGATATATCTTATGTACATACAGGGTAGTGGAAGAATGTTACATTTTTTAAAGAGAGGTTTACAACTATCTAAAAACCATGTTTTGTTTATAACCCGGATGCAACGTTTTTGAAGCTTGAAAACTCTGACAGAATCGGTCGAGTTGCATAGCTTAGGACAGATGACACATAGCCGTGATAAGCCGAAAGAGCTGCTTCTACAGATACATTTTGCCTTAACTTTTTCAACGCATACACAAACCTATCAAGTTTCTGACAAATATGTTCCACATGGCATTTCCAATTTAGATGTTTATCTACAATAAGTCCTAAAAATTTTAATTCATCCACTTGATGTACTTTTTCATCTTTGCAATTAATGTCCAAAGGTAATTGTTTGGTATTATAGGAGTTAAATTGTATTGATTTCGTCTTACTAATGTTTATATTCAAATTATTACTCTCCATCCAACTTATTACATCTGATAGGGTCTTTTCGGTGACTGATTTGTAATCTTTTTTGTCGTGACATTTTATAATAACTGGAGTATCATCTGCAAAAAGGATACATTTCTGCAAAATGGCCTCCGGAAGATCATTTATATTAGCAAAAAAAGTAAAGGACCGAGAATGCTACCCTGAGGCACACCACACTTATTTATTATTGCTATTGAAATAAAAATCTCTTTGGTATAAATTTTGTAATTTTTCTTTACAACTTTGGATATCTCGGTACACTGTTTCCTGTTTCTTAGATAGCTAGCTAACCATTCATGAGCTTTTCCTCTTATACCGTAGAAGTCCAATTTGTTTATGAGCTTCGAATGAATTTATTCACGAGATATATTTTTTTAATAAAAGGGGCACCATCTAAACAAAATGTAAACAAAAGTTCTAAAATCAAATAAATAAAAATAAATAAAATCACAAAGTTACCATAAAGTAATTTAAAAGTTGATCTCTAAAATATTATTGTAGTAAAGTTTATACTGTAATATGACATTACAGAAATATTTTACACTAGGGATATTAATTTCGCCATTACTTTAATTTGTTTGATTATAAAAAATAATCCATGAGTTCTGGGGGCCTAAAACGGCCACACTAAGCAATTCCTCTACTAATTCGATATTGCGCTATCAAATAATACCTAGGTCCATTTCTAGGTGATTGGCAATGCATTTCTAGGTGCATGCATTCTCCAAGGCTTAAAAGCAATTCATTTTCTGAATTCCTAGTTATTCCCCTATAGTGACACATATTTCCCTGAATCATATTCAATTCAATTCATATCAGACGGATAATTTTTCTATACAGTTTTTATGTTTAATCCAATGAGATTTAAATTTTTTATTTCTACAGGTTAAATGTTAATTCATAAAATACAATAGACGACGTATATTTAGTAACCTAATCCGCTTAACTTTTTTATAATGGATTTCCGCAAAGTCACGCCTGAATAAATTAACTATGTTATTTCATTATAATATAAAACTGTCAAACAGATGAATTGCGTAATATGAATTAAACGCAGTTAATATTATGAATTGTCAGTTTGTGACAGTTTATGTGATTCATAATATTATCATATTATGATTTTGCTAAAGCGGCCGTTTTGACCTCCGTAAGAAATAAAGACTTCGTGATTTTTATATAATATGGTGTTTGTATTTTATTTATAAACCGATGGGGATTTATTTTATTTTTTATTGAGAGGAACAGCAAACAGTTACATTATGAGGACTTGCAACTAGTTTAACAAAATAGCAATTTGGTTATAACGCTGTCCACAAGTCGGTATGGAAGTTTAAGAAACAAAAAGAGCGAAGCACTAGGATCATTAATAGCAATACCTACGTGTGACAAATACATAATTAAAATTAAAAGTTAAATGATAAAAATAAAAAAAACTATTAGGGGGAAAAAAAAAAAGGAATATATAAAAAATTAAGAATGAAAAATTTAAGTAAAAAGATAACAAACAAAGACAACAAAATTATACAATAATACTATATTAAGGAGCACTTGTTGTGATATCTAATAGGGAATGGCGAATGAGGCTTTTAAATTTACTTAATGTGCAATTGCAGATATCTATGTTAACAAAGGGACTGTTGTATGTGTCAACCATACGGCGGACAGGTGAGCGCAGGCTTGAGTTAGTTCGGCAAGTGTTTAAAGCGAAAAGAGTACCTGCGCGTACCCGCCACCTGTGAATGGTTCGAGGTACAGCATATCAAATCATACTGTTCAGATTTGTACAGTTAAACTTGTTTCTGACAATTTTGTATAGTATTGTGGTTTCGAGGTAATTCCTTCTAGAGCTAAGGGGGAGGAGCCTGTACCTGCTGAGTAATTGAGAGTATGATAAGTAGGATTTGTGGCATCTGTAGTGCATAGCACGCAAGAATTTGTACTGTACATTTTCAACCATTTCAGAATATTTCTTGTAGAAATGATTCCATACTGACACTGCATATTCTAGCTGTGAACGAACAAGCGCTTTATATAAGCATAAACATGACGAGGTTCTCTTGTAATCAAGGATGGACCGCATGATAAAACCAAATAGCTGGAAAGCTTTGCTGACAATTTTGTTAATGTGTGAGTCTAGGCACAGTTTAGAGTCAAGTAAAACGCCGAGGTCACGAATTAAATTCAGTTGAGATAGAGGCACGTGACAAAGGGTGTAGGCAAACCTAATAATATGCTTGTTTTTAGTAAACGTAAGGTAGTTGCATTTCGGTAAACTTAGTTTTAATTTGTTACTGTTGCAGTAGTCTGTAAGTCTATCAAGGTCTTGTTGGATTAAAATGCAATCATCGACAGTTTTGATGGACTTGAAGACCTTCAGATCATCGGCGTTCAATAGAAATTCAGTGTTGCGGAAATAGTCACCTATATCATTAATAAATATGTTAAATAAGAGCGGCCCAAGGATGGAGCCTTGCGGGACACCAGATGTGACTTCGATAATACTTGATCTGTAACCATTGATTACTACCCTTTGACAGCGGTTCGAAATATACGAAGCAAACCACCGTAGCAAATCGCCACGAATTACGTTAAAGGCAAATTTAATAAGCAGCAGCTCACGGTCCACCTTGTCAAAGGCTTTGCAAAAATCTGTATAAATAGCGTCTACTTGCAGGCCGTTGTCAAAACTATCAAATAAGCAGCTGGAGAAAGACAGACAGGTTTGTGGTAGTAGAGCGCTGTTTAACGAAGCCGTGTTGCTGTTGTATAATGACATTATGCAAGAATGGATATATTTCATTATGGAAAAGTCTCTCAAAAACCTTTGACAAAGTGGAGAGGATCGAGATTGGACGGTAGTTCTCCACATTACTCTTTGACCCACCCTTGTGTACAGGTGTGATGTTTGCACGCTTCCACTCTTTTGGAAATATGAGGCTCCCGGCACTGAACGTGTTAATATCGTAACACCGAATATTTGGTTTTAGATGTAAAAAAAGTATTTGGAAACTTTCCAAATGCCTCTTTTACACCTAAAACAGTAAGGTATAACATCAAATTCAGTTTTATAATTGCAATTTATTATTAATATTTTCAGGTCACTAGACCTAGAGCGATATTTATTTTTTCCATACAGATTATATTGCCAAATTAATCAAAGCAGGCAAATTTTTGACAGCTATTTGCGATATTGCCCACTTTTAGAATGAACGCTCTTATGGCGTAAAATGTTTAGCAAACAGATTTACTTCCGCATTTTTAGGGTTCCATAGTAAACAAGGAACCCTTATAGTTTCGCCATGTCCATCTGTCTTTTTGTCTGTCTGTCTGTCTGTCCGCGGCTTAGCTTAGAGACAGTTAGTACTAGAAAACTGTAATTTGGCATATGTATACATATTAATCACGTCGACAAAATGGTAAATCAAGAAAATTTTTTTTTTTTAGAGTACCTCCCCTACACGTAAAGTGGGGATGTCTTTTTTTCCCCATCTATCCTATGGTGTGAGGTATCGTTAGAAAGGTTGTTCAAAAATATTGTGAGTTTGTTAAAACCACTTTTGGATTCAGGGATCCGTTTGCGAAATATTAAGCTTTTTACTGAAAAAATTTGTTAGAGGCTAAATGGTTGTACTTGGATTTGTGAAAAAATTCACATCAGTAGTATATAAAACGAAATTTAAAGGAAAACTATCAGAGCTAAGTAGGTTATACAGGATAACGAGTAATTAACTTAAATTTGCAGTTTGAAGAACATGATCTCCGATACATTCCGTATGGGAGAACATGTTTTTCAACTACAATGTTAAGTTTATTCTTGGGATAAATTCATCGCAACTACGGAACCCTTCATTGTGCGTGCTCCGGTACACGCACTTGTCCGGTTTTTATTATTAGTATGGATGCGGGATGAAATGCTGTTAATCTTAGTTTCTAAAAGCGTTTTTCTCGTGAAATAAAAATTGCAATTTTGAGGAAAGAACAGTAATCCCTACTATTGTTCTTTTCTCAAAGTTGCAATTTTTATTAGTGTGAATATCACGCTCAGTGTCACGCGAGCTAACTCGCCTCTCGTTCGGGCGCTCACGATGCTTTTAATGCTCTGCTGACATCAACACCCATCACCCAAGTGTGTCTTGTTTGCCGGGAGATGGATAGATGTCAGTCGTGAATGCTTAAGATTCTGTGAGATGAATATTTATTAAAATTTAGCTGTACAACGCCTTAGATTTTTTAAATGTTTTGTTGTGACAGACTTAAATAAATTTATGTTCGAAACAGCAAAAACTATCGATCAATACTTTAGAAGAAAATCGCTTTTGAATCTTGTAAGGTATTTTATGTTCGTGACTGTACGTACCAGTGCTAGTGTATCAGGTATTGATACGCCGCCGACACTCACGGCGACCAAAAGGTTTAGCGGTTCCGCAGCCTCAACCCAAGCGTCGATCAGCGCCTCGTTATCAGACACGTTCAGAGTTGGCCCTTCTCCAATGGTTGCCCCCACTGAAAAAAATATCAATATGAGGATCGAGGGAGATAGAAGTTACCAATTGAACGTAGGTACGAATCTCTGCCCTCCCGGCAGTTTTATAGGAATAATATTATTTCTATTAAGGCACTCTCACTTATGATTTTAACGCAACGTTTATAAAAAAAGTATATATTACAATAAATTAACGGGGACAGCGTACCGACAACGGGGAATAATTTAAATTATTTTATTAAATTCCCTTTGTCCCCTTTAACGGGGACATGGCCTACGGGGACAACGGGAATACACGATACAATCATACAACGTGGCAATGCTGCCAGCATTTTGGGCACTTTTCCTGTTGACGAATTTTTTTGATGACTTATGATTAGTCATCAAAAAAAATCGTCCGCATCGCTGTCCCCCCTTTTTATGCATGTACATATTATTATTGTTATTTTAAGACTGTTGCTAAGCTTATAAATTATGTTAATATCTTGTTTGAAAACCAGAATACCTATTTATATACACTGCTCATCAGAAAAATCGAAACACCTTCCAAGTTAATGTTTTGTAAGGATTATCAGCAAAATTATATTTAGGAATATATGTCAAATGTCGTTTAATAGTGAATGAGGTTTTCAAATCCTAATGTTATTGTTCTAAATTCAAATTAAATTTTCATAGGTTTCGTATTTTGTTTAACAAGTCATTTTTACCCTGTACGAAATATGAAGGAAATTGATAAAACAACACACGTAAATGAAAAAAAAGCTAAGAAACGTTTATTTAATAACTTCTATTCCCTCCCCGAGCTCTTACTACTGCTTTCATATGGTTCTTCATCGATCGGATGAGAGTCACGATCAAATGTTGTGGCATTCCATTCCTCTTGGATTGCATTTTGCAGCTGGCTAAGTGTTTCTGGGGCAGGATCTCTTGCACGAATTCGTCTCTTTAATTCATCCCATAGATGTTCAATCGGATTCATGTCCGGGTTTCTTGCTGGCCATTTCATAATGGAGATACCGACTTCGGCAACATAAACTCGTACGACGCTCGCGGTGTGAGCCCTAGCATTGTCGTGCATGAATATGAAACCGTTGCCAATAAAATGTGCATCATGTGAGGTTCGAGATACTGTTCGATTTACCGATGACTGTTTAGTGCAGGCAGACTTGGCCCAGACACAAAGATAAGCTCTATCTTACCGTCGGCGCTGATTCCTTCCCAAACAGTCCACGAACCGCCACCATAGCTGACTTTTCTTCAATGCAGCATTGTGCAAAGCGTTCTCCATCTCTTCTGTAGACCTTGTTCCTTCCGTCGTTACCATACAGCATAATTTTACACTCATCAGAAAAGACCACTTTGTTCCACTGGAGGTATGACAAATTTAAGTGCTCACGTGCAAAATTAAGGCGCGCTCTTCAATGGTCTGCAGTTAATTTCGGCGCATTTGCTGGCTTGTGCGGTACCAGTCCACGTTCCTTCAACCTTTTCTAATTGTAGAGTCACTTACAGTCGCCCTACGTACAACATGAAGCTGCTGCTGCAGTTGAAAAGCATCAAGGCGGCGATTTCGTAAAGAAGTTGTTACAATAAATCGATCATCTCGCTCAGAAGAGACCCGATTCCTGCCAGATCCTGAACGGCGCGTGAACAAACCAGTCTCCCGATTGTGTTTGAGACTCTATGAACAGACGACAGGCTTAGATGCAATCTTTCAGTCACAACACGCTGACTAAGTCCAGAATCCAGCAATGCCACCACTTGGGCGGCTTCTGCGGGCGAAGTATCCATAGAATTAGTTTTAGAAAAAAAACTTTTTCAGACTTCCCAAAGTCACAGTACACACACAGTAGACAGAACACAGAACAAAAAGATTTAAGATAAGCGCTAAGTTTTAGTTTTCCAAGGTGAAATCTACTCCAACTCTAAACATACATTTGTCTCAAAACAGTGAATCATTTCATTTATTAGGATAAATAAATTAAATTCTAATTTTGAATTTAGAAATTTCGTACAATCATTTGTTTTATTTATGGAATGAAAACTCTTTTGTGTTAAATTTGGACAGAAACCATAAAAACGGAAGTGTTTAAATTTTTCTGATGAGAAGTGTATACTTATATATTTATTTTTTACTTCATATTCTTAATCTCTTTAGGTCATGAGATATCCAAAGATAAAAAAATATTTGGCCTAGATCTTAGGGTGTATTTTCACTGACGCGAAGGTGAGCGGAGCTGAGCGGAGACCTGCATGAATCGAACAATCGAGTCCGCGTATCACTGGTCAGTTTCCCTCAGTCGTCAGTTTATTTAATTCGCCAGTTTCTTTGATTAGTCAGTTTCACTGATTCGTCAGTTTTATCGATTAGACAGTTTCGTTAATTCGACAGTTTCTACCGTTTGCCAGTTTTCGTCGATTCGTCAGTTTTATTCAATTCGTCAGTCAAAGTACAGTCGGTAGAAAACTGCACACACGTCTGCTAATTTGAATATACGAGTACAGTATGTTAACTAACAGAGGGCGTTCCCGTTAACCCGCAATAGCTTAGGGTCCAGACATGCAAAAAAAAAACAACATCGAAAAAAAAAGATTTTTTATTTTTTTGTTAATAATGTTTTCACAAAAAAGATTAAATTGATACGTAAAAGAAACACTATGTAAACGCGCAATAAATTGTCTTTCCACGTTGAAAGACAAGTGCGCGTGTACAGTGTTTCTTTAACGTATCAATTAATATGTTTTTATTGGGAACCGATCACTTTTCCGAATTGTTTTTGTTCGAATTTCATTTTACCGAAAACTATTGACCGACGTCTTTTTTGCTATATGCATTATTTGACATATTTTTAGATCATCGAAGTATCATGTGTCATAGGTATTATTTTACCGAACTATATTTTGCCGATTTACAAAATAACTTTTTGCTATTGGCCGAAGCCTCTTTTGAACTTTTTTCATTTGCCCAATGATTTATTTACCATATTTTCACCACACCGAAACAATAGTTTTCAAATTAAAATAGTGTCATAAAAAGCCAATATGTTGTGCTACAAAATTTTGTGACATAAACGAATCGCTGCAAAACCGACTACACGTAGTCTTGTATGCCCTACCCCTAGAGTGTAATTTAAAACCGCGTAGACGCGGAGGGGTGGGGCGACCCGCGAGCTGAGGAGCAGGTGGTTTGAAGGTGGTGAGCGTTAAAACCACCTGCAACGATAAGCTCGCGTGGAGCCGCAAACCCCGAAGCGCCGGAGCCATGACAGAAGCAATGCTTGCTGCATGTTGCACGCCTGCGTAAGTTTATTCCCGTTGTCCCCGTATGCCATATCCCGTCTATATGTCCGTCACGGGGACAGCGGGACGTGATTAAATTTATTTCCCGTTGTCCCCATAACGTACATTCGGCTAACGGGGACAACGGGAAGTAAATCTTTTTTAAATCGAAACAGCTAGGTTAGGTTAGGTTAGAACTGTGACCACACACCGCCAGAAACATATTTTTGAATGTACAACCAAACCACGGGGACAACAGGAAGTATTTTCAAATATATAATTGAAGTCCCCGTAGGACGGGGACACGGCGTACGGGGACAACGGGAATAAACGCCGGCGTACATGTTGCATGCTTGTTTGCACGCTGCATGCTTGCTTGCATGCTGGATGCCTGCTTGCATGCTGCATGCCTGCTTGCACGCTGCATGCCTGCTTGCATGCTGTATGCCTGCATGCATGCTGCATGCTTGAAGCAAGCATCCTTCCTTCACCCATCCATACCTCGTGGTATAATAAATGTTCGGAAACATAATACTTCGAACACATGTTATTTCGGCTAAGTGTAACTTCGGTAAAAAGTTTTTCGACCAAACGAAACGTTGGAGTAACGAAAAAAATCGAATTGACAAAAGGTCAACTGAAACAGTGGCAGACTTGACTTCGATGAAGTAAAAAAAAACGAAACGATAATAGTTGAAAAGTTTTAGGTGAAATGAAATTCGGTCAAATATTTTTCGAACTTATGATAGGTAACCGTTTTTATTTCTTTCGTATTATTATTTTTTTAGCATATATTGCGGGTTAACGGGAACGCCCTCTGTTAGTTAACATATATACTGTATATTCAAATTAGCAGACATCAGTTTTCTACCGACTGAACTTTGACTGACGAATTGAATAAAACTGACGAATCGACGAAAACTGGAAAACAGTGGAAACTGTCGAGTTAACGAAACTGTCTTATCGATAAAACTGACGAATCAGTGAAACTGACTAATCAACGAAACTGGCAAATTAAATAAAACTGACGACTGAGGGAAACTGACCACAATTTTTGGGAAATTAATTGAAAAACAACTGTGGCCTTAGTTCCGATTTTAGCCACGAGCCAAAAGATCACTGTACAAATAGGTAGTTTGTTTTTAGGGACCTTTGACAGTGAAGTTATAATATAAGTTTTATATGTGCCCTCATGGAGGTGATTTTATGAGTTGCGAGGTTATACTTGCCAAAAGAACCGAAATCATGACTATCTCCGATCAAGAGTACACAATCGAAGCTTAACTTGCCTTTTCCAAGCGTCACGAAAGCGACCGGAAACCGAAAAGTAGCACCATCAAAACCAATTTAAAAGAGCTACGCACCTAAAACGCCATCGGCTCCTACGTCATTCAAGTATTGTGCGTATGCACCAATGACACCGGTGTTTAAGGAGCCGTTCTTGAACACCGTAGTGAATACTGGAACGATCAATCCTTTCACCTTGTAACACTAGAACAGAGAAACAATTGTTTAGAGTAGTTATTCTAAATTAAGAATAGGCACACATGAATACAGATGTTCACTCTGCATGTTAGGTAAAGTTACAAGTAGGTACGCGGCGGGCTCGGTTCGGGCCAATTGAGTGAGTGAAATGTAGTCAGAAGATACAAGAGTTACGCGATAGAAAGAGAGGCAACTTCTAGGTGAATATAACTGGGTAACTAGCGCTGTGCGACCTCCCCCCCGACCCTTGCTCGTCGACGAAGCGCCAGCACGCGTTGCCGCTGAGCCTGTAGCTTTAAATTCCCCGATCAATAATCATGAAACCACCATTTTGATCCAGCCTGTCCCTCTTGCGGTCCTCCCCTCAGCGAATGCCCTAAGCCGAGGTTCGCACCCCACAGGGGGTGGCCCTTAGCGAGCATTCGCCTAGTTTTAATTAGAATAGTATAATGCCCTGGCTGGAGGCTTTGAGTGTAGAAGCTTAAGGCAGCCACAGGAAAGCCCGGTTAAGCAGTCACTACCTTAGTGGTAATCTGCGAGATGCCCTAGTTAAAAAAAAAAAAAAAAAAAAAAACTGTGCGACCTGAATTGCACATTATTGTGTCATCCATCCCATGGTGTGAGGTGTCGTTGGAAAGGTCGTTGAAAAATATTGTGAGTGTGTGAAAACCATTTTTGCTTATTTAATAAGCTTCAAGTGCAAATTTTTGTTAGAGTCAAGTTGTGTGTGTGTGCCTGCAAGCTAAATGATTGGTTTTGGATATGTAAAAAAAAAAAAATATTGGGAAATTAAAAGGAAAACTGTCACAGCTGCAGGCTCTACAAGTTGACGAGCAATAATTGACCAACTTACATTTGCAGTTGCAAAAACATGTTCCCCCATACATTCCGTATGGGAGAACATGTTTAATTGATAAATTCAGCCCAACTGCGGAACCCTTCATTGTGCGTGGTCTGACACGCACTTGGCCGGTTTTCACTTTGTAATCACAACTTATTTCCAAATTCGACCTTTGCCAGCATATGTCATGCTCTGCCGCAGAGCCACCCTTTTAGAAACCGATCAATTATATCTTAAAATAATGTACGTTAAACGAACATAATGTACGTATACCGTTTATCGCTGTACGTGCATTAGGTAATGATAAAATAGATATTTGTTGTGGCTCTGCTGCAGAGCATACTCTCTAGCAGAGCCACACAGAACATGTACTCAGGAAAGATAAAGGCTACTTTTTTTTCATCGGCACTTCTAAATAATAGTAGAATTTTGCAATAACTGGTGTCAAAGTTCAAGTACCTACGTAAATGATTTTTGAAAATGGTTAATAAACTTAAACACATATAAGTTATATTTCTATTCGTCGCATAAATATCCTTTGCCATGCCGTGCCGCCAGTGAGCGCCAGCCCTTAGTGTAATTAAAATAGTCGTCGTGATATATAAAAGTTATTAATTAAAACAATCGTCGTGATACATAAAAGTTATCAAAATTTATCGCATTTCTTTTCACGTTCAACGTGATTTAAAAATGCAATAAAAATACAGAGTCAAAAATACCCTCCACAACCTCCACGTAACTATTTTCACCAAATCCTCGCCGGGTTAATAAGTTTAGTGATAGTATACATTATTTAATTATCTACCACTAGCCTCCGCCAGCGGCTTCGTCCACGTGATATCTTTATAAATGTAACCCTACTAGGTTGTGCCCGGGGCTTCGCCCGCGTGGATGCCAGAAATTATCCCACGGGGACGAACTACCGGGGTAAAAGTATCCTATATGTTAATCCAGGTTATACCACCAGTGTGCCAAATTTAATTCCAATCAGTTCAGTTGTTTTTGCGTGATTGAGTAACAAACACCCAAACACACAAACATACAAACTTTCACATTTACGAGTATATTATGAAGAAGTAGGATCATAGATGTTACTCAGTAATATATAGATACTAAAGGCATAGACAAGTAACTGATGTTACGTCGGATGCAGACACGCGGATTACTTATTATTTTACTCTTCATTGTATTTCACACACATTTTTATTTTTTATTATATTTATTTGTCTGTATCTATCTATCCGTGACATCACTGCGGGCCCTATCAGAATACCAGCGCTGCGACATTTTTATTTATTTTTAAATGTCGCGGCATTATGCTGAGATAGGAGCCTTTTGGCCTCGTACAGGACTTCCTTCTGTCTTCATTTTAATGTAACTTTGTTTTTGATTGTTTTTTATTTGTTTAATGTGTTTTTAGTTTTGTGATTTCCTGTGCGAGTCTCAATAAATACTTTTTCTTTCTTTCTTTTTCTAATAATATAGCATTCTACTGTTGAAAGAATTTTTAAAATCGGTCCGGTAGTTTTTGAGTTTATTCATTATAACCAAAAATACAAATCCGTTATCTTTATAATATTAGTGTATACTATACCACATTAATGTAATCCTAACTAATATTATAAATGCGAATATGGGTATGTTTGTTACGCTTTTACGCTGAAAACCTGAACGGATTTGGATTAAATTTGGCACATGGGTAGACCATGACTTGGAGTCAGACATAGAATACTTTTTACCCCGATATTCCCAAGGGACAGAGACTTATGCGGGTGAAACCATGAGGCGCAGTACCTCTATAATGTGACCACAGGATATTAAGATTTTGCTATCATCAAACTGTACCATAACAGAGCACATCTCCCATTACATCGGCCAGTTCATCAAATTAAAAAACTTTAAGCTACTTACATCTTCGATGGCTTCCAGTGTAGGCAAAAGAGCCGCACTTGAAGCGATAATAAAACAGAACCCCAGTACTCCCATTTTCACCCCTTGTATCAGTTGTATCTAATCACAACTAGGACTGATGTGGAAAAAGCAATTTACAACTTTATATAGGTACCCTTAAATGTAATTAAAGTAATCGTCGTGATGTATTAAAGTTATCAATTTATTACCTTTCTTTTCACGTTCCACGTGATTTATTAAGTGATAAAGTACATCGCTGTCACGGCCTGCACCAGGGGCATTGATGGACGATCGTGGAAATGTTGACCGTGGCGACGCCGAGGAACACATACGAGATTCCATCAATACCTGGTTGCGGCCAAGGCTAGTATAGTACTTTTCTCAAATAATGCGCGGAAATTCAAACTAAGTAAATTAATTATAAGTTCCGGAATGACGAACGACGATAATATTTCACGCGCCAATATGTTCATTTGTTCTACCTTACTTTAAACACCTCTATTTGCAAGCCAATCGATATAAATAAATCTTTGATAAGTTACCTCTTTGGATGCTATGGTGTTGAAGTAAAAAGTTCGTTCCATTTGTAAATAACACGACAATTAAGAGTTTTTATAGTAACATATTCGGCCGCTAAACACGACAATAGGGATTTTCATAGTAACATTGCTGGCCACCTACTCGCATGTACTTGACCAGTACAGCATTCTCGATTTATCTCGAAGCAGGTTGTCAAAATAATGCTCTTATTTCAAAGCGATTGAGAAAAATATTTAACATGACCACAGGAAATATAAAAACTACGACTCTAATGAGGATCTGTACTGCCATTTTATCACGATAGGTGGCGTGGCGCATCGTCGACATGGCCATTGAAAGCTGTCAATTCCATACATTTTGTAACCTATATATAATTCAGTAATAAAAAAAAAAATCGTAATAATATGCTTAAGTGTGGAATACCAGGATGTACTAAACTACTAACCCCTGTGTTCATTTATTTCCTAAATGTACATCGCTAAATAAAGTGGGAAACTAAAAGAGTACAACTAAAAGTAACTTTGAATCAAAGATTTCAATCGTAGATTTGCCCTGCCGTGTTAAAAGATGGTCGCGTTTCTGTTTCGTTTTGTCACCTCTGACACACAATATCGCAGACACTTGACTTGATTGTCATGGAAACGCCATTATTATTGAGCGAAGTCACTCTTCTCAGTGTGTACACTTTTCGCGCGACGTAGTACGGTGAGGGCACATCTACGATTTAAATCTTTGCTTTGAATATGTTGATTGATAAACTTCGACAATATGGTGGAGTTCTGGTGGAGCTATTACGAGTAACGTCTTAGTAAAGTTTCACAGCAGGAACGTCAAGTGCTTGTCTTTCAGAAGCTTGAGGGTAACCTCAAAAATAAAGGATACCTTTTATAATTATAGTAATGTTCTCTCAATTTTTGTACATTTTCCTACCATGAGTCAAGTAAGAATTAACACGAGACATCTACCTATTAAAATGCAAAACATTTTTTACTTTCATTGTACTTTTTTTCTGTTGTTTTCCCTCCCGAAATATTAATCTGCCGAATAAATCTGACCAACGGGAAAAAAAAATCCCATTAGAAAGACTAGTCTGACTGTCAATCTGACCACTGGGAAAAACCCAAAAAAAAATTTCCAAATCTAGAGCCTAGCACTGATGAAAAATATTTTATTAGATACTCGTAGAAGTCTACTTCTCAATAAGATCTGACTTCTTTCCAGTAATCCTTGCCTCTCGTTTGTTTAGTTCGTCTTTCAATTATTTACGCTTCCAGGAACAATACATGTTAGCAATAACGATGCTGGATCGGTTTCAACACAAAAAATAACAAAACCCCTAAACCTGAACATGTAGGTAATATTTTTTCATGTTTTCCATACAAAAAGTAAAAAATTCCATATAAAACACGCCGAGGCGGCACTCCCTGCGCGCCCCCGGCTCTAAAAAATAATCACGAGTGAGGGCAAACCACGGGTACCACGTGGTTTCGCGATTGTCAAATTCTATTTTAGTTGTTTTAAAATTATTTTTTAGTTTAGAGAATTTTATTAACAGAATAGCTCTAAGATTCTCATAGCATAAAGTAAGGAATTTTAGTGATAGTTTAGTTATTTTAGTTCGTTGTACAAGAGAATCGGCACCACTGTTAGTTATTACTCTGAGCGTATAAGATACTGGTTATCATACAAATATGAATAAGTTACTGGCCGACTTGTAATTTGACTTATGTTTGAAATATTGAATGTTTTAAAATGTACTTCCGTTAAAAATAGTATAGGCCCGAGGGCATATTCTCAGAGTAATAACTAAAGCATAGTATAGTATATACGACGTGTCCCAAAATTCAACGATAAGCGGGCACCTGGGTGGACCTGCTCATCACAACCCGAGAAAAAACAATGAAAAAAAAAATATACATGATTTTTTGGAAATTACCAAAAATACATTGAAATCCTTCGGAAATTGACACCCCTTAAGATATTTTTAACACAATTTTTCTAATATTTCTGTTTTTTTTTTTATCGGCAACCTAAGTAGCACTGCTTTCCACCATAACCCTTAAAAATTCCAGAATGCCTGTAGGTTTTACACAAAAACCAATCAAAATTATTATTTTCCTTAAAATTTTCAAAGTTTTTTACTTTCAGTCCACTTTCAGTTATCGTGGTGTAAAAAAAAAGTACGGACACTACTACGGCAAGTTTAAAAAAAAGTTGGCGCAACTAATCAAGATTCCAAAATGGCATATTACACTAGGCAAAATAGCTACAAAAAAAAAATGCGTACTATTTATAAACAAGATTCCCTGCCTTGCCTGTAGATTTTTGTGTAAAAACTACAGGCATTCTGGGATTTTTAAGGGTTTTGTAATTTCCAAAAAAAAAAGATATTTTTTTTTCATAATTTTTTCTCGGGTAGTGATGAGCAGGTCCACCGTCTGGTGCCCGCTTATCGTTGAATTTTGGGACACGTTGTATATGTATACTCGTATAGTATAGTATAGGTATTGTAAGGAATGTGAAACCAACCTTACTTGTCGTGAAACAAGCTCTACCAGTAGTTGGATATCTGGAAGGGAATATAGAAACACAACTAACCTTAAAAAATTGACCTACCTTTCCGAAAATGCCGTGAGGACTTTTGGCTTTATCATTCAGGAAACAAACGAATACTTGGAATTCACACCACACAAACGGGTATTATAAAATAAATTAAAAATAAAATAAGATCCTAGTATTCGTTTGATTTTCTGGATTGTGTGATACACAGGGATGCTGTTGAGGAATTCTTTCTAGAATTAAGTCTTCGATTAGCAGTATTTAATTGGTGCAATGTAATAAATAAGATAATGAAGGGCACAGATTTATTTAGGTTGGAAAACAAAAGTTTGCCACCAATGCAAAAGAAAGCATTTATAAAATATAAAACAAATTTAAAAAATAAAAATATTAATAAATAATATTGAATGTTTTTTTATTACCATCACATGACATTCCTTTACACACACACCTCAGAGGTGCTATAGGTACACCTGTCTATACACACAATCACAACTTCGGCATGAATTAAAGCAGAACCTCTTTTTTGGAAGGCTTAAAAGGCTAGTTTCCAAAATAGTCTGGACTCGACAAACCTTGGCAAAAAGACCCGGTCTCATAACATGAGCGACAAAATGGGTAAAAATTAAAAAAATATTAAACGTTTCAATGACGAGTTGCAAATCGTACAGCGATTTTTCTACTATGGGAGATTACCGTCTGGACTACTACGTAGTCTGTGAATATAGGTATAACCCGGCAATGCGGGGAAAATATTTACTTATAGATTGCTTTATTTTGTCTATCTACAACCATACATGCAGTAGTTTTATTTGCCGGCGGGCGCCGGGGACCAGCCCAAATCTCGAGTGCCTCAGGCACTCCCTCTAAGGGAGGTTGCTGACCTCTGCCCCGGCGTGTGACGCCGTAGCCTCCAATCTCTGGTCCCTCTAGGGCAAGGAGGCCTCCAACTCAGGAGGGCGTATCCCTCGGACTTACCGAGCGGGAGGATCTCAAACTCCTCTGCTACCGCCTGCTGCTGCCGGACCTTCTGAGCGAGAGGATCTCAAGCTCCTCCGCTACGGCCTGCTGCTCCCGGACCTTCCGAGTGGGAGGACCTCAAAATCCTCCGCTCCTCTCCTGCTTCGTGTTGCTTCGTTTCGTGTTCGTGACTCCAGGCCGCTGCTCGTCTACGGCCTGCTGCTCCTGCTCCGCGCCCTTAGCTCCGGGTAGCCGCCTCGTTCGCCGCTACCAGCGTCGAGCGCCTCAAGCCTTCCTTGTACCTCTATCCTTTACTACGCTTCAGGCCTTATTATTTTAATTTGTGACCTACGTTTTCCTCCACGGAGTAAACGTTTCGTTACAGTAGATGATGTAACATGTCGATTTGCCTTTTTCAATTCTTCAAATAAAAACCGGACAAGTGCGTGTTGGACCACGCACAAAGAAGGGTTCCGTGGTTTGGACGAATGCACAGTATTGATTTTATCGACCGCAAAAGTAAATGTATTTATAGTATAGTATTTCTCGATAAAACTATGAAAAAAAAACTAAGTTATTTCTGAAGCTGTAACCGAAAATATCCCATATCTCAAAAACTATAGACTTAAAAGGCGTTCATTACAACTGCGTAGTGACGTTAGGACTATGCAGCGTGTAACAGACCATCAAACTAAACCACTTTAAAAAAATAATCAGCTGACCTATACATTTGGGTCGAGTCAGTATTGTTTTGTATGGGACAGTCACTTGACCACCAGGGACGCGACTCACAATTTTTTGTAAGAAAAATGAATCTGTTTGGTTCATCATTATTTATTGTTTTTTAATAAAAACTACATTCAATTACCTCTAAGCCTCTCTAGCAAAAAATAACTCAATTTTATGTTCATCGTAGCTAAATTATTAACTTTAATACACTCATTCAAGCTCCTCGCGACAGCTGCTCTCCTTGGCATCAAATCTAGCATCGGAACCTCATTCAACTTGTTCTCGAGACAAGCCCAGGAGATCCTGAATGCTGTCGAAAAGAACGACATAGCCAGAGCCAGGGCTCTGCAGGAGAAACTCGGCTTGACTGTTGAAGCCCACACGAAGATAACGATATTTTGGTCAGCGCTAGGGTTGCCAGATGGCCGGGAAATCCGGGAATGTCCCGGAGTTTTGCAACTTGTCCTTTGTCCAGTATTAAGACTTTACAGTCCTTTTCTTTTTTGCTAAAGAATATTAATTAACCTGCTGAATATTTTATGGATAAAGAGCGAAACAGAATGTCCATGGATTTGATTGATCAAGTCTGAACTGCAGACTTGTATCAATATTGACGTGTCTTGTTTATATTAGAAATTTTTTAGTTAGTTTTGCAAAGCCCTTGACAGAGACAAAATACGAAGATAAATCCATTGATAAATATTTAAAAGTCTGTCAAAAGTTTACCTAATCAAGAAGCAAGTGCTCAATTTGGTTGTTTAAAAAATATCGAGCCTTGTGGCACATTCAATATTATATATTTTATTCATTTGAATAATACATTCAATACACAATACGTATTGTGGTAGGTAGGTAATTTTTACCTACCTACTATATTTGAAAATTACTAGCATTTTTCTTTTCCTTAAAATTTTTCTTTTGTTAATAAAAAAAACATAATTGAGGCTTAATCAAATACATAGGTATTTATTTTCATATATTTTATTACGGCCTGAATCTGCTACCCTAGATTTGTCCCGGAAATGATAAGCCTTTATGTGGCAACCCTAGTCTGTTTCCACTGAGGCGGAGATCAGCGAAGCGGTGAGGAGACGTGCAGGAATCTACGATTCAAATGCGCGGAGCGGAGACATATATGGATTTCAACCAATGTTATTGGTTGATTCTTGCTCATATTTTCCGCTCTGTATCCTTGGAAATGCACCCTGAGCCAGGGCTTGGTATTATTATTTATGTCTATTTACCCCTATTTTGGCACGTCTGAAGTTCCGTCTTACGGACGTCCGTACGGTTAACGGTATAAAGTGCTCTACGGACCAACGTTCGGCTCAGACGAGAATAGTCACGCACAAATTAATCTGTATGGTTTTGCGACCGCAGAGCACGAAACGTGTCTATTAGACCTAGCGCAACCAGGGGCCTACTCCCTAAGCGAAATCCGTAGTTTCGGCCGCAGTTACGGGCGCTTCGCTCTCTTTCTTACTTACGGTATGTCCGTAAGTGAGACGGAGAACAAAGCGAACTCAAAATTAGACCCTCAATTCCGAAAAAGGTTTAATTCTACATAGTCAAAATAAATTAGCTAGCGAAACTCTGCAGACGAGATGGGTATCGATGTAAACACGATAAAATAAAAAAGATTCGAAGTTTTTTTTGGGGGTCAGTGACCGCTTGTAGTGTTGTTACGTGAAGTATGAGTTGAGAAAATCTGTTTTCTCTTGTTCTATCGTGTATCGATACTAATCACGTCTATGAATTTTATACAAAAAAACTGTTTTTTACCCTTTATTCCCAGTCGTTCCATGTAGCTAGTGCCACATGGAAGTGTTGCAATTAAAAAAAAAAAAAATTGTAGCATTACCTCCATGTAATTTTAGCCTGCGACTAGATAGTAACTAGACAATAGTGAAAACACGTCTGTGGCAGATTTTATGATTCGTCATTTTGAACTGGGTGAAATAGGTTAGGTTAGGTTAGAACTGTGACCAACCGCGCTCGAGGCGGGCGAGTGCTATTTCCAAGTTGCTCGCAGAACATGGAACTACGGGAAATAAAGGCCTAAAGTTTGTGAATACTAGTTCCATACTCGGAACTAGTGAGTTGCAGTAGTGCCATGTGGAACTAGCTACATGGAACAACTGGGAGTAAAGTATTTTTTATACTGATAATTCAAGTAACTACTCTTCTTCTGGTCTTAACTTCTAACTGCGGTTGATGACCCCACAAAAAAAAAACCATCAAATATAATTTATTTTTTATTTTATCATGCTTAGATATCGATACTCATCATGTCTGCGGGGTTTTGCTAGCTAATTAAATTTGACCCTGTATAAATTTAAGAATGACTTCGATTGAACTGAAGAGATATCTATAAAAACAACGCCAATTTTTTTCTAAATACAATGCATATATTTTTCCAGGTCCCTGGGTGTCCATAAAGAAGGCTGGTATGGAAATAGCAACCGGTGACAAGATTGGTCCCCTCAAAGGCCCCGATTCTGCTGAGGCCAAACAGAGAATCCAGTCCAAACTGAGGACCTTAGGCCTGAACAAGTAAACAAACGAAAATGTGCCTATATCGAGGAAACAGGGTTTATTCTCGAATATCATGCATTTGTATGATTATGGTAAGTTTACTATTGTTGTTATATTTTATTAAAGAGTTTATTTTAGTGAATAGTAAAGTTTTATTGATATTTAGAGAAGTTCCTATTTTATGTAATACATAATCTTATAATCCTTCTTGTGTATAGGTATTGTACGTCACAAGCAGTACATAAACGTTCAAAGGTAGTAACTTCAAGTCGTACATTTCTAAAATTATAGGTGATAAGCAGAGTTGAACAAAGTTTTTGATATTTTTTTTATTTAAATGTTTTTTTGCCTGTCAAGGAGTAGAAGAAGTAAATTACAAATAAAAATGTGCCTTATTTCAACAAATTAGAATTTATTTTTGAAAATCATGCAAGTGAATAATAAATATCAAAGTTAAATATGTAATTATAAATATGAATTTGAATTTAATTTTAAAACGTCAAGACATATAATTCACAGATAAACCCATAAACCCAAAACCTTAAAGAAGTGTGAGAAAACGATCGTTTTTAATCATAGTAACATTCAGCGAGCTTAACGTTTTCATCTTCGGCATTTCGCCGAAGGGCTGACTCCTGTTCAGTAGTCAATGGACGAATAGGAGGTCTGGGTGGGCCAATTTGAAGACCGGTTAAAATTTCAAAGAATGTCTTTTCGGATGCAATATAGAAGTTGCCCTGGAAGGAAGAACCTGTAGGAAGACAAAAATTATTTAAAAGTGAAGTTACGCTACGACATCAGTAATAAATTCAGCCTATCGCAGTCCATAGCTAGACATAAGCCTCTCTCAAATTGCGACACAACACCCGGATCTCCGCCTTACGCATCCATTCTACGCCAGCCATCTTTTTAAGGTCGCTAGGCATCATAAAGCCATGTTATCAGGTGGCAATCAAGCCTGCGGCACACCCGATGGGAAGCGGTCCACCACTGGCTTTAGACATCTCCAGTACCAGGGCACCACTACACCGTACCGGAGCGGTACCATTCCGGAGAATATGCCAAAATGTCCTAAGTACCAGTAATTACTGCAGTATCGTTGGAACTAGGTACAGTGGTAGTAACTCCCCTGTCTCATGGCTCTTACACACTATGCCGGCGGCATGGTCGCCGGTATTCATTTCCTTTGCGATCCTTTGTGTGGCTTTGTGCGGCAGGGCCGGCTAGCAGGAGCTATAATTGCACCCTTTTTGCCCCCAGTGGAACAGCAATAGAAATAGTTTTCCTCACCTCTTCCAATAATATTGGAGATCAGATCAAGCAGTCTTTGGTAGAGGCTTGTGCTCCGCGACATGTTTCCTCTCTCACGATACCTTACGATATTGGTGATCAGTTTTGGGAAGAGGTTGAACTCCGGCAATATTAAGTTTTTGAAACCTACGCAAACTGCTGGTGCCAGGTACAACTGAAATATCAAGTTATCGGTTAGCTGACACAGAACCAGTTAAAGATATACGACGGTGAGATGAAGAATGAAGCTTCAGTTTCATTAGGAAAACCAGTAGGATTCTGCAACGGTCGAAATTCATCACGCTAGGCAGAATAAAGAACTTCTCGCTCGGCTTAATCGCACTTCTTCATTGATCTCAATGAGGAAGAAGAAGAAAGCAGTGTTTCCTTATTCTAGAGATTTAACAACATTGCAAGAAATCTTTGATTCAATGGCTTCAGATCGTTATAACGTTTAAAGCGTGGTGTACCATTCTTGTTCCTGCTCTCTTTGAAAAGTGACCATTTGCCGATGGTGAAAGAATTTCCGGCTGTTATTAATATCATTAGCTTACATAGTTCGACAAGTACAGCTGCTGTTGGCGCGTTGTTTTGGTTCGTAGTGACAGCACGGTTTCGAACGAAGTAGACTTCAATCCAATGAAGGTTGGGATCCTTTCCGTTGCCAGCTCGAAGAACTCCACTATATCCACTGTAAGAAACAAAGTAGTAATCTTTTGAATAATTTCTATTAAAAGGAGGTTGTGAACCAAGACGGTGATTCGAGATTTTTTTTTTTCCACCCGAGATATGTGGTTGACTAAGACTACAGCTATTTAAATGCTTTCGATCCTGGAAATTTCGAAGCCATCTTTTTTCCTTATTTTTCACTGTAGTAGCTACTGTTTGGTTGAAGGACTTAGAAAATACAAAGGAAAATACATCTTCTTTCCTATTTTTCTACTGACTCAGGGCGATTTGTACAGAAAGGCAGTGGTGCTACATAAATATCTTAAATGTGGAGCTGGTATTAATGCCACCGTGACAAAAATCGTAAAGAATTATGAAAATAAGAAACGGCGCTTGGTTTTGGTTGTAGTTTCTCACCACAGAACAGATACCTCTTTTATCTGTTCTGTGTTTCTCACCAAGATTTTATTCTATTTAGTGATTGGAAAGGTACATTACCTACTACGTCGGTGAACTCAGGGACGTCATCATACACCAGGGGTGTGTTCGGTGCGGCTTGATAGATTAGCTCAATGTTGTAGACCAGGTCTTCGGAGGTGTTTGCCTTGTAGTAGACCTCGGGCAAAGCGAAAATGGCACTCACGCCTTTTTCTTCTGCATACGCCGCCTGTAAGAGGTCAAGTAATAAATATTTTTTCCTAAAATGCGTCTTTGGAACGCTGCGCGAAACATCGTCCGTGATCGCTTGTGTATTGATGGTTTGGCACAGCTTCCGGAAGCAGCACAAGCGAATCTTTTTGATAGTTACAAGTACCAGAACCTGCACTGCTCGCATGATCCAGTGCCACGAATAGTTACACCCAACTGACGGCGAAGATTAACGTTGGTATATCCAATGCCGTCCTTGATAATGCCCCGCTGCACGGCATCGGCACCCCAATCGCTGACACACTTTCTTTGACAATCCGAAGAATTTTGAAGGAGATTCATTATTGATTTCAGTTTGTAAAATTTAAGTTTGAAAAATGCGTCTGCTCGACAATGTAAATAACGCAATAAATGCTGATGGGTGGTCAAAATGAAAGATGTTGCAATTGTAAGTGAGCTACGCAATTACCCTGCAGGTCATGAGAATCCTTTGGTACGTTAATGACTAGTATTTCCCAGCGGCTTCGCCCGCGTGGAGGTTGGAAATTATCCGGATAAAAAGTATCCTGTGTCCTAATCCAGATCATGGTACCCAACATCGAATTCCATTGAGCAGTTAAGAGCGTTCAACCAAAAATTTGGCAACGTTGGAAATAGCAATATAATCCATATTTCAGAACGCACGCTCATAAGAGCGTTTATACAGAAAGTGGGCAACGGCGCAAATAGCTGTCAAATTGTTCGCTGTTTTGAATAATTTGGCAATATTACTGTATGGAAACTGTTTTCATAGAACTCATACGGCATGCCGCCATACATTTGGAAGTGAACCCTTCGCGAGGGTTGCCGGCATTACGTTACAGGTTAACGAGTAATAATCATCCAACTTAAATTTGCAGTTTGAAAAACATGATCGATACATTCCGTATTTTTCAACTACAATGTTAAGTTTGTTCTTGGGATAAATTCATCCCAACTACGGAACCCTTCATTGTGCGTGGTCCGACACGCACTTGGCCGGTTTTTATTATTAGTATGAATGCGGGAGGAAATGCTGCTAATTTTAGTTTTCAAAAGCGTTTTCTCGTAAAATAAAAACGTACCAGTTCTAGTGTATCAGGTAATGACACGCCGCCGACACTCACGGCGACCAAAATGTTTAGCGGTTCCGCAGCCTCAACCCAGGCGTCGATCAGCGCCTCTTTATCAGACACGTTCAGGGTTGGTCCTTCTCCAAAAGTTGCCGCCACTAAAAAAATATCAATATGAGGATCGAGGAAGATAGAACTTTAACTAAATTTATTTTTTAAATTAATTTATTTTGATAAGGTGTAATACCAAGGTACAAAATAAACTGTCACTGTCATGTGAAATGTACGCAGTGTGACCGAACTATGCATGCGTCATTACTCAGAACGCATCTAACAAGAGCTCATCCTCCTCACGTTGACGATGATGTCAAACGACCGCATAAATGTACTACATGCGGTAAAAGTTTCATTGTGAGAATAAATCTTAATCTCCATATCAGAGTCTGTCATCCAGATCTTGCGGAACCGGAGGATGAGGACGAAGAGATCATGACAGACAACTCTTAGTTATAACACGTATATTAGCATTTTGCTACATATTATTATGGATAATTATACTTTTTTATAATAACTAAGACAAGTAGTTTGAATTAATTTACTTCCCTGTAACCTTCCATTTTTATGTTTAATGAAGCTGAATAAAACAAGTATATTCCACTACCACCAATTTATTATTATTTTTTTTATCTGAGTTTAAATTATGTTTTTCTTTTTTTCGTTATAAACTAATTAAATTATACAGTGTGACTTCAAATTTTTCTGTGTTTCATTAAACGTTCTCCATCATCCTGGGTTCGATTCCCAGTGATTTTTTATATGTAATATAGCGGAAAATCATTTATATCGCTATAGAAATAGACAAAATTTTAATACAATTGCTTTGAAAATATTTTCAATAATCAGATTTAGTTAGTTATTCAAAAATTAAGACAGACAAAGCTGAAATATTCTGCCTGGAATTATAGATAACCCCATGATACGGTGAACTATACTTATAACTAGAAATGAAGAAAGAGATACTCCAGTGAATTCTCTAGCTTAAAATTCACGAGATACATGAGAGCAGTCAAAGTAAAATATACGAGTACCAGTACAAGAAAACATGATTACTCTGAAACCTATTAAGGTTCTGAAAGTTCTGAGACTTCCGTCCTAAATCGTGATAGCCTCATTTTAAATCACCTAAGGTCTACGTAAAGAAAAAATCTTCGCGACGCTGAGGACGCGACGACAGTCGGCATCGGTTGCCAGGGCTGCGTCGGAATGTATCGGAGGCGCGGCGCCCTAGGCCACCAGCGCGACTGCGTCGCTCCCGTCACATTTGTCATCGGTGTCACGGGTGTCACATAGACGTTTTAGTTTTTTTTTTTTCAGTAATCTAGTTTATATTGTTATTATTTTATATAAGATAATCTTTAAGTTTTAAACTATATATATTCATGTTTAGTGGCAGCAGTGACGTTGTGAATGGTAGTGGTAGTGCTTGTCAACCTTCGACATCACTGCAGAGCACCCTGGAGAGATGTCCGCTGTGCATCCAAGCACGGTTTTTTAAAGGTAAGCGGGGCCTGAATGTGCATATTGGAAAGGTGCATAGACCACCTCCAAATGCACTTTCCTCAGACCCTGTCTCAACAACTCCAATCACACCAGCTACACCCACTTTTGACCCGTTTTGGAAAACCCTTTCAAAATTCAAAAACTCTATTCCTGTTTTAAAGCGAGTTCCCCGTGGCGCTAGACCTCTAGTGGCTCAACACCTAGCAGGCTGCGTTCGTCTTGCCGCCAGGGAGAACTCACAAAGTGCTTGGGAACAGCTGCTCACCTTCCCTTACAGAATTCTACATGTACAGAAGAATTTGGCAACCAAAAAGACATTAACTGCACAAATTAAAGAAAACTGTAATATTTCGGCTCATAATTTCGATTCAAAATTACCGACGCAGAGATAT
This sequence comes from Agrochola macilenta, assembly GCA_916701695.1. NCBI lineage: Eukaryota > Metazoa > Arthropoda > Insecta > Lepidoptera > Noctuidae > Agrochola > Agrochola macilenta. The sequence continues at coordinate 5,516,626 of OU753570.1, read as the reverse complement.
ATCTCTTCAAGAGGTATATCCCATTTAGTAGAATCTAAGTTAGGGGAAGGTGACATTAGCGGAGCAGCCAGGATTCTTTTTAGTAGTGATGTGGTGGCACCGTGTTCTCCAGAAACGCTCGCAGCTTTGGAGAGCAAACACCCTGCCCCAGCGGATGGCCTTTCTTTTCCCGACCCCCCTGATCCGGATAATCACTCCCTCACAATTACAGGTCGTGAGTTGGTCACAGCCGTTTGTTCCTTCCGGAGTGGCTCCGCTGGTGGTCTCGACGGCCTGAGTCCTCAGCACCTTAAGGACCTTATCTGTTCAGGCGCCGGGGAAGCTGGTGAGTTGCTCTTGAAGGAACTTACGGCTCTGATTAACCTTATGCTCTCCGGCAAGGTGAACGAGGCCGTCATCGACGTTCTGTACGGGGCCAATTTATGCGCCCTGCGCAAGAGGGATGGCGGCATTCGTCCTATTGCCGTGGGAACCACATACCGTCGTATGGCAGCCAAGATTTGTTGCAAATTTTATGGTGAGGTGGTTTCGGATAAATTCCAGCCCCTGCAGCTAGGTTACGGCTCTAAAGGGGGCTGTGAGGCTGCCGTACACGCTTTGTCGACCTACCTAAATTCTGGTAAAGGAGAGGTCATTCTGAAGGTTGACATAAAGAATGCCTTCAATTCAGTTAGTAGGGACACTTTGCTGGCAGAAACTAAAAAAGAAATACCCCAAATCTATAGTTTCCTTTGGCAATGTTACAGACACCCTTCTAAATTACTGTATCGGGACAAGCTTTTGGAATCTGCTGTTGGCTGTCAACAAGGTGACCCCCTCGGGCCAGTGATTTTTAGTTTAGCCATTCATCCAATCATTCGACAGCTAAATTCCAAATTTAATGTTTGGTACCTTGATGATGGAACCTTGGGAGGCGATGTAGAAACTGTTTTAAATGACCTAAAATTCTTAAAAAACGAATTTCATTCCATTGGCCTTGATCTCAACCTTTCGAAATGTGAACTATACTTAGCGGACAGCACTGACAGACAATTGACACTTCCCAAATTTAACGCAATAGCCCCTGAAATCAAAATTATTGATAAAAGCTCTCTTCGTCTCCTTGGGTCTCCAATCTTCGAGAATTCCTTTCCCGTTTTTATTGAGGAAAAAATACAAAATTTCAACGACGTTTCGGAAAGATTGTTACAAATTAATATGCATTCGGCCATCACCCTAATTCGTTACTGCTGTTTCGGCCCTAAATTAACATATTTTCTTCGCGCTTCCCATTTATGGAAACACAATCACCTTTTAGAAAAAATGGACCAAATTATCCGACACACATTAACTTTAATTTTAAATGTGGCCATGGACGACCGAGCTTGGGCGCAAGCTACTCTTCCCATTCGTATGGGAGGCCTCGGCGTCCGCAAAATTTCTAGTATTAGTTTACCGGCTTTTATATCCTCTGTCCACGGCACTGAGAAATTAATCAGGAAAATTCTAGCCTCCACACTGATTAATTTTGATGTTCCGTGCTTCACCGAGGCTATGGATGCCTGGAAACTCGCTTGCCCAAACTCAGCTCTACCCGATTATCCATCTTCCCAAAGACGGTGGGATGAGCCGCTCTGCAGAGTAGTACAGAACAATTTACTTAACACGTCTGCTACCCCTGCGGAGCGTGCGCGCCTGCTGGCTGTGAGTAAGTGGGAATCGGGTCTGTGGCTTCATGCACTACCGTCGTCAAACATAGGTACCTTGTTCGACGACACTACATTCCGCCTCGCTGCTTCCCTACGACTAGGAGCTCCATGCTGTTCTCCTCATCGCTGTCACTGTGGCGAAGTTGTCAATAGTCTCGGACATCACGGCCTGTCTTGCAGCCGAAGTGCGGGTCGCTTAGCGCGGCACGCGAACATTAACGACATCATCCGACGAGCTCTTGTCACCGCCGGCGTTCCAGCTGTATTAGAACCCAATGGCTTGGCACGCGACGATGGCAAGAGACCGGACGGCATGTCTTTATTTCCATGGAAGGTGGGTAGGCCTTTAGTGTGGGATGCAACCTGTGTCGACACTCTTGCGCCATCCCATCTTCCTGGCTCAGCGTGCTGTGCTGGTGCTGCCGCTGCGGCTGCAGAAAACCTCAAGCGGCGTAAGTATAATAACCTTGTTGGTAATTATATTTTCGAGCCGTTTGGGGTTGAAACCCTCGGGCCGTGGGGTCCGAGTGCTCACGGCCTCTTTAAAGAAATCTCCAAACGGCTATTTGACACTTCCCGTGACCCAAGGGCTGGTTTTTACCTTGGGCAGAGGCTAAGCATTGCCATACAACGTGGCAATGCGGCCAGCCTCTTGGGTACATTACCAGTCGACAGCGATGCGGATGAATTCTTCGATGCTATATTTCAGTTTGTAAATAGTTTTAGTTAAGTTAGTATATAATTTTCCTACTTTTATTAATTAATTAGTTATAAATTGTTTGTACCCCAGAAGAAATTGATTATAATATTGATAATAACAACCTACTTAAAAAAAAAAACAAAATAAAGAGTTTTGAAGCGACGGCATTTTAATTATTTAAAAAAATAAAAGAAAACACTTATTGTGAGATAACTACAATAGTTAGACATATGGTGACGCGATATTTTTTGTAGACAATTATATGTTCTGCAAAGTGGTAGTACATTGTTTTGTTCTATTATTTTTATGTATTTTTTTTACACTTTGGGTTACATTATTGGACTTTTAGTAAGGATCCCTAATTTTTTTGATAAAAAATAAGAAATATAATATAGCCTATAGCTTTCCTCGATAAATGCACTATCCAACACTGAAAGATTTTTTTAAATCGGACCAGCGGTTCCTGAGATTAGCGCGTTCAAACAAACAAACAAACTCTTCAGCTTTATAATATTAGTATAGATAGTAGCCCACCGGTATCGAGAACAGGGTCCAAGCTACCGGCGGTCAGGGCTCCAGAGAGAGGAACCTTCTAACAATGCGAGCTGTGTTTAGAAGTACCGCTTTCTGAATCAAGCTCTTGATTCAGCTGCCCTACGAGAGCCTCCTCAGGTGTTGGTCGAGGCTCTTGGCTATTAGGCCATTGGCTGTCACGACTATCGGCACAATGATGGCTCAGTCCACATCTCACATGTCAACAACCTCGCGAGCCAAGTCAAGATACTTGATTTGTTTATCTTTCTCGGCTTTCACGAGGTTCCCGTCATGCGGGACTGTTATATCAATAATCATTGTGCGCCGCTCTATTCGCTCGATCCACCACCATATCATGCTTATTGGCAACAATAGTCCTGTCAGTAATGATGGATCGATCCCAGTACAATGTGATATTTCCATTTTCGAGAACAGGGTCGGGCACATACTTGTAGTACGGTACTTCCGATTCCACAAGGCTGTATTTTAGAGCAAGTTGCTGATGGATAATCTTGGCTACAAGATTGTGTCTATGCAAGTACTCTTCATTAGCTAGACGAGAACACACGGAGATAATGTGTCGCATGGATTCTCCCGGACGATGGCATGCTCGACAGATGTCAACCGTGCCGTCCTTCACAATAAATCTCCGGTAATTGTCCGTCATGATAACTTCGTCCATAATTGCACAGACAAAACCTTCGGTTTCCCCAAAGAGGTCACCAGAACGCAGCCAGGCTACGGACGCCAGCAAATCTACATTGGGTTCATGTAGGGACCGGAAACAGCGTCCGTGAAGCTCCTTACTCTGCCATACCTCCTTGCGATCATTAGTTTTAAGCACTACAGGCTCCCCACGTCGGCCGACTTGCGGATGCCCACGTCGGCTTCTAAGAAATATTCCCTGAGACTGCATATCTCGCGATTGTGAAGGGTCTTAGCATTTAAAAAGCCTCGACCTCCACACTTTCGCGGGATATACTGTCTCATTACCGATGATCGTGGCTGATGAATTCGATATGCAGTCAGCAGCGAACGGACCCTCCTATCCAGGGCGTCTTGTTCGGTCTGAGTTCATTTTAGTATGCCGAAAGAGTACATCAAAACCGGCATGACCCAACCGTTGAAGGCACGCAACTTGTTTCCGCCTGATAGAAGACTATTAAGTTCTTCAGGCGACTGAAGAAGCGCTCCTTCAACGATTGCTTCATGTCAGTAACATTGGTGCCCAACGCTTCCGATATACCCAAATACTTATAGGTTTCGGATGCGAAGAGGGCTCTAAGGTTTATGGAATCCGAGAGTTGGGTTCCCACGGATTCCACAATCTCCCCTCGCTTTACATGCATGACCGCACATTTGTCTACACAAAATTCCATCCTGATGGCGCTACTAAAAGTTTCAGTTGCTTTCAGTAGCTCCATCAGTTGCAAATTGTTGGGGGCAAAGAGTTTTAGGTCATCCATGTAGAGAAGGTGAGATATAACCTGACCACCTCTCCTCAGCCGATAGCCTAGACCTGAATCCTCCAGCAGTGTCCTTAGAGGATTCAGGGCTAAACAGAACCAGAGCGGACTCAAGCTATCTCCCTGAAATATCCTTATCGGCTCGCTATTCCTCTGAATATTTCGACATCCTGGACAGCGAAGGACCGTCCTCCGTTGTCCCATAAACGACATCAGGAAGGTGCGCAGAGTTGCATCTACTTTCTCCAGCACCCTCATGAGCAATGTACGAGTATGTGGCATCGAGTCAGATCTATCGAGCATGTCGATAGATCCTTTCGGGAACGGTGAACCTGTTGGCTAATGGCCATATCAATGAGGAGTAGCTCCTTAGTACCGCGGGACCCGTTCCTATATCCATTTTGAGAGGCAGACATGATGGAGTTGGTGTCTATGTTTGTTAATTTTAGCTCTCAAAATGGATGTAAGAATTTTATAGACCGTCGGTAAACACGTGATCGGCCTATAATTTTTGGGTTCCACGGTGCTACCAGATTTATGGAACGGGTGGGTAACTCCTGTCGTTAGAAACTGGGGTAGCGAACCAGACTTCAAAGCAGTCTGGTACTGAGCCGCCAAGCGAGCGTGCGACCTTGTAAACCATTTAATCCAGAAGTTGCATTAGTGCAGCCCGTCCGGCCTTGGAGATTTCCAGTTAGGCAACGGACGGACTGCACGAGCTACATCTTGGGGGTATATGGTAATAGCCCCCATTTCTGGTATTCGATCGCAGGCTCGCTCGACTTCCCGAGTCTAATCACCTTCGGTGTGACTGACAGGCACCGACCAGATGCTGCGCCAGAAAGAGCACATGGTGACAGCATCCGGCAGACGCGTGTCAGCCACACTTTGGTTAATTTATTATTATTATGTTATGACTGTATTATGTTAATGTACTTGTTTGAAAACCAGAACCTGCGAAATTTTGCAGATTTATTTTATTTTTAATTCATATTCCTTATGGCGCCTCTTTAAGTCATGAGCTATCCAAAGATAAAAAAATATTTGGCCTAGGTCTGAGGGTGCATTTTCACTGACGCGGAGCTGAGCGGAGACCTGCATGAATCGAACAATCACAATGGTTGAAATCCTCTCGTTTATGATTGGACGGTTTCTGCACGTCTCCGCTCAGCTCCGTTCATCTCCGCTCATCTCCGCTTTAGTGGAAACGCACCCTTAAGCGTGAAAATTGATTCTCTGATAATGACGTAAGTATATTAGATCCATAGTACAAACACAGTCGAGGACGGAAACGTCCATTTCCATGTACATGTTACAAGTATGTTTTGGCGTTCGATTGCCGTTGACAAAGGGGCGGCTGTTGGTAAACATTTGTATAATTGTTTTATCATTTGTAAAATCGGAACTAAGGCCAAGAGACAAAAGATCACTGTACAACTAGGTAGTTTGTTTTTTGGGAACTTTGACAGTGAAGTTAATATAAGTTTTATTTGTGGAGATGATTTCATGAGTTGCGAGGTTATACTTGCCAAAAGAACTGAGGGGCATACCCGTAATTTTTAAGATCGTTCGCATTCGCATCTCATTCGCAATCTGCCAAAAATACAATCTATTTACCAACATTTTTGACAAGTTTGACAGATTGCGACTTGAATGTGAACGTTTTATAAGTACGAGAATTGGCCTTCTGAAATCATGACTTTATCTTCGATCAAGAATTCACAAATCGAAGCTTAACTTGCCTTTTCCAAGCGGCATGAAAGCGACCGGTTCTATTCGTTCTACGCTTGTCACTCTTCCGAAAAGTAGCAAGATCAAAACCAATTTTAAAAAGTTACGCACCTAATACGCCGTCGGCTCCTACGTCATTCAAGTATTGTGCGTATGCACCAATGACACCGGTGTTTAAGGAGCCGTTCTTGAACACCGGAGTGAATACTGGAACGATAAATCCTTTCAGCTTGTAACACTAGAACAGAGAACAAATTGTTTAGAGTAGTTATTCTAAATTAAGAATAGGCACAGATGAATACATATGGTTCACTCTGCATGTTAGGTATGAAGCTACAAGTACACGGCAGACTCGGGTCAGGCCAATTGAGTGGGTGAAATGTAGTCAGAACATACAAGAGTTACGCGATAGAAAGAGAGACAACTTCTAGGTGAATATAACTGGGTAATTAGCGCTGTGCGAACTGAATTGCACATTATTGTGTGGTAGCAAGAGTCTCTTTTTATTTAAATGGTTTGCGGAGTGAGCTGCCTGTATTCACCTGTGGAATAGATTGGTAGGTGATGGCCGGTCTATTCTGTAAAAAATCTCACCGTGTAAACTTAGGTGGAGTGAGCTTGAAGTGAGTCGTTAAAGTGTCATGTCAATCCCTAGCATCAGGCGGAATGACAGCTTACGTCAAGCTCACTTCTCCTAAGTTTTGACGCTGAGATTTTTAGAGAATAGATCGGCTGGGAAATGGTTTCGTGTATTACCTACTGGGCACTTTGAAAACAACCAAAGTAAAGTCAGACTCATTTATCAGTTTGCCTACATGGAGATTCAGCACTCATAAGACAATTTTTCAGAAACTTCGGTAACACAGTAAGTAAATAGGTAGGTTATATGGCTCACGGAACCTTTCCATACCTTAAAAGGGTCCCCGAAACGATTAACTGCAATTGTCAATTTTTACGTCATTGATACACATTGATGCGCAAATTGATCGTTTACCAAATGTAATTGAAGCGATTGATAATATTACTACAATTGGCCTTTATCGTTTCCGGGACCCTTTAGAAAAGTGACCGCACAGGGCGAGTTCCATAAAATGTTAGTAAGACAAAGATTAACAAACTACACTTTATGGCAAGGTACAATAAAACATTCTTAATAAAAAGCGAACTGCCCTTTTTACATCGGCCAGTTCATCAAATAAAAAAAGTCATTAAGCTACTTACATCTTCGACGGCTTCCAGTGTAGGCAAGAGAGCCACACTAGAAGCGATAATAAAACAGAACCCAAGTACTCCCATTTTCACACCTTGTATCAGTTCTAATCACAACTAGGACTGATGTAGAAAAAGCTATTTTACTACTTTATATACCCTTAAGTGTAATTAAAATAATCGTCGTGATATATTAAAGTTATGAATTTATTACCTTTCTTTTCACGTTGAACGTGATTTAATATTGTGATAAATATTTAACATTACCACAGGGAATAATAAAATTACGACTAATACTCGTATCTTAGCTTTAATAATAAATACGCATAAGTAACATGTCGATTCGTCGTTTTCAGTTCTTCAAATAAAAACCGGACAAGTGCATCAAGTGCGTGTCGGACCACGGAAAGTGAAGAGTTCCGTGGTTAGGACGAATGCACAGTATTGATTTTATCGACCGCAAAAGTAAGTGTATTTTATAGTATTTCTCGAAAAAGTTAAGAGTTATTTCTGCAGTTGTAACCGAAAATATCCCATATCTCAAAAATATTGACTTACATAGCAAAGTTACTTAGAAACTTCAGGGGTTCGTCAGACGGTTGAACATACGAAAATGGTGGATCCGTGGGGCCATCTGCTACGTGTTTAGGCCCATTAATAAGACCCAGGCTACAAGGATTTTCCCGGAGGACACCCGAGGACCCTGGAGGTCTTGGTCTTGATGGTGAGCGATGGGTAGCTCGCCGTCCGATAAGCACCAGGCCCGGGTCGACGGCGCATTGTGTCCCACGCGCGCCTCGAAGAGATGTCAGCACCAACTGACGGGGTTGCGAGTTTGTCCGAAAGGGATATCGCGGCCCCGGCACACAAGCAATGGAAGGAACGCGAGTGGGTTTTAGGCAGTAAAAATCTGACACTCCCTCTCGCTCCGTCCAGAGCGGGAGAAATTATTTGATAATTCCCCACCCAAGAAAAAAAGGGGTCCCATACAAAACTTCGATACCCACTCGACCCAATTGTATGGGACAGCTGATTATATTTTCGGGATAACGATGGTGGTCCCCTGTAAAAAGTTGTTCAGATTGATGGTCTGTACCACACCCTGAAATTTGACCACACCTTTCTGATACACGTTGCAGGATTCGACGATGGGAATGCTATAGATACCTACTCGGAAAATCGTGATACCTACACATTTGCAAAAGATACCGCGTTGATGTCCAAAATATTATATAGCATTTCTATTGCACGGAACACGTGAAGTGATAATGTGATTATACAGGGTTTTGTTGTATTTATTGGTCACGACCCCGATATGGACTATAGGAAAAGTTATCTAGTTATTAAAAAACCTAATAATGCCTAACTCAAAAGTGTCTTTTGTTGCTTTTCCAGGCCTTCTCTTTAATAACTAACCATTGCCAAGTTCATGGGTTATCCTAAAAAGCTCGGCTCAGCTAGTGGTAAATTTAGGGTTAAACTTTTAATTATTTAAACCAGGCGTGATATTATGTTATTTTATTATAACACTAGCTTTACCCGCCCCGACTTCGCACGGGTAGCACTAAACCCTACCCTACCTACGCTACCTACCCTACCTAACCTTTTTTTTTTTTTTTTTTGGGTTGGAAATCATCAAATGACTCCTCCCGCTCTGGGCGGAGCGAGAGGGAGTGTCAGACTTTTACTGACTAAAACCCACCCGTGTTCCTTCCGTTGCCTGTGTGCCGGGGCCGCGATATCCCTTTCGGACAAACTCGCAACCCTGGCAGGCATTGGCCCTTACGGACCCCGTCAGTTGGTGCTGACATCTCTTTGAGGCGCGCGTGGAACACAACGCGCAGTCGACCCGGGCCTGGTCCTAATCGGACGGCGAGCTACCCATTGCCCACCGTCCGCAAGCCCGCGCCTACGGTGGCCGGAAGTCGGCTCGCGACTCCCGACGCCCGAGGCGTCTCCTGCGGCGACTAGGGGCGCGAGGGCGCGCATCTTGCATTTCCCTCGCGCGCTCCGCCTCCTCCTTCGCGAGCATTACTGCTTCGCAGAAGGAAGTGACGGCTTCCCATGCACTCTCGCTCCGGACCATGGCCTGAACCAGGGCCGGACGCGAGAGATCGCCGCAGCCGATCGCCTCCGTGAGGACACGGCGGTGCCCCGCCCAAGCCGGGCAGACCTCTACCGTATGCTCCACCGTGTCCTCCGGGCGATCCACACAATGGTAACACCCGGGCGTTTCCTCCCGCTTTATCCTGAACAGGAACCTCCCGAAACAACCGTGTCCGGTGAGGACCTGCGTCAGGCGGAAGGTGAGGACGCCGTCGCGCCTCCCTAGCCACTCCTCAAAGAGGGGTCTTATCGCCGCAATTTTGGCGTGCCCAGCGCTGGGTTGCGACAATCGCGCTCTCCATGCCGCCATGAGATCCCGCCGGAGCTCTGTCCGCTGTGCCGTGATTTCTCGCGGCAGCGGAGTTACACCCCGGCGTTTCGCCTCCTCGCGCAACTCCCACATGTGCGCGAGGACTTTCGCCTCCCATGGCGGTAGTCCGGCAAGGAGGCTCGCCGCCTCACGACACGACACGAAACCGTGCGGTATCCTCTGACCAGCCTAATGGCCATGACCCTTTGGGACGCGTTCAATCGCTGGGCTGGTCGCAGCCTTAATGAACGCGCCCACACCGGTGCCCCGTAAAGGGCCATGAACCGCACGATCCCCGCGTAGAGCCCCCCTAGATTGGGCAGAAGCCGCTTCAAAGCAGCCCCAGCCCTCTGCAGTTTGGGAGCCAAACGTCGGAAGTGCTCCACGAAGTTCCACCGGCTGTCGAGGACGAGTCCCAGGTACTTCATCGTCGACTCGACACCGATGTGAACCCCTCCCGCCGTTATCTGGGAACCCGACAGTGGCGCGTTCCGAGGACCATAGAAACACATGGCCTCGGACTTGTGCAAGGCCACCTCGAGTCCCAGTTGCCGGATCCTATCGACGATTGTCGCAACCCAACGTGTCGCTAGTTCGGCCGCCGCCTCATGCGACCTCCCCTGCACCAGGACCAGCGTGTCGTCAGCGTAGCAGACTACGCTGACGCCGCTAGGGAGGTCGGCGCGCAGCCTACCTACCCTACCTACCCTACCTACCCTACATACCCTACATACCCTACATACCCTACCTACCCTACCTACCCTACCTACCCTACCTACCCTACCTACCCTACCTACCCTACCTACCCTACCTACCCTACCTACCCTACCTACCCTACCTACCCTACCTACCCTACCTACCCTACCATCTACCATCACGGTAGATCCAAAAGAACAGTTTAGGGAAAAATTTACGGTTAGGCAGAGGAGTAACTATAGTACAGGGTACATTTCGCCAGTTATGTTTAAGTCTAATCAAGGCGGCGGGTGGCGCGGCGAGCCTATTGCCATCAACCGGGCGCATAATCTTCGCACTACCAAATAAATAAAATTGAAGTCTCTGTTTGTAACATCAAAATAACAGCTTTTTACAAAATCCTTATGAAAGTATATGTATACGGTAGTTATAACATTTATTTTTATTTTTATTGTTGTCTGTTTGTTCCGGCTAATCTCCGTAACGGCTGTACCGATTTTGACAGGACTTTCACTGGCATATAGCTGATGTTATAAGGAGTAATATTTTAGAAAATTATAAGGGTCCACGCGGGCGAAGCCACGGGCAGCCCAAATGAGTTATCAGCGGTGCCTCATAGGAGCGTTTATTCTGAAAGTGGGCAACGTCGGAAATAGATGTCAATTATTTCGCTGTTTTGATTAATTTGGCAATATTACTGTATGGAAATACGAAATGTGGCTAACTAGTGAACTAGAATATTAATAATGAATTGCAATATCACCGATTTTGATGTTGTAACCGTTTTAGGTATAAAAAAGGAATTTGGAAAGTTTCCAAATACTTTTTTTTACATCTAAAACGAAATATTCGGTGTTACGTTATTAATTAAAGTTCAATATTTGATTGTACTCAGGTTTTTTTTGCACTTTGGTTCGTTTCGTTCCCTTTCAATCACTGATAAATCTTTGTCTATGGTCTACTTAACGTAGCGATTGACAAACTCGATTTTAGTGGTGTCTAAATCGTTTTTAAGTTTAGAGAATCTCGTTTGTAGAATAACTTTTAAGATCTCATAATTAACCAAAAATAAGATTTTTTTGTGTTAGGTTAGTTTAGTTAGGTCGTTGTACAAGAGAATCGGCACCAATAACCCAAAGTTTAGCGACTTACTCTCCCACATAGGTGGGTTAAATATTTAGAAGTTTAATCCTAGGTTTACCTCTAACTCTTGGTGGCGCAATTATTTGATTAACCTTGAATTTGCTGTTAACTTCGATTTATTTAAGTTTACCCATAAACGTGCAAGTAGTGGGCCTAACGCGACCAAACGTGCAAGTGGGCCTAACTGTACAATGTGCAAGTACCAATAAAAAAAAAAAAAAAAATATTTTTATTAATTTAAGTATTTGCCCCGCACTGGGTTCACTCGCACTTGTGCTTGAACTCAGTGCCCCAGAAGGGGGCTGTCCAGCTTGTGGCTGAGCACGCTCAGGATGGTGTTGGCGCTCCCACGCGTGCGGAACATCAGCGAAGTGATGCGGCGCCGCAGCACAGTGTGAAAGCTGTCTGTGTGCGCGTGCGCAAACACCGCAAACGCACTACTGTAGCGCGGGAGCCCCACCAGCACCCGGAACGCGTTATTATACTGTATTCGGAGAGCGTTGATGGCCCGCTGCGTGTAGTTGACGTATACGTATAAAAGTGGCCACACACGTAACTGCAAGCATGACAAAGCTGCATGAACAATCATTTTGTGCAAACGTGCACAACTTCTCTATAGGCTACACAATGTACAAGTATTCTGGAGCAGCATTAGTTTTTACCAAACTACGGCGAAGTAAAAAAGAGGGTTATTGCTTGAGCGATGAACGACGACGACGCGTTTGCTTTAGGTGCATTATTTGCTTGAAACTCGCGTGCGTGTGATTCCGCAAGCTTGACCTGCACACGTTCAATCATGCTTGCGCAAGCGTGACTTGTTCAATCCGCATAATGAAAATTCTACCAATATTAAGTAAGATGCTTGCACAAAATCATCATAAAGACGCTCAAGCACGTTTGCACAAAATTATTGTTCATGCAGGCTTGTCATGTTTACAGTTACATGTGTGGCCACCTTATGGAACTCATGTACCTAAGTATCATAATATCATCACTGTTGTGTTTAGGTCTTCCACATTTCAGAAGCGTAGTTCATTTTTGTAGCGTCGAAGCGTCATGGCTTTCACTGAACATGTTTTAAAATCTGTGATTGTTTAAGCTTCGATTATTGCAAAGGAATACCTCGTTCGTCGCGTGGTCGCAAACGCTACTGCTGAGTATGAGGTCCTGGGTTCGATTCCCGGGTCGAGCAAAGTGTTATTAGGTTTTTCCATCTGGAATTGCTCAGTAGCAGACCGGAGTCTAGATTTGTGCCCGGTTGATGGCAATAGGCTCGCCCCCTATTATATGGGACTTAAATATAACTGGCGAAATGTGGGTGTACTAATGGTAGACCTCTGCCTAAACCTTCGGGGAATATCAGGCGTGATGTTATGTTATGTTTATTACAAAGTAGATAACTGGCGAAATGTGAGTGTACCTCAGCTTCACCCTTTCGGGAAAGCGGGCATGATATGTTATGTTATATTGACAACCGTCCATTGTTTCTTGTGCAACCATACCATTTTATTTCATTCCTTATAAAGCACTATATAATTATTTGTAAACAATTATTATCTAGTTGAGTTAAATTTTATTTGCTACATATACCTATCTACTTTTATTTAAATATAGAACACATACACACTATAAAACTGATTTACATCCGGAAGACGTCCTCGTAACATTAGGTCCAGTTGAAAACCAGCATCAGACACTAGTTGTCTGGCATTTATGCTGAACTGGGCCTATTTGGCGCAGTCGCGCCGTGAGGCACACAATACTATTTTAAGCTATCTTTATTTTTTCTGTTTTTTTTTGTTTTATGTGAATATTGTGTGCCTTAAGAGGGCTTATCCTAAAAGTAGGCAACGTCGCAAATAAATGTCAAATACTTACCTGTTTTGATTCTTATAGCAATATTACTGAATAGAAATAAGAAATGTGGCTAGAATATTAATAATGAATTGCAATTATAACACTGAATTTGATGTTGCACCCATTTTAGGTGTAAAAAACGCATTTGGAAAGTTTCCAAATAGTTTTTTTACATCTAAAACTAAACATTCGGTGTTACGATATTAATTCAATCATAATCAATAATCAATTAATAATAATCAATTATTAATAATCGGATATCATTTCATAATCAATATTGTAGTTCGCTAGTTAGCCACAATTTTTATTTCCACACAGTAATATTGCTAAATTAATCAAAACAGTGAAATATTTGACATCTATTTGCGACGTTTTATTCTGAAGGTGGTTGCCCACCTTCAGAATAAACCCTCTTAACCTGAGTCAAATAAATTTATTTTCTTTCTTGTTTCTGTCTATTAAGTTACCATCTCATCATAAAAGAAAAAGTACTTGGTACTTTAAGGAAACAAAAAAACAATATCGAAGTCAAACCATTTATTTAAATTTGTCAAGAAGTCAGTTAGAAAAAAAGCGTACAAATGTATTTATTTCTTATCAAAGGACAGTCTTAGAATGGTACCATTTTTCCATCATCTAATGCTGAATCTATGATTTCGATCTTTGCTTCTGTGAGCCTTTCCTGAAGGCGGACAACCTCCGCAAACGTGGGGCATATTTCAGGAGGTCTTATGGATCCCGCGTTAATACCGGTTACCATTGGCATGGCTTCCTTCAGGGCTGCAAGTTCGTTATCTGTGAAAAAAAAAAAAAACTTGAAATAAAACCCATTTCGCTTTTCTAAAAATATTAAACAAGCTAAGGTTTCCTGAGACTGCGGTAGCCGCCATATAGCGTCCGCAGTTACCGTCAAATGACATCACTGAAACGTTATTAATGAAAGTGAGTTTGTGTGTTTCCCTAGAGAGTGTTTTTTGACACCGTCTCCGCTGCCATTGTGGCAGCATCTACAATGCCACATGCGAACTACGCATCAAACACCTGATGTCACACAAATCTTGCATCGCACAAGCAGAGTTTACCACATGAGCAACATATAGTAACTTTCCGATATCAATCGTTGATCAATTGCCCGCTAGACACGACACCCGTCTGGTCGGAGGATCCTCCCTTTTCTATAGAGAATGAGTGAACTTTACACCCTGTTCGTCATGCCTCTATACCATCGTTTTGTGGTGGCCAGCGCTGTCTTAAGAAAAGAGCGGGTGGGGGGTACTCCAATCAGCTGTCTCATTGTCTCGACCTGCCAATCATTAGGCTTTGCGATGCCCCGTTAAACATGACAAGGCCATCACTGTGCCATTCTTTCCTCGGTTTCATGCCACCCATTTTTGGGACCCATATGATTTTCTGCTATTTTTAACAGTACCTTCTTTTTTTTTTACTTTGCCCCACACTAAGAACTTCTTCCTGTATCGTGGGTGCGTTTACAAACATAGAAACTCACATACACTAACACCCAGACCCGGAACAACTACTTACAGATCATACAAATATTTGTTCCGTGCGGGGATCGAACCCGCGACACGCTTAACTTCAATACTTAGTACTTACTAATTAACCGCTCATTTAGTTTAAAAAAAATATTATTTCTTTTGATGTGTTTTTTACAATCGATTTACAGAAATAAAATATCATTTATCATCATAACTTAGTCTGCAGGTTTGTTACCTTCATTATCTTCAGTGATGATGTCTCTCAGTTCCTTCAATCTTCTGTATAGATATCTCGCCCTCCTATATTTGCCTCTTCTGCCGTAATATACAATACTCTTAAACAGTTTAGGGAATAAGTTGATTTCAGCCATTATGAAATTTTGGAAGCCCATAAACACGGCTGGTGCTAAATACAACTGGAAAAGGAAGAAGAAGTCATAAATAAAGGGTACCTAATAAAAGTTTGAAGCTTCAATGCAATGCAATGTACTATAATAGATATACCAAATAATAGTTCTTGATGATTTTGTTTGGTATATTGGCGTGTGCTAGCTAACATATGGCCCTAATAATTTGTGTTGCGTAATGTAAATTATTTTGAATACTTTTACATAGAATCTTTTTTTTTCTTATAACTGAACAGACAGCTGTGCTGCTGGGGAGTTTGTTGCGCCACTTCTTCTTCCCAGCTAACGCACTAGCAATTGGTGAAGGGTGGGCGTTTTGGGGGACTGTCTTATGTAATTTTGACGTTCGAAAAGTGCTGATTCTCAGCCTAGTTTGAATAAATGACTTTTGAACTTTGAATTTTGACCCCTGCCCAACCCTTTGGTGAAACAGGTGTGATGTAATATTATGGGTCCACAGTTTATTTGTTGAAAAATAAATGGTTGCTAATAATTAGTGTAATTAAGTGGTTTCTGTGCCTGAATTCGTAGTTCCAAATTCAGTCCAAAGTAGAAATCTACAATTTCAATAATAAAAAAAAGGTTCTTCCTATTTTGTAGGCAATACTTACGGAGTCTGCAACAAAAATCCTTTGATTCTTAGTCAGTTTTTCTTGAAGTATCAGAGAAGTTCCAAAGTCTTCCGACTGCAATCCTCTGAAGTTGGGGATCCTCTCTGTTGCTTGTTGCAAGAACTCCACCATATCCGCTGTTAGACAAAGTATTGGTTTTACAAACAAAGTAAAAACAAGAAAACGGTGCGGTAAAACGGTAGACCAGTAATTTTTATTTTTTTAAGAGTTTGTGATACGCCCATCACACTATTTCCAAACACTTCAACTCCTGCCAGCCAGAAACTAGTGGTGACCATTCAGAAAAGCACTGAGACAATGAATCTCAAGACGCGGTGCCCAGCTCTCACAGAGTCCCATCTACAGGGTTATAGAAATTTGAATGTCAAATGACTCGAAAACTGTTGGCATTTGCATAGGACTCAAGAGACCCGTCACTTGGTTTTAAATGACCTCTCTACGTCCTCTTAATGGATTGCCGACATATAACCAATAACCCTGTATAAGATGGAGGTCCCGAGTCCCAGCAGTGGGAACAGTTTTGATTATCTAATGAAACTCAGCAAATCCGTGACCGTCTTTTACAAAATAAAATCTAACTCTAGCCCGAGGCTCAACCTTCGAGCCAGTTTTTGGGTTTAGAACTTTATTATAACTAAAGTACAGTTCTTAATACAAAACTGACAACTTTAGTACCGGACTAAGTCGACAGTTTTGTAAAAATAACTGTATTTCGATTTTTGTTAGGTGCTTATTTCAAAAACTGGCTCGATGGATGAAACCATGTCTAAAGAAAAACATTGGTTTGTAATCTATCTATATATATAAAATGCTTTGTCCTGAATGACTGACTGACGGATCAACGCACAGCCTAAACCGCTGATCGTAGAGACCTGAAACTTGGAGAGTGTGTTCTTTGTATGACGTAGGCATCCGATAAGAAAGGATTTTTCGAAATTCTACCCCTAAGGGGGTGAAAAAGGTGGGCAAAGTTTGTATGGGACAACGTGATTTCTTGGTCCAATCTACTTCAAATTTTGCATAAACATTCTTTAACAGAATTAATGGAAGACCCGTTTCGTATTTTATTGAAATTCATCCCCTAACGGGGTTAAATAGGGGTAGAAAGTTATTTTGGGAGTGATTTGCTTTGAAGTTGATATCAATACTCCTTAGTGCTTTAGATGTACGAGTAAATTACATTTTATTTTGACACATGTTTGAAAAGTCAATCCGATTTTATTCAAAAAAGGTTGAACTCACATAAAGGCTTGGTGCTTGCAATGCAAATACTCTTTAAAATTGGAATGTCTCGAAAGTCACCATACTATACATATTAGTACCGCATTTGAAGGTTTCTAAGCTTTACAGAGGTCTGAATTTATTCCTAGGATTCCCCTAACACCATCAAATTACCCCTTCGAATTCAAGAGAGTGCAGTTTCCCATCAAAGTATGCTTCGCAATGACTATAAACAAAGCTCAAGGTCAAACTCTTAAGGTAGTGGGAGTAGACTTAAGGGAAAGCTGCTTCTCCCACGGCCTGTTGTATGTGGCATGCTCCAGAGTAAGGGCACAGAGTAGCCTGCTGATTCTAGCACCCGAAAGAAAAACAAAAAATATTGTTTACAAAGAAATACTGCGGTAGGTGTAGTATTTCGATTTCGTTGTCATAAAACATAACTTTTTTTTTTTTAGTTTTATTTAACCTTTGTATCCCTACACTATAATAAAGATTGTTATATTTTATAATTATTCAAACATTTTAACAGAATAATTTATATTTTATAACAAAATTTTTAACGTAAAAAACCAATAAAAAATCTATTAGAACCATTTTCGACTTCTACGCGGACAAAGTCGCGGGCAAAAGCTAGTACCTATTATATAAAAGTAATCTGTGGTTTGCAATAAGACTGTGAGAGACTTGTGTAAAGGTTTTCGACATTACCATAAACACCAGTGTACTCTGGAATATGGTAGTATAGCACGGGTATCTCAGGCGCAGCTTGTGCGACCTCCTGTACGAAGTTCACTAGCTCCTTAGCAGTCCTCGGCTTGTAGTACAACTCTGGTAAGGTCAAGATGGCATCTGCGCCAGCTTCTTGTGCATACGCGGCCTGAACCGTAAAAGCTTGATTAAGAAGAAGCAGATTTTAGATAGACTTATAAAGAATGAAATTAAAATAGTTTTATTTGCAATCTTCCAGGATGGCAGGAGGCATTTTTTGAAGCACCTAGAAGTTGCATACGCCTTTAGCCATTTTGGGTTATAAAAAAGGGCTTTCTAGTGACATTTTAAACTTACATTGATTCGATTATTTAAAAGTTTTAGGATGATAGGTATAATTGCATAAATTGTCAGCAGTTATCATAACGTAACAACAAAATGCTAAGTGGAATGCCACTCACCAACTCTTGCGCATCTGGCAGCGGTATGCCACCAACTTGTATGATAACAAAAAGCCTAAGCGGCTGCGCGGCCTGCACCCAGGCGTCTATCAAGTTCTTCTTATCAGTCACATTCAGGGTCGGTCCTTCTCCAGTAGTTCCCGCCACTGGAAAATAATTTCTGTAAGTGACCACTAAAACATCATATTTTAGTCAAATAGTATTAGTGGGTAGGTAGTGACCACTTAGGTTTCCAGGTGCCTCATGCACCCGTACTTGCCCGTGATCGTTGTCACCATGATTTATTTATTTTTATGGGCTGTACCTATAACATTCCAGCAATAGGAACATTACCCGGGCGTAAATATGGCACAAAGGTGTTTACATAATACCCACGCTCTCCAAGGTGAACTTGTTCTAAAGCCGATCGTCCACCACCAGCAGAACTAAGTTAGTTTGTATAGTTGAGCCAGTTTTTCATTTAGTCCGTGCGTCCACGGCAAACTATGCCAGCTAAGCTACCATATGAAAAACTGGCTCAACTTTGCAAAGTAACTTAGTTTAGCTCTCGGTAGACGATCGGCTTTAAACTTTATAGTGAGACATAAAAACAAATGCAAGAATGCAACTCTACTTACCTATCGTCACAGTAACCTTTTACAGTTAAGGCCAGCACACACCGGTGGACGGCATTGAGGAGGATTTGCCACCGGCCAGCACACACTGATGAATCCACCGGCGCACTACTGGATGCTGCGGCATGCCGGCAGCATCTCGCAGCATCCTGTGGTATGCCATGAGGGAAATGCAGAGTACACCCCCGCTTGAACTGCCTCTCCCCCGCGATCGTATGCTTGCGGACTCCGGCGCATACCATCGCGCCATTGCATCCCGCCGCATGCTGTCGTGTCCCGTTACACGTCGCTGCATCCCGCCGTGGTATCATCGCGCGCGCGCTCTTCAATACCGCAGAGAGAAATCCCCTTTGATGCTCCGTGTTCGGTCTCTGAGCTCTGGAATCTATATCTTGTTACCATTAGATACGTACGAATTTACGTTAGTAAATTTAAAATACTCTGCCCTGCCGTCCGCCAATGTGCGCCAGCGCCTTAATGATTTTGTATCACTGTCAAAATCAAAGTGAGCTTTATTGTCGTTGCTTTTGGGTTGCTGCCATTGACAAATCTGTCAAAATATCTTTATTTTTGTTACAAAAAGGTGCGGTTGCTGCTTTCAGAGGTAAAATAACTGTGAAAGAACTGTAAGGTCTGCCAGACATACGTACCTACTAAGCCATCTATTCCTTGGTCCGCTAAGAACTGTGCGTACGGAAGGACGATGTCCAGGTCGAGTCTGGCATTATCGTCCACTGGAGTGAACACCGGACAAATTATGCCTTTTACTTCAAAACACTGAAATAAAGGAGTTGTGTCAAAACACGTAGCTAAACTATCCTTAAGCTAGTTTTAAGCACCACTACTGTACATTTGTGAAGAGAAAATAAATATACTTATACGTAGGTAGGTACCATTTTTGCTAGAAAATAATCTATGAATACCATCGTCACTGACATGTCACAAACGAATTTTAGTCCTAAATCCAATACAAAAATACAAAAAAAAAAACATTTTCGTACAGAGACATTTCCAGTATAATTATAAAATAGTAAAATTACTTGTTTGTTGGTTTTTCTCTATTAGGTTTTATGAATTTACTTATTGTTAATAATGTATGATTTTTGTATTTATTAATTCTTATCAATTTTTACCATTTTATTTTTATACAATTTTTATTAGTTTTGCCTACGTTATAATGTCGAAGGATGTCAATTTACCTTTACCAATTTTATGATATTTCTACTTTATTAATATTTTAATATTTATAAATTTTAAAATATTTTTACTTTTTACCGATGTACCCAAATTTTCTATATTAGCGCTTATTACTAAGCTTATTTGTCTGATACATTGTTTTATGCATGTGGTGTTTACTTTTTTAATGTATTTTGTGTATCAATGTAATCAATTGTTGGTGAACCTAATAAAAAAAATAAAATGTAAGAGCTTGTTGCTAAGTAATAACAGCCACACGGGTCGAACCGTCAGGTTAAGTTACGTTTTCTGGGGTTGGTCCGTGGATGGTTGACCATGTTTACATACCGAGACTCCTCCGTGCCTCGGAAAGCACGTTAAGCCCACCTGTCATTCGTGGATCTTTGACAGTCGTTACGGGTCGTCAGGAGCCCGCAAGTCTGCCAACCAGTCTTACCAAGGGGTATCGTATTACCCAGTTACTGGGTTGCGGAGGTCAGATAAGCAGTCCCTCTATGTAAAATACTGGTATTCAACTGCATCCGGTTAGACTGGAAGCCACACCAACATAGTTGGGAAAAGGCTAGGCATATTGATTAATTGTGCAAAGTACTAACTTACCCGCAGTCTTTTACTACCCAATAAAGGCAAAGACACCACAAAAATGAAGATTACCCCTGCCAGAAGCCCCATACTCGTAAAAGGACAAAGTAAGTTTGCAGGAGTTAATGGATGAACTTTAATTATATAGGTACGTTTTATTAAAAAATCGTGATAATAAAGTCGTTTAGTAATTTCAAGTTGACGGTAACAGTTTTAAATCGCATTTCTTTGCACGTGGATCGTGCTATCTATAAAATATTTAATTATGTTGGGCTCATATTAAGGTAGGTACATAAATTATGAAAGTTAATGGAATATATTAGGTATTTACAGGGTGGATTTTTGAGATGGGGCAGTAAGGACAGCTACCTTAACCGTTGTCGCTAGAAGAAAACGGTCTTATGAGACTGTCCTTAGCTTTTTGAGTCATTTTGATCTGCATTCACAGAATTTGAAAAAATTGTACAGTCAGCAAGAAAATGGGTAGTTTTCACAAAAACTTTTTTGATGCCAATCAATCCTGTTTCTTATAAGGATCAAAAAACTCTACTAGACCAACTGAGTTTTGAGTACTAGAAAAGTCAGAAATCGCAAAAATCTTTTCCCATACATTTCGTAGGACGTGACTCCAACTTACTATTTTACGATGATAGATTGGCCGAAACTAAACTTAAACAAATTGAACTTCAAATTTCGAACGAATAAAGAACAAAATTTACAATCTTTGTTGGTTTTGAAAAAACTTTTTACATGGGTAGTTTTTTTTTGTTGCTATTTCTGTCTTTTGTAGAGGACAGTCTTTTTTAACGTTTTCCAAACAAGTCTGAAAGTTATCAATAATTTGAGGTAATTTTTAGTCATCCGTATCTCAAAAGGAAAATACGGAACCCTTTTAGGATCTCATCGTTGTCCGTCCGTCAGTCTCTCACGACCCTCAGGAACGCGTGGATGTATCAAGTTGAAATAACATCAAATACATAGGTCTGTGGTCCCTTGAAGTTTAAAAAAATCAAGCTTCTAAGTCAACGCAATAAAAAATACGGCCATTTATACGACAATTTGATACTCGCAAATAAATCAAAACCTACAGGGTACTTTCCGTTAACCTAGAATGATAAAATTAGACAAGAAGCAAGGTCTCATAACACAAGTAAAGGGAAAAGTCCGAAAATCGATAATTTGTAGTTTTACCACACAAAAAAAAAATCGTTTACAAACTTACACTTGTAGAGAATTGACCGTAAAGTATATCGATGTATGGGAGAACATGTTTTTCAACTACAATGTTACAAGTTTGTTTTTGAGATAAATTCATCCAAACTACGGAACCCTTCATTGTGCGTGGTCCGACACGCACTTGGCTGGTTTTTTTCTCAGAAAGTCGGGCATCACAAGCAACAAACTATCTTGTTCTTATAGTAAATAAAATTATAACGCGTATTCGTTCGAAGTTCAAATTTTTTGTTTCTGTTTGGCTGGTCTGTCTATCATAATAAAGTACTCGTATGTTGGAGTTTTTTTCTTACGAAATGTATGGGATAAGTTTTTTGCGATTTCTGTCTTTTCTAGTACTCAAAGCTCAGTTGGTCTAGTAGAGTTTAGTAGAGTTTTTTGATCCTTATAAGAAAGAGGATCGATTGGCATCAAAAAAAGTTTTTGTGAAAACTGCCCATTTTCTTGCTGACTGTACAATTTTTTCAAAATCTGTGAATGCAGATCAAAATTTCTCAAAAATTTAAGGACAGTCTCCTAAGACCGTTTTCTTCTAGCGACAACGGTTAAGGTAGCTGTCCTTACTGCCCCATCTCAAAAATCCACCCTGTAAATACCTAATATATTCCATTAACTTTCATCATTTATGTACCTACCTTAATATGAGCCCAACATAATTAAATATTTTATAGATAGCACGATCCACGTGCAAAGAAATGCGATTTAAAACTGTTACCGTCAACTTGAAATTACTAAACGACTTTACAACGACGAAAATCCACCCTGTATAATCTTTCGATTCTCGTGAATTTTTTATAAAGATACCACAATACCTTAAAAAAGCATAACACTTTCAAAAACAGTCAGTTTTAAGAAGGATCAAGGTTCAATTTCTGAAAGCACTGGGAATGGGATATAAAATATACGTAGAAGGTTTCGTGCCGGTTTTCCAGCCTGAATAAAGCTCGTGCAGACAGGCGCGACGCAACTCTAACAAAAGAATTTCTAAGAAAACTTCATGGTAGTACAATTACCGGTGTCGCGTCGAGCCAGTCTGCATGAGACTTGATGTAAATAATGTAATGGAAACAACAAACGGATAATTTCCATATGATTGATCATTATTATATATAATAGCTATTTAAGAAATCGAGGATATTAAA
The DNA here is from genome assembly GCA_916701695.1 of Agrochola macilenta. Classification (NCBI taxonomy): domain Eukaryota; kingdom Metazoa; phylum Arthropoda; class Insecta; order Lepidoptera; family Noctuidae; genus Agrochola; species Agrochola macilenta. The sequence continues at coordinate 5,493,493 of OU753570.1, read as the reverse complement.
AATGTCAATATAAATGTGCATGAAGTAAGCACTTTTTTATTAGACGACGCACAACATAAAACTTTTATTATCTTGCCAACAATACAACTTATTATATTATGAATAGTATATTAAAAACAATTTACGATCATAACTGATGATGTCTTTCTAACAATATCTACCTAGAAACATAAAATAAACCTGTTAATTTGATTAAATACATAGAACTACAAAACCTGTTGCAGCCTACCATACTATACTAACCAAACACTTGACTTCCATTGTCAAAGAGAGATTCTTCACGAAATCTCCTGGACTACAAAGTCTACAAAATCTAAGGTTCTAATCAAGGATGGATTTTTTCGAAATTGCTATCCTGAGGAGTTTAGATGATTTCTGGAAAGTGCTAACTAACTACGGATGAGATACATGAAAAACTGTACTTAATAATCTATGCTAATAATATAAAGAGTGTGTTTGTGTTTGTGAGGACGATAATCTACGGAACAGCAGCTCCAATTTAAAAAAATCTTTCTTCATTTGAAAGGTACATTAGTCCAGATGGGCATGAGCTATATACGTATATATGTCGCAGCCATCTGGTTAAATTAGCCTGCTAATTGGACGCCTAGGCCGTTCATTAAATGCCGGCATCCTATTAAATAGCTGGAGGACAACTAGGCAAGTCATTGAGCGCAAAATTTAACCAGATGGCTAAATGTCGTGTAGTCATTTAGTTAAACTGGGTGAAATAGGTTAGGTTAGATTAGAACTGTAACCAACCGCGCGCGAGCCCTATTTCCAAGTTGCTCGCAGAGTTATTTTCACCATTTGAATCACTTGGCCGAGTCTTGGTCAGTCATCTTCAAAGGGCTGACTTTCAACACGCCAAGTTGTTAAGCGTTGAATGATTCAATTAACTATCGGCCTAGGCATCCAATTGGATGCCGGCGGTTAATGAACGGCCTAGGCGTCCAATTAGCTGGCTGATTTAACCAGATGGCTGGGACATATACGAGTATAAGTACTTAAGTATATATGACAGCGATGCGGACGAATACTTCGACGCCTAAGTGCCCTTTTGTATTTATTTGTACAATTAGTTAGTTAGTCTTTAGTACCTAGTGTAAATAGTGAGTTGTGTTAAAAATGGTAAAAGTTATATTACGTGCAATAAATAAACAAATTTACAGTACTTAATAATACTAATGAAATACTATCTTGAATTCATGCAAGCCTAGTACTTTTTGTTAGGTTACTGTTCAGAATTTGTGCTCAACGTGTGGTGAACAGAATACCGTCTTCACATGTAAATTGCACTCGTGCGAAGCCTGGGTGGGTCGCTAGTTAGTGATAAAGTCATGCTGATAGGTTATTGGATCGTTGCAGGTTATCTCTATACTGCCATTTGGAGTTGGACATCTAAACTGATCAAAGCGTCTCCGAGTCGTTTTCTTTGTTCGCTGTTTAGAGGGACGAGGGGCTGACGCGTGGAGCCCACCCTGATGCCAGTCACCAGTTCCATAGTCGCCTTCATTGCAGGGACGAAATCACCTGAAAAATATTACATTGATTGGATTTAGTAGATATTATATATAGTACCTGGGCAGTCGAGCTCTGCTCTGGTGAAAATAGAGAATGCTCATTTATTATATAGTATATGACAGTTAAACTAATTCCATGTATAGTACATACTAATTCCATACTGCCATGTCATTATTCTATGGTAGAAATCTTGTTCTAAATTTTGGGCGACGTAGCTCTGCTCGGGTGAAAATACGGAGAAAACGAATTTTCCCAGATATATAGATCGATCTGATAGCTAGATCGATCTTTCGCCCTCGTAAACCCCTATAATGCAATGTCATCGAAATCGTCAGAGCCGTATTACAGAACGTGATTACAAATATATATACCTATACTAATATTGCTCATTTCATAGTATATAAATTTGTAAAAAAAAAAACGTCATAAATAATTATGTTTTAAAATAAGTGGTTGCAGAAAAAAAACTGAGGCACTAAGCAGAAGCTGCTCACGGAAGGTGTAGTATCGGGTGTTGTCTTCGATCAATAATGCACTAGATTCCCGGTAAGCGCTTCAAAAACGGACCGAAAAATAAGAGCACAGATTCGGTTGTGGTCTTATTTCAAATTAGTATGGTCCAATCATAGCCAACGTTAAGACGTCAAAATGCCGCAGTACGCGTTCAAAAAATTTGTAAATAACCACCGTAACACCAAGATTTTGGCAGGAATATTTCTTTTTTCGGTAAGTTTATTATCAGTAAGTGTTTTTCATAAAATAAAAACAGAATTAAATAGTAAATATAAATCAATTAGTAAATATTATGATTGTTTGACCAATGTTTGTGACAACTACCAACTATTGTAACAAAGATCGACTGTTCTGGAACAGGGAATGCATGGTGTAGTATTGTTATTTTATATTTTATTTCTGTTTGTAGATTTCCTAGCGACCCATTTCGCTGTGTAGAATGGGTATATATTGTCGCGAAAGAAAGAGGAAAAGAAATATATAAGCCTTATAAAAATTCGACAATTTGTACGATTCATTTTAATACGAGTAGATTGGACATAACTGGAAACACGCAAAGGCGTAGATTACTGAAAACAGTATAACAGTAACAATATGTATTTTTGAACTTATATAAAATTTACTTTTTATGTTCAAGCGACATGACATTATAATTTTTTGTTTCTCTGACGACAGAACGATTTAATTTTGCCATTGTAATTAAATATTTGTTTCACCGACGACAGAACGATTTAATTTTGCCATTGTAATTAAATATTTGTTTCACCGACGACAGAAAGATTTAATTTTGCCATTGTATGCCTTAAACTTAATGTTTGAGTGTCAAGGCTTATAATAAACTGAATTTGTTTGTTTTTTTTTTTTTTTTTCTGTATTTCATAGAAAGAAATATAAACACATTTCGACTCCACTCATTCCTTGTCCAAGCGGCGAGCCTCTGTCATAATTTTTTATTGCTTTTATTAGCACTATGTAATTCGAACTTTAAAACAAGCGTGTAAGGTTGAATTTTTTTTGATGTATGTTTGATTTTTTTGTTTTTTGTACATAGCTTTGTGAATACAACTTTAAGCATTGCATTTAAGGTTGAATTTACATTAATGTATATTTATTTAAACTAGAAGTACGTAAACACAATTGGCGACAGTTTTAAGAGAACTTTTGTATGGGATAGTGTATCTAGTGTATTATTGATCGAAGGGTGTTGTGGTGCAATTTGGGTAAGGCCTATGTCCAGCAGTAGACTGATATTGAACAGTTGATTGAGGCAGTAGCTCGATATCGTTTTTTCCTATTTTATCATTTCTCGTCTTACAGATATTAGAAATATTTTTTTCTCAAACATGCTTGAAAATTCGAACATTATTTTGACAACCTTTTTCGAGATAAATCGAAATTGCGGTACTGGTCGAATACATGCGAGAAAATCCATATCTGTCGTGTTTAGTTGCCAAATAAATTACTATTAAAACCTTAATTAAAACTCATAGCTATATTTAAAAATGGAACGAGCTTAACAAAGATTTTATTTAAATTTCGATTTGGCAAATAGAGCTGTTTAAAGTAAAGAAGAAACAAATGAACATATTGACGCGTGAAAACTTATCGTTGTCCGTCATTGATTTAGGAGTTTATAGTAAATTTTTTACTCATTTTTTTTTGTATTTTTGGGTGTGTTCCTTAACCTTGGTTAAATAAATTGATTTCCTTTCTTTCTTCTATCTTTTACATCGGAACCTTTATATTGTGTTTTATTTTGTAATGGTGGTGCTAAGAAGCTGGTAAAATAAGGGTTTGATCGATCACCTTGTGAAGCTATAGCACCGACCAGTTTATTCAGTCTCTGCTGCAGGACCCTGGCCTTCTCCACCTCTCCACACTTCACAGTCTCCACTATATTATGGACCAGGTCTGGAAACAGGTTGGCAACGGTCGCGATGCTGGAGTCGTGGCCCATCAGAACTGATGGCGCGATGTGCTGGAATTCAAATCCATATTAATATTATAAATGTAAAAAGTAGCTCAGGCTTGCAAGTTGCTCTTAAAAAAATATATGAGGAAACAAAATATTAATTTGTTTTTTCGTTTCTTGTTTATGTTCTGCACTGTGGTGTAAGCCCTAGTAAACAAACTACAACCGTCAAAATGCACCCTACCCGCATCGCTTACTACTAAAATTCTACTGGTCCTTGTGTAGAATTACCTCCTGATTTGTTTTATTTGATACTAGCTTTTGCTCGCGGCTTCGCCCGCGTGGATGTCGAAAATTATGTTTGAGTTGTGTGCTAGAGTCCAGTTCGAGTCCAGTTCAGGAGTCCAGTGCTGTATTATCAGTGCTAAAGGCTAGTGCTAAAGCTAACCGCCAAAGGCTAGCGATAAAGGCCAGTGCTATTTAATGCAGCTTCGCTCGTGTGGAAGTCTAAAACTATCCCATGGAAACGTACGACCGGAATAAAAAGCATCCTATGTGTAATCCGGGTTATAAACTGCTTCGTCCAAATCATATTAGTAGCATAACATAATGATTGAATACTTTCGTGAATTATGCAAGCCTAGTACTTTTTGTTAGGTTACTGCTCAGAAATCGGGCACAACATCTAATGATTGAAATACTATCTTGAATTCATGCACTTTTTGTGCCAAGTTTCAAGTTTAATTAACTCAAGGAATAAGATTTTTCATACAAACGAAATCCCCATTATCGCTCCCTTTTTTTCTTTTTGAGTGGGAAATTATCAAATAACTTCTCCCGCTCTCTTGTGTCAGACTTTTACTGACTAAAACCCACCCGTGTTCCTTCCGTTGCCTGTATGCCTGTGGGCCGCGATATCCCTTTCGGACAAACTCGCAACCCTGCCGGGATCGCTCCCTTAATAATAATAATACCAGCCTGTTACTGTCCCACTGCAGGGCAAAGGCCTCTTCTCATACAGAGAAGGCACGAGCATTGATCACCACGCTTGCTCAAGACGGGTTGGTGATTTCAGACTTATATTAACTATAAGTCCAGGTTTCCTCACGATGTTTTCCTTCACCGATGTCAGTAATGTCCAAGATAAACTCAGAAAGTACATATGAATTGAAAAAGTCACATTGGTACTTGCCCGGATTTGAACCCACAACCTCGTGCATGAGAGGTGGGGCCTTAACCACTGGGCCATCACGACACATTACACTCCCTTAATGGTGAAAAAAAAAAAAAGATAAAAGAAATCGCTCCTTGTTACGTACTCGTCAAGACCTGTCTTTTGATATTAAACATGACATGTCATGATAGCCTCAATTTTTTTTTTAGCCCGCCTTATTATAGTTTGGGATAATTTATACAGCCTATGTCACCCGGATCATTATTACAAATCTATTGATACCTCATTCATCAAAATCGGTTCAGTAGTTGAGCCGCTACGGTGTAACACACGTAAATACAAACATACATAGGAAGGTACATATATACATACATAGACGGCTAAAATCATAACCCTTCCATTTGGCTTTGCCGTAGACGGGTAAAAATAGGCCAGCCCTTTGGTCGTACGTATCCAGTGCAAGACTTACATGGTTAGCAATGAATATCTTCTGGTCTTCACCCAGCAAGTCAGCGACTTGGTCCGCTATTCCCAGGTCAGCTTTTGCACCTTTGAAGTTTGGTAGTTTGCGTGAAGCTTCAGAGAATAGCTCCCGCATGTTTACTGCAAAGAAAGGTAATGATTTTTACTTTATAATTTTTTATTTGGCCAAGTGCGTTTCGGACCACGCGCAGTGGAGGGTTCCGTAGAACTAACTTAACATTGTAGTTGAAAAACATGTTCTCCTATACATTTCAACTGCAAATGTAAGTTTGTACGCACAATATTGAGAGATTTACCATGTTATTTTAAGACCATAGACTTCTTATAGGTTTTCCTGTAATCTATGATTAAAGAACCATTCTCTGTATTTTTTTTTAGGCTCAAAAATATTTATTTTCAAATGATAAAAGAAAACATTTCATATCCTCGCAATAAGCTCTTTCATTTGATATATCACATGGTACATTTTGCTTTTTTTTTCTTATTAGTCCCCCAAAAGTGACCCCCATAATTAAAATTCATTTATTTGCGTTACACGCCCGTGTCTGGGTCATAGAAATACATTTGAGTACCAAATTTCAACCTAATCGGTCCATTAGATTCGGAGCAAATTGACTGTGACAGACGGACAGACAGGCAGACACACGAGTGACCCTATAACCCTAACCCTAACCCTACCCTATTTATTATAATCAGCATGTTTGTGCCAGTATAATATTTGTACGCCGATGACGGCTAGACATAGCGTTCTTAAATAATAACAACATCTGTACCTAACCTACCTATGTTCAACAAATAAAAATTATTATTATTATTTTGGGGAGTGTTTTTTTTTCTCAGCTGTTAGGCTGGTTTTAGCTACATTTACGGGCCAAAGCCAAGTAAATGCAGCGTGTGGTGTGTATTTAAGATGAGGGTGTGTTTTCTTCCTCCAACTGCATGAATTTCCTAACTATTCTGCAGGTGTTTAGGATGGCAGCTTTCTGTAGGTTGATATAAACGGATTCTTCTAAATCTATTAATTTCAGGCTACGGAGAAGGTGGTTCGGGATAACGCCCGTCGTTGAGAGAACTATAGGGATAACGTATACTTTTTCTTGTCTCCAGATTCTTGAGACTTCTTCTTTAAGGTCAGCATATTTACTAATTTTTTCAGTTATCGTTTTTTGTAGGTTATGGGTATTCGGAACTGCAATATCTATAAGGTAAGTGATTTTTCTTATTTTATCCTGTAGGGTTATGTCTGGTCTATTGTAGTGGATAGTTCTGTGGGACAACGCATTCAGCGAGCGTATATCCGACCTGCACAACAGGCGGAACACTGGCTGGTGAGAGTCTATGATGACTACCACAAAAAGTATGTCAAACTGACATATCAATTCGTTGTATAAAAAATGATGAGAATTTAGTGTGTAAAATATATTGTATATTGATTCGCAAATTGTTATTTAATGAACACGTATATTAGGTACCCATATTTGGTGACCCCGACGTGATTATTACCGACCATTTACCTGCTCAAGTTCGCGCTGTGTTATCTGTTAACACAGAATCAACGCTCGACACTCTAGCAATGATGGCAGACAAGATGATGGAGCATACAGACAATACGATTGCGGAACTCAGCCAAAACACACCTTCTACAAGCAGCGGTAGTGGTCATAACCTGCATTATCAACTACTATCGAAACAAATAGAGAAGCTTACACTCGAAATTGCTGAACTACAGAAGCACAATTACAATAATTATCGCCAACCTCCTTACCGTCCAAACAATTTTCGCTCAAGATCTCGTTCTCGTTCAATAACTGGGCTTGGGAAGAAGCCGGGAGATCGAAACTGGGAATGTTATTATCATCACCGATTCGGAGACAAAGCCAAGAAATGTGAATCTCCTTGTTCACGGAAGCCGGCGGAAAACTGAAGACCACATCGACTGTGGCGGACGTCGGTGTTGCGAATACAAATAACCGCCTATGCATAACTGACAGAACCACGAGAGAACGATTCCTAGTTGACACGGGAGCAGATATATCAGTGCTAGCTACACGAAGTAAGCGAACACCGATATCAACGTCGTTCAAACTATTTGCCGCAAATAACACACCGATCAACACTTATGGAGAAAAAACACTACAATTGAACCTGGGACTTCGCCGCAATTACAAGTGGACATTCATTATGGCCGATGTGAAGACGTCGATCATCGGTGCTGATTTTCTCAAATATCACAGACTGCTTGTGGATCTACATAGCAAGAAACTCATAGACAGCGTGACTGAACTCTCAGTAAACGCTATGGCAATACGAACTGCTCAAGACACAACGCTCTACGTAGTTGAACCAAATCACCGGTACCACACACTATTGCACGAGTTTGCTGATGTACTCAAGCCTCTGACACTTACGAAGGAAATCAAGCATAATGTGAGACATCATATTGAAACTGTTGGACCTCCTCTCTTCGCAAGACCTCGACCGCTACCACCGCAAAAATACAAAGCAGCAAAGGCAGAATTTGAAGAAATGATGGCCAATGGAATTTGTCAACCATCAAAGAGTCCATGGGCCAGCCCGTTACATGTCGTGGGCAAGAAGGATGGTGGTCTGCGCGCCTGTGGGGATTATCGCCGTCTAAACTCAGTAACGCTTCCTGATCGTTACCCAATACCCAGAATTCAAGATTTTACTTACCAATTGAGTGGTATGACGATCTTCTCTAAAATAGACCTGAAAAAAGCATACTTCTGGATTCCAGTCGCAGAACAAGATATAGAAAAAACAGCAATTACAACACCTTTTGGTTTATTCGAATTTCGTTGCATGCCATTTGGTCTTCGAAATGCACCACAGACATTTCAACGATTTATGCATGAAGTCTTGAGAGGCCTGGACTACTGCTGTTACTGTTTTGTCGACGATATTTTGATATACTCTGACACAGAAGGAAAGCATATCGATCACCTACGTCTTGTTCTGAAACGTTTGTCTGACTACGGAATCGGGATTAATATAGAGAAGTGCATTTTTGGTGAGAAAACACTCAATTTCTTAGGCTACGAAGTCACAAAAGACGGTATCAATCCCACAGCAGAGAAGATAGAAACAATACTTAATTACCCGAAACCAACAACCGTGCAAGACCTTCGACGCTTCCTGGGTATGGTTAATTTTTACCATGATTGCTTACCTAAGCAAGCTGAAATCCAAATAGCATTGAATAACCTTCTACATAATAAGAAGAAGAATGACAAGACGCCTATCATCTGGAACCAGGCAACTGAAGACGCTTTCTATAAATGCCGCCAAAGCATATCGGAGGCTGCTCAGTTGACACATCCAGTGCAAGGAGCCCCACTATGCATTATGACCGACGCTTCGTGTCTTAGTGTAGGCGCAGTCCTACAACAGAAAGTAAACAACATCTGGAAACCGCTTTCATTTTTCTCGAAGAAGCTCAGCTACACACAGGCGAGATACAGCGTATACGATCGCGAGCTCTTAGCGATCTATATGGCTATCAAGCATTTTAGAAGACTAATAGAAGGGAGCGATGTTGTGGTGTATACGGATCATAAGCCCCTCACCTACGCCATGACTATGTCTGGAAGCTCAAGCGATACACCTAAGCGAGAGAGACAACTTCATTTCATATCTCAATTTTGTAGCAAGATCGAGTACATCCATGGAAGAGATAATGTAGTTGCTGATGCATTATCGCGCATTAGTACCATTGATTGCCCCTCGGTTATCAATTTTAATGACGTGGCTGATAAGCAAAAGATAAACGAAGAACTAAACCGCCTGTTAAAGCAAGACAACCTTCACTTCGTCAAAATATCGTTACCTGGATCACTAAAAGAAATCTACTGTGAAAACTCAACCAAATTTCCACGTCCGTACTTACCGCAACCATTTCGTGAGATTGCCTTCAAAGCATTACACGAATTGAGTCATCCTGGTATCCGCACGACAAGGAAGATGGTCAGTGAAAAGTACTTCTGGCCTGGAATGAACAAGGACGTTTCATCGTGGACACGATGCTGCACTTCATGTCAACGTGCTAAAATTCACCGTCATACTGTTACACCACTAGTACAGTTTCCCGAGTCGAGAAGGTTCGAACACATACATATGGACATCGTCGGACCTCTCACTCCATCAGAAGGATACCGATATCTAGTCACAATCATCGACCGATTTTCCAGATGGCCCGAAGCAGTACCAGTTAGCGACATAAATGCCGAAACAATTGCCCGAGTCATATACGACACATGGATTACTCGCTTCGGTTGTCCACTGCGTATTACTACAGACCAAGGACGGCAGTTCGAGTCTACATTATTTCAAAAATTAATGAACAAACTGGGTATATCGAGAATTCGCACGACTGCCTACCACCCTCAAGCGAATGGACTTGTAGAAAGATTGCATCGTACTCTGAAGACAGCAATAACAGCAAGAGGAAATAGTCAACAATGGGTACAAGAATTACCAACAGTATTAATGGGATTACGCACAGCCATTCATAGAGAAACAAACTACAGTCCCGCTACAATGATATACGGCACCTCATTACGATTACCGGCAGATATTTTCGCACCGATAAAGTCAAACACTGAAGACCCGTTATTCTTACGTCATTTAATGGAATCAATGGAATCGCTTAATGAGCATGTCACTGCAGATGCATCAATGCGACACCGCATGACCAACACCTACGTACCGAAACAGCTATCTACATGCACGCATGTCTTTATGCGTGTAGATCGCGTGCGGAAGTCTCTTACACCGCCGTACGAAGGCCCGTATGAAATTATAGAGAAATACGACAAGTATTTCAAGATACGATTACCCAACCGAGAAGCAGTGGTGTCATTGGATCGATTGAAGCCTGCTCACGTATTACAAGTAGCCACAGATGAAAAGATGGAAGATGTCCCATACATTACTCGCTCCGGAAGGACAGTTAAACCTACAAGAAACGTACGGTTTTTTTGAAGGGGGATACTGTGGGACAACGCATTCAGCGAGCGTATATCCGACCTGCACAACAGGCGGAACACTGGCTGGTGAGAGTCTATGATGACTACCACAAAAAGTATGTCAAACTGACATATCAATTCGTTGTATAAAAAATGATGAGAATTTAGTGTGTAAAATATATTGTATATTGATTCGCAAATTGTTATTTAATGAACACGTATATTAGGTACCCATAGTTCTATCTGTAAGTATGGCGCGATCGTAGTATATTTTGTGTGTTTCATTTTCTAGTATAGTTTGTGGTGTGTATTTGTAGTAAGGAGTGTTAGAGTTTTGTATGAGACTGTGTTTGAGTGCTAGTTTTTGATGAATAATGTTTGCAACCTGGTTGTGTCTGTGAGTGTAGTCTGTCTGTGTGAGGGTTGTGCATGCTCCAGTTATGTGTTGTATGGTTTCTGATTGAATGTGGCATCTACGGCATTTATCATTTGTTGTGGTAGGGTCTTTAATGATAAATTTCCTATAGTTTTTGGTGTTGATTATTTGATCTTGTATGGCTATCATGAACCCTTCTGTTTCAGGGAAGAGGTTTCCTATTTTAAGCCACTTATTAGACGCCACTATGTTAATATGGGATTGTTCTAAATCATGAGGGTGTCTACCGTGCAGGACTTTCTTCTTCCAGTTTTCAATTTTTTGTTTCTGTGGGTCAGAGTTATTTGTGTCTTGAATATTTTGTTCATTTAAGTTAAGTGGGGTGTAGTTAAGATCATTTAGAGAAATAGCTTTGTGTATGTCACTAGTGCGAGATTTTGAATAGAAGAATGTTTTTAGCCTAGTGATTTGTTTTTGCCAGAGGTGATGGATGTCGATTAGGCCTCTCCCTCCATTCTGTCTTTTGATGGTGAGTCGTTCGATCGCAGATTTAGGGTGCAGATTGTGGTGTTTTGAGAGTATTGTGCGCGTGGTTCTCTCTAACTGTTCGATGTCAGTTTTTGACCACTTTATTACTCCGAATGAGTAGGCCAATATTGGTATGGCAAAAGTATTCAAGGCTTTAATAAGATGCTTTCCTGATAATTGTGTTTTGCAAACTGCGTTAGTTCTCCTTCGATATTCTGTATTTAGTGTCTGCTTAATTGCTGTGTGATCGAGTCCCTTAAGTTGTTTGTATCCTAAATATTTGTATAAATCTGTTGGTTCCATTGCTGCAATTGTGTCGGTGTCGTTAATTGTATAGCTGCCAGGTTTGATTTTACCTCTTATGATATGTAATGTCTTGCACTTATCCAACCCAAATTTCATGTAGGTTTGATTTTACCTCTTATGATATGTAATGTCTTGCACTTATCCAACCCAAATTTCATGTTTATATCTTATTATTATTATTTAGGTATAGAAATTTTGTTTCTTAGCTCTTTGGCTAGTTTAAGCTACATTAACGGGCCAAGCCAAGTCAATGTAGCGTATGTGTGTGTGGTGATGATGAAGTTTTATGTGGAATTAATGTTATGAGGAGTGATTTCATTTTCCTCAATTTTATTATTATTTTTGTAGTGTTTTTTCTTCTCAGCTCTTTAGCTGGTTTTTGCAGCATTTACGGACCGAAGCCAAGTAAATGCAGCGTGTGGTGTGTTATGTTGAGAATGTGTTATGATGAGGACCTATTTCGTTTTCATCTAATTGCATGAACTTTCTCACGATTCGACATGTATTTAAAATTGCAGCTTTTTGTAGGGTGATATAGAGAGATTCTTTTAGGTTCAGTAATTTAAGGCTGTGGAGAAGATGATTTGGGATGACGCCTGTTGTGGAGAGGACTATAGGGACCACGTAGACTTTTTGCTGTCGCCAAATTCTAATTACTTCATCTTTGAGTTCTGCGTATTTACAAATTTTTTCAGATATTGTCTTCTGAATATTATGTGTGTTGGGAACGGCAATATCTATTAGGTAAGTAACTTTATTTATTTTATCCTGTAGGGTTATATCTGGTCTATTGTAGTGAATTGTTCTGTCGGTGAGAATGGCGCGATCGTAGTATAATTTATGTGTGTCATTTTCTAGGATGGTTTGTGGTGTGTAATTGTAGTACGGAGTGTTTGTGTCTTGTATTAGTGTGTATTTGACTGCTAATTTTTGATGAATTATATTTGCCACCTGATTGTGCCTGTGTGTGTAGTCTGTCTGTGTGAGAGTTGTGCAAGCTCCTGTTATGTGCTGAATTGTTTCTGGTTGGATGTGACACTTGCGACATTTATCATTTGTTACTGAAGGATCTTTGATAATAAATTTTCTATAGTTTTTAGTGTTAATAATCTGGTCCTGTATTGCAATTATAAAACCTTCAGTTTCTGGGAATAAATTGCCTATTTTGAGAAACTTATTTGATGCTACTATGTTCACATGGGATTGTTCTAGGTCATGAGGATGACGACCATGAAGTACCTTTTTCTTCCAGTCCTCAATTTTTTGTTTCTGCGGGTCATCGCCAGTAATTTGTGGAGTATCTGGCTGTTCACTTAAATTAAGTGGTGTGTAGTTGAAATCATTTTCAGCTATGGCTTTATGAATGTTACTAGTGCGGGACTTTGAGTGGAAGAATGTTTTTAGTCGACAGACTTGTTTCCGCCAAAGGTGCTGGATGTCTATTAGGCCTCTCCCTCCGTTTTGTCTTTTGATAGTAAGTCTTTCTATTGCAGATTTAGGGTGTAAGTTGTTATGTTTTGTAAGAGTGGTGCGTGTGGTTCGTTCTAATTGTTCTGTGTCTGTTTTTGTCCATTTAATAACTCCGAATGAGTATGTTAATATGGGTATGGCGAATGTATTTAAGGCCTTGATGAGATTTTTACCCGAAAGTTGAGTTTTACATATGGCGTTAACTCTCCTTTTATACTCTGTAGTAAGTGTTTCTTTAATCCTAACATGATCTAGTCCCTTTAGCTGCGTGTACCCTAAATATTTGTATAAGTCGGTTGGTTCCATTGCTGTTATGGTGTCGGTGTTATTTACTACATAGCTGCCGGGTCGTATCTTGCCTCGTATGATATGAAGTGTTTTACATTTATCCAGACCAAATCGCATGTTTATATCTAAACTAAACTCTGCTGTGGCTTCTACTAATTTCTTCATATCTTTTTCCGTTTGTGCATATAGTTTTATATCGTCCATGTAAATGAGATGTGAGACTGCTGTTTGTTCTGTAGTGTGTTTGAGACAATACCCGGCCCGACAGCGCTGCAAGAGGTGAGACAGGGGGTTTAGTGCGAGACAGAACCACAGGGGACTCAGTGAATCACCTTGGTAGATACCTTTCTTGATAGATATTTGTCGCGTTGTAACATTATTGTGATTGCAATTAATTTGAAGTGTGGTTTTCCACAGTGGTATTATGTTTCGTAAGAAATCTATTATTTTTGAGTTTATCCTATAAATTTCTAGTATTTGTATCAACCAGGAATGTGGAACACTGTCGAAAGCTTTTTTATAATCGATATAGGTACAATGAAGATTTCTATTCTTTGTGCTGGCATGTTTATGGATAGTAGAATCTATAATTAACTGCTCTTTGCATCCCATATGGCCCCGCCTGCATCCCTTCTGCTCCTCCGCCATTATGTTGTGGTGTTCAATGTGTGAGTTAATTTTCATTGTTATTGCTGATGTTAATATTTTATATATCGTGGGTAGGCATGTGATTGGTCTATATTGGGAAGGTTGTGGCGAATTTTTAGTTTTAGGCAGCATGTATGTTATACCTGTTGCAATAAAATCGGGTATATATTGTTGTCCTAATATAATTTCTGTTAAGTTTTTTGCTATGGGTTTGTATAATGAAGTTAACTTTTTGTACCAAAAATTGTGTATTTTGTCTATACCAGGAGATTTCCAGTTATGTAACCTGCCTGTTAAGTGTGTGATATCGGCCTCTGTAATCTCCACAAATTCCATTTCTTCTATTGCCCTCCATTTTGTTTCTTCTTCTGTTATCCATGTTGCTTTGTCGTTATGTTGTTCTTGTTCTTCCCAAATGCTAGACCAATATGTTTCTAGTTGCTCTTTTGTAGGTCGGTCAGGTGCGTCTGTGTTATTTTCATTATTTGTGTCGGTGTCTGGTTTGTGTAGGTTTCTATAAAACATTTTTTCATTAGTGGCAAATATGGCATTATCATTTTTGCGCTGTTGTGCTTTTTTGTATCTTCTGAGCCTATGAACTTTAAGTGCTAGTTTTTGTTTTAAGGTATCTAAGAACTCTTCAGGTTTTCTGTTGTTATTTTCGTGTCTTGTGTGCGTGAAACTGCTCCTAAATATAGCCTCAACTCTCCTTACTACTTTACTTGACCTGTTGTTGTTAATGTATTGTGTAAGCCTACTACAATCTGCTCTTAATTTTTCTATATCTTTTTCTAACCTCTGTTGCCATGCTGGTTTGATATTCTGTTTTGGTCTTGTGTTTCCTGAGTGTTGCGTGATTTTAAAGTTAAGTTCTTCAGATATGACTACCGCTGTGCAATATATAAGTGTGTGTATATCTATAAGTTGTGTGTCATCGGAAAGAAATTGATTAAGTATGTTTTCATTAAATAAGTTAACTAAACGGAAAAGATTAGGGCTATATCGAAGTTTAGGTAGTTTTGGGCGAACTGTTGGGTCCATCCCAGAGTATTGTGCTAGGGTTGTTCGGAACTTGTCATGTATTTGTTGGATATACAAATCTGTTGTCAGATTTTGATCTACACTGGTTAAGGTTTCAATATCATTTTCTAGAGTTAGGGTTATAGATTCGGTTTGTGTGGATGAGTGTGATGTTTGTGTGTAAGCTTGCGATTGATTGTATGGTTGAGATTGAGTATAAGGTTCTACTTGGATGTGCGATTGATCAGCAATTTCGGTTATGTTTTGTGATAGTGGGATAGCGTTAGCGCCTGCATTATGTTCTGCTTCTTGTAATTTTATTCGTGTTTCTTCTTTTAATTGTTCCATTATTTGTTGAGATAAAAGTTTATTTCTAACTATAGCTCTTCGCTGATCTGAGATTCTTTGTTCTGAAACGGTTATCTCAGGATATTGTCGGGTAAAAAGTTCATGCAATTGTTGTCTGTAAGTGGTCATGTCGGTCTCTAATTTAGTGATATAAAAGTAAGTTCGCATGATAAATAGGTTAACTTCTTTGCTCCATCTCATGCGAACTCTTGCTTTTCCAGCCTTGGTGGACGCGGGTAAGAAGGAACTAACCTCCCACGCAACATTCAAGGTCGGAGTTGGTGAAATTGAGTTTAAACTAGTAATGGGAGGTGATAGTGGTATGGGTGACGATGGTATGGATGGTGATGATGGTCTAGAGGGTGTGTAAGACACTGTGCTTGGACTATACGGTTCTACAGGGGTGTTTGTCCTGTCCGTCAGTCTTTCACCATCGTCAATGATTTCGGCTGTAGCATCTTTGTCGGTGGGAGCCCGCCTGTTCAACTCCTCACCGCTGACGGTTCGCATGCTGAGACACCCAGCGTCAGCTCCAGGTGCGCCCCGGCGATCGCCCCCGGGCAGCGGCCCTATACGTTTACTTTTCGATCGTGTCTCCATTTTGAATGGGTTTCCAGAGCCACGTTAGCCACGCCAGTAATTTCTCATTCGTGTGTCCGCCCCCCACGTGATTAGATGGTCAATCAGGACGTGTGGTTGTTTAGGGGGCTTATTATTATTATTATTATTATTATTATTATAAGGGTTCCGTTTTTTTCTTTTTGAGGTACAGAACCTTAAAAATAAAAAATAAATACCTATCTATTCTACGTGTAGTGTACAAGTGGTAGCTATGAGAGCTTTCACATCCTACCTGACTTATTTTTTTTCTTTTATTACCAGCTGTTTTTATGCGATGTAGTGACAATATTACCATCGACTCCGGTCATCATAGGGAAGTGATAGTAGATCTGGGGCAGCGTCGGTGCTGCCTTGGACACTCTCCGCAGGTAGCACACCAACTGGTCCACAGTCTTCGGCTTGTAGTACAGTTCCGGAAGAATCATCATACCGTCAGCTTTTAGCTTTTCTGCGTGTTCGGCCTGGTGGGGGGGAGGAGAAACAAGACAACAACTAACTTGATACGTCAAACACACACACACACACACACAGACACAGAAAATTATAGTGCACACTTGTACTCGTACACTGTAATATCTTCCGCGGTGAGAACTGATCTCCGCTGATATTGGTCACCATGGCCGAAATTCGATCTGGAGGTCTATTTTTATTACTTCAAGTACACAAATGTATTCGTACAGACACGAACTTAATGACATAAGCAAGGTTCCAGCCAGTTAACCTTTTGATTTTGAAAGCTGCGGTTTCCTAGAAAAGCGGTGGCTGCACTTGACAGCTGCAGTGACGGCTGTCATGAAAATGATAACAGCGGCAAAGATTTAAATCATTAGATTCACCATAACGCGTCAAAAGATAGTGAGTGTTTACACCTCTGACACACAATAACGCAGTGACTACACTTGTTTGTCATGGAAACGCTATTTAATAATGTGTAAGCTCACTCTTCTCAGTATGGACACGTTTTCTTGTGACTGAGTATGGCGAGGGCAAATCTAGCGATTTAAATCTTTGGGGGGCGGGGTTTGCTTTACGGTGTCAACAACGCTCTCTAGGAAAATACACCAACTTACTTTCATAGTCAACGTTTCACTCCGGTAGTACACCTCTGCCGCAAAACCATCACCAACCACTCGAATTTCGCGTAGTAGAACATGACGCGAGCCAGTTGAATTGAACTACTGTGGTTTTGCTGCTATGGTTTCGCGGTGGAGGTATGCTCTGCGTCAGTGATGTCATTCGCCCGTAAATTGTGAACGCTACGTGTGCGGTCACCGCTATTCTAGGAAACGGTAGCTTTAGTCAAACATGTCATAACGAATGGACAAACTAAGATGAGAAAACAGATAGGTAGGTAAGGTTTTAATATAATTACCAGTTCTAAAACATCTGGTAAGGGAGCGCCACCGACTTGTGCGATGACTTTGGTACCAAAAGGTCTCGCAGCTGTCATCCAGGCATCTAGGAGTGACTTTCTCTCTTCAACACTCAGGGACATGCCCTCTCCTGTAGTTCCACCGACTTTGGGAGAAAATAAGTAGTAATAATACTTTGAAGCATAACAGAATGGTGATTGATTATTTTTCCTTTATTGGTGTTTTGTTGCAATAAAGTGGCAACTGGATAGTGACGTAAGCACGTGTCACTCCCGGAATGCCAAATCTTGTTTTATTAAACCATGGTGCTGTCATTGTGCTTTTCTAGTATGCGTGCATTTCGTCGTTGCGTCGAAAAAAATAGCGTCCTATTGTTGGCCGCTATTTTTTTCGACGAGTTCACAGTTTAGACTGTATACCTAGACTATTTTAGACATATTCATATCTTTGGGGGTGAGTTCTGAGATCACGAGTAATAAACAACAAGTATGGAAGAAGAAATCAAGCTGCGTCGACGCTAAATAAATTGGAGTCACGGCAAGAGAATGATGATGGCTTTGAAGCAAAACTTCCGCAATGAGAATATTAAATAAAACCGACCAAGTGCGTGTCCGACCACGCACAATCAAGGATTCCGTAGTTGGGATGAATTTATTCCAATAACAAACTTGACATTGTAGTTGAAAAAATTTTCTCCCATAAGGAATGTATGGGAGAACAATGTTTTTGCAACTGCAAATGTAAGTTGGTCGATTATTACTCTATAACTTGTAGAGCATACTTAGTTATGGGGGACTACTAGGGCGGACACTTGACTCTTACAAATATTTTGTAGTTTAAAGCTACATATTTCGCAAACGGATGCCTGAATCCAAAAATGGTTGTCATTCACTAGCTATTTTTGGAACGACCTTTCCGATGGCACCCTACACCATGGGATAGACGAGAAAAAAAAACAACATTATTTTCATGATTTTATTTTACTACTTTGTCGGCGTGATTAATGTACACCCATGCCCAATTACAGGTTTCTAGTATTAAGATTCTCTGAGCTACAGACAGACAGACGGACATATCAAAACTATAATGCTCCTTGTTGACTACGGAACCCTAAAAAGGCGCTATAACCATACAAGTTCGCGGCGTATGACACGCATTTTTTCGCAATTCTTGACTATGCCTAATTTTTTTATTGTGAACGGTTTATGCAACTTTACGAGTAGGTACCTATGTTTTAAATGTTATGTTGTAGTTGTTGTTAAAAAAAAACTTGACTTTACATTGACTTATTTAGTCGTAATTCTTACCCAGAATGCCGTTGACTCGATGCTTGTTCAAATGTGCCATGTAAATGGGTATAATGGACAGGTCCACACATCCTGACTCCAACAAGGGAGTGAATACTGGTGCCAGAACGCCTTCTACTTTGAAAACCTGTGGACAAATAAAAAAAAATTAAGTCGAGTGTAGGGTGAGTCCAAAACTACAAAATATCTCGGAGATAGGTACGATGTCGACAGCGTTTTCCGCATTCGTGATAAATCATAGCTTGGCGAAATTATGGCTTCATGATTGAGAAGCTAACAGCCGCACGGGTCGATCGCTAGTTTTAAGCTACGCTTGCCGAGGTCGGTCCGTGGATGGGTGTTTTATTTTATTGATCTATCTACTCGAATTAATTATCTTTTTTTAGCACGTGTTTCTGTGACAAATAAACTTATTTTCCTTTCTTTCTTTCTGTAGTTGGGAAAAGGCTAGGTAGATGATGATGATTGAAGACGCATGATTATATGTGAAAAGGGAAATAAGAAGATGCTGTGTTTGTAATCAAGTTTTTAACCGATTTCTAAAAAAGGAGGAAGTTATTCTGCGCCACTTCTGCAAAGTTTGGAAAACATGGAGAAGTGACCCTTTGTTCCCTAAGGTGCGATTATGTTCGTCACGTATACATATGTATTTTTTTATGTATTTCCGCCGATTTCCCCGTAAATTGTGGACCGATAAAAATAAAATAAAACATACCGCCTTCCAAAAAAAACACTACTAAGTGAAAAATAACTTAAATTTCGGATGTCGGTGGCAAAAAACGAAAATTCAAAACCAAAGACACCGACTTCCGAAATTAAAGTTATTTTTGGAACGAAGTTCCTAATCGCGCGTTGCGAAAGGGGGCTAGACGGAAAAAATTAAGACCGAAAGTTGTAACGACACTTTTTGCTATAGTTGTAAGCCGTGCGGCGTGCGCGTGTTTCTCTGTCTGTCTCTCTCTCTCTCTCTTATAGAAAGAGGAACTTCGTTCCATCCGGGTGTCCCTTGACACCTCTCAAGTTTTTCATTTTGTAGTGTTTTTTTTTTTGTAAAAAGTTTTTATTTCCAAGCATTAATTGATCCAACTCCATATTTCGGTTTACTCTCCATAGATATTGAACAGTCTTCTTATTTTCGTGTGGTTAGTGACTAACCCAGTGTCAGAGTTTTGAAGCCGCCCATGGGCCTCTGATTTGGCTTCATATGCTGTCGAGAAATATTTCTCAGGGAGTTTCCTCACGATGTTTTCTTTCGCCGCCTTTGAAGCAAGTGATAATTATACAATACGCACATGAATCCGAAAACTCAGAGTTGCGTGCCTTTGATTCGAACTCGAGATCTATAACTTGGCACTGGGCGGTCCCACCACTAGGCTGTTACTGCTCAATTGAATCTTGTTATTTCGACTGAATGAGATGGTCTTTTTGGAAATACTAAAATTAAACGATACACAATACACTGTAATAGCAGCAGCGAGGGCTGCTGCTATTACATTACTTTACTTTTTATAAGTCGGTAAATTAAGAGAATAGGGTGTGAGAACATAAATTAACTACTAGGGAGTAAAACACCCGGAATCTGAATTGAGAATATGAAGTTAAGAGCTTGGTTAACTCTACTTTATAGCATTATACTGCGGTCGCATCTGCGTCTATCGTGACAAAGCAAGGCGTGCCAAAACTTCATAAGCTTTGCTCGTTAAAAAGTTATCGCGCTAATGCGGTGGTCATATAAGCGGCTTCGCCACGCACGTGTGTACCGCCCGATAAGTACTACGCAGCCGAACTATCGCAACGATAACCGATAATGGTTGGTCACATCTGCGTGTATCGTATCACTGTGCGAAGCTTCGTCACGATCAACGCAAATGTGGCCGCAGCATTGCAGTACTTATACGTAAGTTGAATTTCACGAAATTAACTTAAGCTTTTTGCGAATTGCAGTGTTTTAAGTTGAACCAAATTCAATTCGCAGCGATTACGATAAAATGATCACTAAATAATTAATTTAAAACATTAATATCGCCATCGAAATTATATTTTCAAGAAAATGTTTTATTGTCCAATATGTCCATATATTTTGGAATGTAAGTATAGTTAATATCAGTTGGAAGTGATGGAGGTACTTATACGAGTATTTTTCCTTCTCACCTATTTATAACTCAAGGACCGGTCTGCTGAACCTACAGTCACCCTACCCCACCCGTCCACCTACCACTCTATATACCTATAGGCAATAAACCGGAATATGTTTCTGATCGGGGGATCCCCTCCCAGACTCGACAAGTAGGGTTGCCATAAAAAGTACCTACTAAATCCTAGCATGCGATTATTTTTAGATTCATTGCATTTTATCGAAAAGCCTTGTGCCTAGCCTAGTAATCTGACCGTTGGACTGCCAAGTCAAGACTGTCAAGTCGGTCTCGAGTTCGAACCCAAGGACGCACCTCTGACTTTTCGGATTCATGTGCGTATTATAGGCACATATAATGATCACTAGCTTCAATAAAAACGGTGAAGGAAAACATCGTGAGGAAACCGGCATGCTTGAGAGAAGTGAGTGATATTTCTCGATGGCATGCGAAGGCAAGTCAGAGGCCCATGGGCGGCTTTAAAACTCTGAGTTTTAAACTAGAAAAGAAGAAGATTGAAAAGCATATTGAGCGATTATTTTTCAGAAACGAAGCAAAAATATATCGTAAATTCGTAATATCAACCTGCAAGGTAACATAAGTAGGTACGATACATTCCCTGTTTACCGAATACCAGTTTGTGACGGTTCGAATGTTATATTGCTCAATATTATTTGCTTATACGACGTTGCGACGCGTGTTCTAATAAAATAGTGTATGCGCATGTAACTCTGTCTTTCTGTAGGTCTGTCTGTTATAACTAGATGTATTCAGTGAATGTAATATTTACAACTTAACAAATAATACGACAGAACTGTGGAGACGACACGAGTTGTGTAGACCGAGAGGCGTCGCCGTCGGGGCACTGAGGAGGTAATCGGGCGGGGGAATTAAATACTAACAACCTAGGACTTTGACAGCTCCAAGCGTACAGTTAGACAAATCGAGTTAAGTACACCTTTTCACGCCTTACGGCTGAACGGATTTTGTTGAAGTTCGGCACACAGATAATCGATAACCTGGGTTAGGACTAAGGATTTTTATCTCGAGAGCATGGTCCCGAGGGATAACTTCCAACAGCGGACGAAACCGTGAACAAAAGCTGCTAGAAACTATAAGATACTGGAAAATTCGCTTACCATTGCAGATGTTAAATGCAAATGAACAACGGATACACACAGAACAGTTACAGAGTAAGAACGCGAGATGACTGAACTGAATCCAATGTCTTGTAAAGTGATACTCTAGGAAGCTGATTGAAAGTAGGTGAGGTAGATGGAATACTTAGTTCTATCTCTGTAATAGTTGTGGCATGTGTTATAAATATGTTTTGATAAAAGTTACTTAAAATACCCATTAACCGAATATAATACTTATTTGTGTTACTCAAGTTTCTAAGTTAATTGAACTAACTGTGAGATTCGAGCAAGGTAACCGCTCTTCACCCCCTCGTGGAACAGAGACAGGTTCATTATTGTCTACTCATTCGCTCAATCGCTATCGCAAGTTGCTCCACGAGTGGAATTTTTGTGGAGTGTGAAACGATCACCTCTTGGAAGAGGCCTGAGTGGTTCAGCACCAAATCTACTGAGTAGTGAGACAGCATCAAGTTTTCAGAATAACCGCAATAAGTTCCGCAATAAGCGAAAGTTTACTATTAAATTATTAGCGATTACCCTACACTTTTGGAATATTTTTATGTGTTGTAATTATTTTGCTAAAACTGTACGTTAATCAACTATGTTTTTAAATTAGTTAAATATTTTTCATGTAAGTGAAATTTCTGATGGGAAATAAAGATATAACAAACTTTGCTTTGAATTGTCAAGGACTGCACACATTTCGTGGGTAGAAATGAGTGGTAAAAAATCCTAGTTCGTACTCTAAACGAAGAACAGCAGCAGACCTTAAAAAAAAGAAAAGTAAAACTGTCAAAACCCCGTCAGGGTGTATTTGTTCTGTGGTCAAAACCGTCAAAACACGCGCGTTGACTTTGCACAAAAACAACAAATTATTTTCAAAATTCTGCTGCATCTTCAACAAAAGGCCCTAAACGAAGTGTTGATGTTGAAATTGAATCACAATGCTGTCACTAACTGGGCCGCTCGATTTACCCGGCGTTCAGTATGTTCAAGTTGCCAGAACTTTTACCCAGAAAATGGAGAAATCTGTTCTTGTTATCTACACTGGGGGCACCATAGGCATGGTAAAGACTGATGAGGGTGAGAGATGTTCAGAGTTTCCTTTGCCTTTTATTTACAACTAGCCATTTCCCGCGACTTCGTCTGCGATCTAGGATAAAAATTAGCCTATGTCCTTCTCCAGGTCTCAGGCTAACTATCTGTCAAATTTCATAACGATCCGTTCAACCGTATTTGCGTGAAAGCGTACAAACAAACAAATAAACAGACAAACTCACTTTCGTATTTATAATATTAGTTAAGACTAGCTTCCGTTATAGGCTTCGCCCGCGTGATACCGTTATAAATTATAGCCTATATTACTCAGTGATAATGTAGCATTCGACTGGTGAAATATTTTTAAAATCGGTTCAGTAGTTTTTGAGTTTATTAATTATAAACAAAAATACAAATCTTTTCTCTTTATAATATTAGAGTAGAACTGTAGACTAGCAACTCGCCCCTGCTTGCCAAGGTTTTTACGACTTGACAAAACATAGTGATTTCTTTACTATAAGTAAGTTAAATATTTATGTTTTACACAGAGAAGCCTACGGAATATATTCTCTAAATGATGGTGAAAACCGCGTGCGTAGTTTAGAAGAACAACGCGGTCACACAGACACTTTGTATAGATCAAAGTTGCTATGGAGCTTCGATTTCGACTCTGAAAGGTCGGTACTTTCGATTAATTTTACAGCTCCGACACCGACTTTGGCTCCGATAATTTTGAATCGGAATTTATAGTTTTAAATACCGAAGATTGAAACGCAGTGATTCACGTTACTAGGGCACGACGTAAAAACAAGTTTTAACTTGTCGCCTGCGTAATTTTTTTACACGCTCGCGCTCAAAGTTTGAGTTTATTTTTTTGTCAACACATCTTTCTTTTACCTCTGCCTCCGACTTCGGCTCCGGTTCCTACTCCGATCAAAGAATTTCAAAACCTCCGACTCCGGCTCTGGTTCCGGTAAAACAACCTCCGTAACCTCTCTAAAATAGATATAGAAGCCTTAGCTTTGAAAACTCACCAAATAGGTACATCCATTTCCTGACGAATGTGTTAGAGCAAATTCACTCTTAGAATTTATTTATGTGAATATATCAAGAGGAGTTGACTGGGTAGCAGGCGCAAGTAGAGAATATATTAGGTAGGTACCTACCTATTTTATGAACTATGTTTTTTTTTTATCCCGGAAGTATTTCATGTTAGCTATTCGGCCTATGATAAGCAAATAAAATCAGTAGTCCAAATAATTATTCTATTCGTCCTACGATAAACGGTCTAAAACATAATCTGTACCCTAATAATTACGTTATACACGATCAATCAGAATCTGAATCGTTTTGAAACAGATTGCTAATCCAATGCTTCATAAGTTCGAAAAAAAATCTGTTCAACAATGTAAATAACGCAATGAATGTTGTTGAACTGTCAAAATGAAACAGATTAGTCGTCATCGTTTACGAAAATGTGTTGCGTAATTAGATAGCTGGTTGGTGAGCTTATAATAAAGTCGAATATCATATTGAGTCGAATTTTAGTTCATATCGATATAACCCTTTGTTGAGGTTCCTCGGCGTGAACGTCAAACTCTCGCTTGGCTGAATTTTGAGCCTGCCTTTATACACGGGAAAATACCTGACTGTCAACTTTCGTACCTACCAACCGATATACCCAAGTACACCTATTTTGTACATAAAGACGCAGACAGCTGTTAGTAGGTGCACATGAACTGTTTACGGCGCTATTGTATGAATGGAGATATTTTTAGAACTCGTTAATATTCTATAAAAGCTGTATTTTTATCAGTGCATTCTAGTTTTCTAGGTAACCCGAAGACTTTGTAAAGGCCGTAGGAACCCACTGGATGTGGGAAGCACAGAACCGGTCAAAGGGGTAGGCCTAGGTCCAGCAGTGGACCTCTTTCGGCTGAAATGATGATGATGGTGATGATCCTAGTATTCTACCGTGTGATTTAAAAAAGCTGTTTTACTCAGGTTTGCTCCCGGTGTTTTTTCCTTATTCCCGCTACTAAGGGCTGATTTTACCAATGAAACTGAACGCGATCAACATTTCTAAAACGCGTTTAAGAGCTGTCAGTGTCAAAATTGTTATGGAATATTGGTGCTATAGAATATCATCCAATTTCATTGGTGAAATCCGCACTAAGTACACCAGGGAAAAGAAAGTAACAAATACTGTATCCCGTAGTACTTTGCTTACAGCCCCGGATCTAGCAGGGGGGGGGGGGGCAAACTGTTTTGGCGCCCCGATTGGATTGGCGCATAAAGCTTCGTGCAGACTAACTGACTGACTCGCGAAACCGGTTATTGTTATACCTACCGTGAAGTTTTCTTAGAATTGTATTGTTCGAGTTACGTCGCGCCGTCGCATCGCGCTGGTCTGCACGAGCCTTTATTGTTCGATAAAATGTGATTAATATGTTGCTACCATATTTTAATTTCTAGAAAATTTTAATTTTGCGGGCTTAGCACATCCCCCATAAAGGATTAGTGGGGGGCGGGAGACGGCAGTTTTTCCCCCCTTAAAAACAATCTAGATCTGGGGCTGTTTGCTTAATATTGTAACTGTATCCTCCATAAATTATTATTAATGCAGTCATTGAAGGGGAATTTATAATAATCGGTTTCCATACGATAAAGAATATCAATCTCTATGATTGTTTCATGAATAACGCATTTATCAATACACGCTATTTGATGCAGAATTTACTGCTGTATCGACTCAGTGAATTAGTAATAGGCTTATGCGCTATAGGTCGTGGTTGGATTCTCACATGTAAAACATTACATACAATATGTAAAAATAAACCTGTCCGATCCGAAAGGGGCATATATGTACTGCAATAACATTACCAAAAAGTTTGTCTTTTATTGTTATTGAAAATAAAACGTTACTTATTGCTGTTTAAAATTCACATTTTTAGTACCAAATCCATAATACATCAGGGGTCATAAGTTATGACTTTTAGAGTCCCGCTAAAATAATGACAGCCGCCCGCGCCCAAAGTAATAATCCGGTAAAATTCACCATTGGAAAAAAACTAAACTTTTCCATAAAATTTCCAAATAAGTAGACTCTCAGTACGATACCTAACAACCCCCTCACGAATTGTTTTTTTTACATGTAGTATTTGTAGGGTTGTAGGGGTACATACAAAGTCCCGGATCTGTTTTACTGCCACATCCAAAAAGGTCTAATGGTTACTTAGGGCACCCCATAGTAAAAATTAAAAAAAAAACACCCTCAATTAAAGTTAAGTATAGCAAAACCTTTACTTAATTTCTTAACGATTAGCAAATATAATAATAATTGCAAATTTAAATTAAAAAACCATATGCTTAAGTTAATAGCAAATTAAACGCAAACAATAATAAAAAAAAAAACCCCGATTTGACATCGACAGTTAGCAGTGATTCCATAGAAAAAAGGTCGTAATCACTTTATTTTATTGAAATGAAATAGTTGTTGCGCTTTGAATTTAGTAAAAACTTAAGAGTAGAAGAACTGCCTGTCATAAAAATTTATTTTTTGTTAACTAATTTCAACACTTTTAAAATGTGGCTACACGAAGACTTAATCGATATGCAATCGCTATGATGCTTCACCCTACGGATACTTAAAATTGTCATTACCTAATGAACCCTTAAATTATGTCTCTGGGATGTACCGTTGATTAACATATTTAATGCTAATTAGTTAAGAACGAATTAGGACTAATTTAATGAACCTTTCTGAGTGCTGTTAGAGTGCGAGATTGGTGTTTCTAAACTCACCCATAAATCAAGATGAGAAGTAAAACGTAAACAACGACGTCGAGTCGTTGTTTTTTTTACTTCTCATCTTGACTGAGCAATATTTTATTGCCCTGGCGAAATTAATAGCATGCTTAATTAATCAATAAGAAACTTGTCCTCATACATAATTACATAATAATAATCATCTGCGTATTTACATTGTTTCTTAAAACTACTATCATAATTTGGGCATAAACATAGATAAACTCCGTGAAAGGTCAAGGTCAGTTAATTCGGGGGAAATTTCGCATCACTAGAGAAGCTGTAAGGGCCGTCTGTCATCAATGCACGTGTCGATAACACAGGCATCCCAGTCCCAGGCCGCGATTAATTTCAGTCTTAATTCTTCAGTCTGCGTTTCAGAGCCGCGACGAACGCACCGTAAGCGGAACGACCGCGGAACACTCCGCGAATAAAAGTTCGATAAAAAAGTTAACTTTTCAAAAATGGAAGTCAACGGTGATGTTTTAAAAAAGCTAGACAATGGTGTGGATATGTCAAAATTGGGCGCGAATCTTCTTCCGGAATTAAAAAGAGGCAGGAGACTTTCTAGGGCTCATGACACCAGTGAAAGACGTGTTTTAGTCATTTACACCGGTGGAACCATTGGCATGGTGAAGACTGACGATGGTGAGAATGTTTGGTCTACATAGTTTTGTACAGTTTCTCTAAAAATACGTTCTTATTTTAGGCAAATAGGTCGCTCTCTATAATGGTAGTTCCGAGTTTAAAACGCTTCGACATAATTGAATTGGAATCTCGTCCTGTGGTTTTCTGCTAGAGTTTTTATTAAGTTTATTTAGAGTCACTTTGGAACAACACTGATTTCAACATTTTATGCAGATTGCTACAAAATAATACGTTCCTAGTTTGACCGCTTCACTGATCTATTATTATTATTATTATAGAAAACGACGATTACATCAAGTTCCATATTGATCTTGAACTCTCGGTTGTAAATATTTATATCACTGATTGGGTACTCTAAATGTCACCCAATATAAAAAACTGGATACGTAGCTGTGAGAATTTATTTTAATTAAGTAATATGCAAACAAATTCTTTATCTTCATGAATAAAATTTTTATCTAGTTGTTTATCTGTTGCTCTTGCGACGATCTTACTGACGACGTTATAAATTACATCGCTTGTGACAGAATGTGTAGGTATGTATAAATTTTTGCGTAATATGAGTATTTCCTTGACCTACCTTAGGAGAAATGAGAAATGTGTGTGACGTGGGCGGTTCTGTGAATAAAAAAAACGTAGAACTTTACAAAGTAGTTAGAGAAACTAGACTGGACGTTAATGGAAAATAAATATGGACTTAGATAACTTTCGACCACCACTGAGCCAATCAGGTTGAGAAAGAAGACTGCTGACTACCACCAGTTAGAATCCTACCATTATTTAATTTTCTGTGTGCCCCTTCTTTGCACCGTTTTTAACCGACTTCAAAAAAAGGAGGAGGTTATATGTTCGTCTGTATGTATGTATTTTTTAATGTAAATATGTTAAATATTTTCGTCAAATTGTGGATTGATTTAGAAAATTCTTTGGTAGAGGAAGCTTGCGCGGTGGTCCCAGTATCGAGTATATACGTAGAGTGTGATAGGTGGGACAGACCCATGCTGGCTCACTGGATACATGGCATACGTAGGTGTCAGTCGTTTCAATTTGGTGTATTAGAGTGTGGTTTTTTACTAACATTAGGTTAAGACCTGTACAGGTACTAATAATCATCGCGGTGGTGTATCTTATGGATCTTGATCTGAAATAAATAAAACTATATATTACGACTTGACAAAATGTCGCGATTTCTTTAGTTCACCTATTCAATCGAGTGAATTTAACGCACGTGTTAATTTATTACGTGCATCTTACGTCATGTTTGTTGTTCTCGCTCAATGCTCACTTTACTCACGAGACGGTTGATGTTGTTTCGTCTTGTTATGAAAATTGTATTTACCACAGTGTATCTACTACTTTCAGTAGTACCTACAATATCGCTCGTATTTTAAAGGATTTGAGAAATGT
The DNA here is from genome assembly GCA_916701695.1 of Agrochola macilenta. Classification (NCBI taxonomy): domain Eukaryota; kingdom Metazoa; phylum Arthropoda; class Insecta; order Lepidoptera; family Noctuidae; genus Agrochola; species Agrochola macilenta. Next base: position 5,464,446 of record OU753570.1, on the reverse strand, counting down.
GACAGACTCGACATATTAAATTATTTTTTCTAAACTGCCATAGTGCAGATTTAGTTAAATTGTACCTTATCATCATTTCATTACATCATTGATTCCAATGCGCTTGCCGCTTACGTATTGATAAGGGTTGTTGTGTGCGAGTTTCCTATCGATCAACCCAAAAATGGTTAAAATTGTTTTTCTAACCGAGAACGATTTCAATTTTGTTCTTCTTCAAAAACGTTTTAATAACGTTCCGTTCGAAGGTAACTGAAACGAATCGTGCCTTAGGTTTTTAAGACGAAACCGTTTCGAAAAATATACCGTTATCCGAACCCTGGATATAAGCTCCGTCCAATTCCTTCGCAACCCCTAGCGGTCGCTTTGATGAACTGTATAGAATTATTATGAGTAGAGTCTAACTCTATTCCGAGGTGAAGACGTCTTGTTACTATTAGTCATTCTGCCTAGCCTTTTCCAACTATGTTGGGGTCGGCTTCCAGTCTAACCGGATGCAGCTGAATACCAGTATTTTACATGGAGCGACTGCCTATCTGACCTCCACAACCCAGTAACTGAGTAATACGATACCCCTTGGTAAGACTGGTGTCAGACTTTCGGGCTTCTGACGACTCGTAACGACTGTCAAAAGATCCACGAATGACAGCCGGGACCAACGGCTTAACGTGCTTTCCGAGGCATCGAGGATTCTCGGTATGTAAAGATGGTCACCCATCCACTGACCAACCTCGGCAAGCGTAGCTTAACCTGATGGATCGACCAGTGCGGCTGTTGTTACTTAGCCACGAGCTCCTCGTCCTCGTCGTCGTCTTGTTACTATTAGTATTATATCTAAATTATGTAAATATTTTTATTGCTAGTTTACATAATATTGTGATAACATGGAGTTCAGGCGGAAATGTAATAAACTCGAGTAATCAGCTGTTTTATTATTTATTCGCGTATTTTGTAAAGGGTTTAAGTACAGTCACGGGCACTGAGCACACACTACTGTGGTGATTGTAGTTTTATGTTGTTACGAACATAGTATTTTGGAACCCACACTATTATGAAATAGGTCTTATCGCAAAGTTGCAGTTGTTATTCTATGCGAAAATCGCTTTTGAATTTTGCTAAGTGCATACATATTGGTGCTCGTGACTGTACAAAGAACTGCGTGTGTGTCTTTTATGTCTTGCCAATAACGAATATCTTTGTCTTTTATGTCTTGCCAATAACGAATATCTTTGTCTTTTATGTCTTGCCAATATCGAATATCTTTGTCTTTTATGTCTTGCCAATAACGAATATCTTTGTCTTTTATGTCTTGCCAATAACGAATATCTTTGTCTTTTATGTCTTGCCAATAACGAATATCTTTGTCTTTTATGTCTTGCCAATAACGAATATCTTTGTCTTTTATGTCTTGCCAATAACGAATATCTTTGTCTTTTATTTTCTTGTACATTTTTAATTTTTCTGACAATTACCTATTTAGAATACATATTAGGTAGGTAATTTTAGTTATAGGTACTTAAAACTAAAATGATGTAATTGAATTGATAATAAACACTTCTCTAAGTTATAACTATTCACAGTTTACGTCATTTTCATAATGCGAAGTGAAGTTTCGATTGTTTGATAAGAAATCTAGACTGTTAGGCTGCCTGTCCATTGAAGCGGAGCGAGGCAGCGGAGAGAAGAATGGCAGCGGAGTGGAGCGGAGTTGCAGACAGTGTCTGTCCGTTGATGCGGAGCGAGGTAGCGGAGCGGAGTTACGGACTGTGCGGAGCGAGGTAGCGGAGCAGAGTTACGGACTATGCGGAGCGAGGTAGCGGAGCGGTGTTGCGGACTGTGCGGAGCTAGACCGAGTTCACGCGACGAGTAATAGTTCCCCGCTCCACTTCTCCACTCCGTTTCCCCGCTCCGCTTCCCCTTTCCGCTTCTCCGCTCTGTTTCCCCACTCCGCTTCCCTGTTTTGTATGAATTTTTAAACTAGTTCGCAAATCCCTGTCCACTGAAGCGGAGCGGAGGTTTTATGCTATTCCATTGGGTAATATTGACACACCGCTACTCCGCTCCTCTCCTCTCCGCTCCAGTGGACAGGCAGCCTTAAGGTGGGTTTAGACTAAATGGACATAGAACCAGAACAATAGCTAGAGTATTCTTTTGTTGATATTCTTGACATTTTAGTAGGGAGAGACCAACGAACGAATGTTCTGTCCCTGTTTACACCTCAGACCAAGCCGGTTTCGTAAACATGTCAGCTCTTTGTGTGGTGTATTTGTCGTTTTGGCGTGCTTCCCGATATTGTTCGCCGCGCTCTGTCCTGGTTTTTTATTTGGTCTGAGTTTTACATAAAAATAAATTGGTAGTGTTGATAGAAGAGAAGGTACATTCGCTCGTTTGGTGTAAATCGTAGAAATATAATATCTATGGTGTAAATCGACCTTTAGATGACGTTGTGTATAGGTTTTCAAAGGCAAATTCTCACTAAAGTGATTGTAGACTTATGTAAGGCCTGGTTTACACTTATAATTAAGCAGTGAACTTAAAGCAATTTAAGCAGAGTAAAATTGAGCAGTGATAGCCTAGTGGTGTGCCAAGTCAGGTCTCGAGTTCGAACCCAAGGCATACACCTCTGAATTTTCGGATTCATTGTATCACTGTCTTGCTTCAAAAACGGTGAAGGAAAACATCGTGAGGAAACCGGCATGCCTGAGAAGATATTTCTCGACGGCATATGCAGCCAAGTCAGAGGCAAATGGGCGGCTTTAAAACTCTGACACCAGGCTAGTCACTAACCACACGAAGAGAAGAGAGATTTATAATTTACGGGATACTGAAAATAATGTAATCAGCCAATGTTAATGAAAGTACTGAATGTGAAGACGATATTTAGACATCAAAGTCTGACCCATCACTTTTTAGAGAGAAAAATCAGTACCCCTTAGTTCCCATACAAATATACCCAGTGTTTTTTCTTTGTAGTTAAATTCATAACATAAAAACTGTACCATATTGATACAAAAAAAAATTATAGTGCTTATCATTTCATTAAACACTTTGTTTATGAGATACCTACTTACTATATACCTATCTCGGCTAGTTCTAAAAATAATATTTGATAATATTAAGTTACTGTCACTGTATAATTTTATACTGTTGCTCTTACGTTGGTGATATTAAAAACGGCGAGTAGCTAGAGAAAACTTTTTTCCTTATTAGAAAGATTAATTCTGAAAATCTTATCAAGGCTCTAATCAGTTAATCTGCAGTCATATATTTTAGTTTTTGTGATTAAGTGACATAAATAATCCATACGAATCTACATCCATACATCCTACTAATACATATCATAAAGTAGATGACCCCATGAACTTCGTACCACGTGAAACAAAATTTAGAATTTTCCGATTTTTCGGTAACCAGTGTAAAGCAAGTGGCTGTGCAAGCAAAACAAAAAAAAAAAAAAAACAAATCGGTCGAGCCATTTTCGAGTTTTTTTGCGACACCAACACACGGCAATTGATTTTTATTTAAATACTAGCGGACCCACTCCTGGTTCGTACTGTTATTACGACTTGACAAAACATCGAGATTTCTTAATTATAATTATGTAACTTTAATATTAACGTATTATATACATAAACCTTCCGGAAAAAATCTCTAAACTTTGGTGAAAACCTCATCAAAATCCGTTTTGTGGTTTAGAAAAACAACGCGGACATACAGACCAACACGAAAAGCGACTTTAATTTATAATTTGTATAATATATAGATGTGAAACGTTGTAAGTTTGGAACTCAATCAAGTAAAAAGTAAAAACAGCTTAATTAATTTGGATGAAATTTACACAGAGATAAACTATGACCTGGGTAACTCTAGCTACTTTTCATCGTGGATCCTAGACGAAGTCGCGGACAATAGCTAGTCCTACTATAATATAATATCATATTATTAAATACACGAACATAATATTATATATTATATTATCCTACTAATATCATAAATGTGTTTGTATGTTTGGATGTTTGTTACTCAATCAGGCAAAAACGGCTCAACAGATTGAGATGAAGTTTGGCACACAGTAGGTAGCCTGGTGCCTGGAGAAGCACAAGCATGTAGCCCAGTTTTCGTCTTAAATATTTATATTAAACAATGATGACAAAAATATACACGTAAAAGAAGTCGCTAAATAATATCTGAATAGGCTTTTAGACACTGCACACGGATTTTATATACAATGCCACCCATGTGCACCCGTATTTTTCTGAATATTCATGAAATTTTTTCGAAAATTAACTCGAAAAAGGGCGGGGTCTATCTTTATTAGTTTTCATGTTACTCAACTTTAATTTCTTGAGTAGCGTTTTTGACCTTGTTTTAATTTTTTTGGCATATCTCCGATGTTATTGGCAAAATTTTTGGATTTTGTTTATTATTTCTAAAATCATGTGAGCTTACGCTGTTAAAAAATACGGGTGGTCACTGTGCTCATGGGCGGATTTTTTTTATCACTACGGGGAAACTTGGCCTCCATCCTCCATCTCACCTGATGGTGAGTGATGATCAGGTCGAACGTGGAATTGAGCTTCATCCGAAATCCGCAACCTCAGAGGACCTGGCTATCTTACCTCTAACTGCCGAAACAATAATGCTGTTAACTTTGTTGTTATGGCGACAGACTTAGATAAGATGGTGGTAACTACTGTGGTAAATACCAGGGCGGACTAAGACCCAGCCCTACCACCAACCAAACTGAGTAGAAAATTAAAAAAACCCGGGACCTCTGGGTCTGAGGCAGGTGGTCTTACCATAAGAACACAATCAATCTGCCTAGCCTTTTCCCAACTATGTTGGGGTCGGCTTCCAGTCTAACCGGATGCAGCTGAATACCAGTATTTTACATGGAGCGACTGCCTATCTGACCTCCACAACCCAGTAACTGGGTAATATACGATACCCCATGGTAAGACTGGTGTCAGACTTTCGGGCTTCTGACGACTCGTAACGACTGTCAAAGATCCACGAATGACAGCCGGGACCAACGGCTTAACGTGCTTTCCGAGGCACGGAGGATTCTCGGTATGTAAAGATGGTCACCCATCCACTGACCAACCCCGGCAAGCGTAGCTTAACCTGATGGATCGACCAGTGCGGCTGTTGTTACTTAGCCACGAGCTCCTCCATAAGAACACAGAGGCGGTTTAAATTTTATATGCTTTTACGTAAGTTCATTTTTCAATTCTTTAAGATAATTGGAAGCTAATTGTAGCTAGTCAATGTTAGTTCTATTGTCCATCGTTATCGTTATATACGTGATAGAGCTTCAATTCAATATCATTCTTGAACAATTGCGTTAGTAATTTGCCACCAGCAGCGAAATATAGGATTATTTGCCTCAGGGGGTAAATAAAATGGCATATAAAAGGCGAATAATAACTGCTGTTGTTGTTTGAAACATTCTTATGAAGATCCTTATATTACTGATATGTGGCTGGATGTATGAAGGGCTATTTTTAACCGAATTCAGATATAAGGATTTGGACAGTTTGTTTTTGAAGTTGGTTGTATAATAGTAGATTATACATCAAGTGAAAAAAAAGGGAATTTAATTCGAGGGACTAAGTTGGATCCCGAGAGCAGCGAAGGATTCAAGAGTAGAATCTCGAGCGTAGCGACGGATTCTAGATTTGAATCCTGAGCGGAACGAGGGATACAAGGACCGAGATAAATTATTTTTTCACGAGTTGTGTACTCTACTTTTTACCATTGGCTGCGAGAAAATAAATAGTAGTACGTATAGTATTTATATTTATCTGTCGTAGTTGTAGTATTTATATGACTGCCTCGTTGGTCTAGTGATCGCAAGCGCTACTTCTGAGCATGAGGTCCTGGGTTCGATTCCCAGGTCGGGCAAAGCATTATTGGGTTTTTCCAACAGAAATTTCTCAATAGCAGCCCGGAGTCTGGAATTGTGCCCGGTTGATGGCAATAGGCTCACCCCCTATTACATGGGACTTAAAAACACTGGCAAAATGTGGGTGAACTAAAGGTACGCCTCTGCCCAACCCTGCGGGGAAACAAGGCGTGATATGTTATTTATATGTATCACATTTTTGGCGGTATCAATTTTTTGCTTTTGTTTTCTACCATAATTGCTGCTTTAGAACGAAATTATTTCGAAGTCAGTGGTATTCAGTGTCTTATTTTCCAATGACATTAAATAATAAATAAATAAAAATCTTTATTGCAGACCACACGATCCACAAAAAACACGATTTTTTTATATACCTAAATTAAAATTGAAAATTAATACAACCACGATAACAGATTGAAAAGAACCTAACTAAAGTTGGCGGGATATTTTTTATTTTATTTTATTGTTAAGCTTCTAAGGAATAGCTCCATCTATCCAGCCAATAGGTACTTTCAGTACGGTTCATTTATTTTTGTACATAGTTTGTATAGTTCGTGCTTGTTCCAAATTCAAAATGTTTTTATTCTCTTGTGAGTAAAAGACAGTTTTATTCACTGTTATCGATGAATAAAATGCCCTTTTTCGAGTGACAATGGTAAAAATGTATCAAAAATGTATGTAGGGACATTTGACATTTTTAATCGGTTTAAAAAAAACTGCTGTTTCATAGAAAACTGCAATACCTACGCGGATAAGATGTCCGCGTAGGTCGACGCGGACAAAAAGTCCCTGCCACCCTGTATAAATAGTAGATACATTCATACATCCAATAGATACATTTTTACCATTGTCACTCGAAAAAGGGCATTTTATTCATCGATAACAGTGAATAAAACTGTCTTTTACTCACAAGAGAATAAAAACATTTTGAATTTGGAACAAGCACGAACTATACAAACTATGTACAAAAATAAATGAACCGTACTGAAAGTACCTATTGGCTGGATAGATGGAGCTATTCCTTAGAAGCTCAACAATAAAATAACATAAAAAATATCCCGCCAACTTTAGTTAGGTTCTTTTCAATCTGTTATCGTGGTTGTATTAATTTTCAATTTTAATTTAGGTATATAAAAAAATCGTGTTTTTTGTGGATCGTGTGGTCTGCAATAAAGATTTTTATTTATTTATTATTTAATGTCATTGGAAAATGAGACATTGAATACCACTGACTTCGAAATAATTTCGTTCTAAAGCAGCAATTATGGTAGAAAACAAAAGCAAAAAATTGATACCGCCAAAAATGTGATACATATAAATAACATAACATCACGCCTTGTTTCCCCGCAGGGTTGGGCAGAGGCGTACCTTTAGTTCACCCACATTTTGCCAGTGTTTTTAAGTCCCATGTAATAGGGGGTGAGCCTATTGCCATCAACCGGGCACAATTCCAGACTCCGGGCTGCTCTCGGGATCCAACTTAGTCCCTCGAATTAAATTCCCTTTTTTTTCACTTGATGTATAATCTACTATTTTACAACCAACTTCAAAAACAAACTGTCCAAATCCTTATATCTGAATTCGGTTAAAAATAGCCCTTCATACGTCCAGCCACATATCAGTAATATAAGGATCTTCATAAGAATGTTTCAAACAACAACAGCAGTTATTATTCGCCTTTTATATGCCATTTTATTTACCCCCTGAGGCAAATAATCCTATATTTCGCTGCTGGTGGCAAATTACTAACGCAATTGTTCAAGAATGATATTGAATTGAAGCTCTATCACGTATATAACGATAACGATGGACAATAGAACTAACATTGACTAGCTACAATTAGCTTCCAATTATCTTAAAGAATTGAAAAATTAACTTACGTAAAAGCATATAAAATTTAAACCGCCTCTGTGTTCTTATGGAGGAGCTCGTGGCTAAGTAACAACAGCCGCACTGGTCGATCCATCAGGTTAAGCTACGCTTGCCGGGGTTGGTCAGTGGATGGGTGACCATCTTTACATACCGAGAATCCTCCGTGCCTCGGAAAGCACGTTAAGCCGTTGGTCCCGGCTGTCATTCGTGGATCTTTGACAGTCGTTACGAGTCGTCAGAAGCCCGAAAGTCTGACACCAGTCTTACCATGGGGTATCGTATATTACCCAGTTACTGGGTTGTGGAGGTCAGATAGGCAGTCGCTCCATGTAAAATACTGGTATTCAGCTGCATCCGGTTAGACTGGAAGCCGACCCCAACATAGTTGGGAAAAGGCTAGGCAGATTGATTGTGTTCTTATGGTAAGACCACCTGTCTCAGACCCAGAGGTCCCAGGTTTTTTAATTTTCTACTCAGTTTGGTTGGTGGTAGGGCTGGGTCTTAGTCCGCCCTGGTATTTACCACAGTAGTTACCACCATCTTATTTAAGTCTGTCGCCATAACAACAAAGTTAACAGCATTATTGTTTCGGCAGTCAGAGGTAAGATAGCCAGGTCCTCTGAGGTTGCGGATTCCGGATGAAGCTCAATTCCACGTTCGACCTGATCATCACTTACCATCAGGTGAGATGGAGGATGGAGGCCAAATTTCCCCGTAGTGATAAAAAAAATCCAATGAGCACAGTGACCACCCGTATTTTTTAACAGCGTAAGCTCATATGATTTTAGAAATAATAAACAAAATCCAAAAAATTTGCTGCTAATGTATCTACTATTTATACAGGGTGGCAGGGACATCGACTCGAATACTGTTACCATGGATTCAGTACATGATTCTGAAAGCCCTTGCGTTGAAATTTTTTGTCGGTTATTAAAAAAATATCTGCTGTTCCATACATCTTGTCCACGTAGGTATTGCAGTTTTCTATGAAACAGCAGTTTTTTTTTTAAACCGATTAAATATGTCAAATGTCCGTGCCAGCCTGTATATATTATATATATATACAATCAAATCTTTCCTCTTTATAATATTAGTTTAGATTATAAACGCGAAAGTTTGTGAGGATGGATATTGGATGGATGTTTCTTACTCTTTCACGCAAAAATTACTGAATGGATTTGGATAAAATTTAGCAAATAGATAGTTTATAACCTGGATTAACACATGGAATACTTTTCATCCCGATATTCTCACGGGACCGAGACTTATGCGAGTGAAACCGCGAGGCGCAGCTTTTTAATAATATTTTAAATTGAGTCGTTGTTGTTGAGGTACAAACCTACATAGATGCAAGTGCAATATTAGTCAAGAATCCATTGCCTATTGAAGTTGCTACGAGTTCATCTTTTAGTACTAAAAACTTAACATAATTAACAAACTTGATTTGTAAACAAAAAACACTATCTACATCGTACGAGTATATGGAGAGTAATTATTTCCGAAAATAAAATTATATTTCATAACCTTTCGATATAAAGTCGTAATGCATGCCCATTGGTAAATAATAATGTTACAAGTTGATGCAATACCAAAGGAATATAGATTTTCTCAAGGTGGGTTAATTCCTTCGTTTACTTAAAAGTGTGATTTAACATGATTATTTCTATTACCACTAAATATTTGATATCGCCATAACATATAATATAAGGCCAGGGAAATTAATTGTTAAGCAAATTTACTACATATACTTAATTGCTGAACACCAGTATTTTACATGGAGCGACTGACTGTCTGACCTCCACAACGCAGTAACTGGGTAATACGATACCCCTGGGGGTTGACTGATTGTCAGACTTTCGGGCTTCTGACGACCCGTAACGACTGTCAAAGATCCACGATTGACAGCCGGGATCAACGGCTTAACGTGCGTTCCGAGGCACGGAGGAGTCTCAGTATGTAAAGATGGTCACCCATCCACGTCCCAACCCCGGTAAGCGTAGCTCAACCTGTCGGATCAACCCGTTATTACTTAGCCACGTGCTCCTCTGTACTCTACTCTCTCTCTCTCTCTCCTACCTATACTTCAATTGTCCGTAAATTACACGATAACTGTAATGTTTTGACAGTTGTATGAAAAGCCTTTAAGGGTGCACTAGTCCATGGCTGGAACTAGTTGGTGGGCGTGACTAATAAGCAAGCTAATTTGTATTTTTTTTATTAAGTATTTATTTATCTAGTTTATGTTTCTTTATTTAGTGAAATAGACGATGATTTAAAACAAAAAGGGGCGCGTAAATTTTTTATTATGGAAAAACTACTGGATGTATTTACTCAAAATAAAATAAACTAATATATAAACTAAACTTTGAATAAATTATCTATCTCTGTATGGTTTCTCTTTAGTCATCGTTTTACTAGTTATTTATTTACGCCCAAAGACGAGTTAAAATTTGTGTTGAAATATGGAAGGTTCGACGCTCATAACTTCCAAACCAATTCTTTTTTTCCAATTCTGCTTCAATATAGGGCTAGATAATGACAAGACAAATCGATATAATTTAGTTTTGAAGAATGACCGACTAGCGTACCTTTAAATGACAAATTAACGCAGGGTGTCAATTTGCTTAAAAAATAATTTCTCTGACTGTATAAAATAACAATAATACTTGTCACAGTTGTCACTTGTGTCGATAAAAGTCGTAAGTTTTGTAAACATTGTGACAATAATGTAGGGAAAGTTTCCGTATGACTTCAAGCTTGTTTACAAAACCTTCAACTGTCGGTTGTTGTTTACATCGTTATATTTGTGGTAGAATTGATTTTTTTACCTTTCTCATTTATTTACCTAACGGTTCCCGTGGCTAAATAATAACAACCGCACGTTACGATCGAAGGTTAAGCTACGCTTCCCGCGGTCGGTTCGTGGATGGGTGACCATCCATTGCATATCGAGACCCCTCCGTGTCTCGGAAAACACGTTAAGCCGTGGGTCACGGTTGTCATACGTAGATCTTTGGCAGTCGTTAGGAGTACTCAGAAGCCTAAAAGTCTGGCGACCAGTCTTACCAAGGGGTATCGTGTTACCCAGTAACTGGGGTGTGGAGGACAGACTAGGCAGTCGCTCCATGTAAAATACTGGTATTCAGCTGCATCCGGTTAGACTGGAAGCCGACCCCAACATAGTTGGGAAAAGGCTTGGCAAATTGATTGGTACCAATCTGTCTTTCGATTATCGGGCTTTATTGAAACACTTTTTTTCTCTCGGAATGGATCGTACTGGAATATTGTGGGGTAATTTTCCTCTCCTCACCCAACATCGAACGGTTTCATCTTCCAGACCTATGACAGTAATTTTACCTGTCTCTAATCCTCGTGTTTCTGTTACCAGGGCTATCTCCGGGAAAGAACATGTTCAAACCCTTGATCCGGAAGTACCCACAGCTGCATGACGAGAACTACTACCAGCGAATGATTAAAACGTGCTCTGCTGACAAAACATTGGAGGCCTTCTTTGTGTTACCTAGTAAGTTCAGTTCATACATACAAATTTTATCAGCCTGTTATGTTCCCACTGCAGGAACGCAGGCTGTCTTTATGTGAAGTGGACCGTAAACCACCACGCGGGCTCAGTTCTGGTTAGTCTAAGATTACTAGAGTTTGGTTTGCAGACCACAAACTTATTTTTAAATCAGTGAACATAACATAGCGTCTGAATTCCACGAAGTATTAGGAAGAGGTACACTGTACAGTAGCTCCACTCAAATTGCTATACTCCATTGGTTTAGGTTATTAACTAAAAGGTAAACAAATAATAAAAGGGCTTTTTATAGATGACATTTTCTTGTTTAAAAATAAGTTACAGTACACTTGAACATTTTTTTTTTTTAGTTTTATTCATTTCCTCTATTATTTTATTAATGTAAATATGTTAAACTTTATCATTTATTCTTATACTACTCTTCGTCTATGTAACTGCCGGAGCACAATTTTTTTCATTTCATAATAATATTTTGTAATCTGTCTATTGTAAAGAGCCCAAAAACACCGGTTCTCTAAATCTCAACGAATTATAACGTTGCTAAATTGAAGAGTAAAACTGTGACGTAGCGAGACAACTGAAGTGACAGGTATTACGTTTAGTCGGGTAACCAGACGTCTTTGGCAGCTCTCTCGTCATGTGGTTTTTTTTTGATTACCTTTAGTTACTACTTAAACCAACGGTGTATAGTTATGTTTACTTAAGTCCCATGTAAATGGGGTGAGCCTAATACCATCAACCTGACATAAATCCAGACTCTGGGCTGCTACTGAAAAATTCCTTTTGAAAAACTCGATAACGCTTTAGCTAACCTCGTAGTTCAACCAAGGACCTCATGCTCAGCAGTCGCGTTTGGGACCACTTGACAGACTAGCAAATCTAAAGCAGCGCTTTCACAATCAAATTTGAATGACGTAAAACCATTAGTAAGTCAATGCATAAACGGATATTGCAGAGTTATTTTCAAAACAAATAGTATAGAGTCATCTCAACTACCTCATTTCCTTTGAATATGTATTCTTATATATATATAAATAAATATATGATGTAGGTATATATTATAGTAAATATGTGTGTACGTGTATCATAAGTCTATAAAGTATATATGTACGTGTGTACCTTTTTTATTTATAATTCATTGTTGTCTTTTTAATATTTTTTATTATTATTATTATCTCCTGTAATTCGGAGCACCTGCCATCTTATCTCTTCACCACCCTTGGTTGACTGGTAGAGAATGCCTAAGGTATTAAGTCCGCCTTTGTACCTTATTGTGTGCGAGAAGTTTAAATAAATAAATAAACGCAATGTAACTCGTACCTCATTGTTATAAAGTGTAAATTAGACTGTCAGCCGTGAGTTTGATAAAACTCTCAGCAATCATTCTAATTTATACCTTACCGTAACGAGATAAGAGTAACATTGCAATGACTTACTTATTGTTTTACGTCAATCATGAATTTCTTACCTTGGTTTCTAAATCAGTTCTTATTATAAATTTGATAATTCTTATTCCTTTAGAAACCGATGATATTCCCTGGAGAATTCTTTACGAAGTCAAGGAGTATGATCCTCTGCTTGATTCTTCGGATATGACTGAAAAAGAGTGGATCACAATCGCTAAAGATATTAAGGTAAAAAGGCAATGCTCATCCATTAATCCTGTTTAGGTTTAAACTGATTTTGTATTCTTTTCAAAAATGAGCTTGGATTAGAGTATTTAAAGTCATATTGTGTGTGAATTGTTCTAAAACATACGAGAATATCTGATCATCTCTGTTGTTGTCCGCAAATGTATTCAGTGGGTTTAAACAATGTGTGGCTTACTGTTCCAAGATGATTGATCATGTTATTTGATATGATCTAGCTTCAAAAGAATTTGAACTATTTATTTCTATAAAAACAGGATGTTTTAACATATGTGTTTGTTGTAGACTTACTACGAACAATATGACGGTTTCCTGATCCTCCATGGTACAGACACGCTCTGCTATACTGCGTCCGCTCTCTCTTTCATGTTTGAGAACCTCGGCAAGGCTGTGGTGCTCACCGGATCACAGGTAGGTGCTACACGAGTGCTACGAAGTCTGTCGTAGCACCCTACAAGTGCTTCGAAGTCTGTCGTAGATCTACACACAAGCTATGAAGTCTCTCCTAGTATCATACGCGAGCGCTACGCAGTTTGTCGTAGGTCTACACGAAAGTGCTACGAAGTTTGTCGAAGGTCTACACGAAAATGCTACGAAGTTTGTCGTAGGTCTACACGAAAGTGCTACGAAGTTTGTCGAAGGTCTACACGAAAGTGCTACGAAGTTTGTCGAAGGTCTACACGAAAGTGCTACGAAGTTTGTCGAAGGTCTACACGAAAGTGCTACGAAGTTTGTCGAAAGTCTACACGAAAGTGCTACGAAGTTTGTCGAAGGTCTACACGAAAGTGCTACGAAGTTTGTCGTAGGTCTACACATGTGGGAGTTGCGCGAGGAGGCGAAACGCCGGGGCGTAACTCCGCTGCCGCGAGAAATCACGGCACAGCGGACAGAGCTCCGGCGGGATCTCATGGCGGCATGGAGAGTGCGATTGTCGCAACCCAGCGCTGGGCACGCCACAATTGCGGCGGTAAGGCCCCTCTTTGAGGAGTGGCTAGAGAGGCGCCACGGCGTCCTCACCTTCCGCCTGACGCAGGTCCTCACCGGACACGGTTGTTTCGGGAGGTTCCTGTTCAGGATAAAGCGGGAGGAAACGCCCGGGTGTTACCATTGTGTGGATCGCCCGGAGGACACGGTGGAGCATACGGTGGAGGTCTGCCCGGCTTGGGCGGGGCACCGCCGTGTCCTCACGGAGGCGATCGGCAGCGGCGATCTCTCGCGTCCGGCCCTGGTTCAGGCCATGGTCCGGAGCGAGAGTGCATGGGAAGCCGTCACTTCCTTCTGCGAAGCAGTAATGCTCGCGAAGGAGGAGGCGGAGCGCGCGAGGGAAATGCAAGATGCGCGCCCTCGCGCCCCTAGCCGCCGCAGGAGACGCCCCGGGCGTCGGGAGTCGCGAGCCGACTTCCGGCCACCGTAGGCGCGGGCTTGCGGACGGTGGGCAATGGGTAGCTCGCCGTCCGATTAGGACCAGGCCCGGGTCGACGGCGCGTTGTGTTCCACGCGCGCCTCAAAGAGATGTCAGCACCAACTGACGGGGTCCGTAAGGGCCAATGCCTGCCAGGGTTGCGAGTTTGTCCGAAAGGGATATCGCGGCCCCGGCACACAGGCAACGGAAGGAACACGGGTGGGTTTTAGTCAGTAAAAGTCTGACACTCCCTCTCGCTCCGCCCAGAGCGGGAGGAGTCATTTGATGATTTCCCACCCAAAAAAAAAAAAAAAAAAAAAAAAAAAAAAAAAGGTCTACACAAAAGAGCTACGAAGTCTTTAACTGCTATATTAAAAAAAAAGTCTGGAACATCGACCTGTGCATGATTTATTTGATCTATAATGCACAAACACTTTTACAAAGATAATAGAAAGATACGAAAAACTGTGCACCTATTTCTCAATAAATATATGACGCACGTCTCTTCAATTGGCACTAAATTAAATAAATCAACCAATTATAGTCTATTAAGGTGCAAAAATAGTTCAATCAATGCTGTTTTTTCTACTGACTTCAAAGTAGGAAGCTGTTTTCAATACGACGAGATGTTGAATTTATTTTTGTTCACTTGTCAACGTCTCTAAAAGGTTTATTAACGTAATTATAATATATGGTGTGTTTTAACTAGTAATTGTGTTTATGTTAATATAAATAATGGTATTTTATTAAACTGGATGCAATGTTGGGAAGTTAGTTGGAAAAAGGCTAGGAGACGATGAGAGTGTGGCGGCATCTACAACGCCACATGCGAACAACGCGTCAAAGACCTGACGACACACAAAATTCTGACGTCACAAAAATCCTGCAACGCGCTAACAGATTTTACCGCGCCATCGATATTTATATAACTTTCCGACATCAATCGTTGGGCAGACACGACTCTCGTCTGGTCGGAGGATCCTCTCTTTTCTATAGAGGATGAGTGAACTTTACACCCTGTTCCTCATACGTTCTAAAAGAATAAGAAGATTTAGTTCTAGTTTAGTTTCAACTTCAATTTGTACCGTGTTTGTATTTTCATAGTAACGCCAAGCGAATCGTGCGCAACGTTGCAGTTTCCGAGAGAGGCCTTGAAGATGCGCGGAAATTACATGAATATTAGCAATGCGAAGGTAATCTATACAATGCTAATATTCAAGAAATTCTGTTCACAACAGATCCCAATCTTCGAGCCCCGGAGTGACGGCGTGGACAACTTTGTGTCATCGCTCATCATCGCTGGTGGGTTCAACATCCCCGAAGTCGCAATCTTCTTCTACGGCAAACTGTTTCGTGGTAACCGGTACGTAAAATTTATTTTTATTGTCTGTGTTTAAGTACGCATAATACGCGCTTGGACATGGAGTTGCGGACAACAGCCAACAGCCTGTCTTACTACTGCTACTAGTTGTGTGAATTAAATAGTTCTCTTTTTAAACCTCCGTGGCTTATTGATGACGGTGTGGGCCTAGTCTTGTCACCTATTATATTATTCATTAATACCTACTATCAAACCATGCATGTCAAGGTTCAAATGAAAGCTGGCAAAGTGAAATTTACTCCACGTCTAGGCTTGTCCGATAAAATGGTGATCGTAGATTGATGTCATTAAAAGACAATTTTGTCGCCAATTTAACTCCTACGGATCCTCCTCCTGATGAAATGTTGGATAATTGTTTACTGGTAACTACAAGAAAATTGTATCCCTATTTGATATAGAACTCGCAAGATCTCCGTGAACAATCTCTTCGCCTTCGACTCTCCGAACGCCGTGCCTCTCGTCAAGGTGGGCCTGGACATGGAATTAAATAAGGCGGCCATCTTTAAGCCCAGTGTCATCGAGAAGTTCAATGTTCACGCCAAGATGTCCAAGAACGTTGGTCTACTGAGGATGTTCCCAAGTATTAGCACGGCGGCTGTGGAGGCTGCTTGCCAACCACCTATTCAAGGTACGTTGAAATATTTTTGACATAGTTATCTTGGTCGTTAGTCAGTATCATGTTCTTTGCATAAGCTTTACAAACTTTCATAAAAGCAAGACTTCTATTTCCATTTTATCGCAGATTTATGATTATTCCAATGAATTTTTTATTTAAAAATTCATCATCTCAACTATTTTTGGGGTCGGCTTCCAGTCTAACGGGATGCAACCGAATACCAGTATTTAACATGGAGCGACTACCTATCTGACCTCCACAACCCAGTTACTGGGTAACACGATATTGTCAGACTTTTGGGCTTCTGACAACCCGTAACCACTGTCAAAGATTCACGAATGACAACGGGACCAAGCAACGGCTTAACGTGCTTTTCGAGGCCAGAGGGGTCTCGGTATGTAAAGATGGTCACGGCCACAGACCTACCGCGGCAAGCGTAGCTTAACCTGATCGATCGACCCGTGCGGCTGTTAAAACTAAGCCACGAGTCCATTTATTAACAAACTGTAAGGCTGGTTTCACAGCTACAGCTACACGCGAGACCCGTACTAGTAGCGTTCGTAGTGCTCTGAAACGCGGGAGTAGTACGATACGTTGTATGGGCTCTACCTGGAGCGGTTCGTGTACGCACCAATCCGCGTCGCTGTGAAACAATGTTTTAGCGCCTCACGCGTGTCTCCGTTCCGGGAGCCCGTATGGACGGTCCGTACGAGTCTCCCGGACAGCTGTGAAACCAGCCTTAAAATAAAATTGTAATGCTTGTTTTCTAGTGATAAACCTTCATTTCTCATTGATTTTTCCCCCAAAAATACTTTCTTCAGCGAGAATTGTTTTCGGACTGCTATCGATTTAAACTCAATGTATGGTGAAAGGTATGATGCAATGATAGATACTCTCAGCTCATACCAGGATCTGTCTTAAATCTAACCGGATAACCACCCATGCAAACATCACGTATCAGATATCTCAGCAATCACCATTCTCGCCCTAGGTCTAGTGATGGAGACGTATGGTGCAGGAAACATTCCGTCAAACAGACCGGACTTTGTACAGGTGATTGAAAAAGCCGTGAAGAGAGGAGTAATCGTTGTTAATATCACTCAGTGCAATTCTGGGTCTGTTGTTGCGCTTTACAAGGCTGGGCAGGTAAGTTCAAAGGAATTTGATGTTCTTTTAGTCCCAATTCTTATTTTAGGTTCTCCTAAAAGCATTTATACTGTCAAATCTCTTATCAGCTGTTATAATAGGCACCGTAATACTATAATTTTGACTTGGGTTTCTTTTTATGTTTATATATCGAATTAATAGTTCTTCAAATCGTTCAAATAAACATGATGCTGGTTTATGTGCCAGTTTTTCTTCCCAGCTAAAACATTAGGAAGCGGTGACGGGCGGCCGTTTTGGGGGCTGTCTTATGAGACAGCCCCCAAAACGCCCGTCTGCCACCATTGAGAATCAGCACTTCTTAAACGTTACATCATAATGTAACGTTTAACAAGTACTAATTCTCAGTCTAATTTTAATAAATGAACGCATTCTACGTAAAGATTGTTGAGAGATACTTTATAATCAAGTTTTATAACTAAAACAAACATTAAATATTACAGAACTGCTATAAAATGGGGTTAGGGAAATGATGAAATGAAAGTCACAGTGCGTAACGGTAATACCCTGTTAAAACACTGACGTTACCGTCTTGACTGACGAACGATAACCTCTAATAAAAACTTAAGATAACTCCGGGTTAGGCGCCAAACAAACTGGATATCAATGAAAACTGTGAAGTTTTTATCAGTTCTTAATATCTGTAAACGCATGATTTTACTTACATACGGTAGCTTATGAAATGCCAAAACTGTACGTTATAAATAAAGATGGGGCGAACCTGTACACTGTTTTAATAAAGAAAAGAAAGATAGAAAGAAAACGTTTATTTGGACACAGTTAATCTAATTATGATATCTCGGTCTACGAGCTTGGCCACGACTTTTGGCGGCGCGGTGTCGGAACTAAAAAATTGCCGGCGCCTCGTGGCATGCTTCCTAAATTTTTGTATATTTGTTGTGACCGCTCGCCGCCCCGCGCTAAGATACCGCTGATAGCGGCAAGGTCGTGGCCAAGCCGTAAGCCACGGTTTACGTTACGGAAACTACAGCTACGATTCGATTTCGGTGCTTTATTTTACTTTACTTTAGTAGACCGTTCGAGTATCTGTGATGGAAATATTTTGGGAAGGCCTAGAATCTAGACCTTGGTTGTTCAATATTTGTCACTTATTCTAGAGTCTAGATCAAGTGACAAACATTGAGCAGCATCGCGTACCAGTAAACATTACTCACATATCTACTCTAACAGTGAGTATGACTATTTGGGATATGAACATATTTTTAATATATAATGCTAACTTTTGCCGACGGCTTCGCCCGGGCGGATGTCGGAAATTATCCCAAGGGGCCGAGTTATCGGTATAGAAAGTATCTTACGTGTTAATCCCGGTTATAAACTGTGTGCCAAATTTCATTAAATACGTTTAGCCGTTTTTACGTGATTGAAAAACAAACATAAAAACTTTCACATTTATATTACTTTATTAGTATTATTAGTAAGATTTCCCGCGTTTTTAATGGATTAGCCCTAGGTAGACCCGTTTATGTAGCGTTACTTACAATCATGTCGATTATGTTTATTCTCTCGTTGGTCGTAAAACTCGCGTGATTTTCATGTAATGAGGTATTGTATGATGTTATCGATCTGCCATAAATGCGTCGCTTTGGTCTACAAGTTTGCGAGGCAATGCACGTGAATAAAGTCTGTTCCAATAGTATACAATGAAACTGTAAACAAAGCCTGTTCAGGTAAAATTCTCATGCAAACACTCAGTAAAGGGAATTAGTAATACATACACATTCATCTATATTAAGAAGGTTTCAACTTTCTATTTCACCACTTTTTCCAACAATTATTTCGAATAACATTATTAAATTGTTATTGAAAAATCACCGACGGTAATTTAGCTTATAAAATTAATCTCAATTGTCAAATAACAAACATACGAGTATATGATTTAAAATTACAAGTTAGGGTTTAGGTATTCAAATAATCAAATCAAAGCACTCAAATTGTAAGTGGCATTCCCAAATTGGCATTCACAGGTACGTTTTTTGATCCCTTTGTTTACATTTTCATCAGATTATTTTGGAACAGACCATAGACAGCTACTTATGTTCTTAAGATTACCAAGAATTGCACTGATTAATGACGAAAATGATAAGATTGTTATGAAACAAAATAAAATGGTTTAACTCCCTTCAAATATTTGAACATGTTTTAAACTACATAAAACGACTACAACTTGTGACCTAACATTTCGTGCATGTTCAGGCAAATCTTTGGATTCTGCTTTATTATGAATTCGTAGAATGTATTAGAATGCGATACATTTTTTTTTATAATTTTAAGTACCTAATTAAACCTTATTCATTAACTATATTTCGCCTGCGTGGATGTTGGAAAATATCTTACGGGAACGTAAGTACTACCGCGATTAACAGGAAGCAAACAAATGAATAGTGGAGGAAAATGTCATTGACCCTGTCATTGCGCCGCCGTCATACCTTGCTCTATGTCCTATACAACTGGATTTGATCACTAGTTTAACCACAAAAAAATTATAAAAAAATCTAAAATTTATACTTAAGAAACTACAATACATTCAGCAATATCACTATCAACTACTATGAAGACGTTATTTGTTATGTTTAATCACCCCTCACAGTCATCCAAATGTTATTAATAGATGTGGGAATACCTCAACTAATAATATAAAACCAAAAAATGTAGAACTATTTATTAAAATTATTGTGTTTTGGGTTTCGCCTTCATAGTGTTGGCCCCAGTGTACACCGGCCGCCGCGCCGCCCAGCTCACGAGCGTCAACCATAATTATTTAGTTACGCGCAATTTTGAGTCTGTGATATTTTTTTTAAATATTCATTTAAATGATTTGATGTCAAGGCATATTATAATCAAAACGAAATGCCCAATTTAAATAGCATATTTTAATGGATAAGGATGAATAAAATACTGGTCAATATAGCTCCATATACTCAACGGTCCAACTGTGGGCCTGTTCTAATGATTCTTCATTTGAGGAAGATGATACCTACTTTTGTTCAATACAGGCGATCGCGAAGGCAGGTGTGGTCTCGGGCTACGACATGACCCCAGAAGCTGCCCTCACCAAATTGTCGTATGTGTTGACAAAGACTGAGCTGACCTTCGAGCAGAAAGTTGACGTGAGTACTCAAATATTATGTCAATAGTAGTCATTATTTCCATAACCAAAAACCAAACAGTGATTCCATAGGCTATAGGAAAATAAAATAAAAATATAAAGTTTTTTTTTTCAATCATAATTATTATTATATTATTTCCTTAATAAATAATATTATTACCTCCTTTTCCTCTTTGTTGTGGTAATATTTATTATTTATAAATAAATATTACTTGTTTTCCTATAAAAATAATTTCGGAGTCATGAATTAAATGTCATTCGGCATCTAATCAACGCTATGCTATGTACAATAAGGTCTCGTAATTTTAGAACGCTTTTGCATTGGACTACGTTCAAAATTCGGAATCAAAGAAGACGAAGAAAAAGGCCACTACAATGTCTCATTAGGAAAGTTTTTGACACTGGTCAAAAACTTTTGCGGCGTGTTGACAGTGACGATCTATGGCACTGATACGTGGTCGCTCACAATGGGCCTTATCAGAAGGCTAAAAGTCACCCAAAGGGCAATGGAGAGGGCTATGCTTGGAGTTTCCCTACGTGATCGAATCATACATAAATAAGATTTATTCCAGTCCAAAGATAAATTAACGAAATTTAAAAAAAAAGCTATCTTGTCGTAGTATAAATTGTTGCATTTTTCTAGCGTCAATCCTACACGGAGAAAATCCTTTAGTTCAAAATGTTTTTAATTACAGATGATGGGCATGAATATCAGAGGAGAACTGACCAACTTGTCATCTATGTCCATCCAAGTAAGTTTTCCATTTGTTTTAAGTTACCTCAATCGATAAGGGTTTTTATTATTATGGGTATTCTTGGAGATCAACAGTTACCTCGTGTGAAAACTGTAAATAGCCGCGATCAATCGCGGCTTTTAAGCGATTTTTAGCGCTCCCTATAGGGACTCAGTTGCGCTTCTAGGACTGGATTAATATTTTGTGATAGCTATAAATCAGTGATGCAACGGATATCCGCGCAACTGCGGAGCATCCGCATAAATTTTGATATCCGCGAAACATCCGCTTCCTCAACTTTTGATTTTACAAGCTCCGCATCCTCATGATTTCTATGGGGATGTGACCCTACGTTGTTCGCCCAAATAGTGAATTTATTTAAACTCGCGCCAAGGTCATGGGCAGGCCGGAGTGTGAGTTACGTGTTCGTAATGGCTGAATTCGCAGTGTCCTATGACAGACATGACTATGGGGGCATGATTGTGGTGTCAGGTGCCAAAAACAAGGGCTACTTTTTGTACTACATCTGCATCTGCATCCTCAATAAGGAATTTGCCAGTATCCGTATCCTCATCCGCATCCTCATCCATTATACGACATCCGCTACAACCCTGCTTTAAAGTCGTTTTTCAGTTATATTATAATCCAAGCGCAGCGACTCGACTTAGAAATACAGCGTGTCCAGTAAATAGCACGACATACTGCAGGGGGTGATAGCTTGGGTCACTACCTATCAATACAACACAATATATGTTCAGCAAAATCTTACGGATTTACAGTTTTACAAAATTTTCCGAAATATCGAAAAATCTCTACCTTGAAACAGATTTTTAAGTATCTCGTAATGAAAAAATCCTTTTCTAGAACTTTTTTGAGTAATGAGTAAAGTATTCATTCACGAATAATTTGATGTAAAAAAAAGTACTAGAAAAGGATTTTTTCATTACGAGATGCTTAAAAATCTGTTTCAATGTAGAGATTTTTCGGTATTTCGGAAAATTGTAAAACTGTAAATCCGTAAGATTTTGCTGAACATATATTGTGTTGTATTGATAGGTAGTAACCCTAGCTATCACCCCCTGCAGTATGTCGTGCTATTTACTGGACACCCTGTATAATCGACTACCTCATTGGACTAGTGGTCGCAAGCGCCACTGCTGAGTATGAGGTCCTGGGTTCGATTCCCAGGTTAGGCAAAGTGTTATGAGGTTTTTCTGTCTGGAATTTCTCATTAGCAGCCCGAAGTCTGCATTTGTGCCCGGTTGATAAAACATAACTGGTGAAATGTGGGTGTACTATAGGTACACTTCTGCCCAACCCTTCGGGCAAACAAGGCTGTTTAATCAATGTTATGTTTATGTATGTATAATATCGATCTTATACTCGATTTAGATACTTACACCTTACCGTATTTACCTTGCTTTACCGGTTTTACTTCACTTTCTCGAGAGTCTATCGTCCATCACATTGGGACTAAGTATTTATTGTTGCCAAACGAATTGCGTAAGAGCGCAATCATTATAACAGCACCTCTCCGACACGGCAAATAATTTGTCATTCAAGTTAAAACTTACTGCCCGTGAGCCGTCCCATGTAAAATAGACTTTAATTCATTTGATTTAAAATCCTAACTTAAATGCAAAGTTATTTGCCGAGTCGGAGCGGTGCTGTTATAATGAGTGATGCCCTTTTTTTTTTTGATGGTGGGAAATCATCAAATGCCTTCTCCCGCTCTGGCGGAGCGAGAGGGTGTGTCAGACTTTTACTGACTAAAACCCACCCGTGTTCCTTCTGTTGCCTGTGTGCCGGGGCCGCGATATCCCTTTCGGACAAACCCGCAAACCCAGCAGCCATTGTTCCTTACGGACCCCGTCAGTTGGTGCTGACATCCCTTTGAGGCGCGCGTGTACCTAGACACGTGTATTGATCAGGCTGTAAAAAGAACAACGCGATCGGCAAATGCCTACATAATCATCGGATTTTACTATTTTAGAATATTCATGTCTACTGAGCAATCACCATATCTAGCCTCCTGCAGGTATTTACCCAGGCAAATAGAAAACAAAAACAGCGCTGCGAACAATACTACACCGCCGCTCTGTGCATACACGCGCACACGCATACATTAGTCCGGGGAAGTTACGCCGAATTTTAAGCTTACTGTGCATTAATTTAAAAGGATTTTTGTCATTTAACGTGTAGGGTATGGACAAGGGTGTATGTTAAAAGTTCACCCCCGCGTGTACGTTTTTTTTAAGAAAACATCTAATTTCAATTTTACGTGGTAGAAAAAAATATTAACAGATATGTTTATATGGAGTGTTTGTCGAAGAGATTAGGTATAACAATAGGTCAAAGAATTTAACATTTTAGTTCACGGAAATTTCCGTAAAAGTAAAATTACGATTTTTTTTATTTGTACTTCAAGCAAAAATATTAACAGCAGTTTTTTTGCATTAAATTACTTAATGAAATATTTGAATACGATATTCAACAAAATTAAACATACTGGTACTAGCGCAAGATATTAATTAAAGTTTTTTTTGCAATAACGGTTCAGGCAAAAATGT
The DNA here is from genome assembly GCA_916701695.1 of Agrochola macilenta. Lineage (NCBI taxonomy): Eukaryota > Metazoa > Arthropoda > Insecta > Lepidoptera > Noctuidae > Agrochola > Agrochola macilenta. The sequence goes on along the minus strand of OU753570.1, from coordinate 5,440,488 downwards.
AACAGAAATAAATTTAGTTTAACTTTTATTTATAGGCTCTATCCGACCAAATGTTCTATTTTGTGGAAGTACAATTTGTTTTTTTTTTTTTTATTTAAATTTCCGTCGACGTAAATGTTTAATTCTGAAATAATATATTAATTTTAACAATATTGCCTCAATTTTTATTCACAAAAATACTTTTTTTGTTTTTTTTAACCTTGATGCGGTCCAGAAAAATGTTTAATTTTTTTATATTATTTGAAGAGCTAAGTTCAAAAACATAATTCAAGAAAAAAATCGCTGTTAGGATTTAGTGCAGGGTTCAAACCTAATTTCGGGGTCTTTCATTTACAACCTTTCACAATGACACTACCCCACACAAAGTGCACACATGTTTACGAAACCGGCTTCACTTCATTGTTGGTAGCGCTCTGTCTTGGTTATTTATTTGGTCTGAGATTGTCACAGGACTTTTTTAAATCTCGATCATTGACATTTTTACGAGCTTTTATGTAGTTTTTCTTTGAATGATGTCACGTAATTATTATTTTATTGCTAAACTTTATATATATATAGGCTATCTCTTTTAATATAGGCTGCCTGTTGTTTAAAGAAAGACATAGAACGAACATACATTTATTTGCGGTAAACATGACGCAAATAAGGAACAAAAACACAAAAAAAATATAAGTTCACATCCACGCAAAATGGCATTTGCTCAACATAATGCTGCGACCCTATGCGAGACAGAGCCCCAGCGCTGGTTTTCAGCGACAGTAGTTTCTAAATTAGGACTTAATCTGGTAAGCTTGTTGGCAAAGATATAACTATCGTTTGTCGATGTTATTCACATTCATATTTCGGGGAAGTCCCGAATTATTTTGGACTTGACTGGCTATCTTATCATGAGCTCCTTACGCGGCCATTCGATCGAGAGCTAAAATCACAAGACAATAATTACTAAGTATTCCATAAATTAATAGAATTTTCAATCACTTTACACCTTAACCTATCAAGTCCCGATACACAATTTTAGAATTATCTATTTTTCGTGGCTATCTTGGGAATCGGTGGGTCTCGAAAAAGTTAAAGGTAACTACAGTAGAAGAATATAAGTTATTCGACAATCTTCGTGTTTCCGAAACAAATTCGGAAACACGAAGATTGCCGACGCGCATAAAAATTCAATTCAAAATTCAAAAGTCATTTATTCAAACTAGGCTGAGAATCAGCACTTTTCGAACGTCAAAATTACATAAGACAGTCCCCCAAAACGCCCACCCTTCACCAGTTCCTAGTGCATTAGCTGGGAAGAAGAAGTGGCGCAACAAACTCCCCAGCAGCACAGCTGTCTGTTCAGTTAGAAGAACAAAAAAAAAGATTCTATATAATAGTATTCAAAATAATTTACATTACGCAACACAAAACATAATTCAAATTATTAGCCATATGTTAGCTAGCACACGCCAATATACCAAACAAAATCATCGAGAACTCAACCAATCAATCATCGATACTCAGGCCGAAATAAAAAAAACTAAACGTAAACAGAATATAATATCTAAATAAAAAAGCCTCCAGGCATAAAGGGCGTGCCCGCTTACATATAGTTGTAACTGGAAGTTATAAATGATAAACTAGGACCATCGATGTAAAATAAATAAACAAAGAGTTAATTACTAATAACAGTAAATAATATGATCAATTGTCGAGGTCACTAGCTAACCACATATTGCAATACAACTCATAAAAAAACAGTGTGATGAGTAGATTTTGTCAAAAATAAATTAAAGTTAAATTAAAATAACTTGACTTAAAAAGTCAAATAAAATAAACAATTATATAAACTCATATAACTTGTCAGTACGTAAGCTGGAGAAAGAACATAAACATTGTCTTGAGTTAATCACAGCGACCAACTATTCTTATCATTTAAGTAGTCGTTGATAGAATAGTATGCCTTTGAACAAAGATTGGATTTTACTTTCGTTTTAAACGCATTAAAAGGCAAATCTAGCAAAGAAGAGGGTAGCTTGTTATAAAAGGTTATACCAAGCCCAACAAATGAGTTATGAACCTTATGAAGCCGGTGAAAGGGAGCTCGTAGTTTGTCCTTATTTCTAGTGTTAACATTGTGAAAATCACTGTTTTTAGTGTATAAGTGTATGTATATTTTGCCTAATGTATAAGAACATGACTTATGTCGAACTGTTGTACTGTACGTACCACCTTAATTTTTCTAATCAATTGTTACCATCCTAGGACCAATCCCTGAAAGAGGCCCTGGGCATGAGCCTCAACATCCAGTCACCGAAGAAGCTGTCCGAAGTGGCGGAGAATGTCTTCTCTTCTCTGCTGCTGTATGGCATCAAGCAAGGAGACGAGGGCATCGTCAAGAAACTCTTAGGTTAGAATCTTCATTAATTTATTCCGTTGATTTTGATAGGTGGTGACGCCAGCAAGGATATCTTTGCCTCGAAGGTGACAAACGAATAGTAATTTGGGTAACGATGATTACTAGTTTTATGATTTGCCGCAAACTTATGAGGCTTGTACATATTCTCTGAGGATACTTCTGGCCTGCCAACGGTAGAAAAATGATTAGAATCAACGCATGAAAAATTACGCATAGAATCCAATAGTATGCGGTTACAATACCACGGCAATCTCCACGGAAGCATCGCACGGTGTTGCATTGTCGCATGAAGTTTTTAAACATGCGTCTTTGACACTGTGTTATGCTACATTGTGCCAAGATGTAGCCCCGGTCTAAAGCCGGGTTCTTTTCATTATTCATAAGTTCACGTGTGACGATTATCTCACCAGCACGCGTAGCATGACAACCATAGAAACGGGTTTTCGACGGGTTTTTTCGACGGAAGAATAGACAAAATGACAGATTGTGATTGTATATCTGTCATTTTGTCTATTCTTCCGTCGACAAAACCCGTCATGCTAAGCGTGCTGATGGTAAGCGATGATATGGTGGGCGATGTGGGCAATAGCGCACTAGCGGCCAGGCCGCAGCCACCAGGTCGTAACAGCCAGCGAGGTACATTAGTATGAAATCACCATGGAGTACGCGCATCTGGCCAGGTGCGATCGACAAAGAAATTGACCAAGCCCTGCTGTCTCGACATAGATAGCGATCGCTATACGACCGATTTCGGTCGCAGTCCGTCGTACGTCGCGCGACGTTCTTGACAAACACGAGATGTTTTCGTGCTTGTCAATGTCAGGGATGCCATTAGGATTTTGCGACCGAATTCAGTCGTATAGCGATCGCTATCTATGTCGAGACTGCAGCCCCTGGCCGCTAGTGCGCTATTGCTCTAAGCGTAACACACCAGCAGCAAGACTCAAGTTACCAATACAGTGATACTCATAAACACAACTACAGGTTTTTTGGGTATACATTGTGTTCGAACGAGCATTTTTTTGTTTTATTACTATTTTTGTAATGTGTGTATTTTTTTCTTTAGGAGTAATGCGAAATTTAGGTTCGGCAAGTAATAATAATTCTCCCTCCAATTGAGAAGAATGGTTTCGTATGCAGAGCTGGTGCCACGGACTAGTCTAAGATTTATTTTTGTATACATACTCCTATATAACTAATTAAAATGTATGTTGTTCCTGAAAAGAAAGTTCAATTTTTGTCGGTGACCGAAACTACAGAATTATATATCGAGTATATAGTTTGTAATGATAGCAGTTTAGCTTTGCTAACCATGTGCTGAAACTAGTCCATTATCTAGCTCTCTGGCATGAGTACATCACAAAATACATAATTTACTTGTAAACTTGTACTGACATAGGTATATTTGACCTTGTAATTACCTACTTTATCACTTTTGACAAAGATTCCTAGAAATTGTAAAGTCACTGAGGTTGAAAATATTTCGCTCGCGTGGATCCTTAATTCTTTTTCTAAAATAAAAGTAGCCTAAGTCACCTATCTGCCAGTGAAAGTCCCGTCAAAATTGGTACAGCCGTTTCGAAGATTAGCGAACAACAAGACAGACAGGCACGCAATAAAAAAAAAAAGTTTGTTTTGTTATAAGTACCTTAAATACTTTCATGTGCATTTAGAAAAAAAGCTATTATTTTGAAATTAGGTATAAACAGAAGCTTCAATTTATTTGTATAATTTGAATATAATATATAATCTTCATATTATATTCAAATTATATCAAGTTATAAGTATTTATGCATAAGTATAGATGACGTTCAAACGCTACTTAATTGATCGTGCGAGTACGCCATATTCATATAGAAGAGCTCGACGTCCTTTCGGTTAGGAGGCGGCTATAGGCCCTTTGTACACACACGTTTTTCTTGCCGTGAAAAACTACGATTTACGGATCCAAATCGAGCCAATAAAATCGGAGATATGGCAAACGCTACTCGAAAAATAAAAAATTGAATAACATGAAAAATATTAAAGATAGACCCCCTTTTTAAAGTTAATTTTTGCATATTTTTCATGAATCAATCTGCCTAGCCTTTTCCCAACTATGTTGGGGTCGGCTTCCAGTCTAACCGGATGCAGCTGAATACCGGTATTTTACATGGAGCGACTGCCTATCTGACCTCCACAACCCAGTAACTGGGTAATACGATACCTCTTGGTAAGACTGGTGTCAGACTTTCGGGCTTCTGACGACTCGTAACAACTGTCAAAAGATCCACGAATGACAGCCGGGACCAACGGCTTAACGTGCTTTCCGAGGCACGGAGGATTCTCGGTATGTAAAGATGGTCACTCATCCACTGACCAACCTCGGCAAGCGTAGCTTAACTTGATGGATCAACCAGTGCGGCTGTTGTTACTTAGCCACGAGCTCCTCGATATTTTTCATGAATATTCAGAAAAATACGGGCGGTCTCATGTTTATGGGCGACATTGTATACCGTAATAACCGCGCCGTGTGCGAGTACAAGGTCCGTAAGGGAAAAGCAATACTTACGAGATCGAGTATATCTATGTCATTACAACTTATTTTAAATTACTATGATATTGAAAAGCTATCCTGTCGACATTGGTTTGCCAGCGAGCCATGGATCGCAATATCCTGGGGGTTCGAATGTCGGATTGTATACGTAACACGAACACTGCGCGCGAAAACTAAGATCACGGACGTTACCTAGAAAGCCGGGACTGGGCCGGACATGTCTGCCGCATGTCAGATGAAAAATGGGCTAAGAGAACTACCGATTGGGTTCCCACTAAACGCACAATGACATCGCGGCAGGCCGATACGAAGATGGCGGGACGAGCTTGACTCCTACCGAAAAGACTGGAAATGACTAGAATTGTGTGGAAAAAGGAGAGAGAGGCCTTTGCCCAGCAGTGGGACAATACAGGCTAGTTAGATTAGATAGATAGAATCCTATCGACTTACTACGTAAATCTTATTAATGTCTAAAGCGAAGCGGTTTTTTGTATCCGAGACATTTAATGTATTAAGAATTATTTTTGAACACAAGAAAATGCCGAATTGAAAAAGCAGTATTGATAAAAATGTGATAAATTTTAATATTTTTATGTAGGCATTTGTAATTGTGATTAGGCTTTTCAGAAATGATATTATTTTTATTCAGACGAGCTAAGTGATCTTTGTGCTTTAAGAAGAAGAAAATTGTTTTTCCTAGTTTTTGGTAGTCGTATTTTTTATTAATTTGTGAAAATTTATTGAGGCTGCTTAATTGAACTGCTTTAAATATAGTTAAAAATAAAACGAACAATACGACTGATATAACTTGGCAGTTCGAACTTCGCGCAAAGGGCTGCGTAGTAATATTTTTTAGGAACCAAATGGTGTCATGAGTCGAGATGTCAGCACAACTGACGGAGTCCGTTAGGACCGATGCCTGCCGGAGTCGCGGGAAAGTCCGAAAGGGATACCGTGGCCCCTGGTAACGTACAGGCAACTGAAGGAACACGGGTGGGTTTAGTCAGTAAGAGTCTGACACGCCCTCCCGCTCCGCACAGAGCGGGAGAAGTTATTTGATAATTTCCCACCCAATTAAAAAAAAAAGAAAGTCGGGTGAGAGTGAGAGAACATGCGCGAAAGTTCGTAGTGCCCATTGTTCAGATCTGCCAAGTTATATCGGCAGGATTGTATTTGTAAGATGTATGTTTATAATGTAACAGCCTAGATTTTTTTATTTTTGTGTGTGATTTTATGTAGAATAAGAAGTAAAGCACAATATGTTTTGTATACATTGTATAAGTACCTATTCACTCTGCAAAAGACATTATTTGCCTGTTATAAATAATATAGAATAATGATGTGTAGATTAGTTCAGTGATAGTAACAGACATTGCATAATAACATTGTAACTGAAAAAAAAACAAACAATAATTTCCAATTTATGACGCCAATGAAATCAGTAGGCCCATGCGTATGCGCAATAATATTTAACCGGGCGATATGAAACGATGTGATTTCACAGAGGTCTACACCACTGTGTTGTGATACACACGACGATATGAAGCTGTACATTTAGCCCTCGTGCCCACGGGAGATTCTTTCTCGTGGTGATTTTTTATCACGCCTGGATTTTCAACACTCTGCTTAGCGCCGAGAGTTGAAAATCCAGTGTATAATTTTGAAGCGCTGGGATGCATTCTGTAGGTTTCTCAATGCTCAGCTCAACACTGATAGTTGAAAATCCAGTGCGCGATATTAAATGGTCATTTTACAGTATAAGCTGACCTCGCATGATATAGGCTTTCTGTACTATGAGAGGTCAGCTTATGCTGGAAATATATAGCTCTACATTTTCTATTGCGTTTTATTGCATTTTGACGTCATAACTTGTGAAATTGCCAATAATGTGCATGTAGTATTGGCATGTGCATAAACTGTATTTCCCCAGTGTATTTATAGAAAATTAAAATGGGAAAACCCAAACAATAATTCACATAGTATTTTTATGTTTATCTAATAATATTAGGATATCGATAAAAAGTATGGAAAATTATTATAAAACAATTATTTATATATAAATTATTCGATAAAATAAGGTCTTATTGTGATTTTATGTATTATAATATAAAATGTGTATGAGAATATAAAGTATTATACGGTTCATAACAACTTCTTTTTTAAAATTAAATTTGTAATCGCAAAATGTATAAAACAGATAATAAATAAAATTATTTTGTGAATAAAAACAAAAATTGCATTATAATTTGGTTATGGTCCTTTAACGACAGATATTCATAACTGAAATCATACATTACATTGACAAACCTACTTACCTATATAGTTTTAGTTATATACAGTTCTCAGAAAGTCAGAATGAATCTAATACCTAAATACATGTATCACAAACACACATGCTCAATGAAACGCACCATCTTCTGCGTATGTATAAAGATTGAATGCACATTGCATCTCGGGAAATCCCCGAACAAAATAGATAGAAATGCATTATCGATCCCTTTTGTTTTTCGTATAGAGATGGGAAAATGCTTTTCTGCGTTCGAAATTAATAATCGACTAAATGCTTATTCGATTTATAAATTGTATTAGTTTAATTATTATTATAACTTTGCCTAATTATTTAATGTAATCTTATTTGTATGTAGTAGTTGTGAACAATATTTATTTTAATCAATGGGTACTTCGATCATTAAGAAAATGTTATTTCTTATTGCCTTTGAAGATAGGCAGCTCCAATATACAGCATAAATATATCAGAAAGGTGTGGTCATATAAAAAATTATCAGTCGTCCCATACATTTGGGTCGAGTAGGTATTAAAGTTTTGTATGGGACAGTTGATAATTTTTTCGATGTTAGTCCCATGGAGAAAGTTGTTCAGTCTGACGCCACACCCTTAAAATTATGACCACACATTTCTGATACATGCTGGATCCGAAAACTTTTTTAATTTTTTATTAATAATAATAAGATTAAATTTCTTTTTCATAAATATATTTAAAAATGTAATTTGTGTGTATAAAAATAAATAAAGAAATATAATAAGTTTGGTAATATGATTTTTTTATATTCGTATAAGTTATTCTGCTTTTACATATAATTATTTAAACATAAAATTATTTCAATTTTTTATTTAAAAATTTTTTTCTCAATAATTAACCTTTTTTTCCTTCATAGTAATTTTTTAGTATTTTTTTTTCAGGAAAACGATCACTTATTCTTTCTATATTTCACAAAATAATATTTATTTACAGGTTACTGTTGATTCTTAGGTTTTAAAGCATTCTTTTATATGCAATTATTTTCTTCAACAGATATGGGTGCCGATGTCAACGCGGAGGATTCCGAAGGAAAGACTCCTCTGCACGAAGCTATTCTGTATGGGGATCAGGGCATGGTGGAATGTTTGCTTATGAATGGCGCTAATGTACACTTTAAGACCAGGTAAGATATATTTTTTCAATAATTTTAATTAAACAGTTGAATTGTTATGAATATTTTGGATTTACAGCTTTGTGTTAAGTTAGGTTATTTTTTAACCGACTGTAATGGAGCCCAAAAGGAGGGTAGTGTTTTGTAATAAGTGGAGAATTCCAGATACAAATGGTGTTCATAACGGGCAGGTTCTTTATTCCAAAAGATTGAATTTGTAATTTTTTTTAAAAAAATTTTGTCTGATTTTCAAGTGATTTTACTGGTTTATTTTTATTTTTAGGAGGTGCAGGTAATTATGTGAAATATATAGTTAAAAGTTAACCAATTAATCCAATCTATTATTACCTCACCATAAAATTATTATGCAAATAAGCACTTGCACGGAGGATATCCTCCTTAAATTTCGCAATTTGCAATTATTTCGTACTAAACTTATTATCTAACTAGTATCAATGCTACCTTCCCTAGGAAAGTCTTTTACTCTGCAGAAGAACAATTATAACAGATTGTTCCATGTCAAGGTATTATTAAATAAAGTGGGCGACACAAGCACGCGGCTTGATGGTCTCTTTCGCCTGTGACCCCAAGAATGTACGCGTACTTGCTCGTATCGCCTATTATAGATACCCCACTTAAGTTCACCTAATTCTTAATCCCTAATCCCCCCCCCCCATCCTCTATTTCCATCCTCTACCTTTTCTGTTCCTAATTCTTTGTTTTGTTAGCTTTAGATGCTACTTTTTAGTTTTTTTATTACTATTTGTATTTCCGGTGCGTGTCCCAAATATTTTTTTTTCTTTTTTATCTTTTTTCTAATTTCTAGTGTAAACACACCTACAAGCTTACTATATCTGACTATTTCGCACAGGAACGGCGAGTGCCCCCTCATAACGGCAGTACTACGCGACGACCCTCTGATCATCAACCTGCTCCTCAAATGTGGGGCTCACCTGGCCAGCGCAGACTTATACCCGATCACAGAGATCATGACCGCGGCCATCAGGAGCGGGTCTATCTCCAAGCTGGAGTCTTTGAAACTTGCGGGAGCGAAGTTCGACGTATTTGATGAGCTGAGACAGACGCCTTTGCATAAGGTAATTTTATTTACAATTTGGTTTCTTTATCAAAAAATAAAATAAATAAAAAAAGAAAGAAAGAAATCAATCAATGAAATGAAAATGAAATGAATCAATTCAAAGAAATCTGTGATACAAGTGAATATCCAAGGCCGCTTTCCGAATTAGAACGTAATCGCTCACAGCGCTGACATCAATAATTGGCGTTCCGAGTTAGATAGCACGATTATGACAGCTGAGGGCTGTCAACAATTCGGAACACTCGTGAACGCTCTCACGGCGGTGCTCGCTCAACGTCAAAACTTGCATACCATATTTCTTTGTGTTTAAACTACACATTTCATCTTCTTCGTTGGTTAGGTGGCTCGTTACCCACTATCAGTATGCACCTCTGACTTTTCGGATTCATGTGCGTATTGTATAATAATTATCATTTGCTTCAAAAACGGTGAAGGAAAACATCGTGAGGAAACAATGTTTCAGAGATATTTCAGAGTCAGCCAAGTCAGAGGCCCATGGGCGGCTATGGTTTCGGTCGGCACGGGTACGTTAACAGTACGTGACCGGTTAAAACTCTGACACCAGGCTAGTCACTAACCACACGAAAATAAGAAGAATAATGCACGCTCTTAAATGAACGTGTCATCAAGTGGTTTGCTTTTGTATCATAATAAATCATCAGTCTAAGTTACAGTTCAGGCCTTCTCTCTGTGAGAAGAATAGTAATAAAATCAATTAGTAAGTTGGCCCACCACTAGGCAAACCCTGCTCACCTTGCCCGGTGAATCCCTCGTTCCTCTGCTCCGTATCAAACTTCGATCAATAATGCACTAGATTCCCGGTAAGCGCTTCAAAAACGGAACGAAAAATAACAGCACATATTCGGTTGTGGTCTTATTTCAAATTAGTATGGTCCAATCATAGCCAACGTTAAGACGTCAAAATGCCGCAGTACGCGTTCAAAAAATTTGTAAATAACCACCGTAACACCAAGATTTTGGAAGGTTTTTTTTTTTTTTTCGGTAAGTTTATTATCAGTAAGTGTTTTTCATAAAATAAAAACAGAATTAAATATAAATATAAATCGATTAGCAAATATTATGATTGTTTGACCAATGTTTGTGACAACTACCAACTATTGTTACAAACATCGACTGTTCTGGAACAGGGAATGCATGGTGTAGTATTGTTATTTTATATTTTGTTTCTGTTTGTAGATTTTCTAGCAACCCATTTCGCTGTGTAGAATGGTCATCTACTGTCGCGAAAGAAAGACGAAAAGAAATATATAAGCCTTATAAAAATTCGATAATTTGTTCGATTAATTTTAATAGATTGGACATAACTGGAAATACGCAAAGGCGTAGATTACTAAAAACAGAAAACAGTAGTACGAGTACATACGAGTAGGTATGTATTATTGAACTTATATAAAATTGAATTTTTATTTTCAAGCGACATGACATTATAATTATTTGTTTCTCCGACGACAGAAAGATTTAATTTTGCTATTGTAATTAAATATTTGTTTCTCCGATGACAGAAAGATTTAATTTTGCCATTGTAATTAAACTTTATGTTTGAGTGTCAAGGCTTATAATAAACTGAATTTGTTAGTATTGTTTTTATTTTTCTGTATTTCATAGAAAGAAATATAAACACATTTCGACTCCACTCATTCCTTGTCCAAGCGGCGAGCCTCTGTCATAAATTTGTATTGCTATTATTAGCACTTTGTAATTCGAACTTTAAAATAAGCGTGTAAGGTTGCATTTGTTTTGATGTATGTTTGACTTTTTTGTTTTTTGTACATAGCTTTGTGAATACAACTTTAAGCATTGCATTTAAGGTTGAATTTACATTAATGTATATTTATTTAAACTAGAAGTACGTAAACACAATTGGCGACAGTTTTAAGAGAACTTTTGTATGGGATAGTGTATCTAGTGCATTATTGATCGAAGGTATCAAATGCTATAAATGAATAACTACTAGACTTATCGCACGGAAAATGAATCACCGGTTTTTCCAATTTATGTAGGATATGAGGAAAACAGTGTTTAATTTTAAATTAGGTAGTTATGGAACATAATTAATTTGTTATTAAATTGTGTTTATTTTTAAGTCCATCTCCATAATATTTAGTAACGAATGTGCGGTCTTTCAATTTATTTTATTTACCCCAATTTCATGTTTTTTTTTTTACCGCCACGGGTTAGCACTTGCCCTGCATCTCATCTGATAGTGAGTGATAATTAGGCCGATGGTGGAAGCGAGCTCTAACTGCCGAAACACAATAAAGGCTCGTGCTCACCAGCGCGACGTGACTCGAACAATACAATTTCTAAGAAAACTTCACGGTATAACAATAACCGGTGTCGCGTCGCGCTAGTCTGCATGAAGCTTTATGCTGTTAACATTGTACAGTAGTTATGGCGACAGACTTAGATAAAAAAGGTGGTACCTAGCCAGGCGGACTTAGAACAAGCCATACCACCAACAAAACCGAGCAGAAAATTTTACCCCACTGGGAATCTAACCCGGGACTTCTGGGTCTGAGATAGGTGGTCTTACCACTAAACCACAGAGGCGGGTTTTCTAAATTAAGATCGGTGCGTTAATCACATCAGCTAATAAGATGATTTGCCAACAAATTTACTAATCAGAGGTTTGAGAATATTCTTGATTAAGTCTCGGATTAGTAGGAGAAGTCGAGGGGCAACGTGTCCGATCAGTGTGTTGTCAAGCTCACTAAACTCCTGGATCCAAACTATTTAGTTGGGCCATCTTTACAGAATGTCGCCCATGGGCAAATGACCACCCGTATTTTTCTGAATATTCATGAAAAATTATCGAAAATTAACTCTTCTTCATCTTTAATATTTTTGATGTTATTATTTATTTTTATTTTTTGAATAGTGTTTGCTATATTTCCGATATTATAGGCTCGATTTGGATTCTGTTTATTATTTCTTAAAGCTTATGAGTTATTTTATAGGATTAACTAAAACAAAATTAAAATAGTTGGTCGACAATAAAAAAAAACGAAGGTGAAAAAAGTTTTTCTAAAAGAAAAAACTGTATTTATTTAAAAAAACACAATAATGGACTTATACCATAGAATCATAGGGGGATCTAGAAAAAAAAAAAAACTAAGAAAAAAATAAAAGTAAATTTTAGAAAAAAAATCATGAATACCTACTCAGAAAAAATACGGGTAGTCACATACCCATGGACGGCATTGTATTTAGCTACGCTTGTGTGGGGTTATAACACCTGCACTATCACACTTGGCAGTACAATTGGTGATGGCATTAATTTGTGGTTGTCAGCGCATTACCTAACTCTTAATAATTTCCTTTTAGAATACTTGCATAATCAGCTTATCCCACTGCTGGGACGGAAAGCCTTCTTTCGATGAAAGGGAGTGGGCCGTAATCCACCACGCGGGCCCCGTGCGGGTTGGTAGATGGCACTGTCTTCGAATTTTAAGTTCTAAGACACGCCGGTTTCCTCACGATGTTTCCCTTCACCGTTTTGAGAGCAGTAGTGATGAAATAATTGTATTACACAAAGTAAAGCGCCTGTGTTTCGAATGTACGGTCTGCAACTCGTAAGTCGCGGCCGTAACCAGTGGGCCAGCACTGCTGCAATACTTGCAGAAAGATAAAGATGAAAGGCAGAGATATTCTTAGAAATTATGCCAATTATTATGACTCTTTTTCATAATCTTATTTCTTCCTCCAGGCGGTTCTCTGCAACAGTCCCGAAGCAGCTGAGTTTCTTCTAAAACAGGGGGCCAATAAACACTCCAAGGACGTCCTGGGCCACACTCCGGTTGACTACGCCAGGAAACTGGACAGAGGAACCCTCATGATCTCCTATTTCCACTAAATAATTTCGTTTTGGACCTTTATAGTATTTTATTTTGGATCTGGGTATGTGAAGACTTTTTGTGGGGACACAGTTGCGCAACAAGATTTTTTTCAAAATTTCGATTTCATGATCTGATTTCTGTTGTTATTATAAGCTTTATTATTTATTATTTTATAAATTTATTATTATTTATTTATTATTATTATATTATAAGCTTTTTGGGAAAACACGCTAACATTATTTTTTTACTAGGTTTTGTGAAAGTATAGGTATTCACCCTCGTAATTGCTTTACCACACTAAGGTTTAATGTATCCTGCACGACAACGTGTATTTATCTATGTGAGAGTAACGATCATTTCAACCTTAATGAAATTTCAATTTATGTACTGGATCGAATATTAACCTAACCTACCTAATTATTTTAAGTATACTATTTGTAAAAAGAAAATCGGATGGCAACAGTTGCGCAACTGTAGCACAACTCAAGGTCAACTGTCAAAAAAGTTGGGTGTAAGTGTGAATGCTAGCAAGCGACAGAACCAATTTGTGATAACGTCGCGATTTTTTTATATAAGTTTAGCTAAGCGACTGTATGGATGCAAAATACTTTAAAATACTCACAAAAGCATATAAACGGAAAGAAATAAAAAAATACGACTGAATAATGATGGTCTCTTCATTATCTAAGTCACATCCATAGAATCTCATTTACCTAATAATTATCCCTAGCAACTTTTTGTGGGGACACAGTTGCGACGTAGTTGCGACACAGTTGGCATTAGTACAGTCGCAAAGCATTCTGTTTTGTATGCTGTGTTGTATAGTATGTTTTATTTAATTGTGGCATATATTAAAGGTATTATCAAATAATAAACGAGTTTTAATATTCACTCCTTCACACTACAACTGAATGAAATAAAACAAAGCAATAAAGATTTATTACTATTTTCGAAAGTAGGAACTTTTATTTATTTAAGTACATAATATTGCATTCTCATTTATTTATTTAAAGACGTCCACTGCTGGACATAGGCCTCGCCTATTAATATACGAATACAATCTAACTTTCTTACTAATAAACGTATTATATCAGGTGAATAGTTACACACCGATTTCTCTCTTTCAGTCATCAGTAATTTGACTTTCGAAAGAAGAAGACAAAGCATGGTGTAACTATACAGACGTTACACAACTTTTATTAGTAAGGAGGTAAGTATTTATTTAAAATATAAGGGTCAAAACTAAGTGAAGATAAGTAGGTACTGTACTTAATACAGGTACAAAAAAAAAAGAATATACTTACAAATAAATAAAATTGAAGTTTCTGTTTGTAATCTCAAAATAACAGCTTTTTACTAAATACTTAAGAATATAAATGTAGGTACCTAAAACTATAACAACAAAAAAAAATGTCTGTCTCTGTCGGTTTGTTCCGGCTAATCTCCGAAACGGATGAATCGATTTCGACGGGACAGGCTTTTATTTTAGACAAAGAATTAGGGTTCACGCGGGCGAAGCCGCGGCCAGGAACTAGTTAAAAATTATAATAGAATATCAAATAGGTAGGTACCTTTAAAACCTTACAATGTGTTATACTTACCTACATCGTCTTTAGTTACTGTGATGAAACCGACAGATATACATGCACACATAACAAGATATACAATTTTCATTATGTATTAGCTAGAAAAATCAAAATCACTGTCAATAAAGTACAGAGACAAAGTCAGTATGTCCTATTTAGTAGAAATCACACAGTCGTATTTTATTATTTATTTAAATCCAAGCGTATTAGGCGAATTTTACTTAAACTCTGGCGTATTACTCAGCACGGCCAGGTTGGTCATCAGCATCGGTATATGGTGCTCCTGGAGGGGACAGGGTCCGAAGCTGCTGCAGCTGCGACCGTGCCTCCCGGAGATCATCGCATCTTCCACTGCTGAGGAGTTCACCATCGATGACAGCAGTCTGTTGCTGGAGATAATAAGAAAATAACAAAAGGCAGTAAGAAGGGACGTCGCGCTGGTCAAGTACGTGGCTTGTGTACTGCTAGGGTTGCTGCACCACACAGTGCTGCAGCTGCAAGCGCCAGACGGGTGCGTAGGTGCACGTCACCGCCCCCTCTGTTAGACGTGCCAGCTGGAGGTGGGCAAAGTGTATCATTTTTGCGATTGGAACATTTGCATCTGCATGGATCACTGAAATGATCCGAATCATTGATATGTTTCATTTGGATCATTTGAATCATCGACTCAAAGGATTAAAAATGCATAAAGACAACGAAAAACTGTGAGAGTATGAGTGATAAACATTTCATTTGGTATCTCTTTCTGACCGAAGTACGGAGGGGTCTTGGTATGTAAAGATGGTCACCCATCCATGGACCAACCGCGGCAAGCGTAGCTTAACCTGAACGATCGACCCTTGCGGCTGTTATTACTTGGTCATGAAGCCCCCTAATTGACTATAATCTGAGAATGGAAGCTTACTTCACTATTTGGTTGAGTATCATTCTTGGCGAAGCGTATTCTTGCTGAGCTGCCCAACAGGCTACCATGAGAGGACACCCTCGGAACCCATGGCTTCCAGACAGCATCTGTTGAGCGAAGTCCAGTACAGCATCAGCTCCAAATTCTGCGTTGTCTAGAACTGAAAAATTATTTCAATCAAACGGCTTGATTCAATGTTGGTATATAGTTTAAAAATCTTTGCAAGCATTTGCACAGATGGTTCACTCCGCATTTTAGATATGAAGCTAAGCTCGTCTTGTCGGGCCAATTTTGTGAGTGTAACGTAGTCAGAAGTTATAAGAGTTACGCGATATTTCTATCGCGTAACTCTTATATCTTCTGACTACTGAGAGGCAACTTCTAGGTGAAAACTGTAGGTAATTAGCGCTGTGCGATCTGAATTGCACTTTATTGTGTCGTACCAAGAGTCGCTTTTTATTTAAATGATTTTGCGGAGTGAACCATCTGTATTCATCTGTGGTGTGGCGTTAGACAAACTTTCCGTCTCGTATTTTAAGTAGATGTATCTAGAGGGTCAGATTCAATTATCTAGCGATACTCCGCAACCGTGAAGGGTATAGATATCAAAACATGAAAAAACAAAAATAAATTTATATATGATTATATTTTTTTTTTCTGCAGTTAAGCTACGGTTTCCAAAAAAAACGGTGGCAGCACTTGACGGCTGTCATGGAAACGCTATTTAATAATGTGTAAGCTTACTTTTCTCAGTAAGTATGGATACTTTTTGTTGTGATTGAGTACGGTGAGGGCAAATCTAGCGATTTAAATCTTTAGGGGGCGGGGTTTGCTTTACGGTGTCAACTAGGCTCTCTAGGAGGAAACCCTAGGAAACCACAACAACTTACTTTCATAATCAACGTTTCAGTGACGTCATTCGCCTGCACTGCTCTTCTACACCGTAGCTTAGGGGCCTTTTTATTATACTTACATAAAACCATAAAGATTTTACTGAATAATAGTTTACTTACAAAACTCAGAAAAAATAATGCTTACAATAGTAACGAATATACGAATAGATTACAGAAAGGTTAAAAAAAATGGTAAAGTTTTCAGCATTTCATGTACTTTACACTAAGGCTTTACACGAATTCATTCACTCAATGGTACATACTAATTCCATGCGGTCAACTAAATCCGAGGCTCCGAAGCTTGGAGAAGCCATAAGCGCAATATTCCGAACAAAAAAGTCTGTCACTTTTTGCGGGGGACGGGGTAGCTACTGTCAAAAATAACAATAGCTGCTCGCCCGGATAGAGAAGTCCGTACCATATTTTTTATTTTTATCGATATCGATATTCATTCGGAATTTTGCTCGAACCCAGAAATAAAACAGCTGTTGCATAAAATAGTTAAATTTTAATAAGAAGAGAAAATAACTTCAATTATATAAAATTAACTAAATTTGTAATAAGTAAGTAATCTCAATAAAAAATTAGATCAAGTTCAATTTTTTTTTTTTTATATTCGAACACTTCAATGGACTTAAACAAATTATAAAACATTAAACAATAAAAAAAAAATAAACAAAAATAATTACTAAGTAATATTTACTAGGAAATTATCGACATGTCAATTTGGTTTCAAACATGACCTCAACACTACGGTAGTCTCGTTAACATTTTTACTAGAGGACATAATCGCATGTCAAGTGCGTGTAAGTTTTGCTGATTTGACGTATATTTTCGTAATGCAAAAGAAAAGTATTTTGATCTTTACGAACATAAAAACGTATGTAGCGAGACTCGGTGACGTCACAGAAGCAACGTGAGGAAAATACTCGATTCATGCTGCGTTTTATATTGAATCATGGTTGAATCGAATGAAAAATCGAATTGTATTATGAGGTTAGGATTTTAAATTTCAATAAAAACATGACTAAATCTTAGAAAAAAAAAACTGCTTAGGGAAAGTTATTTAGTTCTTTAGGTAAATTTGACGTATTTGAACGCTTTTTACAGCATTTAACAGTACAAATAGGCATTTTCACGGAGCTCCGCGCGCCTTTAAAACGATTCTTGAAGTGCGTTAGAATCGACTTGAAAGTAGTTTTTATGAACGTACTAGAACATTTGTTCTTGTACTTTTACAGAGGGGAAGTGTTCGTAAGGCTTCTCCAGTGTTATATACTCTAAGCTCCGAAGTTATAACCATGGAATTAGTATGTACTTTATAATACAACGTTATTACCTAAATACAGCAACCTAGCAACAATTACCCAAGGAGTTCATCCGCTCCTAGGTTTATTCGAAACTGGTTAAAACGAAAAAACTGAATTCGTTTAAAAAAAAAACTAGTCGGTTTCGCTTCTATTTTCAAGAAGCAAAGAAAATGTCAGTTGTATAAAAGGTAAAGAAAACATCACAAACTTTCGGGTTACAAAATAAAATTATCAGTGGCAATAGAGATGAATGACTTCCCATACCACGGAGTAAATTTATAAAACTACCGTAAGTATACATTTCTTAAATACGTTTTTTTTCCTAAGATGGCATATTTCTGTCTCTTTTTAGTTCGTGGCTCTCACATGGGCCTATTGATTATTTTCATCTTCTCTAAAGTAATTTATTCTAGTAAGTTTTTGGGTCCATTCGTAACTTATTTGTTTTTACACTGACTGCCCAAAAAAGGAATCTAATGTTTTCAGGGTTCATGTATGTATGTTTTTAAATATATAATTTCAGTCGTCCCATTTTACCTCGCGAAGTTTTTACGCCTTGTTTGTGTTTACTTTTATAATGAAATAAGCAATACTCCATACGTAATAAACAACCTGCACTTGCACCATTTAAATACGATAAATAACAAGAAATGAAGTGAGTATTCTGACACAAAACTGTTGAACTCGGCAGGTCATGGAGCAAATGTACCTGATTGAGATATTCATAGACAAGGTGACCATATACGAACCTGATGAGGACAAGCCGTCCGGCAATCCCAATAAGAATCTGATTATCAAAGTAAAATTTGGGCCCAATACGCAGTTCATCGTCAAAGAAGGCCAACTAGCTGTGAACGAGAGGCCAGACGACATAATAACAACTAACGAAACAACTGGTCGCAGAGAATGGTCAAGAACCATAAGAATAGGTAAATCATATCTATTCCCTTCATTCCCAGACACAATACTCATGATATTGAGCAAGTTTCCACTAGAAATAGAAGTTTGGAACGATGACGAATCAGAAGCTCCTAACCAAATATTCGTTGGTGTTGGCAATATGCATTGGCACACACATTTTTTCCATATGTTAAAGGAAACAGCAGATCCCTGCAAGATCCATGAACCGTTATCTATTAAAAACAGGACTATCATATATGCTGAATGTTGCTGTGTGCAAGCTGGTTCGGTTGATTTTATTCTTCGATTGAGTGCTTTAGGAAACAGCATAATAACAGAATTCCAACAATTAATGGCAGATCCCGAATCATTTGTGTTGAGGACTAACAAAGCACCGAGCATGTTTCAATGCCACAGAGTCGAAGGCGATGACCCCAACTTTTGTATGGTTGGTAGTCTGTATGAGACCACCACGTTAGAAGACCCAGATTTAATGGACCAGGCAAATAAAAAGATCGAAGTATGCACAGAACTACAGAGCTGTGGCATGGGTGGCAGTGGCAAAACAGGGGAAATGGTCTGTGATCGCCCTGACGATGCCGTGGGATCTGCAAAGAAGAAATACGCCATCGATAAGATCAGAATGGGTGATATTATAGGTCCATGTGGTAATGCAAATTGTGCATTAGCACATAGGGTGAGAAGGTATATTAGAAATCTGGACACCTACAAAACAAAAGCAGCTGGTATCACAGATACGAAGTCAGTAAACGAGCGAAAGGTATGCGGAACGTGTGTCTGCAAAGACGACCGGTTTCACAGAGACGAGTGCCCGAAGGACACTCTGATCGAGACCAAGTGCACAGGCTGCCAAGGATTAACAGCGGCTGGTAACACGTGTCAAGACAAAATAAATAAACAGTTTGGCACAGGAGCGACACCTAAGACGAGTGCCACGCATATCGCTGGTACAGGAGCGCCACCTAAGAAGAAGGACCCGAATGTCGGTAGCACAGGAGCGACACCAAAGACGAAAGACCCACAGGTCGGTTACGCTTTTAATATTACAACATTTCCAGATTACAAACAAGGCATGTTTGGACACGATACCATCGTTGAAGATTGTTTCTGTACGAAAATCAAGAATGTAGATGTTACTAGTAAAGCGTGTACAGCTACTAGTCAAGATGTAGTCCAAAGCATAACCGGGTTTAGTTATCGCAATGCAACATCAAGCAAATCTGACACAAAAACCCACGTAAGCAAATCAACGGTCGGCGTCGGAATCAGTACCCCAATGATATACAATGTCAGTCAGACAGGAACACCTTACCAAGTAGCAATGTGCAACATAGGAACCAGTCAATCGGTCTACCCAGACCAGAAGCGTAGAACACAAGTTTATAATGTCACGGAAATGCCGGTGGAAAAAGATTGCAAATGCACTCCAAAGAAACCAGCACCACCTTGCAAAACGTTCGATTGCGACTGTTTAGCGGAAAGCGCAAACATTTCTGCTAGGAAATTTCATAAGTCATACTGTCCTTCTTATAAACATAAGACTAACTGTCCGGTTACAATGATGCATGAGGAGGAAGAACTAAAGAAGTTGGAAGAAGATGAAGAAGAGTTAGCGCCCCTGCCGTATGGCTTGCCGCCGATAAAACTAGGTCCGTGTCCTATTTTAGGAAGGCCATGCACAGTGCCAGACGGCTTTGCCAGGATGTACAAGAACGCACAAGTGCCCACACAACCATTCAGCTACAGTAATGACGGCAAAGTTTGCTGTTCTAAGGAATACGAGAGAATAAAGAAGGCTATTAGGGAATACACGAGGAATGATAAAGAGAGCGATTTCCGTTGCATTAATAAGTTTAACATAGACACGGAGAGACGCTGTTGTGACAAGGAGCAAGTACTGGCAGCTCTCACTGGGAAGGCATGCTGTGGTTCGCACAAATTAGCAATTCAAGAAAAGTATAAAAAAGAAGAGAAGAAATAGCCATGATGTCTTATTGATGTTTTATTTTGTAACCTGATTAGACTTTTATACAACAGTCAATAGTTGTTTTATTTTAACACTAGCTGCGCCCCGCGGCATAAGTCTCGATCCCGTGGGAATATCGGGATGAAAGGTATCCCATGTCTTTCTCCAAGTCATGGTCTACCCATGTGCCATATTTCCAAATTCTATCACGTGTCAAGTAACAAAGAAACAAAAAAATCACTTTCACGTTTATAATATTATAAGTTAGGATTACTGGTGAAATGTGGGCCTACTATAGGTACACCTCTGACTAATCTTTCGGGGAATACAGTCGTGAAGTTATGTTATGTTATACCTGGGCTTAGTCAACACCATCAGTCGTAGTCATTCCCCACGAGAGTACTACTACTGATGATTTCGGGCTGGAACTCACATAAACAACTGTTGGCAAATAGGTATAGTTTGCTCATTTACAGTAAAATACTAAGGCCATGCGCACTTTGGGTGCATTTTCGTACGAATTTTACTCGTGCGGACACATACGAACACGCACGAACGATCCTGACCTTCCAAGTACTAAGGGAGCGCGCAAACTGACTACGAGTTATGTTAGTCGCACTTATACGTACGTATAGTGCTGACTTCCGAAAACAGGCCGAAATTGTTGGGATTGCGAATGCGATATCACCGGAACACTACCTATTTGACGGAGAAAAACGTATTTAGTGTGCGCACTCAATTCGTACGGCCACCATCATACGTTTACGTACGATACAAATTCGTGTCCAAAGTGCGAGCGGCATTATACTCTTTTCGTGTCTAGACGAGATAACTGCATGCTAAGTAGCATCTTAAGATTAGAATGTTTTTGCTATTATTATTATTGCAGTGATCTTTCGCGTTCGGCCCTGGTCCAGGCCATGGAGCTCGGAGGCGGGGGCCACGGAGCGAGAGGGCGTGGGAAGCCGTCACCTCCTTCTGCGAAGCAGTAAAACTCGCGAAGGAGGAGGCGGAACACGTGAGGGAGAGGCATATTTCGCGCCTTCACGCCCCTAGCCGCCGCAGGAGACGCCCTGGGCGTCGGGAATCGCAGGCCGATTCCCGGCCACCGTAGGCGCGGGCTTGCGGACGGTGAGCAATGGGTAGCTCGCCGTCCGATAAGGACCAGGCCCAGGTCGACGGCGCGTTGTGTTCCATGCGCGCCTCAAAGAGATGTCAGCATAACTGACGGGGTCCGCTAGGACCGATGCCTGCCGGGATCGCGGGAAAGTCCGAAAGGAATACCGTGGCTCCTGGCAACGTACAAGCAACTGAAGGAACACGGGTGGGTTTTAGTCAGTAAGAGTCTGACACGCCCTCCCGCTCCGACCAGGGCGGAAGAAGTTATTTGATAATTTCCCACCATATAAAAAGGCATTGTTTTGTTATCCGTACTAATATTATAAATGCGAAAGTAATTCTGTCTATTTTTCTGTCTGTCTGTCTTTTACCTTTCCAGGCCCTAACGGCTGAACGGATTTCGGTAGACTATCCTGGATTCGGACACAGGACACTTTTTATGCCGGTACTATGTTCCCGTGGGAAAATTTCCCACATCCACGCGGGCGAAGCTGCGGGCAAAAGCTAGTGGGAAATAAACGTGTGGCGGCATCTACAACGCCACATGCGAGTTACGCATCACACTGACGTCAAGCAAAATCCTGCATCGCGCAAGCTGGGTTTATTGCGCGACGAGTATATAAATAAACAACGTCCCGACATCAATCGTCGGGCATTAGCCCACCAGACACAAGACACAACACCCGTCTGGTTGGAGGATCCTCCCTTTTATAAGGAGATTAAGTGAACTTTACACCCTGTTCCTCATACCTCTATAAACGTATATAGTAGAACTATCAACCCGTAGCGTATACTCAAACTCAAGCTCAAAAAAATATATCACTGTGAACTCGGCGTCAGGTGTGATGTTCTGTTGATGGCTAGCACTTATTGCATGCTACAAAACTTGATGCAACTCGAAGTTTTTTTATTTTGAATTAAAAATAAACATGATTGTTTAGAATTTCTTACTTCCTGAACCACAATGGAAAACGATGAAAACGATAATGGACAGGAGGGAGACAAGCCGAAAAAAAAGAAAAGTTCTTCGAAGTATAACTACACTTTTGGCGATACATATCCAGGTACATATTTACACAGATCTACTTAGTCAGGAATTTTGCGCACTCTGGGCCACGACGACAAATGGTCGTAGTCGAAACCTTCGCGTATGGCCTTGATCGTGGCCGCAAAGTGTGCGAGATTCCTAAGATCTACTGACAATTGCAAGATCTGCGTCACTTGCAATTGTAACTTATTTTGCCAAAAATTTGCCTGGCCTAAGCCAACTATGTGTGGTCGGCTTCTAGTCTCATAGGATGAAACTATACTAGTATTTATTTATTTTGCCAAACATGGATGGTAAAATCAAAAGTATTAAAACATTGTCTCCACTTCAGGAGTAGTTCTTGGGCACAAGCACTGCCTCTTGCAACGGATCGGGCTGCCAGTGCCAGCTCACATGGGCTGGCTGTGGGACGCGACAGATGTGCCAGGCATGAAGGTACTTATGTTTAAAAAAAAAAAAACGCCTAGGTTAAGGTTAGGTTAAAAAATTAAGTGCATTTGGCTCTGATGCCACAATGAAGTTCAACCGAAACAAATTATCATAGATAGAACAATCACAAAACATGTTATGGTAGTAGTTGCACGTACTTAATAATAATTGCACCAAGAAGATTGTACTTCCAAAAAAAATATTAAACAGAACACTGTGAGTAACCATAAGTATAAGTCATTTTGATATTTCAAACACAATTTTTGTTTGCAAACTTATAGTCAGTCCGTAAGGGCTGGTCACCAGGCGTCATTGGCAAAAGTGTGGCAAAAGTAATGACGTTCAAGTGTCCGCGCGGTGGCGGTGAAAAAGACAAGAATAAAAAGAAGAAAAAGAAAGGGAACAGACCAGGTGCTGATATCGGAGGTGGGGACTCCGAACCTGAAGAACCTCTCGAACCTAAACCCGCGCTAAAGGTCCAAAGGAAAGGCGATGTTTTTACTATTCAGGTAAAGTTGTGGCTGGTATTTATATGAATAGTCGACAAACCTGAATTGGTGTCAATAATAGGATTAATTTTCAGGTAAATCCATTAAAAGATTTAACTGACATATTGCCAAACGAAGATCCTTATGTGGACTGTGATCCAATGATTTTCAAAATAATAAAGAAGAGAAGCCCAGAAGAGCAAGCGAAGGTCGAAGCGCGGAAAATGGTGAAATTAAAAAAACAGCGAGATGCCGAAATTCGGAAGGCGTTAGCAGAAGCCGTGGAGGACATATGCAAGTGTGCTTACATGGATGTGTATTGTAACGACTTGTCTGCTATAGACAAGGTCATTGATAGCTGTCCAGCATTTAAAGATCCTGACTGCATTTGCAAGGAAGAATCTATGAGTTCTTTGTCAAGTAATGCGACTTGGGATATAGAGTATACTCCTCCGTTTGGGTGCTTTGACTTGGCTCCGAGGAAACGTAAGATGTTCGTTCACGTCGAGACGCAATACATACCAGCTGACGCGGGTATCGTGGAAACCCCAAAGCCCCCACCAAAGCCCAGAACGTGCAGGATATCCTGCACGTCTCTTCGACCTAGAAAGAAATTCTTTAAGAAACCCTGCTGTGGTCCTTGTGCTTGATAATATCGGTTGTTTAGGTGTTTCTGATTTAGATAAAGTTATACTCGTTTGTTATCAGACTAGATTTTTAATCTTAACGTCCTTGAATTCGATCAGTATTTGGCGGAACTAAGAGTAGTGTCTTTTGTTATTTTTTTTTACTTATTCAATTATTGAATAAGTGAATACGTTATCACTGGGATTTAGGTTCTCAAACTAAATAAAAAAAAGTACTGGTCAATAGACTACCTGCCTTTAACTATTACGTTTCTTTCACCGTCTCTAAAGTAATCTACTGACAGGTACAATAGAAACATACAAGACAAAGACAGTTCCATTTAAAATAAGATTATAACATGAAACAGAAAAACTTTTTACAGAAAAAAAAACAACCGACTTCCATAAATACCATTACAAAGTGAAAAATTACTTTAATTTCGGAAGTCGGTGGCATATGACGAAAATTCAAAACCAAAGACACCGCATTATTGAAGCTAACTGAAAAACTACCCAAGCTATTAATACAATTTATATGGGACCTCTGAAGTATGACCTACCAAACAAAAAAATAATCATCAAAATCAATTCATAATTGGCGGAGTAATCGCGTAACAAACATACAAAACGAAAAATAAAACATCATACAGTCAAATTGAGAACCTCCTCCTTTTTGAAGTCGGTTAAAAACTATGGTACCCGGCTTTTGATACACTCGGAGACACACGGCACACACTCGGAAAGAAAAAGTTCGTCTTTGTAGAGATTAGTCGCTTAAACATGTGATTTTTGCGTATTCGTACATTCCTTAATAATCCGTTTCGTTAGATACGTTATACGCCGGACACAAATTGGTGAAACGCAAGTGTTTATACAGGGTGTCAGGAACATCGACGCGAAGCCGGTTACCATTGATTCAGTACATGATTCTGAACCCCTGCCTTGAAATTTTTCGTCGGTTATTTAAAAAAAAATATTTGCTGCTCCATACATTTTGACCGCGTAGGTATTGCACTTTTCTATGAAACAGCAGATTTTTTTTAAATAACCGACGAAAAATTTCAACGCAGGCGATTCAGAATCATGTACTGAATCCATGGTAGGCGGCTTCGCGTCGATGTCCCTGTCACCCTGTATACCTACACGAGCGGCACGTTGTCGACGGCAGCCGTAGACGTGTCGGCGGCGGCTGGCGTCGACGCGTGTCGGCGCATGAAGTTGCCGTTGGCGTGTGCTGCTCGTGTGTATGAGCACTAACATGAAATGTAACATGTAGGACCAGGCCAAAAGTGTACATTTATAAAAGTTGCTTAATACGTCAACAGATCCCTACAATAAGCAGACGTTAAGGCCTATCCAGATAAAAGCGATACCGCTGTCGCGCTCGTTAGCGACATTGGTCCGCCATCTGGTTAGTCACTTTGGACCAGTATCGCTCGAGCGCGACAGCGATATCTGAATAGGACTTTAATCATGACATAACTTCAAGCAACGTTTATAAATAAGCCCCTATATGCAATGCATCATGCAGTTTGTTTCGGGCTTTGTTCTCACACTAGTCAGATAGGAAATACGGAACTCATCTAATTTTTTTAAACATACATTATTTTTGACGAATTTTGAATTTCCGATGACCGATTTACAGAAATAAATATCATACTTATACAACTAAGCGATTTTATTTCAATGTGTGTTACATTTCATGTAACGTATAACCAATCTGTACCAAACATTACTTACTCCTGCTGTATCGGTCACTGTTTTCCTGTGCGTAGTATTTGAGGATGAAGGGCACCACAATACTGGTGCCGAGGACCACGGCTCCGCCTAGCGCCAATGATGCTGGGTTGATGTTAATTGTTGGAAAATCCTAGAGATCAGACATTAATTCAAAACAGTTTTCCAGAGGAAACCATGAGGCCAAGTCTACTAACTTACAAATGTTGCAATGGTCTCGAAATTGTGAGTTTTTGAAAATTGACCATAATATAATTACAGACAATTGTAACGTTTGTTAATTAGTAGAACTGGCCCCCGCAGTTGATGGAAAGAACCTCCATTGGCCGGTCTAAAGATAATTGCCCACCATGGTTATTATTAAAACAATGATGTCGTAATTCACTGAAGGGTATGTTGTTACTGAACTTTTTATTACATTGGGAATGCTAAAGAAAATTAAGAGAAAACATAATTAACTTCTTTTCCTTTTATTCCAAGTTGATATTTGACGATAAAATAAGGGAAAAGCTGGAAATAATAAAAATCTAATGTTCAGAAGACCAAAAAAGCCAGCTTTACGTACCAACATTCCATACGCCGAGTTCATAGTTTTCTTCACCGGAATACTTAGGAAGGGTACTGTAAAGTCCAGGTCTATCTGGAATATCGAACAAAAACTTCAGTTCTTGTGGTTTTGTTAAAAAGTAGAATTACTCGTAGGTATAGGTACCTATTACAACATTCAATTATTTTCAATTCATAATTTATTCTTACTTTTAGAAAAATCATCATCATGAATCTCCTGCCCTTATCAATTTATTCGCGGTCGGCGCAACATGTTCCTTTCTTTCATACTTCTCTATTAGGGCCGAGTCACACCGGAATGGCAGCGGCCGGCAGCGGCTGTCAGCGGCCCCCGGCGTC
Source organism: Agrochola macilenta (assembly GCA_916701695.1). NCBI lineage: Eukaryota > Metazoa > Arthropoda > Insecta > Lepidoptera > Noctuidae > Agrochola > Agrochola macilenta. The sequence continues at coordinate 5,413,234 of OU753570.1, read as the reverse complement.
GCCGCTGGCGGCCGCTGGAGACCTCGCGCGACCTCCCGATACCACGCGCCTAGTCTCCTCTTGAAAACTAGTCAAGTTTCTACATTACATACCGCGGTGCCGCAAGCAGCCTCGCGTCGCCGCTGGCAGCCGCGGACAGAACCACCGACAAGATGCGCGTGGCGCGCGGCCGCTCGCGTCACCGCGGGCGGCCTCACAACCTTTTCTAGCTTTTCGAGCGATACTGGTCTTTTAAGTATGTAGATAAAGTTTAAAATTATTTCACACTGAAAGTGCTCGCCGCATCCGTGCCGGCCGCTGCCATTCCGGTGTGACCCGAAGCTAAGTCGTCATCTCGGCAGTCACCCCCTTTCTATCCATATCATCTTCCACACAGTCCATCCATCGTTTCTTTGGTCTTCCCCTACTCTTATAGCCATCGACATTCATACTCAAAACTTTCCTCATTCCTCCGCATCACATGCCCATAACATGACAACTGATTTCCTTTACTTGTAGCAAAATATACATTTTAATTTTGTTCATTTCATATTTTCGTAGAAAACTATTTCCAAATTTTTGTATGTTTAAAATGTTGTATGTTTTTCGAACTATTAAATCTGAAGTCTGTTTGATGTAAGCGGAGCTAATTTACAAGTTTTAACAAAACATTCTACGGAATCGACCCTTATTAAAAAAAACGACTCACTTTTATATCCTCATCGAGAGTGTTAAAAGTAAACAGCTTCCCTTGCCTCCCTCCCTCCCTCCTCTTCCGCACATGTTCAGTTATTACCAAACCCATCACAATACACAAAATCACGAACACTTTTAACATTTTTGAATATTTGAATCACATTTTCAATTGGGCCAATAAGCTGTGTTGCTCGCGCCAAACCCCAGCACGGTTTGCCACCATATTTATATTGTTTTCATTTAAAATGGTGAAAGAAATCAATGGGTGTGACAACGAAAAGTTTCCGTGTATTGTTAAGCACAATAAATTGCCGCGTTACAAATTAGAGCCTTGCAAAATTATTGTGGGTGTGCATGGAGAAAGATTAGACAAGACCACTAAACAAGATATTTTTAAAATACTTACAACTGGTACAGCTAGGTTTGGGATGAAGCAGCTTAACAGCGTCTAGTTACGTGGAAGTTCCACACCTTTTTTTGGTACCTAGGTAGTCTTAGATGACTTCACTTATGCATGACCAAAGGCTGTTTTAATTGCTTTAGTTTTTTAGGGTTCGTCCATTAATCACGTGAGGCTCGAAAGGAGGGGGGAGGACCACGAAATATCACAAGGAGGGTGTATAACGTGTATTTATTTTTTCGCTTAGCACACATTTCTAAGCCGAAAGCAGCCTCCAAAATAAAATAAAATTTCTTTCTTTCTTTCTATTTAAAGATAAAATATTCTGTAATTTTTAAGAAACTGCACAAATTAAAATACACGTGACTTTGGGTAGGGGGAGGTGTTAGTCTAAAACCTTACCACGTATCACCAAGGGGGAAGGGGGGGTTAAAGAGTTGCTAAAAACATCACATGATTAATGGACGACCCCTTAGTAGAAACTCAAGTGTGCACCTGCCTACATAACAAGTAGCCTAAGCATTCCTCTTTATTGTGAGAAAAACCCAAGTTTCAATAAGCAATTTAATTAATAAATACAAATAAAAAACAAAAGAGCCTTTTATTTCTTGCCAAAGTTAAAATACATGTAAGTAATTACTATTTTCTATGTTGGTAAGTAAGGTATACTTATGAGTAAGATATATAAAATTTAGGATGAGATGTTCTGTTGCATCTATTGCTATTTTTATATTACACTAACTCAGTCTGCAAGAACCGCTCCCCAGATGAAGGCCTCCTCCAAAGAAAACCAGTTATCTCTATATTGGGCTGATTCTATCCATCCTTATACGGTCTTTCTCTAAAGCGTTTTCTTTTTGGTCCTTTCCAAGATGTCCGTCTTATCGTCCATCACTCGTCTGTCAATCGCGCTACATGCCTCGTCCATTTCCATTTTAGTTAGTGGGCATAATTAAGAGCATGGCATAATTAATTAGATATGCTTCTTATTTTGGTGTCTTATTTTTTGATTTTTCTTCATTTTAAGCCGCAGTATGCTTAAAATGCTCTAGTTCCCGTTGGCTGGTGATAATTGTTTTCCTTGTTTTTGTGGTGAACTTCCAGTTATGGCACACGTAGTACGAGTACACCTGTAGTTTTAATTTTAACTGGCATGTTGCTTTTAAAAATCTCCTGCGTATTTCAATATTTATTCCACGTGCGTTGTTTATTGCTCTATTTCTGATTAATTGTTTTTCTTTGGAAAAAGCAATTTAAATACCATCATAAAAATTTACCTTACATATATTTAAATCGAACTATTGATGCCTATACATAACTTACGTTTTTCAAAAACTGTGATGCCTTTTGTAAACGTTGTCGAGTCTACTTTTAGACAATTTGTACCATTTTCACGGTTATGATTAACATGATGTCTTTTCTTAGATTAGTCTACACCAACATTAAACACATTATTTATCTTAATAATACTAAACGTAGTTATTATGGCGATACTTTCACGGATTTCACTGCATACTTAATTATAATTATGGCTTATAAATTGGTATGAACAGAACATTTTGATCTTTCTCTTACAAGTTTTGATCTCTTGTTTCATTGTTAATCTACGGGTATTATGTTAAATGGATATATGCATTCTTGTAAGTAGTTATAATAGACTCCTATTTCTGTTAAGTGTTACGTCCTAAGTGTTACACAATATTGGTGGCGATGACCAATTAGGATGTTGCTCTGCGTGCAGTTCCAACTACTTACATCATGAAGAACCCGTGCGAAGCCATTTCAATCAAAAATACTGTCGATGTGGCTGAGTTTTGGAGAATCATCGACACTACGAAGAATATAGGAGTCGACAGCCTTCCTAATAAGTGTTTCATTGTTTTCAACGAGACGAAATAATAGAGTTAATGAAAAACGGGAAGTTTTCGGCGCGTCTTGATTGAATAAGTAATACAAAACTGGCGAAGCATTCATTCGCGGTTGAACTATTTTAGTAATCTTCTACTGCCCGATCAATTTTGATTATAACATCCTTATTTAGGGTTACCTGTTCAACAGCTTATGTCCCATAGTTGAACAAGGATAGGCATTTCATAGTCGTAGTGACTCGCCAACGCATTAGAACATTATCAATCCTAATCATTTCGTCGCTGGTGACTGTTCGGTAAAAATTGCTTGTGAACAGAGTTTATATGATTAACTGCTAGATTAGCTAACTGAAAGTTTATGGAGGTGTAAAATAGACAATTACAGGGCCGATTTTTCAGTCGCCAGATAATTATTAGGTGAGAAATAAAAAATGGCGGTTTGACAGGTTTTGTTTATCCTATACTATTAATTGAGCAATATTTGTAATCACGTTCTCGAAAACGGCTTTAACGATTTCGATGAAAGTTGCAATAAAGGGGTTTAGGTACGGGGGCTAAAAATCGATCTAGCTAGGTCTCATAACTGGGTAAATTCGTTTTCTCCATTTTCAACCGAGCTGCTATCTAATTACGCAACACATTTTCGTAAACGATTAGGTACGACTAATCTGTTTAATTTTGACCGTTCAAAAACATTAAATGCGTAATTTACCTTGTTGAGCAGATTTTTTTTCGACCTTATGAAGCAATGGATTAGCAATCTGTTTCAAAATGATTCAGATTCTGATTGATCGTGTATTACGCAGTTAGTATACAGAGCTCGGAAAGCACGTTAAGCCGTTGGTCCTGGCTGTCATTCGTGGATCTTTGACAGTCGTTACGGTTTGTCAGAAGCCCCAAAGTCTGAAAACCAGTCTTACCAAGGGATGTCGTATTACCCAATAACTGGGTTCTGGAGGTCAGATAGGCAGTCGCTTCATGTAAAATACTGGTATTCAGCTGCATCCGGTTAGACTGGAAGCCGACCCTAATATAGTTGGGAAAAGGCTAGGCAGATTGATGGGTCGCCCAGGTACCGTAATTATAAAATAATTAAGTCAAACTAATAATAATAATTTGTCAAAAAGTGTGTTGCAACATGCTGGCAATCTAGCCGGTCCAGTACAAACTCCAGTTGTCTCAACCGATTATTATTATGCATTATGATGTTATTTTGCAACAAGACAGAATGCTATGTCGGCAGCACGCATTTTGATCTTGAATGCACGTTGTTGTGTCAAACAATGCTTACTCTTCACGCTCTGAATAAAACATATCGTGGAATTATGATTTCTTTTACGTCCTTTCGTACTTTAGAGCGTATAAAATGTCAAAAACGTACAAAACGTTACTTTAGCGTTTAAGACAACAAAATATTTTGAAAAGTGAACTGAGACTAGACCAGACTAGACAACGACTACTTGAAATAAAATAGGTGATAATATTGGCGAGTATAGGTAGGTATAGGTCCGTGGTAGGCAAAGGTACAGTAGGACCCGATCAGGCACTGTGTTATTGGATTTTTCCGTGTTAGAATTTTACGGGAATAGCCCGGGTGTTTGGATTTGTGCCCGGTTGATGACAATAGACTCGTCACATTGGGCTTGAATATAGTAATATTCAAGCCCATGAGACGAGTCTTATGTCCAATTGGCGAAAATTGGAAGTACCTACTTGCTGTAGGTAATATCCCGAGGAAGACAAAATTATTAACAAAATTTTTTTGTCCGTCATGGAGATTATAAAAAAATATTGGACACGTATTTTTTCTTTTTTTACGTAATCCAAAGATGACGGCGATACATTGAGTTAAAATGTGCCATGACGTCACGAGTAGGTATGTAGATTTTATAGTTACTTGTGACGTAGCGACCCCCACTCCCCGACTTAAAATGCGTTTTATCTAAGTAATTTTTTATTATTATGATAATTAAAGCAAAAAATACGAGTCTAATATGTTTTTTATTATCTGACTGACGGACTAATTAGATTTTCTTTTTTTTACCCAGGCATCATCCATAATGGGTACACCTCGGCCAAACCCTTCGGGTAATGTAGGTGTGTTAGTAAAAATGAGTTAGTAAGATTTTTATAACGTTATTACTGCATAAAATAATATATTCTTGTGTATTATCTGTTCAAATAGTACGAAAGTGAATAAACAAGCTCGATTCAGGTTAAAATCTCTATTTAGAAGGTTTCAACTTTATATCTCACCACAACTGAGATACGACAATATAGATAATAAAATTAACCTCATTTTTTAAATAAAAACGTCTATAATCAAATTAAAGCACTCAATTGTGCATGGCACTACATATTGGCATCCACAGGTACGTTTTCTAATCCATTTGTTTACATTTTCATTAGATACTTTTCGAACAGACCATAGAATGACTGCTCTATTAATTGTTTCAGGAGTTAACACAGATATTATGATGATAAGTATGATGAAGGAAGAAACGTCAGAATTTCCTGGAACAAAGCTACACTAGCTGACTACTTAGGAACTAGGAAACGTAAAGAAATAAGTAAGGCACTAGGGAATTAGCTGGCTTCCTACTGCGATACTATCAGACCAACAGCGTGACGTTGTCGTAAAAGTATTATGCAATGTAGACCACATGTGACAATGGTGTTTCCCCATGTCATTGTGTCGGGGCACGCTACGGAACGCCCTGTATATAGACGTATGCGGAATTGGAAGACGGCAGTTATTTCCAAGAGCCTGTTAAGATGGGTCCTAACGTGGTTCCTTGTGTGGTGCTTGTGGCTTGCCTGGTGCTGGCAGGAGCAGAGTACAGGAACGATGGGTAAGATTCCTGGATTATTTGGTCTAGTTTAGGGTTCTAGCATTTGGTTCGGCAACACCAAGAACATTGGCTTTAAGGACACTTTTTGGTGTTTGAAGACCAAGATCACACGCTCAAACCTTGGGCGCGAACATTCCGTATACAATAGGTAGGTACTGGGTGGGTGTATGTGACCAACCTACTTTGGTTAGGATTTCTGTACATAACTACATCATGAAGAGTACCTTTGCATTACAATCATCAACAACCCTTATTACATATGTGTTAAACATAACTGGTGAAATGTGAGTGTACTACTGGTACACTTCTGCCTAACCCTTCGCGGAAACAAGGTGTGATGTTATGTAAATCATTAACAATAACGAGCCCAGAAGACTTATCCTACAAATGCAGGAGACGGTTTCATAATCTATCTCAGTTTTGATTTCAGAGGCTTCATGCCAAGTTTCCAGCGGACTGAGGACCAGCTCGCCGAACCGTCAGCCAGGGTCGAAAAGAACAGAGATGAACGGGACAACCAGGCTGATAGGACTCAGAGATTTGGCATTTCTACTTATGGGAGCACAGGGGTAAGCATCACCACTAGCTAAGCTCTGTAGTTAGGAACAGAACTGTTAGATGATATGGCGTTATGGTAGTTGAGGCATTGGTAGGCCTGCTGTAAAAATAGGACCGTAAAAACTTAGGTGTTTGAAGTGAGCTGCCATTCCACCCGATGCTAAGAATTGACTCTCTTGACAGCTCACTATATCTAAATTTTCACGGTGACGTTTTTACAGATTAGGCCGGCTGTAGCTGCCGTAGATAACGGCCGGTCATTCGGAAACTGTTGAACAAAGGCCCAACTGTGGATAAATAGATTACGTTTTTTGATCGAGCTTTGAACTGTCTGTTATCTAAACATTACTTAACGACAGACGTATTTAACATAGAATCTTCAAACTTCATTAAACTCAGTTGAAAGAACTGCGTTCTGCAAGAGGGCATAGACATCCTCCAAGCATCACCACAAAGTAGGCACATATTAGAGAGATATCATCATTGGTTTTTGAGGACCCAGTCTGAATTTTTTGCAACATTTTTGAGATCAACCGGTTAAAAAAAGACAATTTATTTTACCATTTAATAAGGTGTTGTTCCACTGCCGTTACTAAAGACCTCGGTTTTGGCTACCCATTTAGTTACAGACATTGTTGCGATTTTCTGCTTGTTAGTAAAGTACTTATGACAGTTTCACTACGCATCTCACATACGATACGCAGACGACGACGACGGAGAAAAGTGCTCGTTTTCCCGAGCAGCCAAGCGGTAAAAGAATCGAGACATTTGAGAGAGAGAGATAGCGTCTTGTTGGCATTGTCATTGTATTAATTATCAGTTGTCAGCAATAACTGTTATTATTGACATCAGCATCTTTCTATCGGTCTGCTTTGCTTAAAGGCAGATGGCAATATGCACTGCAGGCAAATAAAAGTAATAGAAATTGTCCAAGTAATACTGCAGGTTCACATTTGAGTTGATTAAAATATTACCTACAGCTATGTAGGTTCCATTATTATTATTTGCCAGTGAGCCCCAAACTAGTCTGTATAATTGGGTCTCGACTCGAGGTACGAATTTCAGAGTGGAGACTAGAGAGGTGATTTCTGGTATGGTATACTAAGTATTTATGTGTAATTAGTAGGGTTTGATGATCGCATAAATTTCGTTGGTCCAGCGGTCGCAAGCGCTACTGCTGAGCATGATGTCCTGGGTTCGATTCCCAGGTTTGGCAAATTATTATTGATGGGTTTTGTCTAACAGGAATTTCTGAATTTCGCCCCCTATTTAGCGAATCGTCCACCGCCAGCTAAACTAAGTTAGCTCGCATAGAAAAACTGGCTCAACTATCTACTGGCGAAATGTGTGTGGGAGTACTACAGGTACACCGATAGAACTGTCACATAGATAAATAGACCTCGTTGTTTTTTGACGTGCAAATGACGTTAAAATTTTGGCTGCCTGTCCACTGGAGCGGAGAGGAGAGGAGCGGAGTAGCGGTGCGCCAATATTAACCAATGGAATTGCATACAACCTCCGCTACGCTTCAGTGGACAGGGATTTGAGAACTAGTTTAAAAATTCATATAAAACCGGGAAGCGGAGCGGGGAAACGGAGCGGAGAAGCGGAGAGGGGAAGCGGAGCAGGGAAACGGAGCGGAGAAGTGGAGCGGGGAATTATTACTCGTCGCGTGAACTCGGTCTAGCTCCGCACAGTCCGTAACACCACTCCACTACCTCGCTCCGCACAGTCGGTAACTCCACTCCGCTACCTCGCTCCGCATCAATGGACAGACACTGTCCGAAACTCCGCTCCACTCCGCTACCATTCTCCTCTCCACTGCCTCGCTCCGCTTCAATAGACAGGTAGCTAATAGCTCCTACACACTATGCCGGCGGCATTCTTTAGATCGAATTTTGTTGCTGTTTTTTAAAGGAGTTGCTCTAGTACATTGGGCGCGTACGTTGGGCGCCCTATATAGGGAGACGAATATTGGTGTTACTTTAGCTAACGACCAAGTTCGAATAGGTGGATAACGAAGTTTGCACAACTAGTTTCGTAGTAAATCCGGCTTTTGCTTTGGCGACTGGGCATTGTTATCAAAATTGGTAAAGCATTGACGATGTAGACTATACTATTATTTTGATTTCACAGAATACTTAATATTATTTTAATTTTTTCCAGAGTGGTGGTGGTTACGGCAGCACCGCTCCAGGGCTGTACGGCCCCTTGAAGATAGATTTGGGAGGAGTCCTCATAGGCTCTATACTGGGTTTCGGAGCGGTCATCATCCTGCCTAAGATTATACACGCACTTTCGTACAGCTACGGCGGTGGATATGGACGAAGTAAGTTTTGGAGAACCTGCTAGCAGTTTCTCTACTTACCCTAGAAAAATGCTGGAAATTCTTTTCGCTAAGAGCCATACCGCCGGCATGGTGTGTAGGAGCCTTTAGTAACCGTGAACACAAAAAAATGCTTCGATTTTAAAACCATGACGCATATAGGTACTAATAAATCTTGTTAAGTTATAGGTACGTCAGATTTTATTTTCACTTTTTATAATGCTGTATTGGCTAAGAAAAACATACATTTAAAATGAGCCCTCCGCGAGGGATCCCGGCATCCCATATGCGACTAGGTGCACCCTCCAGAAGGGTTCGCGGCACTGAACGTGTTAAAACCTATGGTGTTAGGCAACATGCTCGTCTGACCTAGGGCATAGCATTCAAAGTATTCATTGGCACCTTAAATCGTTTACTTAACGTTACATCTACGCGATGGAGGCTCTTTGGATAATTCACCCACATCACGAAACATAATGAGGAACAAAAAACTCATGCTAGAAGCCTCAATCATTCATTATCCAAACAATTTTATTTTTCACATGTCTTTACTAAATCCTGCTTTCAGGCCTGGAAACTGACTTCGGCCAAGCTTCGGAAGTGTTCGGCAAGATCGACGAGATGCTCAGCAGATACAACGTGGACTCCACAGCCTGTATGCAGAGGCTGGCCTGCTCTTACGTGCAGCTGGCTAATGAGAACATGGTGAACGGAAACGCTACTGACTTTGATGCGTTGCTGTCTTCGTTGTCCAAGTAAGTGACTTTTACTAGGTACCTACTCCAAATCCTAGAGACTTCTGTGATATGAATGTTCTCAGTTATCAGCCTAGCTAGTTTTCTAAACATTTTGTAGTTTTCGTTTCGCTGACCAATTGCAGCTGAATCTTTTTTTTAAACAAGAGACAAAACGCTGCTTAAAACAGCCGCTTTGGCAGAATCATAATTATTATGATAATAATAAGTATCACACAAACCGTCAATTCATAATATTATCTGCGTGCAACTCATATTACGCAATTCATGTGTTTGACAGTTTTTTTATATAATTAAATGACATTTAAACTGTAGTAAGTATTTATTTGCATAAAACATGGTATAGGTACATGGTGTTACAATAATTTACAATAAAGATCTTACATGTTTTGCCAGAATAAAAAAATAAAAATAAAAAATAGAAAGAAATAAAAAATAAAAATTTCAGTTGATTAATTATAAAAACTGTAAAGAGAAATTATCCTGTAAAATTACGATCTTCATTGTTTTCATGTAGCAATATGTATACCAAATATGGTTCTGTTATGAATTGAATTGCAGATTCAGCTAAAATATGTGTCACCATAGAATTACTGGGAACTAAGAAAATGAATTGCTTTAAGAGGAATTGCCATTTTACGCCCCCAGACTTTACAATTCGGATGGATAAAGATAGAAATTCGTATAAAAATATAAAACAACCCAAGGTTCAAAAGTATCTACATACTTACTTTAAAGGGACAAGACGGAAGGATATCGGGAATGATCGTACCGAACCCATTATTTTTACGGATTTATACTTTATCTTTTCTAGACTTAAATTAGCAAGCATAGTTTGAATATATAAGGCGAGATTCACAGCCGCACTTTGCTTAGTAAAGAAAGCGTGTCATATTATGCACTTTAAAATCATAAAGATAAGGTTCATATTCGTATGAATCACTTACTTAAAAGTCTAAGAGCGGTCTGTGAATCTCGAATGTTTGTTTAGATTTAGAAGTCTAAATCATAATATTTTTCTCCCCCAGCAACACATTAGTCCGCCGGATGCTGGACGGCACGGCAGTCTTCGAAGCGGTATCAGCAGGAAGATCGACGGACTCCGACTGTCACTCGCTCTACCACAAATGCAAGCTCGACAAGAAAACTGTGGTCAAGATGCTCACTCAACTCGTGCCCTCGTAGAATTACTAGAAACTTTTGATACCTCAATTTTAGTACATTTTTAATAGAGAAATATTTTTGTGTATTTTATTTTTATATGTTGAATAGTCCCAACTGCTTCAGCTGTAGGTATTTGTTAATTTTAATGTCCGTTTGCTTATATTTCTCACTTACTGTGCCCAGCGGTTTTACCCGAATAAGTCTCGATCCCGTGGGAATATCGGACTAAAAAGTATCCTATGTCCTAACTCAGGTCATGATGTACCCATGTGCAATTCATCCTAATCTGTTCGCCGTTCAGCCGTTTAGCGTGAAAATGTAACATTCTGACATACATACAAAAATCTAATCTTTGCTCTTTATAATATTAAGTTAGATGTGTCACATTTTGGTCAGGGTGACTGCGATAAGTACCTAAAACTTAACAGTAATGCTAAAATTTGGAATAATTATTCATTTATTGAAAAAAAACCATTGCACTATACTTGAATCGCTTTAGCGTGGCGATAGCGGTCATTGCCCTTTCCCTAACTTCTCTCCGTAGGAACCCAAATAATAAACTATGTATGGTTTTACGTTATTGGAACTTGTTGAAGATCACGATAGATATCAATAATATTCAGGACGTTATTAGACTTATTTTAGTTTTTAAATAAAGAATGCTAGAAAATTTTGCCCTGGGTTCAATGACCGCTGTTGCCACGCTAAAGCGATTCGGGTATAGGCTATAGCTAGTCACTGCAGACTTCATAATACACAACTCAGTAGGTATACACTACCCCTTTCCGTTATAGAACTCTCGAGACACCAAAAAGAACTCTCACAGTACATAGATCATTTAAGTGTTGCACACATTTCGCATAAAACAAATATGAAAAAAAAGGGACGAAGGTTAAAATAAAAACCCCATAATACAAATTTAACAATTTTATTAAAGTCAACACCAAAACCTATCTACATCATCTGATATGCTGGGCAATACAATCCTTGAACTATCCATATCGCACCATTGGCATAAATATTGTATTCCCTGACATTATTCGTGTACTTCTAATTATTTAACATAATTCATTTATTACCTAAGAGTTTTTTATATAAAACTTATGCTTTTTGAGCATTCTTTTATCTTGATCATTGTTTGCATGATCGCAGACTGTTACGGTGCTTACAGAATTGCTGCACTTTCGACGATCTATATTAAAAAGTCTATTTCGTCTTTGAGGCAGGACCTCTTTGTACCCGTTTATGTTTGATCGTTGTACGGCTAAGCTTGTGCTGAGACGCAGGTGACGCAGCACAGCACAGTACAGATTTTGCAAGGTAGGGCAGGGGAGGCAGACATAGGGCACGAGTGTATGCTGCGACGCAGCTACACAGACACATCTGCGTCCTAGCTAGTACAAACAATAGACGGCTGCGTTACCTGCGTCTCAGAAAAAAAAACAAGTGACGACCTGCACGCGCAGAAATTTGTGCCGGGTCTACGTCGTGTCTGTGTCGCACGTGTCTGCCCGCATCGTACGCAGCTGTCAGTACGTTCAAGCATTACAAAATGACCTCTGCCCTGCGCTGTGTGGACCTGCATCACGTGCGTCTCAGCATACGCTTAGCCTGATGATCGACAAAAGTAGCAAATGTGCATGCACCTTGAGTCTTACGGTACACTTTTACCCATAATAGGTAAACACAGATGAAATACCTTGCGCAGTTCTCGGACAGATAATAACAACGTAATATCGCCAGCCGTCTAGAAACTGGGAAAAGGCTTTAGCACAACAACAGCGTGACCTGTTCATAAGATTGCGACGTTTTGACGTGCGTTCATTATAACTTGTCCCGTGACGCGATCGGTAGCACTGTTTTGTCAGTCGCCATTTTGAACTCTAGTAGTATTGAAACTAAGCTTGACAAGCAATGGTGGCAACATGAACGCAAGGGACAAGTTATAGTGAATTGTCTGTAGCATTGACCACCAAAATAAAATTTAAGTCATGTGCACACAGGAGTATTCGATACACATTGCGTGAAGCCGTCAGGCTGTGCGTCCACAAGCTTCCTCCATATGCTTTATACTAAGCCATTCGCTGGGCAATTTTTAATGCACAGTTTCCTTCAAACATTTCTCTAAGCCGACTTTTAGAAGACGAAGTCAATTTTAGTTTTTTTATGTCTACTACGTAGGGACTTCTACACTAAGCCATGAAAACCGTCTTCTGCGATTTCCACACGTTTCATTAGCACCTTCTTATTCTATTCTAAACCCGTCTGTGCTTGAAAAATTGCTCAGCGTAGACTATTCAACTATTGTGTACATACTCTTATAATAAAGCTAATTTTCACCAACGTTGGTCGTTATAATTCGTAAGTAGTAATTTTATTGCATTACAACATTATGCTATTTACTTTTGTTTAAAAAATATGACAGCATCGAAGTATGGAATGACAACTCTTGCCTGCGCGGTTAAAAGTGCACACAAGCGAAATGAGAACATTTTAAAAAACCGGTTGATTCCGCAGGACGCAGCCGCGCATGCTGCGTTTGTCGACTAGCATGAACAAGTTTAGTTAAATTGTACCTTATCTTCATTTCATTACATTTGATTCCAATGTGCTTGCCACTTACGCATTGATTAGGGTTGTGTTGCGAGTTTCCTACAGATTAACCCAAAAATGGTTAAAAACGTTTTATTAACCGAGAACGATTTCAATTTTCTTCTTCTTCAAAAATGATTTAATAACGTTCCGTTCGAACGTAACCGAAGCAAATCGTTCTTTAGGTTTTTAAGACGAAAAGGTTTCGAAAAATATATCGTTATCCGAGCCCTGCACACAAGCCCGTAAAAAAAAAATATAAAGAACATAGTATAATGTTTTTGAATAACATAAAACTCACCAAGTATTTCCGAGTTACAGATAGGCTTACTCCAGAAATTAATAATGAATCTCAATACCAATCTTTGTCTGTAACCAATCCACGGCCGAGTTTGCCAATCTGAGTCTGCGTGGACGCATAAGCAGCCTTCAAAGACGGCGGATCAAGATTGGTATTGAAATACAGTGGAATGCTGGGGATTTTTTGCGCCCCTTGTTCTCAGCTAAAGAACTAGGAAGTGGTGAAGGGTGGGCATTTTGGGGGACTATCTTATGTAATTTTGACGTTCGAAAAGTACTGATTCTCAGCCCAATTTGAATAAATGACTTTTGAATTTGAAGTGACATACATTTGGAGCGTTGGAGATTCAGGCAGTCCCTCCATGTAAAATACTGGTATTCCGCTGCATCTGGGAAGACTGGAAGCCGACCCCAGTATAGTTGGGAAGAGACTAGGCAGATGATTGATTCCGAGGTACAATAACGCCAAGAGTATTTCGTTCGCGTATACAAGAATAACCCGGAGCGCATTCGCAAGAGTCGTCACAACACTTTCTCAATAAATGCGTTTTCCCATTTTAGATCTTATAATAAAGTTTTAGTATAATTGGAATAATAAAATAAAATGCACGATCGAGTTAGTAAGTTAAACAGGTAATAATAATGTGGTAACTAAGTGTAAACGCTTATCCAGACATTCATAGACAGAGAAGTATATATATATTTCACAGTACGATGGTTATAGGCGTGACGGTATATAGCTATATACCTAGGGATATAACTATTATATCCCTAGGTATATAGCTATATACCGTAATATAGTTATATCAAAGCGATGACACAATTCTAAAATAAATTTTAATTCAGTTTTTGTTTATGGCGTTGTTTATTTTTTTTAACCTAACCATAGACAAAAAAGGCCGATGTTCATGTAGTTTACTATCCAGTCTACGAATGTCTATGTTCAGTATTGGAAACTCAAAGATTTGTAACTAAATGCAAGCTTATAAGTCAGTACGTTGTTCGGTGCCACCTCTATAGTTAAAAGTATCAAATATATACATTTTTCATTATTAAATATTAAATCTTTGACATCATTCAGTGATGTGTGAATGGCGGGGAAAATATATACTTTCATTTGTTTCAAAATAATAATAATAAAAAAGAATTCATTGGCGCTGTTGCAATATAAGTAGCATTGAACCTTTATTGAGGAAATTTGCATAAAATACAGTTTCAATTAATATTAAGTTAATCTAATTGTTTTATAATTATTTTGTATTATTGTGACCTAGAGTATACACAGGTAATTATTTCGATGACAAGAGACTTAATTCAAGAGTTAATTGAAATTTGTCACTAAAGTACTATAACATAGCGGAAAGGCCCCTAAACGCAGACATTTAACGGTATTGCACATTCAACCTAGTAAATTTGTGTACCCTGCACCAGTGGTTCTCAACCTGTGGCTCATAAAGAGATAATCTAGCCCTCCGAAAATTTTAAAGCCAGAAACATAACAGTGGCTTGGCAAGTATTACGTTAACCGACTAAAAACTTGAATACCCCTGTTCAGTACTGTGGACCTAGTGCGAGTTCGATAACGTTAACTTTTCTTTCAATTTGTACTGAAACTGAA
Source organism: Agrochola macilenta (assembly GCA_916701695.1). NCBI lineage: Eukaryota > Metazoa > Arthropoda > Insecta > Lepidoptera > Noctuidae > Agrochola > Agrochola macilenta. Next base: position 5,398,126 of record OU753570.1, on the reverse strand, counting down.
AGTAGCGCCTCTGGAAGTACACTACCGCTAAATACTCGCGTACACTTACAGAAATATTCACAACAGCGCGTGAAAATAAAAGTTTACAACTAAGACTTATGAGTAGAATGTACAAGTAGGTCGCAATCCTTGAGACATTGCTTCGCTATAGCTAGGCGTACGATCGAGGAAACAAGGCTACGTAACAATAACATTGAGGAAAAGAAAATGAACAAAACCCTTTAGCATATTCTCATTTCCTCAAAGATACATTCATATTGTCTTGGAGAATACCTATGCGATATTATTACCCGACGCTCCCCCTTAATACCCCTACTTATTTTAAGTAACCAGTGAAACGCATTTCATTTATAGCCGTACAAGGATCTTTTCGCGCATGGCCAAAATCGGAACTAACGCCGCCACCTTGTTTTTTCAATACATTTCACAAAACAATTGGCCAAAATGTTTACCAACAGCGCCCTCCTGTCAACGTCATTCGAGCGCCGAAAGATCCTTGTAGCAGTATAAAATGATCAAAAACCATTATTTTTCTAAATTGCATTTTTAATACGTGTTCCGATTACGGAGCAGTGACTAGCTTTCTACCTGATACAATTTGAGCTAAAACGCAAAAAGTTTCGTTCAAATCGCTCCAATGAAGTGATGATACTACTCAGAAATGATAATTTTCTAGAATTGAAGAAAAGTCTAAGGCTGTACCGAAACTGTTTATTGCTTTCAACGGAAACGTACCGATTTTTCCATCGATAAATAATCGAATAAAACTCTTGTAACAATTTGGAGTTTCCACTGTGACCAAATCCATACAGTAGTGTTTCACCTCAGAAAAACACCTTATCAACTTTTCGTCTCGGCAAGGTGTTCGGGCTCATAGCAAGATGACGTAATTGACCCTTACTATCGAGACGTCCAGACGATGTATAAAGCAACAACGGCATAGAATAGTACAGAAGGCGCACTCCGCGGCGGGCTCGACTTGTCGGGCCAGTTCAGTGAGAGCAACATAGTTAGAAGATATGAGTTACGCGATAGAAAGAGAGGCAACTTCTAGGTGAATAACTGTAGGTAATTAGCGCTGTGCGACCTGAATTGCACTTTATTGTGTCGCAGCAAGAGTCGCTTTTTATTTAAATGATTTTGCGGAGTGAAGCATATCTGTATAAATCTGTCAGAGGGCAATGTTGGCAGCACTTGACGATGTAGGCATCAAGAGAGTAAAATGGACAATGTAGGCAACATAGATATAAGAAAGAAGGAGATATGCCCGGTAGTTGAAAATGTATCGAAACCCAATGTCTTCTATCTATCCCTACTCTCTAGCCTGCGATCACACATGCGATCAGTAAACCCAATAAATACGAGGCCCCGCTCACACTTGCAATTTACAAATCAGAACGTACTACATAATCAATTATAAACCTTATCCCATCAAACACAGCGTGCATTTACCATGCACCGTACAACTCACCCACACGAAAACATCGTTCGCTATCGTTGTGCTGTGCAAAAGCCATTTATTTTACATATACGCTAGTGATTGACTAAATCGGAAACTTATCGATTCTCCCATTTATTATTGTATTAAAATTTTTGGAAGTTGCTCAAAAAATTATAAATAAAAAACGATATACATATAATAAGATGATATAAATAAACAATAAGTAAGTAAAAAAAAAGAAATATTAAGTAAACCAAAAAAATAACAACATTATGAGAAAATCTAAATTAGTATAAAACAAGATTTCACATCGGTCTTCCAATCAGGCTATAACTGTTGACAAATTGAAGAATAAACTTTAATAGTAATATAAATTCATACGACAATCGACATTATTGTCGATAGCCTACGTTAGTGGATCTGCACAACCACATCACTAATGCATCACAAGACGCTGCGGCCGTACTAACGATGCAACCGCTTAAAGTAAATATCGTTTTGTAATTTTTACATTGCTTGTCCAGTTACTTAGCGACATACTTTGGTAGTGGTAAAGAAGCAATGTATTTACTACAATAAAAGTACAGTCGCTGTGATATATGAAAACAAAAATAACGTAGTAAACGCAAGAAATATTTTACGATTTGTTGTTTTTCATGATTTTCAACACAAATATAGCAAAATACTTGTGCTGATTTATGAAAAGTGGTTCTACGATTTATAAAGTTTATAGTTTAGCTTCGATTTTTACAAGAAACCACTGAACAACACGGTATTCTTAAATGTTATCACGATCGCGCTCGAAAGCGCACTAGTTAGCGGAGACGGCCATTTGCCTGAGGCATGAGCATTGTGATCAAGACGCGCGGACACAGACACGCCCCCATACCACTTCTCCTGTTATTTATATTTCTATGGTAGGCAACTAGTGAGTTTTTCTACTATATGGACTTGACTATACCAAAAAGGTGATTTTGATGGTATACATCATGAGTTTAATCTTAATATTTTTAGAGCTTACGTATTTTATAGCGTTATCTCACTCTGATTTTGCACATATCTTTATTTGTCGATCCTAAGTAATTGACTTGTACGGTTGACAACATAGACAAGAATACAGGTAACAAACTAAAGAAGTCTTAGGCCGATATCTATAAATATTACTCAGCACGTGCTTTGGCTTAAAAGACATGTTCCCGAGACGGGAAAAAAAAATACAAAACATAAAGATAAGCTAAAAAGATAGAGTATCATTTGTAGTTAGACAGTTGTGTGGCAGTGACAGGAATAACGCTTAGCCAAAATACATGTTAAGTAAAGTTTATAGATATCGGCCTGAGGCATCTTTCGCATCGTTCATACTAGTGCAAAAAATGCACAGTAAATACACGATACTTGTTTGCCTGCATACCTAAATATGTAGTCGTATGTACGAAAATATTGCCCGTGGAAGAAAACCTCATATTCACTAAAGACAAGCGACAGTCGCCCGACGTTTTTATGGTGGGTACACATAATGTGAAATGAAACATGTAATGTAACATATGTTGAAACGAACAAATATAACCAGTGTAACATAAAATGTAACACACGTTGATACATCATCGCGCGATACTGAATCCAAAGACACGTGTTTAGGAGATTGTAACAGTTTACCCGTCGATGTCCTTAACACGTGTGTACTGTGTAGGTATATTATCTAATATTCTGAATTCAAGCACAGAACAATAGGTACAGAAGGCGCACGCGGCAGTTTAGGTATGAAACTACAAGTACGCGGCGGGCTCGTCTTGTCGGGTCAATTCAGTGAGCGTTATAAGAGCTACGCGATAGAAAGAGATGCAACATGTAGGTGAATATAACTGTAGCGCTGTGTGACCTGAATTGCACTTTATTATGTCGTAGCAAGAGTCGCTTGATGATTTTGCGGAGTGAACCTGTAACCTGTACTAATTTGTGATTCAAGTAAAAATTTTTTTTATTCCGTCTTTGATGTAATAAAAAAATATTGGACACGTATTTTTTCTTTTTTTACGTAATCTACAGATTACGGCGATACATTGAGGTAAAATGTGCCATGACGTCACGAGTATGTAGATTTTATACTTACTAGTGACGTAGCGACCCCCACTCCCCAACTTAAAATGCGTTTTATCTAAGTATTTTTTTATTAATATGATAAGGCAATAAATATGTGTCTAATAATTTTTTATTATCTGACTGACGGACTAATTAGAATTTCATTTTTTTTCCCAGGCATCTTCCCTATTGCTGGACTGATACCTAACGATTCGGGTCAATCGTCTGACCTTGCTGGAGTGATGGAGGGGCGAGCGTGAGGTACGTTTGCGTGTTGACGTGCTTCTAAGCAACGTGGTGGTACTCGATCATTGGCACAACATGTTGAAGAACGAGTTCGCGTACGCCATCGGCTTTACGTCTGGATGTGGCTGAAATTAGAACGTTACAGTTAACAACATAAAGGACAGATTTGTTTGGCTGATTGAAGGATAGAGGGACATTATAAAAGTATAGTAGAAATAGTGCTGTAGCTCGCACGTTACTATTAACCAGAGAAGTTCGGACTTCTCGTACTTAAAAACGTTCAAATTTGATTCGCCATCTCGTCTCAGCGACAATTAATGTAAAAAATCAGCCAACTTCGAGTTGGGCCCGCACAAGAAGGGTTCCGTATTAAGATCGAGCAAAAAACGCCGAAAAAAAAACATTTCTTGTATCCCTCCCTTTAATTATTAATTTTTATTATTTGTTGTCATCGCGGCAATAGAAATACACAATCTGTGAACATTCCAACTGTGTAAAAGTCGTGCCATTAAAGTTGAGATTTGATGCACCACGTAGTTTGACTCGCGCAGACGATTGATGGGTCGCTTTAAGCCCAAAAGTCTGACAACCAGTCTTACCAAAGGGGTATCGCATTACTCAGTAACTAGGTTGTGGAGGTCAGATAGGCAGCCACTCCATGTAAAATATTAGTATTCAGCCGCATTCAGTTAGACTGGAAGCCGACTCCAACATAGTTGGGAAAAGGCTAGGTAGATCATGCTGGTCATTTTAATTGGTTTTTAGGCACATCGCCGAGACTTTGCTTAAAGATACAAATGAACAGAGATGCGGAAGCACCTTAAGACACTAGCAAGTAAAGCATGTTTGTGTGAATCTTAGGTGAGTGAGTGAGTGACCTTGAGTGAGTGTGAGATTGGGCTAAGTGTGTTAACTTACCACAGCTTCATAAGTAGTAAAGTTCGGCTTCAAGTCTTTACCATTCATTGTGATGAAAGCACCGAGGTTACCCATAGTATCACTGTAAAATAAAAACATTCATTTGTAAATTCACAAAAATATATTTTTTGTAACTTATCCAAATACGAGTAAGGGAAGACCAAAGAAATGATTGATGGACTGTGTGAAAGATGATAATATGGTTAGAAATAAACTGACTACCGAGATAATACCAACTAATAGAGAAATATGGAAGAAAAGAATTGGTTGTCTGTAAAGTCGGTTTACGGACGATAGTTTAACGTGACAACGTCATAACAAAACATCCGTCGCTTCGATCGTAACGGGACACTTTTTTGTGCGTGCAGCCGGCGTTCATCGATTTATTAGACGTTGTCACGTCAGAAACATGTTGTGCCGACCCCAAAATAAATTGGGCAGAATGCTGATGACCTTATCCAAATCCAAATAATATTGTTCTTGGCATAAGAAAGGTTTAGAGTAGGAACCTTCGTTATTGAATGTTTGAAAACACAAATTCCTGAATAAATCGCGGCAAAAATCAGTGATTAAGTACTATATTAATCGCCAAAATATTATGCCGATATTCGACCAATTAACAAAGTACCTAATCGTTTGATCAATTCAACGTTATGAATTCAAATGGTATAGTTTGACCGAGACTGCTGTACTGCGCGTTAGAAATGCGCAGCGTCGACGAATGAGCGGCGGAACGCCGTGAGCGTTGACGAATGAGGGCCCTGCACTAGCCCGTCTCACCACGCAGGTAGCGCGGTACAGCGGTCTCGGTCAAATTATAAACCGGAAATGTAACTAGTGCCCATTATGCGAGAAAGGAAGGTTTTTTTAAATCGCGTAACCTTTTCTTTCCTTGAGTGTACTCACATAAAAAAATATTGTATGCACGGGAGCAGTGAGGTAAACAGTAAAAACAAAATATGTTCTTTTCCACGGCTATAATCCCGGGTTAGGCAGAGGTGTACTTATAGTACACCCACATTTTGCCAGTTATGTTTAGGTCCCATGTAACAGGGGGCGAGCCTTTTGCCATCAACTGGGCACAAATCCAAACCAGCTACCCCCCCCCCCGCTACCCCTGCTACTGAGAAACTCCTGATGTAAAAACCACCCCAATTTTTTTTTTTCGTAGCTTTACTGCACCATTGTTTAGTGGTGCACAGAATACACCTTTTGCCCATTTTTCAACGATGTCTCTGAGTAAAATGGCTGTGCGAGTATCACATCCGGACAGACTTGACTTGCAGATTTGGCTACAGAACCCTAAAAACAAATAAACATACCAGTAATTAGGCGCCGAGAACACCGTAATGCACTTCCCATCGTGAGCGACTTCGTACCCGTCGTTCTTGACCTCGTGGCTACGAATGACGTAATCAAGTCCGTTACGTTGCAGGAACGTGTTGGTGACGTCAGGGCCGAATTGACAACCCACACCGCGCTTTGAGGGCGCGCGGCCTATCATCGGCTGGGGATCCGACCATAGGAGCTCGCACATTATACCTGAGGATAGAAAAAAAAGAGTTTTCTACACTTCTCTTCTGTACTCATATAGTACTAGATTTTGCCCGCGACTTCCTCCTTCTCCGCCGCTCAGTCTCGCTCTCACTCAGTCCGTGAGCAGAATCGTGCGAGCGAGATTAAGAGTTAATTTAAGCTGAGGCATTATCGACTCATAAGAGGTTTAGGGTAAACAAAAGCTAAGGTTGTATACTTATAGAACACTCACCATCTTCAGGCGGCTGCTTATTTCTATCCACCTTCCTTATATCGTCGAGCGTGATGTCATCCTTGGAGAAGAGTCCGCCATGCATCACCATCACCCGGCCATTGATGCAGTGGGCCAGCGGCAACCAGTTGTACACCTCAGTGAACAGGTCGGCCATTTGGGAGGTATACTTAGAGGACACCTCTCCTCGGAAGCCGTACATGCGGTTCATGTCGAGGGTCTCGTGGTTTCCTGGAAGAATAGTAGAATATTTTTGTTTGGATATTGGAAGCAAATTCTGTGGTAGATGCTTGGGTTTTGTGTGAACTTTTAATGCTTCAGTCCACACCACACATATTTTTTTGGAACGAAGTTCCTTATCGCGCGTTGTGATAGAGGGCTAGACGGAAAAAATTAGGACCAAAAGTTGTAACGACACTTTTTGCTATAGTTGTAAGCCGAGCGGCGTGCGCATGTTTCTCTGTCTGTCTCTCTCTCAAAGTCACAGTCACAGTCGAAATCGAAGTCGGAGTCGGAGTCGAAGTCGAAGTCCGAGTCGAAGTCGGAATCGAAGTCGAAGTCGAAGTCAAAGTCGAAGTCGGAGTCGGAGTCGAAGTCGAAGTCGAGCGAGTGTATAAGTCGACACGAGTCAAGAGACTTATACTTCGAGACCAAAAGTTGTAACGACACTTTTTGCTATAGTTGTAAGCCGTGCGGCGTGCGCGTGTTTCTCTGTCTGTCTGTCTGTCTGTCTCTCTCTCTCTCTCTCTCATAGAAAGAGGAACTTCGTTCCATCCGGGTGTACTTTGACACCTCTCAAGTTTTTTTATCATAAATCATTTATTGAAATTAGGCTGAGAATGGATCTATTGATTTGATCAATAGATCCAGAATTTCGATAACTTACTCGTATAATTATACTAGTGAATACTACACTACTACAGATTTCTACATAATACTTTTTCCAAATAAAAGTAACTACCAAATTAGTTTAATTTTTTTTATAATTTGTAAATAATTTATACCATTTGGTCCTCAATAAAAAAGTCAATCAATTTGCCTAGCCTTTTCCCAACTTTGTTGAGGTCGGCTTCTAGTCTAACCGGATGCAGCTGAATACCAGTATTTTACATGGAGCAACTGCCTATCTGACCTCCACAACGACCCGTAACGACTATCAAACGTATCTTAATTTGATGGATCGACCCGTGCGGTTGTTATTACTTAGCTACGAGCTCCTCAATTAAAGTAAAAATTTACAATTATTCCCATATAAGACAATAAAACTCACCTCTGGACATGTAGAAATGATCAGGGAACAACAGTTTGAAACTGAAAAGTGTGAAAATGCATTCCACACTGAATGATCCTCGGTCCACAAAGTCTCCATTGAAGAGGAAAGGGTTGGTCTCTGAAGGCAGGCCGTTCAGCTTGAATATGTTCATCAGGTCATAGTACTGGCCGTGAATATCTCCGCAAACTGTGAACTTGGCAGCGTCCGGCACTTTGATGTCGATTAAAGATGGCTGTTTTTGTAGGTAGGCTTTCACGTCGATGAGTATCTGGTGGTCGAGGATAAAGAAAAATATACGTTTATTATTAATTACCGACCCGCCCAAGCTTTGCACGTCGCACTACTGATGCAGCGACATGACAAAACATTGAGATTTCTGTCCTTTAGTATTTTTTCTACACATAAATATGAATAAATTCAATGGTGAAAATCGCAAAAAAAATCCTTCGCAGTTTAGAAGAATGAAGTGAACACACAAACGAATACGAAAAGCGACATTGTATTTATAGATTGTAGAACAACAATAATAATAAAGTATGATTCAGAAGGCAGTACTCCTCGATACGGCTCGCATTGTGAGGAGGTTCCTGTCTCTACAGCCCTAACCACCGGTACCTAGGACCCTGCTCCCGACACCGGCGGACCTCTACTTGTTAATATGTTTTTTTTAATATCTTTTTATTGTGAAATATGTTTAAAAATGTAATTAAGTAAGAAAGAAAATAAATAAACGAAAGTATGATAATAATTCGATCACATAGGTATGTATTAGAATTCAATGCCATTTTTTTGGCAGGTATAAAACATGGGCGGGTGTTGTGGCCCAGCTTGAGAGAGGCTTATGTCCAGCAGTGGACTACGATAGGCCGAGTTGATTGATTAAGGGGAATCTGCAGTTGCAGCCCGCAAAATTCAAATGTTCTTATGTTTTTTGCAATTTGCAGGTAGTGTCAGGTTGTATCTTGATCAAAATATGAATTATAAACATTGGAATCATTAATACATCTCTCTAAGTTAGATTTGGTCCATAAGAAATTTGTTCAGTGTGACACTGACCTGCAAATTGCAAAAAAAATAAGATTTCGCGGGATACAACTGCGGATCCACCTTAAACATTGATATTTGTTTAATAACACTGGCTACTAGATAGTTTAGTCATGTTTACCTTATAGGCATATTTCTTATGTAATTTCTTCTGTTGTTTGTAGAACTCCATCAATTCAGTGACGAACTTGAGGGTAACCATCCCATCTTCGAGCGCTGGACCGACATATTCATCTTCGATGGCTGTTAACAAAAATGTATGTTAAAAAATTACCCTAATATTGAGGTACACACGGCTACACATCAAGCTATACGGTTCCAGTATAAGCCGAGCTCGCATTGCACGGAAATCCTATACAACGCGAGATCAGCATAAACTGGATATGTATAGCTTGATGTTTAGCCGTGTGTACAGTAAAAATTGTTATATAAGATGGTATGTTTAAATATTTTGGATGGCACTGCTTTTTTGTTCTTACCAGCCGCCGTCTTAAAAAACTTTCTGATGAACATGGAACATGTGTCTCAGCTCAGACCCCACGTGAATAAACGATTATAGAGACAAAGAAGCAGCAAAGTCTGATATTTATCGATTATTATTTACAACTAATGATTTTGACCAAGAACCATTTCGACAGGAAACGTATTGGTGATCAGTGTGTTCTTAGTAATACGGGGGACGCACGCAGAGGCCTTTCCTCTCGATATAAATCTTACTGAACCGTGAGACTAACAACTGTACATGGCAAGATAAACAAATTAAATTAAATGACGATGTATTTCAATCTTTGTTAATCGTGATTTTCCTAAGGAAATGATTTTGTTATCACAATAACAATTTGATATAATCGGGCTATAACAAGATAGTGATATTAGTATCGCACATACGAAGTATGACGTAGCTTGGCGTCGGACTAATTTACTTGTTGACGTTATAAATTATTTATCATATTCTGTCTAGCCGTATCCCAATTATGTAGGGGCCGCCTTCCAGTCTAACCGGATGCAGCTGAATACCTGTATTTACATGGAGCGACTGCCCCTACAACCCAGTTACTGGGTAACAAGTTATACTACTGGTTATCAGACTTTCGGTCCTATAACTACCCGTAACAACTGTCAAAGATCTACAAATGACAGCTGGGGGCTTGTGACTGTCAAAGCTACGGAGCAGTCTCGGTATGTAATTAATGGTCACCCATCCACGGACCGACCTTGGCAAGCATTGCTTAACCTTGAAGATCGAACCGTGCCGCTGTTATTTACATCGTCTTGAGGTTCTCGCCAAATGTAGGTAGAGTACAGCAATGTTTAAAAAAAAAGAAGTTTACTAGACTGGTTGACTGACAGACAGGGAACATCCATAACCACTCTATCTTCCTCTCTAGTCTTGTCCCACTGAAAGGCAAATGCCTCTCCCTTTTCAGCACGCGTAGCATGACCACCGTAGAAACGGGTTTTGTCGACGGAAGAATAGACAAAATGACAGATTGTGATTGTTTATCTGTCATTTTGTCTATTCTTTTCAGCACGCGTAGCATGACCACCGTAGAAACGGGTTTTGTCGAGGGAAGAATAGACAAAATGACAGATTGTGATTGTTTATCTGTCATTTTGTCTATTCTTTTCAGCACGCGTAGCATGACCACCGTAGAAACGGGTTTTGTCGACGGAAGAATAGACAAAATGACAGATTGTGATTGTTTATCTGTCATTTTGTCTATTCTTCCTACGACAAATCCCGTTGCTGTCATGCTACGCGTGCTGTAGACTTCAGAGGCCCCAGTGGTTTCTTTTAACCATCTCGACTTTACGCATCGACCGCGTTCGGTTGGTCCTTCGGTTACCAGTGAAGGGCCAATCAGAGCGCCGAACGCGGTTGATGTATAAAGTCGAGATGGTTAAAAGAAACTCACACTAGGGCCTCTGGTCGCCGCTGATGTGTGCGGTAGAAACATTATTTATATTAGGAGTGGAAGCCGCTTGTATCACATTTTGATCAACATACGACATTTAGGGCGAGATTCACAGTTCGCACTTTGACCTTACTTTGCTATGTAATCGACGAATATTATGAACATTATTTGTATAAAATTAACGTTCATGATCGTATGCGACGCTTGCTCACACTCGCTTTCACCAATATGAACTTTACAGGCGTAAGATGGAAGGTGCACTTCATAGGAATATGAACCTTATTTTCATATTCATATGAAGTGCAATCTATCGGTCTATCAATCTTGCCCATAGAGCTGCTATTAGCGAGGCTGTGTAAGAATATTTTGAATGTCGCGAACTACCTTAGCGCATTTGCCTTATTAATAGTAAAAGCAATAACCCCAGATCCAAGATGACCCCAAGCTAACGAAAGAAAATGTTGAACAGGTGTCAAGCCAACTGAATTTTATTTAAACACTATCCAACCAGTGGTCCATTAGCCCTGGATCATTAGGACTGGAATTCAAGAGAGACTTTCGTCCAGCAGTGGGCTAACAGTAACTATCAGAGTTATTAAAGTGAGATTTATTGCAATTTTTTTCTCTTAGTTTCGTCTCCTTTGGCAGATTTGGTTCCATAGTAAAAGATTTTTCATATTGCTGAAATGCTGAGAATATTTTTTCAAGAGAAAATTCCTTTGCACAAAATATGACTAAAAATGATTACCAAAATGATGATTATCTCGAAAATACATAAAATTAAATGCATGTTTCAAGAACCCTATACTCCATAAGTTTAAGTAGTTACATATACAAATCGTAAAAAAGGGTTTTTATAGATACTTTCTTGTTTAAAAATACGATAAAACCAAATAAAATTTATTTTAGATCTTTACAATAGTTTCCTCTTTTATTAATGTATGTTAAACTTTATCATTTATTATTAAACTACTCTTCATAGCTGTAACTGGTTGAGCACAATTTTTTAGTTAGATTTATAATAATAATATAATATTTTGTAATCTGTCTATTGTAAAGAGCCCAAACTCTAAACGTCAATGAATTATAGCGTTGCTAAATTGAAGAGTACAACTGTGGCATAGCATGACAACTGAAGTGACAGGTATTACGTTTAGTTGATTACTTGACAGCTGCCTCGTCATGTGGTTTTTTTTGTTTACCTTTATTTAACTACCCTAACCTATGGATTTTAGAACTGATTGAAATAACATTAATTGGTTTTAAGACATAAAACAGTACAAGTAACACATCAAAGTAAAGCTCACTTCTGGGCAGAATATGGAACTAATTCAGTACAAAGCACCCTGTTGATGTTCTTTGATTTAAAAATAAACTTTTTTTAATAGGTACCAATACTTACTCATGGCCTCTAAGTTGATGGAATCAGCTATGTTGACCTCCTTCTTGTCAACGGAGATTGCTTTCTCGAAGGCAATTTTCTTAACTATCTTATTGCATTCAGTAAACTTCATTTTTGCATCTTGGTCATTTGGCCTAACTTTGGTTACCTGTAAAAAGGGGCACTCTTTTAAATTCTACACAATTTTTTCTTCTTTAAATGCTTATTTGAAACAAACGAGTCCTCAGGCACAACGGTTTCTTTCTATTTCTCTGGTTCAAGCACTACTACTCAAATACAGAGAAACACAATAAAACTTGATACTGTTGCTGTCAAATTTTAAGATAAACTAAAAGTTTTCACAAAAAGTGTAAGTAAAAACATATTTCTGCGAAATAGGCATGATCACCATAAATTACAAATAAGTGATTAAGGGACGAAGTAAGTATATATTTATTTCATACATTTTGGAACAGGCTACTAGCTTCAACTTTATGACTAACTGACGGACTCTATGACAAATTCAAAAGTGCCTGTAAATGGTTTAATTGAAATAAATGCTTTGAGCCCTATTTTAGTGAGTGAGTTCTCAAGAGGTTTTACCAAATATTATGACAGCTACAAAGTACATGAAAATATACAGTATCCAGCTGTTGATGACACATATTCGAGATTCAGAAAATGGTTGGCTTAGCAGCGTGTCATGCATAATATTGTGAGATGAACTTTTATGCATATTACATTAAGGTGTGAGCATGATCAGTCATGCTCACACCTTAATAATGCAATACACTATTGAATACAGTGTTCTCAGTATCAGTGTACTTGTGACAGTCTGTATATGCATAATATTGTGTATGTGTATTGCAATATTAAGGGGTGAACATGACTGATCATGCCCACACCTTAATAATGCAATACCTTTTTCAATGCACTGTTCTCAGTTATAATATTATGAAAATTACAATAGGCCAATATTCTTTAACACATTTTCTGTTAGACTATACAGATGATGGACGCACATTCTCCACAAGGATTACAGCTGCTTTTTTGTACTCTATGGCTGTCAATTAAAAGGGATGATACAATGAGTTTACTGTATCGAAATTTAGTCAACCGGGCCATTTCCGTCCACAAATTCCTCAAGGACAAAAATTTCTCTGTTAACTTCTAATTAAATATTTATACAATTAACGTTCCTATGCTGCTCACGCAAAATTTTGAGGGCTTACCTGCTTTCTGTAGCTATGACTAATCAAGCTATATTTCAATACTTACATATTCGAAATCCTTAAGTGCTAGTTTGTACTTTCCTAGGGACATGTAAGCCGCCGCCCGTCTGTAATAGGCCTTCGTATACGACCTGTCCAAGTCTATCGACTTCGACGCGTCGGTCAGGGCATAACCAAAGTTCTCCAGCCTCAAGTTAGATATACTCCTATTCGCGAAGAACACCGCATTCTTCGGATTCTTGTCTATTGCTTTCGAGTACAACTCGATTGCATTATTGTAACTCTGTTCTGAAATTTGAGGTTATGTCAGTTAAATTTTGTTCTATTCCTGTTACGATCAATTTGCTTTAAATATCACTTTTAAATCGTATTTTCTGCTGATTGCCGCTAAAGTGTTGTTTCTATTATGAAATTGGGAAAACTTACTTTTGAAATATTCATTAGCTTCGTTTTTCAGTTTATCCGCTGCCTCTATGTCCTCCTGGGAGATGGGCCCAGTAATTTCTTCGTTACTAGCCATAGTTTAGCGTAACAGTGTTGATATTCTTAAAGCGTTTTTAAAGAGAAATAATGGCTTAATCATAAGAAATGTGATTTTCTCACATACATTTACATGATATCCGCAATTCATGAAAAATTAATTGACAGATGGTTGAATGAATTTATCATGTGAATGAATGAAGTACACTATAAATGAACATGAACGTCGGTCAACAAGTTACGATTTTTCGTTTCTTGTGGCTTCGATCAATAATGCACTAGATACACTATCCCATACAAAAGTTCTCCTAAAACTGTCGCCAATTGTGTTTACGTAATTCTAGTTTAAATAAATATGCATTAATGTAAATTCAACCTTAAATGCAATGCTTAAAGTTGTATTCACAAAGCTATGTACAAAAAACAATAAAGTCAAACATACATCAAAACAAATTCAACCTTACACGCATGTTTTAAAGTTCGAATTACAAAGTGCTAATAAAAGCAATAAAAATTTATGACCGAGGCTCGCCGCTTGGACAAGGAATGAGTGGAGTCGAACTGTGTAATATATTTTTGTTTATACCTTCGATCAATAATAGTACTAGAACAAAGATACGTCGCTGGAGTGGCCACGTTTGTACACACTTTAGTACATTTATATTTCTTTATATGAAATACAGAAAGAAATAATTTATACTAACAAATTCAGTTAATTATAAAAGCCTTGGCACTCAAACATAAAGTTTAATTACAATGGCAAAATTAAATCTTTCTGTCGTCGGAGAAACAAATATAATGTCATGTGTCATGAAAATTAAAAGTTATTTTTATATACATAAGTTCAAAAATATTTATTGTTACTGTTGTACTGTTTTTAGTAATCTACGCCTTTGCGTGTTTCCAGTTATGTCCAATCTATTAAAATGAATCGAACAAATTGACAAATTTTTATAAGGCTATTACTATTAATATTTCTATTGATATCTATTAATATTTCTTTTCCTCTTTTTTTCGCGGAAATCTACAAACAGAAATAAAATATAAAATAACAATACTACACCATGCATTCCCTGTTCCAGAACAGTCGATGTTTGGTACAATAGTTGGTAGTTGTCACAAACATTGGTCAAACAATCATAATATTTGCTAAATGATTTATATTTACTATTTAATTCTGTTTTTATTTTATGAAAATCACTTATTGATAATAAACTTACGGAAAAAAAAATATTCCTTCCAAAATCTTGGTGTTACGGTGGTTATTTACATATTTTTTGAACGCGTACTGCGGCATTTTGACGTCTTAACGTTGGCTATGATTGGACCATACTAGTTTGAAATAAGACCACAACCGAATTTGTGCTCTTATTTTTCGTTCCGTTTTTGAAGCGCTTACCGGGAATCTAGTGCATTATTGATCGAAGTCTTGTGGGGATAAAAATCTAGTAAATGAATGATTAAGAATAAATATGTGATATTAATTAAGTAAATTACATAAAAGAATTAATATTCTTTATGTTATGTTTTTTTTAAATGATGGCCAGACTGTTCAAGTTTTTCAGTTTATCCGCTGCCTCTATGTCCTCCTGGGAGATGGGCCCAGTAATTTCTTCGTTACTAGCCATAGTTTAGCGTAACAGTGTTGATATTCTTAAAGCGTTTATAAAGAGAAATAATGGCTTAATCATAAGAAATGTGATTTTCTCACATACATTTACATGATATCCGCAATTCATGAAAAATTAATTGACAGATGGTTGAATGAATTTATCATGTGAATGAATGAAGTACACTATAAATGAACATGAACGTCGGTCAACAAGTTACGATTTTTCGTTTCTTGTGGGGATAAAAATCTAGTAAATGAATGATTAAGAATAAATATGTGATATTAATTAAGTAAATTACATAAAAGAATTAATATTCTTTATGTTATGTTTTTTTTAAATGATGGCCAGACTGTTCAAGGCATAGACAATTAAAAAGAAAAATCTTCAATTCAAAATTAATCTTGTCTATGATTTTTCTTTTACCGCTAAATTCAAAGTAAAAAGTTGGCTGCAAGAAAATTTTACGAGTCCCCAAACAACGCTTCAAATATTTTGTCTGGATTTACCCAATTTTGTATTGTACAATTAGGTGTATGTTGGAATTTAATTGAATATTTGCAAATGAAAAGCGTTTTTTAAATAGATAAAATTATGTAAGTTTATGAACCCTATTTCAAATGTTCACAGAGACAATGATAATCGTGAGAGTAATCTACTGAAAAAAAAAAGAAAGAACCAAAATGGGAAGCCGTAAAGCCGGGGTAAGTTCTATTTACTTAATACATAAGATTCTACGAATTAGTTTCATAGTGTTCCTTTTCCATATTATTTTAAGATTCCTAGTTTATAGACAATACTTCTAGGCATGGAATTTAATAATTACCTACTCAGGAGAGTACAGGGTACTAAACCATGATCGAACCGCCACGTGACACATGCAATAACAAATAAATAATTATTTGTTTATTGATGTGAAACATCTATAGCCGCACGTAAAACCGATTTCTGGCGTGGCGACGCATGCCGTGGCGACGCGTCGCCACGCTATATGATGGTATATATATATATACAGTCTATATGCAGTAGTGTGTACGGTGTGGCGACGCGTCGCCATGCGCAATCGACTGTGCGATTAGTTAATTATTATCGTTATTAACGATTATATATATATATATTATATTATATTAATTATTATTAACGATTTTTTTTATGACATATTTAGTTCCTATCACAATATGTTCTTTTCTGCATATTACTTTTACAAAATAATGTCGATGTTTCACATCTGCCAGGCGTCCCGTGACGGCTCACATTTTTTATATTCTGCCCGCGCCTTCGTTCGCTTGGAAGTCGTAAGACACCACGATATCTAGACTAGGCAAGTTACATACAACCGCGGTCTTTTGCAGTGAACCACTTTGTACCCTTTTATATCCTTAGTAATAAGGTTGAATGTGGTTCCCCGCCAGTGTCCGCGATGATATCTCGTTCACATAGCATAGGCAATAGGCATGCAGTCACAGTTCGGCTCTTCTCGGTAGATAATGCTCGGTTCTCGACGGGACGGGTGGCCCCCGAGCGTATACGGAATCTATACCTTCACACAACGCTCATGACGTCAGATACCGTGTTGCCGTCGGGTATGTTTTCAAATCCAGAAATAGAGGATGAATTCATTAAAGCGTACCTTTACCTAACATTTATGACGTCACTGGCCGAGTTGACATTTCGCGCGTAGGTATTTTAAAAGGGAAATAATAAAGCTTCCGAAAAACAAATTCCTTAAATTCCAGCGATCTGTGGTTGACTGTTATACTATCTAAGCTGTGTTAAAATGAATTACCGAAAAAAAAAAAAAAACTTCTGAAGCAAATACCTACTTACTAAGTTTCCGAAAACATAATAAAATAATCGTTTTCAAGCTCTATAGAAACCAGCCTAATTTCTACTATTGGATAAAGAATAACTTTTTTAACTCTCAATTTTAATGAAAATAACTACCTACCGGTAGTTGCGTTCGCGTCACTTCGGGTGCAGAGGTGAAAAAGTGGGTGAAATAGGGTAGGTTAGGTTAGAACTGCGACCAATCGCGCGCGAGCCGAGCGATCGTAGCGAGCGGTGCCGCGGCAGGGGCTGGAGAGCGCTACTTCCAAGTTGCACGCAGATTTTTTTCACATTTCCATTTTCCACCATTTTCTAATCCGGGTTTTGGGATGAAAATGACTAACTGTAGTTTTCGATAAAACGTCTCTTTGTCTGTCTCTGTATTCGTTAGCGTAATTAAAAGTGGAGAGACAGTGAAACGGATATACATTACAGTATAGCAAAATGGAGTGTCAAAATGTTGTGTGTGTGTAGAAAAATGTTGCGGGCGGGTATATTTTCAAATCCCTAACACGGGCGTTTATATTTTTATTGTACCTATCCTGAACTCAACACTATTAATAGTGTGAAGGTATAGATTCCTTAACACATAGCTGTCCAACAAAATTCTAGAGGTTCGAGATAATTATAAATAGCCGAGGGAGTATGAAAACTTTTTGATGCCATTCGATCTTGTTTCCTAAAAAAATTAGATTCTCGCAACAAGAAAAAAAAAACGAGATTCTCGCAACAAGCCCTTTTATTTTATATGTCACAATTTCCAAAACTTAAAAAAAAACAACTTATTTGCCCCCTATACGTGACCACCCCATACGTGACCTTATTCAAAATTCGTTTATTTACGTTACACGCCCATGTTTAGGTCTCAGATATACATATGTGTACCAAACAACTTAATCAGTCCATAAGATTCGGAGCAAATTGGCTGTGACAGACGGACAGACACACGAGTGATCCTAATAGGGGTTACGTTTTTTTCCTTTTGAGGTGCGGAACCCTAAACAGGAATGTTATCTTATTGACAAAGTAAAAACCAATGTGTTTCAATCTGCTTGTTTTTTGACATACTTAAAAATCGAGGGTTTTTAGATGCCGTTTATTATGAATATAAGAGAATCAAACTACATTTTGAATCTCTATTGATTTATTGCGAAATGTCCGCGATCGTTATTTTTTATTTGTAGCTTGTTCAGCACCTAGGCTTATCTGAGTAGGTCTAGAAGAGTCTTTTAAAATCCTTTTATGAGACTGCATCGATTGGCACCACAATTGGCACTATAAAAGTAAAATGTACCTACGGAATGAAATTTTTCTAGCCTCTTTTTACAAAGTTCGTGAATGCATTCGGCAATTACTCAAAAAGTTAAGACAGTCTCCAAAGCACGTTTTCCTGTAGCTACAGCGGTTAACGCCCTTGTAAATCCTGTAAATACTAAAAGTTGGATTTTCTTTAAATTGCTGGAGTCAGCTATTTAATTACGTAACATATTTTCGTAAACGATACGACTGACCGGTTTTATTTTGACAGTTCAACAGCATTCATTGCGTTATTTACGTTGTTGAGCAGATTTTTTTAGAGCTTATGAAGCAATGGATTAGTAATCTGTTTCCAAACGATTCAGATTCTGATTGATCGTGTATTACGCAGTTCAGATTTATATAATGAATAATTCAAAAAGATAAAGGTATTGAAGCAGTCTTGAATATGAAGTAATTTATTTTGATAAGGATTAATACCAAGATACAAATAAATATCCTTTTCTAGCGCCGGCATTTCAATTATAAAAAAAAAAAAAACACTTATTGTGGCATAACTAGGTAAGTATCTTCTTATTTTCGTGTGGTTAGTGACTAACCTGGTGTCAGGGTTTTTTTTAACTAGGTATACCTAATAGTTAGACATATGCTGTCCCGACACTTTTTGTAAATAATTATGTGTTCTGCAAAGTCGTAGTACATGATTTTATTCTATCATCAATAGTTTTCGCAGCGCACGCGATGTAAAGAATATTTTAGGTAATTTTTTTACACCTTGGGTTACATTATTGGAGTTTTAGTAAGGAGCCCAATTTTTTTTGAAAATATAATTTTAGCCTATGTCACCCGGGGATAGTGTAGCTTCCCAACGGTGAAGTAATTTTTCAAATCGGTTCAATGTAAAAACTTGAGATTCCAATATATTCTCTCCCTCCGCCGCTGCCGCCTCTCAACCACGCGATATATCGTCTACAAGCGGCCGTAACGCTTTTTCGTGACAGAAAAAATCCTAATACGTCGTTAAAGAAGTATCACTTCAAAAATTGTTACTATTCCAAATGATCAGATTTGTATACTTAGGACTTGTAAGATATTATGTCCAAATTTGTGTTTTTTTATTTTTTTATTTTACGAACGATCCCGACCTTGGTTTTTGTTATCAAATGTTTTCGTTGTAACAATATTCGTTGCTTCGTGCTTTCATCATTAGATTATTCGTTATCGCATACTTTTGGCGTGCGTTATTCGGCGTACCATATTTCGAGGTCACGTAGCTTTCACTATACCAAGGTACTTGATAATTCTATCACCATACGTCCAATAATAATATTGCATTTTAGATATAAAATATAACTACTAATGCACGGACGTATAGGGGTCTTCAGTGCAGTACATTAATGCACGCATCTTTTTTTCTACATGAATTCTTGCATATATGGTTCATTCTGCCTGCATCTAAAAATCTATAGGTAGGTACTATAGTTTAACTATTTATAAAGGTAAGTAGGTATTACTTTGCATGTAGGTTACTAATCAATCTGTGTCATGCAATAAAACAACAAAATTATTATTTAAAATAGACATTTATTTATTACTTAGGAAAAAATTTTTGCGTGTGCAAAAATAGAACTTATTAAACTCAAGTCTACATGATTGTTTATAACGACTGTTTATTGATTACCATACAAATTGCAATATAGTACATATAAATATTACAATAATACTGCTCTTGAATAAGAATGCAGAACTGGGTTCCGGACAATCTCCTGCATGTGAGATTGTTTTGAAGTAAGTATCTGCGTGCGTAAACTCCTGTCTTTCAGTTACAAGTGTGTCAACAGCAGCGACGCCCGCTGCCGACATTGTCCTTCCACGACTCAACTGCCAGGCACCAACTGAATAACATAGACCATGTTTAATTTCCACAGATTTTATTTATTATCATATCTGCTACTGGTAACACTTTAAATAATAAGGAACTGTAATCCCTTCCGCAACTTAAAGCGTTCATCCAAAAAGTTGGCAACGTCGCAAATAGCTAATCAATATTTTAGTTTAGTAGTTAGCCATATTTCTTATTTCCATACAGTAATATTGCCAAATTAATCAAAACAGCGTAATATTTGACAGCTTTATGCGACATTGCCCATTTTCTGTTTATACGCTCTTAAGGCTGCTTTTCCACCAGAGATGTGCTATGCTACGTTGCTATGGATGCGTGTGACATCCACCAATCATATTCATTCGCTATGTGGACCAATAGGGGACCAATGAATATGATTGGTTGATATCAAACGCATCCATAGCAACGTAGCATAGCACATCTCTGGTGGAAAGGCACTCTAAGGGGCATGCGATACGATAGCCCGCGAAATTCAAGTTTTCTTTAGTTATTTACATTTTGCAGGTCAGTGTGAGGTTTTATGTTGATTAAAATATGATTTGCGACTGTAACAAATATGGCTTTACATAATTATAATCATTACAATCATTACAATCATCAATACAACTCCATAAGTAAGCACAATCGTCAAATGTCATGATTTCATGAAATAGTCATTCAATTATATGAATTTAGAGAGTTGTATTGATCATTTTTATGATTATAATTCTATAAATAAACATTTGATACGGCCGCAAATCATATTTAGATCAACATACAACATGATACTGACCTGCAAATTGCAAAACAACGTAAGAAAATTTGAATTTCGCGGGCTACCTTGACGCTTGTCGCCTTAATGAAGGAAGGGAGGTAATATTATGTATTTTGGAGTAGGTTTTTAAGAGGAAGGTTTGAAAGTGGCAACTGTGACAGAAAAGTTGAAAGGGAATCGTTTTTCTTGGTATTGCATGTGATGAGGAGGAATGAAACGCATGGATGGAAAGGGAGAAGATCAAAGAACAGCTGCATGGATTGTGTGACGAAAGATATGAAAGAAAAATAAGTGGATAGCATGGCGGTGTACAGGGAACAGTGGAAGAATAAAACGTATTTCGCACACCCCAAGTATTATGGATCTAGGGCAGGAGATGGTGGTGCAGATTAACGTGTACGTTATGAAATTCTTGCTAGTCCTGCAAGTTTCCTATATAGTATAAAAGCTAAGTTTTAAATATTTATTAATAAATACGAGTAAATAAATAAATAAGTTTTAAATATAAATAATATGAAGGCAGATGAAATACTTTACTTACTTTGTCTGTTGTTGGTGCCACTATTTTGACAACTGTACGCTATCGCATATCCATGGTAGTCGGTCGACAAAATGTAGATTTCCTCTGACTCTGGAATAATAAAATGAACAATTAGCAGATTTAGATTTTTAATTGAATTGTCGAACAAAAAAAGTTATAAAACTAAAACACGTAATCTCTTCGATTTATATACACGAGAGACTCCGGATTTTTAATTTGTCTGTCTATGATCTCTTGTTTATACCTTTTTAGATGATTTTTTTGTCGTAGTTGGGTTTTAGTTTTATAAATTTTATTTACAATTAAATGGCGTTTTAATATGATAGTTTTGAAATCTGCTAATTAAGCTCTTTCATTCGGTACTCAACATGGCCTCATATTTATAATGTGACGTCATATTATAGTCTATAACCAGCGGATGATCAAGACGCTTCCAACGATACCTCATTTGTCAAATTATCATGAGTAGTTTAGAAGTTATGAATAAAAATGGGGTGTGGCTGTGTCGTGGACACGGCCGTGTGTTTTACGTGCATAAGTGTATATTACGAGTAATATTTTCTTTGAGACGAATTCTTTGATCTCGAGCGGTGTACTTAATTAAATTTTGGATGTAGATGATATATATGTAGCTGCAGCATCAAACTGTATCCCCGGAATTTGTAATCATTAGTTTTTAATTGCCTCCTACTTCTTTTTTTTTGTGTGGTTAGTGACTTGGTGTCAGAGTTTTAAAGCCGCCCATGGGCCTCTGACTTGGCTTCACATGCCGTCGAGAAATATCTCTCTGGCATGCCGGTTTCCTCACGATGTTTTCCTTCACCGTTTTTGAAGCAAGTGATAATTATACAATACGCACATGAATCCGAAACGTCAGAGTTGCGTGCCTTGCCTTACACTATGGAAGCAAATTTAAAGACGAATTCACGTCAAAAGCTAGCTATTATAAGATATATACCTTCAGAGTCAGCCATCTGAAGACTAAATTTTCCACTCTCAGCCTCGATTAATCGGGCTAATCCTACTGTTTGCTTTACTTCTTCACCAATTACTTCGATGGAATTTACATCTATGTAACTTTCACCGTATGACAATAGGGAACCAATACAGGAACTTTCTTCTCCGACTGCATCGTATCTATGGATCTGATACCAGGTACTGTTTGCGAACTGTAAGAAGACACATTGACGATTGAGCATAAAGTATGGTGAAGTAGAAATGATACAACGAAAAATGTAGAATAATTAGAGTTGATAGCGGATTATGTAGATATGTATTATACCGATAGTTAATTGATTCAGGCGTGACTTTGCGGAAATCCATTATAAAACACACACACACTGCTCTCGACGCTTGACGTGTCCACACGTCGGGTCCAGGTTCGCAACATTTCAATCGAGGGTGGGAAATTATCAAATAACTTCTCCCGCTCCGGGCGGAGTGGGAGTGCGTGTCAGACTCTTACTGACTAAAACCTACCCGTGTTCCTTCAGTGCCTGTACAGTGTACATTGCCAGGGGCCACGGTATCCCTTTCGGACTTTCCCGCGACCCCGACAGGCATCCGTCCTAGCGGACCCCGTCAGTTGTGCTGACATCTCTAAGAGGCGCGCGTGGAACACAACGCGCTAATAAATAAATAAATAGGTTACTAAATATACGTCGTCTATTGTATTTTATGTATTAAACCGGACAAAAATTATTGACTTATGTGATCTGAAAAGTTTGTTTGGATTCATTTGTAATGGATGGCCAACCATTCACGAACCGACCGCGGCATGCTTCGATCGACCCGTGGGGTTGTTATTATTTAGCCACAAACCAGGAGAAAAAGTACCTAACTACATATTTTTGTTTAAAACTTGTATTATTATTGCATATTCCGGTGAAACGGTACTGAAAACGGAACTTTCGGTGAGAATACGTCACAGACTTTACCGGTTTTTTCCTAGTCACCAGCGCAATGATTTCGCTTGAAAATTGGAAGTCGTTGCATGCAATGCTTGCAAAGCGTGCGGTGTCACAAACATCTCGCGTTGTTACAGACGAAGATGTCTCCGTCTTCACAATAAAGTGAGTGATACTTCCTGAATCAAAGTGCGTACTTAGGATAGAAAGTGAGTGAAGAGACAACAAAAAAAAAACTTACAACAGTCAGGTTTATGTTGGGCATTCCAGAAATACTTGTGTCGCACTGGCCAGGGATTATGACTTTGTCTCCGGTTTGTGGTAAGTAATGCCAGCAAGCTTCATCACTCTGACTTGTTTCCTGGTAATATTCTTCTCTGAGACCTTGAGTGGCAGTGATGACGTTATTTATGACGTTGTTAGCTTCTACGCTTAGTTGGTTTGGGTTTCTGCTCAGTTTCCAACTGCCGACTGTGAATATAATTTGTCAAATTAGCTACCTCAAAGTCACATTCGTATTATTTGGTACCTCGGTACCTACACAAAAGCGATCTTGTTTACCTTGTCGTCTGTTTCCTTCTTCTATATTATTGCAGCTGTACAAAAGAGCATAGTTGTCATAGTCGGTTGCGAGTACGTATACAAGTTGATTTCTGACTTCTGCAATTTAAAAAAGAAGTTTAATTTTATTCACGATTCTACATTCTGCAATCAAATAATTTATTGGCATTATTATATAAAAATAATCCTATTCAATCTTCTAAAATAAAATAATACTTATTGCTTTTATTTCCGTTTCAGGTTATCATATTATATATTATCACAATTTTTTTAAAGTTTTTAAACAACGTAATTTATATTTCGCAACTCAGAAAATGTTTTACGAATAATTAAAATTATAAAGACTACAGTAACAGTTGGTTTATAGATAAACAGATTAAACAACTTACCGCCACCAACAGTAAAAGAAACTTGAAATACTCCATCATCTACAGTAGATGCTGTTCCAGATATCGTACCCAAAACCTCATTGGTAACTTGGCTGCTTACAACTGAGAAAGAGGCACCGGTAGTTTCGGCCGAGTATTGAACACGGTTACACTGACCAGTCTGTGCTATTTGTGGGTATCTGGCGACTTCGTACCAGGTTCCAAGATACTGGCAACAGATAAAAAATATTAAAAGGATCATGTAGGTAATTTGAAAAAGGAAGCCTAGACGCGGCGTGCACTGCGTTGCAACGACTTCCTTTCATTCTTTCCAGTGATTCGTAATCAGTGGAAAGAATGAAAGGAAGTCATTTTTTTTTTCATGACTTCACTTCACTCACGTTTCATTCACGACTGATTTAATTTTAATTTACAAAATAAAAAAACAAATATTTCGATGAAATAAAAATCATTCCATTAAGTAACGCAAATATACCCACGTGTACCCACGACAAATTTTAATGCCATATTTTTTTTACTGATCTACGATTTATTCCATTGAATCTAATTAATAAAAATCTTAAATTCATTCACTGACTACGCACAGCTCCCCCTCAAGAACCATACAATTTTACATAAGGTCCTATGTAATGAGAGTGAGCACTAAGAAGGATTTTTGAAAATACATTCCATAAATGAATTAAATAGCTATCCATTTTGGGTAATCTCATCGCCCACAAGGCTTCTATGAAGTAAATAAAATATTAAAGGTATGCCAAGTGAGTTTCTAAGGGTTATTCCCAAAGTACTCAAAAAGAGTTCCCAAACTACTCCATGAAAAATAGAAAATATTTTAATTAGGTTTCATTCTACTCCATGATAATATTAAAATGTTCTCAAAGTACTCCACCACATTTGAATCAAAAAGCTAATTTAAATAGGTACCGGTTTACTATAAAAGGGTAGCTGACGTACAGTTAGGCTCAAAAGCTTTGCAAATATGTTTTTAAGTTTATATAATTTTTTTAATGAAAGATTTTATAATATAATTCAACAATAATTTTCAGTCTTATAATTTTTTTAAATTCAACAATTAAAAATATTGAAAAATCAACTGGCAAAATTAAAAAAAAGTGGGGCTCTGGATTCAGAAGTCTAAACAATATGAAAAACAAATCATAAAAAACCTAAAATTATATCTATCTGGCAATTAAGCCTAACATAAAATATTTAAAAAATTCGACCAATAATAATCATTTGAAATTTGACATAACATGGTAAAAAATACTTATAAATCTAAAAGTCACAGTCTTTCTTTCATAAACACAAATTTTGAATGCTTATAAAAGTTATCAAATAAGTTACTTCTCAAGATAAAACTAAGGTAATGAAGTAATATTTCAAATATGTGGAATCAGACTTAACTATTTTGAGACAGTCATGTACAATCAAATTTCAAACAATTTGCTAATTTGTTGTAATGAACAAAATGCTAAACTTTAATCTTTCTTTTCAGAATTTTTGTGACTGACTGTAATGAAATATATGTATTTTATAGATAGTTATGTAGATGGAGCAGTTTGAGAATTGATAACGAATAATCGGTGGATTACTTTGAGAATAATTCCAGATACCTATGGAGCAGAATGGGAACAAAATTATAAGTATTTTTAAATAATAATAATTCCTTGGAGTAACTTGGGAATTAATGTATGATATTCTTATCTTTTTAGAACAAAATAATGGAGTACTTTGGGAATAACCCGTTTCTAATAATATGTATTGTCGTTTCAAGTGCATTTTTCTCAGGGACAATCGTGCATTCATAGGACGTTTGTCGGATTAAACAACATTCATGTGAACATACTCTATTAAGATCGATGTCAACGCCAGTTATAGATGTATCGCAGGGTCCGGGCAACTCGATAGTTGCTGGGAGTGTTTCGAAAACTGGATAGTAGAAGCACGCTGCATCAGTCTGACTTGTTTCCTGGTAATAATCTTGGCTGAGACCTTGAGTGTTAGCGATGGCGTTATTTATAGATTCCGCGCTCACTGGATTGGTGGTTCTGCTCAGTTTCCAACTGCCAACTGTGAACATGATTTGTCAAACTAGCTATCTCAAAGTCATTTATATTCGTATTTTTTGGTACCAAGGTACCTACACAAAATAGTATATAAATACCTTGTCGTCTGTTTCCCTCTAAATTAGTGCAGCTGTACACAAGAGCATAGTTGTCGTAGTCGGTTGCGAGTACGTGGAGATTCTGATTTCTGACCTCTGCAATTTAAGAATTTATTGTATAAAACAATTTTATTTATTATTCAATCAGTCTGCCTAGCCTCTTCCCAACTATATCGGTGTCGGCTTCCAGTCTAACCGAAAACCAGTATTTTACATGGAGTGACTGCCTATCTGAACTCCACAACCCAGTAACTGGATAATGCGACGTCAGACTTTCGGGCTTCTGACGACCCGTAACAACTGTCAAAGATCCACGAATTACAGTCGGGACCAACGGATTAACGAGCTTTCCGAGGCATGGAGGAGTCTCGGTATGTAAAGATGGTCACCCATCCACGGACCAACCCCGACAAGCATAGCTTAACCTGTTGGATCAACCCGCGCGGCTGTTATTACTTAGCCACGGCTCCTCTCTGTGCTATTTATTATTGTAACGTTATAATATTTTTATTTTTATTCCTGTTATAAAGTCAGTATAGTTTTTAAAGAACGTAATTTATATTTTGGAACTTAGAAAATGTTTTTGAGACAGACTACCAGTAACAGTTAGTATTTTGTTATAGAGATTGAACAACTTACCGCCACCCACAGTAAACGTAACTTGTAATACTCCAGGTTGGCCAGTGACTGTAGCAGTGCCTGATATCGTATCCAAAGCCTCATTTATAATTTGGCTGTTCAGAACAGTGACACTACCGGTAATAGCTCCGAGTGAGTAATGAGCACGGTGACACTGGCCAGGCTGTGTTGGTTGTGGGTATCTGGCGACTTCGTACCAGGTTCCAAGATACTGGCAACAGATAAAAAATATCAAAAGGATCATGTAGGTAATTTGAAAACAGAAAGCTTAGACGCGGCGTGCTTTTCCACTGCGTTGCAACGATTTCCCTTCATTCTTTCCACCCCATAATGGTTACGAATTCACGACTGATTTAATCGATTACCTACTTATAATAACTTTAAAAAAAAATACGATGATATACAAAACTATTCCATTAAGTACCGCAAATATTAATACCCATGAGAAATTTTAATGCCATATTTTTTTTACTTATCTACAATTTATTCAAACCATTGAATCATCTACTTAATAAAAATCTTAAATTCATTCACTGACTACGCACAGCTCCATTAAGAACCATAACATTTTACACAAGTTCCTATGTACGAGTATGTAAGTGAGGATGACCACTAGGGAAGGATTTTTTAAAATTCATCCCATAAATGAATTAAATTGCTATCCTTTTTGGGTAATCTCATCGCTCACAAGGCTTCTATGAAGTAAATAAAATATTAAAGGCATGCCAGGTGGGTTCCCAATACTTTTAAACATTTTACGATTATAATATGTATTGTCGTTTCGACTGCATTTTTCTGAGGGACAATCGTGCACATATAGGACGTTTGTCGGAATAAACAACACTAATATGAACATACTCTAATAACATCGAAGTCAGCAACGCCGGTTATAGATGTATCGCAGGATCCGGGCAACTCGATAGTTCCTGGTGGTGTGTCGAAAACTGGATAGTAGAAGCACGCTGCATCAGTCTGACTTGTTTCCTGGTAATAATCTTGGCTGAGACCTTGAGTGTTAGTGATGACGTTATTTATGGCGGTGTTAGCTTCGGCGCTCACTAGATTGGTGGTTCTGCTCAGTTTCCAACTGCCAACTGTGAACATAGTTTGTCAAACTAGCTATCTCAAAGTCATATTCGTATTTTTTGGTACCAAGGTACCTACACAAAAGCGTATATAAATACCTTGTCGTCTGTTTCCGTCTATATTAGCGCAGCTGTACACAAAAGCGTAGTTGTCATAGTCGGTTGCGAGTACGTAGAGGTTTGAAGTTCTGATCTCTGCAATTTAAGAACACACTGATATTATTGGATAAAACAATTTTATTAAATATTTTAATGTACTTACTTATCTAATAATAATTTTATTTGTATTCCAGTTTCAGGTAAAAATCACTATTTCTTAAGAGTTTTTAAACAAAGTAATTTATATTTTGCAACTCAAGAAATGTTTCTGATACAGATTACAGTAGGTACTACTTAGAATATTGTTATAGAGATTAAACAACTTACCACCACTAACGTTTAACGCAACTTGTAATACTCCAGATTGGCCAGGGATTACAGTAGCTGTTCCTAATATCGTACCCAAAGCCTCTTCGTTAACTTGGGTGTTCTGAACAGTGACAACACCGGTAGCAGCTCCGAGCGCGTATTGAGCGCGGTTACACTGGCCAGTCTGTGCTGTTTGTGGGTATCTGGCTACTTCGTACCATGTTCCAAGATACTGGCAACAGATAAAAAATATTAAAAGAAACATGTAGGTAGTTTCAAATTATTTTTACGACTAGCTCGCGGCGTGTTGTTCTACTGCGCCGCAACGTCTTCCTTTCATTATTTCCACCGTGCACGAATTCACGATTGATTAAATAGTGTACCTATTTAATAACATTAAAATAATAATTTCGATTACATTAAAAAATTTTCATATTACTGCGAATATCAAAACCCATGAGAAATTTTACCTATGATCAATTTATTCTAAAAGAAACAATTGAATCTACTTAATAAAAACATTAAATTCACTCACTGACTACGCTCAGCTGCCTCAAGAACCATACAATTTTGCACAACAGTTCCTATGTAGTGAGGGTAAGCACAAAAGAAGGATTCTTGAAAATTCATCCCATATGACCTACCCTATTTCGGTAACCCCTTCACGCACAGTATAATTTTATTTTTTATTAAAAATAAATACATGTGTACTATCAAATGTAATATCCTTTTATTCAAAAAGCCAAATACAACTTGTCCATATCAAACAAAACATACATACGCCACTATATTAGTACATCGCTAAGCATTATTTGAGACAGAGTGAACGTCTGTGTCTGTGCTAGTATAAACTGTGTTACAGAATATATATTATATTAACGAATGAATAGTTATGTATATTAACGGTGTCTCAAGTGAGATTCTAATGCTTTTCAACATTTTAGGATTATTATTGTGCATTTTTCTCAGGGACAATCGTGCGTTCATAGGATTACGTTCCGTTTGTCGGCTTAAACTACATTAATGTGAACTTACTCTATTAACGTCGAAGTCAGCAATGCCGGTTATAGATGTATCGCAGGGTCCGGGCAACTCGATAGTTGCTGGCGGTGTTTCGAAAACTGGATAGTAGAAGCACGCTGCATCAGTCTGACTTGTTTCCTGGTAATAAGCTGCGAGGAGATCAGGGGTAGCAGCGATGGCAGCATTTATGGTGTTAATAGCGGTTTGATCCAGTTCAACATTTATGTTTCTTCTCAGATGCCAACTGCCAACTGTGAAGATAGTTTGTCACGTTATTTTATCTCTAGGTCATTTTGGGAAACAATATATTTCCTACTTTAAAAAAAGTCTTACTTCGTCGCCTGTTTTCTCCTATATTAAGGCAGCTATACGCAAGAGCATAGTTGTCATAGTCGGTTGCGAGTACGTAGAGATTTTGATTTATATCCACTGCAATAAAAAAATAAAAAGTCTTTTATTCACGATTCAGGTTGGAACACGACTTAGGCCCAGTTGCACCAAAAACCAGTAAAGGAATTTAAAATATAGTTATTTTTCTGTCAATCACTTGACGATGGCAGAGACAATGATGTTTGAAATATTTACCATTAAATGCACTTAGTGATTTGTGGCGCTGGTGGGCTTTAGTCTAAAATTTTAAACAATGTCATTGATTTCGAAACGCAAAGACAGACTACAATAATAGTTAGTATATATTTTTATAGAGATTAAACTACTTACCGCTACCAACAGTAAAGGTAACTTGTAATACTCCAGATTGGCCAGGTACTGCAGTAGCTGTTCCGGATATCGATTCGAAAGCCTCATTGTTAACTTGGCTGTTCAGAACAGTGACAACGCCGGCAGTGGTTCCGAGTGCATATTCAGCACGGTCACACTGGCCAGGCTGTGTAGGTTGTGGGTATCTGGCGACTTCGTACCAGGTTCCAAGATACTGGCAACAGATAAAACATATTAGAAGAACCAAGTAATTTCAAATAATTTTTATAATTAATCTCTAATCTTTCAAACGAATTAATAACATACATATATGTGAACTTACTCTGATCGCGTAGAAGTTAGCAACGCTGGTTATAACTCAAAAACAGTAATACTATCAAATTCAACAATTCCATTACAAATACCAAAAGAAATGAAAAGTTATATGTGATTATAATTTTTACTTTACAATTTGTATTGAAACAGACAAAATAATCGTAACTTCCTAACTTTAACAGGGTGGAATTTTTGTACCTCGCCTGTAGGAAAAGTACTCTAAATACTAGAGATACAACATTTTACTTAAAGGAAACATTCCTTTATTTTTTTAAAGAAACACATCTGCATTAAAATATTTTCGAAAATTCTCTTCCACACTCGGGAATCGAACCGGCTAAGATCTAAAAAGATAATACTGTAGTTATATGGCATCAATCGATAGGGTCAATCATAACGATCAAATCTTTCTAACAAACATGCTAAATTAAATGAAAGGGAAACCATAAAATCTTAACTTATAAATTAGGTTCAAAAATTCCACTCTTTATACATTTAATATTATAAATGCGAAAGTGAGTTTGTTTGTTTGTTACGATTTCACGCTAAAACGGCTGAACTGATTTGGATGAAATTTAGCACATGGGTAGACTAAGAATCAACCAATCAATCAATCTTCTAAGAATTTAAATAATAACTACCTACATTATTCTTATGCAATACACAAAATTAAAATAACTAATATAATATACCTATATACACAAACCTAATAATATACAATATATACATAATTATACACCCAATTAAAAACATCTAATAATATTGAATTACTGCTTAGCCTTCTTCCTCTCTCCTTATTTTGCTGTGCCCGACAGGGTCCATATTGCTCTCTTACTTATTATACCATCTATGTAATACATATGGAATGCAATAAAAAATTGAGTATTGAGTACTATGACCTAGATTAGGATATAGGAAACTTTTTATTCCGATATTCCCACGGGATCGAGGTTCATGCGGATGAAACAGTGGGGTGCAGCTAGTATTATAATCATTATGATATTATTATTAGATGCGAGTATGTCATGTGAGTCTACTCTGTAAAACGATTAAATTACATTTATGTGAACTTACTGCGGCAACGTCGAATTCAGGAACGCCGGTTACGTCTGTAGGACATACTCCTTCAAACTCAACAAAGTAGGAGCAAGCTTCTGCGGTGTGATCTCTCTGGATGAATTGAGTGGAAGCTTGGCTAAGCGCCTCCACATTTGTAATAATATTATTAATAGTGTTTGTAGCGGCAACTGGTAGCTGGCCCTTGTTTCTACCTAACTTCCAACTGTTCACTGTGAAAACGAAAATCGAATTAGAATACTATTAGGTATCTACTCGTACAATTATGGAGTTTTATGAAATGTTCGGATTTGTAGAGTGTCGTGTCTATGACTGCTGATACATTGTGTGAGCCATCTAAAGGCTCGGAAACGGATGGTACCCAACAGATTAGTTTGTGGCGCCACTGTATCTGCAGCAAACTGCAGTCTAATTACGTAATATACGAGTATATACTTACAATGGCAATGCCTTTCATTTTGACTGTTTAACAATATTCATTGTGTTATTTACGTTGTCTAACAGACGAATGTTTCAAACATATGAAGCAATGTATTATAAATTTTCTTCAAAACCTTTCGGACAGTGATTGAAGATAACCCCTCAAATAAGCTAAGCTTACTTACGTCTGAAGCACCAAAAATATTATATACTTTTTATATAAGAAATTATATTAAGTTAAGAAGTTAGTTTTTGTTTCTAAAAGCACGATGAGATTGAAATCGTCGCATAATTATGTGGTTCAAAAATGTCTTAATAAATAAAGAGTACAAAAAAAACCCCTCAAACCTGCTCTCGTCTCTGAGTACGAGAGCAGGTTTGAGGGGTTTTTTTTTCAAAAAACTTTAATTGACAAGCTTATGTAATATCTTGTATATGACCATGGCTAATTGTTACCTGTACACACGGCTACACATCAAGTTGTAAATTTCCAGTATAAGCTGACCTCGCATTGTACGGAAATCCTATACAATGCGAGATCAGCATAAAATGGAAATGTACAACGATGTGTAGCCGTGTGCTGTTGATAAATCTTTATTAATAAATAAATAAACAAAGGTGAAATGTTCTCAATCTGTATTTTTTTTTACTAGGAGCGAGGTTGCCCATATACATAGGTAATAATTTAAGTAATTAAGTGACTCTGACTGCAGCAGTATCTACCTATAGTTTTTACCTAAAGTCATTTATTCAAACTAGGCTGAGAATCAGCACTTTTCGAACGTCAAAATTACATAAGACAGTCCCTCAAAAACGCCCACCCTTCACCACTTCTTAGTGCTTAAGCTGGGAAGAAGTGGCGCAACAAACTCCCCAGCAGCACAGCTATCTGTTCAGTTGAAACAACTTGATTTTATATAATAGTGCTTATGCAAAAATAATTTACATTACCACAAATTGCAAACAACTCATAAAATAAAAACATTTTAATGAGTAGATAATGTCAACAATAAATGAAAACAAAATTAAAATAAATTGACTTACAGTCAAATAAAATAATCCAAAAAATGATATGCTCATATAGTATCATGTAGTCTAAATAGAAAAAATAAGTAATTGGAAAAAATAAGTATCTTACCTTGTCTTGTATTAGCAGTTACGTCGCGGCATGAATACATCAGTGCAAATGTATCATAATCCGTGTCCAGAACCCAATATGGTACTATAACAGAAAATAATTTTGGTTATTATCAATTATGATTATATTATTATGATGTATGGATGTTTGTTACTCTTTCACGCAAAAACGACTGAACGGATTTGGATGAAATTTGGCACACAGATAGTTTATAACCTGGATTAACACATATAATACTTTTTATCACGATATTCCCACGGGATTGAGACTTATGCGGGTATAACCGGCGCAGCTAGTGTACAACTTTAGTTTTGGTTTAATGTAAATTAATGAATATATATAATATATAATATTTTTTTCGCGATTTCAGCGTTGGGTCCATAGTGAAAGTTGTTCAAAATGATGAGTCCAATGACCCCTTAAGAGCTTTACCTTAAACAAAAACTAAGCTTGTATATTAGGTATAGGAATTTATCAGTAGCAGCCCAGAGTCTGGTCTTGTGCTCACCACATAATTTTCCAAAGGTTGGTGTATTAAATAAAAAGATTTTTCACTCAGCATAGATTACCTACTCATTGCAATCAAATTCATCATCATTTCAGTCGAAAGACGTCCACTGCTGGACATAGGCCTCCCCCAAGCACCGCCACTTCGACCGATGCTGGAGTCCCGACCGCGTACCAGAAGACGTAGCGTTGAAAGATATAATATTACCTCAACTAACTAAAATTTTGTATAAGTATATATATTTACCAGCAGGCTCGTTCCCGGAGATTGACACAGCAAATTTAGCATTTCCAGTAGGTACAGCTGTCCCGGTTACAATTTGCAGAAGACCGTCTCTGACTTCAGTATTTTGCACATTAAGTGTTCCATCGGGGTTCGGAGAGTACGTGGCAGTGTTGCAGGTACCACTTTGGAAGGGCGACGGTAAGGATTCAATGTCGTACCATACACCCGCAAACTAAATAATAAAGAAATTTAAATTATTAAAACTACGAAAGGTAAAATTTTACTTGGATCGAAATATTAAAAAAAAATCGAAGAAAAAAAAGTAAAACAGATTTTGCCCATCCCTGGTTTGTACCTATTTTAATTAAAACTTTTATTTTTTCTAGTGTCACTAACAATCAATAGCTCATACTTAGACAAGACAGGTTTTTTTTTTTGTTACTGAGGCAGCAACTAGGATAAAGGCCCTCACAGACACAGTTATTGTTCCCATATGCAAAAACCGAAGAAAGAACATCTCCAGCGCTAGTAATTATCGCCCCATTTCACTTTCACTTCATTATAGCCAGACTGTTGGAGAAGATTTTGCATAAACAAGCAGCACCTTTTATAATATCTTCGGACTGCCAATACGGCTTCAAAAGTCGCGTATCTACAAGTACTGCTATATATGTACTCAAACAGGTTGTGGGATATTACAAGAGTAGAAATACATCTGTAATAGCCTGTTATCTGGACCTCAGCAAGGCTTTTGACCGTGTTGACCATGACCTGCTGTGGCAAAAGCTATACGACCGTGAAGTTCCCAGCCAGGAGGTGCGGGTAATGAAAAACTGGTACCAGCAGCAGGAAAATCGAGGCCGATGGAAGAATGAGCTATCGACGCCCTCTGGCCTTAAGTGCGGAGTGAGACAGGGTGGAAGCATGTCCCCGGCACTATTTAACGTTTACATGGATGGGCTATCGGACAACCTCAACCAAACAGGTGTAGGCTGTTCGATTAACGGGACTCTAACAAATCATATTTCATATGCAGATGATATGGTTCTGCTAGCTCCGTCGATGTCGGCGATGCGCAAGCTATTGTCTGTGTGTGAAAATTATGCGAAAGACCACAACATGTTGTACAACCCGGACAAATCACAATACATGGTGTTTGAAAGCCCGAACAGCTGGTCGGATCTGCCGCCACTTAAACTTTATGGTACTGCGCTTGAGAAAGTCGACGTGGTCAAATACTTAGGTCACGTAATAACATCCGACCTCTCCGATCACGCCGATATAGAAAGGCAGTGAAGAGCCATATCGGTGCGCGGCAACATGCTAGCTAGGCGGTTTAGCCGCTGTAGCGACGTGGTGAAGGCACAGCTGTTTACCAGTTACTGCACAAGTGTCTACACAGTCGAGTTGTGGACAAACTACACCAAGGCGGCGCTGAGTGACATGCGAGTGCAATACAACGACGCGTGGCGAGCTATGTTTCGACTGCCTCGGTGGAGCAGCGCAAGCGCCATGTTCTGCGCGGGCCGCGCGCCCTGCTGGCAAGCGCTGCTGAGGAGCCGGTCGGCCGCCGCACGCACCGCCATACATCGCTCGGCCAATTGTTTGGTGGCCGCGGTAAGACATTGGAACCAAAGCCCCTTACATAAAAGGTGGCAGTCCTACCTCACACCGATTACATAAAAAACAATGTGCGTGTGTAATAAGAATCTTATATTTATGTTATTGTATATTTATTATGTTATTTATGTGTGAATATGTATTATTGAAACTTGTAGTTAGGTATGTGGATTTTGTATCTGGTAGGTAATAAAAGATTTCATTCATTTCATAAATAAAATAAGATGAAACCGGCCAAGTGCG
This sequence comes from Agrochola macilenta, assembly GCA_916701695.1. NCBI lineage: Eukaryota > Metazoa > Arthropoda > Insecta > Lepidoptera > Noctuidae > Agrochola > Agrochola macilenta. The sequence goes on along the minus strand of OU753570.1, from coordinate 5,362,014 downwards.
TGTCGGACCACGGACAATGAAGGGTTCCGTAGTTGGGATGAATTTAACCCAAAAATAAACTTAACATTGTAGTTGAATAACATGTTCTCCCATACATCGATCATATACGTCACAGTCAATTTTCCACCAACAAAAAAAAATGTGTGATTAAAGTACAAATTAACGATTTTCCGACATTTTCCTTTACATGTGCTGTAAGACCTAGCTTCCTGCCAAATGTCATGATTCTAGGCCGGTCAAAGGGACCTGTAGCAGTAGGTTTTGATTTATTTACGAGTATCAAAATGTGAAAAAATGACCGTATTTTTTTATTCCGTTGACTTAGAAGCTTAATTTTTTTAGAGCTATATGGGGTCATAGACCTAAGTCCTATTTGATATTATTTTCAACTTGATACTTCAACGCGTTCCTGAGAAATATATTCTTGACAGACTGACGGACGGACCACGTAGTGATCCTATAAAAGTTCCGTATTTTCCTTTTGGGGTACGGAACCCTAGAAATGACCCACGTCTGCTGCCCAAATTGTTCTCTTCCAATACCATGAAATGATCCTTACATGAAACAGAGTCGAATCGGAATAATATAAAAAAAAGATTTTTGTTAATTTCTTCTTATTTTTATGGCGAGACATCGCGAATCAGCGCTCGATGGAGTGGGTCCGTGCGGTTCATCGATGGCTGGTGCGAGATTTGTATATCCGTTCTACAAAGTAAATAAATATACAACCTTAGTTTCTGTTTATACTAAACCTTTTAAGGGGTCATTGTACACTGAAATCACGAAAAAAAAATCTGTTGAACCCTACATTTATGTTCGCATAATTATCTCGTCGAAATGTAGGGAACAGCGGATTTTTTTTTCGCGATTTCGTCGTTGGTCCCATAGTGAAAGTTGTTCATAATGATGAGTAGGTACAATGACCCCTTATGAGGTTTAGTATGAACAAAAACTAAGGTTGTATAAAATAATTCTTACTACAATAAAGTTCAATATTGTACTACTTAACAAATATTTCAATTCTCGCCACGCACATCCTCGCGAATTTAGACCTTTTACACCAAAGATGGGCAGGGTGTGGATATAAATTTTGCTAGATACAAACAATTCTCCCCATCATTCACGCCTCGCCTCGCCGCGCGCCGGTGTAAAACCACCTTTAGACTTCTTCGTGGCAAAAATATTTATCCGTTAGCAAACTAAATAGTCACAAGTCAGACTGCCCAGTGTTGCCCAAGATCCGCCATCTTGGGCAAACATTTAAAAATTGCTGTTAATGAAGGATAAAGTACTACATATTATGTATTTGTTATAGGTACTTATCTTTAACGATTAGTCGGATTCACATTATGCTGACGTGATGCATCAGTAGGTCATCAGGAGCCAATCAGTCATTTTATTTTGAACGCAGACGGTTTCTGTTGAACACACGGTGTCATTGATTAAGTAAGTAACCGTTTTTACGTACACGCAAAAAAAATGTGGGTAGATGGATACCTACTTAATTATTGGCACCGTGCTTACCTACTCATGCATCATGGAGGGCACGACCGTACGACACGACACGTAATCAAGCCTAGTGTGATGTGAATCCCGCTTTATAACGTAAAACTTTTATCATCGATAGTCAACAAATTACGTGCAAATATGTAGGTACCTAGATAATCACCCTCAGTGATAAACTATTTGTTTAGGAGTGTCAAGGCTTTGTTATCATAGTCAGTTATCTCATTTATTTTTAGATATGATGAACCTTGATATTTTCAAATGATTTGATGCGCGTTTGTTTTTTTTCTAGAAAATTCTAGTGTTTCGGATCATTATTGATATGTAAACTTCTGTTTGGTGAATGTCAAAATGGCATACTTACAACGCTATAAGGTTCATTTGGCGCGTGACCAAAATCGGTACTAACGTCGCCATCTTATTACGTCAATACAATTTCTGTGATAATGTCATACTAATTCATGTTTACCAAAACACCCATCGTCAATGGCGGACTAAGGCCCTTTCCTCTCTGGTCGGTGCGTCAGCGGTGCGGTATACCCAGTACCGAAAGGTTATCGAGCGCGAGCGCCCATATTGTGTCCAGATTGCCTCGGTTTATTTATTTATTTATTAAAACTTCATGCACAAGTAAAAAAATACTGTACAAAGGCGGACTTAATGCCTGAGGCATTTTCTACCAGTCAACCTTAGGGTGATGCAGAGACAAAACATGGCTGGTGCAACATAAGGGATAGATAACTTGAAAATTAATACATACTAATACATAGATACATACATACATATAAACCGAATAAACTTTGTCAAGAGAAATAACGATAGGTAGAGGAGAGAACAAATCCAACAAATCAGCGCTGCAATGATTCTGCCAACTTTTTACGAATATGTTCACGTGCCTTCACTTTGAAAGAAAACCGACTGGTTGCCATCCTGATGTTCAAAGGGAGCGCATTCCAAAGAAAAACCGCCTGGACAAAGAAAGAAGAGTGAATAAAACCAGAGCTGTGAGAAGGACATCTTAGAAGACGATTGTTGGTAGAACGAAGATTTTTACTATGGGCAGAGCATAGGTATTGAACATGGGAAGTCAGGTAAGAAGGAGAAGTGGGATTATCCAGTATAGAATACAACATAGACATAGCCCTCAACTCTCTGCGCTGACGTATGGGTAACCATTTTAAAAGCAATCGGTGCTCAGACACATGATCATACTTACGAAGATTGAAAACGAATCGAATGCAGTTATTTAGAAGGCGGTCAAGTTTATTGAGGAGATCTGCATTCAGGTCATAGTAACACACATCACCATAGTCTATTATGGGAAAGATTAGGGACTGTACAAGCATTGCCTTTATGTGTGATGGGAGATTTTTCAACCGATAGAGCGACCGCAACGTTCCGGTGACTTTATTGCTTACAGTTGTGACTTGCTTTCGCCAGTCAAGACATGCAGACCAAGATTCTTAACGTCGGAGCTAAACGGGATGACCGAGTTGTCAAACACGACAGGTGGCACAATTAAGTTTATGTGTGGGAGCGGGGCGGGGTACGTTTCTGTTTACCGCGTGTTGGTAGAAACATCCAGTGCCCGGCTCTGTGTTTTGAGACACGTCACGCGGTTTAATTGAAAACATCTTTTTTTTTTCAATTTACGGATATCGCCAATAGCGCTTTCGTTTTTTTCGTAAACGGACATAAATATAACACGCCACAACATCTTCATCACTCGAACACGACATTTTCTCGCGAGGAATTAAGAGCGCTTATCCACGTCGCAAATAGCTGTGACATATTTACGTGTTTTGATTAATTTGGCAGTACTATTGTGTAGAAATATGAAATGTGGTTAACTAGTGAACTAAAATATTGATTATGAAATGCAATAATTAATATCGTAACACCGAATATTTAGTTTTAGATGTGAAATAAGTATTTGGAAACTTTCCAAATGCCTTTTTTACATATTAAGCTACAAAAATATAGATATTATCTACATTTTATCCTGTAATTTTTACATAATCTAGTCAAAGTGGTTCTGCTGCGGAGTATGACACTTTTTTTACACCTAAATCTGTTACAAAATCAAATTCAGTGGTATAATTATTGTACTTCATTATTAGTATTCTAGTTCGCTAGTTAGCCACATTTCATATTTTCTTAAAGTAATATTGCCAAATTAATCAAAACAGCGAAATATTTGACATCAATTTGCGACGTTGCCCACTTTCAGAATAAACGCTCTTATGGGCACTGTTATACTGTACTGCACAAATTATACCGAACACATAATATCAGGTCCGTAAATGAAAGCAGTGCGGTATCGTTTCGGTGTACAAAGCATGATACCGCACCGCTGACGCACCGACCAATGAGAAAACGGCCTAAAGTAGGAGGGGGCAGAAATACTTTACTAATAAAATCCAAAAAATATGTTCAGTAAGAAGCAGTTTGAAGTTGGAGGCATACGTTTGTAAATATAAGTGTAGGCTGAAACTTACAAGCTCACTTCGCCTGCTGTTTTACATTCTCTTAGTCCTCAAACTTTTTTGCATAGGTACACAAGAATACAAAGTAACTCTTACAACAACTCCTACAAAGTAAATCTTTCTGCATGAATATTCAAAACAAAACTTAACCTACACATGGCGGTGTGCTAAAATTTTCGAACCCGCTTCGCTCGCTCTTATATTCTACTCGTATATTCTTACCTTTCAAACGAAAAAAAAAACCTAAACGAGAATTCTGAAAACGTGTGCAAAAAATAATTGCCTAGTTCGCATCCATTACTTCTTGCCTTTTGTTAATGGGGTATAATTAAAAAACTAAAAAATACGCACGTTAAGATAGGGCCGGGGTAATTTTGTTTTGCCACATAAAAAATATATATAACAATATTAAAAAAACGATATTAAAAAGTATTTGTGATCACTAGTTCGATTAGTTAAACTAGTAAATTAACAAAATGTATGGAGCAGCTGTTTTCGGTAGGAGTTGAATGGTAGAAATCGTCACGTAACGAAAAAGCAATACCTATGCCCGAAAAAGTCGGTTTCAAGGTCTTAAGTTTCAAGATTCAAAAGATAGTAATAGCCTACTGGTGTTACCGTCAGACCGCCAAGTCATAGCGCTCGAGTTCGAACTCAAGGCACACGCACCTCTGACTTTTCGGATTCATGTGTATTGTATAAATACTTATCACTTGCTTCATAAACGGTGCACATGAAGGGAAATATCGTGAGGAAACATGACGGCATGCGTGAGAGATATTTCTCGATGGCATGTGAAAACAATTCAGATGCCCTTGGGTGGCTTTAAAATTTTGACACCTCACTAACCACACGAAAAGAAGAAGTGTCAAAAGTTTTGTTTTTTTATACAGAGCCATCTAGTATACGTTTTTAGTTCTAAAACTTGTCAGGTCTAGGGTAGGTAAACAAAAAGTAAACTATAAGTTTCCTTTTTTTTTGTGGGAGAAGAAGAAGTACTGAATTATTCCATGAAAATGCATTTTAAATATATAATTAATTATTTCCAGTATAAGCTGACCTCTCATTGTAAGGAAATCCTAAACAATCCTAACATGTATGGCTTGTTATGTAGATGTGTACCTAAAAATAAAAATAAGTACTAAACGCATGTCGGACTAAGCGCATAATCCTACGTTATGTAGGCGCCAGGTTCCGTATCAATAAAATATCTGAATAAAAGTTTTGAAAAAAAACTACTATGCTTAGTAATTTGAAATGTTCAGTAATCATAAATATGCTGGTAGGTATGTATCTACTTACTAGAGACGGATGGACAAACCCAGATTTTTTTCAAGAAAGAACCAATATGTACGTATCTACCTAATGCATGTCAAACAGCTCGATTGTAAGGTAAGTGAGCTCAATTTCGTTTGAAAAGCTTTTCAACTTTGAGTCATCATCACCTGCCTAGTCTTTTTCCTAACTATGTTGGGGTTGGCTTCCAGTCTATCCGGATGCAGCTGTATACTAGTATTTTACATGAAGCGACTACCTGTCTGACCTCCACAACCCGGTTACTGGGTATTAGGATACCCCTTGGTAAGACTGGTTGTCAGACTTTCGGGATTCTGACTGGCGGAACGACTGTATTTGAACTTTGAGTTACGGCCTTTAATAAAATAATAAACAAAACTTACATTTGCCGCATTAAAATTTTCTACTACGGGTACATCGACATCGCACTGTCCATCCTGCACGATTTGTCCTACACACGCACTAATTAGACCAAGGAGACTAAAAACTACTATAATTAACTTCGACATCGTGGGATCGGTATGTCCCATCGCAACACAATCAAAACGGCGTATTGCCGTTATTTTATACGAAATGTTATCTACCATTTTTTTTATCGTTTCTTTAATCGCGAAAATCGTATTCCCCGATTATGATTATTAAAATATCAAAATAACTATTTGTGGCATAGCTTTATTACAAATATTGGTAGGCTTAGGTTTTCGCAAGCTGTTTTGGCAAGCTCTTCAAACAGATACCAGTCATACATTCCACTTGTATACCTAACAGAGATGCGCATAGACCTCTCGAAATCATTTGTAGAACGTACAACGGTAGCACTAAGTACTTATCTACGGCGCACCTACCTACCTACCTACCCTACCTGCCATACCTGCCCTACCTACCCTACCTACCCTACCTACCCTACCTACCCTACCTACCCTACCTACCCTACCTACCCTACCTACCCTACCTACCCTACCTACCCTACCTACCCTACCTACCCCACGTACCCTACCTACCCTACCCACCCTACCTACTCTAACTACCTACCCTACCTAACCTATCTACATACACCTACCTACCCTACCTACCCTACCTACCCTACCTACCCTACCTACCCCACGTACCCTACCTACCCTACCCACCCTACCTACTCTAACTACCTACCCTACCTAACCTATCTACATACACCTACCTACCCTACTTACATACCTACCTATTTACATACCTACCTACTTACATACCTACCTACCTACCCTAACATTCCTACCTACTTACCTATCTACCGTACTAATATCGCTAATAAAAATAGGGGTTGGTGGTAGAAGAGTGAAAATTTAGGCTTGTATGTATTTTGTAATGCTGAATCATAAAAAAATAAAAAAAATTGGCCAAAAAAAAAAATTTGGTGTGGACCACCCTTAACACTTTGAATAATAAGGGTTTGGAAAATAATTTACGTTCTATTCTCAGACCTACCGAGTATAGACACAAAATTTCATAAGAATCGGTCAAGCCGTTTCGGAGGATTTTTTTACAAACACTGTGACACGAGAATTTTATATATTAGAAGAAAGATTAAAATTTAACAAAAAAAATGTGCTCAAGCAGTTATCATCATCATCATACAGATAGTGCGATCCACGAAGACGCGCCCCACTCCGCTCCGCTCCGTAGTAAAATACAGCTTACAGTACAGTAATCGCGGAGTGGGGCGCGTCTTCGTGGATCGCACTATCTATATCTACGAAAAGTTATGTAAGAATAAATGATAAAGTTTTACGAGTACAATACATTAATAAAAGAGGAAAATATTGTAAAAATCTACAATAAATTAAATCTGGTTCGAACAAAATCGGGTTGTTTTGAAATGACCCTGATCAAGAAGATCTAGTTTCTAGATAGTTCGCTACTCGTTACCAGCAAAACGTTGCGTGCGATACCTACTTATCGTTCGACAGGATTTTGAGTTTGGTCTTAAGTCTATTGGATAGTACCTATCTACTTAAATCTAGAAAATCGTAGAAAATGCCTATGGCATTAAGTCCACCTCAGTAAATTTGTGTGTTTGCAGTTTTAAATATATAATAAATCTCAGGTCAGAAAGAAAATAACTGGGCTGACAGCCCAGCATGCGCCGATTCGTAGGGATCTGCATAATAATCACCAGTCGTAGAGGCGGGATACGTATTATATTACTCTTCAGTACCTAATTCAGCCGCACGGATCGTGGATGGATGACCATCCATTACATACCAGGACCCCTCTGTGGCCCTGAAATCAATGCTCAGAAATAGTGGCGGCGCGCGGCGTAGCATGGGTTAGCGGCCGGCCGGTGCGGATTTTTATTTAATTGAGCACCCCCAAAATAAAACAACAAATACTAAAAGTGTTTACTTGACTTTATTTTGCTAAAATATTCGATCACGTTATCAAAATTTACTTTCCTGTCCTTTTCAATGGAAAACATGAAAAGATTGGTAAGTTCTTGACTCATTGTGGATTTTAAGTAAGATTTTATCAACTTGAAAACATCAAAACAGACGACATACAACTCACAAACACAGACACACAAAATTCTTTCAAACTCTAATATATATTCCCCAAGCATCTTTATATAGACCCAGTAACCCATAACCACATAGAAATTTAATTAGAGACACTTATTTCACAAGAAGCCACCGAAACACAGTTCAAAAAATTCTTAGACACAGCGCTAGACTCGGACTCAGAATAGACCCATTTTACAATGAACTGCAAACTCCCCCATTTGGGGGAGGCCTATGTGCGGCAGTGGACGTCTTTCAGCTGAAATGATGATGATGACAATGAATTGCAGAAGCTCCAAGGCTAAGCTCCAAGAAATGGTCAGAGAAATGGTGGCGCTTCAGTCGTAAAATCACCAAAATAATGTCCTCTGCAGAAAATTCATCACAGATTTTTGTGAGATTTTAAGCAGCGTTTTAGGCTGAACAACACCAAATGCTATGAAATTAAATGAAATTGTTTATTCTGGAAATAGGATATCGGAATCACATAAACACGTCATATTAAAAAATAATCAAAATAAGCTAGATGAGGTCGGCGTTTCATAACTGACTACTCTGAGAAGAAAGGCCGAAACAAACTCAGATGTCGCAGTCTCTTTTAAAGTCCAGACATAATCTTGGTCAAGCCATATGTCAACCATGTAGATTAGTGTCAGAAATGGTCATTTGAGGGTGTAATCGTGGAGCTCAACTCAGAACTTAAGGAGCTCAACTCGACGAACAATACCAAAAAAAGGACATTTGGGTTATTAGAATGTCATCCATTAGTACCTATAGTAAGTATGTAGCTATTTTAGTTACTAAAAATGGAATCAATAGGTATGTAATTACTTTTGTGGCACGAAAGATGTGGTCAGGGGCTTCATTTAGAAACGTTTCCACATTTGGAGCTGTGAAAACTTTTGATTTCTTAGGACGATGTCCTTTTGATTTCCTTTTTAAAAATGCCAGTAATTTGGTGTATGTATTAATTTGTATATTATTTTTGCTTATTGTTGACCTGAGCATCGAATAGACTAAATGCACTAATACAGTTACAGACTTGACGCCCTTTGTAGTTTTCCATTTGTAAAAATCGTCGTAGACTTTAATGTAGGTACGATTCCTTGAACTTTTCTGGGAGTAGATTATTGGCTATGCCAATGGCTTCGGATTTAATGTACCCGGAGTACATTTAGGTATGTGAGCGGTGGGACGGCGCGGCCAACTAGTTCCGCGCACACTATAGTATATACCTACTACCTATCGTAAATGTTCGTATGCGATTGCTAATTTATGTTCCAAATTCAAATCACATTAATGACCAGTGGGTCATAATGAAATTCAGTACAAAATAATGCCCTGCTAGACCTCTGAGACCTCTAGAGGTGTTAAATGACTTACAACTTGACCAAGCTAAGTTTGCACCTCGCGTCGATTAGGTCACACTGACAACCGTACTGACGCGACAGGGCCATCGCGGGAAGGTGAGCGGGGAAGCGGGCGCGGGCGGGGCAACGCATTCTAGCGAGGTGCAAACTTAGCTTGGTGGAGTACTTTGTACTTTAGGTTAGGTTTGCATGACATACAATTTGACATTGTCGAGCAGGTGGTGTGAAAAAATTAAGTCTAACTACCTTATCATTTAGTGGTTCTACAACCAGACCTTCAAAATTTACGAAAACAATCTGGGATATTAGAAATTAGAAATAATCAACACAAAATTATTATTTTGTACATTTTGTGTTGAATATTTCTAATTAGGTATCCATATAAGCCGTTTTCGTAAAATTATTTTCAATGTACAGACTTTTTGACCTTGATAATTTTATTAGATAGGTGATATCGATATCGATAAATAGAAACCTTTAATCACACACAAACGTAGCCGCAAATCTGTGTCCTTCACCACACAATCCTCACTTTTGAAAACTTCATGAAAATCAATTTTGAGAACGCCAAAAAATAGTCAAGAAATAGTCATAAATAGTCACCAAATTAAAAAAAATAGTCGCATTATGGTTTCGAAGTTATAGCTATAAGTTGGTGAGGATTGTGGGGTGAACGTCTCCACACAATCCTCACCTCAGTGCAAGCAAACGGCTGGGAGTATCGACTTGGTTTCAATTCCAAAAAATAGTCAATAAATAGTCATAACGCTATGCCAATTCTCGAAAATAGTCATTTAGAGATTCCAGAGACATAGAGGTGTCTTGGTGAGGATTACGTGGTGAGCCTTTCTCGCCACAATCCTCACCTGATTACCGCAGAATGCTTACGTTTTTTAATTTAAATTTGGTGTCAAAAAATAGTCAAGAAATAGTCATCTCCAACCATGATAATTTCGACCTGATTTATTATGTAGAAGTATGTTAAACTTCCATGTAAACTTCTACATACATTTTGTTTTGGTACAGTCGCGAACACAAAAATTGCAAATATATTTTAATATTGTTGTATATTATATTTAAACGATAATAATATATTGTAGTTACCTACGTATTTATTATACCTATAATAAATACCTATCTACCTCTACATAATATTCCTCCAATTTGAAATATGTTTCCAGCTATTTCATTTCTGGTAATTTCCTTCCGGTTGGCTTTGTAAGTTAACTGATGAGTGAATGATTCTGATTAATTTTATTGTAGACGTAGTATGAGTAATTTAGACTATCTACCTACTACTTATAAAGAACAGTCATGAAATAGTGTTATTTGCAGATGACACGTCACTTATATTTAAGCTTAAGCGACAACAGACAGTTATTGACGATGTGAATAATGCTCTCTCTAAAATAGTGCATTGGTTTAGTGTTAATAATTTACTTTTAAACGAGAAAAAGACTAAATGTATTCGATTTCTAACACCTAACGTTAAACAGGTGAAAACCAATGTACTAGTAAATGGGACAGAATTGGATCTTGTGGACACCACTGTGTTCTTAGGTATTAATTTGGATTCGAAGCTTCAGTGGGGCCCACATATAACCAAATTGTCGAAGCGGCTAAGTTCTGCAGCCTACGCGGTGTATAAAATCCGTCATTTGACTGATGTAGAAACAGCTCGATTAGTATACTTTAGTTATTTCCATAGTGTAATGTCGTATGGCATTTTGTTGTGGGGAAATGCAGCCGACTTTCAGGCTATATTTGTGCTGCAGAAACGTGCCATTCGAGCAATTTATAACCTAAGTTGTAGGCATTCACTGAGGGATAAATTTAAGGAAATAAACATAATGACAGTCGCGTCTCAATATGTTTATGAGAACCTGATTTATGTGAAAAAGAATATAAATCTATATTCTAAACACAGCGACATTCATAGCTTAAATACTAGAAACAAAGATTTATTTATTGTGCCGAGGACTAGGCTCCAAAAAATTAGTAATTCATTTAAGTGCCAAAGTATACGTTTTTACAACAAACTCCCAAGCCATGTCAAAGAACTGAGCCTCAATAAATTTAAATCATTTATTAAACAGAAACTATGTCAAAAAGGTTTCTATAAAGTTAAAGATTACTTAGACGACAAAAAGGCTTGGGACTAATTAAGCTACTCCAATGTACCCCAAGGAACAAACAATTATTTTAGACTATTTTAGACTACACGATACTATATGAGCATATAATTGTTGGATTATTTTATTTGACTGTAAGTCAATTTATTTTAATTTTGTTTTCATTTATTGTTGACATAATCTACTCTTTAAAATGTTTTTATTTTATGAGTTGTATTGCAATTTGTGGTGATGTAAATTATTTTAGCATAATAATATGCACTATTATATAGAATCAAGTTTTTTCAACTGAACAGACAGCTGTGCTGCTGGGGAGTTTGTTGCGCCACTTCTTCTTCCCATGCACTAGGAAGTGGTGAAGGGTGGGCGTTTTTGGGGGACTGTCTTATGTAATTTTGACGTTCGAAAAGTGCTGATTTCTCAGCCTAGTTTGAATAAATGACTTTTGAATTTGAATTTGAATTGAATTGAATTTTTGACTTGGCTATTCCTAAAATGCCTACAGAGATTCATTAATAACCCCTTATAATTTATATTTTCTACTTTGTTTAAGTAGGGTAGTATGTAATTTACTTTATACAATACCTGCTGGGTAAATACGTTATTACTTTTTTTAAATGAGGCAGAATGTACGTCATTACTGGTGCGGATCGAAAAGTGTATGAAAATTCATTGTTAACGTGCTGAGCGGGCAGAAGCTATACGAAAATCATTGGTATTAATTTGTTAACGTGCTGTTTTTTTAGTTTTGGGCAATTCAGGAGCTAAATATAGTATAATGCCAAAAGACAAACAAGTTTTTATCACAAAGTCCGCAAAATTATACTGGCACCTTAATTACTATGTTACGACCGAATACTTTTGTAAGTAAAATTCAACAGCTTATAGGTACTTGGTAACAGAAATCATGATATTCTGTAAATTCAAATATATTTAAACAGGGTTATTGGTTATATGTCAAAGAAAGGTTACAAATGACCTCTCCTACATCCTCTTAATGGATTACCGACATATAATCAATAACTCTGTATACAAGGCCGCCCATGGGCATGTGACCGCCCGTATTTTTTCCGTATTATCGAAAATTAACTTTAAAAGGGAGGGGTTTATCTTTAATATTTTTCATGTTATTCATTATTTCTAAAAGCTTAATTAAGCTTTTAGAAATTATAAACAGAATCCAAATAAAGACAATAAAATCGAAGATATGGCAAAAAATATAAAGCAAGGTCACAAACGCTACAAAAAAAAAAAAAAAATTGAATAACATGAAAAATACTAAAGATAGACCCCTCCCTTTTAAAGTTAATTTTCGTTAATTTTTCATGAATATTCAGAAACATACGCGGTCACATGCTCACGGACGGCATTGTATATACTAGCAACCCACCCGGCTTCGCACGGGTAGCATGATTCTATACACCTAAACCTTCCTCATAATCACTCCGTTAATTGGTGAAAACCGCACGAAAATATGTTCGGAAGAATTTGAGTTTATCGCGTTCAGATAGACGCGGCGGAGGGTTTTAGTTTTATATGTTTTATGATTATGATATTCATTATATATTACACATACTTAAAATACCTACCTAAAATTGCTACATAACTAACAATAATACTACCAAAAATAAGGAGACCATTAAAAATACGTACTTAATAATTTTGTGCTCAACTGTACTCGACTCGAAAATGTATGTAGAAGTTTACATGGAAGTTTAACATACTTCTATATCGTACACCAGGTCGAAATTATCATGGTTGGAGATGACTATTTCTTGACTATTTTTTGACACCAAATTTAAATTAAAAAACGTAAGCATTCCGCGGTAATCAGGTGAGGATTGTGGCGAGAAAGGCTCACCACGTAATCCTCACCAAGACACCTCTATATCTCTTGAATCTCTTAATGACTATTTTCGAGATTTGAAATAGCGTTATGACTATTTATTGACAATTTTTTTAAATTGAAACCAAGTCGATACTCCCAGCCGTTTGCTTGCACTGAGGTGAGGATTGTGTGGAGACGTTCACCCCACAATCCTCACCAACTTATAGCTATAACTTCGAAACCATAATGCGACTATTTTTTTTAATTTGGTGACTATTTATGACTATTTCTTGACAATTTTTTGGCGTTCTCAAAATTGATTTTCATGAAGTTTTCAAAAGTGAGGATTGTGTGGTGAAGGACACGCAAATCTCTAACAATATTTTTTGTGGTCATAATCATAATAATATTTAATGAAGGTAGGTACTGTAACGGGGCGGTAAATGAAATGAAAAGCTTATTTATTAAGTAAGAATAAATTATTCCTACGGTCGGTTTGACTTTTTTATATCACGAAGCACTGTCAGCTCTCCGAGCTGTCTCTATTACCGCATTTACACATGCGTTCTCGTGATTGGCCTCGCCGTTCGACGAGTTTTTTGGCGAGATATTCGTTCGATATTCTACACGAGTTCATACGAGTGACCGTTTAAACGTTGCGTCTATTCATTCTAGCGGCTTTTGCATTGCATTTGCAAAGTCAATTCTTGCCTAACTGTTTATTTATTTTTACTTTGATGGTCCTAGTTTATCATAATTATGTGACTTCGAGTTACAGCTTCATTAGCTATGTAAGCGGGCACTGTTTTGTGTTGAGTAATGTATAGAATCAAGTTTTTTTTTCTAACTGAACAGACGGCAGTGCTGCTGGGGAGTTTGTTGCGCCACTTCTTCTTCCCAGCTAAAGCACTAGGAAGTGGTGAAGTGTGGGTGTTTTGGGGAACTGTCTTATGTAATTTTGACGTTCGAAAAGTGCTGATTCTCAGCCTAGTTTGAATAAATGACTTTTGAAATTTGAAATTCAGTTTAACTATTTAAGGCAACGATAACCACCTTTTAATGATTTATACAGAAGAAGATCACGTCTAAACGAGTAGTGTTAATGATTTGGAAAAAATATAATGTTATATTAGAGCATTTTCTTAATAACTTAGTATATTAATATTTTAGATTATGTTTATAGTACATAGTGAAAGCAATTTTTAAAGTTATGTCTAACGCGGATAAAAAACGGAGAATAACGCAAAATCTGTCAAGTATATTTTTCTGAAATCTTCACTATTTTAAAGATAATTTAATTATTGATCTTTTAGTATACGTGTTTTATTAAAATACTTTTTGTTTGATGTATAATAAATTAATAATGCGTCCTTTCAGAGTGGCCCGCGCCTTAGGCAACGACGTCCGCGTCACTAGTCAAAAGTAACGTGTTACTAATTTAAATCACCAACGAATAGCCAGTATGTCACCGCCGCACTAGACCACCATTGAATACTAATGCTGTGATATTATAATAAAATAACTGAAAATGGCTACATTGTTACAGTTCTGGGTTTAATTTATAGGTTAGATAAATAGGAAATTATTTAATTTATTTCCACAGATATTTTGATAGAATAAGCCTTAAGTAACACTCATAACGATTCTATTAGACCATGGCGGACGCCATTTAACAAGTAGAAGTTCGCGAGCACATTCGTTAGAAGCTGGGCATTTGTGCTTATATTTATATATAATTAGGCATTTATATTATATTTATAGTTTGTAATAGGTATATGTGTAACTTTATATTTACTTAAATATTTTTGCATTCCTTCATTTTACGTAATTACACCTACCACTCTTTGTCTCTGCATCAGCCAAAAGTTGACTGGTAGAATTTTCTACCAGTCAACTTTTGGCTGATTTGCCTATGGCATTAAGTCCGTCTCTGTACATTTATGTGCTTGAAGTATTACGAATTTAATCTTTGTATGAAATGTGAACATTGTCGTTTTTGTTTTATCGTTTCCTGTTGATTATCTTATTATCTATGTATGACGAATGTTTAAAAATACATAATAAATTCAGTTTGTAATCAGTCAACATTCAATTTGAGATGCGGCTGAAGATACTATTTTTGTTATTCTCAAGTTTATAAAGACCCTAAAAAAAAAAACTGAGTAGCAGGTGAATTTTTTATAAATTTGTAATTTAAATACCCTACTATACTTACCTATAAATTAAATCAAAGAAAACGTAGCATCTCGCCTGTATTCCTAAAAAAGATAGATAGAGGTACGCACGGCTACACATCAAGCTACACATTTCCAGTATAAGCTGACCTCACATTTGTACGGAAATCCTATACAATGCGAGATCAGCATAAACTGGAAATGTATAGCTTGATGTGTAGCCGTGTGTACCTCTATCCATGGTCGCAGGCAATCTATCCTATTGGAACATTATGTTGTTTCATGCTTTTTAGCTTAGTTGCTGAAAAAAGCCGCTGTAACAGACAGACACACAAAGTCACCCTATGAGTTCCTTTTAACCTTTTTGGTACGGAACCCTACAAACAAAATTAGGTAGGATGATTCGTACTCCAACCTGCCTAGCCTTTTCCCAACTATATTGGGGTCGGTTGTAGCTAAATACCAGTATTTTACATGGAGCGACTGCCTATCTGATCTCCACGACCCAGTAACTGGATAATACGATACCCCTTGGTAAGACTGGTTGTCAGACTTTCCGGCTTCTGACGACCTGTAACGACTGTCAAAGATCCACGAATGACAGCCGGGACCAATGCCTTAACGTGCTTTCCGAGGCACGGAGGAGTCTCGGTATGTAAAGATGGTCACCTATCCACCAACCAAACCCCGGCAAGCGTAGCTTAACCTGAGGATGATTCATACTGAAATGCTTAAATAAATACTAAGGTTTTTTTATTAGGCGCCCGCAATAGAGGTGTGTACGTACTTCAAATTAAAAGAGTGTCTAAACAATGGTTTAGTCAGCCCACGTCTTAATTTTTTTTTGTTCTAGGACATGCCGGTTTCCGCACGATGTTTTCTTACACCGTTTTGAGAGCAGTGGTGATAAATAATTTACACAAAGTCAAGCGCCTGTCTGGGTTCGAATCACGACCTACAAACTCGTAAGTCGCGGCCGTTACCTCTGGCGCACCGCTTCTCTCGGTCAGAAGAATAATAAGATTTTAAAATAACGATGTAAATGTTCCTAAATAAACTGTTACGCTAATGTTTTTCCTTGAGTGTATAACTGTAGTAAAACAGTCACAAGTGATATATTTTATCGTTAATTACATTTTAATCGCTTATTATCTACAATCTAATAACGCGAGTACCAGTTGGGCCAATAACGGATATAGTTAATTTCCCTGTGTGTCATCACTCGTGTTTGGCATACCTACACTTACTTAAAAACATAACATAACGCCTTGTTTCCCGAAGGGTTGGGCAGAAGTGTACCTATATAGTACCTACACCCACATTTCGCCAGTTATGTTTAAGTCCCATGTAATAGGGGGCAAGCCTATTGCCATCAACCGGGCGCAAATCCAGACTCTGGGCTGCTACCAAGAAATTCCATATAGAAAAACCCACCACATCCTGGGAATCGAACCCAGGACCTTATGCTCAGCAGGCGCTTGAGACCACTAGATCATCGAGGCAGTCGGACTTTATACCTATAAAGTAAAATGTACCTACATGACTTTGTGGAGAAGGATCTTGATCGATCTGGGGTTTCGGAGTCTTTCAGTTTTGTAGATCGTTGAAAATCAAGCCCGAAAGTCGTGCAATTAATTTTATTTAAGGATTATTATTATATTACCTATTATCCAGTAACCTGGTTTTGGAGAGTAGTGGTGGCCGAACCCAGACAGGCGCTTTACTTTGTGTAAATTATTTCATCATCACTGTTCTCAAAATGGTGAAGGAAAACATCGCGAGGAAACCGGCATGTCCTAGAACCAAAAATTCGAAGACATGTGACATCCACCAACCTTCACTGAGCCCGCGTGGTGGATTACGGCCCAATCCCATAGTTTTCATAGTTTTTGAGGGTGCTAAAGCCGATAGTGAGGTCAAAATGTTAATCAAGGATGACGGCAGATTTTTTATTTTTATTTTTCATCATGTGTATCATTTTCATAGATTTCGAAGGTGCAGCACCTTCGAAATCCTACCCTAAATGTTATGTTATTCTATTGTATTATGTAACGGGCAATGCCAGATTACAAAGGCCAATATTAGTAACCTAAAAGTCTGCATAGAGAAGTTGATCAAAAGATGTTCAAACCTATGTTCAAACGCATGAAACTAAATATGATGTTGGAGCGCGTACAGAATAAATTTATTAGATATAAATATATGAGGGAATATGGGGTGTATCCATTTTATCCATTGATGTATCCAACACTATTTATCTTAGGTATGGTCGGATATAATGAACTGAGGGTCAGGAGGCAACTCACACTGGTTACTTATATCTTTAAGATAATTAGAGGGAAGATACACAATGCGGATATATTGCAAAGGGTGGAACTAGTCGTGCCAGACGGGTATGTGGGTCGTCGTCGTCGGCCGCGGTTGCTGGCGGTACCGCGCGCGCGAACTAACTTGCTGCGTGAGGCGCCGCTGACGAGCGCGCTCCGCACTCTCAACCTCATTGCTGATGACATCGACATATTTTGTTGCGCTCTGGGTGAATTTGAAAGAATAGCTTCCTATAGAATTTGTTATGGTACAAGCAGTGGAATTTGTTAATTTTAAGGGTACTACAATATCGCATTGGGTCTAGCCTGTAAGGATATTTGTATGTTTGGAGTGAATAAATAAAAAATAAAAAAATAAAATAAAATGTTTGCCGAATAAATAATAATGAAGCTATCACCACAACATTAATGATTTCCCTTGGTTTGTCTTATTTGTTTTAGTATATTTGGGTATTTATGTGTGTTTATTTGTGCATCTTTATATATAATAAGGTATATTATTGTATTTATAATTTTTGATTTCTTTCTAAGGCAGTGATTTAATAAGTCAAGTCAAATCAAATAATTTATTTACAATAGGACCTTGTAAGGCACTTTTGAACGTCAAAATTTGCAAAAAATAATAATTGATTCTAGTCGCCCATTCCAAAAGGTAGTTTTCGTATGGAGATGAATGGGCAAGAAACTCCACCGCTACTATTTTCAAATGTTTTACAATATTTTGTACAGGTACATTAGTTTTATAATTTTAAGTGAAAACGATGCACCTAGAAAATTAGAATAAAACTGGACGAGAATTGAGAGTGAAATTTCAAGGTCGCGTCACGTTTATGCTTATTTCGTGACATGTAAAAAGGCACATTTAAACGCCAATTCCCCCTTTTTTACCCCCTTTGGTGTCGATTTTCACAAAATCCTTTCTTAGTACACCCTTTCGTTTTAAACTACTCGTATAACTATACTGTTCAAAATTCAAGTTTCTATCTTTAGCTGTTTAAGCTGTGGGAGTCACCGAAACAACTCTACAAGTCCCAACGTTATGTCAATTAAATTAGGTATATAATAAACTACCCGCACCAATAAAAATAAAGAAAAATTGACTTATTTAAGAAAAAACATTGACAATTCTTGCTAAATAAAAGCTACTATTCGGTAAACGAATATATGATAGACTCGTATAAAGTCATAACATAAGACTTTTAATTTTATTTGATTTATTAATTATTAATACATTTCTCAATAGATACTGTTTATATTTTTGGTTAATCTCATAAAATACCTACATCATTATTATGTATTATATAGTAGTTTGCTAAGTAACGTTATATAATTAACAAGTGCTTCCTCTCTCCTATCTCACTTATTTTGCTGTGCCCGAAAGGGTCCATATTATCTAATTATAAGTTTACCACATGTGGAATGCAATAAAAGTATTGAGTATTGAAACACCCTGTTCTACAACCACCCGTTCTATACGTATATAGATTACAGATTGTATTTGCTAAAAAGATTGTGTAATTTTTATAGCAACATACGAGTTTATCAGGCCTCCCTAACCTTTTTATCAAAGATCCTTGAAAAGGTACCCTTTGTTATATTTGTTTTATTTTTATTAGCTTTCAAGTTAGTAAATACACTAAGTTAACAACCTCTCACATAACTTCTTCAATAATTTAGCGAAATATTTAAATGAGAAAACCTAAAAGCGAGAACCTTTGTTGGATTTACGGCTACTCGTATATTCATTATCATCTCACTATAAGGCATCCCCTATCTGTGTGCCTTTCATCAAAATCTGTTCAGACGTCGTAAGTGTGATTCAGTAACAAACATCTTCACATTCCTTCACTTTTAATAATCTAAGCACAGGTATCTAAGATTATTAGAGTTGATAGAGCTGATATCACCTTTTGAAGTAATTTAGATAGATATCTATATCTTTACATAAATTGCATGTATATAGACGAGATACGTAGAAAATATTAAAAAAAATATTGTTGTGTGTTATAGGAAAATTTACAGATGACATTTCTAACAACAATTTTAAGGGACTAGTTGTACGTACAGGTCTCACGTAAAAAGTACAATACCAACTCAAATTGTTGGTCACTCGGAGTATCATTTAGTTTTTGTTTCATCGTAATCGCTTCACTCTAATAAAATATATGCGAATTTAAAGTGTTCAAGAAGAACTTTTCATTACGTAATGTACAACCTCAACCAACTCAAAATTTGAAGAAAAACTGAACATTCTTTGAGACGTCTTTAACCGACTTCTTCCTTCTGGTTCCGTAGCCAAATGGCACATAAAAACAAAACTCCAATCCTTTCGTCCTGTCCGTCTAAAAGTTACAGTCAATTTAATCGGATGATATTTTTTTTATTTAAAGGGTTCTCTCCCGAGATGGTGCCATATGGTGAAGATCTGATGGAGATCTTCGTAGATAGACAATGGAACTCCTCAATAACGTATTGTACACGAATTGTGATTTGGTTATTGTTATTAAAAGTGTGGGATGCCTATGCAGATGTACATGGTCTTTTATACAATGTACAGAAGAGTGAATACATGGTCTTTAAGACTAGGCACTCTAAAGACAATTTACACGCAAGCTCCCCCATGCACCCCGCCACTTCACTATGTGCTGAACGCTAACACATCTATATTACTTAATATTATAAAGAGGTTTGTTTGTTCGTTTGTTTGTTTTTAAGTTTGTATGTAGGGGGGAAATCTCCAAAACTACCTGTCGGATTTGAAAAAATCTTTTTGCATTGGATAGCCCAATTCTTGAGGAAGGTTATAAGGTCGCGGACGAAGTCGCGGGCAGAAGCTAGTCAGTAATAAAGTTGAATATCGCGTGCGTCCTTTGATCGTGTTCGAGCACGGAACTAAATGACGTAATTCTCAATTCTTATTTCGTTTATAACTAAAGTAATAATTGATCTAGAGGAAAAACATCTTGTGGTTGGATAATAAACTATATTTTACTTACTGTAAATACTTATTTTAGACATAAAACCTGAGTAATCTTGACTTTATTTAAATAATCTTTAAAAAAAGACATGATTTGCCAATGTTACAACTACGGAACTTTCTTGTACATGGAAAGAGAAAGATCCAATAAATCTTATACTAAAGTTCCAATTTGATTGTATGCGTGACTGTTTCAGATACAATTTAGGAAGCCTCCTCTTAAGGCTGCCGGTAGATGTCCTGATCATTCTCACAATATTACCCTAAGCGGCTTGAGCGTAAATCGTGTCGCGGAGTTTACTTATAGATTTCCTTACCGACGGCCTTGAGGACGATGTAGACATTGAAAGGGAGCGTAGGGCTCTACCGGTCAGAGGTAACATGCTGGGTCGCAGATTCTCCCGTTGCTCTGAACAAGTAAAGATTATACTTTTTAAGGCATATTGTCAGAGCTTTACACTGAAAATCTGTGGGTCTGTCCCATCGATATAGCTTGTGTGGAGTTGGAGCGGCTAGTTGTATTGAGCGTGTACCGGCCTCCATCATCGATTTATGATTGCTTTGAGAGTATCATGGATGATGTGTTACAAAAGCTTGGAAAATTAGGAAAAAAATTAATTGTATGTGGTGATTTTAATGTTAATTTATTAGAAGACTCATCAATGAGCCTAAAAATTCAAAATTTATTTCAGTCATATAACCTTAATAATTTATTTTTGGAGCCTACTAGAATAACCGCCACATCAGGTACATGTTTAGATAATATATTTACTGACATATTACCAATTAATAAAAAAATTATAAGTCAACTGGATTCTGACCACTGTGGACAGCTGATTACATTTAGTAAACAAGTTAAAAAAGTGACTAAGAGAGATATCACTGTAGTGCCAAAAACTGCAGGTCGCTTGGAGAGTTTTAAAAACAAACTTAATAGTAAATTACCCTACTTGCCTTATTGTGATGATCCTAATGAACTGTACAATTCCTTTTTTGCCATGTATTGTACAGAATTTAACTCAACTTTTATACCAAAGCAGATCTCAGTTGATGGTTCTGCAACTTTCAGTGAATGGGCAACTAAAGGGATATTTAAGAGTAGAATCAAACTCTTTGAACTGTATGAAGAAAGAAATTATAATAAAAGTAAAGAATTCTATCAATATGTTAAGAACTATTCCAAATTATTTAAACAAGTTTGTAGCGAAGCTAAGTGTCGATATTTAAGCTCTAAAATTAAAAATTGTCAAAATAAAATTAAAGCTACTTGGGAAATTATAAACAATGAGACTGGAAGAGACAAAAAGCGTAGTAGTGACTACAGCCTTAATATTAATAATACTGTTATTAAAAAAGATTTAGAAGTTGCCACAGTTTTTGAAAATTTCTTTGCAGATATTCCAGTCTCAACCACAAAATCTTTAAATTCTTCACCCACTGTTGCCGAGTCCCTATTGAAAGAAAATGTTGATATTTGTAACCATGAGTTTAATTTCGACTATGTTAGTGCTCGAGATATTATTAAAACTTTCAATACACTCAATGTTAAAAAAACTGCTGATCTATGGGGAAATTCCGTAGAGGTTGCAAAATGCATTATCAACACTGTAGCGCCTGAATTAGCAATTATTTTTAATAAATGTATTGACTGTGGTGTAATTCCTGACTTAATGAAGAGTAGTAAAATAATACCTTTGTTTAAATCGGGAAGCACATCAGACCCCACGAACTTTAGACCTATTTCTGTGCTTCCTACTTTTAGTAAAATATTTGAAAAATTGATGCTAGATCAATTGCAAAGACATTTTAATAAACATAAGTTATTAAACAGTAAGCAATTCGGTTTCACAAGGGGTCGCTCGACTTCCGACGCTGGTGTTGAGCTTCTTTCACATATTTTTGAGGCCTGGGAGGAGTCACATGATGCCCTAGGCATTTTTTGTGACTTATCTAAGGCTTTCGATTGTGTTTCTCATGATACATTGGTCAGGAAATTGCATCACTATGGTGTTAGAAACACTGCCTTGGATCTTCTTATTTCTTATTTGGATAATAGGATCCAAAGAGTGGACGTTAACGGCAAGCGATCTCCGGGTTCTATTGTCACTATGGGAGTTCCGCAGGGCTCAATTCTTGGCCCTTTTTTATTTCTCGTATATATTAATGACCTACCTTGCCTTATAAAGAACAGTCATGAAATAGTGTTATTTGCAGATGACACGTCACTTATATTTAAGCTTAAGCGACAACAGACAGTTATTGACGATGTGAATAATGCTCTCTCTAAAATAGTGCATTGGTTTAGTGTTAATAATTTACTTTTAAACGAGAAAAAGACTAAATGTATTAGATTTCTAACACCTAACGTTAAACAGGTGAAAACCAATGTACTAGTAAATGGGACAGAATTGGATCTTGTGGACACCACTGTGTTCTTAGGTATTACTTTGGATTCGAAGCTTCAGTGGGGCCCACATATAACCAAATTGTCGAAGCGGCTAAGTTCTGCAGCCTACGCGGTGTATAAAATCCGTCATTTGACTGATGTAGAAACAGCTCGATTAGTATACTTTAGTTATTTCCATAGTGTAATGTCGTATGGCATTTTGTTGTGGGGAAATGCAGCCGACTTTCAGGCTATATTTGTGCTGCAGAAACGTGCCATTCGAGCAATTTATAACCTAAGTTGTAGGCATTCACTGAGGGATAAATTTAAGGAAATAAACATAATGACAGTCGCGTCTCAATATGTTTATGAGAACCTGATTTATGTGAAAAATAATATAAATCTATATTCTAAACACAGCGACATTCATAGCTTAAATACTAGAAACAAAGATTTATTTATTGTGCCGAGGACTAGGCTCCAAAAAATTAGTAATTCATTTAAGTGCCAAAGTATACGTTTTTACAACAAACTCCCAAGCCATGTCAAAGAACTGAGCCTCAATAAATTTAAATCATTTATTAAACAGAAACTATGTCAAAAAGGTTTCTATAAAGTTAAAGATTACTTAGACGACAAAAAGGCTTGGGACTAATTAAGCTACTCCAATGTACCCCAAGGAACAAACAATTATTTTAGACTATTTTAGACTACACGATACTATATGAGCATATAATTGTTGGATTATTTTATTTGACTGTAAGTCAATTTATTTTAATTTTGTTTTCATTTATTGTTGACATAATCTACTCTTTAAAATGTTTTTATTTTATGAGTTGTATTGCAATTTGTGGTGATGTAAATTATTTTAGCATAATAATATGCACTATTATATAGAATCAAGTTTTTTCAACTGAACAGACAGCTGTGCTGCTGGGGAGTTTGTTGCGCCACTTCTTCTTCCCAGCTTATGCACTAGGAAGTGGTGAAGGGTGGGCGTTTTTGGGGGACTGTCTTATGTAATTTTGACGTTCGAAAAGTGCTGATTTCTCAGCCTAGTTTGAATAAATGACTTTTGAATTTGAATTTGAATTTGATAGATCTCTGGATGCCCTGCGCATCCTGTATTATAATAGCTTCAGGATGATGTTGGGACTGCCACGTTTCTGTAGTGTATCGGGGATGTTCTAGCTGTTTGGCACTGACGATGGCTTTCAAACCATCATTCGCAAGAGAATGGTCCCTGATCTGCAGAATGCAAAATCTTGAAGACTGTGATTGATAGAATCTCATCCTTGCTTTGGAGGTCCTTTGTTAAGTCAGTCATGTGACTATCTGGATATCCGAAATCATTTCTCAATTTTTTTTTTTTTTAAGGAATCCTTGATTTTAATGCATTTAAAGATGTACATGATTTTAAAGAATTTACAAAATGATTGCGATTTAACTCACAAATTGATTGTATCTACCTATTTCAGTTATTTATTTTAGTTATAACAGTATTATTGCAGCATGTATTTAAATCTTTGGTTACTAACATCATTTTTAAATTTTCTAACGTATTTAATATGGATGTCTGACTGTCTGTGTCTGACTTAAAGAAATAAAATATTGATATTACTATTTAGTATTAGCATTACTTTTTAATTAGTCGAGATTTTTAATTCATGTTCTTTATGTCATGTCACGTTATGCCGTTGGTCCTGGCTGTCATTTGCGGATCTTTGACAGTCGTTACCGGTCGTCAGAAGCCTGAAAGTCTGACACCAGTCTTACCAAGGGGTATCGTATGGGTTGTGGAGGTCAGATAGGCAGTCGCTCCATGTAAAATACGGTATTCAGCTGCATCCGGTTATACTGGACGCCGACCCCAACATAGTTGGGAAAAGGCTAGGCAGATTGATTTGTTTTTAATGTCATGGTCTATCCGAATATCCAAAAATATTTGGCCTACGTCTTATGAGCCGTGAAAATTGATTCGCTGTTACAATTTATAGTAGATACTATGTATATTATAATTATGATTAATTCTAAAGCTGGAGTCGTAATTGTTATGGTTTTCGGGAGTAAAAAGAGGTCTAAATCCTCCATCTATATCAAAATCAAAATGGATATCAAAATCAAAATCCAAAATGGCAGCCATAACCAGAGGTGGACCTCAGTAAATTGGTTTTTTTTTCACACGGACGGTTAATGTAGAAGCTCTTTCGAGAGACATGCAACCTGTCTAACATCGTTTATAGAGAAACATTTTCTTAATATATTTTTTTAAAGTATTAATAATTTGCTCGTTTTTTTGCCTGTTGTCTCGGAAAATGTATAACACCTCTCTCAAAGCGTGATCCTTCTTCACCACGATAATGCTTCAGCACACTCTGCAGACGGGCAGTGAGCAGCAATGAGTCCCGCCTTGATTTTTATTTATTCTCAAAAATCAAAGCGACTTCGTCGTATTGACATTGACACCCTACAGACGCAGTGATTGCGTCTAGTCGTAGCGCACCCCACCAGGCAAGATCACTTGGCCTGGTCAAAATATTCTTCAAATTCAATAGAGGAGTGGTACCTACACCTTCTCAAAACGACACATTAATGTTTTCTGACACACACGCGAACGAAGTCGTGTGTACCGCTAGTAGAAAATATATTCTCCCCTCTAAACTTTATTTTTACCCCATCCTGTGGTGTTAAAAACCGCTTAGTTCTAGGAAATATATATATAATTTTTATACGTGTTCATTATGTAGTTCCTGTAAAGGCTTGTGCAGACCAGCGCGATGCGACGGCGCGACGCGACTCAAACAATGCAATTTCTAAGAAAACTGTACGGTATAACAGTAACCGGCGTCGCACGGTGGATCGAAAATCGGCTGTAGAAGACATAGGATGTCGATTTCTTAAATGTTATTTTTTTTGCTGGAAATGACTTCTGCTGATCATTACTATGTACAAAAATGACACCCGAGTTAATTCTGCCCAAAAACGAAGGAAATATATTTTTTTTACGAAAAATTTGTATGAAGCTAGTATGAAAAATCGAATTATCTCCTAAACGGCATGTTTAACCGTAATATCCTTGGAGGTGGTCATAGTGCTAATTATTTATGATTTTTTGGTTGCCGATTTGCCGAAAAATGTAATGCCGTTTTTTTAAAAAAATCGTCAAAATATTTTTATTTATTTTTACATGTAAAACGATCCCTTTTAGTGTCCAAGTTAAAAAGTTCGATATGTTATTAACCCAAATATTAAGAACACACAAAACAAGAAAAATTAAATAAAAAAATTGCTGTTTTTTTGACACATTTTTATTAATTTAAATAAAAAAAGATTATCAAACTCTTATTTAAGTAACATATAAAGTTATATTATATACAAAATAATTTAATTTAAGGAATTAATACTAAGCATTTGTAAAATAAAGTAAAATAAATAAAAAAAAGACAAAATATCATTAAATATTACAAAAAAAAAAACCCAAACAGACTCAAATACAAATTTACAAATAAGTACATATATAATTTTTTTACAAATTTTCCTTATCACTCTCGTTGTCAGACTCCAATTCTGAGTCAGCATCCAGATTGGATATATCCAAAAACTCGAACTCAGTTTCCTGAAATTGAATTAAGTCGAGAGTTTCAGCAAAAAAGCTCTGCTTTTTCTTGGCATCTAACTTACGCCTTTGTGCACTTAGCAAAGGATCCGAAGAAACAACAAGCATATTTAAAATGTCTTGATTGGAATCCTGCCTGCTTCTTTTCCGCGAATGATGTTCTCGAAACCTCCTAAAATCTTTGTTTCGAGACTCTGAGGCTTCTTCCGAGAGAGTCACAATCGGCACAATATTATTTTTCTCAATTATGTCAGCCCCATGGATTAATAATTTATGAACGGTTGACGACATGTAGTACCAATACGTACTTTTCTGCTGTTTTGCGGGCATAATCTCTAAATTTTATTATATCGACCTGCTCTCCAGACGTAATTGCTTGTAAAATTACAGCAAATCTTTTGATGAGGTCTTCATCCAAACCGGTTATAGCTGCGGTTTTATTAGGAAAGAATTTTCTTGCAGTATTCCCGTCATTGGTGGTTCCCGAGCCTTGTTTTACTATATCAATCAACAGATTGAGCTCATCTTTGAATTTATTTTTATTTATTTTCTTCCTTGTCTGTAGCATTTCTTTGTGCTCATCACTTCTCGCTGCCCACCGTTTGAAGTCGAGCCTGTATGCAATGTGTAACAGACATTCCATACAATTTATACGGGCGTGTAGGGATGACAAGCCAAATTCATACAGGTCAGAACACACAATTTTTGATGTTACAGCATCTAAGCGGTTCATTTCTGTAGGCTTTGCTAAGCACAGGTAGCACGATGCATTTGATCTAGCTTCAGAAAGGTAAGTGCAAACTTTAGCGTCGATCATCGTCATCATTAGTTCATGAGTCACCCTATTATTATTATTGCACTCTGTGGGGATAAGGGCCTCAATTTCTTCATCCATTTGTTTTTTCAGCTCAAGGACAACTGCTTCACTCTCCTTTACAAAAGTAAGCTGAACTGGACGACAATACAAAACTGAGCTTGTTTTTGGGTTCGTCCATAAGATGTTGTCTCCATCTGTCAGTTTAAGTGGCACCAAGGAGGTCATGAAAATGCTCGAGTCATCTTCCTCACCCTCCATTTTCTGCTTGTATCGGCTTTGGTTAGAAGCACCATCAAATCCCCACTTGGATATCAGCTTCAACTGCTTGTTATGCTCTTCCTTAGAAAGGCTTTGAAGGATTCTTGTAACTGTGATATCAAGTAAAGCTTGAAGTGTAATCCTAGCCGATGAATCAGTAACTGTCACTGATTGCTTCGGAGGGTAGCAATAAAGCTTAGTTTGTTGCACTTTATAGTAAGATGGATAAATATCCCTAGCACCTTCCCGAATGGCAGCCTCTCGCAACGTAATATATTGCCACTTTGAGAGTTTTAGCGAAAGAAGCAATCCAAGCGCCTTTTCTGACGTAAATATGATTGTTTTCGCTGGTTTCTTAAGCGTTTCATTTAATTTAGCGGCTGCTTCAGGATTTTTCATCATGTATTCGATGACAGAGGCGATATCTCCATGCCCTTCTTCTTTTAAACGTGCTGCAGCTGCATATGCCAATTGACTGGAATCTTCGCCTGTGTGTTCATCAGATCTTCTCTTTTTTTGTTTACTTCCCAGATCTTCGAATGGTTTACGGGATCTTTTCGACATTGTTCCAATGGACGTTGATGTCGACGGTTCTGGAGAGACTGAGGGCGCTCTTGGTATCTCATCAACACTTGGTTCTTGATTAACTAAAGTTTGCACAAAACTCGGCCAATCAATATTTGCTCCCAACCAATTCTCGTACTTTCTCCTGAAATTATCAAGGAACCGGTTGGATTTCTGCCACTTTTGTAAAGCGGCTCGCGTAAATCTCCGACAAAATTCTTTGAGAACAACACGATCTTCGTCAGACAGGCAATCGCCTATGCGGGATACAACTGCACTGAACAATACTTCATGATCAAATGAAGTACTCTCACTTCGTAGAAGAACAAACAAGTCTAAATTCGTGATTAAACTTTCCATTCTAAGATTTTATAGTCGCAGATTTAGTGTTAGCAGTTACACAGTTGTGAACAAACTAAATTATAAAACTAAACTTTAGCCCTTTTATTGCAAAACGCCAATAATTAGGTAACTACCCTCATTAGTTATCTTCTCATTAGCTAATGAAAATTTATAATTGTCACTAACTATTCTTAGAACTCATAGCACTGCTAATTAACAAATTAGCTTACTTATCAGGAAAAGTTGAATGTAATCCATAGTTGGCATTGTCGTGAGATATTGAAAATCATTAAATCACCTAAAAAGACTCATTAGAAGACCTAATCAGTGTAGTTACTTAATCACTTCTTTTCGGACTCATTAGAAGAGTAAACAATTGGTAATTTGGTTGTATGAAAAGTTTTAAAACTCATGATGTGTTGATAAATATCTAGCTCAAGCATAGTTGTCTACGTGATGCTATTTTATGTTACGTGTAGTTAAAAGTCCGTGTTCTTCAACATAAACACTAAAAGGAATCGTTTCATATGAAAAAACAAATGAAAATATTTTGTCGATTTTTTAAAAAAAAACGGCATTAAATTTTTCGTCAAATCCGCAACCAAAAAATTATAAATAATTAGCACTATGACCACCTCCAAGGATATTACGGTTAAACATGCCGTTTAGGAGATAATTCGATTTTTCATACTAGCTCCATACATTTTTTTCTTATAAAAATTATAACTCTTCCATTTGTGCACACATTTACTTCATATGACATTTTATAGAACAGTAATGATCAGCAGAAGTCATTTCCAGCAAAAAAAATAACATTTAAGAAATCGAGATCCTATGTCTTCTACAGCCGATTTTCGATCCACCGTGCGTCGCGTCGCGCGATAAGTCGCGCTGGTCTGTACGATCCTTAATGCGAATGAAACAGGGCAAAAAGTTAATAAAACTACAAATGCAATTATTACTTAAACTATAATAATAATAAAATATTTTCATTAAAAATACAAATAATTTAATACCACACGCAAAAAAAAGTTTCCATGGTCTTTTATAATAGTACTTATTAAACCTAAACCTAGCGTTTTGTTCAGTGATTGTTTATGATTTACCATACTAGTTGTAATACAGTACATACAAATATCAGAATAATACTGCTCTTGAATAAGAATGCTGCACTGGGCTCTAGACATTCTTCGTCTTGTGAGATTGGTTTGAAGTATGGTTCATAAAGCTCGGGTCGTTCCTCTATAATGTCTGCGATGGCAGCGGTGCCAGCTTCCGACATTGTCCTTCCACGACTCAACTGCCAGGCACCAACTGAGGACATAGATGGAAACATTTTATTTCTATAGATCTATACAATCTCATTTCCTACGAAATGTATGGGAAAAGTTTTTTTGTGATTTCTGACTTTTCTAGTATTCAAACGTCAAATGGTTCAATAGAGTTTTGATCCTTATAAGAAACAGGATCGATTGGCATCAAAAAAAGTTTTTGTGAAAACTGCCAATTTTCTAGCTGAATGTATTTTTTTTTAAATCTGTGAATGTAGATCAAAATATCTCAAAAAGTTAAGGACAGTCTCCTTTTTTTTTTTTTTTTTGGTTGGGAAATCATCAAATGACTCCTCCCGCTCTGGGCGGAGCGAGAGGGAGTGTCAGACTTTTACTGACTAAAACCCACCCGTGTTCCTTCCGTTGAGTAACAGTCTCCTAAGATTTTCTCGTTTTCCTGTAGCTACAATTAGGTAGCTGTCCTTACTGCCGTATCTCAAAAATCCACTCAGTGTGCCCGATGGGATTTGGCAAAAATTTCGGTCTTCCATACAAAATTTCATCCCCTATTTAACCCCTTTAGAGAATAACTAAATAAATCTTTGTTAGTGCTCACTTTCGTTGCATAAACTCATGCTTCTATACTCAGTGGTTTACGCTTTGGGTTGTCTGTCAGTCAGTGAATTTCGTCGGCAAGTTCATAAATTTTAGGGCGTACTAATAACTAATTAGTCGACAAAAACTGTCATTAAACTAAAATAAGGGAGGTGAACTAGGTAAATACCTTGTCTTTGATTGGAGTTAATATTTTCGCAACTGTAGGCTAATGCGTATCCATCGTAGTCAGTCGCCAAAATGTAGATCGTTGTCTCCGTACTTTCTCCGTCTATAAAAAAAAAAACAATAAATAAATAAAAATCCAAAACCGATAATACCGATCATTAAAATCCATCTATAATAAATTGATATAACATTCGATTGTAAATAAAGACATTAACGGACGATTTTTCAATCTTCAGATAGCTTTTATCTGAGGTATAAAAAAATGCGGTTTATCATTTTATAAACAGAAAATATGCCAAATAACCAACGGCGTTTAGACATTTCTATCGATCGAAAGCGGACTAGCTTTTTTTTAAATATGTTATTTACCTCCAGAATCACCGATTACTAAAGAAAATATTCCTCTTCCATCATTTGAATCGAGTTGGCCTGAACCTTCTGTAGTCAATAAATCTTCATCAACGACTTCGAAGGAAAGTACTTCAATGTTTCTCGTTTCTTCATTGAATGATAATCTGGTACCAATGCAGGAACTGCCTCCAACTGCGTCGTATCTTCTAATCTGATACCAGGAATTGTTTGCGAACTGTAAAAAAAAACGTTGACGTGAATGAGCGTTAATTTTGTATGTTGTTTAACGCGATAAATTGTACAGTTATTAATTTATATGACCAATTTTTTTACAGTGCATTCTTGTCTTCCAATTTTGTATCATGACATTTTATTGTATGTGGTATCGGTGGAGATTTTGTTTATTGATTGACGAAAATGTCAGATAAGGAAAAATGTGTTTAATTTTTTAATAATTTGTATTTATTATATGGGTTCATAGTATTTCATATTGCATAGTTATATTGCCTGCTGATTACCGAATCTTATCACACTATAACGCCGAACAATATAAGTTATCAGCGGTAAGTACCTCATATCGTCAATTTATTTTGACATTACTTTCACTAACTCAGAGTTTAACGACTTAACTTTCCATAGGTGGGTTAAATATTTAGAAGTTTAACCTTAGGTTTACCTCTAATTCTTGGTGGCGCAAGATGAATTATTTGATTAACCCTGAATTAGCTATTAACTCCGAGTTATTTATGATAGCCGTGGAGAAAGAGGTCCTCGAGTCATCGGGCAATACGCGTGATGTTTGACACTAGGCTTCACATGACCTCGCTCAATATGTCATTTGACAGCAGACGATGGCATGATGACAGATACTTAATCGATATTAGTGCATACAGAAAGTGAGTGAATAAAAATCCAAATATTATCTTACTCTAGCCACGTTGAAGGACTCCACTGCAGGAATATTGATGTCGCACTGACCAGGGATTATGACTCTGTCCCCAGTTTGTGTTGGGTAGTGGAAACAAGCTTGATCAGTCTGACTTGTGTCCTGGTAATATTCTTGTCTGAGACCTTGTGTTGTACTGATGACGTCATTTATGGCGCTATTAGCGTCCTCGCTGAGTTCTACGTTTCGACTTAGTTTCCAACTGCCAACTGTAAAAGTAATTTGTCAAATTAGTTGTCTCAACGACACATTGTTGTGATGTTTACATAACTATTAAATTATTAAAAAAACTGCTTTACCTCGTCGTGTATTCAAAGTAGGTATATCAAAGCAGGAGTATACAAGAGCGAAGCCGGTATAGTCAGTTGCAAGTACGTGGTAATCAGAATGATATGTGGCTGCAAGAAAAAAAACTTAGTTTACAAATGTACATAGGTAGGTATTTATTTATTTATGTGAGTACATCATCAAAACACTATTATGTTTTATGTAATATAATTATTTAGGGTAAATTTTTTGTCCTTTTTTTTCTTTTTGTCCTTTTTCTAAGGTAGGTATAGTAAAGTTAGAGATAAAGTGAATGCGTTGCGATTTTCATAATATATTCCTAAATATTTTTGAACTATGCTACTTACGAGTTGACAACTCAACATTAAAGCAGCAAACTATAAAAAATATACATCGTGGTAACACAAAATGCGGACTACGATTTATAATACTCCAATATTATAATATTTTATAACTGAACAACTTACTGTGACCAATATAAGTAACTCGTAAGTTCCCAGAACCATCACTGCTTGTTACTTCAGCTTCTCCTCTTATCTCAGACAAAGATTCATTTAAAATTTGGCTGATCACAATAGAGAAGGTACCACTAGTAGCTCCATTGGTGAATTCAGCAAGGTTACACTGGCCTGTTTGTTCTGGCTGAGGGTATCTGGCGACTTCGAACCATTGTCCAATGAACTGGTATTAGAAAAAATTATTGAAGTATTATGGTCGAATCTCTATTTTATTTTCAACATTTTAAATATCATGTAAACTTACATTTTCAACGTTGAAGTCAGCAACGCCGGTTATGGATGTATCGCAGGGTCCGGGCAACTCGATATATGGTGGGGGTTGTTCGAACTCTGGATAGTGGAAGCAGGCTGCATCAGAGTGACTTGTGTCCTGGTAATATTCTTGTCTGAGACCTTGTGTGGTACGTATGACGGCGTCTATGCCGATATCAGCCAGCGGGCTTAGTTCTGTCGTTCTACTTAGTTTCCAACTGCCAACTGTTAAAATGATTTGTCAAAATTAGCTCTCTATAAGTATAATAAAGACATTTTTGGTAAAAACTTAAAAAAAACAGTTTTACCTCGTCGTCTTTCTCCATTCTCGATAGTAACGCAGCTGTATAAAAGAGCATAACTAGTGTAGTCGGTTGCGAGTACGAAGTACTTTGCAGTTCTCGTCTCTGCAATTAAACAAAATTTTATTTAGTTAAAATAAATAAGTAAAGTACAAATAATGACGGTTCCGTTCCGTTTCTGTTTTGGTACATAATAAAACCGTAATATTTTTGAACTACGCCATTTATCCAGTGATAAGAGATTGAACAACTTACCGTCACCCACATTGAATGTAACTTCGATTTGTCCGTCATTGCCTGTTACTGTAGCTTCTCCTGATATCTTCGCCAGAGCCTCATCGGAAACTTGACTGTTCACAACAGTGAAGGTACCGCTATTAGCGGCCGTGAAGTCAGCACGGTTACACTGGCCAGTCTGTGTTGGTTCTGGGTATCTGGCGACTTCGTACCATGTTCCAAGATACTGGCATCAGATAAAAATAAATAAAAGGATGTTTTAATTTAATTTTAAAACTTTTAAAGTATATAATTAACAAATGGAATCGAACATTTGTTTTATTGATATTAGAGCGAAGACAAACGCGATACGGCAATTATTTCAACTATGCTACGGTGTCACAGTGTCAGCGCCTGGTTTGTTAAGGTGGGCAAAGTGTATCATTTTTGCAATTGGAACATTTCCATCTGGATCACTGAAAGGATCCAAATCATTGATATGTTTTAATTGGATCATTTGAATCATCGACTCAAAGGATATAAAAATGGATAACGACAACGAAAACCTGTGAGAGTATTTGTGAAACACATCTCATTTGGTATCTCTATCTGACTTAAATAGATGTATTATTATTAATGTATTATTATTGATGTATTATTTGATTGTGGTGTCTTATGATAGATGTGTCACCCACTCACTCGCGACTCGCGAGTCAGTTCAGTAGCGCTGACTAAAGTAACGTAACTCAGCGTCTCAGTCTTTCTCTCTCGCTCACTGCTGCTCAGTCGCCTCGCAAGTGACGGTCGCGCGGAAAGAGCACAGAGGCAAAGTAATGATTCAGATTCAAATGATGCGTTTGAAACGTTGTTACTGAACCAATCCTTTGGAACATTTCAATGACCCGGATCTGTGGGTTACACAGGTTCCGTGGAGTTACACACGCCTACTGGTTTGAATATAGTGTACAAGTAGTGGCGGGCGGCGTTTCAACGTCGTGCGGAGCGGTGTCGGCAGGCGTCACAGCGCATCATAAGGCATGCCACTGTAATTTACATAGTGACGACGCAACGCAGCAGCACCGCTCAAGAACCAAGCCGCCGCTGTACTGCGGTCGTCAAGCTTCACTTTTACAACGACAAGAAAGTAAATATAAATTTGTGAAGAGTACACAATCACATTCATGTAGGTACCTGTACCTAAAATAATATACCGTAATAATAATAACTAAATAATAGCTAAATGCTGTAAAAACGACCTGTAAATACCTGTACTTACAGGTCGTTTTTACAGCATTTAGCTATTATTTAGTTTCACTTGTTAGTATTATTATGTTTCTTTATTCTATAAGTTTTGAACATTGTGTATAGGGGGCTAAACGTCATCAAACGAAATAAAACCGGCCAAGTGCGAGTCGGACTCGCACACAAAGGGTCCCGTGCCATCGTACATTATTAAGCAAATAAATGAAAATACTAAGCGATTATTTTTCATCTTAATGAAAATCGTAAAGATAAATTTGTATTTCATAATGATACTTTAAATTACAAAGTTATTTTTGCAGTTGCAGAAAATCACCTATATTTAAATAAATACCTTATGAATCGGCGTTTTTAGAATTTGATGATTATTAGTATACATGGTACATGATATACAAAAGTTTCAAATTCCTAACTTGTTTAGTTGTTGAGATAGAGCTCGTACAAAAATGGTCTAAAACCACCACCACTTTTACGGCCTACAATTTCATCATTTATGAAGATAAAAAAATAAAAAGTTCTCTACCCGATGAGCCTTAGACAATGACAACCCCACATTGGCAGCGTTAGAATATTTTTTTTCAAAATCAAACGTTTGTTGTATGGAGACAAAAAGACAAAGAAATATTTTTATTACTTGTTGTTTGAGCGGCAATAGCAATGCATAATCTGTGAAATTTTCAACTGTCTACCTGTTACGGTTCATGAGATACACAGGTCGCTGACAGACAGACAGACGGACAGCGGAGACTTAGTAATAGGGTTCCGTTTGGTACCCTTTGGGTAAGGAACCCTAAAAAGGTCATCAAACAAAGAGTAACTTACATCAAGCACGTTCAAGTTAGGAACTCCGGCAATGGATTCATCGCAGGGTCCGGGCAACTCGATACTTTGTGGGACTTCATCAAACACTGGATAGTAGAAGCACGCTGCGTGGTCTTGTCCCGTGTTTCGATAATAGATCTCGTGGAGATCGATGTTATTGCTAACGAGTTCATTTATAGCATTATTAGCTGCTTCGGACAGTCCAGCGCGGGACCTACTCAGTTTCCAGCTGTAGACTGCACAGAAGGGGAGTTGTGTAAGTTTGTTACATTTGGATACAGAAGCGTTTTGATATAAATTTTTTTTTTTAATAATAGAATAGGTAATAATTACTTTGCTTTCTATCGGCATCGAGATTCCGACAGCTGTACGCTAGCGCATAGTCGGTGTAAACGGTGGCCAAAATGTAGACGTTGTCGAATGGAACTGCAATAAAGGCAAAAAGTATATTTATGATTGTTTAGAAGAATGAGCGGTGAATATATTTGAATTGATTTTGGAATTGGTTTGAATTTCATATAAATTATGTTTCATTTTTCTTTCATTGCAAATTAATAACTGAACTGTATATAAGTCATTCGATTTCACAAAGTATCGGTATTGTGTACATAGTATATAGAGTGATTAAGGTCAGATGGGAGTCAGCCCAAGTTATGGTGCATCTGAACAGTGGGTTGTCCTGCTGTCTAAATATTTAACATAATACACATAAAGCCTGAACCATGGCAAATCAATTTTCATAAAAGATCCCGAACAAAGTTCCGGAACGTTGGCAGCAAGGATACCTATAGAAATAATCTAATTAGACGAGTACAATTTCCACTTTTCCGGTTTTTTTATGCTGGCACTTACCTCCATCTACGTTGATGCTGATAACGCCTCTACCGTCAGAAGCCACTGAAGCCTGTGTATTTGTGCTCAATTTTTCCTCGTCACTCACACTTGCTTGGATAACATCAAAGTTAGCACCATTCAGGGCATATTCGGTAGCCGTGCATTCACCATTCTGGAGCGTAGACGGGAAGCGAGACACTTCATGCCATATTCCAGAGAACTAAAATGGTGAAAAAACATTTTTATTATTAATAAGGAATACACATTATGTAGTAACCTAACCTACGTATACATGATGAATCTATTTTACTGTAAACAATGTAATAGCAATATGGGGATAAGCATAAACGTGTACCATATGAAGCTTGTCAATGACATTTCTCTCTACGTCCCTATGCGGGGCAGTAGAAATAGAAGCAGTATAAAATATAACATTGGAATTAAAGCCTCATTCATACGATCGCCGAGAGGCACGACAAACTCTCGTGCAAAAAGTAGGAGATAAGGTAAAAAGAGGCTAAGAGACGAGATAATCGAGAAATGTTACTAGAGTAACCCCAAAACAAGATATTACACATAACATAATATCTTCACGCCTGTTAAACCGCAAGATATACTAGTTCATTATTATAGTTTATGAGACTATTGATGTTCAGATACATGGTTGGAATACTGACTGCGTTAGCATTAAAGTTGAGGACAACTGGCACTTGAGCGTCCGGAATACATTGGCCACTTATTATTACGTCTCCACCATTGTTATCGGGGTAATAGAAGCAGGCTTCATCGGTGTGGTGTCTCGGGACGAAGTACTGCTGATCTAGTACTTGCACGATGTCAATAACATTGTTGATAGCGGCCACAGCGGGTTCTGGTATAGTAGGTGCCTTACCCAACTTCCAACTGTAAACTGTAAAATAAATTAGTTCATTAATCATTTATTATTGTCCTATTTTACCTACTTACTTAATTTTAATTTTCCGATTTTTTATCATATATGATCCTTTTTATTATAAACAAAACATTATGCTGTTTACCGATGGACTAAATTTTTATTGTAACTATCAATAATTTACCTTCTCTGTATTCGGTATTGATATTTTGGCACGAATACACTAATGAATATGTATCATAATCCGTGGCGAGGACCCAATACTTTGTTGTAACAGCTATAACAGAAAAAAAGAAATATTATGTCTCTTGTGTTAA
Organism: Agrochola macilenta; assembly: GCA_916701695.1. NCBI lineage: Eukaryota > Metazoa > Arthropoda > Insecta > Lepidoptera > Noctuidae > Agrochola > Agrochola macilenta. The sequence continues at coordinate 5,324,352 of OU753570.1, read as the reverse complement.
GTGAAAAAAAATATTATGACGAATTTGAAATTGCATTACAGGTTAAAATGCAATGAAAAATAATGTATATTTACCAGTACCACTGCTGCCGGTTAGTGTCAAATCAAATTTAGCTGATCCATCAGTACTGGTTGGAACTGCAGATCCTGTTACATTTTGTAGAAGTTGCTCCACTACTTGGGTATTTTTCACATCAAATGTTCCATCGGAGTTGGCAGTATAGGTAACGGTGTTGCAAGTACCACTTTGGAAATTTGTCGGATAGGATTCAACGTCAAACCATGTGCCCGCGTACTGAATATTAAGGATTAATTACTTATTTTATTTGCCATCGATAAAGTAATAAGCGAAAGCAATTATATGATTTGTTTAATAAATAGCAAGTAGGTAATTTAATAATTTAGTAATTTACTCGTATGACATTTTAATGAAGGAGAAACTAGGATTTTTATAGAGGCTTTCTATGTATTCTCCTATCGTAGGTATGCTAGAAGAGATTTCTTAAGAAATACATTAGCATCAACTTTGTGCGTATTTTTCTACGTACTACATAAATAAAATGATAAACTTACCAAATCAGCTCGAAAATTTTGAACAATGGGGATACTCGGGGAAATATTAATATGAGCTGTGTATCATGTTGATTATACATACATACTACCTGCTGCTAGATAGAAGAGGTAAAATTTTATTGTAAGCTGCGGACTTACCCTTTCGACATCAAAATCGGGAACCACGGGGATATTCTCGTCACATTGACCGCGGAACCTAACGGGAGTGGATCTGTCAGGCTCAGGAAAGTAGAAGCAAGCCTCAGGGGAGCGGTCCACTTCATAGTAGTAAGGTTGGTGCAAGACCTCGATATCATTTATGATTTGATTTATTCTGTTGGTTGCGTCTTGGCTCAAGGTATTGGAACGACTAAATTTCCAACTGGTTACTAAACAAAAACAACAAACAATCAACAACATAGAAAAGCTCTTTAACCTAATAATGTGGGAAAAGTAAAATCAATTTAAATGAAATTAATAGTTGTTACAATAGAATTATGCAGGTGGAATTGATGCTTAGTGGTATTTGAATAATTTTATTTACCTCTTCTTTGGTTATCTCCTGAGTTGGCACAACCGTAGGCTAGTGCGAATGAATCGTAATCAGTTTCGAGTATGTACATTACGTATTCTCGGTTTACTATAAAAAAATAGAAAGGAGTAAGTTTAAAACATGTAAATTCAGTAGCGCATGTCAATATCACAATCTAAAGTTTGAAGACTTGAATTTTATTATAGAATAGAATAGAATAGAATATTTATTTGCGTAAAACATGGTATACAAGGGTGTTAAATACAAATTGAGGCACAAGCATGTTTAGCTAGGATAAAACATAGCATGCAAAATTTTAAAGACAAGTTAAGCAACAACAATCGTTAAAATAAAAACATCAACATCTTTTATCTATAAAGTCCTTTAAACTATAAAAACTACACTCGAGTAACCACTTATGAAATTTAATTTTAAATAATTTTGTATTTAAAGCTTTGAAATGCCTTGGTATTTTATTATAAATGCTCACACACATTGCCAAGCAGTTACTATTGTATTTAGACAGTCTAGGCAAATCATTCAACACTAGTTTATATGGATCTCGTCGGTTCCGAGGATTGACATCATTTGCAGTCTTAAACAGTTGCTTATTTTTCATGACAAACACGCATAATTCGTAAATGTAAAGCGACGGTAACGGTAACAAACCAAGTTTTTTAAATATTGGTCGACATGAGTCGTCAGGCTTAAGTCCACAAATTGCTCTCATGCACTTTTTTTGAGCGATGAATGCGCTTTGGAATTTAGTTTTAATTTAAATTAAGTTATTTGCAGTGCCTAGTAACTTTATAGTAGGCGATGAAATTGATGTCGCACCTTATAAATAAATATTATATTAACAAACAACGAAATCGTGTTAAATTGTGGTTGACTACAAAAAAAAGTTAATAAATGCTACAGAGGAAATCACAAAATATTATTGTCTTGTGTTACAAAATAAGCGTGTTTACACGCTGTGAGATTGTATCAAAACGTATGAAACTCACTTAAATTAAAAGTAAGCCGGCCACTTCCATCAGTGCTAGAAATAGTAGCAGTTCCAGAAATAGATGCGAGCTGTTCACTCACAACCTGAGAGTTGGTGATGCTGAGAATATTACTGGCTTGCTGGGTGTATCGAGCTACGTTGCATGTGCCGCTTTGGTATTGGGATCCGTAACTCTCAATAAGACGCCACTCCCCAGCGTACTGTTAAAGAACATTAAAATGTAAACATATTCAAAAGTTAAAAGAGATGAATATACTTTCGTTACGTGTTAACTTTGAAATTGACTCTGAGGCACTTTATCAAGTCCGTGATTCACACACTCTAAACTATTTGAAAATGTATCGTGGCTTTTAATGATATAATATTAATACGAGTCTGTGGGTATACAGTTTGATTCTTTATAATGTGCACATATCGAAATGAGGGAATCTATGCTTAATTTTATCGACGGCTAAAATATAGAAAATATATAAATATTTTTGAAACTTTTTTATTGAATTAAAACTTCATAATGATTGGAAGTAATTAGGCGTCCTCATAGAATGAAAATTGTTGAAAAAAACTGCCCTCAATTGAAGATAAACATGTTTTGTTTACACTGGGTTCACAGTAGCGAACTTTAAAATTCTTAAAAAATAATTATAAAAAAAATATTTAGATTTTTTAAAATATTTTTGCCGTCGAGAAAATTAAGCATAGATTCCCTCATTTCGATATATGCATGTTATAAAGAATCACACTGTATGAACTTTTAACTTTTGCTTGTACGAGTATGTAATGTAATTAACGTACCATATTTTACAAGTAATAAAATCTTAACCCTTACCCTCGAAACGTCGAAATTGGGCATTCCTCCAATGCTAGAGTCACATTGACCAGGAAGAACAACATCGTCACCGGGTGTAATGTCAGGTAAATGGAAGCAGGCAGTGTCCGTCTGCTGAATGTTCTCGTAGTAATCGTTCCTCAGAACATCTACTTTCGCAATGGCTTCGTTGATGGCCGCGGTGCCCTCATCTGACAGTTGTCTGGTTTTGCTTAGTTTCCAACTCCACACTAGAATAGTTTTTTGCATTGGGTGTGTTAATATTCAAAAAGATCTGCATCACAAAATGTAAAAGGAAAGTTGATTTAAACTGACCTCCTCTATAATCGTTGTCGATGTTGACACAACTGTAAACCAACGCATAGTTTGTGTAATCCGTGCTCAGAATCCAGTAAGGTATTGATTGAGCTGGAAAATTATAAACGTGTTTGATTAATATGACATTTCTTCACAACATCCAAATATATATCAATATATTTGGATCTCGTTTTTCTATGAAAATTACGCTAACCTTCTCCGTTAACCCAAATGTTGATATCCAATTTTCCACTAAGGTCATCATCGCTAGCGAATGTGACATGACCCTCGGTTGTTGATTGAGTGAGGTCAAGTACACTGAATGAATCTAGGCGCATGCTGTTCGTAGCATTAACAGTGAACTCTTGGCTGATGCACTGCCCATCTTGGTTAGCCTTAGGATAACCTGCAATTTCGTGCCATGTACCTTGGAACTGAAAGGAAAATTAATTTGTTTCATAAGCGCGCTTATCAATTGTTTGCAGAATTATTTTAATAGTTATGCGTTCAATTAAATTAATCTCACGTTATCCATATTAAAGTTCGGCACTGCAGCAATATTCTCATCACATTGTCCAGGAAACACTACTGGCACGCCGGGTTGGGGCTCAGGGAAGTAGAAACACCCTTCGGGGGTCTGGTCACGTTCTACGAAGTATCTCTGGTCCAAAGCACGAATGTTGCTCATCACTCTGTCAATTTCGGTGTTAGCATAAGGTGTTAACTCTTTCGTTTTACTCAATTTCCAACTGGCGACTAAAAGTAAACAAAAAATGACGTTATAAGGAGTATAATGGCAATATTGTTAAGTGATTTGTCGATATGTACAACGTGGAAGATATCTTACCGCTCATGTAGTCTTCGTCTTGATTTGTACAAGAATAAACAAATGCGTACGACGTGTAGTCCGTAGATAACACCCAGTAATCAGAAGCAGCTGAAATGTTATAAAAAGCAGATTAAATTAGTCTCCGCACATATATTTACTTTACCGATATTATTTAGTCTCAAATCCTTACCGTCGGGATTTTGTCCATCGAATGTTACTTTTAATTTTGCACTTCCATCCTCCGATGCTACAGTAGCAAGACCTTTTATAACGCCTAGACTCTGGTCAATAACGTGGGTATTGTAAACAGAGACGGTGTCGCTGTCGAGTGCAGTGTAACGAGCGTTAGGACACTCGCCATCTTGGAAGACCATGGGATATGATTCGATGTCATGCCACAATCCCATGTACTGTTAACATAATTCAGTTAAAATTAATCATTTAAACCAACACAACCGTGGTCACAGCAGTATAGACGCCGTGGATGGAGAAATATTATGTTAAAAGAAATAATATGTATCATGTTAATTATACGAGTACATACTGCTAGATAGACGAGGTATAATTTTATTGTAAGTTGTGGACTTACCCTTTCAACATCAAAATCGGGAACCGCGGGGATAGTCTCGTCACATTGACCGCGGTATCTAACGGGGGTGTATCGATCAGGCTCAGGAAAGTAGAAACAACTATTAGGGGAGCGGTCCACTTGATAGTAGTAAGGTTGGTGCAAGACCTCGATGTTATTTATGATTTGATTTATTCTGTTGGTTGCTTCTTGGCTCAAGGTATTAGAACGACTAAATTTCCAACTGGTTACTAAACAAAAAACAACAAACAATTAACATCATTGAATAGCTCTTTAACGTCATAATGTGGGAGGAGTAAAAACAATTTTAGGGAAACCAATATTAGGTGTTACAATAGAATTATGCAGGTGGAGTTTTTGCTTAGTAATACTTGAATAATTTTATTTACCTCTTCTTTCGTTATCTCCTAAGTTGGCACAACCGTAGGCTAGTGCAAATGAGTAATAATCAGTTTCGAGTATGTACATAACGTATTCCTGGTTTCCTATAAAAAATTGTAATAATTAAGTTTATCGCACTTAAGGATTAAAATTCATTAGCGGATGTCAACGTCACAATCTCAAGTTGGAAGACTGTGACGTTGACATCCGCTAATGAATTTTATCAGATAGCTTAATAAAAGTCGTATCTCAAGTTGGAAGACATGACTTTTATTAAGATATCTGCAGTGCCTACTAACTATATAGTAGGCGATGAAATTGATGTCTCAGCTCATAAATAAATACAGTAACAAACAACGAAATCGTGTAAAGTCGGTAGTTGACCACAAATAAAGTTTAAAAGAGCTACAGAGGAAATAACAAAATATTGCTATCTTGTCTCATTAAATCAGCGTGTTTACACACAGTGAGGTTGTATCAAAATGAATGAAACTCACTTATATTGAAAGTAAGCTGTCCACTTCCGTCGCTACTAGAAACAGTAGCAGTTCCAGAAATAGATGCCAGTTGTTCATTCACAACCTGAGAGTTGGTGATGCTGAGTATGTTACTGTCTTGCTGGGTGTATCGAGCAACGTTGCATGTGCCACTTTGGTATCCCGATCCGTAACTCTCAATTAGACGCCACTCCCCAGCATACTGTTATAGAACATTAAAATGTAAAATTATTCAAAAGTTAAAAGAGATGAATATAGTTTCGTTACGTGTAAACTTTGAAATTGACTCTGAGGCACTTTACCAAGTCCGTGATTCACACACTCTAAACGTTGTTAAAATATCGTGACTTTTAATTATATAATATTAATATACCTGTACTATATTAACTTTTAACTTCTGCTTATATGTAATGTTATTAACGTACCATTATAATATTTTACAAGTAATAAAATCATAACCCTTACCCTCGAAATGTCGAAATTGGGCATTCCTTCAATGCTTGAGTCACATTGACCAGGAAGAACAACATCGTCACCGGGTGTAATGTCAGGTAAATGGAAGCAGGCAGTGTCCGTCTGCTGAATGTTCTCGTAGTAATCGTTCCTCAGAACATCTACTTTCGCAATGGCTTCGTTGATGGCCGCGGTGCCCTCATCTGACAGTTGTCTGGTTTTGCTTAGTTTCCAACTCCACACTAGAATAGTTTTTGCATTGGGTGTGTTAATAATCAAAAAGATCTGCATCACAAAATGTAAAAGGAAAGTTGATTTAAACTGACCTCCTCTATAATCGTTGTCGATGTTGACACAACTGTAAACCAACGCATAGTTTGTGTAATCCGTGCTCAGAATCCAGTAAGGTATTGATTGAGCTGGAAAATTATAAACGTGTTTGATTAATATGACATTTCTTCACAACATCCAAATATATATCAATATATTTGGATCTCGTTTTTCTATGAAAATTACGCTAACCTTCTCCGTTAACCCAAATGTTGATTTCCAATTTTCCACTAAGGTCATCATCGCTAGCGAATGTGACATGACCCTCGGTTGTTGATTGAGTGAGGTCAAGTACACTGAATGAATCTAGGCGCATGCTGTTCGTAGCATTAACAGTGAACTCTTGGCTGATGCACTGCCCATCTTGGTTAGCCTTAGGATATCCTGCAATTTCGTGCCATGTACCTTGGAACTGAAAGACAAATGCATTTATTTCACAAGCGCTCTTGTAAATTTTTTGCAGAATAATTTTAACAGTAATGCGTTTAATTAAATTAATCTCACGTCATCCATGTTAAAGTTCGGCACTGCAGCAATATTCTCATCGCATTGTCCAGGAAACACTACTGGCACGCCGGGTTGGGGCTCAGGGAAGTAGAAACACCCTTCGGGGGTCTGGTCACGTTCTACGAAGTATCTCTGGTCCAAAGCACGAATATCGCTCATCACTCTGTCAATTTCGGTGTTAGCATAAGGTGTTAACTCTTTCGTTTTACTCAATTTCCAACTGGCGACTAAAAGTAAACAAAAAATGACGTTATAAGGAGTATTATGGCAATATTGTTAAGTGATTTGTCGATATGTACAACGTGGAAGATATCTTACCGGTCATGTAGTCTTCGTCTTGATTTGTACAAGAATAAACAAATGCGTACGACGTGTAGTCCGTAGATAACACCCAGTAATCAGAAGCAGCTGAAAAGTTATAAAAAGCAGATTAAATTAGTCTCCGCACATATATTTACTTTACCGATATTATTTAGTCTCAAATCCTTACCGTCGGGATTTTGTCCATCGAATGTTACTTTTAATTTTGCACTTCCATCATCCGATGCTACAGTAGCAAGACCTTTTATAACGCCTAGACTCTGGTCAATAACGTGGGTATTGTAAACAGAGACGGTGTCGCTGTCGAGTGCAGTGTAACGAGCGTTGGGACACTCGCCATCTTGGAAGACTATGGGATATGATTCGATGTCATGCCACAATCCCATGTACTGTTAACATAATTCAGTTAAAATTTATCATTTAATCCAACACGACCGTGGTCACAGCAGTATAGATGCCGTGGATTGAAACATATTAATAAGAGCCGTGTATCATGTCAATTATATACAGAGTGTTGAACATACGAAAATGGCGGATCCGTAGGGCCGTCTGCTACGTGTTTAGGCCCAATAACAAGACCCAGGCCACAAGGATATTTTTAATTATTTTTTTATTTATATTTTCGAAATTCGTCATTGCTCAAACTTCAAAATTTCATAAAAAAAAAAAAAAAATGCCAACATTTTATTTTTATTTTCTTCTAAAGTAACTGTAGCATCTTATAAAATTTGTATTTTATGCAGATGATTGCTAGAAAATTAAATACGAGCCCTTATACTACAAAAAAATAAAAAATAAATACCGACAGCCCGTCTTTGAACTGCATAAAAAAGAAACAAGGGCGATAGAGCAGTTCTAATTCTAGGAAAATATCTTTGGTTCATGTCCGTTCTAACGGTATGCAACAACAGCACAATTTCTTATATAACAACAAAAATATTTTGTAAATTCTAACTGCCCGGGCCTTTTTCTCGGAACTGTACAATTGCGAAAAGTAAAATTAATTACATGCATAAAAATATATTTTATTTTATTGTTTGTTTGATTTATGGATTTTGGTAGGTATCGAAAATTAATTACATGAAAAATTGTTTATATACAAAATTGTTCTACTATTGCATAAAGTGCATAACCAAATAAGTACACGTAAAGTTATTAATAATAAATGGTCGATTCAAATTAGTTATGTACAAGTATACATAAAGAAAATACTCGACATGATAATCAATTTTCAACAATTATTAAAAAAAATACAAATGTTATATGTATATAATAACATTCATATTAATATTAATAATAACATTATTAATATTAATGTCTTTGATTTGCTATGCATGCTCGGCACCGGTTTCGTATTACGACCGTTGTAGTTCGTAGCAGCATCTCCGCTTTTATTGTTAAGAATGCTGCATTTATTCGATTTATTAACTCTTCTCGACTGGGAACCTCGGTTGCATATACCAGCTCTTTGGCTATACCCCACACGTAAAATTCGATCAGGGTGAGGTCTGGCGACCGCGGAGGCCAGGGAATCGGACCACCCCGACCAATCCAGGATAAGCGTTATCCAAATGTTCCCTCACACTTATGCTCCAATGTGCTGGGCAGCCGTCGTGTTGGAACACAATGGGCCTATTTTATTGGAAAACTTCTTCCACTAGATTGGGTAAATTATTTTGTAAAAACTCCAAATAATTGTTCCCATTTATGTTGTCTGGTAAATAATGGGGCTCAATCAGCTTGTTCCCAATAACAGCAGCCCAAACGTTCACACTAAATCTCCTTTAAAACTTTCTTGCTCTGTTCACGCGCGGATTTGGATCATTTTGGTGCCCAGTAGTGTATGTTGAGTATGTGTTGGTTGTGGTAATTCACTATTCCTTCTTTGTCAAATTTTGATTCATCTGTCCATAGAATGCTTCTCAAAAAGTTCACATCGTCCACATCGGTATGAAGCAAATGACGGCAAATTTGAATGCGTCTGCGAAAATCGGTATCTTCAAGTGCTGGACAAACGAAATAGGCTTCAGAATTTATTTCAAGACTAGTGGTACTAAGCCTTACAGGTTAGTTAGCCTGTGGCCTGCAGGGATGCAATTTTTTTAAAATGTTGAATGAGAAATTCAACACATTAGACAGAACAATAAAACGAAATGAAAATATCAAACTGATAATTCTGTATAAATTCATACCTTGTACGGGAGTGTAATGGAAGGTATGCTGTCTATTATCCTGGAGAACAGACCATACTTTCCATATGCATAGGCCAAGTGTTGCGGGGTACCACTCTTATGCTTTCGGTAGGGTCCTCGTTAAACTCGTTAAGGATTTGTTCATCAATGGCAACATCGTGTTGTCGTACATTTACTCTCGGTTCTCGGAAATTTAAATTGCCAGTTTCTCGTAAACGGCAGTAAGTAGTCCAAACGTCTGGTGGGTGGGGGTAGTCGACGGTTAGGATAACTCTCCTGGTAAATTCATTGCGCTTCACGCTCATTGGAATTAGCGGCTCCATACGCCAACAACTTATCTGCGTATTCTTCATTGGTAAACGCGGCTATTTTACTAATAAACAAACGTACCACTAACACATGAGTACTTATCTCAAATAATGTGTGTAAATTCAAACTAAGTACCTAATTTAAAAATTCCAGAATCAATGATGAACGTCGATAATTTTTACGCGCCAATATGTTCATTTGTTTCTTTTTTAATTTAAACAGCTCTATTTGTAAGCAGGTTCCAAATTTAAATATTTTGTTTAATAAGTTACCTCCTATCTTTAGTAGGTTGCCATGGTTCGAAGTAAAAAAATTGTTGTACATGACAGATATGGATTTTCATACTAAAATTGCCGGCCGGTGCTCGCATGTATTTGACCAGTACAGCATTTTCGATATATCTCGAAGACTGTTGTGAAAATAATGCTCGAATTTCCAAGCATGTTTGGGAATAAAACTTAAACTTAACTAAACGAAGCGATAACAACAAAACAAAACAAAACCAGTAAACTAAAAAACAAGCAATAAATAACAATAGTTTGCTACAAACAATTATTATTTGATGCACCTGCATCTTAATTACTAATTCACAACAAAGGAAAGAATATTGAATTATGTGACCATTCATGGAAAGTAATGATAAAAATATCGATGAATCTTGATAATACTATCTAAGAAAGTTTTATCTGCAAACAGCTTTAGAGAAACCTGAAAAGCCCATCTAAATGAAAACATTAAGTTACAAGAAACAACATTTTCGATACCTACCAAAATCCATAAATCAAACAAACAATAAAATAAAATATATTTTTATGCATGTAATTAATTTTACTTTTCGCAATTGTAGAGTTCCGTGAAAAAAGGCCCGGGCAGTTAAAATTTACGAATTATTTTTGTTGTTTTAAAAGAAACTGTGTATATTGCATACCGTTAGAACGGGCATGAACCAAATATGTTTTCCTAGAATTAGAACTGCTCTATCGCTCTTTTTTTTTTTTAACGCAGTTCTAATTCGGGCTTTCGGTATTTATTTTTGATTTGTTTGTAGTTTAAGGGCTCGTATTTAATTTTTTAGCAATCATCTGCGTCAAATACGAATTTTATTAGATTCTACAGTTACTTTAGATGAAAATAAAAATAAAATGTTGCCAGTTTTGTTATTTTTTAAATAAAATTAATGACGTTTGTAGTTTGATCACCGACGAATTTTGTTTTAGTTATTATCTTTTTTATAAATCCGTGTGGCCTGGGACTCGTTATTGGGCCTAAACATTTAGCAGATGGCCCCACGGATCCGCCATTTGCGTATGTTCAACCTTCTGCCTAACTCCCTGTATACTGCCTGCTGCTAGATAGACGACGTAAAGTTTTATTGTAAGTTGCGGACGTACCCTTTCGACATCAAAATCGGGAACCACGGGGATAGTCTCGTCACATTGACCGCGGAATCTAACGGGAGTGTATCGGTCAGGCTCAGGAAAGTAGAAACAACTATCAGGGGAGCGGTCCACTTGATAGTAGTAAGGTTGATGCAAGACCTCGATGTCATTTATGATTTGATTTATTCTGTTGGTTGCTTCTTGGCTCAAGGTATTAGAACGACTAAATTTCCAACTGGTTACTAAACAAAAAACAACAAACAATTAACATCATTGAATAGCTCTTTAACGTCATAATGTGGGAGGAGTAAAAACAATTTTAGGGAAACCAATATTAGGTGTTACAATAGAATTATGCAGGTGGAATTTTTGCTTAGTAATACTTGAATCATTTTATTTACCTCTTCTTTCGTTATCTCCTGAGTTGGCACAACCGTAGGCTAGTGCAAATGAGTCGTAATCAGTTTCGAGTATGTACATAACGTATTCCTGGTTTCCTATAAAAATTGTAATAATTAAGTTTATCGCACTTAAGGATTAAAATTCATTAGCGGATGTCAACGTCACAATCTCAAGTTGGAAGACTGTGACGTTGACATCCGCTAATGAATTTTATCAGATAGCTTAATAAAAGTCATATCTCAAGTTGGAAGACATGACTTTTATTAAAATATCTGCAGTGCCTACTAACTATATAGTAGGCGATGAAATTGATGTCTCAGCTCATAAATAAATACAGTAACAAACAACGAAATCGTGTAAAGTCGGTAGTTGACCATAAATAAAGTTTAAAAGAGCTACAGAGGAAATAACAAAATATTGCTATCTTGTCTCATTAAATAAGCGTGTTTACACACAGTGAGGTTGTATCAAAATGAATGAAACTCACTTATATTGAAAGTAAGCTGTCCACTTCCGTCGCTACTAGAAACAGTAGCAGTTCCAGAAATAGATGCCAGCTGTTCATTCACAACCTGAGAGTTGGTGATGCTGAGTATGTTACTGTCTTGCTGGGTGTATCGAGCAACGTTGCATGTGCCACTTTGGTATCCCGATCCGTAACTCTCAATTAGACGCCACTCCCCAGCATACTGTTATAGAACATTAAAATGTCAACTTATTCAAAAGTTAAAAGAGATGAATATAGTTTCGTTAAGTGTTAACTTTGAAATTGACTCTGAGGCACTTTACCAAGTTCGTGATTCACACACTCTAAACGTTGTTAAAATATCTTGGCTTTTAATTATATAATATTAATACCTGTGGGTATATTGACTTTTAACTTCTGCTTATATGTAATGTTATTAACGTACCATTATAATATTTTACAAGTAATAAAATCTTAACTATTACCCTCGAAACGTCGAAATTGGGCATTCCTCTAATGCTAGAGTCACATTGACCAGGAAGAACAACATCGTCACCGGGTGTAATGTCAGGTAAATGGAAGCAGGCAGTGTCCGTCTGCTGAATGTTCTCGTAGTAATCGTTCCTCAGAACATCTACTTTCGCAATGGCTTCGTTGATGGCCGCGGTGCCCTCATCTGACAGTTGTCTGGTTTTGCTTAGTTTCCAACTCCACACTAGAATAGTATTTTGCATTGGGTGTGTTAATATTCAAAAAGATCTGCATCACAAAATGTAAAAGGAAAGTTGATTTAAACTGACCTCCTCTATAATCGTTGTCGATGTTGACACAACTGTAAACCAACGCATAGTTTGTGTAATCCGTGCTCAGAATCCAGTAAGGTATTGATTGAGCTGGAAAATGATTAACGTGTTTGATTATTGTAAATTACTTTACAATATGTAAAATGATTGTATCTCGATGAAAATGACGCTCACCTTCTCCGTTAACCCAAATGTTGATTCCCAATTTTCCACTAAGGTCATCATCGCTTGCAAATGTGACATGACCCTCGGTTGTTGATTGAGTGAGGTCAAGTACACTGAATGAATCCAAGCGCATGCTGTTCGTAGCATTAACAGTGAACTCTTGGCTGATGCACTGCCCATCTTGGTTAGCCTTAGGATAACCTGCAATTTCGTGCCATGTACCTTGGAACTGAAAGACAAATGCATTTATTTCACAAGCGCTCTTGTAAATTTTTTGCAGAATAATTTTAACAGTAATTTGCGTTCAATTAAATTAATCTCACATCATCCATGTTAAAGTTCGGCACTGCAGCAATATTCTCATCGCATTGTCCAGGAAACACTACTGGCACGCCGGGTTGGGGCTCAGGGAAGTAGAAACACCCTTCGGGGGTCTGGTCACGTTCTACGAAATATCTCTGGTCCAAAACACGAATGTTGCTCATCGCTCTGTCGATTTCGGTTCTAGCTTCAGCCGTTAACTGTCTCGTTTTACTTAGTTTCCAGCTTGTAACTGTGAAGTAATAGATTAATATCTTAGACATTGTTGTAAACACAACATTCTAAAAACCAAAATGAATTATGTTTAACTGTTTTTCGGTACTTAAATTAACTACGAACCTTGCACGTACTCGTCATCCATGGATTGACAGGAATACACAAGTGCGTATGAATCATAATCTGTTGCCAATACCCAATAATTTGCGGTAACTGTAAAAAAAATTGTCGATGTAGTTATACTGTGTAACAAACCATTTAACGCGAGTGACGTTCTGCGTTCTTACCAGCAGTACCTCCTATATTGAATGTTACTGTGAGTTTTGCACTTCCATCAGTACTAGGTTCCTGCACCGCAGTACCCCTTATAGAAAAGAGAGCTTGATTGATGACTTGTGTGTTATACACATCGACGTCGATACCTGACTCAGGGTGTTCACTGTAGGTGGCAGTGTTGCATTTACCATTTTGGAAGTCCCCAGGGTACGACTCGATGTCATACCATCTGCCCAAGTACTGTCAAAGCAATGTTAAGTCGAATGTTAGAATATTTTGACAATAGAATGAAACTCTATAAGTACCCGAAGTTCAAGTCAAAATAGATTTTGCTTACCCTTTCAGGTTGGAAATTAATCACTACTGGTATGTTTTGGTCGCATTGACCTCGGAATCTGACACTAGAACTCGGGTCGGGTATAGGGAGGTAGAAACAACCTGTGTCGGACCGGTCTATGGAGTAGTAAAAACGGTTGTTTAACACCTGGATCTTGTCAATATTTTGATTTATGGTGTTGATCGCATTTTGGCTCAGGGTATTTTCACGGCTCATTTTCCAACTGTAAACTAAATTTTAATAACATATGTATTAGTACTAAGGCAGTTATTTAGGATGGACTAGCGTCCACCTGATTGTCCTAGTGTAGTTACGTAACACACATAAAATGACAATTGATCGCAATGTCTTTCATTTTGACAGTTCAGCCACGTTCATTGCGTTATTTACGTTGTTGAGCAGACAAATTTTTCAAACATAGGAAGCAATGGATCAGGAATTTCCTTCAAAAGCTTTGGATTGTTATAGAAGAACAAAAAATTGAAAAGAATTGGGGTGCTGATGCTACTTTCACGGCTTCATGGAAGTTAACTACGGTCAACTATTTATGGCTAGGTAGAATCAGGATTTTAAAACATAAATAATAATATAATTTTAAGAAGTTACGGAATTAATAATTAAACTAATTCCGTAACTTCTTAAAATTATATTATTATTTATGTTTTAAAATCATGATTCTACCTAGCCATAGAGCAGTGATAGCCTAGTGGTGTGACCGTCGGACTGCCAAGTCATAGGTCTCGAGTTCGAACCCAAGGCACGCACCTCTGACTTTTCGGATTCATGTGCGTATTGTATAATTATCACTTGCTTAAAACACGGTGAAGCAAAACATCGTGAGGAAACCGGCATGCCTGAGAGATATTTCTCGACGGCATGTGAACCCAAGTCAGAGGCCCATGGGCGGCTTTAAAACTCTGACACCAGGTTAGTCACTAACCACACGAAAAGAAAAAGAATAAAACTCAACATGATCCTAAATAGCTAATAGTTCTGTAACCTATCTTATGTTCCATAGAGATGTCTTGTCAAATAACAATCGGATAAAAGTGCAAAAGAAAGGTTGCAAAAGAATTTGATTAAATACTTTGAACATCGTATCTATGGTATGAATAAACATGTACGAATGATGTATGATCATAATTATATCTACCTCTCCTTTGATTATTCGGCAAGTTGGTACAACTGTAGCTAAGTGAGTATGAGTCATAATCTGTGTCGATTATAATTACATTCAATAATTCGCCTCCTGAAAAGAAATTGACAGTTACCGTAAATCTGTTTAAATATTTGAGTACATCTATATTTTTAGTTAATAACGTGAAATTAGAATGAAATGTAAAAGTAGTAAGTTAAAGCTCCTGATACGACGATCCGTCAAACTGCACACAAAGTAATTAAATAAACTTACCTAAATTGAAAGTTAGTTGTCCAGATCCGTCGGTGCTAGATAAAGTAGCAGTTCCAGAAATAGATGCCAGTACCTCATCCACAACCTGAGAGTTGCTGACGCCGAGTACGTCACTGGCTTGCTGGGTGTATTGAGCTACGTTACATGTGCCGTCTTGGAAATCAGACCCATAGCTTTCAATGAGACGCCAACGGCCAGAGTACTGAAAATAGAATTATTGATTAATTTGGAAAGAAATCAGGAAAAGTTTTAGGCGAATTCAGATGACGGACCGCAGCGACACTACTGGTTTCTAGGTAACGCTATGAAAACGCTTCCATGGATTGCGAAATTGCTGCAAGCCTATGTGGTGTTTGAAGGGTGATTTTTCAAAGAATTGTTGCTCAGAGACATTAATTACTAAACAAGGTGGAGCAACTAGTAATTTATACTAATATAATAATAATCTAGGTATTAATACTAATTTAATAAAGCTGAAGAGTTACTATTTTTATTTGAACGCGCTAATCTCTGCAACTACCAGTTGAATTTGAAAAATTCTTGTTGCAAAGATGGTAGCTCAATTCTTGAGGAAGGTTAAACTATCACGCTACGACCTTTAGTAGCCAAGCAAAAAGAAAACGAGAAAACGAGAAAGAAACAGAAAGAACGCTAAGCGAAAACGAAGTAATAAGTGTGGGTGGTGGGTGACGCGACGCGATGCGGTGGGTCGGGGGCCGAGGCCGGCCGCCCGGTGAGAACCGAGCATTACCGAGGAGAGCCGAACTGTGCATGCCTACATATGTCAACGAGGTACCATCCCGCGTGGCTCAGACCCTTTAAAATATTAGTATAGATAGATATTGTGCTGTCTTATGACTTCCACGCGAACAAACGCATGGGCAGAGCTAGTAATTCATATCGATGTGTGATTATTATTCAATTTTACTTAATTCTTTTTCAGTTACTCCTATCTGTGTTGATACTCGTAACTTTTTCTTAACTAGAACTAGGAGACATCTTACCCTTTCAATGTTAAAGTTAGGTATTCCTACAATATTAGAGTCGCATTGACCAGGAAGAATTACGGGTTCACCAGGTTCAAGTTCTGGTAAGTAGAAGCAAGCCTCATCTGAATGGTCAATCTTCTCGAAATAATTGTCTTGCAAAACAACGTTGTTTGCCATAGCGTTGTTAATAGCTGTAATGGCTGCTGTCGACAACTCTCTTGTTTTACTGAGCTTCCAACTCCAAACTAAAACAAATAGTGTTATTTTATTTCTAGTCTTATAATAAGGTAGGTAATATACATTCAATAAAATCAACTAAAATGTTGTTACCTGCTCTAAAATCAGGGTCGATGTTTTCGCAAGAGTATGCAAACGCAAAATCGTTGTAATTCGTGGCTAAGATCCAGAATGGTATATTTTTTGCTGTAACAATAAAATAAGAGCATTTTACTTAGTACATAATATATTTTTTTCTACCAGTAGGTAGATAAATTACGGGCTGCGTGAATTACGCACGGCCTATGCAGTTGTATATGCAATAAAAAAATTGTTTACAGAATGAAACTCCTCGTACCTTGCCCATTCGCATCTGTAATGGTAACTGTGAGTTTTCCACTGTTGTCAGTAGCACTGCTCCGAGTAACAATTCCGTGTAGTTCTCCTCGGAACTGGTCCATGACTGAAGAAGACACCAGATGGAGGTGAGCGTTGTCCACGAAAGTGAACTGGTGATTGACGCATTGCCCTGTCCGTTCCGTTTTAGGATATGATTCAATGTCGTACCATGTGCCTTCGAACTGCAACATAAACAAACAAGCCAATTTGCCGATTTCAAAAAAGCTAGAGGTTTCGCATTTGTCGCATATTATGTCAGTATGGAATTTCAAATAACTCTACTCGTTTAATTTCATTGAGTACTGCTAGTTCAACTTTTATTTGCGCTTTTGAAAGAAGACTTACATCTGCGAAGTTGAAATTTGGGACTACTTCGACAGTCTCTTCACATTGTCCAGGGAACACCACAGGTACATTATCTTGAGGTTCAGGAAAGTAGAAACAGCCTACTTCAGTCTGGTCTACCTTCTTGTAGTATTGGACATCGAGGTACGGTATGGTACTCATTACCTCGTTGATAGCCAATTCAGAGTCTGGCAACAGCTGTTTTGTTTTGCTTAGTTTCCAACTATCCACTGCGGAAATTGAATTTAATTTAGTATTGTTCAACGAATTTAGACTATGGTTTGTTTGATTTTGATTTCTGTGACAGAATTGTTAAAAAAAATTGAAGTATAATAATTTTAAGTAAAAAACCACATTCAAAAATGTTTTCAAGAATATTGGTACTTTTAAAATACTGTAATCTTAAGTACCTTGCATTTCATTTTCATCTAAATTCTGGCATGTGTATACAAAAGCGTAATTTAAATAATCGGTGTCCAATACCCAGTAATCAGTTGATACAGTCTCTGAAAAAAAAAAAATTGAATTGAGAAAAACCACTGCAGCTTTATATTATCCTTATAGAACATCATATGATTGCAAAACTTACGATCGGATCCAGGAATAGGGAAGGTGACAACTAGTTTAGCTGAACCATCGGGTGCAGGAACTGCCACAGCCTTCACAGTTTCCAACCTCTGATCGTTCACTTGAGAGTTAACCACAGCAACATTGCCATCCACTAATTCGTAAAACGCATTGCTGCAGGTCCCATCTTGGAAGCGTGATGGATACATTTCAATATTGTGCCACGTGCCCATATACTAGAATAATAAATTATATATAATAGCTATTTTGGTACAAAAAGGAGTCATCGTTGTAATCTTGACGTGCGTTCTTGTGTTCTTTAATTAATTGATCATTAAATTCGTTTTTTTTTATTGCCCTGAAATTGCTTGGAAAATGACAATTTGCGCGTGTCAAAACCCTATGGAGTTTCGACAATAGTATTGCTGTGCTCCGTTGTTAGTACGCTGGTGTTCAAAAGATATGCAGCAGATAGCAGCTGTCAAAACACTCTTAAGAGAATCTCCACGCAAGCTCCGCCCCCATGCATCCCGCCACTCTATTAATGTGCTGAACGCTAACACGTCGCTAATAATCAGTAATAAAGTTGAATATCGCGTGCGCTTTTTAATCGTGTTCGAGCACGGAACTGAATGGCGTAAGCCCAGGTACGCACGGGCGATTTTTCCCGCGGCGATTTTTTTTCGTGCACTGTATTTTCAACGCTCTACTTAGCGCCGAGACTTGAAAATCGAACAGTGTGTTTTTTCAACGCTTTGCATTCTCAACGCTCGGCTCAACACCGAGAGTTAAAAATCCAGTGCGCGATAAAATCCCGCCGCGATATTTTTACGTCCATGCGAACGTGGGGTAAGTGTCAATTCTTATTTCGTTTATAAATAAAGTAATAATTTGAACTATATTTTCTTACTGTGAATACTTAATTTAGACATAAAAGCCGAGTAATGTTGATTTTATTTAAATAATCTATAAATAAATACATTATTTTGGAATAAAAAATGAATCGAGTGAAAATGTTACAATAACGTAACTCTTTTTTTCCATGTACAAGACTGTACATGGAAAAAAAAGATCTAATAAATTATATACTAAAATTCAATATTTTGATTGTATGCGTGACTGTTTCAGAATATTAATGCAAATTAACATACAATTTAGGGAGCCTTCGGCCGTTAGTCACAATAACTTACTCTGTCTGCTTCAAAGTTTGACATAGCCTGAACGTTAACAGATTCACATTGACCTCTAAAAACTACGGGTTGGTCTGTCGGCTCAGGATAGAAGAAGCAGCCTTCGTCGCTCTGATCAGTTGGTTGGTAATAAACGGAGTTCAGATCTAAGTAGGACCTTATTGCATCGTTGACTGCTGCTTCAGTGCTTGCCGATAATTGTCGTGTCCTGCTGAGAATCCAGCTATACACTGGAGATAAATATTAAGATGAGACGAGTGTTGCAGAGAAATAAAATAAATTATACAGGATTAAAATATCAGAAGGTACTAGTAATTTGTTTGGTAGCACCTACCTCGTCGTTGGGTCTCATCGATGTTCTCACATGTGTATGCAATTGCGTAGTTGTCGTAGTCGCTTCTAAGAATCCATAATTCCCGTGGTGTAGAAGCTATAATTAATTATAATTATTATTTAAGTTTTTAAGACTAGAGGTATTATTTACAGAACTTTACAAACTTCACAGAATAATATAATATAATATAATAAATCTATGATCCACTTTTAGGCAGTAAAGATGTACCTATTATAAGATGGTTAAAAATAATATAATAAATATATCTTTGGCCTATCTGTTTCTCTGTTTGAGTTTAATACTCCGAAGTCAGTAATGCTATTAATATCATAATAATATTATAGTTTTGTTCCTATTATTTAAAACCGGAACAAAATCTGCAGAAAAAGATTATCATACAAAATTTCTGGGTCTCCCTTGTTTCATCGAAAAAAAAAATTGCCATATTATCACTGCCCAAAAAAATTTCCGCATAATTTAATTTGCTAAATTATTACTTAGCAAAAAATCTCTTCCCAATTAATTGTAATGCAAACCTAATGTTTTGCAAGTGAACGTTTAAACAATAACTTGTTTACCAACTAGTACTCTTACCAATTTTTATTTAGTCAAATATTTCAGTTGGAATAACTCATTTTACGCTAAATAAAGACGTTTTATTGCAAGGGTGATTTTTCCACTTTGGAAAAATTCTAAACAGGTAATAATAATATCAAATTATTAAAAAAAAAAAAAAAATTAGTCGTATTTATTTTAAATAATTAATCTCGTCTAACTCTCTCTAACTGTAAGTTCAGTTTCGGGTAGCCTGTTTTTTTTCCATATTTTTTTTCTATATAATCTTTTCGTTTCTGGCGTAGGAGGTCACAGTTTTAACCTAACCACTTTTTTTCAAAAGTTTATTGTCTAAATATTGTTTGCTGTAATAAATCATTTGATTAAAGATCAAATGGCTAAATGACATTATCCTTGATAATATTCTGCCAAGTAAAAATTTGACCAAATGAAAATGTGCGTACCTACTAAAATCATTCCAAACATTGCATTGGTATAAAAAAAGGTTGCTGAAATTTGTTTGGGTAGTGAAATTTGGGCAAAATCTTTTCGGTAAAACGGCAGGATCCCAAAATTTCTCGATCCTCCCGATAAATAAGAAATATTCATATTATGGCTGCTTACAATATTGTATGTATGTCACACTAGCTGCGCCCCGCAGTTTCACCCGCATAAAGCTAAGCGTATGCTTAGAAGCAGGTGACGCAGGTCCACGCAGCGCAGGGCAAAGCAGATTTTGTAATGCATGAACGTACTGACAGCTGCGTACACTTTTACCACTGATTCATAATTTTGTTTCAGTGATAGATTGTTTGTACTAGCTAGGACTTCATGTGTCTGTGTAGTTGCGTCGCAGCATGCGCTTGTGGCCTATGTCTGCCTCGTCTGCCCAACCCTGCAAAATCTGTACTGTGCTGTGCTGCGTCACCTGCGTCTCAGCATACGGTTAGCCTAAGTCTCGATCCCGTGGGAATATCGCGATAAAAATCCTGTTTTAACCCAGGTCATGGTCTACCCATGTGCCAAATTTGTTCAGCCGTTTTAGCGTGAAAGCATAACAGACAAACGAACTCACTTTCACATTTATAATATTAGTTAGGATAGAGTTAGGATTGGAATATAGACCCGATCTTCATTTTATCTTTATTGACTTGTTGGACACAATTCAATAAAGATAAAATGAAGATCGGGTGTCCATGAATCGTATGTTCATACTAAACTTGGACGCCTATGAGAAAAAATATGATGCAAGGAAACATAAATAAAAATAAGGTAAAATGATACTCACGATTTTCTCCAATGTTTAACACCACAGATAACTTCGCGTCAGTACTGCTGACTGTTGCATACCCATCGATTGTGAGTACCCTCTGATCAACCACTTGACTGTTAAATACGTTTACTACTCCATCACCCTGAGTGTACTCCGCTCTGACACAGGCGCCATTGCCATTGGGAGTTTCATAGCTTGAAATTTGGTGCCAGAGACCTAAAAACTAAATGTAAAAATAAGTTAGTCAAGGATTGGATTCCGACAAAACTTGTTCTTTGTCTTTGTGGTTTTACTTAGCCCAGAGTCTCAATTCTTTCCGATTTGTGGTCATCTTGTTTATGGATACTCTAAGCTCGCCCCCTATTACATAGAACTTAAACAAAACTGAGGAAACGAGGGTGATCTTTACCCCTACGAGGAATACAGGCTGGCCTGTCTGTATGTATGTCTTTATTTGTGGTGACAATGCCAATACTTACTCTATTTACTTCGAAGTTTTGAACAACGGCTAAGTTTTCGTCACACCGTCCTGGGAAAATTATAGGTTCTCCAGGTTCAATAACTGGTAGAACATAGCAGGTAGTAGCGCTATGGTCAATGGATCTCAAGACAGAAAATTCAACGCCAAATGTGTTAAAAATTTGTGTGGTGATGAATGCGAGGGCCATTGCAGAAGGTCCGTCTTGTTGTCTTGTAAGCACCCATAAGTGAACTGTGAACAAAAAATTTAAATTAGATATAAACTGTATAAATGGCACAGCAAGCATGTCTGACTTTATGAAACTATAACCGTTCAGCTGGTTTCGATCGAAAAAATATTGGGAAAAAACTTAATGATGGTCTGTCATAACGACACGGGTGTTGGTTGTTTATTTTATAGCTAACTCTAGATTAAATAAAAGATACTCACGCTTCCTTTGAGCAGGCGAAATGTTTTCACAAGAGAAAGTAATGGCATACGTCGCATGATCTGTGTCTCGTACCCAAAAGTCAATAGCTGAAAAAAAGATTAAAAAAAGGTATTTCAAAAGACCTTATAAGCATTGCTTGAACTTGTACAATTATCCGAAGGTTTTGTCACAATTTACAAAACTTGAACAAGAGTTTTTTGAGATGACAAGTTAATAATGGCGTTCTGTAGGGTCTATCTACCCCCATGGGACAAAGGGGTGAGTTTATGAAGGTATGTAAGTTAATACTTTATGGTACGTATTACCTACTGATACTTACGATCTGGGAACGACGATATGGTGAGCTGAAGTCTAGCAGTATTGCCGTCTTGGGACACTGTACCCGTTGCTTCTTCAAAGAAGTTATTATTGACGGAAGAGTGGGACACTTCAAGTCCATTGTTATTCTTCAGTTCAAATGCGGAACAGTCGCCTTGTTGATTTGGGTTGTCTGTCCGGGCAAACTCATACCAATTACCTAAGAACTAAAATGAGACAATAATTTATTATATCGCATCGACTCATGCTAATAACGCTTTCAATGTGTTATCTACATACGTAGATCCGTAGATCTGGGCAATGTATTCTCATTCCCATATTTTGGGTCGTGGTGCCTTTCTTAGGCGCACCGTGTGCCGTTTATTTATAATGAATCTTTACAAATATATAAAAATGCAGTGTCTGTTGGTAATGTCAAAAAGTCAGCTTTTTATTAAATGCTTATGAAAGTATATTTGTATACGTTAGTTATAAATATACTTTCTTATTGTTCCAGCTTTTGTTTTCGTTTGTCTGTTTGTTCCGGCTAATCTCCGAAATAGCTGGACCGATTTTCGGGACTTTCACTGGCCGATAGCTGACGTTAAAAGGAGAAATTTTGGAAAAAGAACTAGCTGCCCGCCCCGGCTTCGCATGGGTAGCACTAAGTACTTATCTATAGCGGACCACCTACCTACCTACCCTACCTGCCCTACCTGCCTTACCTAACCTGCCTACTCCTACCTACTTACCCTACCTATCTATCTATCTACATACCTACCTACCCTTCCTACCTACAGTACTAATATCCGTCCGTCCGTTTGTCAGGCGGGCTGTATCTCATGAATCGTAATCGGTATATAGTTGAAATTTTCACAGATTTTCGTTTTTTTTCTCTTTACTACAATATTTAAAAAATTGTGTTAGATATTGTACGGTTGTATGGATGGCTTTGTTTGCGAGGGTTTTTTTTTTAAAGTAATTTCCCGATTACTTAAAGATGGCTGGACCGATTTAGAAGATTATTATTCATTAGGTTGAAGAAACTTGCGCAGGGGCCCATAAAAGTTTTATATTTTGTTTTGCTTGAGTAGTTTTTGAGTTATCTTTATTAATACGTATTTTTTCCACTTAGTCTATGTGGATCATGTTATAATAACTTCCTGTCACTGTTATTTACATAGCAGGTAGTGGTCTTTGAATTGGTGTGGGGTAGGTACCACAACTTTAAACTAAGAAAAATAAACATTTTTACAAAAAAAAAACAACCGACTTCCAAAAAAATACTCTACAAATTGAAAAATAACTTTAATTTTGGAAGTCCGTGGCAAAAAACGAACTATCAAAACCAAAGACACCGACGAAATCATAGTTATTTTTCACTTTGTAGAGTATTTTTTGGAAGTCAGATGTTAAGGTGGCTTCCGCCACGCGCCGGTGCGCGATATTGCGCATGCACACGCACCAGCCCGCACGAAGTACCGTGGGAGAGTAACGCGTGCGATACGGTGCGTCCGAGATCGGATACATTCCCTTTGGAGTTACCGACTGACCGCGGATCGGCCCGCACCGACACGCACCATGGGAAGAGTAACGTGCGTGGTAACGCAGAGACGTCCGTGATTTCTTCTGTATTTTCTATTTTAATTCATTGCCAATAAATAAAGTTTACCGCTGTCCGTCCGTCCGTCTGTCAGCCGGCTGTATCTTATGAACCGTAATAGGTAGGCAGTTGAAAAAACTCGTATACAACAAATAAATACAACTAAAACAAAGTTAAACATTAAAGTATGCATAAAACGCGTTTTTTTCGGCGTGGTTAGCTAAATATTGTACGGTGGTACGGAATTCTTCGTGTGCGAGTTTTTTTTTTTGCAGAAATGAATGCTCGCATCACGTGATCTGTGCTGTATTTTAGACAAAGCGTTGCCATGGTAATGAAGCCCCTTTCGATTTTTTTATCATTGTAATCTAGATAAATAGAACTCCGTACAACACAACTGCAGTTAGATGCTGATTAGTCACCCGTTCGAATATTTTGTGGTGTGTTTGTGTCTTTGTGTATTTGTTGTTTTAAACATAACTGTTCTAGTGACACGTGGGTGTACTTGCGGGATGATCCTCCTTTTTCTAAAGAGGATGAGTGAAATTTACACTCTGTTCCTCATACACCTAAATTGGTGACCCCGATGTGATCATCATACCTCTAAATACTAATAGGTACACCTCTGACTAGCCCTTGGGGGCCTCCAGGTGGGAATTGATGTTATGGTTTATTGAGGTTATGGACCCAAATATCTATGTATAAACCTACCTACTTAATCTATCTTTCAAGCTTGTGTAGGTATAGAGCATTTTCCTCTCTGATTGAATAAACTAACTAACAGTACTAATTTTCATGAAAAGCAGAAGAAAAGGGCTTTCACACGGTATAAAATGTATGGGTAGAAGGAGTTTATCAGTTCCTGTATAAAAAAATTAAACAAAATGAAGGATTTATCTAGCAATGAGATCTTTTATTATAATTATCTTATACGATTGATCAATGACGTAGAAACATTAGGTATCTTGAATAATAATATCTCAAATTCCTGACATGTACTTGGCCCACGGATTGGAAATAAATACTTTGATTTACAAAAAGAAGCGAAATAGAGATTTTGTGTGGGTCTATCTGGCTGGCCCCAACGAGATTTATCAACAGGTGATACACAGGTTACAGGTTTTGCATAAGGACATTATTTTTTACCTATAAAAAATAAATAAGATATATTTTGTACCTCGACAGTTTTTGATTAAATGACGTTTCTATGAAGTATCTTGCAAGCGGGCCCCTTATGATTATTTTTATTGTTATTATACTTTCAGATCGCCCAGTAGTGCTCGGAGTTAGAAACTATAATGTACCTTACAAACCCAAAATTTCGACTGTCTGTGACTGTCTGTGTGTGTGGTCTTTAGAAGATATTCGTTACTTAGACAAACGTCCAGCCAGCGGGCCGCTTTTTTAAATACTACTCTTTTATATCATACAATAGCATTAGGAGCTTGATACTATTATGTACCTTACATATCCAAAATTTCGACTTTCTGTGAGCTATATTTTAGTGGCATGAACTGTACTCTATCATTAGACAGTGGCTTTCTTGTCGTCGTCAATTTTTTTAATCATTTATATTGTACCGTCAGACCTACGTATTTTAGAATAGAAAGATACGTGAAAATGATATGGTACGAGTATTATATATTGTTCTTCCACAAAATGCTACCTTATTTATTTATTTAAACAGCACAGTCAAGTTTTCTTTTTATAAGCTACGCATAACTATCATACTTGGAAAGATATGAAGTCAGTTAAAAACTGTTCCAGACCGATTGAGTTTCATATACAAAACTATTTACGGATACAGATACAGATTTTTCGAAGTACTAAATACTTAAGAATTTCCAAGTTACGATTGGTGAGTACAGCTATCTGTTATTGGTTTTTGCGAACCAGAAAACTGAACAACTTACTGCGTCGATGTTAAAATCTTCGTCTATGGGAAGATTGGTACACTGTCCATCTTGTATCACTTGTCCCACACACACACTCAATAGTCCAGTGAGACTAAAAACGAATACGATTACTTTCGACATCATGAAATCATGGTTATGTACCGGTACGTCACAATTGGCATACTAATCAAATAACGGTTTATCTGTTAATTTATATAAAATCTTATCTTAGTTATATTTATCGTTTCTTTAATCGCAAAAATCGTATTGTCCAATATTTTTATAAGTGCAAGTGAACAGATTGCTGTGAATAATTCCAACATAATTGTGAGTTTTGTTATCAATTTGGCAATAAATATTATATAATATGCACTATAAATCTGAAAAGACCGAATTAAATGTTTAAATGAGATTTTTTGTGCCATAATCAGTTACCTATTCATAAGCAATAATGCATGTGTGCGTGTGCAGTATTATGTGTGCTTTTTAAAAGGTATAAGCGATGTGAAGTGCATTTTTGTGTGTGATTGTTGATTACTATCTATTGTTTGTACGCACAGTCGCCTAAAAGCGCTTTTTTATGTAGCTAAGTTGAGAAAAGTACTTATTTAGGATTAACCTACCAATTAGGACACAATAATGTTCCCTGAAACCCGGAAGGATAGGCAGAAATATCTCTCCCGCACTTCGCCAATTGTATAATAATTTAGTACATAAATGAGTAGGAGCTCGTGCGTCCGGGCCACAGTTATTAAAGAAATAAAGAAACCTATACCACTACACTTTTTTCTGTCAAGTTTGCGTTGCCGTTGGTACTGCATGAAGGGTATGGTTGCCGGTTTGACAAAGCTCCAGTTTTGTCACTAGGATGGAAATGTATGGATGCCTCTGGTTATGCAGATGTCTATAGGCAGGAGAGGTGAACCAAAAACAGCACGTCAGTATTTCTGTCACTACAAAAATTATCTTAAGGAACAAATATTTTTAGGTAAGTAAGTAAGTACCTACAAAAGATATATTATGTACAGTGTGTCCCTGAATAAAGTGCACAAACGAAAATGGGTGAAACTAGACCATGATTCATCGACAAAAAAATTGGAAAAAAACGAATTTCCTTCAAAATTACGTTTTTATGTTGCCATTGATGTAAGAAATTTTTCATCACAACGAGGTATCATATTCTTCTGAATTTAACTGAGTAGGCAGATATTAATAACGCAAAGCGTGTCCGATATTATTGCATTCTAAGACGTGACACATTTTTTTGAGGCCGATGCAGCATCCTATATTTTATCTCGTCAGATAGTTTTGGTGTTCCTTCGAAGTCATATATTTGTGCTGCCACTTGTAGGTATATGCTTTCCACAAAAGATCACATGTATTTGTCGTCATCTTGACGACAGATATTAATGGATGAATCATGAAATCAGATATTATTACCGAGCTGAAATGTCCGTATTTATGCTCGTGAAGTCGTATAAACCTACAATGTGTACCTATGTTAAAATTGCTATTAGTAGAAAATGTAGTTGTCTAATGGGGTCCATCGCCAAACCCTTGTTTACTGAATGACTTTAAACAAAATGTATCTACTTGTATTACTTTTCAGGAAATACAAACTGATAAGGATAGGTTTTGTACAGTAATGGGTTTGGTTTTTCATCATATAAGGGCTGACAATGCTTCCCTGAGGCACACCATTTTTACTTATTACTGCTAATGTTTTTTTTTTTTTTTTAAATATATTCTCTGTTCAGTTCAACAAGATATTGTTTCTTGTTTGTTAGCCTTAATAGTTACCGTTTGGGCTTTTTCATGATCTGAGAGGCCGAGGTGATAAATTTCTGACTGAACGTTTCTTATGCTACTGGTGATTTGGTCAATGCAAGAGTTTGGCCGAGTCGGTGACGTTATGTGTGCTTCAAAATCATAATTATGAAGTATACTTAAGAGCTCTTTTGTTGCTGAGTTTTGTTTCAATTCAATATATCAATATTCCAATCACCATGTATTATAATTTTCTTTCTCTTGAATTGGTCCGTCAAGTCATTTAAAAGATTTTCAAGCTTATGAAGAAAGATACCTATTTGTGCTGTTCTCTGATCGGGTATTCTATAAATTACAACTACGAGTATCACGCTCAGACCAATAATCTCCACGCCACATCACTCAAAATAAAATTTTGTCGCCAGATTTTAAGGAATATTAAATGTTTTGGTAATAAACACTTTATTAGTTAATCAGTATCTGTTTATTTGATTGATTATTTTTGATACTGATTAAACTTTCTTTCAACAATGCCTAATATTATCAAACATCAATCCTTCGCTAACTTATTTATTTATTTTGGTTAGCCAACAATTGTTTACACACTACATTTTAAATAAATAAATTAATAATACGTTTATAAATGCAACAATTACTTACAGGCTAACACAACATGCACCATTTATGGTTTTACATAATATTTACAAAGCCAAAAGGATAATTTAAAATTAATGTTATTCAATAATTTTTGGTGATTATAGCAATAAGAATATCAAAACATGGATTCTAAATTAAAACAAAATAATAAAACAGATAATAACAATAATCAATTAAATTAATAATAAAACTTTCAAAATTCAATTAAAATACATAGAATCTAAAAATTAGAATTAAAATTAAATTAAATTAAACTTAACATTAGAACTAAGTAGCGACATCATGGATTGTGAGAATATTGCTCAATAATTATTTTATAAAATTTTCCTATGCTGTCATGATGTTTATCAATAAGATCACTGCAACTGTTAACATTTTTACATAGGCGTGAAATCGGTGAGTTAGCACCTAGAACCGTTCTGCGCTGGGGTGGGTATAGTGGTGTGATAGGATTTCGCGGATATCGGGCTGGGGCACGAAACTTTAGGTGACTCAGCAGATTTGGGCAGTCAATTTTGTTTCGAAGCAATTTATAGAGAAACAATGCATCACTAACTTCACCTCGAGTGGACGTGTATTATAGGAGAGCAGCTGTTTACTTTTTTAATATTGTAACTCTAATGTTGGCTGATATCCAGAATTAGTGACAAGGGAAGACCTCAGAGCAAATCAAAAACCAAGACAGAGCGCTGTGCAGCGCAACAGTGAAGTGAAGCCGGTTTCATAAACATGTGTGCACTTTGTATGTTTGATTGTTAAATCCAATAAATAAACTTTCAAATTTAATTTTGTTTCCAATAAAACAGTACCATAAGTTTAAATTTTTGATCTGTAGTATGCCTGTAGGTAATGTAACTTTTGATTTAATAAGTTAATTAATATTATTAAGTTTATTCCTTGAAATTTTATTTTGAATATCCTCTAACAACGAGATAGGTATAACATTAACATCAGAACCAGTATATAACCAATTATTAGCATTAGGTATGTACTTGACCTACTGATTCACATCAAAAGTTCCTCTTTGTCATTTTGCTCCTCGGATACGATTAGCACTTTTTTGCTGCGGCACACTTTTGCAAAGTGGTTATATTTTCCATATTTTGCACATTTTGTTCTCCTTGCAAGGCATTTGTTGATGTCGCGTTCATGTTGGCCACCACACCATTTGCACAGTGCATAGTGGAATTTTTTACCTGCACCTTGTGAACGTCCCCAACTTCTGTGAGTCACATTGCACTTCTTTGATTTGTGACTTTGTCACCTCCAACAAACGTTGCCTCTTTACAGTTTTTTCTAAGTCCACATCTCCCATGCTCAACAAATTCTCGTGTTCGGATTTATTGGTAGTGCCAAAAATAACTCTATCGCGGATGTCTTCATTTTAATTTGACATGGCGAAACTATTATAAACGGGTTCCTTGTTTACTACGGAACCCTAAAAAAGAGTTTCCATAGGTTCTAGCTGATTTTAAGCATTATCTCACTACCGATTACTAGTAATAGCCAGTTAAGTACTAACTTTTTTAATGTTTTGGACAGCTTAGGGACCTGCATAGTTTTTAAAGTCAGTTTGAACCTATGGAAACTCCTTTTTGTATTTTTAAATTGAAGTTGAAAATTTCAGTCAATCCTACGAAAAACTTAAATCATTGCTATCGATACTTTATTGAGTAACTTGCAAGTATTAGGAAGTTTATTGTTTTATGTATGAAAGTACATGGAAGACGATTTTTATCACAAAAAAGAAATCTGAAAAATTCCCACAACAAAAAAAGATATGTATATTTGAAGCTCCATCGGCAGAAAACTAAAAAATTACAAAAAAAAAAAAAAAAACGACACCTACAAAAAATCTCGGAACATACATGGGAATCATTGCAGCGCTGATTTGCTGGATTTGTTTTCTCCTCTAACTATCGTTATTTCTCCTGACAAAGTTTATTGGGTTTATATGTATGTACGAGTATGTATCTATGTATTAGTATGTATTAATTTTCAAATTATCTATCCCTTATGTTGCACCTGCCATGTTTTGTCTCTGCATCCTTTGTACAGTATTTTTACTTTTGCATGAAGTTTTAATAAATAAATATTGTCGGATACCCCAGGCATGAGGAATCATTATTTTTTTTAAAGAGGTCACTATTAGGTCCGCTCTGTATATATATATATTCTTTATCATTTAGTTTTTTTCATCACAATCGCTTCAATCTATTAAAAGATATACGAATTTAAAATGTTCAAGCAGAGCTTTTCAATAAGTATATTATGTACAACATCAACCAAGTCAAAATTTTAAGAAAATCTGACTATTCTTTCAGACTTTATAACAGACTTACGATACTTTTTATACGGGTTCATTATGTAGTTCCTGTAAATGCGAAGAAACAGGGCAAAAGTTAATAAAACTACAAATGCAATTATTACTTAAACAATAACATATATATTTTTACGTTTTTATATAATAATATTTAAAAATGTAACTGATATTAACGAAATAAAGGAATAAATATATATTTTCATTAAAAATACAAATAAATTAGTAACACGCAAAAAATTGTTTACATGGTCGGTAAAAATAGCGCTTATTGAAGCTCAACCTAGAATTTGTTCAGTGATTGTTTATGATTTACCATAATAGTTGTAATACAGTACATACAAATATCAGAATAATACTGCTCTTGAATAAGAATGCTGAACTGGGCTCTAGACATTCTTCGTCTTGTGAGATTGGTTTGAAGTATGGTTCATAAAGCTCGGGTCGTTCCTCTATAATGTCTGCGATGGCAGCGTTGCCAGCTTCCGACATTGTCCTTCCACGACTCAACTGCCAGGCACCAACTAAGGACATAGATGGAAACATTTTATTTCCATAGATGTTGTTACACTATATATAATAACCAGTGTGCCCGATGGGATTTGGCAAAAATTTCGGTCTTCCATACAAACTTTCATCCCCTTAGAGGATAACTCACAAACTATTCCTTAGTACTCACTTTCGTTGCATAAACTCAAGCTTGTAGACCCTGTGGTTTAGGCTGTGTGTCATCTACTTAATCTTAAATTCACTCAGTGATAGAAATCACTGGGTGAATTTAAGATTAAGTAGATGATTCGTCTATATATATATTCGTAATAACTAATTAGTCAATAAGGACACCAACCCGCACTGGGCCCGCGTGGTAGATTACAGCCCACTCCCACTGAGTGGAGGCCTGTGTGTGCCAAGCGTAATCTATGCTGATTAGGCTCATTATGCTTATGCTACAAGAACTGCCACTAAACAAAAATAAGGGGGATGAACTAAATACCTTGTCTTTGATTGCTGTTAATATTTTCGCAACTGTAGGCTAATGCGTATCCATCGTAGTCAGTCGCCAAAATGTAGATCGTTGTCTCCGTCCTTTCTCCGTCTATAATAATAAATTGATATAACATACGATTGTAATTAAAAACACTAAGGGACGATTTTTCAATCTTCAGATTCAGAGTTCATATGTGAGTAATAAAAATTGCGGTTAACATCTTTTATACAGAAAATATGTCAAATAACCAACGGCGCTTTTTTTTTTGCATCGCACTTGATGGCAAGTGATGATCAGGCTGAAGGTGGAAGCGAGCTTCATCCGGAATCGTCAACCACAGAAGAACTGGCTATCTTATTTCTAACTGCCGAAACACAACAATGCTGTTAATATTATAGTTATGGCGACAGACGTAGATAAGATGATGGTAACTAGCCAGACAAGCCCTACCACCAACCAAACTGAGCCGAAAATTTTGCTCCCATTGGAATCGACTCCAGGGTCTGAGACAGGTGGTCTAACCACAGGCGGCTTAGACATTTCTATCGATAAACGTTACAACGAAAGCAGATCAGCTTTTTAAATATGTTATTTACCTCCAGAATTACCCATTACTAAAGAAAATATTCCGTCTCCATCGTTTGAACTGAGTTGACCTGAACCTTCTGTAGTCATTACATTTTCATCAACCACTTCGAAGGAAAGTACTTCAATGTTACTCGTTTGTTCGTTGAATGACAATCTGGTACCAATGCAGGAACTGTCTCCAACTGCGTCGTATCTTTTAATCATATACCAGGAATTGATTGCAAACTGTAAAAAAAAACGTTGACGAGAATAAGCGTTAGTCTTGTATGGTTGGTAACGCGACAAATTGTAGGTACTGTTAATAATTTCTACGACAAATTTTTTAACACTGCATTTATTTTGTCGCGTTTCTCATTGTCTAGTTAGGCCAATGACTCTACAGGGCTCGTTTGTCGACTTGCACGTTTAGTCGGGTTGATTAAATTAATGTACTCGTAAAGTTGGTAAACTCGGGGTTAGTAATTAACATTTTAACTCTTATTTCGCGTTGCATCACTAAAAAGTAACACCGGGCTCGTTAAACTGACATGAGTATTTTTTTATTTAAGAACATTACAGTTCAATCGTCGTAACATAAAATAGAATTTCAATGTCTGTGCCCTGATATGTAATCCAACCAAAAATTAATGGACAAACAATGAACGGAAATTTATGCCCATTTCTTACACTACCTTACGATTCGTAATACCTACATACTTTTTTTCGAATTTTGACAAAAATTTAATTTTAACTAAATCTCCACGGAAACCACATAGGTTTCCGTGGAGATTTAGTTTATTAATTGACGAAAACGTCACATAAGGAAATATACGTTTAAGTTTTTATATAATTTTTTTTTTAACGAGTTGTGAGTATATTGCCTGCTGATTACCGAATTATTCTTCATTATATCTCATTTTATATTGTGAAAAAAAAACTTCAGTTATTACAATATCCAATTGAAGGCCTTGATGAGCGCATTTCTAACCTATATAATTTATTGGCATATATTTGCATAGGGTGTACGTGCAAAACAAACACTTCATCCCTACGCCATCTACGCCTCGCCTCGCCATGAGAGTATAAAACAATTTTTAGTATAGTATTTTTAGTATATTAAAATCAAAGCCACCTAGCATGAAATGTTTTAAATTAAACCTTGATACTAAAATGTATAAAATAAAAATATGGTCTTAATAAAAAATCATTAATATTAATAAAATATCAAAACACGACCAGTTGTATTAGTTAATCTGTATACATAAAGCGAAAGGTCACTCATTTACTCGCTGACTAAACAGATAAATAAATTCCACACAATGACCCCGATGTTGATGATGTTGTTCCCCTGAAAGCAATGACAATTTTATTTAAGTCAGCGAGTAAATGAGTGACCTTTCGCTATGTGTAAGTATATAGATTAACTAATACAAATTGTTTTTCACTTTTTAGTTAGTTTTTTTGCTAGGGAGGTCGTATTTTTTATAAATTTTAATTATTTATTCTTTAGGATAACCTATGAACATGCAAGTGGACATCGAGTCACCGGGCCATACGCGTGATGTTTGTCGCCAGGCTTCGCAAAATCTCGCTCAACATGTCATTTCTAAGTTACTTAGTGTGCGATATTGCAGAAGATGGCATGATGACAGATACTTCATCGATGTTATTGCATATGTACATAAAGTGAGTGAATAGAAATCCAAATATTATCTTACTCTAGCTACGTCGAAGGACTCCACTGCAGTAATATTGATGTCGCACTGACCAGGGAGTATGACTCTGTCCCCAGTTTGTGTTGGGTAGTGAAAACAAGCTTGATCAGTCTGACTTGTGTTCTGGTAATATTCTTCTCTGAGAACACGTATTGTACTGATGACGTCATTTATGACGCTATTAGCGTCCTCGCTCAGTTCTAAGTTTCGACTTAGTTTCCAACTGCCAACTGTTAAAATAGTTTGTCAAAATTAGTTCTCTCAAAGTATGTGAGAGAGTGGCGTTAATATTCAAAAATATCTGCGACACACAATGTAAAAGGTAGGTAGGTGGATATAAACTGACCTGCACTATATTCTTCGTCAATGTTGACACAACTGTAAACCAACGCATAGTCAGTGTAGTCAGTGCTCAAAATCCAGTAAGGTATTGATTGAGCTGGAAAATGATAATTGTGTTTGATTATTGGAAATAACTTCACAATAACTAGATTGTTTTCTCGACGAAAATGACGCTCACCTTCTCCGTTAACCCAAACATTGATTTCCAATTTTCCACTAAGGTCATCATCGCTAGCGAATGTAACATGACCCTCGGTTGTTGATTGAGTGAGGTCAAGTACACTGAATGAATCTAGGCGCATGCTGTTCGTAGCATTAACAGTGAACTCTTGGCTGATGCACTGCCCATCTTGGTTAGCCTCAGGATATCCTGCAATTTCGTGCCATGTACCTTGGAACTGAAATGCAAATGTATTGGTTGAACAAGTGCTTTTATAAATAGTGTGCAGAATGAATAAATAATAATGCGTTCAATTCAATTAATCTCACTTCATTCATGTTAAAGTTCGGCATTGCTGCAATATTTTCATCGCATTGTCCACGAAACACTACTGGCACGCCAAGTTGGGCCGTAGGAAAGTAGAAACAACCATCAGAGGAGCGGTCCACTTGATAGTAGTAAGGTTGGTGCAAGAATTCGATGTCATTTATGATCTGATTTATTCTGTTGTTTGCGTCTTGGCTCAAGGTATTAGAACGACTTAATTTCCAACTGGTTACTAAAAAACAAAACAAACAATTAACAACATAGAAAAAAGAACTCTTTAACCTAATATTGTGGGAGAAGTTAAAACAATTTTAGGGAAATAAAATAGTAGTTTATACCAGCCTGTTACTGTTACTGTCCCACTGCAGGGCAAAGGCCTCTTCTCATAAGAGAAGGCACGAGCATTGATCACCACGCTTGCTCAAGACGGGTTGGCGATTTCAGACTTATATTAACTATAAGTCCAGGTTTCCTCACGATGTTTTCCTTCACCGATGTCAGTAATGTCCCAAGATAAACTCAGAAAGTACATATGAATTGAAAAATTCTTAACCACTGGGCCATCACGTAAATAGTAGTTGTTGAGTTATTATGCTGGTGGGATTTTTGCTAAATGGTACTTGAATAATTTTACTTACTTCTTCTTTGGTTATCTCCTGAGTTGGCACAACCGTAGGCTAGTGCGAATGAGTCGTAATCAGTGTCGAGTATATACTGTATGTATTCCCGGTTTACTATTAAAAAAAATCGTAATGATTAAGTTTATCATACTTAAGGATAAAAATTCAGTAGCGCATGTCAACGTGACAATCTCAAGCAACGAAATCGTGTTAAATCGGTAGTTGACCACAAATAAAGCATAAAAGAGCTACAGAGGAAATCATAAAATATTGTGGTCTTGTGTTACAAAATAATAAGCATGTTTACACACAGGGAGATTGTATGAAACTCACTTAAATTGAAAGTAAGCTGTCCGCTTCCATCGGTGCTAGAAATAGTAGCAGTTCCAGAAATAGATGCCAGCTGTTCATTCACAACCTGAGAGTTGGTGATGCTGAGTATGTCACTGGCTTGCAGGGTGTATCGAGCAACGTTGCATGCGCCACTGTAGTATCGGGATCCGTAAGCCTCAATAAGACGCCACTCCCCAGCGTACTGTTAAACAACATAAAAAATGTCAACTTATTCAAAAATTTAAAAGAGATGAATATGTAGTTTCGTTACGGGTTAACTTTGAAATTAACTCTAGGGCTCTTTACCAAGTCAGTAATTCACACATTCTTAACACGTTCACTGCGTTAGTAAAATTTGATGACTTTCAGTTGGTGCGGCATGGGGTCTATTATATCCGAAGCGCGACTTGTTCCTGGTGCGTTGTTGGGTCGAAAAGACCCGTTCGACTTCCATTTGTTTAGGAGGACTTATCTTTATAGGTATAACGATTAATGCATATTCTTTTATAGTAATATGTTGACAAATAAACACTCAATAAAAGGCTGAAATCGTAGGTAGATGCACTGAATGGTTTGTTTGTAAATAAAGGAATTGTCTGTCGGATCTTTACGACCCGTTAGCCGCACTGGTTTGTAAAAGTGTCGATACATTTTTAGTGTTGTGGGTGATGAAAAAAACGTCGATAGCGATAAAATGTATAACATATTTTTCAAATCTGTTGATTACATATAAAAATAAATTATCAGGATATCGAAACTTTGGTAAGCTGATTTGGGGTAATTAATTGTAATGTCTGTCTTAATTTTGTGTTCCAATTTTTGTATTCGTTCACTATGAGTTGTACAGGTTGATGTTGTATGAATGAATCTGGTGGCTGGGGATTGATGGCTGCAGTTTGTAGGACTAGTAATATGTGACCAGTTGACGGCCTAGTATATGCATTAGCAGATCTATTCCGCTTACTCAATATTATTTGTCTTGGAGAAGTTTCGCTTACTTTATTTTTCGTTCGTTTTTCACCGTCACATGATTTAAACAACATTTACCTGGATCGCTTCATGTTCCATTCACTTTCATTATCATTTGCATTAAAACTCATCTAAACACACGGACCTCACTAGCTCAAGTAGCATGTAATCTAGTGCGGCTATCGTGTCAACGGGCATCGGGTCGTTTAGAACCGCTAGACGCACTGGACATAAAAAATTTTGCTTCAGTCGGCATCGGGTCGTAAGAACTCGATGCGATTTTTTCATACCTATATTATCTATTTAACGAGGCAATTCCAAAACACTAACCGTCTCATTCATATTCATAGGAAGACCAAATATATCTGTCCCGCACCAGCGGTTGGCACAGTAATTTTTATCCCGCACCGGAGGGAAGATGAGCATCGGATATAATCAACCCGATACCGCACCGAACGTGTTAACTATGTTAAAATGTATCGTGGCTTTTATTTATTTAGTTATTTATGTACACACAATAAAATACATGTAGATACGACATAATTATAATTTGAGTTTTAATTGAATAATATTAATATTTGTGGGTATGTTAACTGTTAATTTCTGCCTGTATGGAATGTAATTAACGTACTATTTTAATATTTTACAAGTAATAAAATCTTAACCCTTACCCTCGAAATGTCAAAATTGGCCATTCCTCCAATGCTAGAGTCACATTGACCAGGAAGAACGACATTGTTACCGGGTGTAATGTCAGGTAAATGGAAGCAGGCAGTGTCCGTCTGCTGAATGTTCTCGTAGTAATCATTCCTCAGAACATCTACATTCGCAATGGCATCGTCAATGGCCGCGGTGCCCTCATCTGACAGTTGTCTGGTTCTGCTTAGTTTCCAACTCCACACTAAAATAGTTTATTGCATCGAGTGGCGTTAATAATCAAAATAAGATCTGCGACACAATGTAAAAGGAAGGTGGATTTAAACTGACCTGCACTATTTTCTTCGTCAATGTTGACACAACTGTAAACCAACGCATAGTCAGTGTAGTCAGTGCTCAAAATCCAGTAAGGTATTGATTGAGCTGGAAAATGATAAACGTGTTTGATTATTAATTAGTTCACAACATCCAAAATAGTTATTTAAGCTACAAGTGCGGAAATCATCTTACGCACGCGTTATCATACAACGTTTTACTGTGCATTGTGTGAGGAAATAAACAAAACGATCAAGCGTTACAGTAGTCGCATATAATAAGATGTGTATCATCTGATATATTTGGCTGACGTATATAAATGATATAAATATTATTCATCATGATCATCATCGCTATTGCCACCGTCATCGTCATCGCTATGACTTTTTGACTTTGACTGACTTTGACCTCGACCATCGTGATCGCCATCGTCATCGTCAACGTCATCGTCAGGGCCAATCGCTATCATCATCGCTACCATCATCGTCATCGCCATCGGCATCGTTATCATCATAATC
This sequence comes from Agrochola macilenta, assembly GCA_916701695.1. NCBI lineage: Eukaryota > Metazoa > Arthropoda > Insecta > Lepidoptera > Noctuidae > Agrochola > Agrochola macilenta. The sequence continues at coordinate 5,286,124 of OU753570.1, read as the reverse complement.
TAATTTGTAAAACTTTTGTCAAATAATAAAAGCTCTGTGCAACGGGCTGACGACGGAGGTAAAAAAAAAAAAAACAGAAATGTAAAAAGCAGTAGTGAAAAAAGTTACACTTTCCGCAGAATTTGGCGGCTTAGAAAACGCTCTTGTACATATTCTTTTCTTGATGATAATGACGCTCACCTTCTCCGTTAACCCAGATGTTGATATTCAATTTTCCACTTAGGTCATCATCGCTAGCGAATGTGACGTGACCCTCAGTTGTTGATTGAGTGAGGTCAAGTACACTGAATGAATCTAGGTGCATGCTGTTCGTAGCATTAACAGTGAACTCTTGGCTGATGCACTGCCCATCTTGGTTAGCCTCAGGATATCCTTCAATTTCGTGCCATGTACCTTGGAACTGAAACGCAAATGTATTGGTTGAACAAGTGCTCTTAAAAATAGGGTTCAGAATGAATAAATAATAATGCGTTCAAATAAATTAATCTTACGTCATTCATGTTAAAGTTTGGCACTGCTGCAATATTTTCATCGCATTGTCCACGAAACACTACTGGCACGCCGGGCTGGGCCGCAGGAAAGTAGAAACAACCATCAGAGGAGCGGTCCACTTGATAGTAGTAAGGTTGGTGCAAGAATTCGATGTCATTTATGATCTGATTTATTCTGTTGCTTGCGTCTTGGCTCAAGGTATTAGAACGACTTAATTTCCAACTGGTTACTAAACAAATAACAACAAACAATTAATAACATAGAAGAAAGAGCTTTTTAACCTAATATTGTGGGAGAAGTTAAAATAATTTTAGGAAAATAAAATAGTAGTTGTTGAATTATACTTATGCAGATGGGATTTTTGCTAAATGGTACTTAAATAATTTTACTTACTTCTTCTTTGGTTATTTCCTGAGTTGGCACAACCGTAGGCTAGTGCGAATGAGTCGTAATCAGTGTCGAGTATGTACTGTACGTATTCCCGGTTTACTATAAAAAATCGTCATAATTAAGTTTATCGTACTTAAGGATAAAAATGCAGTAGCGCATGTCAACGTCACAATCTCAAGAAACGAAATAGTGTTACTCGTAAATCGGTAGTTGACCACAAATAAAGCTTAAAAGAGCTAAAGAGGATATCACAAAATATTTTTGTCTTCTGTTACAAAATAATAAGCATGTTTACACACAGGGAGATTGTATGAAACTCACTTAAATTGAAAGTAAGCTGTCCGCTTCCATCGGTGCTAGAAATAGTAGCAGTTCCAGAAATAGATGCCAGCTGTTCATTCACAACCTGAGAGTTGGTGATGCTGAGTATGTCACTGGCTTGCAGGGTGTATCGAGCAACGTTGCATGCGCCACTGTAGTATCGGGATCCGTAAGCCTCAATAAGACGCCACTCCCCAGCGTACTGTTAAACAACATAAAAAATGTCAACTTATTCAAAAGTTAAAAGAGATGAATATGTAGTTTCGTTACGTGTTAACTTTGAAATTTACTCTGAGGCACTTTACCAAGTCAGTAATTCACACATTCTTAACTATGTTAAAATGTATCGTGGCTTTTTTATTTTTATTATTTATGTACACACAGTAAAATAGATACAGATACGACATAATCATAATTTGAGATTTAATTGAATAATATTATTAATATCTGTGGGTACGTTAAATTTTAACTTCTGCTTATACGTAATGTAATTAACGTACTATTTTAATATTTTACAAGTAATCAAATCTTAACCCTTACCCTCGAAATGTTGAAATTGGGCATTCCTCCAATGCTAGAGTCACATTGACCAGGAAGAACGACATTGTCACCGGGTGTAATGTCAGGTAAATAGAAGCAGGCAGTGTCCGTCTGCTGAATGTTCTCGTAGTAATCATTCCTCAGAACATCTACTCTCGCAATGGCATCGTTAATGGCCGCAGTGCCCTCGTCTGACAGTTGTCTGCTTCTACTTAGTTTCCAACTCCACACTGAAACAGTTTATTGCATCGAGTGGCGTTAATAATCAAAATAAGATCTGCGACACACAATGTAAAAGGAAGGGGGATTTTAACTGACCTCCTCTATATTGTCCGTCAATGTTGACACAACTGTAAACCAACGCATAGTCCGTGTAGTCAGTGCTCAAAATCCAGTAAGGTATTGATTGAGCTGGAAAATGATAAACGTGTTTGATTATTGTAAATTACATAACAATATCTAAAAAGATTGTTTTCTCGAAGAAAATGACGCTCACCTTCTCCGTTAACCCAAATATTGATTTTCAATTTTCCACTAAGGTCATCATCGCTAGCGAATGTGACGTGACCCTCGGTTGTTGATTGAGTGAGGTCAAGTACACTGAATGAATCTAGGCGCATGCTGTTCGTAGCATTAACAGTGAACTCTTGGCTGATGCACTGCCCATCTTGGTTAGCCTCAGGATATCCTGCAATTTCGTGCCATGTACCTTGAAACTGAAACGCAAATGTATTGATTGAACAAGTGCTCTTATGAATAGTGTGCAGAATGAATAAATAATAATGCGTTAAATTATATTAATCTCACGTCATCCATGTTAAAGTTTGGCACTGCTGCAATATTCTCATCGCATTGTCCAGAAAACACTACTGGCACGCCGGGTTGGGGATCAGGGAAAATCACTTGTCCTGCACACACACTAAATAGTCCAACGAGACTAAAAACGAATACAATTCCTTTCGACATTATGATATCATAGTTATGTACAGGCACATCACAATTGTCATACTAATCAAATAATGGTTCATCTGTTAATTTATATAAAATCATATCTGAGTTATAATTTATCGTTTCTATCGTAAAAATTGTATCGTGCAATTGCAATTTTATGAGTGGAAGTATAAAGATTGTCGTTAATAATGCCAATTTGTGAGTTTTCATTATCAATGTGGCAATAAATATTATATGCACTTAAGAGCGTGCTTTCTAAAAGTTGACAACGTCGCTAATAGCTGTAAAATATTTACCGGTTTTTATTGTTAATTTGTTAATAATACTTTATGGAAATTTGAAGTAATATTTCAGGTCACTAGTTAGCGATAATATCGCTAACTAGTGACCTAAAATAATAATAATGAATTGCAATTATAACACTGAATTTGATGTTGTAACCGTTTTAGGTGAAAAAGGGCATTTGGAAAGTTTCCAAATATATTTTTTACGTCGAACACTAAATATTCGGTGTTACGATATTAATTATTGCATTTCATAATCAATATTTTAGTTCACAAATTAGCGATATTTCATATTTCCATACAGTAATAGTGCCAAATTAATCAAAACAGTGAAATATTTGACAGCTATTTGCGACGTTGCCCGCTTTGCGAATGCACGCTCTTAAAACCTTAAAATACTGAATTAAAGGTCTCAATGAGATTTTTTGTGAGTGCGTGTGTGAGATTTTTTGTGCCATAATCAGTTACCTATTCATGAACAATCATGCGTGTGTGCGTGTGCAGTATTAGGTGTGCTTTTTAAAAGGTATTAGCGATGTGAAGTGCATTTTTGTGTATGATTGTTGATTACTATCTGTTTGTTTGTACGTAAGTACAGTCGCCTAAAAGCGCTGGCAACAGTTTTTTTTAATGTAGCTAAATACTAGTTGCGAAAAGAACTTCTGTAGGATTGACCTACCAATTAGGACAAACAATTCTCCCTGAATTCCGAAAGGTTAGGCAGAAATATGTCACCTGCACTTCGCCAACTGAGTAAAAAATATTGTATGAGTAGAAGGAGCTAGAGCAGTGGTAACCCCGTGGGAATGGCCGCGTGTTGTAGGTTGTACATAGGTTCGAACCATAACAGGCGCTTTACTTTGTGCGAATTATTTCATCAGTACTGCTCTCAAAACGGTGAAGGAAAACATCGTGAGATATAATCTGCATGCTCTAGAATAAAAAATTCGAAGACATTTGACATATGCCAAGCCGCACTGGAACCGGGTGGTGGATTACTGCCCACAACCTCTCACCGAGAGGAGGCCTGTGTCCCAGCACTGGGAACAGATTATGCTGATAATAATGAAGGAGCTCGTCCGGGGGTGGTTTCTTCATTTCTTTAATAAAAATAACTATTGATTTTTATTAAAGAAATAAAGAAACCAGTACTACTACACCTTTTTCTGCCAAGTTAGCATTCCCGTGGTCCAGCATGAAGGATATGGTTTCCGGTTTGACAAAGCTCCAGTTTTGTTTCCAGGATGGCAATGTACGGAAGGGGTCCGCTAGGACTGATGCCTGCCGGGGTCACGGGAAAGTCCGAAAGGGATACCGTCGCCCCTGGCAATATACAGGCAACTGAAGGAACACGGGTGGGTTTTAGTCAGTAAGAGTCTGACACGAAGAGCGGGAGAAGTTATTTGATAATTCCCCAGCCACAAAAAAAAAGGGTGGCAATGTATTTTTGATGCTTCTGGTTTTTCAGATGTCCGCAGACGGCAGTAAGTACTTACATTTAGGTGGACCGTTGGTTAAAATTAACTCAAGGAACAAATATATTTTTAGGTAAGTAAGTACCTACCTATCAAGTACGTAAGACGCATAAAGTCAAAAATTCTAAACAGGAACTTGGATTATAATCACGAAAATTATTATCAGTTTTAAGCATCTGGTAATAGATGAATATGGTATGTTATGGTACGATATGTTTGCCGTGCCTCCATGTCGTACTGTTGCACGTGCTAAGTCGCCAATTCCTCGCACCCTGGCCGCGCTTAATGATCTCTTGGATTCCAACCCAACAGGCGACCTGTTTGCGGATGGATGGACGAAGATTTTATTGGTATGTCAGAAGTACTGTGAGAGGAATTTATGAAAGTGTTGTCAAACTTCTTTTTTTTTTTTTATGTATGTTTTCATGTTTTTTTTTGTATATTTTAATGAGTTATAATTGTCTCCATAATTTTTTTAATTTTAGTTATTGTAATTGGCTGTAGCACAGCCGTTGTAGCTAAATAAATAAATGGTAAGGTGTTCTTTGCAATAATTAGGTTTGCGGTAATTGCGAAACATACATAAAATGGCGATTGATCGCAATGCCTTTCATTTTGACAGTTCAGTCACGTTCATTGTGTTATCTACGTTGTTAAGTAGACGATTTTTTCAAATCTATGAAGCAATGGATTAGGAACTTCCTTCAAAGTTAGGTTTTTATGCTGCCAAATTAATGTAAGATATTTTTGATCACAACGAGGTATCATATTCTTCTGAATTTAACTGAGTAACGCAAGGCTTGCCCGATATTATCGCATTGTTAGAGGTGACACTTCTTCTTGAAGCCGATTTAGCATCCTATATTTTGGCTCGTCAGATAGTTTTGGTGTTCCTTGGATGTCATATATTTGTGCTGCCACTTGTATATGCTTTCCACAAATGTCACAGATATTAATCGATGAATCATGAAATCAGATATTATTGCCGAGCTGAAATGTCCATAGTAATATATTTATGCTCGTGACTGTACAAACCTACAATAGGTATTGCGAACACTGGCGGTTGACCACTTTTGGACCTTATTGACTACGCAATAAGGTCGGAAAGTGGTCAACCATCAGTGTCTGCGATGGTACCTATGTTAATCGCTATTTGTACAATACTGTAGTTCTCTTATGCGTTTTACGAGCAGACAAATTGATGCAGTGGTTCATCCTACAGCGCAAACAGGCAAAATCCTAGCTGCTGCCCGTGGCTTCGTCCGCGTGGGCGCTAATTATTTTTCTAAAATTAATGTACCTACTCCTTATAACATCAGCTACCTGCCAGTGATCGGTCCAGCTGTTTCTGAGATTAGCCGGAACAAACAGACAGACAATTTTTTTTTAAATTGGTCTTTGTTTTGATACCTACGCATTCAGTAAAAACCTGTTATTTTGACATTACAAATAGACACTTCAGTTTTATTTATTTGTATCTAAATGTATTTATGTACCTACTTATGAATATCGTATGTATGTGAAATGATATTATTATATTATTAATAATATTGTACCTATTATAGCGATATAAATGATTTTCCGCTATATTACATATAAAAAATCACTGGGAATTTAACCCAGGATGATGGAGAACGTTTAATGAAACACAGAAAAATTTGAAGTCACACTGTATAATTCAATTGGTTTATAACGAAAAAAAGAAAACAAAATTTAAACTCAGATAAAAAATAATAATAAATTGGTGGTCGTCGTAGATATTTAGAAAAAATAAAAAAGGTATTATATAGAACGCCAGATTCTTCGGATAAGGTATTTTTAGGACTAACGCTGGGCGAGGGGTACTAGCATTGGCCAAGGCTGGGAGCTCGTTTGCGTTAAGGAAAAAAAAAATCACGAACGTGTATCTAACACGAAGAACCGTTGTGCTACATAAGATACGCAGGCTTAAACACTATTTTAATTAGGATGGGTAACGGACAATTTAAAGTAACGGTAAAAAAATACAACGCGATTTTTTTTTATAAAATTAGTAAGGCTGACAAATGAGGATGGTGAAAGGTGTTGCCTGCAACGTTTAGCGACAGCGTCTGACACGTCGACGACGCAGCGACTTCTGGTTGGCCGGCGACACCACGCGGAGACGAGGTATTGGAACCACGCGCGGATGGACACGGCTGTGGACTTGGCGGACTGCGCTCCTCCCTGGCTACAGCCACAGCTGGAGACGGGTAAGCCAGGGGCCTCAACGAGGCCTTTTCTGTACGGATCCAGAACAAATACTATTTAAGACCCGGTTAGAAAGGCAATATTACGTTGGGAGTGGATTATAAACTGGAATACTCACGAAACAATTAAAGGTAGTTTTTCCTGGATATATATATAAAACACAAATGAGACTTTTTTATGAAATTATAACAATAAAGATTTTGCGGTAAAATATGCCAAAGACTGAAATAAATGTGTTAAATCGGAAAAAAATATAATCAAACCGCTAGCTCAGTATGACACGACACCAATGGCACCAATCGTCGTTCCTTCAAAAAAACAAAACCGTCTTTTTATTCGATAAAAAAAATATTCAAAAATGTGTCAAGCGTAACCACATTTTAAGAGAAAAACATGTTAAGCCTTTTTGGCAAATAAAAAGGTTGGCTTGGCAGCGACATGCTGCAATACCCCCTTTCCAGCAAAAAAAATTTTTTATCGACATTATCGATAAAAAATTTCACAACCCTAAATGTGTGTGACATCCCTTGACATGGATGACATAAGTTGATATAAAAGTGACAGCCTAAATAACTTAATGGAGGGAAAGTAATGAATTAAACAAATCGACCTCAATACTATTTTATAAATTAAACATTAACCAAAACTAATGAAAATAACCTAAGCAAAAACGAACAGAGAACACTAAGTGCAGCCGACAAAGAGTAAATCAGAACCGGATCAAACCTACACCTTATCGGTGCGAACTATAGAAGTCAGAAGTGTCCTACAAACCTATGTTTAAAAAAATCTGAATGTGCGACTTCAACTCCCATGTTAAAAAGTTAAGTTAATGCTATATATAAAAAAAAATCTAAGAAGTGTTCTTAGATTTTGCAATCGAATGACGAGAGCAAGAAACAACTAGATGCAATAAAGAAACTCAAGCTAAAGCAAGGAAAAAAATTATTAGCCTAGAATAAAGACTTATATTACATCATCGATAAAATTAAATATCGATTGAGGGAAAAAGAAATCACACTCAAATTGGAAGTGATATGGTCCTTGAACCATGTATTTTAATGTAGGTCGCGTGGACTAACACTAAATACAAGTATTCAAAATTATTATCGGAAAATGCTTCCAATGTTTACACATGCGACAAAGCAGGAAACAGGACAAGGAGAAAAACCAAGAAGGCTTTGGAAAGGAGAAAATAAACCTACAACCGACGCGGGACACGATCGCTTGAGGGGAAAGTAGAAAAATACTCAAAAATAAGGAGAGTTAACCCATTAGAATAAGGAAGAGGAAACGTGCAATTGGGGGCCCAGTCCAAAAAACACGCATCCGGAAGAAAATTATGAAGGAACGTGACATTGGGGTCCGGCCCAATGTCAACGTACCTAGAAGAATATGACGAAAACACGTGACACTGGGGCTCAATCCAGTGACTACGTGCCCAGGGGGAATATAAATTATCCCACCTGTATGGGAAATGAAGAAAGAGACAGCGAATTTTGGGGATGGTCCGAGAAATTTATACAAGAAACTAAATGTAATACGATGAACGAAAAAAGCGTTAGATGAGAAGGGCAGTCACTTCAAAATGTCCTTGATATGGTATGACCCAGAATGAACGGAATCACAATCCTTAAGGACATAGGTGGTCCTAGAAATGACCCTAGTTACCCGACACTTGACAAAGCGAGGGGCAAGTTTTCCGGAGAAATAATCGGTACCAGATGATCTGGAGAAATTACGCCTCCATACAGTGTCACCTACGTTAAGAGTGATACTTGAACGATTCGTATTATAGGTTCGAGAATTACGGAGGAAAGCTAGAGAAAGGTTGTCAGCGACTTTTGTGTAAATCTGTGCAAGGGAAGATAGGTTAGATGCGTGTTGAGACCGACTTTCGGCTAAATTGGAGCTTAGAGTCTGTCCATGCGCACTAGTAGGATCCAAAACAACTTCCCTACCAAACATAAGGAAGTTTGGTGTGAAACCGGTAGCTAAGTTAATGCAAGAATTGAGATATAATTTCACCTTGGGTAATAATTTAGACCAATTCCTTTGGTTTTCACCGACTAAAATACTTAAACATGTGACAACACTTTGGTTATACCGTTCCACGGTATTGGCCTGTGGCGTGTAAAAGGGCGTAAAGATCGGTGGATCGATATGAAACGATCTGAGGAAATTTAAGAAACGATTACTACGGAAAACGGTAGCGTTATCACAAAGAATTGCACGTGGAACCCCGAAATTATAAAATATTTCGGACTCCAACGCTTTAATTAGGGAAGTAGCGTCGACCTTTTTTAAAGGAACTAGCCAGATATATTTGGAAAACACATCTACCATAGATAGTATGTAACGGTAACCATAATAGGCAATAGGTAGCGGACCTATGATGTCTATGGAAATAAGTTGTAGGGGAAGAGAGACGGGTTTCGGATACAACATCTGACCACGTGGTTGAGTGTTAGAGATTTTATAGGCCTTGCAAACCTCACATTGTCTTAATGTTTCGGTGACATCACGAAACATGTTTGGCCAATAAAACAAACCCTTGATTTTACGGTAAGTTTTCATAACACCGGGGTGAATAGAGGGGAAATTATTATGAACTTCCCAAATAGCGAGCGGGACCTTCTCAGCGGGCAATACAACGCGCCAAGGATCAGATGATAAAGGGTTAGTAATGGGCATACGTCTTGAGAGAACACCGTTCTGTATGGCATAATCAGGGAACATTTGCGGCGTATCACGAGCGCCCAGGTAAACTTTGATATAGATAGATGATATAGGTATAGATAGATGAAACAAAAATGTTAATAACTAGTATCAATAGACACAACGTACTGTTGCAACAAACCTTAATACTGATAACAACAATTTGTGTTTAATTTTTTTTTTTTTCAATTTTTACTTCATCGTATTTACAAGTTATGTGAGAAGTTTTTCAATGGCATTGAACTTGTATGAGATAATATTCGAGAAAATAAATATGGATGTGTTGCCAACCAAACGTTCTGTTTGCTGCGAGGGGCTTTTCATAGTTATATATTAAGTTGAACAGTAAATAAGTACATGGTACGATGCTCCTCTATTAATAAAAATCTATAGACATAGATAAATAAACAAGCCCATTTTTAATTAAGAATATTATTTGAGAATCGCGGCTGTTTTTTAACACCTCTAAACTGGAAAATATTTTTCGTACACTGTGACTAGTATAACTAACACGTGTCTTTGTTGAGTTAATTTATTTAATAGTTGGGAATTACTTGCCGAGCATACAATTTTTTTTTGGTAGTTGCACTCGTACACTCAAATTTGTATTATTCATAAAAACCAGAACCAGTTCCCAATTAATCTTACTTACATTATAATATTATTGACGTACATAGCTCAACCATAGTATAGTACAAACGAAACGTTAACATAATCGTGTTACACAACGGAATGGTCCTCTAAATCCGTCTAGAAGCATTGCGGGGTGCTGTTGGAAGCGTTCAATTGGACTCGTCCAAATTGTAACCACTCTCATCCTTTAAACTTTCCACGATGTCGAGTGCACATGAATTGGAACGTGATGTGCCCATCAGCCGCCATTCTTACGAAAATTATGTAATTTGTTTGTTGTGATGGAAAATATGATTCATTGGTGTTGTTAGCTACTGTAACTTTTGTGGTCAGTTTGACATTGTTGTTTGGATGTATACTAAGTATTTTTGGATGGATCGGAACGGTTTTTATTTTAGAATGAATAGACTGAAACTCAAAGCATTTATTTCAAATAAACCAATTACAGGCACTTTTGAATTGTCAAGGGGTCGGTCTGTCAGAAATATGAAGCCAATTGCCCATTCCAACGCGTAGTAGGTTCCTATGGACAAGAACGGGCAAGAAATTAGACCTGTGAAAGTCTGCACATGCAAATAGGGATGGTGCCTGGGTAAAAAATATGAAATTCTAATTCATTAAAAAATATTAGACACGTATTTTTTGCTTTATCATATTAATAAAAAAATACTTAAATAAAACGCATTTTAAGTTGGGGAGTGGGGTTCGCTACGTCACTAGTATGTATAAAATCTACATACTGGTGACGTCATGGCACATTTTACCTCAATGTATCGCCGTAATCTTTAGATTACGTAAAAAAATAAAAAATACGTGTCCAATATCTTTTTATAATCTCAAAGACGGACTAATAATTATTTTTTTGTCATCATCCCTATTGTTAGCAAAGGCACTGTCTATAAAATTTTATCTACTCTCATATCGTAATATTCGAATTATAAACTTCAAAACGAGTTTATAATGACATACTTTATAAAAAAAATACCGAAATTCAAAAATAAAATCATATTATAACACTTTTTCTCTAACAAAATAATGTTATAATAGTTATTTATGCTATAAGTGCGGAAGGTAGGTGATTTCCGATGAGTGTATAAGTCGACACGAGTCGGAAATCATCTTACGCACGTGTATCATACAACGTTTAACTATGCATTGTGCGAGGAAATTAAAAAAAGACGAGCGAGTCTTACGGTAGTCGCATATGATGTACACATCATACGCGACTACCTACCATCTACATATTACGACGTATAAATGATAAAAACAACATTCATGACTTCGACTTCGACATCGACATCGACTTCGACTTCGACTTCGACTTCGACTTCGACATCGACATCGACTTCGACTTCGACTTCGACTTCGACTTGACTTCGATTTCGACTTCGACTTCGACTTCGACTTCAACTTCGATTTCGACTTCGACTTCGACTTCGACTTTGACTTAGACTTAGACGTAGACTTAGACGTAGACTTAGACTTAGACTTAGACTTAGACTTAGACTTTGACTTTTACTTTGACTTTGACTTTGACTTTGACTTTGACTTTGACTTTGACTTTGACTTCGACTTCGACTTTGACTCCGCCATTGCCATCGCCATTGCCATCGTCATCGATATCGTCATCGCCATCGTCATCGCCATCGCCATCGTCATCGTTATCATCATCATCTGATTTGTAAAAAAAAACTCAAATAATAAAAACTCTTTGCAACGGGCTGACGACGGCCACAAAAATTAAAAAAAAGCAGAAAAGTAAAAAGCACTAGTGAAAAAAGTGACACTTTCCGCACTAATTTACTACTTGGAAAAGGCTCTTTTCGAGCAAATGCATTGTAAAACAATTTTTTTTCTATTACAATACAATGCAAATCCAAGAAGTTAATATCACCAAGGAGTTCCCATCAACTTTTGCAATGGATCGTTAGCGGGGGACAGCAGCACCGCTCTAGCGCATGCGTGGTGATGTGCTGGCTGCATTCATACGTGAAGTTGTACTGAATTTCGTGGGATTTTTTTAATCTTGATCTTTAACTTTGATCTTTTATTTAGTAGGCTCAATCCCAATGTATAAGAGTAGATAAAGTTGTGTATGAAACTGCACTTATCTAGGTATTAAAATACTCGTGTGATACTATAAACACCCACACTCGTATTTTAATACCCCTCTTTATGCAACAGTTTCATAAACTACTATTATTATACTGTGCCTTTATTATATATCACTGATTGGCCCAATAACACAGATAAATACAGATGGTTCACTCCGCAAAATTATTTAAATAAAAAGTGACTCTTGCTACGACACAATAAAGTGCAATTTAGGTCGCAAAGCGCTGGGCACGCCACAATTGCGGCGGTAAGTCCCCTCTTTGAGGAGTGGCTGGAGAGGCGCCACGGCGTCCTCACCTTCCGCCTGACGCAGGTCCTCACCGGACACGGTTGCTTCGGGAGGTTCCTGTTCAGGATCAAGCGGGAGGAAACGCCCGGGTGTCACCATTGTGTAGAACGCCCGGAGGACACGGTGGAGCATACGGTGGAGGTCTGCCCGGCTTGGGCGGAGCACCGCCGTGTCCTCACGGAGGCGATCGGCGGCGGCGATCTCTCGCGTCCGGCCCTGGTTCAGGCCATGGTCCGGAGCGAGAGTGCATGGGAAGCCGTCACTTCCTTCTGCGAAGCAGTAATGCTCGCGAAGGAGGAGGCGGAGCGCGCGAGGGAAATGCAAGATGCGCGCCCTCGCGCCCCTAGTCGCCGCAGGAGACGCCCCGGGCGTCGGGAGTCGCGAGCCGACTTCCGGCCACCGTAGGCGCGGGCTTGCGGACGGTGGGCAATGGGTAGCTCGCCGTCCGATTAGGACCAGGCCCGGGTCGACGGCGCGTTGTGTTCCACGCGCGCCTCAAAGAGATGTCAGCACCAACTGACGGGGTCCGTAAGGGCCAATGCCTGCCAGGGTTGCGAGTTTGTCCGAAAGGGATATCGCGGCCCCGGCACACAGGCAACGGAAGGAACATGGGTGGGTTTTAGTCAGTAAAAGTCTGACACTCCCTCTCGCTCCGCCCAGAGCGGGAGGAGTCATTTGATGATTTCCCACCCAAAAAAAAAAAAAAAAAAAAAAAAGGTCGCAAAGCGCTGATTACCTACATTTATATTCACATATAGAAGTTGCCTCTCTATCGCGTAACTGTTAGATCTTCTGACTAAGTTACACTCACTGAATTTGCCCGACAAGTTAAGCCCGCTGCGTACTTATAGCTTCATACCTAAAATGCGGAGAGAAAAAATAAAATTAATAATAATTATATGCCAATAAATGCGGATGTATTTTTTATGGTGTACTTTATAAAGAATATTCTAACTATCTATCTATGCGGAGTGAATCCTCTGTATTTATCTGTGACACAGCACTGTTACAGTCACTTTAGTATGACTATAGCCTAATAAAGGGATTCTGTAGTCAACTCAAACCCAGTCCAGTTTGCTTCGAAAACCAATGATTTTGAACACCAGTTTGCTAATAAGTCACAAGAGCACAGCCGGAAGCAAAATAAATAAATATTGTGAAATATTTACATTTTCTAATGTGATCGCAAACGTGTTGATTAATTATCATTAATCAACATAATTATTATCGCCACATATTTTTCACAACATTGTTATCAATAACACTAGAATGCTAAAGCATTCTACCCAAAGGTAACATATGTATGAATATCTCACCGTATCTTATCAAAGTCTAATTCTGTACCTTTACTTAAAAAAAACAAGATTTTTTTAAAGAACTGGAACAGCTTACATCCGTTCCGATTTCGTATATTCAGGATCGGTCAATTATAAAAGCGCTGAAATGAAAACGATTTGTATCAAATAAGAAAAATAGTACCCATAACTTTCTGAACATGACATACTAAATTATAAAAGAGTGACCCGAAAAAAAAAGCAACATATACTGTAAGGCTCCTTGCACACCCTGCTGGGGTTGCGGGTCTGTCCGAAAGGGATATCGCGGCCCCAGCACATAGGCAACGGAAGGAACACGGGTGGGTTTTAGTCAGTAAAAGTCTGACACTCCCTCTCGCTCTGCCTAGAGCGGGAGGAGTCATTTGATGATTGCCCACCCAAAAAAAAAAAAGGCTCCTTGCACACAGAAGCAGACGGGACGTGGACGGGCGCATAAGCAATTGCGCCATTTATTAACAAAGCGAGATTCCGTGCATCTTTCATGTCCATTGCTTACGTCCTGTCGTCTCCGTGTGTATTACGCCGTAAACTGACTAGTAACAAGTACATGCAAGACTTGTTTTTGATTCATAAAGTAATATATGAGCATTACTTAGGAGGGATAGAATTGTAATTATAGAATCATTACCTAATTATAATTGTGTAGGTACATTTTTATTTAAATCTGACACTAGAGATACTGAAAGAACATTGACGTAGAAGATAAGCCATACAAAATCCAATTATCTACTCATACCAACATGATTTGTTATGATTTGCAAGCATCGATAAGAGCGAGTTATTGGAATAACGGTTTTGAGTTGTTTGTGTTGATTTCACTTTTTATTTTGTACCCACAAAATGCTCCTTTGTGGTGGCTCTACAATAGGGCATGCAGGTTGCAATTAGTGTTGCCTTTATGTTCACTTTCCGCTCTATTTATCATGAACATCATAATTGGTTATGGATGATCTGCGGCCCTTTGTCATGACAAGTTTTTGTGTGAAACCTCTCGGTGTGTCAACGGCCTAATCCCTAGGTATTTGAAATCTCGATAGATAGTTCATAAAGAGTGACTCAAAGAAAAGCAAGATGTTTTCATGGTTTTTCCGAAGATATCGATAAATAGATCGATCATGATGATCGTTAAAGACAAACATGCACTAAACAACTGAATATGAACTCAGTAGTTCTGGAAATTTATCATGCTTGTTTTTTTCCACTTGATTCTTTTAATGAAATCTTACGCGATTCAACAGGCGATTCAAATGGCGCAATCACGAAATCTTCTATCGACGTATTCTTTTTGATGTCTTTAAAACTGCAGTGAACCCATCTTTTGAGATATTTAGGTTTCCTGGAATCTTTCCCTCTTGAGGATTAGACTTTGCCAAAGGATTTATTTATCCATGACTTTCTACACTAGAATAAATTCATAAATTATAGGTTTAATGAATATTAAGGTACTTTTTATCACAGACCATTTATAGAAGAAGTAGTTATACTGGATTTTCACGAAAGTTATACATGATCATTCATCAAGACTAGCTATAGCTAGCTTTTATTTTTCCTTAATTATTGTCCGCGGCTTCGCCCGCGTGGATTTCGGAAAATATCCCACGGGTACGTACTACCGGGATTAAAAGTACTTTATGTATTAATCCAGGTTATAAACCACCTGTGTGTCAAATTTCATCCGAATCCTTTCACCCATTTTTGCGCTAATGCCGGAACAAACATCTAGACAAACGGGACAAAAAATCTAAAAACTATGTTTTCGGCTTATGACTCATTCCCACCTCGTAGCAATTACTTTTTTCAAAAATATTCTATGTACAGTTTTGACTTCGTTACTATTTTATAACACATGTAGGTTTGTATTATAATTATCCTCTCCGTCCTCCAAATATGTGTACATCCATAAAATATTTTTGGCAAACTCTGGTTTACCGTAAGCATTACTGCCATTTTAGATAATGTCTATTCCTTCTATCAGTAAGATAATTTATTGATAACTGCAATAAAGTTCAAAAAAGATACTTACACTTGTAGGGCATTACTTGTAAGTGATGCAATACTTTTTAACAACATTTGCACAAAATGACTCCATCCTATACAGGCCTGTCACATTATCTACTCAGAATCTCGAATTCCTTTATAGATAACAATTGACAATTGGATGATATAGTTAAGAGGTCGATCGGTACAAGATTGTGATAAAAATATTTCGATG
Organism: Agrochola macilenta; assembly: GCA_916701695.1. NCBI lineage: Eukaryota > Metazoa > Arthropoda > Insecta > Lepidoptera > Noctuidae > Agrochola > Agrochola macilenta. The sequence continues at coordinate 5,270,138 of OU753570.1, read as the reverse complement.
GAATTAACTCGGCAGAGATGATGTAAATTTTGTCACCATCTCAAATATTTATATTTAAATAAAAATCTAGCCGAGGATTCTGCCACATGAATGGATTCTGATGCATTTCTACCATCATTCGATTATTATTAATTGATACTTTGGAAGTACCGTTCAAAACTTCAAATTATTCAGTAAACATAATAATCTGAAAATTCTTAACACAATTGATGTTTTTTTTAAAGATGTTCTACTTAATTTGGTTACTTCTGTATAGATTTCGATTTTGATTGGATTGTAACCATTCCTTTTTTGTACAAATCTGACGATGGGTTCGGTACCTGATCATTGAACAAGAGCATAACTGACTGGACTGCGAAGAAATTACGTTTGAACTTCCTCTTACAATTTGAAAACGCATTAACGCAGCTTCTACGATGCAATCACAACGTTCAAGGAAAGCACATTCAAACGCATAGCACTCGATGTCTCTAGAACTTTGATCGCTTCATCCTCTTCATTCGCAATTCTGTCAATTAAATAATCCTGAGATACGAATTGTGTCTGTCCATGACCTCTGTAGCTCTGGGTATATAAGGAGGTGTCTGTACCCACAGCCGCCAGTTTATCTCTGACAACCGTCCAAGCACGAGAGGCGTAAACGACTTAATTTTTATACCAAAAATATTTTAGTAATATCCAAAATGTTTAGATTTTTGTTTATCACTTTTGTTGCGGTGGCGATGGCCGATTCTCATGATGGAGCCTGCCCAGAGGTCAAGCCGGTTGAAAACTTCAACCTGACAGCTGTGAGTATAGATTTTTTATCAATTTTGTTCAGGTTCAGTAAGTACAAATAACATCTGAAAGTGTATCTGAAAGATTTATTATTTCGTAGATTAGATTTTAGAAAGAAGCAGAATAACTCAGTTGTTGTCGAATTGATTTCATGACATTATGTCATGTAATTTTTTTTTTCTTACGTACACGTACCTGCATGAAATCAAGCTTTTTACAAAAAAAAAAAAAAAATACATAGCGATCCGTTTTCTTCAGGATTTGCTGAATAGGTATTATCTGCTTCATTCAATTTTGTATAATCGTGATTATTTTTTTATCTCCCATAATATCAACTTCTATCGTATTTTACCTTAGAATTTATACATAAATATTCCTTAAAAATTGGAAATTGAGTTTGTAAAGTTCCTATGACTTCCAAATCGACTTTTTTAAATTAGAGACTCTCCTTAAACGCCTTTGTTTCCCTGCCTCGTTATCGTCAATGCAAATAACGTATAACCAGAATTTGTAATTGCTATCGTTATGATGTGTTGCTAACGGGAGTGTCCTAGTTCAAATTAGAGGCGTGGTTCAGATCAATATCTACAAGACTTTTTAAAATGACTGTACAATGTTTATTTAACTAGGTGTTAAGCTGATAAAAGGACATGGCCATGACCTCATATCGGTCATTTTGGATGCATCTTAACTGTTTACTTTATCAGTAAAAGCTTATTTATGTTCTTGTTTTCTACAATGGGTAATGCGTTATTGTTTGAGTTGATCGATAAAATCATTATAATTTTCAATGGGTCTGTCAGTAGGTATATATTGTACATGTCTTCCTGAGCAATTAATCATTCTACTTTAGGAAATGGCATAAGCTCAGTTATATTGTCATAAAAAAAATAGGGACAATTATTGTGCATTTGACTTTCGGTCCCAGTCATGCCATCTCCATTTTTATAGGTACAGAAACCATACACCTTTCCATTACGAAACACTCAATAGAATACTGCAAGCGTGTTAGGACAACGATAGGACTTTTTTCTTTCATTTTGATATTTTCGTAAATACATCTTTTCTCACCACAGTTAAAAGAGGAGCGTTTTGGTCAATATCACACACAGTTTACATTTAGTTTTTAACGAAAATTGTTATTAACCATCATTCATATTTCATCTGTTAATACAACGATCTGAAAGCTTTAGTAAAACTGATAAGGACAACATACGTAAGCTGGAGTATTTCTCGTAAGTTTATTTTCTATTGAAAACAGTTCTGCAGGTTAATGATGTAGATATAATAAACGATACCCAAATAGAGAGTAGAGTCAGTATTTTAGGAAAAAATCACATAGGGATCGTGTACGAAGGGCCTAACTGTTTATTTTTTCATCAACTTTAGGTAGTCACCGGAAATTGGTAATAGCATCAGCTACCGAACAAACAATAAGCTCTCTTAGTTTTTTTAGGTGACGTTATTTCAAAGAAAGAGAAAAGAAGAAAAAGAGTTTTTAAAGTGGATAAATAATCATAAGTACGAAAGATATGTATACTATGCCATGCCATGATATAGTTATATCCCTAGGGATATAGCTATTTATCATAATGTATGTGAAAGCGGTTCATAACTGTCGGAGTGTCCTAATTTTTTTACTGCGACCAATTTTTTCGTAGCCGTAGTGTGTTGTTTTTTTTTTGTCAGTGTTTAAATCCTCATCGATGTCTTCCGCCCAGGGGTGAGCAGAGGGGTCTGTCAGACTCTTACTGACTAAAACCACCACGGTGTTTTCTCGCACGCTTGCGTCGGGGGCTGTGAGTTGAATTGCGACTTCTGCTGCCTCGTACTGGTGACGGCCCGCGCTCCGCGGGCCCCATCTCATAGGGGGAATGAGGTGTTAAAACTCTCCCGTTATGTCTTAGGGTGGCGCGCGTGGAACACTACGCGCCGCCATCTCGGGTCCAGTGTGATGGGGGGCGACGGATGTCCCCGAGTCCGTCACCCCTGGACCCATCACAGTTCTAACCTAACCTATTTGGTCGGAGTGACCTAATAGTTATATTACCAGATCGTGCTCGTATTATAGTTATATTCCTAGTAAGACAGTTATGAACCGCTTTCATATAACTATATTACGGTATATGGCTATATCCCTAGGGATATAACTATATCACGTTTATAACCATCTTACCGCGACATATACGTTTATACATTGTATGCTGTACAAAAACAAGCGTAAAAGGTTGTTTTTGTAAAACTATTGAGTCATTTCAATCATCATTAAACAAGGGTTTAGAATTCGATTCAATGTACCTAGAAATGTCAGCAAAAAGAACCTTTCAAATCACCAGAGGGTGACAGCGGAACAACAAACACGTCACAGACTAGATACAAGATCAAGGCCGTACCAATCTGACCTTAATCCATTAAACTATTAAACCTTGCTGATTCATACACAATAAACTAATTTACCGATAAACGGTGATCAATTAGGTAGTTAGATACGGTGCGTCTGCGCAGACCGCGGAATTGAATGATTCGAGTTGACCAGGCGATACAAAGTTGGCAAACGAACCGTGAAGGACGAATGAAGTTTGCTTGCATTTGATGTTATGTCATAGTTTTTAGTATTTTAAACTTGCATTTTAAAATGGGTGTGTCTAAACTTCCATGCTAATGAATAAGGTCGTCGGTATTCTCGGTATAGAGGTACATATTGTCTTCTTTCACACTTATTTGAATTTTGTTTGTTAAGAGACTGACGGTCGTAACCTTCGAATTTTGGCATTTTCCAGTAACTACCTCTTTAAGTTGTAGAGATCAGTTGACACTCACTCCATGCTAATAAGTTTGACTACAATTAGGTGGGAAAAGGCAGTCTATATTTTATTTTATTTGAAGGTCTTTGTCCCCATTGTTGAGAGCATATCACTGCTCTAGTCTGCCTAGTGATGTGACCGTTAGACTGCCAATAGATGTCGAGTTCGCATCCAAGACACGTACAGTCAGCATCAAAAGTTGATGACCACATTTAGATTTTCAAAATCGCTGTATAGTGAAGTGCTAATAGTGAATACGGTGTACAGCGATTTTGAAAATCTAAATGTGGTCATCAACTTTTGATGCTGACTGTACCTCTGACTTTTCGGATTCATGTGCGTATTATATTATTATCACTTGCTTGAAAAACGGTGAAGGAAAACATGGTGAGGAACCCGGCATGCCTGAGAGATATTTCTCGACGGCATGAGAAGCCCATGGGTGGCTTTAAAACTCTGACACGTTAGTCACTAACCACACGAAAAGAAGAAGAAGTCCCACAGTAGGACAAATACATCTTTTTATACAGAAAATATATGAGCATTGATCGTAGTGATCAATGCTCGTGTATTTTCTATAAAAAAATATGTCTTGCATAATACGGGGGTATATCTATTTAAAGTAAATTCTTCTTTTCAGTACCAAGGCGTCTGGTACGAAATCTCCAAGCTGCCCATCGCTTCCGAAGGCAAGGGCGCATGCGGCCAGGCTGAATATACTTTGAACGGCGACGTGGTCACGGTCAAGAACTCCCATGTCATCGATGGTGAGAAGAAGTTTATCGAGGGTACTGCCAAGTTCGCTGCTGATGCCAACGCAGCCGCCAAGTTTGTCGTCTCCTTCAAGTTTGGAGGTGAGTTCAAGTTACTGTACTGACTTTATACCATAAGTTTCTTAATATAGGCCCTTTTATAATAAGGACATCCCTTCTGGAAAGTTTTTGACTGGACCTGACTCCAGTTCCAAGGAACGATGAGTGGGATTCCGCCTTTCACATATAACACGGGAAGTTCCTTATTTCAGTCTTAAGACCGCATATTCTTAAAGTTGGCAACGTCGCAAATAGCTGTCAAATATTTAGCAGTTTTGATTAAATTGGCAATATTACTGTACGGAAATATGAAATGTGGCTAACTAATGAACTAAAATATTGATTATGAAATGCAATAATTAATATCGTTACACCGAATATTTAGTTTTAGATGTAAAATAAGTATTTGGAAAATTTCAAGTGCCTTTTTTACACCTAAAACGGTTACAACATCAAATTCAGATTTATAATTGCAATACATTATTAATATTCTAGTTCACTAGTTAGCCACATTTCATATTTCCATACAGTTATATTGCCAAAATAATCAAAATAGCGAAATATTTGACATTTAATTGCGACGTTGACAATTTTCAGAATAAACGCTCTAGATCATGTTTAATCCACCTTTTTAAGCTTATCCTACCATTTAGATAATTAATGTAGGTAATTTGATTTTCAATCATCTGCTTGGATAAAAATTATAATTTATTTTTTATGTTCAGTTCCTATATTTTCTTTCCTTTCATTAATTGTGATTTGTAAAAGGTCTTCAAATACCATGATTGAAATCAAACCACGACTTATCTAAGGAGTATCTTTATTTAAGTACTATTATAATATTTATTATTTAATATATATTTATTATATATATATTTCGGGACATCGCTAAGCGGTTGGTCGACTCTTCACGTGACCAGAGGGCTGGCCAATTCTTAGGCCAAAGAATCAGCATTGCCATCTAACGTGGCAATGCTGCCAGCCTTTTGGGCACTTTTCCCGCTGACAGCGATGCGGATGAATTTTTTGATGCCCAATGAGCTCTTCCCTTTATTTTATTTTATTTTTTTCTTTACATTCTTGTACATAATATATATAATAGTTAGGAGTATCTTTTAAAAGCGATTCCGATACTATTCACCTTTATGTTTCTAGACTTCGTTTCCGAGTCACCCCTGCTAATCCTCGCGACTGACTTCAACACCTACTCTGTTGCCTACAACTGCAAATACAACGAGAAGACCAAGACCCACAATGGTAAGTACACTTTTAATGACCATCTCTTTTCTTCCCTTGATTTTAGAAAGAGATGAGACTACTTTGAGTATGCCAATGCGGTCGACGTCTTCTTGCAAGCGTGTGTCATCATGCCTGAATGGCTCGACTGTGAAACCTTGAAATTTGCCGTCATTATGTAGATTAAGGACTCAATATATCTTATCAGAAGCTAAATTTACTTTTATATATACGTAGATAGTCTTTCGTTTTCATTAGCTTGTAACTATGCAGGTGTTAATATAATTGCTGGTTTATGTTTAGATGGTGTTATGCTATAATCATATTTTTTCTGTATTTATACTTCCATCAGTATCGTGCGCGTATTAACAGCTCACTGCTGGATATACCCCTCCAAAACTCTCTATATTTGTCATAGTCAATGTAAAATTGCTGTAATATTAGTGCTGGATCAATTTGTTTTTAGGATTTCAAAGAAGTCATTTTATTTCGTACTAGGTAGCTGTTGCCCGCGACTTCGTCTGCATTCCAGAATAAAAAGTGTCTATGTCCATCTCTAGGTCATGGTCTACCTATGTGCAATTTCATTTAAATCCGTTCAGTCGTAGCGTGAATGAGTAATAAATAAATAAACTCACTTTCGCATTTATAATATTAGTTAGTATTGGCCAATCCAATGTTTAGAAGAACGTTTAAAAACTTGATAGCACTATGTATACTTATATTAACGTGACTTATAAAAACACAACTGTGTGTTTCGGGAGGCTCTGCCCCCGAACCCCCCTAGCCCAGGTTTGAATAATACACGTGTTGACTGCATACTTGTCACGCGGTTTGAAATGGTGTACTTCCTTCCAGTTCCTTAACTATTTGAATTTAATCTCTCGTATGTGGAATTTAATCGTGGCTTAAGTAAGTCTATTAATGCACGGCTTTTAACAAACTTCACGCTGTGTAATAATGGACTACTTAACTCACACGTATCGTAATATACTATACTATTGTATGATACGAAATCTATCAATAATATCTATTTATCTTTGTGTTACTTATCAAAGTTATCGTGGAGAAGATTAAGAAATACTGTTTTTTTTTCACCGCACGTTGCCTTACACACTGACAATTAGCTGATAGTAAAATTAATCGTGCATAAATAATAAAATATTATACTGAACATTGAATTATCTCCATAAATAAAGCGATGGAAATACCATTTATAGATTTGGGACACAACACCTAAAAATAACATGACATAAAATTTTATTATAACTACCAATGATTAAATTTACTACAAAATGCATTAGTAAATCAAAAATTAGTAGCACACCAGCATGGGCAGCTGGTCCCAAGTAAAAAAGCAGAAGCAAGCTAAAAGCATTCTAGAGAATATCCTAGTCCATCTACAAGTCCGACCTTGCGGGATCACGTACTTGATCCAACTACCTAACAAGATTATGCTGTTCCTGTCGCTTTTCCAAGACAGTTTAAGCATTTCTCCGAGACTCGATAAGCTTGCCATGGCGTTTTTCAGCACGCGTACCATGACCACCGTAGAAATGAATTTTGTCGACGGAAACATAGACAAAATGACAGATAAACAATAAAAATCTGTCATTTTGTCTATTCTTCCGTCGACAAAACCCGTGGTTTCCATCTCCAGTATAAATTCTGGCCAACCATCAATTGTCTAACAAGACTTCAGATGAAGGTCAAAGTTAACTGAAGTTACTAAGTGCAGCAACTGCAATCCTTTTCTTAAGACGTTACAGATGACAAATCAAATTTATTGAGGCCTCGTAGTATTTATCAGCAATTGATGCCTGATATAGTATCAGTTGCTTTACAATGTCACGTATTGTGAGTAGCGATGTAAGCCAAGCTATTAGGTTATTATTCAATATGAGCCTATAAAACTTACTACTACTCAGGACTTTTCATTGACTAGAATATTTGAGCGGCTGGATAAAAACTTGGCCCTTAAACCACCACGCTTTGGATGGATTAGTGATTGCATCAATTCCTCATCTTAACTTATATAAACCTATATACCGATTATGTTATGTTAAAGAATGCCGTCTGTCCCTATTATTATAAATCTAGAAGTTCCACAGGGATTTTGTGTTCTCTCGAGTGATAGCAGCTCTCTTCTTCAAGGCTCTTCGTTTTTGTTCAATGAGAATTTTTTATTAATTTCATGCTTAATATACACATTCAAACTAGCCCTTAATTTCTTAACTGGGTGATTAGTGACCTAGAGTTTCTAGGTAGGTATCCGTTTATATTACATAGATTAATAATCAGCTGACGATTAAACTTGCACATAAAATACTATCAAATGGTTTATAATGTCACGTAAAGAGGGAAATGACGCCATAATCCTACTAATTAGGCTATTTATTATATTACTATTAATAATGATATTTACAATGATAGAAAACCAGTTATCAATATATAATAATGTGGTACTTAGCACGTATTTAAAATGTATGAAAAAGTATGTAGGCGCACTTAATGATAGTCATAATCTGCTAATCACTCAAGCGGTGAAGAGATAAGGTATTAGATGCATAACTTTTAAAGTAACAATCATTTGTGAATTTTGTAGTGATTGAAGAATATTCAAAAGCCGAACTTGACTGAACTGAACTGTTGAGAGAGTATCTTCTCTAAGATGATCCATACAGTAGCAAAACTACAGTTTCAAACGCGCAATATAGAGTTTTTTTTGTTATCTACGACGCGGAAGCTTTTGGCCTGCATCTCACCTTATGGTAAGTCATGATCAGGCCGAAGGTGGAAGCGAGCTTCAAAAGGAATCCTTAACCACATAGAAACTGGCTATCTTACCTGTAACTGCCGAAACACTACAATGCTGTTAACTTTGATGTTATGACGACAGACTTAGATAATATGGTGGTAGCTAACCAGGCGGGCTTAGAACAAGGCCTACCACCAACCAAATCGAGCAGAATTTTTTGTCCCTACTGCGAATTGAATCCGGGATCTCAGGGTCTGAGACAGGTGGGGTAACCACAGAGGCGGCTAAATCCGCGGCGGCGAGCTCCTTTGAAGCGTTTATGAAGCGATTGATACGTCTAGTTTCATTTAGCGAAGGATTATTTATCTTTCACTTTCTTGGCTTTAGCTTTCAGCGTCCTAAGGACCTAGGCAAAGTGATAACCTGCAATAACAATGACGGAAAAGTAAAAAAAATAATTGCTACCAAGAAGCTCATATCAGTTCTGTTAAAAGTTGCTGTTGAAATACGAGTACGTACGAGTAGTGTTTGAAATTGGTTGTCGTCTGTAACAATGAAGGCTTTCTAAAGTGAAAAATATTCTCAAACATTAAGTGTCTGATTTGATTGGTGTTTAGAAAAAATATCATCGATCATAATAATTATTTGAATCTGAATAATTCATTATTGACAGCACTTAGATTAATGTTAGTATGGAATGACAAACCACGTGCGAAATTTATACGTAACGACGTGGATACCACGTTATACAAAGTTACTTCACATTTTTATTTATGTGCCTCACAACGTACGATCGATAAGCACTAATCCAAAAGCATTGTAATATAATCGTATATAGCTAGCATAATATAATAGATAGTTTACGGATATTTTCTGAATACTTCAGAGCATTATCTACGAGGAAGTGACAGACAGACAGTCTGCAGTTATTAGTGATTAGTCAGACGATTAGATCGATGTTGTAGTCTGAATACACCGTGCTTTGGGCTTAGTCTATTTAAGTTAAGTTAATTCCATCCTTTGCTGGTGCCGCTTTTACTTTCTTCTACTTCTCTTTTCATCATTCATTCATTTCAGCCCGGAATCACCCACTGCTAGGTATAGGCCTCCCCCTTTTTCCGCCATACTTCCCGGTTCCGTGCGTCTAGGCTGGGGCTTTTTGGCATTGTCTCTGTGACTTCTCTTTTATTGACGTGGAAAAGTTTTTGTACAATCCTACTTACAGAAACAAAATCATTTATCACTTCGCCAGTGATCCATCGCTCTGTCGCAAGAGAGGATATTGATCACCAGAAAGTGATCAACTTTGGATACAAATCCAGATTTAACACTCACACTCTTTGATTAGTAAACATGTTTGAGTATTATAACAATACAAGCCATTGGCCCGATGGGATTTTCGATCGGCAATTTCTCAGGAGCTTTACGGGCTTTCATCCCCTATTAAACCTCTTTGGGGTATCAATTTTCAAAAATTATTACTGAGTGTTCTTCCTTCCTACCATTTTTATAAGAGGAACGTTTTTACAAAATTTCATGCCTCTAGACCCAGTGGTTTAGGCTCTACGTTGTCTGTCATTGATTTTAAGAACACGCACATCTGCTTCAACGTTTTAAAAGTACTAAGGAACAAATTTTAAAATGATTTCTCTAAAGAAGTCAAATAGGGGAATATGTTGTATCTTTATTATAAAACGTTAAGCTCCTCGTAAAAACTGGTCCGGGGAAATCCTTCACTTTATCAAGGTGATCAACTGCAACCGATGACGATAAATTGCAATACGGCAGTTATTTCGTGGAAAACAGTAAAGGTTTTATTAGCAGCTTTTCCAAACAGCCCCCAAACCATAAAGATTCAGTATCAATCGATGTACTCGTAGAATATGTATAAGATTGCAGTCTTGACTGATAACATGATTGGGAAAGTTATACCGATGTTGACAAGCTGCAATCAGACAATTAATCGATATTTATAATGGGTGATGACATTTACTCCGTATCCTGGTACAGGGAAGTAGATTACACTGTTGTAAGTGTTTTTTTTATATTACTATGATAATCATAAATAATATTTTGGAAATTATTTGATCACCTGATTGCCTAAGGTTATAAATAAGGAAAACTTTTTTGTAAATAAGGAAAATCGTTCTGATAAAAATCAATCTGCCTAGCCTTTTCCCAATTTTCTTGGGGTCGGATTACAGTCTAACCGGATTCAGCTGAATACCAGTATTTTACATGGAGCGACTGCCTATCTGACCTCCACAACCCAGTAACTGGGTAATACGATACCCCTTGGTAAGACTGGTTGTCAGACTTTCGGGCTTCTGACGACCCGTAACGACTGTAAAAGATCAACGAATGACAGCCGGGACCAACAGTTTAACGTGCTTTCCGAGGCACGGAGGAATCTCGGTATGTAAAGATGGTCACCCATCCACAGGCCAACCCCGGCAAGCGTAGCTTAACCTGACGGATCGACCCGTGCAGCAGTTATTACTTAGCCACGAGCTCCTCAAAATCGTTCTGATAAGTGTAATATTATTTATTCGGACTTATAGTGTGGCCGCCGCCAGAATTGACGCACATTTGCATTTGTACGCGTTGTAGAGCATTTTACATTACTTTTCTCAGTACTTATGGCGATAGATGAGCCACTTCTTCTACGATGTTCTCTTCTTGTAGAGTAAAGCGCACCATGATTTTACAATGTGTATTTTTAATTTTTGTACCTCACAAATGTTAAAAGTCGCAATAACAAAAAAATTCAATTCTCAAAAAAGAGAGCATCTTCCCAATAGGTCATAACTTATGCGCCACCTAGTATAGTAACGTTGCACTGTATGCAAGGACTGCAGTGTCAGGAATAAAAGTTGGGAATTACGAGTATGTTCTTCCCCGTGTCATTGATCCCCGATAATATAAAACTGTCGTTCGTTCTTTCTACCTTATCGCAGTTATTGCATTGTTGCCGTGTGAGGCACTATTTTATTTTTATAGGCAATTTTTTCACTAATATAAAAAAAGACTATTCTAGTACACACGGCTACACATCAAGCTATACATTTCCAGTTTATGCTGATCTCGCATTGTATAGGATTTCCGTACAAATGTGAGGTCAGCTTATACTGGAAATGTATAGCTTGATGTGTAGCCGTGCGTACCAGAGGCCAGCGGTCAACTTTAGAATTTGTGAATCGTAAAACTGTTTTGAAATTCCAGATATCTAGAAAATAACATACAATCTAACAATCAATTTCTCATTACAGAGCAAGCCTGGATCCTGTCTCGCAGCAAGACTTTGGAGGGTGAAGCCAAGACCTTTATCGACAACTTCTTGAAGGAGAACTCCAAAATCATCGACTCCACCAAGCTGGTCCAAACTGACTTCTCCGAGGAAGCCTGCAAGTTCACAAGCTCCAGTGTCATGACTGAACAGACTGCCAAGCCCTAAACATTGGAACCTACAAGAATAAATTAGCCACATAAGACCTTCGTGATATTCTGACCTTATTTTTGATACCTTTGTTATAGGTGTAGCATTTGGGACTCTATTTTGTATGTAGTAGATCGTATTATGTATTGTAGTTTCATCATATGTATATGGTGGATGTTCTTGTGAAGGTATATGTTATTTAGCATTGGTGTCAAAAATGAGGCTACTTTTACATAGTTTTGTTGATGTTAAATTGTAGAGAACTTGAAAAAGCGACGAAACTTTCTCGAATATTTTGGTATCTTCGAATATTATTTTTAACAACAATTGAAAAATTTAAGTTGATTAAACTTGTTTTTTACAATCTGACGTCAACTTTAGTCTCATTTTTAACAGTATTATGAAAACCATGTAATGTTTTAAGTTATTTTTTCACTTTTTCTTACTTTTTTCGTTCATAGTGATGTATATAGAAAAGCTGTCTAATATCTTTTATAACATTAAGTCTTTGAATATTTGGCGTAAGACTAGTGTGTCTAGACAAAACGTAATTAGTGAAATGTTAATGAAGACCTTAAAACTTCTATGTTGGGATAATTTATTATGATGTTGAAATCTATTTGTCGACCAAACTCAAAGTAATATACTCCTAATATAAACCACTTTATAAGGGTTTGTTAGCGAACTCTAATCAAATTATAATTATAACACAACTAATGGTATCCAACCTTTATTTTTTAAATAACTTTAATTACATATAATACTGATTGTAATCGGTCTAACGTTTGTGATAAAATAGTTAAGCACTACTGTGTTTAGTCTAGGACTATTTATTGGATAATAAACTTTTCTATATAAACTTTTTGTGAGTTGTTTCATAAATATTATCTCTTCATCACTATTATCTCCAAAAGACGTCTACTGCTGGAAAAAGAGGTATATTTCGCCCCCATAAAATATTTTGTGGAATCCACAACACAAACACATGCAATCGCTTTCAAACCGTTTTGTATTTCTACAACGACTTTCAGCAGTATTGACATAGGCAGTTTATGAGCTGAGCTGATGTCAACTATTTTGCCAGTATCAATTACCCATCAAACTAGGTGAGTACTTATTCATTTCATAGACAATGGCAGGCAAAATTTAACAAAAATTCAAACTCTTTTTGAGTAATGGTTTACAGAAAATCAAATTATAACGTAAGTAAAAAAAGCTGAAACTTTTTCCAACCTTTTTTTTTGAAAATCTTCTAGTTCGTCGTATCGATGATTCCCTTTTATTAATTTTAAATAAGCTTCGACTAGAGCTCGGCCACTACGACAGCGTTAGTCTTGGCCTTGATAGCTCATGAACGCGGATTAGGTGTGCTGATCGCGTTCAGTTTCATTGCTGAAATCTGCCCTTAAAATTTGATCATACTAACTCCTTGAGAGTTCTGGGTTCGCTCTATGTAAGTGTTATTATGGATTCTCAGTAAAAAGTCCTCAGTTGCAGCCGACTATTGAGCCAACTCGGTTAACCGAACTCCTAACTGCACCTATGATATGTCACAGTTAAGTCTTGTGTTTCTTAAGTTTAGACTAGAGACTAGACTAGAGATAGCTGCGACACAGTTATTAACTTTTGTAGCTCCAACGGTTCCATTGTAATTATGTCAATTTGTTGCTGTTCGAAACTTTTACTTTACCTCTCCAAGAAAATAAGACGTAAATTTTAGGTTTTCTTCAGGATACAGAAAGAAATAAATTTCAAACAGATTTTATTAATCACAGTCTAATACAGTATCATGCCGGTTTTTACCAGAAATTGCTGGAAAAGAAGTCAGTTTCTAGTTTGTGTGTGTAAGCACAGCTGGCGTCTGAGAAATCTTTGAAAACAAAGGACTGTCTGTGTTTAGCCAAGTCAGTGTATTTGGACAATTTGTCTTCAACTTTCTTCAGTAGTTCTCCTTGCAGCTTTTCCTTGCTACGAGTTAGCACCCATGTGAATACTAAAAATGTAGATTAGTAAACATTATTTTCTTCATTTCTTTGATGAGCAAAATATTAAATCTGACGGCCTAGATAAGTGACAATCGCTTTCAAAGTGTTTGGTATTTCTACAGCACTTTTCAATGGGATTGACATAAGCTTTTCAGTAGTTTATGTCCGTCCCAAATATTTTTTTACATTTGTTCATCATAGTTATCGCTGATACAATGTCACTTTGTCTAGGCCCTCTGCTGGACCTCTGGTAAAGTAGGAATAAATCTTTATGAAAGCAATGATGAAACGTACATTCATAACAAGTCTCAAAGTCAAAGTTGCGGACAGATACAACTGTTTTCACTCTTGTATGCGAATTATGCGATGTGCACGAATTTGTGATTTTGCAGTTGGTATAGCTGAGCCCCTTTACCTTGCAGTGGGACAAATTACAGGTCAGTTAGTACTAAAGATATTATTATATGATCAGCAAGATAAGTTGCTGCCGTGGCATACCGTAGTGCACCCTAATCTTTTCCTTGAGCCAGCTGCAAGTGTAAGCGATGGCATAGCCGTCGTAGTCAGTCGACAGGATGAAAAATGGGTCCTCAAATACATTATCTGAAAACATTATTCAAGGTTTTAACATACACATATGTAAGTTTTTTTTCTTTTTGGCAACTGAGCCGTTGAGTCTTTTTTTATTACATTAACTATTGGTAAATTTAAATAATTTTTTAATATTTTTAAATACTAATATGTATATAATAGTTTGTAGATCGTATTAATTCACTAAAAAAGGAAAACTTCGTAAGCAATGGGAAATTGCTACAGATTTGTGCTAGCGATTTAAAAATCTGTGTGTAGACGTGAAATTTTGAAGTCGTACGACTAAAGTCGCTACGAGTGTAATTAGCATTATTTATGAGATCTTACGCTTAGTAAAAATTGACTAAAAGAAATAAACGATCACAATTTTTTTAATTATTTGCGGTTATTTCTTCACACAGGACGTGGCCTATTGTCGTTTGCATTCCTGAGAACAGTTGATGACGCAGAGCATCCAAAATTCCGCGCAGCCTGCGTAGTTCGTCACCTTTTTGACGTTGCCCAACACCGGGAGGATGCCAACGTCAGCGACAATCCGAGTAGTCAGCGACATTTGTTTGCCATCATTTTGTTTTGTGGAATCGCAAACCCAGTTCTGTTAAGGGAGAAATATCGACATCGTCTATCCGAAGGTTTTTTACGAACTTTATCACATACATTTAAATTTTTTTCTTTTCTAATTCACCTCAAGACGTGGTAATTTCTATCGGTGGCAATCCACTGACCGAGTATGGGTAACCGGCACCGCATTCATTGGCATATCAAGACCGCGGAAATCGGGAATACGCCGCCGAAACTAACCCAGGTGCAATCTTCTACGATAACCTCGTATCTATGTTCACCTCAGAGCAAAAGGAAGTTTTTAACACCGTTCTCCAAAGTGTTGGGCTCAGTCAGGGTGAAATGTTTTTTTTGGATGCTCCTGGTGCAGCAGGAAAATATTTTAAGACCACTATTTTAGCTAACTTTCAACAACAGCAAATAATTAAGATGTTGGACTATTGCTTTGCAAACTTGTTTTTGTAAGTTCAATTCCCAACTACTTTTGTGATTCTTCTTTTTATTTACAATCTATGTGTAGTTCGTAGAACGTATTAACCTCACAAGCACTTTACAGTCAATTTAATCTTTTGGTACTATTTTAACTTATATTTATATAAACTGAATGAAGTAAGTGAATGGTTCTTTGAAAAGGTCGACTCTATGATCGCGAGTTCATAGACTGCGCTTGACCATCAACATGCGAGCTCGGCTTGGCGGGAATTCACATGCTCAAAAATTCTCCGATGTTCTTCTAAAAGTTGGTGAAAGTACTCTACCAGAGGAGAGTGGCCAGGTGGCCCTACCAGAGACTCTTGGTAGAGTAGTTCCCACTTTAGTGTATGGGGACATCAATCGAATACTGTAGGTACCAAGATAATTCTTAGGAATGTGAACGGGCCATTTTAACGGCCAAAAATTATCAAGTTGCAGCGATCAACCACAGTATTCTCTTGCAAATTGAAGGGAGCGAAGTGATATACACCTCCATCGGTTAACACTAAAGCAACCAAGATGATACCACACATTAATCCGAAGAATTTAATGGCAAGTGGACTTCCGGCACACATCATCCAGCTAAAGGTCAGTGTCCCGATTATGCACCTTCGGAACTTACCTCATCGAGGCAAAATTTCTAACAGGTTGTAGCGTTGGCGAGATATTGTTTATACTGCGTATACCGCTAATTCCCCACAGGTACCCGTTCCAGTTTAAGCGCGTGCAGTTCCCTGTGAGCGTATGCTTGCGATGATTATCAACAAGTCATAGGGGCAGACACTGAAGGCTGCGGGTGTCGACCTCAGGACAAACTGCTTCTCATACGGACAACTGTACGTCGCTAGCTCCCGCGATACCGCTCCTGACTCTCTGTATATTTTGTCTGTTGAGAACAAAACTACAAACGTACGTAGTATACAGGGAAGTTTTTAAAAAATGTGGCTGTTATTGTAGTATATTGTGGTGTCTTACGACTTCCACTTGAACGCAGTCGCAGGCTAAAGCTAGTAATAAATATCGCCAGAATTTGCTACTCAATCAATCTACCCTTTCCCCAACGACTTTGGGGTCAGCTTACAGTCTAACCGGATGCAGCTGAATACAAGTATTTTATATGGAGCGACTGCCTATCTGACCTCCACAACCCAGTTACTGGGTAACACGATACCCTTGGTACTAATTTCAAGACTTTTTGGGCTTCCGACTACGTGTAACAACTGTCAGCCGTATAGTGATCAACAGTGTATCGTGCTTCCCGAGGCACGGAGAATGTTCTCGATATCTAATGGAGGGTCACCCATCCACGAACCGACCGTGGCAAGTTTAGCTTAACCTTTGATCGACCCGTACAGCTGTTATTATTTTGCCATGATTTGCTACCATGCCCATTATTTTGAAGTTTATCATGACTCTTGTATCATGATTTTATGAATCAGAGGCAAATAATTTAATCTGTTGGATATAATATGTGGTATCTAAAAAGATAATCCTTGTGTTACGTCGTTCAGGATATTAATTTTTGTTTTAACGTGATGGATAATCAATCACATTAGAAATAACAACTTTTATCTCCGTAATCCTAACTTTAATTAATATCCGTACTAATATTATAAATTCGAAAGTAACTCTCTCTGTCTGTCTATGTTACCTTTTCACGGCTAAACCACTGAACGGATTCCGATAAGCAAGCAAATAGATGGCATCCTCAAAAAGGACATGGGGTACTTTTTGTCTCAAAAATAATCTTATATTAATCACATTTCTTAAGTTAGGGATATGTAAATTATTTTCTTGGCTTTTGGTAAGAAATAAAGAATAATGCGTTTCAGATTCTAAATCACTCCCCAAAGGGGTAAAATATTTTAAAATTCATATGTAATATTGTTTTTTTTGTCTTCTTTTAAAGAGAAAATATTTGAAATGTAGTCATAGTCCGTATATTGAATTAATATTTAGTCTTTATTTCATTCAAATCGGCCCACTGTGTCAAAAGTTATTATAATTTATAGTCATAAACTTACCTTTCTAACGTGTAGGTATTACATGTTCAATGACGGTCCTATTTTTTTTTTTTTTTTGGGTGGGAAATCATCAAATGACGAGCGAGAGGGAGTGTCAGACTTTTACTGACTAAAACCCACCCGTGTTCCTTCCGTTGCCTGTGTGCCGGGGCCGCGATATCCCTTTCGGACAAACTCGCAACCCTGGCAGGCATTGGCCCTTACGGACCCCGTCAGTTGGTGCTGACATCTCTTTGAGGCGCGCGTGGAACACAACGTGCCGTCGACCCGGGCCTGGTCCTAATCGGACGGCGACCTACCCATTGCCCACCGTCCGCAAGCCCGCGCCTACGGTGGCCGGAAGTCGGCTCGCGACTCCCGACGCCCGGGGCGTCTCCTGCGGCGACTAGGGGCGCAAGGGTGCGCATCTTGCATTTCCCTCGCGCGCTCCGCCTCCTCCTTCGCGAGCATTACTGCTTCTCAATGACGCTCCTGGAGTAGGTATTACAAATTAATGGTATTAATAATAATAAAATGCATAAATTAGTGTTTTATGGCGTTTAGAATCATATTACTCGTATAAACCTGTTTTATACAATTTTTAAACTGGTCAATTGTGAGTAGGACTTGCGCCCTGAGGGTTCCGTCTCAAAGCTGTGCTTGCTCGGCTGCCCGAATTTCCAAATCTGGACTGAAGGACAAACTTAACTTTTCAATTGAAAAAGAACTTGTAACAGAGAGGAGACTATCAATTTGAATGAAATACAGACTCAATGTTACTTCACGACACGGCCTATACATTTTTGATCCCAGATTGAAGAACAAACTTAACTTTGCAGTTAAAAGTTGGTCATAATGATGAGTAAAGTCACGTGCTTAAGTATCGGTCAGTAATTACCAGTCACCCTATGAAATAAAAATTTTCAGATTTTCCTCTTTATACCTTGCTTCTTGCCAAACTTCGTGCTGCTGGGTCAACGTAAAGTAGATACTAAATAGGCTTTGGTCTATTTGCGAGTAACAAAATATGCAGCATAAATGGGCGTATTATTTTATTGCGTTGACTTGGAAGTTATATTTTCGTAACAGATACTCATACAATAGGGACCGCGCGTTTTTGATATATCTACTTCAACTTGATACCTACACGCGTTCCTGAGAAAACGGGTCTTGACAGACAACGAAGTTATCATTTACGGATTTCAATTTTTCATTTTGAGGTACAGAACCGTAAAACAGATTTATTATCTGCCTATTAGCTTTTCATGCCGTAATGGCTGAACGGATTTAGATGAATTAGCTAATGCCATTGCTAATGGATAGGCCATGACTTAGGTTACGATAAAGATACTCTTTCTTCTTCTTTCTTTCTTTTTCTTTAAAACGTTGCGCCACACTAAGAATTTCTTTTTGTATCGTGGGTGCGTTTACAAACTTAGAAACTCACATACACTAACACCCAGACCCGAAACAACTACTTGCAGATCATACAAATATTTGTTCCGTGCGGGGATCGAACCCGCGACACGGCGACACACACACACACACAACACACGCGCGACACGGCGACACACTCACAAACACACAACACACGCGCGACACGGCGACACACTCACACACACACAACACACGCGCGACACGGCGACACACTCGCACACACACAACACACGCGCGACACGGTGACACACTCACACACACACAACACACGCGCGACACGGCGACACACTCACACACACACACACAACACACGCGCGACACGCTGAATCCCGGTAGTACGTTTCTGTGGGATATATTCCGACATTTTTGCGGGAGAAGCCGCGGGCAAAAGCTAGTAATATTATAAATGCGAAAGTGAGTTTGTTTGTGTGTTTGTGACGCTTTCACGCTATAACGGCTGTACGGATTTCGATGAAATTCTGCACGTTAGTACACCATAACCTAGGTCAGAACATTGGATACTTTTTATCCCGATAATCCCACGGGATCGAGATTTATGCGGGTGAAACCGCGGGGTGCAGCTAGTTATTTTATAACTTACTGGGATTACTTCTTATTCTGTTAAACAGTTAAATGTAAGAGATATACTCGTAATAAAAAAATCTTTGTTCCCGAGACAGTTAATCGAGGGTTTCTAGGAGGAGTCTACAATATGAACAAAGTTTCGACATCAATATTTAGTGCCAATTTCACTGATTCAGAAATAAATTATATTTTATTCCATTCTATTCTATTGAAACTGAACGCGAACAGCACATCTTCATTGTTGTTGACTATTGACACTGACAGCTCTTGAATACGCATTATATGTGCTGTCAGTTTCATTGCTGAAATCCGTCTTTAAGAATTTGACCATCATTTAGACTCCTGGGTTCGCTCGATCTAAGTGTTATTGGGATTTCCCAGTAGAAATTCCTCAGTTGCTGGCGAGGCTCTAACCCCTTATACGTTTACCTCTCCAGGAAATTACGACATCATGTTTAGGTTTTTTTCAGGATACAGAAATAAATAAATTCCAATGCTATTCCAAACAGCTTTTATTTAAGCACAGTCTAATATTATAATTATATCATGTCGTTTTTCACCAGAAATTGCTGGTAAAGAAGTCAGTTTCTAGTTTTTGTGTGTAAGCACAGCTGGCGTCTGAGAAATCCTTGAAAACAAATGACTGTCTGTGTTCAGCCAAGTCAGTGTATTTAGACAATTTGTCTTCAACTTTCTTCAGTAGTTCTCCTTGCAGCTTGTCCTTGCTACGAGTTAGCACCCATGTGAATACTAAAAATGTAGATTAGTAAACATTATTTTCTTCATTTCTTTGATGAGCAAAATATTAAATCTGACGGCCTAGACAAGTGACAATCGCTTTCAAAGCGTTTGGTATTTCTACAGCACTTTTCAATGGGATTGCATAAGCTTTTCGGTAGCTTATGTCCGTCCCAAATATTTTTTTTACATTTGTTCATCATAGTTATCGCTGATACAATGTCACTTTGTCTAGGCCCTCTGCTGGACCTCTGGTAAAGTAGGAATAAATCTTTATGAAAGCAATGATGAAACGTACATCCACAACAAGTCTCATAGGTCAATGTTGCGGACAGATACAATTGTTTTCATCACTCTTGTATGCGCAATAGGCGTCGTTAGCGAATTTTTGATTGTACAGTTAGTATGGCTAAGCCCTTTGCATTAGTTACAGTGGGATAACGTACAGGGGCCGGTAAGTCCTATAGATGTTATTATGAGATCAGCAAGACAAGCCTGCCGTGACATACCGTAGTGCGTCCTAATCTTCTCCTTGAGCCACCTGCAGGTATAAGCGAGGGCATAGCCGTCGTAGTCAGTCGACAGGATGAAAAATGGGAACTGGAGTACATTATCTGAAATCATTATCCAAGGTTTAATTCGGGTTGGTGGTTACAATTATTCAAAAGAACACAATCACATATTACGATTAAAAGTAGTAATAGTCTCCATGCCTCATGTTCTTGCCATGTTTTTTAAAGTAATTTTTAATTAAATTTTTGTCACTTAAATATTCAAAACATACACAATTATCTAAATTGTGTTTATTTCAGCTGCACTCGTGCTTGTTCTCATTTTGTATATTATAATTCCGTTTAAACAACGATTACAAAACTACACTCACGGAAATACGCAAAAAAAGAACTTGTATGCATGGTAATTCTCATATTTAATTTCATTAATTCTGGACACCCACCAAACATGTACAGTTCTCAATTACAACTGCCTCATCTGCACTTACGTCCTACATAATATTGTAACACCTTTTGCAATCACCATTACCGACGCGTTGCGTTCGTCTTGCCGCCCGTGAGAACTCGCAAAGTGCTTGCTGCTCACCTTTCCTTACAGAATTCTACAGGTACAGAAGAATTTGGCAACCAAAAAGACTTTAACTGCACAAATTAAGGAAAACTGTAATATTGCGGCTCTCAATTTAGATTCAAAATTACCAACTCAAAGAAATACCTCCTCAAGAGGTATATCCCATTTGGTAGAAACTAAGTTAGTAGAAGGAGACGTAGACGGAGCAGCCAGGATGCTTTTTAGTAGTGATGTGGTAGCACCATGCTCTCCAGACGCACTCGCAGCTCTGTAGAGCAAATACCCTGCCCCATGGATGGTTTTTTTCCCGACCCCCCAATCTGGGTAATCACTCCCTCACCATTACAGCACAGTTGTTCACAGCCGTCTGCTCCTTTCGGAGCGACTCCGCTGGTGGCCTCCACAGCCTGAGTCCTCAGAACCTTAAGGAACTTATTTGTTCGGGCGCCGGGCGCCAGGAAACACACTCATCTTTTAGACAAAATGGACCAAATTAACCCGATACATTAACTTCGATCTTAAATGTGGCTATGGATGACCAAGCTTGGGCACAAGCTACTCTTCCTATCCGTATGGGATGCCTCGGCGTCCGCAAAGTTCCAGTATTAGCTCGGTCCACGAAATCAATCAAATCCTAGCCTCCACACTGATTAATTTTGATGTGCCGTGCCTCACCGAGGCTATGGACGAATTCGGATCCGCCCGACAATCCATTTTCCAAGAGACGGTCGGATGAGCCGCCCTGCAGAGTAGTACAGAACAATTTACTTGACACGTCTGCTAGTACTGCGCAGTAGCGTGCGCGCCTCCTGGCTGTGGGTAAGTGGGAGTCGGGTCCGTGGCTTCATGCATTACCGTCATCGAACTTAGACAATTTGTTTAACGACACTACTTTCCGCATCGCTGCTTCCCTGCGACTAGGAGCTCCTCCTCATCGCTGGCACTATGGCAAAGTTTTTAACAGCCTCGGACACCACGACCTGTCTTGCAGCCGAAGTGTGGGTCACTTGGCGCGGTACGCGTACATTAATGACACCATGTGACGAGCTCTTGTAAGCGTCGGCGTTCCAGCTGTATTAGAACCCAATGGCAAGAGACCAGACGGCATGTCTTTATTTTCATGGAAGGTGGATAGGTCTTTAGTGTGGAATGCAACGTGTGTCGATAATCTTGCGCCAACCCATCTTCCTGGCTCAGCGTGCTGTGCTGGCGTTGCCGGAAAACCTCAAGTGGCGAAAGTATAATAACCTTATAGGTCAAAAGGCAAAAGGCTGGCTTTTGGGATTGAAACTTTAGGGCCGTGGGGTCCGAGTGCTCATGGTTTTTTCAATAAAAATCTCTAAACGACTGGTTGACACTTTCCGTGACCCACGGGCTGGCATTTACCTTGGCCAGAGGCTAAGCATTGCCATACAACGTGGCAATGCCGCCAGTCTCTCCGGTACATTACTAGTCGACAGCGATGCGCGGGAATATTTCAACGCCATATTTTTGTTTGTTTATATTTTTAGTTTTGGAATAAGACAATAAGTATTTAAATAAATTATTACCGATTCACTGTGATCTGTTGTGTGTACAGAGTACAATGTATCTTTTGTGCATTTTATAGTCCCTATGACATTGGTCTTGAATCTATTCACCACAGTCTCGATTCCTTAGTGGTGGCCGATTCGATGACATGCGAGTTTGAAGATATAAAATCCATTATACCAATACCAAACAATAAACTAAGCATTCTGACTCAAAATATAAGGAACATAAAATGTACTATGAATAGTTTTAATACATTATTCACTCGCTCGGACGTTGATTGGGATATACTTCGAGTGCTGGCTAATATCTACCAAATTCATACCTGAGCAGGATGTTAGTATATCTGTACCTCTACGACTTCTCATAACATCTACCATAAAAACAATTATAATTTTTTTGCTGAGGAACCTCCCATCATCGATGCTAATGAAAAAATACATGCATTATCGGAATTTACCGCACCCCAGGTCAGCGTAACACAAGTGGTTTCTGTACCTCATAGAAAGAAAATTAAGAAAATTATCTAACTACAAAAACCTAAACATTTGTGGAGACATAAATAATGACATAGCTCCTAGCACTAAAGATAAGCATTCGTTCGAATACCTCAACGTCTTAACTATTCATTGTATATTTACCGCTCACGCCATACCCACGGCTTCACTTATCTGGATCATAATTATGATTAAATCTAAATTGCTTTACTTCTGTATCTTCAGTCACAGATCATGAAAGTGTTGGAATTGCTATTAACACACTCAGAAAACTACGCCCTCACCCTTTATCATGTAACGTGTGCTTCATTTATAAGTTTTATCCCCTGATTGAAGGCCATATTTAATTAAGGCATAACAGGATAACCCGGATAAGCAGCCTCTTAGGTTGACCTGCGAGGTGCCACACACAAAATAAACGTATTAAAGATACCCACCACCAGCTTCATGGCTCATAATAAACACGGCATTCTTTCCCGCATCGAAGGTGGGGTCTACCCTAGCCTGGTACATCTTCTGGGTTCTGTTGCCCTGGTCTACTTGCACATAGGTCTCTTTATACATGTAGCCCATGTTGTCTTCTTGGAATTCAATAGTGGAGCAGTCGTAGATTTCCCGGCCATCGCTGGCATAGCTGGCTACGTTGTACCATAAACCTGAAAACTGAAAAGCAAATCTATTGCAGAAACGGAGAAAATGACAAAGGAATGCTAAAGAAAAATACCTACAATAGTTAGTGCAAAAGTAGAGCAGAGGAAAATACTGTTTTGCTAAGTTTTTGTTGAAAAGAACATAATATCATCATAACATCACGCCTCTATTCCCCGAAGGGTTAGGCAGAAGTGTAACTATAGTACCCTCACATTTCGCATTTTAGGGGGCGAGCCTATTGGCATCAACCGGGCACAAATCCAGACTCCAGGCTGCTACTGAGAAATTCCAGATGGAACACCCAGTTACACGTCACCCGACACGAGAATCGAACTCAGGACCTCATTCTCAACAGTAGCTCTTGCGACCACGAGGCCGACGAGGAAGTCGGCGTAAGAGTTGTAGAAAAGATTTAAGTATTGAAAATTGGTAAAATTTAAACTAATTATTATGAAGGCTTAGAGAAAAGGATCTAATGAAAGGAAACTGTGGGATGACTTTTTAAGAGTAAATTGTAAAAAAACATGAGTTAACACTATTTATACTCAAATATCTTTTTTCCTGCTTGAAATGAACGAAGCTGAACGTCACAAAATCAGCTTGCTCTGCTTACCTAATTAATTTACAAAGGCCGTTTTTAAAGTAAAAGAAAAGTACCGAAGATCTTAATCAGTCTATGGTGGTAGATCAATCAGTATACTTCCATAAATAAAAGACTAATATCAAAAAACATAATATTACAATCTTTTTCAATAATATGCCGACAGAAGGTATACAAAATATTTTTATTTTTATTTTAATCAGATTTTAACTAACTTCAAGGATTGTTAAATGGGTTGATGTTGAAAGAAACCGTCGTTTGCAATCAGAAAATCAAATAAAGATAAAGAGATAAAATCTTTTACCATCGGGTGAAAGATTTAATCTATCTTTATCTGATTAAACAACAACACTATAATTCTAATATTATTGGCTCAATAGCCTAATATAGATTCGAGGAACGGAAATAATATTAGAATGATAGTGTTGTTGACCAAACAATTCAGAACGAGAAATACAAAATACAAACCACGGACACAATCGCACTGGATGAAACTGCTCGCTGAATTTTAAGATTCGTCATGGCTTGCCGTTTGAGACCAAATCAGTTTACGTAGGTACCTTTTAAGATTCTTCATGGCCGTTTGGGAGTTTACATATATACCATTAAACTTATTGATATACATATTATAATTACATATACAAGCGAAATGTGGGTCTAGTATAGCACCTCTGCCTAATCTTTCGGGAAATACAGTTATGTAATTACAATATTTTTTTATGTAGATTGATTTACTCCCCAAATTCTGCATTGATATGCTACATGACATATAAACATAGTACCCCAAACTCACCTTAGTAGGATCCAAATTTTCTTGCAGCTTAACGTTTGGGCATTCTCCTGGCAAGGTATACTCAGCTCCAAAAACTCCCGTCAAACACAGGGAGAGAACTAAAAGTATCATTTTAAAACAACTAGATCGTCCGAGAATGAGACAACGAATGAGCACTCCCGTCCTACGCGGTAATTATCCAATGTGCCGACCCCAGGCATAAAGACGTTTTATACTGAAATAGACGTAAATTGGCCACGTTTTGCGACGTGATGTGGACTTCCTTTCGTTTGATTTATGTGTTTCGTGTTCTTTACGTAAGTTTTTGCGTTGCAGGATAGGATGTGGTAATGTACGCTTGTTGTACGTAATTGGGTCAGAGTCAGGTAGTGTAAAGTAGGTTTACACTTGCTGATGCAGCGAAATATAGGACTTTTAATTTTTTTATTATCACCTAGTAAAACTTCAAATTGACTTTTTACTGTTTGCAACTTGTAACCATCGGTAGCATCGGCATCGTAGGTAATAATTTATAACACAGTTCCTACTTCAATTTATATTCAGCTGGTAAGACGCTTGGGAAGTCTTTCATTCAATGATTATAGGAATCTGATAGAACAATCCATTCTATAACATAAAATAAGTATAGACATATAAATTTGAAAATTTGTATCAATTCATTTCAATTTTACGAATGTATTTGGTTATATGACTTTCATAGTTATTACATTTACGTAAAGATCATTTTCACCTGAAGTAGTAATAAAGATTGGTGATTTTGAAGGCTCACTCAGTTCGGATGGTGATCAGTTTTACTCATTTTGTCTGCTACACTAAGTTGTGTCGTACTATATCAGTGTCGAGTAGTCCACACTTGTTCCTTCTCTTGTCGCCATAGTCTTCTTCTGTCATCGTGAAACGAGTGCCTACTTTGCCTAGTCAGCAAGATTGGTAGAAAATTTGTCTTCCTTGGATGCACCAGACGTACCTACCAAATAGTCACTCTTTGGGCAGAAAAAACTGTAATTCTCAAATTCTTACAATATCATGTACACCCCTTTACAATAATAGGGTCAAACCTACATTAACACTTTTAATTCAACAGATTACATGTTCGCAGAACAGAGAGCCAATAAACAAGACAAATTTTAGTGTTACTTAGAAATGTTTTTCAAAACTAGTTGTGATAAGTGCGAATAGCACTTAGTAGGTACATTGGAGGAAAAATAGGATGCACACATGAAATTGCTCATTGCTTTGCAGTATTCGAAGCAAGGATAATTAAAGAGGTAGTATTCCAATTGATTTATTGGTACCTAATGGGAGTCTGTAATTACTAGCAGTATATTTCAATCCTTCGGTTGACACGAAATCGGGAACGATGTATCGGGACACGTTTTCTTGATAGGTACCAAATTTTAAATAAGTTCCATTTAAAGAAGACTACTCTCGAAAAAATAGACCTTTTTATTAAAATAAAACAATATTATCGGCTAATTGCCTGCTTTTTTGGCCTACAGTGTTTTTATTTTTTTTCTCAGTAAATAGTAATTTACGTAGATATACCGTATCAGTTTAATAAGACTCTCTTATTTCTTCTCAGAAATTAAATGTTTACATTGTATGAACTGTGTGATAACCCCAATTGATTTAATAAAACAAAAACATTATTATATAAATCATTACTGTTTGTATCTTCACGCAGATTAAACGACAGTAAAGTAATAATGTTAAAGTTACTAATAATTTCGTTGTTTATTAGTGCTTGTAGTGTTTATGGGTATTTTACTTTGCCGGGAAAATGCCCTGAGTCTGTACAGTTTCAGGAAGAGTTTCGTCTAGCCGATGTAAGTTATTTCTTAACAAAATAATGAATTCTGTAAATATTTTAACTGAACTTCTTTAACAAAGTTCATGAAAACCGGAGTACAAATGAGTTACAGGTTATTTTGTACTGATGTTCCGGCCGTCATTCGTGGATCTTTGACAGTCGTTACGAGTCGTCAGAAGCCCGGAACTCTGACACCAGTCTTACGAAGGGGTATCGTACTACCCAATTACTGGGTTGTGGAGATCAGATAGGCAGTCGCTCCATGTAAAATACTGGTATTCAGCTGTATCCGGTTAGACTGGAAGCTGACCCCAAAATAGTTGGGATTGACTCAAAGTAAACCAACAATGATGGTGAAACCAATGTTTATATATGAACTCTTTGTTATCCATACAGTTTGTTGCGTACTGGCAACTTGACAACACGCTAAGCTATCGTTAACATGAGCGATTTTTTATCGCGCACTGATCCTTCAACTCACTTAGCGTTGAGAGTTGAAAATCCAACAGTGTACTTTTTTCACACGCTGAGATGCACTATGTTTTATTTTTAACGCTCGGCTCAATACCGAGAGTTGAAAATACAAAGCGAAATATAAAATCGTCGCGTTCAAAATCGCCCGTGCCAACAAGGGCATTACAGCGCAACACGTTGTGTTGCCATTGAAATGTTTCCAGCAACACAGAAACATGTTGCTGGTAAAGTGGAAACATTTCGATGAACAATCATAATGTAGATCAATATGCAAACTCAGCTGTTCCATACATTTTGACCGCGTAGGTATTGCACTTTTCTATGAAACAGCAGATTTTTTTTTAAATAACCGACGAAAAATGTCGACGGAGGGATTTTCAGAATCATGTACTGAATCCATGGTATCAGTTTTCGCATCGATGTGGATCCCACCATATTACAATCATGTTTGAATACTCATAATTGCCATTTTCCCGTTAGTTCTTCAACAAATGGTACCAAGCCTACCACTACTCCAGTGATGGCCAGCAACAGAACAACTGCTCAGTCATAGAGCTGCAGACCAGACCTACGGGCATCTACCTGAACCAGTCCAGGGTAGACCGAGGGCTGTTCCACCGCTACAGCATAGGGAAGCTGGGCATACCGATCAGGATTGAGGATGGGGCGAAACTTGATGTTACGTTTAGGTTTGATGATGCGCCTAGGAGATGTAAGTATTACATGTTATTTATTTATCTGTAAAATAAGTTACTGCCTCGTTGATCCATAATGATGAACTATCAAAAGTTTGAATCACTAGTTACTTTTATATATATACGTATAGCGTACGGCCGGTATACGTCGTCGATAGTCTGCCCCGTTAACACCTTGCAGAAGGGCTAATATTTAAACCACATTGTTCGTGCCAATATGATAGAACAAGAGTTATAATTATGTCTTGTTTAACTCTGCACCTATCTAGTTATACGTGAGACACACGTAAAAGTTCTGAAAGAAGTGATAGCCTAGTGGTGTGACACACTGTCACACCGTCACACTGCCAAGTCATAGGTCTCGAGTTCGAACCCCCAAGGCACGCACCTTGGACTTTTTGGATTCCTGACGCTTAAATGATCAACTTAGATTTTTTGCACATGACTCACACGAATTCCTAAGCTTGCCCAAATCTGTCGGCAGATCACTCTCTTATCAGCCTCTATCATAGGCTGCACAGTAATGATGTTATCGTCAGTTGTAGCCGTTGCAGGCCGACCCTCACGCAGGTATCAGTAAGATTCCCTCGACCATGCGTGTGATTTCTTCTTCATCATGAAGGACTAATCGAATTCTGACATAACTTTATAGTTGACTAAGACTACAACGAATGTCGTAATATATCATAGAGCGAAAATTTTCTCGCATTAAATTCATTTTGACCATGGCCGCCGGCTTTTGCCACGCGGTACGGACCCCTAGATTTTGCGCCTTCTTTTCCTTTGCAATCCTTTGTGCGGCTTTGTGCGGCAGGGACGGGCGCGCCGCGGCTTGCCCTGCGGCAGTGCGGGCGGCCATGCCACTGGCATAGTGTGTAGGAGCTATAAGAATAAATGACAGATGAATTCATTGTACATCATCAGATTACCAAAGAGTTCTAAACTCGAAATATAAATAATTTTTTCATTGGATTTGTTTGTAACCAGCCAGTTTCGAAAACTGTCAGTGTTACCCTTGTAATGTTAAAATCATACGTTTCAGGCTTTATTTTCTGTAGGAATGGTGGAACTGTTTAATATATTAGATGGTTTTATGAAATCTTTTTTTTTCAGTGATGAATAGGAAGTATCCTTTCCACGTGCTAGCCACCAACTACAACTATTACGCTACTGTCTACACATGCGAGTACAGTGATCTTATCGACAAACATTTTAGTAAGTTACCAATCGCATGAGGTTACTTGTATTCAAATGATAAGTATGATAATATAGGAGCCCTAAAAAGTCGTAATTAGGTTCCATCAAAATTCCTCCAAATGCATTGACCTAAGTAGAAAACAAAATTAGAAATGTACAGATGCAGAAAGCAGTTGAACCGACTGAATAAAAATACTAAATTCATTCATTCATTCACTGACAGACAACGCACAGCCTATTTTTGCTTACCAGTTCCTTAAACAACGAAAGTCGGAACAAAGGAAGAATTTAAAAAAAATGCATCCCCTGACGTGGCTACAGAGTGGATGAAGGTTTGGGTACATAAAAGTTCGTAATTTTTGACGATGAGGAATCCCATCGGGCATATGGTTTGTATTTGTCCTGTTGCTTGCAATGCAGAAATAAAAACTGCGAAAGATCTAAACGACCTTCAGTTTTTTTTTTATTATCTATCTTTTAGATCAATTGTATGCATTATATTTTGATCCAAATCAAACAACGTCAAAACAATATTAAACTTTTATAAAAAGTCTTGCATTTTCAGTTTACGTATGGATCTTATCAAGAAACCAAATCCTGAACGACGTTTCCAAAGAACTGGCCATCAGATCGCTGTCCCGAATCGGAGTAGATCCCAAGAAGTTGGTCAAAAATGACTGGTCCAGGTGTTCTCCTAAGTACTTCGAAGATAAGCAGGCTGAACCTCTGACATTTAGATACCCTGTTATTATACATTAGGGTGTAATAAGCGCTATTACATGAAAATATTTTTAATGTATGTGTTTTCTTACTTTATCATCTACGAGTATACTTAATAAGTCTTTAAAATCAACTATTCGTGACAGACAATGCGCAACCTAAACCGCTGTGTCTAGAAGGATGAAATTTTGAACAAGAATTCCTTATTTATCTTAGGGGATGAAAGTTTGTTGTGCCTGCTGGGTTTTTAAACCGCGACCCTGAGCTAAAAATCATTGCTTTTAAGGAATCCCCTTTACCCACTGCGAGGCCACAAAATACGTCAAATAAAAACTTCAATCAGAATTGTACTAGGAATTGTGAGTAGCAGACTCGATTAAAAAAGATAATATAAACATAGATAAATTACTGTTTACGTAGATTCGCACAGTGTGGTGATTTCATTGTACTTATCTTGATTAGAAAGTTTAAGTTTTCGTGATTAGATCGACCTAATGACAGATTTATCGGCGACAGATATTTTTTTGCAAGAACTACTTAAATTATCTTATAACCAATTTTATCTATTTAAGTGTTATCATTAATATTTTAATATTCTTATCTATTTTAGCTAATGGAATAATCCTATTAGAAAAATCGGCAATAGGCATAAGCATGGATTATATTACTTTCCTGTAGCCCTCGTCATCTCTCCTTGTTATGCCCGATAGGAATAGTAACCAAATTTTTTATCATAAAACCAACTTTTAAACACTATACAACTTGTAAAAAAAACCTGTCCTATCCGTGAGGGTATCCTGGGTGTCCTATCGTACTGAGTCTATTTATGTGGTAATTTTCAGGAAAAAAGAAGAGCTAATGTTCTCCACATGTTTTTTCAATGAGGCATTTTACCGAGTACACACGGCTACACATCAAGCTATACGTTTCCAGTATAAGCTGACCTCGCATTGTACGGAAATCATATACAATGCGAGATCGGCATAAACTGGAAATGTATAGCTTGATGTGTAGCCATCTGTACATGGTTACTGGGTATGTTTTTTAAATGGGGAATTTTACAAGGGGCACGGGCGGTCGTCGTTAAGCGGGTGTCTATAAGTCATAACTTATGACCCTAATTTTGGTCCAAAAAATGTGAATTTTAAATAGCATAATAATGTCAATCTTGTTTTTCAATAATAATAAAAAATCTTTTTGGTAATGTTATTGCAGTGCCTATGTGGGGTACACTACATAAATACGAAAATCTTTATTCCGTCAGTCACAAATACGAATTTCAAAATACCGATTTTTATAATTCCGAATGGTTCAAAATTCCGTATATAACAACTCCGACTTATCATTACTCCTACATTTTTATAATTCCTAAATTTCATATTCCTAACGTTTATAATTACTATTCTCAAAATACCGAATTTCAATAGATCGAATAAAAATTCGAAACATCAAAAATACGAATTCCGATTATTAAAATACCGATTAATGAAATTCCGAAATAAACAAGCGAGCATGCAACATGCAAGCAGGCATGCAGCGTGCAAGCAGACATGCAGCATGCAAGCAAGCATGAAACATGCAAGCAGGCATGCAATATGTAAGCAGGCATGCAGCATGCAAGCAGGCAAGCAGCAAGCAAGCAGGCATGCAACATGCAGCAAGCATTGTTTCTGTCACGGCTCCAGCGCTGCGGGGTTTGGGCGGCCCCACGCGAGCGTATTGCCTGCTCCTCAGCTCGCGGGCCACCCCACCCGCACCCGGGCTTAAATTACACTCTAGAGTAGGGCAGACAAGACTGCGTGAAGTCGGTTTTGCAGCGATTCGTATCTGTCACTAAATTTTGTAGCACAACATGTTGACTTTTAGTTTATTCGAAGTATTGAAATCGGAATGTCGTTTTTCGGACCGAGAACCCTTCGAGCATTTGATTCTTCGAACGTATGAAAATTGGAAAACTAACAAATCGCATTTACGACTTTCGGTAAAATAAATTTCGTGATTTTGAATAATAGACATTATAATTCTTAGGTATTATAAAATTCGAACTTTTGAAAATCGGAACATTGAAATTTGGAATAAAATATTTCGGAGTATTTGGGTGTGGCCCGCCTATGTGCGCCCTTTCGGATCGGACAGGGTTTTTTTTTACATTTTGAGAATAGAGTAAAGTTTTCTAGCATGCAGGACTACAAACTACGACACAACCGTGATACAAAATCCAATCCTTAATATCAACCACTGTGCGTTCGTTTCCTTGCAACTCTCAAACAATTTGAACACCAATAATAAAATTGTTTTTTCATTCCAACATTTATTCCTGCTCGTCATCATTATAGGTAACAGCTTGAACATGCGCCGTCCAGTGCGCCTGGCATCTGATAGGACTTTGATCCACCTTTTCTAAATATATGGCGCTCACTGCAGGCAAGGAGTTTATCTCGTAGTATGCTCTGTTCAGGAACTCGTCAGGTAGGGTTGGCTGTCGGGATAGTATCCAGGCTGAAACTGGAAAAGCCAAAAAAAATACCATGTAGATAAGAAGTATAGGGAGTTAGAGAATAACAAGCTTTGTAACTGCCAATTTGCTGATTCGTTGACAACGTGTAACTATTGCAGACCAGCCGTCTCGTAAAGAAATATCAGAGGCCCTAGTGTGAGTTTCTCGACTTTACGCATCGACTGCGTTCGGCGCTCCGATCGGCTCTTCACTGGCCTTCACTGGTGGACCTGTCACCCTTAAAACCAATAGGCTGGGTAGAGTTTTAACAGTTCAGGCTATCACTGCTAATTCTAATCTTAAGTTATGGTGACAATTACAGGATAATTCTATGTCTGGTGAGTTTATTGCAAATTTTATTGTTCCAAGTGCGTGGGTGATGGCGTCTGAGTAAGTATGCATTAATTCATCAGGGTCATTTAGTACTACAGTAAATAATTATAATCTTCCTTTATTTCCCAGACAAAGTAACTTCAGATTGGTAGTCGTTTGTATGAGTTTACCACAATCTCAGTAGCTAGCAGCAATATCAGTGTGTAGGTTAACACTGATTTGATGATAACAGTGATTATAAAGTAATTATATTACTCACTATATTTCAGTCCTAGCGCATCACTAGTTTTACAGCCATACACGATTGCGTAGTTCCTGTAATCAGTTGATATCACCGTTAGCGGGATACCGACTGGATCTGAAAAACAGGATATTAAGGATTATAATTAAATCGCTCATGGCTAAAATCACAGGCATAAAAATTGTTCTAATTTAAAACAGTGACAGATTGTCAATCAACAGCTTGCTTAAGAGCGTTCATCCAAAAAGTTGGCAACGTCACAAATAGCTGTCAAATATTTACCAGTTTTGATTAATTTGGCAATATTACTGTATGGAAATAAGAAATACCTATGGCTAACTAGTGAACTAGATTATTAATAATGAATTGCAAATAAAACACTGGATTTGATGTTGTAACCGTTTTAAGGCTTGTGCAGACCAGCGCGACTCGTCGCGCTGGTCTGACGCGACACCGGTTATTGTTATACCGTGAAGTTTTCTTAGAAATTGTATTGTTCAAGTCGCGTTGCGCGACAAGTCGCGCTGGTCTGCACAAGCCTTTAGGTATAAAAGGGCATTTGGAAAGTTTCCAAATACTTTTTTAAACTCATCACGTAGTTACGATATTAATTATTGTATTTCATAATCATTTTTTTTTTTTTCATATTTCCATACAGTAATATTGCCAAATTACTCAAAACAGCAAAATATTTGACAGCTATTTGCAAAGATGGCCCACTTTCAGAATGCTCGCTTTTAACAATTAATTTAGTAGGAGTGATCTCCTTAAAACATTATTGTTAACTAGTTGCGCCTCCCGATTTCGTCCTCATAAGTCTCGATCCTGTAAGAGTATCGGGATAAAAAAAAGTCCTGTGTTCTAATCCAGATCCTGGTCTACTTATGTGTCAAATTTCATCCAAATCCATTCAGCCGTTTTAGAGTGCGTTACAAACAAACAAACTTACTTTAGCAGTTATATATTAGTTAGGACGTGAGGACTATGTGGGTCATTGTTTTTTCTCATTTATTTTTAATGATAATCTGGCAGTTTGAGTATTTAATGCGGCCTAACCAAATGTCCTTTCTTTGTTATTTGTATTGTTCGTCGAATCGTTGAGCTCATTAAGTTGAGCTACACGATTACTAACAAATGCGTGCACTGAGTGGACAGGTCCGCTCAAAACTGTATGGTTTTTTCGTCAAGAGACTATCTCAGACATTGATCTGCATGGTCCTCATATGGCCTGACTAAGATTATGTCTGGATTTTAAAAGATAGTGTGACCTCCGAGTTTGTTACGGTCTTTCTTCTCAGAGCAGACAGTTACAGAAACACCGAACTCATTCAGTTTTAAAATAAAATTAAATTTTGACATGAGAACCAATTATACAACCTTAGTTTTTGTTTACCCTAAACCTCTTAAGGGGTCATTGTACTCATCATTATGAACAACTTTCACTATGGGACCAACGCTGAAATCGCGAAAAAAAATACTACTGTTCTCTACATTTCGACGAGATATGCGAACATAAATGTAGGGAACAGCAGATTTTTTTTTCGCGATTGTATACGTGTACGTGATGAGTACAATGACCCCTTAAGAGGTTTATTTTTTTATGGGATTTGGTTTGGAGCAGAGGTGGCCCAGTAGTAACGGCCCTGACACCACTACTCTCGAAACGGTGAAGGAACACATCGCGAGAAAACCGGCGTGTCTTAGAACCAAAAATTCGAAGACATGTGACATCTACTAACCCGCGCTGGGCCTGTAGATTTCAGCCCACTCCCTCTCGAAGAGAGGAGGCCTGTGTACCAGTGGTGGGAACATTATGGGCTGATTATGCTTATGCTATCATAATTTATCATCAAGACTTTTTTTTTTTGGATGGGTAATCATCAAATGACTCCGGGCGGAGCGAGAGGGAGTGTCAGACTTTTACTGACTAAAACCCACCCGTGTTCCTTCCGCGGTATCCCTTTCAGACAAACCCGCAACCCCAGCAGGACCATCAAGACCTATGGTCTATTTATAACCTTTTGTCCAATTGATGTAATTTCCACTTAAACAAACATCAACTTTACACTAGTGTAAATAAAGTTGATTTTGTTGTCGTAAAAAATATGAAGTTGTAGCGCAAACTGAACCTTATGTGTAGGCATTACGGTTGTTTTTTCCTAAAACTAATCGCGAATCCAGATATATAGATAGAATATTCTTTATTATGCACACCATACAAATTACAGAAATAAATTTAGAAATTTTACATAGGGTGACACAATGGGCGGTCTTATCGCTAAAAGCGATTAAGCAGATTAACTAATAATAATAATAATACCAGCCTGTTACTGTCCCACTGCAGAGCAAAGGCCTCTTCTGGACTGCATCATCCTTCACAAGATATTGAGTGGAACGATAGATTGCAGTGAACTTTTGAGCCAACTAGAGGTTAAAATTCCGACTCGTATTCCCAGGCATAAACACATACAATTTATTTTACATTCCTGGCTCAAAAACTAACCTAGGTCATTACGCCGCTGTGCCAAGACTTTGTAGGCAATATAACATGTTAGCAAAAACTTCGAACTTAGACATCTGCGACTCTCTGTCCAAATATAATAAGTGTTTATTAGATTTAATTTGATTTGATTTGATTTAATTTAATTTAAGTATCTCTAAATGTTATATTTTCTTAATTTTTTAATGATTGTTTATAAATTTAATTTATTTTTTACTTTCCTTCCATTTTTCATGTGTTAACTTTGTTAGCTTAGTTTTTAACTTTATTGTGCATGCTGTGGCCTCCTATAATTGAAGGAGTACACTTACTCAATACCCGATATTGCCCTTTAATTATGTGTCATGTATTGTGTACATCTTTTGTTGGAGATCCTAAATAAATAAATAAATAAATAATCTTCTCACACAGAGAAGGCACGAGCATTGATCACCACGCTTGCTCAGGACGGGTTGGTGATTTCAGACTTATATTAACTACAAGTCCAGGTTTCCTCACGATGTTTTCCTTCACCGATGTCAGTAATGTCCAAGATAAACTCAGAAAGTACATATGAATTGAAAAAGTCACATTGGTACTTGCCCGGATTTGAACCCACAACCTCGTGCATGAGAGGCGAGGCCTTAACCACTGGGCCATCACGACGAGATTAAGTAAGTGTTTCCTTAAATCCTAAGGGACTCCAATTATCACTCCACTGAACGGTTTAATGTATGAATAATACTTAAATACTGATAAAAAAGTAATCATTCATACATTAATCTAGATATTTGCATTATGTGTGTATGTGTATCAGTGATTTCTGATTTAGATATACATACAGTCTTTTTGATTTGTAACGATAAGTACTGATAATCTTTATTATTGTTTGGTTTTAACACACGTAAGTAGCTAATATATTTATTACCAGTGAATTTATAATAATTGCAATTTTGCCTGCGGCTTCGCCCGCGTGGATGTTGCAAAATATTCCACGGGAACGTGCTACCGGGATTACATACCTAATAGCCGAGGAAAAGGTCATTGACACCTACCGCTGCGCCCACGTACTCACGTAGCCGTCAACCGTAATTATTTATTATCTTTTAAACGATTCATTTAAATGTTATGATGTCAAGGCATATTTTGATCTAAATTAAAAGCCTAATTTAAATACCATATTTTATTGGGTAAGGAATAGTATAATACTGGTCAAAATAGCTTCGGAAATAACAATGAACTTTTTATCAAATCCTGAAAGATAATAATGGTTACTGTTCAGTTAATGCTTGGTTTTAGTGTATTGTATTAGTGTAAACTTTTATAGTAGCATGTATATTGTTTCTTTTTTATGCACTTTTTTTTTTCATATATTAATATACTTAATTTATTTAATTTATTTTGTATTCAGAGGATGTGTACTCAATAATGTGTAAGTTGTGGTTACCTGTAATTGAGTGTGCATTACAGGATAAGGATTATTATGTATGGTTTTATATTGTAAAAGATAATTGTAATGTACCTCGTTGGTAATCCTTAAATAAATACTGTGGGTCACCCTTAGAAGATAGACATATACCATCCCGGACTTTTTTGTTGAACTTTTTAAGATGAACCATTCTGTAAAACATATTTGCTATGTATCTTTTACGGTTTACACGGCGCACACCAGTAAAGCTCCCAGTCGGCATGATTTTTTTCGACATCTTCAACAATAGCGAATAAGAATTTATACTAAAACTTTCCTCATGAATCACTCCGTCCATTGAAATAAAGAAGAAGAAAGAAAAAGTATTTATTGAGACTCGCACAGGAAATCACAAATTAAACTAAAAACACACTAAACATAAATAAAAAATACAAAACAATAAAAAAACAAAGTAAAATAAAAAAATTATGCAGTCCTGTACGAGGCCAAAAGGCTCCTATCTCAGCATAATGCTACGACATTTAAAAAATAAATGTCGCAGCGCTGATATTCTGATAGGGCCCGAAAAACCGAACCGTTTCCGACCGTTTTCTGATTGGTGAAAACCGTTTGAAAATCAGACAGAAAAAAGACAGACACAGACAGAAAGACAGACACGGCAGGGGACTTTGTAAGATGGTAATAATATGTAAGGATTTGAATGGAGAATTGCAAAACTTGATTAATACTGGGTGTAAAAATAGCGTCCACTAGTGGACGATACTGAAATTAGGATGTTGCGGCATCCAGTCTGGGGTGCGGCGAATATACAAGTATCGCCCGGGTCCCCAACTCATGGCAGTCGTAGGAACTGTGAGGTTTTAGTCGTTAGGAGACCGACATAACCCTCCGTTCTCCCAAGACGGAGGGTATCCATGAGCTTTACACCACGGAAAAAAAAGAGGATGTTGATAGATTTTTATCTTTCGGCGCTAAGCTAGCGTTGAAAATCCAACAGTGCGCTTTTAATTAGATATTGTTAGTGAAAACGGGCGTCAGTAACGCAACATGGGAGACGCCTACGTCCAGCAGCAGTGTGGATTGATGAGCTGAATTTATTGATTGACTGAATAGCTTGTTTAATTTCAAACATACACATCTACGTGTATATGTTTAAAAAAATCAATTGCCGTGCGTTATTTTCACAAAAGCTCGAAAATAGCTCGACCAAAATGTTTTTTTTTGTGCGCCGCAATACCCCAAAAGGAACAACCGAAAACTAAAAAGTAAAATAATATTTGTGTCACGTGGCACGAAGTTCATCTGGTCATCTTTAAATAAAGAGTATTAAATCCGAACTCACCAATATTACTCTCCTGTATAACAAACACAGCCTCCTGCCCCGGCACATACGTGGTATTCAGATGCAGCACAAACTGAATGCCCTCCCTCACGTATACATGCTCGATCTCCACCCGTCGCTCGCAGTACTGGATACGTTTGAACGCACAATCTCCAGCCTGCTCGTACCAGATTGGAAAGCGTTCGATTTCGTACCACTGGCCTAGGAACTGGAACAAGAATAAGATTTTGTTAAGTGAGTGGTGGAACTAGCTGGATGGATTAGGCAGGGTGAATTCCGAAGTGGAACAGAAGGATTTTTGGGATAATTAAATCGTTTAGTGCTGGGAGCCCTCCTGGTTTCACTTGCAATATGTATGGCGCATTAGAGCTCTATGAAAAGAACAGACCTATTTTGGCAGAGTGATCTGTAGGTACTACTATTGGAGATCCAAAAATAGGGAAGAATGCGAAGATGAAAAGAAGGTAACCTAACATTTTTTATTTTGAAACCTGCAAACCTGGAAAGGAATGGACTCGGCATTAATGGTGACAAACTTAACCATCTACGTTTCGCAGACGATATTATCCTGTTTTTCTGAGAACCCAGATAATTTAGAGGGTTTTTGTTAAAAAAACTACCTAAATGTCGGAACTGAAAATCGCTTCTACTAATGTTAAGTCTACTTAGATGTCTGTTCTATGTCATTACTCTCGGAGAGTCATCTCCTGCGTAGCCTTTTCGCAACTATCTTGGGGTCGGTTTCCAATTTAACTGGTTGCAGTTGAATACCATTACTTTATACGGAGCAGCATATCGGACCTCCAGAACCTAGTTACGTTACCCAGAGTAAACGTGCCTAAAGAAAATTATCTGCACCATTCAATTTCTAAAAGAAACTTGGTTGGTAATGCTGTTTGGTTGTAGGCTCAATATGAAAGAGACAAGAACGAATTATTATGTAGGGTAATCTCCTGGGATTTTTATGTTGAGGTCATGTTGTTTTTTAAATCCTGGAACTCGAGAGACAAACAGAAAACATGTTATCTACACACAAACACACCGAAAACAGACCAATAGCCTCACCTCTTCCAAATCAAAAAACTGCATAGTCTTTACATCAGCACAGGTCCCAAACTGCAGCACCTGTCCACCACACAGCACCCCACACGTCACCACTAGGATATTAACGAAAAACAATTGCCTACACATATTTACTATTTACTTAGCCTGATCTTAGTGAGAAGTTTTGCGATCTGGTCTCACTCGGTCAGATTAGATTGCCGCGTATCTTTATCTCGGAAAGACGCTGATATCGAAAATGGTGGTATCTTTGTTAATGACATGGTTTTTTACTGGTTCATCTAGAGTTCTGTTAGATTGTAATGTGGAATAAAGAACTGTCATACATGTCGAGTGGCAACGGCCGAGTTACCACTCGACAGTTACCACTTGACCCGACTTATGAGTTGTAGGTCGTGAATTCGAAGCCAGCCAGGCCCTCTTTACTTTTTTAACCATTGCTCTCAAAAACGGTAAAGGAAAACATCGTGTGAAAACCAGCTTGTCCTAGATCCAATAATAGAAGACATGTGACATTTGCCAACTCGCACTGAGCCCACGTGGTAGATTACAGCCCACTCCCTCTCGAAGAGAGGACCTACGTCCCAGCCGTGGCTGTTTATGATGATACATGTCGAGTAGTTGCAGTCAGCATGGAAGTAAAGTCGGTTATAACTTCAGTTCACCGAACAAGTCCTACAAGAATTATGGAAACTTGAACAGATGCAACATTAAGAGTCCTACAATATACGTAAGCATACGTATAAGTATAGGAGCTCGTGGCTAACTAATAACTGCTGCACGGTTCGATCCGTCAGGTTAAGCTACGCTTGCCAGGGTTGGTCTGTGGATGGGTGACCATCTTTACATACCA
Source organism: Agrochola macilenta (assembly GCA_916701695.1). Classification (NCBI taxonomy): domain Eukaryota; kingdom Metazoa; phylum Arthropoda; class Insecta; order Lepidoptera; family Noctuidae; genus Agrochola; species Agrochola macilenta. The sequence continues at coordinate 5,229,654 of OU753570.1, read as the reverse complement.
AGACTCCTCCGTGATTCAAAAGCACGTTAAGCCGTTGATCCCGGCTGTCATTCGTGGATATTTGAAAGTCTGACAACCAGTCTTACCAAGGGGTATCGTATAACCCAGTTACTGGGTTGTGGAGGTCAGATAGGCAGTCGCTCCATGTAAAATACTGGTATTTGGCTGAATCCAGTTAGACTGGAAGCCGACCCCAATAAAATTGTGAAAAGGCTCGGCAGATTGATTTTTGACGTATAAGTATATATGAGTACTCGTACGTGCCAACTTTTGTTTCTTTCCGTGCCTGCCAATCTCTATGTTATTATAAGTACAATTGCTTACTGCAACAGCTGTCAGTTACTGCTGCAGTTAAGAATCATTTTGCTGTCGCAATAGATGCAAGCAACTCCTAATAATAAATAAAAAAGTTAAAAAACGTTTAAATAAAATGAAGCAAACAATCTAAACATAAAAAAATACGCAACAAAAGAAAACCTTAGTTTGATAGCACTTGCTAACAAAAACTGATCCATTCAAATAAGAGGAAGTAAACTTCCTATTTTACTTATAATAGACACCATTACAAACAAATTATTACCTTTTTTAGAACAGAATTAACAATGCCTTTAGAGTTTTAGACGGGAACTGAAACATCATTTTGTTTTGTATCAGTTTTTTTTTTATCAAGAATTAACTCATTGTTGTTCATCGTCTTCGTTGTCATCATCATAATTATCCCATAATGTTCCCACTGCTGGACCACTGGCCTCCTCTCTATGAGTGGGAGTGGGTCGTAATCCACCACGCGGGCCCAGTGCGGGTTAGTAGTTGCCAAAATTTAGATTTTTTGGTTCTTGGACATGCCGGTTTCCTCACGATTTTTTCCTTCACCGTTTTGAGAGCATTGGTGATGAAATTATTTACACAAAGTAAATTGCCTGCCTCGGTCAAACCCACGACTCGTAAGTCGAGGTCATTACCACTTAGGTCACCATTGCTTACTCATTGTTAATGAGTTGTTAGTGCATAATCCTTAATAAATGTAACTGCTTCCAAAGGGGTGGAGACCTGGTGTCCTGAAATACAGGCCTTACGCCTAGCTTAGGCATTTTTTTTTCTTTTTTAAGGTTTGGAAATTATCAAATAACTTCTCCCGCTCTGGGCGGAGCGGGAGGGTGTGTCAGACTTTTACTGACTAAAACCCACCCGTGTTCCTTCCGTTGCCTATGTGCCGGAGCCGCGATATCCCTTTCGGAAAAACCCGCAACTCCGGCAGGAGCTTAGGCATCAGTCTCCCATAGTATAAATAAAACTATTATGTATTGTCCTATGATCATTTGAAAATGTACTTTATATTGTGGTGAGAAATAAATCTTATCTTATCTTATCTGTTGTTCACTGCTGGGCAAGAATCTATCCCAAAAATAAAGTAGGTTACCTACCTGATTCTTTGTTTTCACCAGTGGTGGTTAGAGTGGTAAAATAACACATTTTCCCGCCGTAATGGTCATTTGTCTGAGCCTTGCAAATCAGACAATGAAAGCATAGCTTAATAATGAGATTGACGTTCCGTAGGTAGTTTGTAAACAAAGCCTTTTATTGGTTATTAGAGGTGACTTTAAGATTTTTAATAAATAAATCTTTGTTGAGTTCTTGATTATAAAGTCATTCTTCGTATGGGCCTGTATAATTCGAAAAAAATAACTTCTCTGATGAGTTAAATCCCGTAGTTGTTTCCATGGTACCAGCTAATGATTTTTCTTTGTCGTCAGGGTTATCCAAATCAAACTGTGAAAATAAATCCACACCTTAACACAAAACCCTCGAGTCTACACAACAAACCTCCCCGGAACTCTAAACTGAAGCCAACAAAAACTATTCTCTTTATAAGACGTAACTTTTTGCGTCAGGTTTCAGTTGCATGCCAGCATCGGCAGCCTATGTTTGTCACAATGTTCGTCCAATGTTTTGTGTTGGCTGTCCTGGCCTTAAATGTGGAAGGTGCTATGATGAATATGAGCTGTCCTGTGGTGACCCCAAGAGAACTGGACTGGAAGGCGGTAAGTCAAGTGAAATTTTGGATTGAATAGTGGAGCTAGCAAATAGTTCCTCATTGGTTGGTGTTGCCAGTCTATTTCCGGTATCTGTTCTAGGTTAAAGTACCGTTAGATCGTCAACAACAGTAATAGCCCCAAATAAGGCCATTATTTTCACCAGCGATTGTACTCAACTGTTATGAAGTTGATAGAAAAGAGTACGACAATTTTAAAACAATACCTTGCAATATATAATATGGTATAGTATGATGTGATAGACCTAAACATGCAAAAAACTCTGTATAAACTAGAAGAAAAAAAACAATTCTACGAGCTCGCATGGTGGTGGATAACAGCCCACTCTCGCTTACAACTTCAATTAACAGTGTGTTACTAACATTACCTACCTGCAGCGTTAAGTTAGTAAAATTACTATGTGAACCATGATATTCTAGAAATTGTTTTATGTATATCATTAAAATATAGAGCATGAAACATATTCACATAAGGTGGATCCGCAATGGTCGCCGCGAAATTAAAATTTTCTAATATATTTTGCAATTTTCCGGCCAGGTTGTATCTTGATCAAAGTGTGATTTGCGACCATAAATGTATTTAAAGAATTATAAACATTAGAATCATTAATACAACACAAGTCTCTAAGTTAGATTTGTTCTCAAATGTCAGGAATTTATGAACAAGGCATTCAAAGGAATGGAACAAATCTAACTAACCTGCAAATTGCAAAAAACTTAAGAAAATTTGAATTTCGCGGGCTACGTTTGTTTATTTATTTCAAACTTAATTCTTGTCCATAGTTTTACACTCATACATTTAAATTATAAACTATTTTAAATTCTTAACAGATAAAAACCCAAAATAATCTTTTTTAACGACCGTAATACTCACAGCATGTTTTTAACCCCACAGCTCGACGGCGTCTGGTATCTAACAGCAGTAGCGACAGAAGACATGGTGGTACAAGGTGACTGCGCCACCGTCAACTTTGACCACCAAAACACAACAGATGTATCCATCAGCTGGATCACTAACAACACTGTGACGTTTTACAACGGATCCGTTGCTCTGATCCCGGATCCGAATAGCAACAGTACTGGGGATCTGTTGCTGGTTACTTATGATGGTAAGGTATTGAATCATTTACAAAATCTTAGGACATTACTTTAAGAGCGTTTATTCTGAAGGTGGGCAACGTTGCAAATAGATGTCAAATATTTCACTGTTTTGATTAATTTAGCAATATTACTGTGTGGAAATAAAAAATGTGGCTAACTAGCGAACTAGAATATTGATTATGAAATGCAATAATTATATCGTAACACCGAATGTTTAGTTTTAGATGTAAAAAAAAAAAATTGATACGTTCCAAACGTTTTTTATACCTAAAATGGGTACAACATCAAATTCAATGTTATAATTGCAATTCATTATTAATATTCTAGTTCGCTAGTTAGCCACATTTCTTATTTCAATTCAGTAATGTTGCTATAGGAATTAAAACAGGAAAATATTTGACAGTTATTTGCGACGTTGCCAACTTTTAGGATAAACCCTCAGGCGTTGTATTCTTCCCTGCAGAATATAATTCAACCACACTTTTAGAAAGTATGTAGTTTTGGTGATGGTCGGAGGAGGCACCACATGTGAATGAACTAGAGAAATGTGTAATATTAAGTACCTCTGATGCACATACATCTGCCTTAATTACTAAATTTTAGAACTTATTCATCATTCTCTTGCCCTCTTCTTCTTCCTTCTGTCCCTCCTCTTTCCCTCTTCTTCCTCCTTCTGCCCCTCCTCTTGCCCTCTTCTTCCTCCTTCTACCCCTCCTCTTGCCCTCTTCTTCCTCCTTCTGCCCCTCCTCTTGCTCTCTTCTTCCTCCTTCTGCCCCTCCTCTTTCCCTCTTCTTCCTCCTTCTGCCCCTCCTCTTGCTCTCTTCTTCGTCCTGCCTCTTTTCTTACCCAACTTATTTCGGGTTGGCGCAACATGTTTTCTTCTCCCATATTTCTCAAATAGTTGGTATCTCGGCGGTCATCCTCTTTTTAGCCATGTCATCTTTCTTAAAGTCCATCTATTGTTTCTTTGGCCTTCCCCTACTCATACAGCCATCCACTCAAAACTTTTGCAAATTATCTTAAAATCTTATAACAAATTAATAACAAAGAAAATTGCGAAATTTTGTAATCATTATCTCTTGTAAATACACCAACTTATGAACAACTACGATCTCTATTTACACTTCATTGCTAATTCCTACTACTTACTACTAATTGAATTAACAGCTATACCTACTGTATTAACACAACTCAATAACTTGGTCACCTGATATTGATATATTTTTTTTTGACAATTGATTTTTATATAAATATATGGATTATTTTACTGCTTACACAACGGCGCACGGTTTTGCGGCTACAAATCTCGGTATTTATCCGACATCTTAGAATTTCTGATAACAATACTGAGATTTACGTGCGTACGAGCTATTGATAAATTAATAGGATAAACAGTACCTAATTGGATCTATCAAATTGGATTAATTCATTCACACGGCGGAATCGACCTTGATTTTGACAAGGGCAACTAGGCCTATTGAAATAAATTTGAAAACATGTGACATCTACCGACCCGAACTGGACCCGCGAGGTGGATTACGGCCCACTCCCTCTCGCAGAGAGGAGGCCCGTGTCCCAGCGATGGGACCAATATAGATAAGCTGATTTTTGTCTTTTCAATAATTAAATGGTGATAGTGGCTCATAGTTTGTATTGTGCGGGTTTCAAAGAAACCACAAATTTAATATAAGTTATAATTATGTGTACATATATAACATAACATCAAATCACGTCTGTTTTTTCAGAAAAGTGGGGCAGAGGTGTGCCCATAATAGTACAACCTCATTTTGTTAGTAATGGTTAAGTCCCATGTAATAGCGGCCGAGCCTTTTGCTATCACACCTCCAACGATTAGCGAATAGCAAGTATAGAGCTAGCAACCAGAAACGAGTTGGTGAACAGCGAGGTGTCTTTCCATTCTATACAAGGCCAGAACGCAAGGGTGTGAAACTAATCGCGTATAGATTGAAAATCACTTTGTTACTAAGGTTTTCAATTCTATACAAGAGTAGTACGCAAATACTCGCGTATACTTCGTAGTGACCTAATTAACTACGTTATTCCAAAATATACAGTGCCAGTACGCATACGGACTAATCGTGTATAGATTGCGACAAATTGTGAACTGGTATTCAACTTGTTTGCGACGTAATGCACCTTGCGCTAAATAGCCTGCCTGGCTGGGAGCTACTTGGAAGTAGCGTTCGCCGGCCGCTGCCACGGCACCGCTCACTACGTTCGCTCGGCTCGCGCGCAGTTGGTCACAGTTCTATCCTAACCTAAACCGTTTCATATTCCGTTATCTGTTAGCTGTTCCATTTCACCCAGTTCAATTTATTTTTATTTATTATCTATATTATTAAAACTCCCTTACCTTCAACCAACTATACACGAGCAGTACGCAAAATTCGTGTATACATCACAGATTAAAAAATCGCATTACAATGTATACGCGAGCAGTTTCCTATGGCTGCGTTCTGACCTTGTATAGATTGGAAATACGCAGCAGCGAGTGTGTAGTTTGGGTAAAATTACTGCCTAGGCACTTGCTGGTATGCGTATGCACCAAAGCGGAATCTCTCAGCGAGTGTTCTGCCTGTCAAGCTAGAGTTCTTGTTGCTGTGACAAACTAGTGGAGAGAGAGTTCACGCCGGCAGTGTTAATAGTCAACGATATCTCTTTTACTGACGCGGGATTTGCATCTATTGTACGTTTCTTGAGCGAAAAAGTACTCGATAGCTATATAGTCTCTTCCTCGTCGGCGCAGCTGTGGGACAGGTGCGTAATGTCTTGTGGTAACACATACTTGATAGTAGGTCAACTTTCCGATTTTCTTTTACAGATGAAAAGACAGAAACCTACTCATTCCTAGACGTGAACTACGAACACTACGCGGTCGTCTTTGCTTGCTACAATAATGACGATGGAAACAGCAGTACTTGTGAGTACCCCTACCCAGTTTTAATTTTTACTGACTGCGCTAAAGATAAGTCTAAAAAACTTTTACCGTTCGGTACAGAGAAGTACACAAGTAAATATGCTACAGATTATGCAAGCGGTGCCCTTGACCGATGCTCCATAGAGAAATCCAACGGCTTGTACGGATTCCGCCATTTATTACTTACTTCCTTTCTTGCGACTCACTGACTCAAAGAATGCTTAGCTTCGTCTTCTTCAGCACTTTAGCAGCAGGGCTCTAGGACTTGGAACTTACAAGTGCACTTGCACGTGCAGTCCTATCAGGAACCATCGTCATGTGTCTAAGCCTGTCGACCAAACGATGATATGATTATCATAAAATAATCTGCGAAATTCAAATTAACATTGAATTTTTCATCGTGATATCTTCGGGCAGAAGCTAAAGAAAGCGTCAAAATTGTTTGGGCTTTATGACCGCCACAGAGTTCAAGAACGCGTCACAAAAAACAGCAGCTATTGAAATTCTAGAGACAATACTCATGTCTCGAAACAGTCTACCAGGATTTGTCGTATCGAGACGCGTGATCAAATTGGATTACACGCATGGATTGCACGGTGTTTGCTGGCACGCATAAATTACACGTGATTCTGTTTAGCACTGTTTCAAGTTGTCCATTACTTTAGTGTGGATTTTGTTTGCATTTTCTACTTTGCGGTCGCGCTTCTAACTGTAACTGAAAAAGCTAGGAAAACAATGCAAGATTATTGACAGTTCCTAAATCAGCCGTAAATTATGTACACTTTGCAAAAGCAAGCACGACATAAGTCTTCTGACTGTCGCCATTTATTTTTATGTCATAGGCACTTAAGTACCCACACAGTTAGGTGGACACACTAACAACACACGTATTCATATTCATTTATTGCATTCCATAATGTAGAAAAGATATACACGTGTGGGTGTGGTGTGTATGATGTGTGTGTGTGTATTGTGTATGTTGTGATGTGTTGCGTGCGTGTGCGTGTGTGTGTGACGTACAAAAACTTCCGTCCTGAGCTACCACAAGTGTGAAAGAAAATTCATTTCCTGTATCAGCATGGTCATCATTATTGTATGCCTTGGTAATCATTAGTCAATTAGCCTATTTGTTAGCTGAGTAGAATTTTGTGGGAGGCTCCAATCGTAGTTTTAAGGTCAAACAACCATGAAAATGGGGAAAACCGCAGGTTATCCAGTCGCAGTCAAAAGTGAAAAATGTCAATTACATTAAGTTTTTGTGGCAAACGGTAGTGTCGGTAATTTGCCGGTCAACTGGAGGCCGCGCGCGGTCGCACGGAAACTGAGCGATTGGAATACCTTTCAATTACTTGCTCATTTACGAAAATGGTTACAAAGGTTCCGTAAACGGTAGAAGTATTTTACCGATTTATAAATTCTAGGAGTCTGTTCTTTTTGTAAGTAAATTATTCTTTTTAAGATTTGTTGATATATTTTGGCCAGCTTGTTGTATTTACGTACTATTTTTGGTCCTTTGAGCCGAAAAGAATAATTACCCAGTAACTGGTCGGTCAATATAAAATACTGGTATTCAGCTACATACAGATGGACTAGAAACCGACCCCAACATAGTTGGGAAAACGCTAGGCAGATGATGGGCCGAAAGGAATTTACTAGTGCATGATAAGTTCCGTCAGTTTCTATAATGACTGTTGACTAAGTTTTGGAAAATGTAAAGAAATCTCGCTGTTACCTACAGTTTTATTTTATCTACAGCGGATCTTATTGGCCACTAACTCGATAAAACCTTTTGTGCAGTTCTTAGTTCATAAGTACACCAATTGAAAGCAATCACTTAGCTTAATAGCGATTCTGATCAGTCCCGATAATATTATCGACTTTTTCAGCGGTGCTACATTTTATTTTAGGTACTTTACTGTTGCACCTTGTGGTGAAATAGGTTTAATTATTCGTTCCGCATTGCACTTTTTTGTCATTATTATAATTGCTGGGTAATTCCAAAATGTTTTATATTCTTTGTTTAAGCTAATATTATAAAGAGACAAGATTTTTTGTATGTTTTTTTGTTTCGCTTTCGTGTTAAAACGGCTGAACGTGAATGGTCTTATAGTTACTGTCTCCAAAGTTCCACTGAACCCTCCAAAGACACGTGCGTGACATTCAATTTAAACTTTTTTGCGCATCCTAATTCCAATAGACGTCAAACCTCTTTATCTGAACAATTACTTTTATTTGAACGACTGATTATTTTAATTAATCGTGTGGCTGCCGTAACTTTGATTAGCTTCCAACATTCGTAGTTAATTTCGTAGAATCAGATGGTCTACATAGATTTTTTTGATTATCAAGAAATACTTAACTGCGTAATCTTATCGTTCATCGGCTACTTACCATGTGTATCGAATGCTCATTTAATAGTATAGGATAGTTCATTCTAATTCCATGCTGCCATGATAGTAGGTATTTACTAATTCCATACTGCCATGTCATTATTCTATCTAAGGTAGCCATCTTGTTCTAAACTTTGGGCGACCGAGCTCTGCTCGGATGAAAATACAGAGAAAACGAATTTTCCCAGATATGAGACATAGCTAGATCAATATTTCGCCCCCATAAACTCCTATAATGCAACTTTCATCGCAATCGTTAGAGCCGTTTTCGAGAACATGATTACAAATATATGTATATTGCTCATTTAATAGAATAGAATAGGAAGGACCGTAATCATTTCTATAAGCCATATGTAGCATATTTAGCATAAGTTCTATATGCTATAGCATATATAAATTATTACAGTCCTTCCACAGTTATTTTACGTCTGATATTGCATCACTGTCAAAATCTAAATATGGTTGCTGTTGGGTTGCTGCTACTGACAAGTCTGTCAAAATCACAGTGGTCTTTATTTTCGTTACAATAAGGTTGGTGTTGGGTTTTTACTGTCAGAGGTCAAATAACTGTGAATGGACTGTTGTAGTAATGCAGTAGAAAATACTACAGGTAAAAAATTAGGGTCGTGCAGCAGGGCTCTACAGAACTTTCCTTATAGTACGTATTCACTTTTTTCAGATGAAATATGGAAGTTAACTCGTACACCGCATCTAAAAGACACAGACGCTGTCAAACTGGACCAGGCCATTGCCAACTACAGTCTTCAGGATACCCAGTTCTTCACTTTCAACAACACCGAAGATACGTGCAGGGTTAACAGTGGCCATCAGCTAGACACTTCTACTCTTGTGATGACGTCAGCGGCTGCGCTTGCGCTGTTCAGGCGGTTTTATTGATATGAAGTTTGAATGAGTAGTTTGATTTTAGAATGTTCCGATAAAACATGTGATTATTTTGTGATAACAGATTAATTGATTTTAATAACGTGTCCTTGTACATGCTTTTCTGTTACAAATCATGTACGTGTAGGTAGATACTGAAAATTAGTTCTGTGATCGCATTTTTCTTCATTGCGGGACTTTTTTATTTGGTGGTGTTGCGGGTCTTTGTTTGTCTGCTTGTAAATAAGTCGATCTGAAAACCTAAAAGTAAACAAATGTTTTAATCTCGTCACTTGCAGTGGCCGATCGATTTATATAATAATGTAATACGAATCTCATTTCTATTTTCCAAGATTTTTTTCCATGTTTCCCTTAGTTACTGCATTCAATCGCCGATATTAACTTATGTGTATATGATGTTTACTGAAATAGTGATTGTCAATTTATGTATAACTTTTATCTGAGGAATAAATATTGTCGTTTGACAGCTTTTGTATAGAAAATGTGTCAAACTGTCATATTTATTCTTCAGATAAAATTTGTCTGACTATTCAAAAATCTGCCTTAAATAAACTAATGAGGTATTAATTTATTTTAAGTTTAATAATTAAACAATTTTGTTTGAAAGATGTATTTTAATTACCTATTAGGTATCTTACAGCTGCAGCAGTGATTCTGAAATTCACCCACTCTTTTTTTGTTTTTATAATTCTATTATGATTATTTTATAACTGCAGTGCAGTTTATAACGACAGTCCCATCATACCCTAAAAAAAACAAAATACATACTGCTATGGATTACATTTGGGCCATAAACCTGAACGACTCTTCGCATCATGGCCATTAGGTTGAGACAGAATTCTATGGAATATGTCCAGATCAGAACATTACACGTTGGTACTATGATTATTATCATCCTCTTACGTCATAGGTATATTTTGATCACGATTCGTTTTTTGATCTTCGCGCCAAAAGTCTGGTTTGCTCTGAAATAATAAAAAAATTCCGTCCTTCACAAGCACTACGACTTGAGATTTACATGAATATTTTTTTAACACCCAGTGAGAAAAATTAGTAGCTTTAGCGAGACTGTCTGTCTAGAAGAAAGTAAATAAATAATAAAAATACTTATCTATGAATTTAAATGGTGGTAAACCTGTAGGTACTGCCATCTGTCGGAAGTTCCTAGCATTACAATGTAGGTGACTTTTCATTTTATTACAACAAGCTTAGGTGTGATGGTACGAGGGTGTGAGGGTAGTTTGTAGTATCTTTTATACGAAATATACTTGTAGGTACAGCCATCTGTCGGAAGGCCCTCACATTACAATGAAGGTGACTTTGCAGTTTAATATCAGTATAACAAGCGTATATCTTATGCTTTGTCAGACTATTCGTTCTAGTATAACTAAATAGATGGCGCTGTACTAAAAAAATGGTCCTAGAAAATTATAGAAGTTAAGTGGTTTCCCTTCTATTACAAAATGAACTCTAGATTTTGATGTTTTTAGAATATTTTTTTATGGGTTGTGGTTTTTCAGGTTTACCTCGCACGGGTGTTCCGATGATCGCTATGATGCATTAGATGCATGGCATTATATTGGTGATTATGGAATCACAATTCCTGGCAAAACGGATATTAGTAATTACGTTTTTTTTAAAGAGGTATCAAGCAAGAGAAATATACTGCCATGTCTTGACGTAATCCTTAAGTCACTCTATATCGAAAAAGTGTCAGAGAAATTAATTGTTAATCAAACTGACAACCTACCTCAATTTACCGTGTTTTATCTAATTTTCTTAACAATGAATTTCCCCTGCAGTGGCCAATAGTGTAACTTTTCAAATGCGGACCATATTATTATTTCCTGAAAATTTATACACTCAAGTTATATTGCCTTATGCAGATAATAAAGCTGTGGACTAAACTTGGAACCACCCCAAATAAACACAGCCCCAAACTCATTTTTCCCAAACACAATCTTTCGATTAAAAAGCTTCATACCAACATAATCTAAGTAAATTCTTGGCTTCAAACGGTTTTGCTTGAACTTTATTACTCTCAAAGTTAAGGAGTTAGAGGCTCGTTCAGTTTTATAGCAGTTTTTACACAACCGCTGAAGCGATTGGTAAGGCAGCCTGCAGATACGATTCGGTTTTGTCGATATGTAAATTTCTTATCTTTAAACTCTTTGGGGTGGATTCTGTGGGCATTATCGTGGAGCTGCTGGATAATACAGTCAATAGTAAAAGTGGATGATTCTTGTGAAAAGTTTTGTGTAAATAAACTGAATGTTTGTTATTGTTTTGTGTTAAAAATGCATAGAAGTTGAATTAATAGTTCTTAGGGCGTCTTTAACTTTGAAGGTCGTAAGATAAATAAAATGCAAACAATCTCCGATTATAAAGTACGATATCCAAGTCTTCCTGGTCTGCGATAAGTTAAATTGTAGTTTGGGCACTAGGACCAAAATATTTTGTAACACAGCCATTACTTAAGTTATCGATAACGGAATGTTTCGAAGTACTAACTGAAAATGACATAATCCGTTCTTACAAATCGAACGTTTCCTAATAACATAAGTATGTACACACCTTTACAAATTGGCAACAAACTTACATGTTGTAGCTCTGAAACCCAGACACACTTACCCAGATCCTTATCACAACGCCCTAAGGTTTGCTTTAGGAGGAATTCAGTTTTCCAGCTGTATTGTATCGTGTTCAGGGGTTGATTACCGTAATGCGTGAAGGTAAGACGGTGAAACGTTAAGGATCGGTATTCTTACTTCCTTCAGTGAACTGGTAGGTACTTCTAGTGGCGGTGAACTTAAGTGTCAGTTTAGTGCCGTTTTGTGTGATTATAAGGCTTTTTTATCCTTTAAGTTGAAGGAAAATGATTCCAGCGAGGAGAATGACGTGATAATAATTTAAGAGAAAATAACGTTTTATATGATTTTACAGGATGGCCCACCAGATTTTAGTTGTAACGGTTGCTGCAGTTTCTTTCTTTAAAAGCGAAATGAAAAGGGGCTATGATTTTTGAGGACTGTTATGTAATAGTAGAAAATTAATCACATGATCTGACCAAGATTATATCTGGATTTTAATAGGGACTTTAACCCCTGTGGTTTAACTCAGGTGTAATCAGATAGGAAATGTCGACTATATCTTGCTTGAGTGAGTCCGATATCTTATTTACAAAATAAACAATATCATTTCATAAAAAAAAATGCGATTTAAGTTTATTTAGACGTAAGTAAGCTACTTTAACTGAATTATAATAGTCAAGGTGGTGTTCAATGGTTTTTATCGCCTACGCCCAAGTTCGCATGGATGGCCGTAAAATTATCGCGGCGGGATTTTATCGCGCTCTGGATTTTTAAAACTATTGGCTCAGCGTTGACAATCCAACAGAGTGCATCCCAGCGCGTTGAAAATCCAGTGCACGAAAAAAAATCGCCAGTACGAATCGAAGCACAAAATGGCAACAATTTTATATACACCTAATACAAAAAATCCAACTCCATAAAATGATAAAAAAAACCGAATGCAAAACAAGATCCATCATAAATTCAGGCATGGCGTGTGTCTGTGTATATACCGGCATTGTGTTTTTATTAAATTTTCGTGGTATACTCTCGATGGTACCTAGTGACGTGAATGGCGGAAACGACTGGAGTTGCTGTACACTCAACAAAAGACATATGTATTATGTTACCAGCCTAGGAATGAAAAACTTTGCCTTAAGTAAGCACATCATCAGCCTGGCTATAGCATACTCAAAAGATCAGTTCAGACACCAATCAACATGGTTTTCACATGATCTGACCAAGATTATATCTTTATTATAAAAAAAAAACTTGTCATCCCCGTCCGAGCTGTTGCTCCCGTCTCTCATTCGTGGATCTTTGACAGTCCTTGCGGGCGTCAGAAGCCCGAAAGTCTGACAACCAGTCTTACCAAGAGGTATCGTATTACCCAGTTACTTGGTTGTGGAGGTCAGACAGGCAGTGGGTCCATGTAAAATAGCGGTATTCAGCTGCATCCGGTTAGACTGGAAGCTGACCCCAACATAGTGGGGAAAAGGCTAGGCATCAAAAAATCAATCTTGATTTTTTATTTAGTCATCCAGTGGTTACCAGCCATCTTGCGAGGATCGTCGGGTCAGCTAGCCTCAGGGGTGTCTTACCCTTGATTGTTTAAAACATCAGCAGCACTGAGACATCAAGTTCGGGCACGTGTCAAAATATCAAAGCGCCTATATTTCTTTTTTGGCCTGACTGATTGATACACGAATGATGAACGACATCATAAATGTTACCTATATTCATTGTTGAAATGTAAGAACTTTTGACAAAATGGCGCCAACTCGTTGCGTGAATTTTCATGAAAACTCTAATTGAAAGAAATATAATGATGCGACGATTTCAGTTCGTTTAGCGGAAAACGTGTTTAGTGATTTGTGGTGCAATGCAAGTGGGCTTTAATGTGTATCTAACTTTTTAAACATTATTTGTATCGTTTCACGTACTCCGGTAAACAATGCCAAACATTTGCTTTTCTATAAATGAAGTGTATTAGTTGCCTGGTCACCTATCACTTTTGTTCAGTGTACCTACAATGCTACATGTCCATGTCAGGTATAGCTCGGATTTATTAAAGGTATGACTCTGAAACGGAAGCTGGTATAGGTGTGGGTTTTTTGGGAGTGACGTGTTTTTCATATTTTTATCAAATAAAGTGAAAAAAGAGGCTGTTCTATGGTTGACTATTTTACCACTCTACCTACTGTTTTAGTTCCAGTCCGGATCGAGCACAATTAGTACACATAGCAAAACTATTAAGTACCTATCTATAGCATAGCATATACGAGTATAGCATAATCCGCCTTGATGTTCCCATTGCTGGGACATAGGCCTCCTCTCTTGGGAGGGAGTGGACTGTAATCTACCACGCAGGCCATGTGGGGGTTGGTAAGTGTCACATGTCTTCGAATTTTTGGTTCTAGGATATGCCGGTTTCCTCACGATGTTTTTATTCACCGTTTTAAGTGTGGTTCGAATCTACGACCTAGCTCGTAAGTCAGAGCCGTTACCATTAGGCCACCAATGCTTTCTGTAGGTACCTACCTATCTAATAAAGAAGTTCTCAGAACAGCAACGATTATTTGCTGATCAGCGATTTTTTTTTTTAAGTCTTAGTTTAAGGAGCTTGGTCAACAAGACTAAATCGCTCCGTAAGGCTTTCCTATAATTAAACTTTTTAATAATATTTAATTTAATTTTTACTAATAATTTTTTCTTTAAATTTTTATATTTTGCAGTCAAGTAATGATTGCTATGAAAACAGTTTTATCAAAACTTATTGGTTTGTTATCGGGTTTATTCATCTAGAATTCTCAGTAGCAGCCCGGAGTCTGGATTTGTGTCCGGTTGATGGTAGTAAGCTCACCCCTATTACATGGGACTTAAACATAACTGGCAAATTATTTATGTACTTAGGTACACCTCTGCCCTTCCCTTCGTGGACACAAGCCATAATGTTATGTTATCAAAACTTCAATAATCTACGTCCAGCATTTTATATTAAAATCCATACATTTAAATAAAAAACTGGCCAGTGCAGTATCCCAATAATGAACAATGTCAAAATTCGGGATGCAAACCGGGATAAATATTCGGTATTTATTTAGTGTCAAACGAATTGGTGCAATGTCATGCTATGCGCTGGCAGGATGTTATGCTGGATTTGCATGATGCTGACACGATGGCATCATACTGCTTGTATTATTTGTGTTTGGCCAAATGTTTACTGGTTTTGGCATTGGCAGAATAATTTTACGAGAACTGAGACAATCGATGTGGTGGAACAAAAGTCGAATAACACTTCAGTTTAAAAAAAAAAACATAATTATTAAGCTGAGATCTTCTGCATAATTTCTTTCTATGATACCCAACCGTTACATACGAGTATTATCCAACTCATATTATAAATGTGAAAGTATGTTTGGATGTTTGTTACTCAATCACGCAAAAACAGCTGAGCGAATTTGGATGAAATTTGGCCCTCAGATAGTTTCTAACCTGGATTATCTCAGTGGTACGTTCCTGTGGGATAATTTCCGATCTCAACGAAGGCGAAGCCGCGAAAAAAACATTTGTTTATTAGTTTCGGATTTGTTTATTTGGATGAAATTAAGCACATGGGTAGACCAGGGATGTGATTAGTACATAGGATACTTTTTATCCCAACATTTCCACGGAATCGAGACTTATGCGAGTGCAACCGCGGGGAACAGCTAGTATATTACTTAAATAAAAGTTAAAAGTTAAAATATACTGTGCCACACTTATCGTAATCTTACCTAAGTATGTTTGTATCGCATAGTTCGTCTATGACGAAGTATTGTTATAAAAGTAGTGCCCAATGTCGGTCGTTGTCTGGAAATCTTTATGAGTGGCAGTCACACTTTCTTATTGTTTTATTTGATTGATGTCATAAAATATACGGATTCGTTTATGGTACCAATCAATAAATATAACAATCCATATTATGGATTCAAAAAGTATGCGTGCCGATAAAATAACTAGAGTAATCAAGGTGACGTGACTTTAAGCACATCATGAAAGCATTATGCCGATTTCGGCACCACATCGTTATCCTGCACATAAATCTATACTATCTATATATATAAAATGATAAACTGACTGACTGACTGGGTGATATATCAACGCACAGCCCAAACCGCTGGTCCTAGAGACATGAAACTTGGAGGGTGTGTTCTTTGTAAAGAGTAAGTATCCACTAAGAAAGGATTTTTGGGAATTCCACCCCTAAAGGGGTAAAATAGGGGATGGAAGTTTATATGAAAGTCCGTCAGTTTTGAAGTTAGGATCTTCAAATTTTGTGTTTAGGCTGACGATTGAAAATTAATTTATACGTGTCTCAGCGTTTTTGATAATTCCACACCCGAAAGGTTAAAATGGGGGATGAAGCTGGAAAGTCCTTAATTATCGAAGAAAAATCACAAAATTTACTATCTAGGCTTATGGTTGGAAGCTAACACAACGGTGTTGTTAGAATTTCAACCCTTAAGGGGGTGAAAAGGGGGATGAAATTTTGATTTAATTAAAGTTCTTTATTTTTTAAGTTAAATTCACTAATATTTCGGCTTATGGATGGAAACAAACACAACGTAAATCGTTATTTTTTTTTATTTCAACCCACAAGGGTCTGAAAAGGGCGATGAAGTTTTGTATTTCATTCGCAAAATTTTGTATTCAAGTAAAAATAATATAAGTACACGTGTACTGTTTCTAACTTTACAGTATTTTACATGGAGCGACTGCCTATCTGACCTCCACAACGCAGTTACTGGGTAATACGATACCCCTTGGTAAGAATGGTTGGCAGACTTTCAGGCTTCTGACTTCCCGTAACGACTGTCAAAGATCCACGAATGACAGCCGGGACCAACAGCTTAACTTGCTTTCCGAGGCACGGACGGGTCTCTGTATGTAAAGATGGCCACCCATCCACAGACCAACCGTGGCAAGTGTAGCTTAAACTGATCGATCGACCTGTGCGGCTGTTATTATTTAGCCACGGGCCCTCCCCCGGAGAACCACCCCTATCCCCTTCTCCGGGAGAATCGATATAGATATAGCTTAGGATAGTTAGGATACGAACAGAATGCGATACTGCTCATCCCTCATAGCAAAT
The DNA here is from genome assembly GCA_916701695.1 of Agrochola macilenta. Taxonomy (NCBI): domain Eukaryota; kingdom Metazoa; phylum Arthropoda; class Insecta; order Lepidoptera; family Noctuidae; genus Agrochola; species Agrochola macilenta. The sequence goes on along the minus strand of OU753570.1, from coordinate 5,212,565 downwards.
AGCGTGATAATTTGTACCCTACAGACTGACCACACATATAGGGAACATCTATGCGATGTTATTGAGGCCAAAATACTAACTGGATCAGCCAGAGGTGAAACAGTCTTCGTGCCGCGTATACCATTGATACCACCTTCCGTTTGAATTTAAAAGATTGCAGTTCCCAATCAAGGTTTGTTTCGCGATGACTATTAACAAGTCACAGGGACAAACTCAGAAATTTGCTGGAGTTGATTTGCGGCAAGACTGTTTCTCCCACGGCCAATTTTATGTGGCTTGCTCACGTGTTAGCTCTCCAACTGTTTTAGTGCTCGCTTCCGAATTAGTGAAAAACAATGTAGGTATATAGAGAAATACTGTGAAGGATTTAGGTAGATACCGGCTCTTTACAGTAGGTATTTCTTTACAGTATTCTTTTCAAATATCACACGAAGTGGAGGACAAAATTAGCCATGAACAAAGCTCTTCATTGTTATTGTTATAATAATTCATAATTAAAATTATCCAGAACAAAGAATTTATACTCTACGCAGACGAAGTAAAATAAAATAGTAACGAAGTCAAACCTTACATTGAATATTCGAGTCTGATGTTGATATAGTTTTTAGAATGTTGGTCTATTGGTTTGTATTTATGTTCCAGTTTGCACAAAAACCGATGAACGGATTTGGATGATATTAGGCAAACAGATAGTTTATAACCTGGATTAACCTATAGGTTACTTTTTTAATCCCGGTAGTACGTTCCCGTCGGATATTTTTCGAAATCCACGCGGGCGAAGCCGCGGGCAAAAGCTAGTATTGTATAATACTAGCTTTTTCCCGCGGCTTCGCCCGCATGGAGGTCGGAAATTATCCCACGGATACGTACTACCGTATATATATTACGGTTCCGTGTCGCTGTTTGTGTGTGTGTTCGCGTGTATATCTGTGTGCCTTTCATCCAAATCCGTTCAGTCGTTTTTTCTGTCGTAGTAATAGCACAGAAAAAGGTCATTGACTCCTGTGCTAGTGCCGCGCCACCGTCAACCATAATTATTCTGTGACGCGTAATTTTGAATTTGTGATATCTTTTAAAGTATTCGTGAATATGATATCAAGGCATATTTAAATCTAAATTAAATGCCCAATATGAATAACATATTTTATTGGATAAGGATTAATATTATACCGGTCAAAATAGCTTTGGAAATAACAATTAAATTTTTATGAAATTCTGAAAGATAGAACACAGGTTTCTGTGGGTCATCTTTTGAGATAGACTTATGCTATTGCTGACTTTTTTATTGGATTTTTTTTATGTACAATCCTGTGGAACTTTCATTTTATGTATCTCTTACGTTTTACGCGGCACACGCCAGAAAGCTCACAGTCGGTATGATTTTTTTCCGACATCTTCAACAATCATCGTCATATTTCAGCCAGTTTACACAAAACTTTAACCACTTTATACCTTCCTCATAAATCATTCCGTGCATTGGTGAAAACCGTATGAAAATCCGTTCAGTAGTTTTTGAGATTATCGCGTTCAGACAAACAGACAGACACACAGACGCGGCGGGGGGACTTTGTTTTAAAATATGTCAGGATAAGAATAGATTAACAATCATATTATAATAAATGTAGTGATAGTGATAATAAAGGTGAAGAGTTTGGTTGTTTTTTTTTTGTTTGAACAAGCGTATATCTTGAACTACTGGTCGGATTTGTAAAATTATTTTTGCGTTTGATATTCTTGAGAATGTTTATAGGCTAACTTTAACATCACGGCACGACCCTTAGGAGTAGAGCAAACAGAAAAAAAAAATACTATAAACGAAAACTAAATAACAGCGCGGGCGGTCGATGTGATGCAACGCGGTTTTTGCTTTTGCTTTTGCTTAAAGGTATATTTTGTTAAGATAAGATAAGATAAGATAAGATCATTTATTTGTCCAAAACATAAGTATACACACACATGGCATGCAAGATGTTACATTAAATTATATCACAGTCATGTTTTGCCTTAACGGCGTACAAATATAAAACAGGTAGGTTATTTTTATTAACTAGTAGGACATAAACATCAAATAATTATAAATTTGTCAATTAATTCATTAACATATTCAAAGCAATTAGCATGTCAAATAAAACTTAATCAATCAAATTATAATAAATTAATAGAATAGTGGAGTAGTGTGTTGTTGTCATCACAGCATGTTTTATTCCTTCATACATCTCTATTAGCCGTTATGTCAATGAAAACTCCCTAGCAATTTTTCACGCAGGTTGTGTGCATCCATCGTTTCTTTGGAGTTCCCCTTTTTTTTTTTTTTGAGGTTGGGATATGATCAAATAACTTCTCCCGCTCTGGGCGGAGCGGGAGGGTGTGTCAGACTTTTGCTGACTAAAACCCACCCGTGTTGCTTCCGTTGCCTGTGTGCCGGGGCCACGTTAACCCTTTCGGAAAAACTCGCAACCCTGGCAGGTTTGGTCTTCCCCTACTCGACACGACGAAATTAGCTCATGCCGATTGTTTCAACTAACCTTTTTGGCGCTGTTTAAACTGGCATGAATAGTCGCTTGACCTCTTAATCATTAAAAGAACCGACGCCCGCAGTCGCGTCCCGCATCCCGCGCATTATTCGCCTCAGTGTGCCCACAGCTTCATATACTCAAAAAAAATCCTCACGACATGTTTCTCATCACCATCCCGAAGAAAAAAAAACAAAACACAACTGCGAAACTTTTTTCAAAGTCAGTAAAAGAATGTAATATACCTTTTACATTGTATAAAACTCCTATTTCACAGAATCAGTAGTAGGATCGAGTACGTTACCTACAAATCATAATAAAAGAGCAAGGAACCCATAACTCGGGCATCGATTGCGATGAGCATGTTCCGGGGTCCAAATCGGCCCCACGGGACCTCCTATCGGCTGAACGTGCCGTGTTGCTGAAATTAAATTCGCCAATCGATAACCCTGGTATAGTAGGTAGGTGTGCTTGTACTCTTAATTTTGGGGAATAACTGGAATGAGGAATCTCGTTGGGTATGTGAATAATAGCAGTGCCAACTTACAAGTGCACAAGGGATTTTGCCTCTGAGAGTAATGAATTGATCTAACTAATTTAAATATCCTACTATATGTATATACATAATATTTTATAATAATAAAATTTTATCATCATCATCATTTCAGCCGAAAAGACATCCACTGCTGGACATAGGCCTCCCCCAAATGGGGGGGGTTCCATAATCGCCACGCATGGCAGGCGGGTTGGCGATCGCAGTATGGTGTTAAAATGGATAGAGAACGCTGCTGCCTATTCTCCACTGAGTCCCTTAGTCGCCTTTTACGAGACCCACCGGAAGAAATGGGTTGGTACTATTATTTACGTCCGGCACCACACGGAGCCGATAATATAATATAATACGGGGTGTCATCCCAACATCGACGCGAAGCTGGTTTCCATGGATTCAGTACATGATTCTGAACCCCTCTGCGTTGAAATTTTTCGTCGGTTATTTAAAAAAAAACAGCTGCTCCATACATTATGACCGCGTAGGTATTGCACTTTTCTATGAAACGGCTGATTTAAAAAAAAAAATATCGACGTAAAATTTCAACGCAGTGGGGTTCAGAATCATGTACTGAATCCATGGTAGCCGCCTTCGCGTCGATGTCCCTGCCACCCTGTATAATATAATATACCTAATATAATATAATATAATATATCTTATTCTTTATCTTTACATAGTATAAAACAAAGTCGCTTCGCGTTGTCTGTCCCTATGTATGCTTAGTTCTTTAAAACTACACAATTGATTTTGATGCGGTTTTTTTAATAGATAGTGATTCAAGTGGAAGGTTTTTGTGTATAATACATTAAGGTTTTGTGTAAATTGGCTGAAATATGAGGATTATTGTCGAAGATGTCGGAAAGAATCATGCCGACTGGGAGCTTTACTGGCGTGCGCCACGTAAGCCGTAAGAGATAAATAAAATGTTTGTTTTACAGAATTGTATATCTTAAAAAGTTCAATAATAAAGTCCGCAATAGCATATGTCTATATTCTAAGGATGACCTACAGTAACCATTTTTATCTTTCAGAATTTGATAAAAATTTCATTGTTATTTCCGAAGCTATTTTGATCGTTATTTTATTTATCCTTATCCAATAAAATATATTATTTAAATTGAGCATTTAATTTAGATTAAAATATGCCTTGACATCATGTCATTAAAATCTTTAAAAGATAACACAGATTCAAAATTACGCGTGACAAAAGAATTATGGTTGCCGACAACGCGGGCGCAGCGGTAGGAATCAACGACTTTTCCTCGGATATTATTTTATTCGGTATGATCTAACTAATCCCGTACGTACCCGTGGGATATTTTCTTACATCCACGCGGGCGAAGCCGCGGGCAAAAGCTAGTATAAAATAATATATAATCCTGCTAATAAAAACTGAAAGTTTGGATGTTTGTTACTCAATCACGGAAAAAACGGCTGAACGGATTTGAAAGAAAGAAAGAAAGAAAAATGCGTTTATTGGCATTACATTAGCAGAAAAATACACCTTATAACTAAAAAAAAACAGAAAACAATGATTATAATGCCAATAGGGCCTCAGCTCAGCATAGATGTCAGATGGCAACACAAAGTGTACCACCTGACGCTGATTTTCAGCTGCAACCCACGAGTGCCATACGCTAGAATAATAAAGACAGGGAAGTGTGTGTCCGTTTTAATAAATTAACAGAATAAATTAAGGTAAGTAGTAAAAGATAGGATAACATGAAAAACTCACAAAATCAAATAAAATAAAATGTTGTGACATACATTTAGTGTGTGTGGTGTGTTGTGAATGAGAAACTAAAATAAATAAATACCCAATATCTGTGTCATAAATATAATACTCGTAGCTACATTTAAAAAAAAAAAAAAAAACAAAACTATCCTCTTTAAATAGAAAGTAGGTGCCTTCAGTGCAAAAAAATCGTGTAGTTCTTCTTAATACGAAACGGAATGGAATTTGATTAAAATTTTTGACACACAGATAGTTTATAACCTGGTATAACATACAGGATACTTTTTATCCCGGTAGTACGTTCCTGTAGGATAATTTTCGACCACAACGCGGGCGAAGTCGCGGGCGAAAGCTAAATGCACTTTCGCATTTATAATATTACTGGCTTTCGCCCGATAATAGTGATAATTAGTCAATTATTAATTAATAATGTAATAAATGCGAAAGTGATTTTGTTTGTTTGTTACGCTTTCACGCTAAAACGGCTGAACGCATTTTGATGAAATTTGTCACATGGGTAGACCATGACCTGAAAAAGGACATAGAATACATTTTATCCCGTTATTCCTACTGCATCGAGACTTATGCGGGTGAAACCGCAGGGCGCAGCTAGGTTCTAATAGTTATGAGTTTCTATAGGTGCCAAAAACCAACAATACAATAAAAACTTTAATAGTATTGATTATCTAAAGTAGTCATCATTCGTGGTTGATTACAGAAAGGTAAGACATCAGATTGGTACGGTCCAGCTGTTTGAGTTTAAGAGCGTTTTTTCTGATAGTGGGCAACGACGCGACGTCGCAAATAGAAGTCAAATATTTCGCTGTTTTGATTAATTTGGCAATATGTAATATACTGTATGAAAATATGAAATATGACTAACTAGTGAACTAAAATATTGATTATGAAATTCAATCATTAACACCGAATATTTAGTCTTATTTGTAAAAAAAGTATTTGGAAACTTTCCCAATGCCTTTTTTACACCTAAAACGGTTACAACATCAAATTCAGTGTTATAATTACAATTAATTATTAATATTCTAGTTCACTTGTTAGTGATATTTTATATTTCCATACATTATTATTGCCAAATTATTGAAAACAGGTAAATATTTGATATGCGACGTTGCCAATTTTTAAACCGACTTCCAAAAAGGAGAAGGTTATATTATGTTCGTCGCGTATGTATGTTTTTTTTTAATGTATGTCCGCGATTTCTCCGTCAATTGTAGACCGATTTTGACAATTCTTTTTTTGTATGAGCATGCTCCCAAGTTGGTCCCTTATAAATATTATTAACTTTGCTTGGATAGTTTTTGAGTTAGCTGCAATAATACGTATTTTTCCCACTAAGTATAATTCTGTGGATGATAATTATGATGATAACTTCCTGTCACTGTTACTGGTGCCTAAGCGAGGCACCAATCTCCCACAGTATAAATAAAACTATTATGTATTGTCCTGAAAATGTACTTTATATTGTGGTGAGAAATAAATCTTATCTTATCTTATCTTATTTACATAGCAGGTAGTGGTATTCGAATGTATGTGGGGTAGGTACCACAACACTAAGAAGTGAAAAATAAAAACTTTTTACAAAAAAAAACAACCGACTCTGAAAAAAAACACTACAAAGTGAAAATAACTTTAATTTCGGAAGTAGGTGGCAAAACTCAAAAATTCAAAACCAAAGACACCGAATTCCGAAATTAAAGTTATTTTTCACTTGTAGATTTTTTTTTTTGTAATTTGTTTTTGAATAAACGCTCTTAACTGTTATCTCATGAAATGTAACGTGTAGGTAGAGAAAGTACGCCACTAAATGCCAGGGAGCTTGCGTGTTCTGTGCTGAGCTCACGCAACTCGTCGTACTTCCAGCCAGTAATAGGACTCGCCCGTCAAGGAGCGCCGTCCCAAATTAGACGCATTATTAATTTATTACACATAAAACTAAAGGTATTTTAATAAAACACGTGTACTAAAAGATAAATAATTAATTAATCATTAAAATGGTGAAGGTTTTAGAAAAATACGCTTGATAGTTTTTGAGTGATTCTCAGTTTTTTATCCGCGTTAGACATATATTTACAAATTAATTACACTATGTAATATTACGTAAACATAATCTAAAATATTCACAGAATAAGTTATTAAGAAAATGTTCTAATTTAACATAAATGTTTTCCAAATCATTAACATTACTCGTCTAGACGTGATAAAATCATTAAAAGTCGGTTAACGTCGTCATAATTAGATTCACGTATACGTATGAGTACAAAAAATTCAAGTAGTGATAGCTTAATATCCTTTTTGTTTCAAACTTATTTTTCAAGACACTCTCACAGATAAACACGTACCTATACCATTGTGTCTTCAACAAACTACATTTACCCAATAAAATAATTCCCTAGAAAGAACTAAATAACCTAATTTCCTCCCTCAAATGAGTGAGGCCGATAATTCTATTATTCTGACTCATTGTCGAGATTTTTCTTTGTCTCTCAAGAAAAATGGCGACCATTGTGATGTAATGGAGGCCTAGCGAGGCCAAAAAGGGAATTTAAGCTATTGTACTACAGAATTCTTTAGGAGACATCATTCCAAGTTATTTAGAGCGTGCCTAGGTTCTTCGTCGTATCGTTTGAAAGTAATATTTTTTTGGTCCTTATTTTAAAGTCAAAGAGGCCTTTTGAGTCGCGTTGAAAAAACTGTTTATTAAAAAATATATTTCTTGTAACTTGCAGCCAACTATTTTTTTCATTTCTCTTGACAAATAAATCGTTCAGCTTTTGCTAATAACGTAGATTTATTTAATTCAATTAACGTAATGTGCTACTGTCGTGCTAGTAAATTGGTTAGCAATCATTCAATAGACTGATGGAGACCCTACGTTCTGGGCATCGATCAAACTGTTGCTCAACCAATATCAATTGGACTTTTAGCTCTTTAATGTAGAAGATAAACGTAATATTTGTATCAATATTAATAGGAAAACTCTTTTTCTTGTTGTGGTACGAATCCCTTTACGAGGTGAACTAGTAAGTTAGTGGTCAGGATCGTCACACAGTGGGTGCCCGATGACGACGCTCGTCCACGACCACTAACTTACTAGTTAATATTTTCACCTCGTGAAGGGATTCGTAAAAAAAATCCTAAAAAATTTGATTAGATTAGATAAAGATTCCTAAAAAACGCTGGCGTGGCGATTTGGACTACTTCCTGACCGATTGGCCGGAGAAGGCACAACATAAGGAAAACTGGAAATGTATGGGGGAGACCTTTGGCCAGTAGAGGGACAACAAAGGTTAGAACAAAAAAAGTTTGTGGTGGGGCAGACCGCCCAAAGATGCGATTCACCAACCTATTATTTATTTGTGCCCCTAAATTTCTTGAACATAGGTCATTTAAAATCCCAGTTAGCTTCTCAGATTATTCCCAAACTTTTTCTTAATATTTTCATGCCAACGGACAATGGGAAAAGGACTTTGCACATGTTACATTTGCAACTAACAAGAACATTTAGAAATCGGCTCGAAGCTTCACACTATTGTCCAGTAGTATTCTGTTCTACATAAGTACAGTCTGCTTAATCCTATTCAGTTAGATTATCCGTTGTTCTAGCATTAAGTACCTAATATATAAACGTCTCTCTCGGTTCCTAAGTAATTTGCGTTCTCCTACATACAATGTGTTAGCTGAATTGTTTGGCTGTTTGCATTCAAGTTTCATTACCATTTTGATCCGGGAATTATACCCGATTTCTCAAAGTCACCTTTCCTCCATGGTTTTTGGAACCAAGTTCTTTAACACGGCTTGGGGTAGGAGTAAACTGGCAGAAATCGTCCCGTAGTACAGCTGTTATAAACAAATAAAAATAAACTTTTGAGACTTGAAACTTGAGACATACTAGGTGACTATGTATTAATACATAATATACAGCGAAATAAACATCGTTCCAACCGGGCGTCCCACAATACCACCCGATTTTTGTTATTATTTCAATTTATGAGCGTCACACGCGTCGATCCTAGGTGCAGATAAGCATATTATTGTCTTTCTTTTTGATGTGTAGCATCTTTCCGGACGTGTTACGTAAATAAATGAATTTTGAATATGTAGGTCACTTTTGGGAGACTTAAGTACAAAAATGAAAAAAAAAAGTTTTGCACACTATACCATGTGGCATATCAAATGAAAGGGCTTACTGTCAGGGTCTCAACTATAATTATTATAATTTTAAAGTTGTTTGAACATTTTGAAAATAATTCTATATTTTAGATTACAGGAAAACCTGTACGAAGTTTATGGTCTTAAAATAAAATCGTAGATAAATCTCCCAATGTTCTTCGTACAAACAAATATTTACAGTTGGAATGTATGCGAGAAAATGTTTTTCAACTTAGTACAATGTTAAGTTTGTCTCTGGTATATATTCATCCCAACTACGGAACACTTCATTGTGCGTGGTCCAACACGCACTTGGGCGGTTTTTTAAATTAATGTTCACAAAACAATTGAACTTTGACCAACAACGCCCCTGTCAATGTTATTCAAGCGGCAAATGATCCATGCAGCCTTTCTTGTAGCGCTATACTTCTAGAGTTGTCAGCACGGTCACACTTTATGACAAAAGCAATTAATACCAAAGGTTATTCCCACCACCACAATCTCTTTACGTTCAAACTTCGAACCACCAAAAGCAGTATTAATGAAAACAGGTAAGAACCTTTGTACTTTTTTATTTTAGCGTCGGCATGTCCCAGCTCTCAGTACAAACCAGTACAAACACTAGGTTTACTGAAAAAGGATTAAATCGACCCAATTCTGCCTGATACTTTGTTTGCTGCGGATTTTTCGACGGTCAATGTTCGTTATGGTGAATTTTGGACGCAGTTAGGCGGCTGTTTTCGCAATTTGCTTTGTAATTTTTGATTTTAATGTGATTGGTCATTTTTGCGGTTTGGATCAAGGGTGGTAAACCGTGGTCGAAATTGAGAATATGAGGCATTTCAGCTTTGTTTCTAAAATCAGCAATACATTGGTAAACTTCTATATTTTGCAAATGACTATATTTGGAGGTTAACTTTAGAATCGGCTATCGGTCGGTCTGATCGACAGTATATGTAGATAAAAAGGAAACAGCAGATATGTTGTTAAATTCAGAAACGAGTGACCATAATTTTACTGGCAGCAATTTATAATCGTTTTGGAACCAAAAAAGTTAAACAAAGAAAACAATGTTAAACAATACTCTTGGTTACAGAACAAATCAACACTACTCGGTTGCTAAAACTATAATAATAAGTGGTAGTAGGTAGTAGTTTCAAGAAATCTTCTGATTTTATTCACAAGAAGTAACAGGTAGGTACTAGAAAATCATTTATACATTCTGACAAAATCTCGCATCTCATTCTCAATAGAACACGATGCACTCGTACCTCGTAGTCACAGGTTACTCAAACAAACACGATTGAATACTACGCCATTATTTTCCTCGCTTCTACTTCGTCCTTTGTCCACGAAAACGCGTGACTGATTCCATACTGATTCTGTGCACGCTCTGAAACGAAGTGCACCGAACCAGTGGCCACCCAGAAACTATGGGAAAAAATAAAAGCAGACATTTTTTTTTTGTGAAAATCCTTTTATTTGAAGACCCGCTTTTTTGGCGGCGCGATGTGAACAAGTCCGGATTGGTACGGAACTACGGCACAACGGAATTCGATATCTGAAATGGATGTTCGTTATGGTTTACTACTAGTGTGCGCGGAATTTACTCTGATATTATAAATGCGCTAGTGAGTCTCTCTGTCTGTGTTGAACGTTTTACGTTTATACTTCTGAAAGGATTTGATATGCAGAGAGAATTCTTTGAATCTAAAAGAAATATAAATACGGTCGATACTTTTCAACAGAATAATAATAAAAGACGGCTTTGATCGACTTGCTTACTTTTTATGTAAGTCGATCAAAAGCTGTCTTTTCAGAGATCTTAACGACGTCATGTTTTGTGACAAGGTCAGATATTGGTGCCGATTCTCTTGTCACAAATGCCTCTAAACTAGACTAAAAATCACTAAAATTTTGTTTATTCCTGTCAAACGACGATTTCCCATTCTGAAATAGACTAAAGTGGCACAACTTAACTATTATTTTAGTTTGACAGCACTAAGATAGTACAGAGTTTTTAATTTAGTGAAAATGGCAATTTTGCTATTCTGAATTTGACGTTTTTCACCTAAAATTTTGATTGTAAAAACCAAACCAGACTAAACCTGACAATTATTAATCGCGACTAAAATGGTGTGGGATAAAATAAGTTGTCATGAACTAAAATTCACACCAACATCTCGACTTCACGTGCAAAAACAGTACGGTATTTATTTTTACTTTTGCTTCTAACTCGAAAATAGTGCGTCCTATCGCAAAAATAATAAAAATCTCGACCCCCTATATGAAACCCGTAAACCCCTAAACCTGAACATGTAGGTAATATTTTTTTATGTTTTCATACAAAAAAATTCCATCTAAAACACTTTGAGGCGGTACCACTTGCGCGCGTCCGGCTCAAAAAAAATCACGGGTTAGGGCAAACCACGGATACCACGTGGATTCGCGATTGTCAAATTCAATTTTAGTTGTATCAAAAATATTTTTTAGTTTAGAGAATTTTAGTTGCAGAATAGCTCTAAGATTCTCCCGCTATCGATAGGCTCTCATAGCCAAAAGTAAGGAATTTTAGTGATAGTTTAGTTAGTTTAGTTCGGTGTACAAGACAATCGGCACCAATGAATTGTTTGAACGATTACCAAATGATATTAATATAATTATGGGGTATTCTGAAATACGTCATATCATATTATATATTATAAATTATAAGTATAATCATTGTCGAAATTGAAGACGTTTTGTCAAAGTGGCGCCAACTAGTAGCGTAGGTTTTCTCATGATGTTTCACGGTCCACAGTTTACTAGCATAAATATTATATCAAAGAGCTGACCATAACCACCGATTCTCGACATAAAATTAAAAAAAAAAACCCTGATAAAAGAACAAAACTTACAGTCTGTTTCAAACGCGATACTCTTGTTATTTTGCTATCGACCAGTTTTCGTGTTATCCAACAAAATATCGCACTATATTTCCAATACACTAGGTTTTTCCGGGACAAGTTATTAAAAGTTGTATTCCCCACGCGTCGCTCCGGGCCGAGGTAATGACAAGTTTCCCGTGATAAACCGGGTAAACCGGGACCGGGTAAAGCTAGTTTACCGCGTAAGCTTGCTTTATAAAGTAGAACGATAACTGTTTATAAAATAAATATTAGTTGCGGTCGGGATGTTCTGCTTATTCGATAAGAAAGAGATATAAAAATGATTTTTGTTTTAGCCATAGACGCTACGATCCACCGGAGAGTCACAACATGTCACATGTTCCAGAAATGCACAGGAAGGTCTAATCCAATACACGCTCCGGTTGACCTGAACAAGCACATCTGCACAGGTAGACCTCTGCAGTGGACCGTAGCGTGAATAGATTAAGTCAATCTTGGACATTACAGAATTACATTAAGGTGTAGTGAGGAAACACACACTATTATAGTCTGAAAGCACTGCCGCCGGCGCCATTAGGTAAGCGCACATTAGAGCCGCGGCAGGCATTGCGAAAATGCACCAAAGCTCATTAGGAGTAGCAGCGAGCTGCACCACAACGCAATAATTGTTTCAGACAGATTCAAATTTTGAATTAGAATTCGAACTGTCCAGAGTAATGCCTCTGCGCACATACATCACTCGGCGTTACAAAAATCGCACCTCGTAAAGAACCCCTTCGATATTGAATTATATAGGCGGGTTGCGCCGAAACACATCGCATTGCAAAAATCACTTCATCACTTTCGTAATTATTGTATAGGGCATGCGCTAAGGTAGCCCGCGAAATTCAAATTTTCTTCCATTTTTACATTTTACAGGTCAGTGTGAGGTTTTATGTTGAATAGAATATGATTCGCGACCGTAACCAATATGGCTTTACATAATTATAATCATTACAATCAGCAATACAACTCCATAAGTAAGCACAATCGCCAAATGTCATGATTTCATGAAATAGTCATTCAATGCGATTATATGAACTTAGAGAGTTATATTGATAATTTTTATGATTATAATTCTATAAATAAACATTTGATACGGCCGCAAATCATATTTAGATCAACATACAACATGATACTGACCTGCAAATTGCAAAAAACGTAAGAAAATTTGAATTCCGCGGGCTACCTTGACGCTTTCGCCTTAAGCATCGCACATTGCAGGCGGGCTGCATCGCATCGCACCCCAATCCGAACTCAATAAAAAAAACAATTATGTACCACAAAATGCAAAACATCAGTAATGAAAAAGAGCTTCTTTGGTGTTGCTCCCAAAATTTATAATCATACCCGAAGTCATACGAAAAATGCCATAAAAAGAATCAAATAGTTTTTTCGTAAATTATTAGATGAGAAATGTTACTAGCTAGATGATTACTTAAAATATGATAAAACACTAACTACAGTACCTATTCATAATCCAATGTATTTGTTTTAATATTTTATTGTTTGTTTTCTATGGTGAATTTTGTTTGTCTTTATCTATATATATAAAATGATAAACTGACTGACTGACTGACTGACTGGGTGATATATCAACGCACAGCCCAAACCGCTGGTCCTAGAGACATGAAACTTGGAGGGTGTGTTCTTTGTGAAGAGTAAGTATCCACTAAGAAAGGATTTTTGGGAATTCTACCCCTAAAGGGGTAAAATAGGGGATGGAAGTTTGTATGAAAGTCCGTCAGTTTTGAAGTTAGGATCTTCAAATTTTGTGTTTAGGCTGACAATTGAAAATTAATTTATACGTGTCTCAGCGTTTTTGATAATTACACCCCGAAAGGTTAAAAAGGGGGATGAAGTTGAAAAGTCCATAATTTTCTAAGAAAAATCACTTTTTTTTTATCTAGGCTTATGGTTGGAAGATAACGCAACGGTGTTGTTAGAATTTCAACCCTTAAGGGGGTGAAAAGGGGGATGAAATTTTGTTTTTAATTAAAGTTCTTTATTTTTTAAGTTAAAATCACTAATATTTCGGCTTATGGTTGGAAACTATACAACGTTAACGTTAAAAAAAAACGTTGTCATTTTTTTATTTCAACCCACAAGGGTCTGGAGATCATCATGGAGAGTGTGATTGTCGTAACTCACTGCTGGGCACGCCACAATTAAGGCGATACGCCCTCTCTTTGAGGCTAGAGAGGCGACACGGGGTCCTCACCTTCCGCCTGACACAGGTCCTCACTGGACACGGTTGTTTCGGGAGGTTCCTGTTCCTCATAAGGCGGGAGGAAACGCTCGGGTGTCACCACTGTGTGGATCGCCCGGAGGATACAGTGGAGCATACGGTGGAGGTCTGCCTGGCTTGCCACCAGGTGTCCTTGTGGAGGTGATCGGTGACAGTGATCTCTCGCGCCCGGCCCTGGTCCAGGCCATGGTACGGAGCGAGAGGCCGTGGCAAACCGTCACTTCCTTCTGCGAAGCAGTAATGCTCGCGAAGGAGGAGACGGAGCTTGTGGCGGAGAGGCAAACGTCGCGCCCACACGCTCCCTAGCTACCGCAGGAGACGCCCTGGGCGTTGGGAATAGCAGGCCGATTCCCAACCACCGTAGGTCCGAAAGGGATACCGTGGCCCCTGGCAACGTGGGTATTAGTCAGTAAGAGTCTGACACGCCCCCCCGCTCCGTCCAGAGCGGGAGAAGTCATTTAATAATTTCCCACCCTAAAAAAAAAACGGTCTGAAAAGGGGATGAAGTTTTGTATTGAATTTTTTCATTCGCTGAATTTACTGTTTCTAACTTTACAGTATTTTACATAGAGCGACTGCCTATCTGACCTCCACAACGCAGTTACTGGGTAATACAATAGCCCTTGGTAAGAATGGTTGTCAGACTTTCGGGCTTCTGACTTCCCGTAACAACTGTCAAAGATCCACGAATGACAGCCGGAACCAACGGCTTAACATGCTTTCCGTGGCACGGACGGGTCTTTGTATGTAAAGATGGTCAACCATCCACAGACCAACTGCGGCAAGTGTAGCTTAACCTGATCGATCGACCTGTGTGGCTGTTATTATTTAGCCACGGGTCCCTCTCCCGGAGTACCCCCCCTGGGTTCTCCAGGGGAGGCAGACCTTCCCCGTCCCCTTCTCCGGGAGAATTGATATAGATTAGGATAGTAAGGATACGAACAGAATGCGATACTGCTCATCCCTCATAGCAAATAGCGTGATAGTTTGTACCAATGTAATATTATAGGGAACATCTATGCTATGTTATTGAGGCCAAAATTCTAACTGGATCTGCCAGAGGAGAAACAGTCTTCTTGCCGCGTATACCATTGATACCAAATTACCTTACGTTTGAATTTAAAAGATTGCAGTTCCTAATCAAGGTTTGCTTCGCGATGACTTTTAGTAAGTCACAGGGACAAACTCTGAAATTTGCTGGAGTTGATTTGCGGCAAGACTGTTTCTCCGTCTGTCAGTTTTATGTGGCTTACTCACGTGTTAGCTCTCCAACTAGCTGGTTGTACCCGCTTCCGAATTAGCGAAAAACATTGTTTATAGAGAAATAATGTGAAGGATTTAGGTAGATACCGGTCCTTTACAGTAGGTATTTCTTGACAGTATTCCTCAAATATCTCACATATATAGTGGAGGACAATTAGCCATGAACAAAGCTCTATATTGTAATTGTTATAATAATTCATAATTATCTAGAAAAAAAGAATTTATACTCTACGCAGACGAAGTAAAATAAAATAGTAACGAAGTCAAACCTTACATTGAATATTCGAGTTTGATGCCCAAAACATATTTTTTAGAATTTTAGTCTGTTTGTTTGTAAGTATAGTAGTGTAGTGTGTGTGTGTGTGTGTGTGTGTGTGTAGTGTGTGTGTGTGTAGTGTAGTAGTGTAGTTTGGCTTGCACAAAAACGGATGAACGGATTTGGATGATATTTAGCACACAGATAGTTTATAACCTGGATTAACCTATAGGTTATTTTTTAATCCCAGTAGTACGTTCCAGTCGGATATTTTTCGACATCCACGCGGGCGAAGCCGCGGGCAAAAGCTAGTTTTATATAATCCTCATTGATATTTGTATGTCATCAATGACAAAACATAGCGCAACATATAATTACTATAAAAGACCTTTAACCTAAGTTTTACAAATAGATAATTCCGATTTATAATTCTGAAACGATAATCCAGTGCGTTGTGCTGCGGCCCGGAGCGTCCCACCAGCGGTGTGCGATGGTTCTAACCTATACAGTGCGCTACCGTGGTGATAGATGCTCGGTTGTTTTTTGCACACCGACTTCGAGAGGGAATTGAAAGCCTTTTTCTATCACTATTCTTTTTTTGAAAACCACATGGTCATTGTTTAGGAACTAAAAATTCTTTGATTAAAAAACATAATGATCGTGATGTGATGATGTCAATATTTTCTATTGTCACGTCGACGCGAGTAAATATCTTTTGTTTTCTTGTATTTACTGAAGGGATAAAAGAAAAAGGTATAGAAAGAAAAGAAGAAAAAAAGAAAATAGATTTATTTGACGCAGGTTATGTATGGCACAGATGAGCACAACTAATTTCACAATTTTTTTTAGAGCCTTTTGCCATTTATTAGTCGGGTACAAATCCACTCTAAGCTCAATAGCTCAGGGTCTGGATTTATCGATTCTCGTCTGTGATTGGACAGTTCCTGCACGTCTCGCTCAGCTTCGCTCGTCTCCGCTTCAGTGGAAATGCACCCTTAGCCGGGTATAAATCCAGAATCTGAACTATTGAGTTTAGAGTCTGGATTTGTACCCGGCTAAATGGATGGGTGGATCATAGGATGGGACAAACCCCATCTTATGATCGAACTTACCCTACGCTCGGCAGTTGCACTTGCGACCAACTAGGTTGTCCTTGATTGGTTGCTCAAAACATTAATCTATGTGCACTGTAGTTAGTAGTTATCAAATAGCACTTATAACACTACTTCGCAGACAAAGAGCTGGTGGTAGGTACGTTAAAGTGTAAAACTGAGCACTTAAGGAACGAAGTTAGCGCGGATTGTTCACTTCTCAACTAGGTAAAGAATTTTACGAAAAGTGACATACTGGCTTATCTTAAGGAACACTTTTTTCTTTTTTATGTTTAGTGTTTAGTTTTTTAAGATTTTAGTTGATGGTCGTGATGAGCGGAATAATCAAAACGGTGTCCTCGTCATCGTAAGACTGCGTTTTTAACCGACTTGAAAAAAGTAGGAGGTTATAATTATTTTTCGTCTTTAGGTTTTTGTTTTGTACTTCTTCGAGAAATACTTACAGGCAGGTTATGGTATGTGCCGACGTTATAATAAATGAGTACTTCAAAGAAAGGGAGAACATTTTTGAGTTAGGTATTACGTATTGTTTGAGCTTTTCAAATGGCTATTTGAAAAGCTAAAACAATATAAGTCAAAAATTTACTCTCTATTGACTTCAGGAATAGTACATAACATAACATCACACCTTGTTTCCCCGAAGGGTAAGGCAGAGATGTACCAATAGTAGGTACACCCACATTTCGCCAGTTATGTTTAAGTCCCATGTAATAGGGGGCGAGCCTATTGCCATCAACCGGCCACAAATCCAAACTCCGGGCTGCTACTGAAAAAACCCTAATGGAAATCCTTATAACACTTTGCGCGACCTGGGAATCAAACCCAGGACCTAATGTTCAGCACTAGCGTTTGTGACCACTAGACCAACGACTAACGACCAATCGCTTTATTGGGGCTCTAATCAATTAATGAAAGGGCCAGAAATTCTTAATCCTTTTGCCATAACTTTTGCATTATTTGCTCCTTGTGGTTTTATGACATGCGATTGACAGCGAGCCTCAGCGATTGGCTTATTACAATATACAGGCCGGGGCAACGATTTCATGGAAAAAACGTTTGTGTGGCCTACAGATTGTTGTTCCGGATCTGAGTGTTTCTGCACGTGAAATAATCACAGGACAAATTCTAGTCTGAGACAACAATTCATAGTTTTAGCAATTTTGTCATCACAATACCACAATAGCTTCACAAATTCCTCAGCTATGTCATACATAAGGTGAAAAGAAAAACAAACATGCTCAGACGCCATGCGACGTTCGAGCGCCAGTAAATGGTTCACTAGCGATTCAATTTCAACTCAATAGAGATTTCTAAACTAGTTTCATATTTCTATTTCACGCTTAGCTCTCAATACTTTTACGTAAAGACTTTAGTTGTGTTTATAGGAATACTGAACTCAATAACTGTTTTGTTTTTGAAAGGAAACATGCTTTTGCTTTTCAATTTTCTTTCAGTCCTGGCACAGAATAGTACAGAAAGCGCTATACGCTATTTTAGGTATGTAACTACAAATACGCAGCGGGCTCGTCTTGTCGGGCCAATTCAGTGCGTGTAACGTAGTCATAAGATTTATGAGTTACGCGATAGAGAGGCAACTTCTAGGTGAATATATTTGTAGGTAATTAACGTGACCTGAATTGCACTTTATTGTGTCGAAGCAAGAGTCGCTTTTTATTTAAATGATTTTGCGGAGTGAACCATTTGTACTTATCTGTGGTCTTGGTCACATTGGTTTTATGATATACGGGCCTGTAATTTCCGCTTCTCATATAGAGAAGCAACCCGCAAAACAAAACATGTACGTTTTCACACTGTGTGTTGGATCCCGAAAAAGATGCAGGCTTTCACACTGTGTGTTGGTGATTCCAGAGAGATAAGTCCAGGGGCCTATTTAATAAAACCGATAGGTGACAGGTGACAGACAATAATCCGAGGATTCGTCGATTTTACAAGTTTCTTTCATACATTTTCAGCTTTATTATGTTTAATAAAGCTGAAAATGTATGCACCTGTCGTAAAAAGTGACAATATTGTAATTTTTTTACAAATATATCGCAATGTCATTAATATTGAACAGGGCCCCTTCACCATCTGTCAGTGAATTTTAATATCGACACAGAAAGTTATAACTGTACGTAGTTACCCTACCTACATTATGAAATTGAAAATGTCACATTAATTTTGTCAGATTCCAATCCATAACCTCGTTCTCGAGAAGCGGATCCCCAAACCTCCATGCCATCGCAACGTGAAGACCATGTCCAAATGCGTGACCTTAGTAACTGACTTCACATACAAACGGTATAGTACAACGGTAGTAATAAGTGGTATAGTAATTTTATTCTAGGTGTCTTCACATATAATTATATAATTAATGTATACAAAATTTTGTAAAACATTTTAAAGAGTAACGGTGGAGTTTCTTACCAATTCTTCTACTTAAGAAAACTACCTTTTGGAAGGGGCGAGTAGAATCAATTCAATTTTGACGTTCAAAAGTGCCTTTTATGTGCCTATTTGTAATACATTATTTCACTATGTCTTTGACTTTGAAAACACTACGGCAGTACGACAAAACCTTACTGAAAATACTTGTATTTGAAATTCTACAAATTCCGAACACATGTTTTCAATTTTAAGCCAAGTCCTCATAAGTTTACCGAGTGTGTGTGAAACACGGAGGCAATATCCGGTGATAGCTATTTTCGCGAACAATTAAAAGTAGTTATAGTATAGTTAGCGGCTGTCGGCTGCAGACGTGTTTGAACTTCTTAGCTGTATTATGGGGAGGATTTTACTTTAATAGTGGAGTATGTGTGATGTGTTGAGTAAAAGTGTAAATATAGGTGTAAAATGTTTATTCTGTTTCTTTGTCTGCGTGGTTCAAAACTTCAACATCTAATCCAATCTACGTAGCCTTTTTTTTTTTTTTTTTTTTTTTTTTAAAACGTTGCCCCACTCTAAGAATTTCTTCTTGTATCGTGGGTGCGTTTACACACATAGAAACTCACATACACTAACGCCCAGACCCGAAACAACTACTTGCAGATCATACAAATATTTGTTCCGTGCGGGGATCGAACCCGCGACGACACGTTGCGCAGCAGTCGATCGCTCAGCCACTGCGCCAACCGTGTCCTGTCGTGTGTTTTCAAAGTCAAAGTCAAAGTCAAATCATTTATTTCAAATAGGCCCTTGCAAGGCACTTTTAAACGTCAAAAATTACAAAAAAATTGAATTGATTCTAGTCGCCCCTTCCAAAAGGTAGTTTTCGTATGGAGAAGAATGGGCAAGAAACTCCACCGTTACTCTTTTAAAATGTGTTACAATATTTTGTATATATGTAGGCACATTAGTTATATAATTATATGTGAAGACGATGCATCTAAAAATAAAAAAATAAAATTTACTATACCACAATAGGTAAAAAGAAATTTAAAAAGAGAGCAACAACAGATAAATTAATTACCTACATAGGTAATTAATTTATCTAATCAGAATCATCAGAAAAATCAGAATGTAAAATCAATGTCATATAATAAAATATAATAATTTATACAACTTAAATTCGCAACCAGTTTGATTTTGTCTAGATTCTAGACTATCCTATGGAGCTGGACCAGCATGTTTCCAAGCATTTTTATCTTGGATATAATCCTCTAATTTGTAATATGCTTGTTTACAAAGTGTACTTTTAATATGAGTTTTAAATTTTCTTTCATTTAATTGTAAAATATCACAAGGTATTTTGTTGTAACATTTAACACAGTACCCCATAAAAGATGTATGTACTTTAGATAATCTGAAAAATGGTTGATCTATTTTATCTTTATTTCTAGTATTAAAATTATGTCTATCACTTATTTTATTAAAAATATGTAGATTTTTGATATGACTATGTTGGAGTTGGCTTCCAGTCTAGCCGGATGCAGCTGTATACCAGTATTTTACATGGAGCGACTGTCTATGTGACCTCCACAACCCAGTAACTGGGTAATACGATCCCTCTTGGTAAGACTGGTTGTCAGACTTTCGGGCTTCTGACGACCTATAACGTCTATCAAAGATCCACGAATGACAGCCTTAACGTGCTTTCCGAGGCACGGAGGAGTATGTCAAGATGGTCACCCATCCACAGACCAACCCCGGCAAGCGTAGCTTAACCTGATGGATCAACCCGTGCGACTGTTATTACTTAGCCACGAGCTCCTTCAAAACATTTGGTGAAAATCCAATTTGGCTGCTTTATACATAATTGAAATGTTTTCAAATTAAAGAAAGAAATAAATAATTCATAACATTAATTCCATCGTAGTCTTACTATAAAACGTGTAATGTGTCCTGTCCTGTTTACCAACTCATAACGCAAACAATTTTACAACCCGTTAAGGGAAAACATGGCGTAAAAATGATAAAAAGAACACATTACCATTTTCCACCCTTTTATAAATTTTGTTATTCAAAGTGAAAAATTGCTGCTAATTGCACAATAATCTGAGTTAAACACGTGTCAAGTAATCTCCATTTTTATTCCGCGTATAATCCATTTTAGCGAGGGCTGTGCAAACACGTACGGAGCCTCGCATTGGACAATTTACTGCTTAGCACCCGGACTTGCCCACGTACGATACCCTCGTATCGGGGATGTATGGGTCACTTCGCTTTTTTTATTTCGTGAATTTACATTTCGTCCCGAAAGTTTGGATTGTTTGTAAAAGTTGCGATGGAGTGTTGATTTAGTGTTTTTGTGTCCGATTGTGTTTGTATACAGAGTGAATATTGGTGTATTCAGTTTTGTTAGATTTTGTCTATATTGTGATTGCAGGGAACCATTTCGCCGACGTCTGTTACCATAGTTTGGTTATGACTAGCCAATTGTGTGTCATTATTGATTGGCAGAATATGAGCTAATATTTCTATATACATAGGTACATAGCATACTCTAGAAATTACGAAATAAATCTAAAACAAAATTTGAAAGCTCTCTTGTAAAGAAAGCATTTTGCTCTTTAGAGACTTTACTCAGGAACAATAGTAGATTTTTATGAAATTTTTTATGAAAAAATTTTTAGACATTTATGAAAAATAACAATTAAGAAACCATTAACATCATTGTTTCGTAATCATGATTTGTACTTATTTAGTTATCGATACCAATATTCCATATAATAATGGAATGGCTTGCACGGTCCGAGTGTTTCGCTTTCAGAGTGGTTAATGCTAATCCTAGTACAATGGCTTAAAATTTTATGATCATACTAGCTTCTGCCCGCGACTTCGTCCGCGCAGAAGTCAAAAGTGGTTCTAATCGAATTTTTTATTGGTTTTTTACATTATTAATTTTGTTATAACATATAAAAACAATATTTTTTGTTTTTCCTTCAGAAAGAACACACTCTCCAAGTTTCAGGTCTCTACGATCAGTGGTTTAGGCTGTGCGTTGATCCGTCAACAGTCATTCAGGACAAAGCATTTTATATGTTTAAATTGAAAAAATCTTTTAATTAAACTCCTAAAAAATTGTAGATAATTTTACAGAAAAGGAAAACTGCAGCAGTACAATAACATATTTAGTCATGAGTCCCATCAGAGGTGAAATGGGCTCCCATAAAACCAGTACGTTTCTGACCGGTAGTTCCCACCGAGTTGAGTAGAGGGGTTGAGAATCATCTAAACTAACGATTTAATATTGTTTTTGGCCGTAAACCGATGTGATATGGTTTTGGTCGTGGGCTCTCGTACCACACAAAATTGTTAAGGAACGTTTATTTTATTAATTTCTTTTGAAATACTGAATGTGTAGGATGTTGGATTATGCCAATATTTAGTAGAAATTTCTACTAAATATTGGAGCTATCCGATTTGATCAACTAGTTTAGTAGCTACGTACATATATTTTCTATAGACCGTCAGGATTGAGGAGCCATATAAAATGTGTTGTATCAGCGAAATCATATAGTTTTTCATTTTATTTTTATAGTACAAATTAGAACACATTTGCTAGTAAATTATACAAAAAATCTGTTTTAATTGATTGATTACTTTCCGAGAAACAGCGCGGTGATATTTATGGATATTTATGAAAAATCAAAGCATTGTAGCTATCTCAAATTCAGCCCTACAAAATCCATTTTGTACAGGCTACTCATAAGTACCGTTGGCTAGTTTTCGAGTTCTAAAGTGTCTCCTCTATTCATACCGCCAGGATTGAGGAGCCACCTTTAACGTCGTATGACGTTTTAAGGGTTTTACTACAAATTCCAGGATCTGGCCTAAAAAATCTGCTAATTTACTACTAAATATTGGTAGTACCCTCGTACAAATATGAGACATGGCTCCTCAATCCAGACGGACACAATAGACTGCGATAAAAAATCAAACAATGGTTAGTGAGATAGTGTTTTTACTATATTCTACCAAATCAATGTGTTTGTTGGCTACCATAAAGCAGTTACACAAAACGTTGAAAAAATAAACAGTCAAAAACAGCATTAACAGGAAAGTTATTTTCACACGGACTTATAATAAATATATCTTATTATGAAGACAAGTGCAGTGAAAATTATGTGGAAAGGTTGAACTATTGTTCAGACTTCTTTGTCCAGTATTGAGCAACAATTAAACCGGACAATTTGAGTTGTTTCGCATGATTTCTATGGGTGCAGAGATGCAAACATGTTTTTAGCATTGTACGAGTATATAATTGTATATTTATAGATATCCATTTTGTTTTACATTATTTATGAAGTCTGATAACGAATCATTTTATTCTGCCAACGAATCTAGCGCCTCTTTCAGCGATGAAACTTTCACTTCTCTTACAGACACCTGAGGTGTTCTTTTACGTCAAAATTTCAGCCAAAATTCAACGAAGAACGAATTTAACGTATGCCACCTCAATGCTCAGTGCGGTCCCAGTCACTGCGATGAACTATATGACACGTTTTACGACAACAACGTTCACGCCGTCCTGATTTCCGTGACTTGGCTCAAACCTGACCTGCTTTCAACCACTTACCCGTTCCCCAGTTTCGTTCTTCTTCGGAATGACCGGATCGGTAGAAGGGGGGGTGGTGTAGCCATCTACCTTCGTGATGATTTCCCATTTAAAATTCTAGCTTCTTCTTCTTCTAATGCATGCAATCAATAAATCATAATCATCTAATGCATAATCATGCAATGCAGAGTTTCTTTTGCTCGGGGTTTGTGACAAAGGAGTTAAAGCCGTCCTTCGCGTCGTCTATTGCCCCTTCCATTGATTACTTCACTGAATTCGAATCGGTACTTGAATCTTTGAGATCAGAGTATGCACATCACATTGTTATGGGGGATTTTAATAACAACCTCCTTGCCCTCAACTCTCCTCGATCCCGTAAACTCTTGCATTTAATCGAGTCAGAAAGTCTGCATGTTTTGCCTCTCCAACCAATCACAATGTAGTCGGTGATGATACTTGGCTTGACCTGATCCTCACCTCTAATACTTCACTAGTTTCCTCACATGGTCAACACGATGCTCCTGGCTTTTCTCATCACGACATTATTCTCTTATCCTATGTCCTTATACCCCCTAAACCTAAACCAACATTCCAGTACAGTCCTAGACGTGCCTTTGCGCGTATGAATGGCCAGAGGCTTATTGACTGGTCACCTCTAGAAGCAGCTGCTTCAGTTGACGAAAAAGTCAGATTGTTCAACGATGTTGTGGTCAAGCTATTTGACGCCCATGATTCATTCATATCAAGAAAATTAAGTTAAAGCGGCCGCCTGCGGCTTGGATGAACAGGGGAGTTCGGATGGCACTGCAACGGAGGGACCGTGCGTTTCGGAAGTTTAAAAAAGATTGCTCGGATGACAATTGGGCCTTGTTTAAGGCTGCTAGGAATCGGTGTAATCAGATGATACGCAAAGCTAAAAGCCGCCACATCCTAAATAATATTACGAGTACTTCTTCTTCTCTTGCCGATATTTGGAAGTTTCTTGGAACTATAGGCATCGGCAAGTCGCGACATTCAGACCTTCCTAACACAATTGGTTTGGACGATCTAAATTGCCATTTCTCCACTGTACACAATCTAGATAGTTAAACCAAATGTCAAATCCTCGATTACCTTGCTGGTCTGACGCGTCCTAATATTAACCCCTTTGTTTTCACCCCAGTTGACCCAAGAGAGATCAAAAAGTTTATCCTTTCCATTATATCCAAAGCTGTGGGCTGCGATAATATCAGCCGTATCGTAACGGCTCTGGATCAACTCCTTCCTGCAATCTCCCACATCATAAACTTTTCCTTTTACACCGGTGTTTTCCTTTCCCTGTGGCGTAAAACCCTTGTTCGGCCCCTGCCTTAGATACCCAATCCCTCTCTTCCTAGTCACTCGTCCAATTTCCATCTTTCCCTTTCTATCTAAAGTGCTCGAGGCCAGTGTTCATAAGCAATTCTCCCACTTTATTCATCGCAACTCCCTCATCAGTCCATTTCAATCCGGTTTCAGGCCTGGGCACAGTACCGTTTTAGCTCTCCTTAAAGTGACTGACGATATAAAGCATTAAATGGAAGACACTAAAGTCTTAGTGTTAATTGACTTATCTCTTTTGATACCGTGAGTCACGAAGTCCTTATAACCATCCTTTCCTATTTTATGGTATCTCGGGAGGTATTGTAATGGTTTTCCTCTTATCTTCAGGGGCGTCAGCAGTCTGTTCGTGCTGGAGACTCTTCGTCGGGTTGGTGTGATCTTGCTGCTGGCGTCCCTCAAGGACATATATCAGGTAGGAATATTATCTCCTCTTTTGTTCTCCGTTTTTATCAATGTCATTACCACCGAATTTCGGACTGCATATCATCTTTATTCTGACGATTTGCAGCTTTACTGCCAGGCAAGTGTTGACAACATATCCAATGCGATTGAGGAGCTAAACCGGGATTAAGGTGTGGTTAAAAATTGGTCTGATCGTTTTGGGTGGGCGGTTAATCCTACCAAGTGTCAGGCTATCATTGTAGGGAGTGTGGCGGCATCTAAAATCGCCACATTCAAACTACGCATCAAAGACCTGACGTCACACAACATCCTGACGTCACACAAATCCTGCATCGCACAATCAGAGTTTACCGCGCGATGAACATATATTCAATCTCCCAACTTCAACCTCTGGGCAGTTGTCCGCCAGACACGACACCCGTCTGGTCGGAGGATCCTGCTTTTTCTATGGTGGATGAGTGAACTTTACAGCCTGTTCCTCAAACCCCTAAATTGGTGACCCCAAGTATGAACGTCAACGCAGCTTTCGTGCTACTACTTCAGCATGACGTCATCCTCATCATCACTCCCGCAAGCTTTCGTGAGGCGAGTCACACAGCCAGCCAGCACTCATGACTTCAACGGGTATCCTGACCACCAGCATGCAGCGAACGCGCATTCCTGGTCATCACCCTCAGCCACAACCCGGCGCTGTACCACATTCGACCCACTGGATCAAGACGCAGTGCCACCCCGACTCACTGGGTAATCACCGCAATCACCGTAGATATTTCCGACTCACCGCGAACTATGCGGCACCCGGTTCCGACTCACTGGAACCACAGCTGGCACTGTGAAGCATGGACATATATACAACCTCCCAACTTCAACCTCTTGGCAGTTGCTCGCCAGCTGAATGGCTTAACTGTGCCACCTGTAGTGTTTGACAACTCTGTCATCCCGTTTAGCTCCGATGTTAAGGATCTTGGTCTGCATGTTGAATTGTTGACACATGCCTTGACTGGCGAAAACAAGTCACGACTGTAAGTAAAAAAGTCACCGGAACGTTGCGGTCGCTCTATCGGTTGAAAACCTTCTCCCATCACAAACATATAAAGGCAATGATTGTTCAGTCCTTCATCTTTCCCATAATGGACTATGGTGATGTGTGTTACTATGACCTGAATGTAGATCTCCTCAATAAACATGACCACCTTCTAAATAGCTGAATTCGGTTCGTTTTCAATCTTCGTAAGTATGATCACGTGTCTGCGAACCGATTGCTTTTAAAATGGTTGCCCATACGTCAGCGCAAAGATTTGTGGGCTATGTCTATGTTGTATTCTTTAATGGACAATCCCACTTTTCCTTCTTACCTGACTTCCGATGTTCAATACCTATACTCTGCCCATGCTAAAAATCTTCATTCTACCAACAATCGTCTTCAACGATGTCCGTCTCACCGTTCTGGTTTTATTCAATCTTCTTTCTTTGCCCAGGCGGTTTTTTTTTCGAATGCGCTCCCTCTGAACATCAGAATGGCAACCAGTCGGTTATCTTTCTAAGTGAAGGTACGTGAACATATTCGTAAAAAGTTAGCAGAATCATTGCAGCGCATATTTGCTGGTTTTTTTTTTCTCCTCTACCTATCGTTATTTCTCCTGACAAAGTTTATTCGGTTTATACTCGTATGTATGTATCTATGTATTAGTATGTATTAATTTTCAAGTTATCTATCCCTTATGTTGCACCTGCTATGTTTTGTCTCTGGATCACCCTAAGTTTGACCGGTAGAAAATGCCTCGGGCATTAAGTCCGCCTTTGTAGAGTATTTTTTACTTGTGCATGAAGTTTTAATAAATAAATTTCTTATTTATTTCGTTATTCAAGGTCTAATGAATAATTTTCTGTAATTTTTATGATTAACAATTCAGAAATGTCTATTTAATTATACCTATTGGTTGAATAGAAGTTGAACATTAAACGTATACATAATTGATGTCGAATAACGCAGCAAAAATCTTTTCAGAACTGAGTTCTGAAAGGACTTTTGCTGCTTGTATGCTGTTTTTTTATTTGTATCTGCTCAGGAACAATATTACATGAAATCATTGCAATTGAAGATATATTGAGGAAATAACTTGTAATTTTACAGGAAAGCAAACTGCAACAGTACAATAATGTAATGAGTTAAGAGTCCTGTCAGAGGTATCGGTAGAGTGGCGTCTATTGTGAACAAGCCACACGCTGTCATCTTACTGAAGGTCCGGTTAACTTGTACTACGCGCTTGCAAAGATGTCTGACACTTTCTGTAAGGAAATAAGCAAAACTTGTGCTGGATAAATTACAAAAGAATAAAAATCATCATCTGCCTAGCCTTTTCCCAACTACGTTGGGGTCGGCTTCCAGTCTAACCGGATGCATCTGAATACCAGTATTTTACATGGAGCGACTGCTTATCTGACCTGCACAACTTAGTTACTAGGTAAATACCCCTTGGTAAAACTGGTTATCAGACTTTTGGGCTGCTAACTACTCGTAACGACTGTCAAAGATCTACTAATGACAGCTGGGACCAACGGCTTAACGTGCTTTCCGAGGCACGGAGGGGACTTTGTATGTAAAGATGGTCACCCTTATGATACACGGACCAACCGCGGCCAACGTAGCTTAACCTGATCGGTCGACCCATGCGGCTGTTATTACTTAGCCACAAGCCCCTTTACAAAATAATAAAAATGGCAATCCCAATTCCAATCCAATGTTGACAATATTGTTTTCAAGAGTACCGAACCACGTGACAGCAAAATTCACATTGGAATCGTATTGGCTTTAGATTGGAATTGGAATTAATTTGAAGAGTAAGCCCGCAGGCCCGGTTCGACGCACCCTAGACTTCAACTTTGAAAACTCATCTTTCAGAATCAATGTTGAAATCAGAGGAATTAAAAGTGTTGATATTATTATGAAAAGAAGTTAGATATTCGCATTCGAAACTTTTACTCTTACCTGGGCAGTTCGTATCCATCACACGCTGTATACACGCTGACTCAGCTTCTTCCACAGATATATAGAACTTTTCACATTGCCAACAAGTTATCATGGCAGGTGCCAAAAAAATTACAATCCATATGATTACAACGACGCTCATAGATGGAGGAAACTGAAAGCAGCAAGTAGCAAAATAATATTAAGAGTCAGCTGTGCTATGAAATGATACCGTAACATCACCGTGTAAAAATATTTATTCAATAAAATTAAGTTAACATTGATTAACAAAATCAGTTACCCAAAATTGGGTAACACAATCTACACAGTAGGTACCTGCTAAATGAAAAAAATAATGTTGTAAATAATATTTCAATATAATTCGCGAAGGAAATAAAGGCTGATGAAGTACAAATACAGCATTTAGTCCCATAAATGATATTTCATTCCAAATAGAAGCTGGGATCATGCTAAAGAAGAATGTAATAATAAAAGTTATAAAAAAAAAAAAAAAAACTGCAAATACACATCTGAAAAGAGAATAACAAGCATTCTAATCAATAGGATTTTAGTATCGCAGGCCCGGGGATGTCAGGTCGACGGCGCATTGTGTTCCACGCGCGCTTCAAAGAGATGTCAGCACCAACTGACGGGGTCCGTAAGGGCCAATGCGTGCCAGGGTTGCGAGTTTGTCCGAAAGGGATATCGCGGCCCCGGCACTCAGGCAACGGAAGGAACACGGGTGGGTATTAGTCAGTAAAAGTCTGACACACCCTCCCGCTCCGCCCAGAGCGGGAGAAGTTATTTGATAAATACCCACCCTCAAAAAAAAAAAGGTCCCGGGGATGTGTTTTTGCAGTCGGGTTTTTTCATAGATATAATAAGAAAGAAGGAGATATGCCCGGTAGTTGAAAATGTATCGAAACCCAATGTCTCCAATTTATCCCTACTACCTAGCCTACAACTACACATGCGATCAGTAAACCCAATAAATATGAGGTCCCGCTCACACTTGCAATTTAAAAATCAGAACGTACGAGCCAACGAGATTGGGGAATGAAAGGTTCTGGCTGAATGGACTGGTTCGCATTAGCTGCGCATGGGAGTGTCCACGGAAGGGAGGGGTCCTTTTCCAAACTCTTCCCAATTCAGTTGGAGTATACTAACTAGAGACATGGAGCTTCTAAGATAAAAGAAAGTACTGTCGTGGAGTTGGCTGTCACAATCAATTATAAATCTTATCCCATCAAACACAGCGTGCATTTATCGTATCATACAACTATAAATAAATAAATAAATAAATACAACTCACTCACACGAAAACATCGATCGCTATCGTTGTGCTGTGCAAAAGCCATTTATTTTACTTAGAGTACGCTAGTGATTGACTAAATCGGAAAGTTATCGATTCTCCCATTTGTTATTGTATTAAAATTTTTGGAAGTTCCTGAAAAAATGATAAATAAAAAACGATATACATATAATAAGATGATATAAATAAACAATACGTAGCTAGAAAAAAAAAAATATTAAGCAAATAAAAAAAACAACATGAGAAAATTTTAATGAGTTTAAAATTAAATTTCACATCGGTCTTCTAACCAGGCTATAGCTGTTGACAAATTGAAGAATAAACTTTAATAGTAATATAAATTCATACGACAATCGACATTTTTGTCGATAGCCTACATTAGTGGATCTGCACAACCACATCACTAACTCGTCGCAAGACTCAGCGGCCGTACCATACCATGCAACCGCTTATAGAACGTATCGTTTTACATTGCTTGTCCAGTTACTTAGCGACATACTTTGGTAGTTGTAAAAAAGCAATGTATTTACTACAATAATAATAGTACAGTCGCTGTGATATAAAAAAACAAAAATAACGTAGTAAAGGCAAGAAATATTTTACGATTTCTTGTTTTTCATGATTTTCAACACAAATATAGTAAAATACTTGTGCTGATTTATAAAAAGTGGTTCTATGATTTATAAAGTTTCTAGTTTAGCTTCGATTTTTACAAGAAACCACTGAACAACATTGCTCTGAACAATGTTATCACGATCGCGTTCGAAAGAGCACTAGTTAGCGGAGACGGCCATTTGCCTGAGGCATGAGCATTGTGATCAGGACGCGCGGACACAGACACGCCCCGATGCCTAGCTAGCTTCCTAGCCTAGCTTCCGACGTTTCATAAGTGCCCTTGTAAGTTTATGTGCAATAAAATATTTTGATTTTGATTTTGATTTTGATTTTGCCACTTCTCCTGTTATTTATATTTCTATGGGTATTTTAGTTTTTTTAATAACTGTTTTCATTTTCTGCTTTTTATCAGTTCTCATTCCAAATTACATTTAAACATGTAATTTGAATATATTTTTGTAACCACCTTTTAAAACCGTCATTTTTAACCAACATTTTGGCGCCAAAAATCCGCCATTTTGATTTTTATTAATTTATATAGGTACCCGGTGACACTCGCACAATTAAGACGAATATATACATATATCTTTCATCAAAATCGCCGTTAAGTAGTTACGAGGGCACGTATAGACGGTGTAATACCCAAATTATATTTTATTTATTGAAGGAAAAGCATAGCACGTTTTTTATTATTACAAATATGTAGGCGCAAAATTATAAACTTAAATTCAATATTTCGCATATTGCTAAGTAAAGATATAATAACTCGTGCAGCATATTACTTAGTTGGATATAGGAAATGATTTGAAAAACTTAAATTTTTATTGAAAGAGTTACGGGTCATTTTCAGATTTCCATTGTTCCACAGTACCTATGTTAGCATTTTCACAAATAAAAAGTTTCGATAGTACTAATAAAGAAACAGTAAAGTATTTTAATTTTATATCATGAAATAATAGGAAATACCGACTTTATATCAATTGCATAAATTTAAACTTTTAACATTTTTGTACATAGCAAAGAATTCACTAAATTGATCCAGTCAGCGAAAATAAGAAACTTTAGAATTACGAGTATCAAAGGTGGAAAAAATTATGATGAATATAAATGTTGATGGATGGAGCGGGAGAGGAAGGCCTAAGAAAAAATGGATTGATTGTGTGAGGAATGATATGAAAGAGAAGGAAGTGAATGATAGCGCGACAGTTGACAGGGGAGAATGGAAAAAGAAAACGTGTTGCACCGACCCCAAGTAACATGGGACAAGGGCAGGAAAATGATGATGAAAGGTGGAAAAAATATTATATCTCTACTGGACTATCATACTCCAGAACTTTTACAACGTGATATATTTATATTGAAGCCGGTTAAAATATTTAACAAAAGTAAATCAAATTCCTGGGTAATACTTGTTCCCGAATTAAAACTTAAGATACATAATGCATAATACTCACTTCGTGAAGTGACGACTCTTGCAAATGTATTAAGTGTACCTGCATACCACATAGAGCACGAATAAACGAGTCGTATGTTCGGTATAATATCTAAAAACGAAGAGAATGCCATTGCATGAGTCAGTGGGACGTGTAATATAAATGTAACAATGTAAGTAAGTACCAACTTACCAATACTCGGAAGCATTTTGTATACAGTTTGTAAGCATCTAAAATATTTTGATACGTCTTAAAGAACTTGTTACAATATTCATCATTCTGTTCTTCATTATTTATTATTAGTATGTTCTTAATCCATTCTTTCAGATACGTTGTCAACAATGTTGTAAGGCGGATACCATAAATTAAATTTAGATCATATTGTGTAATCAGTAAATCACGGGTAGCTTCAATAAAATAAATTGATCCCTTTATGAGATACAAAAATGTAGACGGTAAATTCAAAATACTCAGTACAGTAAAAAGTGAGATCCAGTTCCAAATAATATAACTTCGGACACTTTTGCTAATGTCAATGCTCCTATGAATGTCTTGGAGCTTCAATATAAGGGAAACGTTGCTACGGCTATGAACAATGTTGCAAATGAGGAGCAAAATGTAGCCGACGAAAGACATAGTATTAGTAAAACAAAAAATTGCAAGCGAGATACCCGTTTTATGCTAATTCGAGAACTTACTGTGTTTTTCATTGAACAGACGACAAATACAAAAAACATTGAAAAATGAAATAGTAAAGAACAGCAAAATGTGATACTTCTTCTCACAAGGAGTGATAAAACTATTTCTAATTTTGTATTTTGATGTCAAGACTGCAGAGAGCATAATGTTGAAAGGTTGAACTATTCTTTGGACGTCTTTGTCTAGTCTATTATTGAGTAACAAATTAACTGGACGATTTGAGCTGATGTTCCACATGACTACTACACAACTGTTTGATTATATGAACTATTATTTATATGAACAATATTCCGTCATTTTTATAAGGGCCGTGTAGAAGTTTTTCTATTAGTGGGTCTAGATCGTATCTGAGTTGAAAATAATTAATCGTGCGTGCTGTCAAATTACATAAAAGGATGTGATAATTATATACTAATACATTATCAAATATGTCATTTGTATGGAGAGATAAAAAAATCAACAAAATTCAAAAATTCTAAATTCAAAAGTCATTATTTTATTCAAACTAGGCTGAGAATCAGCACTTTTCGAACGTCAAAATTACATAAGACAGTCCCCCAAAACGCCCACCCTTCACCACTTCCTAGTGCGTTAGCTGGGAAGAAGAAGTGGCGCAACAAACTCCCCAGCAGCACAGCTGTCTGTTCAGTTAGAATAAAAAAAAAGAATCTATATAATACTAGTGGTATTCAAAATAATTTACATTACGCAACACAAAAGATAATTTAAATTATTAGCCATATATAAGCTAGCACACGCCAATATACCAAACAAAATCATCGAGAACAATACTCAAGCAGAAATAAAAACTAAACGTAAACAGATCTAAATAAAAGCCTCCAGGCATATAGGGCGTGCCCGCTTAATAGTTGTAACTGGAAGTTATAAATAATAAACTAGGACCATCGAGGTAAAATAAATAAAACAAACAGTTAATTACTAATAAAAATAAATAATATGATCAATTGTCGAGGTCACTAGCTAACCACATATTGCAATACAACTCATTAAAAAAACATTGTAATGAGTAGATTATGTCAACAATAAATTAAAATGAAATTAAAATAGCTTGAATTATAAAGTCAAATAACAAAACAATTAAAACAACAACATTACAACATCTTCCAATACAAAATTAATTTTTGATGATTGAAATAATCTTTTCACACCACGTGATCGCTAATGTCAAATTATTGTCGCGCATGGGGCGTTAGAATGTATGAATTCTTCTTTATTACGTCATATTTACGATATTATTGTATTTTTCATGAAACTGCATGAGTATAAAATAGTGTATGAAACTGCAAATAACTAGGTATTTCCCGGTTATTTAACAGTTTCATAAACTACTTATTTTAATCGAATTGATTCTATTTACCTCGCAGTAGATGCGAAAAGTAGGGAATAAAGGTGTCTTCGCCTTGCGCAAGCTTGAATCCTTCGCTACACTCAGGTTTCCATGAGCAGTGGTGGCTCAGTAGTAATGGCCCAGACTTACGAGTTGTAGGTCGTGGGTTCGAATCCAGGCAGCCACTTTACTTTGTGTAAATAATTTCATCACCACTGCTCTCAAAACGGTGAAAAAAAACATCATGAGTGTCAACCGGCGTGTTCTTGAATCAAAGATTCGAAGACATGTGACATCTTTCAACCCAGACTGTGCCCGCGTGGTAGATGGAGGCCTTGGAGGCTGTCCTAGCAAAGGGAACTTCTTCATAATTTTTTATTTCGCTGTCCCCGGCGAATAAAACGGTACAGATCTTCGATCAATAATGCACTAGATACACTATCCCATACAAAAGTTTTCTTAAAACTGTCGCCAATTGTGTTTACGTACTTCTGGTTTAAATAAATATACATTAATGTAAATTCAACCTTAAATGCAACGTTTAAAGTTGTATTCACAAAGCTATGTACAAAAAACAATAAAGTCAAACATACATCAAAACAAATTCAACCTTACACGCTTGTTTTAAAGTTCGAAATACAAAGTGCTAATAAAAGCAATAAAAATGTATGGCAGAGGCTCGCCGCTTGGACAAGGAATGAGTGGAGTCGAAATGTGTTTATATTTCTTTCTATGAAATACAGAAAAAAAAACATTTATACTAACAAATTCAGTTTATTATAAGCAAGGTTGATAAAAATCATGATTTAAAAAAAATCAAAATAATCGGATTTATTTGATTTAAATCGGATTAATTGGATTTAAACCGGATTTTTTTGATTATTTTGTCACACTTGTCTCGATGTTTTTTCATTCTCGCTACTAAGCCCATTAATTCCTTCTTACAACGTTTACACACCACTTTGTTAAACTTGCCGCAAGTGGACTTTTTTTATAGATATAAAACCATTCAGCACCTTTTTTCCTTCCAGACATCTTGTTGTATTCACTTTCATTAATCAAACACGAATGACCGCGCCAAAGACTAAACGGAGGGATTCAGTCACTAGTTTAAATTTCGGAGAACCTCCGAATGGTGTAGTTAAACAGCATTGGACACGTGTGTGCGCGACGTAGTTTATGTCGGGGGAAGTCCCTTGACACATTTTGGCTGATTTGGTCGAAGTAAAAAAATATTGATTTATATAATTGATTTTTATAAAAAAATCACTTGATTTTAATCGCGATTTAAATCACTGATTTAAATCAAGTGATTTATCATATGAACCCTGATTATAAGCCTTGACACTCAAACATAAAGTTTAATTACAATGGCAAAATTAAATCTTTCTGTCGTCGGAGAAACAAATATATTGTCATGTCGCTTGAAAATAAAAGTCATTTATATGTTCAAAAATACTTATTGTTACTGTTGTACTGTTTTTAGTAATCTACGGCTTTGCGTGTTTCCAGTTATGTCCAATCTATTAAAATGAATCGAACAAATTGTCTAATTTTTATAAGGCTTATATATTTCTTTTCCTCTTTCTTTCGCGACAGAAGATACCCATTCTACACAGCGAAATGGGTCGCTAGGAAATCTACAAACAGAAATAAAATCTAAAATACTACACCATGCATTCCCTGTTCCAGAACAGTCGATGTTTGTTACAATAGTTGGTAGTTGTCACAAACATTGGTGAAACAATCCTAATATTTGCTAATTAATTTATATTTACTATTTAATTCTGTTTTTATTTTATGAAAAACACTTACTGATAATAAACTTACCGAAAATATATATATTCCTTCCAAAATCTTGGTGTTACGGTGGTTATTTACAAATTTTTTGAACGCGTACTGCGGCATTTTGACGTCTTAACGTTGGCTATGATTGGACCATACTAATTTGAAATAAGACCACAACCGAATCTGTGCTCTTATTTTTCGTTCCGTTTTTGAAGCGCTTACCGGGAATCTAGTGCATTATTGATCGAAGGTACAGATAGTGCGATCCACGAAGACGCGCCCCACTCCGCGATTACTGTACTGTAAGCTGTATTTTACTACGGAGCGGAGCGGAGTGGGGCGCGTCTTCGTGGATCGCACTATCTATAATGTGCTATTACGATAGTTTTAACTTTATTGTATATCCGATTACACTTAGTAAATTTTTTAACCGACTTCCAAAAAGAGGAGGTTATCAATTCGATTGTTTTTTTTTTGTTTTTTTTGTTATATATGTTCGGGCATAACTCCGTCATTTATAGACGAATTTGCAAAATTCTTATTTGTTTGAAATGGTATACTTTCGAGATGGTCCCATTGTCAGGATCTGATGAGATCCTGGAGAAATCGAGGGAACTCTTCAAATATTATAGGCACACCTATACCTATTTGGGTATTTTTTATAATAACACGTGCAGTTGCTCTTGGAAAGCACCATTTGGTGAAGTGGAACTGATGATGAAGACCACAGATGGCTACCGGAACTACTCAATAATAAGTATTTCACGGGTTGCGATTCGATTACATTAATATGAATACCAAGCAATTTATGCTCGTCACAATGTATATGTACAAGTGGAGCTGATGGTGAAGTATCAGGAGCACTCCTCAACGATCAACGTCCCTGCTTCGGGAAAAGCAATATTTTGTAAAAGGTGATGAGTAGTCAACATAAGGCTATTGTAACTTAGATAAATTACAAACTGACCCACTAAAAAGCAATCAATCTGCCTAGCCTTTTCCCAACTATGTTGGGGTCGGCTTCCAGTCTAACCGGATGCAGCTGAATACCAGTATTTTACATGGAGCAACTGCCTATCTGACCTCCACAACCCAGTAACTGGGTAATACGATACCCCTTGGTAAGACTGGTGTCCGGCTTTCGGGCTTCTGACGACTCGTAACGACTGTCAAAGATCCATGAATGACAGCCGGGACCAACGGCTTAACGTGCTTTCCGAGGCACGGAGGATTCTCGGTATGCAAAGATGGTCACCCATCCACTGACCAGCCCCGGCAAGCGTAGCTTAACCTGATGGATCGACCAGTGCGGCTGTTGTTATTTAGCCACGAGCTCCTCACCACCCCAACACCACCACCCACCCACTAAAAAGCGAAAAATAAAAACTTTTTTTACAAAAAAAAAAAAAAAACAACTGACTTCCAAAAAAACACTACATAGTGAAAAATAACTTAAATTTCGGAAGTCGGTGGCAAATAACGAAAATACAAAACCAAAGACACCGACTTCCGAAATTTAAGTTATTTTTCACTATGTAGTGTTTTTTTGGAAGTCGGTTGTTTTTTTTTGTAAAAAAGTTTTTATTTCAGATATTTCCTATGGTTATTTAAGAAGTTACGAAATTTTCATGTGTATTTTAATGAACTTAACAATATTATTTGTATGCATGCTCATTAGACTATTTGCAACGAATAAAATAATGTTATAGACTATTACAATACTTTCAATACGTTACATTCCCAGTAAGAAGCTCTTACCATTATAATCGCGGGAAAATATTCAACACAATTTGCGTAAAGCTTAATACAATTTTATCCCGGTAACAAACAATTTTATTTTAAAATCGTTAAGGTTTTTACCATACATTTCATTACAAATCAAAGAAGCTAATATTGATTAGTCGATTGCCTCCGATGCAAGAATGCCTCGACGTCACTCTCTAACTAGTGTTACAAGACCTCTAGTTCTACCACTGTCTTCTTTATCTCCTGCATGCATTGAGTTTGGGGATACTGTTTAGAGGAATACTTATACTTCAAGTTTACGGTACGGTAGAATAGGGATGATGCCTGGGTAAAAGAAATGGAATTCTAATTAGTCCGTCAGTCAGATAATAAAAAAATATTAGACACGTATTTTTTGCTTTATCATATTAATAAAAAATTACTTAGATAAAACGCATTTTAAGTTGGGGCTTGGGGGTCGCCACGTCACTACTACTACTACGAGTATGTATAAAATCTACATACTCGTGACGTCATGGCACATTTTACCTCAATGTATCGCCGTAATCTTTAGATTACGTAAAAAAAGAAAAAATACGTGTCCAATATTTTTATCCAATCTCAAAGACGGACTAAAAAACAATTTTAGTCATCATCCCTGTTATTAGAAGACAACAACGATAGGTTTTTTCTTTAAAAGTGGCTGTTACAGATTACCTTCAAGTATCTTAGCTGGAATATTTACAGTAAGTAAACTGTGAAGGATAATTTTTTAAATATTTTAATAATTAATGGCCATGGCCATCAGAGGAGCTAAGTCTAGCGGTTTTCATTAATAGTAATAGTCTACCTGATGTACCTTGACCTACATTTTGTGTGGATTTCAATGAGGGTCAATTGCGATTTCAGGCCTAGCAATTTTTTCACAGTGCCTACCTAAGCCAGAAAGGTAACAAAATGCGATGCAATGTCATTGGTAATATCTAAACTGATGTTGAACCCCAGACCTAGTACCTGCTAAAGAATCGAGTGCCACCACGCTATCATTAAATATTTCAAATTAATATTTTAAGTTATTATGTTATTAGCATAAGTGAGAAGTGCTAAAACGAAGTCTGAATAGGTCGTAGAACCAGAATTCAAAGAACAATAATTAATAACCCCACCGCCGTATCTTTACGTTGAAGTCATGGTGATACTTGCACTCTCCTGAACTCTAGGTCTATGCCGGTAGAGTTTACTATGCCGAGACAGGTCTAGGATGAGGACCCAGACCAATAGCGATACATAAACCCGCAGCATTTGGCGAGATGTTGGGCAACAGTGACCCCACGGACTCTACCTCCCGCGAGAAGTGTTTTTCCTCACCTATGGCTTGCCTTTATTAGTAGGCTGGAGTGAGCACTGACGAGGAACACAACTGCCACCACTTTCTTGCATTTATTGGCCGGCTTAAGTGGAGATTTGCAAGAGCAAACGTGCTCGGAGGAAGGAAGTATTCCAGTAAGATGCTGGCAGCGATCTTGACCAACTTTGTGCAATCCAGTATGCAAGTCACCTCCTGCCATTTTATCCGTGTATGTTATATAACGTTGGTCAGGCAGGGGACATAGTTCTTCCATTGTTCAAGGTTAACAAACCACTATAGCCACCCAAACCCATAGCCCAATATGTTTTGGTACCATGTTCGGCAACACTCTTGCACCAACCAGGGGTTGTCCTTGGATGCACTTGGATAATGCAAAAGTGATCGGAAATAAATATAAGGTTCATGAGATGAAGCTGCGTGACTTTTACAACATAAAAAGCCTCACTTATTTCTGGAAAACACTGACTAAAAGACAATCAAGGAAAAAAATAAAATGGGCATTTGAATTATTATCAGCAAATACTGATAATAATTACATTTATTAAGTTCGTGTACTAGTGATGCAATCCCAAAGCACTACCATGCGTTTTATGACACCCTCACGAGCTGCGAGGCTAACCCGAGTGAACATTCAGACTCCGAACTCTTTGAACATGTAGACGGCGAGGTTTAGAGCTACCCAGAGAAACTGCTTCTTAAAAAATAAGAATTAAATACTAAATTAAAGTAGATATTTCCTAATTTGTTGATTTCAATAAACAGTTGTTAATAATTATGAATAAATAAATAATAATTAAGATTTATTTTATTTTCTTCGCACATTACCTTGCATACGTACAAAATATTGATTCGGTATTTGATACTTGCCTCCAGTTAGTATAATAAAATTTCCATGGAATACACACGTAAGTTGCTATTACAGTAATCTGTAATTGATTGTTTGTCAGCGAATAAAATGGTAATAGTAGATTACGTTATGGGATCCTATCACAATTTATCAACCAATAACACAGTAATGACTTAGTTAAGGTAGTTAGTATAAGGATCATTTTAACCTTAACATCTGTAACTTGTACCTACTTTCTGTGCAAATAAAGAAATATTCTATTCTATTCTATTCTAATGCATTATTAAGGTAACGTATTACATGAGATTTTACGCGAATACTATCGTAATGTTGCTTTACCTTTTAGGTTTATGCCTTTAATTCTTGGTAAAATTAATTTCTTTATTAACTACATTTCTAAAAAAGTTATATTATTTAAAACAGTATACAATTATTTTATAAAAAGTCACCTTTCTTTTGGCAATTGAATAATCCCGCTTTGTGTATTAGTTATAAAAAACAGATTTTTATTTTTCCTGTAAAATTTAGTTTTTACGATTACCATTTTATTCGCCGGGGACGGCGATTTGTCTTTTCTTGTTTTTCTGCAATATATCTTGTGATTTTACCTGAATAACTCGTTTTATTCTTTATTACAAGGCTTGAGATATAATTTGACCTTGGGTAATAATTTTGACCGATTTCTTTGATTTTCACCGACTAAAATGCTTAAACACGTAATGAGACTTTGGTTAAATCGTTCTTTGGTGTTGGCCTGGGGTGTATAGATCGGTGAGTCAATGTGAAAGGATCTAAGAAAACTAAAAAATCGGTTACTACGGAAAACGGTAGCGTTATCGCAAAGAATAGCCCTCTGAAAGTTTGATTGCATTGCAATCGAACTTAAGAGTAGGTATATTGAAGAAACAAGTAATTGCAGAGGAAAGCAAACTGCATCAGTACAATAATGTAATTAGTTAAGAGTCCTGTCAGAGGTATAGGTAGAGTGGCGTCTATTGTGAACAAGCCACACGCTGCATGCATTCATGATAGAATTCAATAATTATGATATGCTACTGTAGCGGCATCTACATCGCTACGTGCGAACTAGGCATCAAAGACCTGACGTCACATAACATCCTGACGTCACACAAATCCTGCATCGCGCAATTAGAGTTTACCGCGCGATAAACATATATAGAATCTCCCAACTTCAAACCTCTGGGCAGTTGCCCGCCAGACATCACACCCGTCTGGTAGGAGGATCCTCCCTTTTCTATGGGGGATGAGTGAACTTTACACCCTGTTCCTCATACCCCTAAACTGGTGACCCCGAGCATGAACGTCAACGCAGCCTTCGTGCAGATACTTCAGCGTGACGTCATCAGCATCATCACTCCCGCAAGCTTTCGTGAGGCGAGTCACACAGCCAGCCAGCACCCACGGCTTCAACGGATATCCTGACCACCAGCATGTAGCGAACGCGCATTCCTGGTCATCATCCTCAGCCACAACCCATCGCTGTACCACATCCGACCCACTGGATCAAGACGCAGCGCCACCCCGACTCACTGGGGAATCACCGCAGACAGTTCCGACCCACTGCGAACTATGCCGCACCCGGTTCCGACTCACTGGAACCACAGCTGGCACTGTGAAGCATCGCAAGATTCAAGACTCAGCCCACTATCGACCTCCGGTCTCCGGAGGTGAGTGATGTAGCGGCATCTACATCGCTACATGCGAACTAGGCATCAAAGACCTGACGTCACATAACATCCTGACGTCACACAAATCCTGCATCGCGCAATTAGAGTTTACCGCGCGATAAACATATATAGAATCTCCCAACTTCAAACCTCTGGGCAGTTGCCCGCCAGACACGACACCCGTCTGGTAGGAGGATCCTCCCTTTTCTATGGAGGATGAGTGAACTTTACACCCTGTTCCTCATACCCCTAAACTACTAATAGGATTTGGATGAAGCAGTTTATAACCTGGATTAACACATAAGATACATTTTATCCCCGTAGTACGTGTCCATGGAATAATTTCTGACTTCCACGCGAGTTAAAACCTAGCATAATAATAATGTGATACGAGTACGACTATTATACAAAAATAAGGTTGTTTTGTAAAATGTCTTTTAACTCCGTTTTGTATCCGATAAATCGTTCCTACGAGTATTTTGATTAAGTTTTATATTCGATGGCTTTGCTGGCACCGACCTCAA
Source organism: Agrochola macilenta (assembly GCA_916701695.1). Taxonomy (NCBI): domain Eukaryota; kingdom Metazoa; phylum Arthropoda; class Insecta; order Lepidoptera; family Noctuidae; genus Agrochola; species Agrochola macilenta. The sequence continues at coordinate 5,170,714 of OU753570.1, read as the reverse complement.
AAAAAATTGTAGGCCCCTAATTTGTTTCATACCTACTTTTGATTTCGTTTTGTTGGTTAATTTCATGTAGAAATAAAAAAATCATTTCATAATTTTGAGTTAATTTCTTTCGAAGTCAGTTTAATTTTTTTTTATTACTTTTTTATTGAATAATTTTGTTTACATTTTCTGCTTTCCGCCATTTTGAATTTTATCATTTTAATTTTCTTCTTTTTTGGATTTGCCACAGTCGGTTAAAAAGGAAATGACAAAGGAAAAGATCTTTTATTTGTTCAAATAAATTGGATTAATAAAAAGAACAAAGATACTTCATACTTACTTTTTAGTTAATTTTAAGACCGCGCTATCGCATTAGGTATACACCTGTAATGATAGTTGTAAGGGAGATATAAATAAATAAATACTCCAGTATCCAGAACAATATGCCCTTCGAAAATTCATAGGTTTTTTATTATCGCTGTGTGGATAACCCTAGTGAATTCATTGCTATGTACAAAAATGCTCACAGCTTAGAGTTATGCAATAGGTACCTATAAAGTAGGTATTTCCTAATATGTCGTGTTATAACAATAATATAAAATTTAAATTTAAATACTTAATTGTTTCTTTATTAGAACTATCGTAACTTTTTATTTGTGAAATGGCTAACATAAAGGTACTGTGGAACAATGGAAAAATTAAAATGTCACTCTTTCAATAAAAAATAGAATTTTTTCAAATAATTTCCTATACAAAGCAAAAAAAAAAACTTTAGAATTATCAAAGGTTATGTGGAACAAATATTTGTCTCTACTGGACTATCATACTCCAGAACTTTTATTACAATCATGATATTTATGTTGAAGCTAGTTAAAAAATATTCAACAAAAGTAAATCAAATGCCTGGGCAATACTTGTTCCCAAATGAAAACTTAAGATACATAATACTCACTTCGTGAAGTGACGACGCTTGCAAATGTGTTAAGTATACCTGCATACCACATAGAGCACGAATAAACGAGTCGTATGTTCGGTATAATATCTAAAAACGAAGAGAATGTCATTGCATGAGTCAGTGGGACGTGTACTATAAATGTAACAATGTAAGCAAGTACCAACTTACCAATACTCGGAAGCATTTTGTATACAGTTTGTAAGCATCTAAAATATTTTGATATGTCTTAAAGAACTTTTTACAATATTCATCATTCTGTTCTTCATTATTTATTATTAGTATGTTCTTAATCCATTCTTTCAGATACGTTGTCAACAATGTTGTAAGGCGGATACCATAAATTAAATTAAGATTATATTGTGTAATCAGTAAATCACGGGTAGCTTCAATAAAATAAATTGACCCCTTTAAGACATAAAAAAATGTAGACGGTAAATTCAAAATACTCAGTACAGTAAAAAGTAAGATCCAGTTCCAAACATCATAACTTCGGACACTTTTGCTAATGTCAATGCTCCTATGAATGTCTTGGAGCTTCAATATAAAGGAAACGTTGCTACGGCTATGAACAATGTTGCAAATGAGGAGCAAAATGTAGCCGACGAAAGACATAGTATTAGTGAACCAAAAAATTGCAAGCGTGATACCCGTTTTATGCAATTTCGCGAAATTACTGTGTTTTTCGTTGAACAGACGATAAATACAATAAACATTGAAAAATGAAATAGTAAAGAACAGCATTATATGATACTTTTTCTCACACGGAGTTATATAACTATTTCTAATTTTGTATTTTGAAGTGAAGAATATAGATAGCATAATGTTGAAAGGCTGAACTATTCTTTGGACGTCTTTGTCTAGTCTATTATTGGGTAACAATTTAACTGGACGATTTGAGCTATTGTTCCACATGATTGCTACGCAAATGTTCGATTTTATATGATCAATATTACGTCATTTTTATAAGGGCCGTCTAGAAGTTTTTCTATTAGTGGGGCTAGATCGTATCTAAGTTGAAAATAATTAATCGTGCTTGCTGTCAAATTACATAAAAGGATGATGGAAGTATGAAGGATGTGATAATTATCTACTAATTCATCATGAAATATGTATTTTTATGGAGAGATAAAAAAATCAACAACATCTTCGAATACAAAATTCATTTTTGATGATTGAAATAATCTTTTCACACCACGTGATCGCTAATGTCAAATTATATGTCGCGCGTAACCTCGCGTTAGAATGTAGGATTTGGGCGTCATATTAACGATATTATTATATTTTTCATGAAACTGCATGAGTATAAAATAGTGTATGAAACTGCACATAACTAGGTATTTCCCGGTTATTTAACAGTTTCGTAAACTAATAATGTTAATCGAATTGATTCTTATTACCTCGCAGTAGGTGTGAAAAGTAGGGGATAAAGGTGTCTTCGTCTAGCGCAAGCTTGAATCCCTCGCTGCACTCAGGTTTCCATGAGCAGTGGTGGCCGAGTAGCTATGGCCCAGACTTACGAGTTGTAGGTCGTAGGTTCGAATCCAGGCAGCCGCTTTACTTTGTGTAAATAATTTCATCACCACTGCTCTCAAAACGGTGAAGAAAGATAATAAAAATAATATGCGGAAACCGGCATGTCCTAAAATCAAAGATTCGAAAACATGTGACATCTTTGAACCCAGACTGTGCCCGCGTGGTAGATTACAACTCTCTCCCTCTCGAATAGAGGAGGCCTATGTCCTCGCAGTGGGAACTTATTCATAATTTTTTATTTGTCTTTTCTTGTTTTTCTGCAATATATCTTGTGATTTTACCTGAATAACTCGTTTTATTCTTTAATACAAGGCTTGAGATATAATTTGACCTTGGGTAATAATTTTGACCATTTTCTTTGATTTTTACCGACTAAAATGCTTAGACACGTAACGACACTTTGGTTATATCGTTCTTTGGTGTTGGCCTGGACTAAATAGATGTGAAAGGATCTAAGGGAACTTAAAAATCGGTTACTACGGAAAACGGTAGCGTAATCGCAAAGAATAGCCCTCTGAACTCCGAAATTGTAAAATAAATCTTGGATTCTAAGGCCTTCATTAGGTAACTAGCGTCAACCTTTTTTAAGGGAATGAGCCAGATATATTTGGAAAATCTTCCCCGAATCGAACCTTGAACGATATAGGTTAACTTAGCAACAGTCTGAAGACGACGGTTACATTTTTTATAATCTAATCATAAGTTTTATTTGTCCTTTCTTGTTTTTCTGCAATAAATCATGTGATTTTACCTAAATACTTAGTTTTATTCTATAACCTATATCTTCCAGGATTCGATTCCAGGTCGACACTTGATTTGGATGTAGCAAATCATAGTAGACCATGAGACACTTCTGCTGAAACTGGAGCACTATGGGATTAGGAATACAGCTCTTTACTAAGATTATACCTGAAAGACAGAAAGGTTAATGTTCAAGTAAACGGCGTAAACTCATTAGGGTCTGAAATGGCATGGGCGTTCCTCGAGGTTCGATATTGGGTCCATTCCTCTTTTTAGTTTACATTAATGATTTACCCCAATTACTTCAAAATCAACCGAAGATGGTGTTCTTTGCAGATGACACAAATCATAGATTTTTAAAATCAACCGACGTTCACAAAATCTTGACGACGTGAATAGCTCTATTCTTCTGGTCCAAGATTGGTATACAGTAAATAATTTGGTACAAAAAAAAATGCGTTAGATTTAAATTACCTAATGTTAGAAGTAGCGAATGTGACATCATGTTGAATGGAGAAAAACTGGAATTTATTAATCAAACGGTTTTCCTAGGACACCACCACGCTACACCAGAAATTACAATGGGGACCTCATATAACATCTCTTGCGGGGTGGCTAAGCTCTGTAATTCAAATTCAAAAGTCATTTATTCAAACTAGGCTGAGAATCAGCACTTTTCGAACGTCAAATTTACATAAGACAGTCCCCCAAAACGCCCACCCTTCACCACTTCCTAGTGCATTCGCTGGGAAGAAGAAGTGGCGCAAAAAACTCCCCAGCAGCATAGCCTGCTGTCTGCTCAGTAAGAAGAATGATGTTACAAAGAAAAGACATTTAACAGATGTAGAAACCGCGCGTTTGGTCTATTTTAGCTACCTCCACAGTATTATATCGTATAGCATTTTACTGTGGCGTCGGGCTGCTGATATTGAATCCATTTTTATTTTAAAAAAGAGAGCTGTCAGAGCCATTTTTAATCTACATGGTCGTGAATCTCTCAGATAACTGTTTAAAAAGATTAATATTATTTATTTATTTAAACTTCTAAAACTCGCACACGATAAGGTACAAAGGCGGACTTAATGCCTTAGGCATTCTCTACCAGTCAACCAAGGGTGGTGAAGGGATAAGATGGCAGATGCTCGGATTTAGAAGAGATAATAATAATAAAATATATTCAAAAAGACAACACAGACAGTACCTTGCCAATTCATTTATGAAAATATTATGTATGTAAGAAAAAATCTACATACATTTAATAAGATTTTACTAAATTGAGCGCAAGTCCGTAATGCTCAAGTTTCAAGAGCAAGGTTTCGTGATCGACGCAATCAAATGCCTTGGAGAGGTCACAAAAGATTCCTATGGCGTCTTGGGCCTCTTCCCACGCGCTAAAAATGTGTCTTAATAAGGTTACACCGGCGTCGGTCCTACAACGTCCTTTGATGAAACCATACTGTTGATCATGAAGGATTTTATTTGTGTTAAAATGATAGACATAATTTTAATACTAGAAATAAAGATAAACTTTCGCAAAATACTCAAGTGGCTCCCTATTCGACTTCGCAGGAACTCTCGGATATTGTGTCTGCTATTTAATATCCTTCACAACCCTAAAACACCATCCTATCTGCGGGAACGCTTTTCCTACGCCCGTCCTTCTGATGCTCCTTGCAGGTCGCATCTTAGAAATCTCCTTAAATCCCCTCCCCACTCAACCGACTTCTACTCCTACTCCTTCAGCGTGCACGCGGTTCGGTTGTGGAATTCACGGCCGCGTGACATTAGGGACTGCCTAACTGTTGCAGTTTTTAAAAGAAGAGTGAAAGAACACTATCTGTCCACTTCGTCATAGTTGCATATTTTGTATTTATTATTTTATGCTACATTATATTTAAGTATATTTATTTTAGTGATATTTAGTTTAGAAGTATGTATGTAAGTTTATTCTCATATTGTATGTTTATGGTTAAATTAGTGAATAATTAAGTGTTTTTATTTTATGTATATTATTTTCTCTTCTAATCTTACACACGTTGTCTACATCTCTTTAACTACTTTCCTATCGCAGGTATGCTGGAAGAGATTTCTTTAGAAATAAGCATCACCTTTGTTCGTCTTTTTCTGTTCCTTTCTTCTTGTCTATTTATATGTGTGTACATAAACTGTTAAATAAATAAATAATAAAATAGATCAACCAATTTACAGATTATCTAAAGTACATACATCTTTTATGGGGTACTGTGTTAAATGTTTCAACAAAATACCTTGTGATATATTACAATTAAAGGAAAGAAAATTTAAAAATCATATTAAAAGTAAACAAGCATATTACAGATTATAGGATTATATCCAAGATTAGAATGCTTGGAAACATGCTGGTCCTGCTCCATAGGATAATCTAGAATCTAGACAAAATCAAATTGGTTGCAATTTTTTTTATTATTTTATTTTCGGACATTGATTTTACATTTTTTGATTACTTCCTCACACACTGACTTATTAATTGTAAAATTTTTGGAAAATCGTCTACTTTTACAATGTTTGTAAATATGTGAGAACCATGTATCTATCACATAAGTTATTAATGTATCTCTCGTTGCTTCATTTTTAATTATTTTTCCTATTGTGGTGTAGTATTTTTTTTTAGGTGCATCCTCTTTACATATAATTATTAAATGTAAAACATTTTAAAAGAGTAACGGTGGAGTTTCTTGTCCATTCTTCTCCATACAAACACTACCTTTTGGAAGGCGCGACTAGAATCAATTTTTTTTTTGTAAATTTTGACGTTCCAAATGGAGCTATTTGAAATAAATGATTTGACTTTTTTTTGACAGAATTTTATGCTAATACCTAACAGCAGAGAAAAAGGTCATTGACTCCTACCGCTGCGCACACTTTGCCGTCAACAATAATAAATTACGCGTATCAAAATAATTAACACTAAAATATTCATTAAAATGATATGTTGATTACTAAAAATCTATTTCGATGTTCAGCGTGTAATGAACCATTTTCTGTTATTTTTATGATGAACAATTCAGAAAATATGTCTGTTTAATTAGGTACCTATTGATCGTGTCGATGTTAAACATTAATCATAATTGTATTTACTGTCAAATAACATAAAAGGCTTAGGTTCTGGAAATATTGTTTTTTATATGTTAATAATAATGTTCTCATGAAAGTTAAATTTAAAAGTTTTATTGCAATGATAGTTCATTGCAATCGAACTTAAGAGTAATATTGAAGACACAAGTAATTTCAGAGGAAAGCAAACTGCATCAGTACAATAATGTAATTAGTTAAGAGTCCTGTCAGAGGCATAGGTAGAGTGGCGTCTATTGTGAACAAGCCACACGCTGTCATCTTACTGAAGGTCCGGTTACCTTGTAGCACGCGCTCGCAAAGATGTCTGACACTTTCTGTTAGGAAATGAGCAAAAATTGAGTTGGATTAATTACAAAAGAATAAAAATATAGATTTTAATTTCCTAGATTTCGACATTGAAAAACCCATATTTCAGAATCAATGTTGAAATCAGATAAATTAAAAGTGTCGATATTTTTATTAAAAAAAATTAGATATTCGTCTAATAGTCAAAACTTTTGCTCTTACCTGGACAGTTCATATCCATCACACGCTGTATACACGCCGACTCAGCTTCTTCCACAGATATATAAAACTTCTCACATTGCCAACAAGTTATCGTAGCAAGTGACAAAAATTTTGTAATCCACATGACTACAAGAACGCTCAGAAATGGAGGCAACTGAAAGCAGCAAGTAGCAAAATAATATTAAGAGCCAGCTCTCCTCTGAAATGATACCGTAACGTCACCGTGTTAACTTATTTATTCAATAAAATTGAGTAACAGAATCAGTTACCCAAAATTGGGTAACACAACGACAAACAAGTCTACACAGTACCTAAATTAAAAAAAAATCATAATAATGAAATGAAATATGTAAATGATATTTCGATATAATTAGTGAAGGAAATAAAAGCTGACGAAGTACAAATTCAGCATTTAGTCCCATAAATGATATTATATCATTCAAACATAATGGGATCTTGCTTAAGAAGTGACTGAATATAATAATGAAAGTTGTTAACAATTAAAAAACCCATCTGCAAAAACAACTGAAGAGAGAAAAACAAGCATTATAATCAATATAATTTTAGTATCGCAGGCCCGGGGATATAGCTCGCCGTCCGATAAGGACCAGGCCCGGGTCGACGGCGCGTTGTGTTCCACGCGCGCCTCAAATGGATGTCAGCACCAACTGACGGGGTCCGTAAGGACCAACGCCTGCTGGGGTTGCGGGTTCGTCCGAAAGGCATATCGCGGCCCCGGCACACAGGCAACGGAAGGAACACGGGTGGGTTTTATTCAGTAAAAGTCTGACACACCCTCTCGCTCCACCCAAAGCGGGAGAAGTCTTTTATGATTTCCCATCCTCAAAAAAAAAAAAAAGCCCGGGGATATGTTTTTGCAGTCGGGTTATTATATTTCGTTTTAATAATAACTTTTTTAATTTTCTGCTTTCCGCCATTTTGAATTTTATCATTTTAATTTTCTTCTTTTTTGGGTTTGCCACAGTCGGTTAAAAAGGAAATGACAAAAAAAATGACAAAGAACAAAGATACTTCATACTCCAGTACCCAGAAGAATATGCCCTTCGATAATTCAAAAGTTTTTTATTTTTCGTGTGTGGATAACCCTAGTGAATTCATTGCTATGTACAAAAATGCGAACAGTTTCGAGTTATGCAATAGGTACCTATAAAGTAGGTATTTCCTAATATGTCGTGTTATAACAATAATAAAAAATTAAATACTTAACTGTTTCTTTATTAGTACTACCGTAACTTTTTATTTCTGAAAATGCTAACATATAGGTACTGTGGAACTATGGAAAAATGAAAATGTCCCTTAACTCTTTCAATAAAAAATAGAAGTGTTTCAAATCATTTCCGATACTCAGCGTAAAAAAAAACTTTAGAATTATCAAAGTTTATGTGGATTTTTTTTTTATATCTCTACTGGACTATCATCCTCCAGAACGTTTATAACATGATATTGATGTTGAAGCTGGTTAAAAAATATTCAACAAAAGTTAATAAAATTCCTGCGCATTACTTGTTCCCAAATGAAAACTTAAGATACATAATGCATAATACTCACTTCGTAAAGTGACGACGCTTGCGAGTGTGTTAAGTATATCTGCATACCACATAGAGCACGAATAAACGAGTCGTATGTTCGGTATAATATCTAAAAACGAAGAGAATGTCATTACATGAGTCAGTGGGGGTTTACTAATGTTTGCCATAATTTAAAATGCAATAATTTTATATACCATACTTGTATTTGCTATAATTTCATTAGAAATAACGCTTCAGTTGCCATAATCGTGAAATTACATTAAATCATTTTCACTAATTTCATTGGTCATAATCGATCAAGTTTCATAATAATTTTAATCCATAAATTTATTTGCTATATTTTTCATTTTCAATAATTTCGTTTTCCATTACATTTATTCGCCATAATATTAAATTAGTAATAATACTAGCACAAAAATGCTAGTTCACTTGATTAATACCTATATGATTTAAACGATACAGATATTTTTATTAACAAGGAAAGATAGCACTCGGCGGCCGCTGCCGCGGCACACTTGCTACGCTCGCTCGCCTTCGCGCGTTGTTTGGTCACAGTTTTAACCAAACCTAACGTAATCGTTTCGAATTTGACAAACTGTTTATTATCTAAAGATTGTTTGCTCTAATAAGTCATTTGATTACAGACAATAAACGTTTCTTAATTATGTATATTAAATGTTGCTTATGTCAAGTATCAATTATGTAATGTGCTATTTATAGAAACTATTGATTATAACACATGTTATTATGGAAACTTATTTTATGGCAAATAAAAGTTATGATTAATAAGTTGATATGACAAGCGTTATTAGCATAAATGATAATAGTGCAGGTAAATATTATGAGGGGGGACGATTATGGAAAACAATAATAGTACAAATAATTTTATGGAAAACAAGACAATACCGTCAGTGGAACGTGAAATATAAAAGTAACAATGTGAACAAATACCGACTTACCAATACTCGGAAGCATTTTGTATACAGTTTGTAAGCATCTAAAATATTTTGATACGTCTTAAAGATTCTGTTACAATATTCATCATTCTGGTCTTCATTATTTATTTTTAGTATATGCTTAATCCATTCTTTTAGATACGTTGTCAACAATGTTGTAAGGCGGATACCATAAATTAAATTTAGATCATATTGTGTAATCAGTAAATCACGGGTAGCTTCAATAAAATAAATTGACCCCTTTGTGACATAAAATAATGTAGACGGTAAATTAAAAATACTGAGTACAGTAAAAAGTGAGATCCAGTTCCAAATAATATAACTTCGAATAGTTTTGCTAATGTCAATGCTCCTATGAATGTCTTGGAGCTTTAATATAAGGGAAACGTTGCTACGGCTGTGAGCAATGTTGCAAATGATGAGCAAAATGTAGCCGACGAAAGGCATAGTGTTAGTAAACCAAAAAATTGCAAGCGTGATACCCGTTTTATGCAATTTCGCGAAATTACTCTGTTCATCGTTGAACTGACGACAAATAAAAAAAACATTGAAAAATGAAATAGTAAAGAACAGCAAAATGTGATACTTCTTCTCACAAGGAGTGATAAAACTATTTCTAATTTTGTATTTTGATGTCAAGACTGCAGAGAGCATAATGTTGAAAGGTTGAACTATTCTTTGGACGTCTTTTTCCAGCTTATTATTGAGTAACAATTTAACTGGACGATTAGGGCAGTTGTTCCACATGATTACTACGCAACTGTTCGATTTTATATGAACAATATTACGTCATTTTTATAAGGGCCGTCTAGAAGTTTTTCTAAGGGTCTAGATCGTATCTAAGTTGAAAATAATTAATCGTGCTTGCTGTCAAATTACATAAAAGGATATGATAATTGTGAAGTGATTTTATGGAGAGATAAAAAAATCAACAACATCTTTCAATACAAAATTCATTTTTGGTGATTCAAATAATCTTTTCACACCACGTGCTCGCTAATGTCAAATTACATGTCGCGCGTAACCCCGCGTTAAAATGTTGGATTTAGGCGTCATGAATTCAAATTCAAAAGTCATTTATTCAAAATAGGCTGAGAATCAGCACTTTTCAAACGTCAAAATTACATAAGACAGTCCCCCAAAAACGCCCACCCTTTACCACTTCGTAGTCCTTTAGCTGGGAAGAAGAAGTGGCGCAACAAAATCCCCAGCAGCACTGCTGTCTGTTCAGTTAGAAAACTTGATTCTATACAATAGTAGTTATGCAAAATAATGTACATTATGAAACGTAAAACATTAAATTAAATTATTTGCTATATGCCAGATAGCACACGCCAATATACCAACTAAATAATCATCGAAATCTATACTCAAGCGAAAATAAAAAGTAAACAGAACTTAATAGCCTTAAAGCGAGTTACAGCTTTAATAGGTATATGTTAGCTTTTTAGCTTACATAGAGCTATTAAAGCTGTAACTCGAAGTGACAAATGATAAACTAGGACCATCGAAGTCAAAATAAATAATATAAATATACAGTTACTAATAACAAAACCATGGTCAGCAAGACGACCAGTCACCGCAAGCAGCACCCGTTCACGACCATAACGCAAAGATCAGTCATTACCCTCATCGCCATATTTGAGGGAAGAAGGCAACCCGACCCCCGACGCTACCGCAAGCAGTAACATCTAAGGGAGCATAACAAAATTGTTGCTGGTTGCTGAGACAATAAAATGATAAATATTCGAGGTCGCTAGCTAACCATATATTGCAATTAAACTCATTAAAAAAAACTGTTATGAGTAGATTATGTCAATAATAAGTAAAGAAATAAATTGACTCATACGTATACATTCAAATAAAATAAAATAAACTAAGTAATTATATGAACTCATAAAGTGTCATCTAGTTGTCGATTTTAAAACACTTGTTTGTTGCTTGGGGGGGGGGTACATTGGATTAGCTTAATTATTCCTAAGCTTTTTTGTCGTCTAAGTAATCTTTAACTTTATAGAAACCTTTTTGACATAGTTTCTGTTTAATAAATGATTTAAATTTATTGAAGCTCAGTTCTTTAACATTGCTTGGGGGTTTGTTGTAAAAACGTATACTTTCGCACGTAGATGAATTACAAATTTTTTGGAGCCTAGTCCTGGGCACATAAATAAATCTTTGTGTCTAGTATTTATGCTATGAATGTCGCTGTGTTTAGAATATAGATTAATATTCTTTTTGACATAAATCAGGTAAACATAATGACAGTCGCATATTAATATTTTTATGAGATAAAAATATTGAGATGCGACTGTAATTATGTTTATTTCTTTAAATTTATCCCTCAGTGAGTGCCTACAACTAAGGTTACATATTTCTCGAATGGCTCGTTTCTGCAGCACAAATATAGCCTAAATGTCGGCTGCATTTCCCCATAACAAAATGCCGTACGACATTACACTATGGAAATAACTAAAATATACTAATGGAGCTGTTTCTACATCAGTCAAATGACTAATTATATACACCGCGTAGGCCGCAGAGCTTAGCCGCTTCGACAATTTGGTTATATGTGGGCCCCACTGAAGCTTCGAATCCAAAGTAATACCTAAGAACACAGTGGTGTCCACAAGATCCAATTCTGTCCCATTTACTAGTACATTGGTTTTCACCTGCTTAACGTTAGGTGTCAGAAATCTAATACATTTAGTCTTTTTCTCGTTTAAAAGTAAATTATTAACACTAAACCAATGCACTATTTTAGAGAGAGCATTATTTACATCGTCGGTAACTGTCTGTTGTCACTTAAGTTTAAATATAAGTGATGTGTCATCTGCAAATAACACTATTTCATGACTGTTCTTTATAAGGCAAGGAAAGTCATTAATGTATACGAGAAATAAAACAGGGCCAAGAATTAAGCCCTGCGGAACTCCCATAGTGACAATAAAACCCGGGGATCGCTCGCCATTAACGTCCACTCTTTGGATCCTATTATCCAAATAATAAATAAGAAGATCCAAAGCAGTGTTTCTAACACCATAGTAATGCAATTTCCTAACCAATGTATCATGAGAAACACAATCGAAAGCCTTAGATAAGTCACCAAAATACCTAGGGCATCATGTGACTCCTCCCAGGCCTCAAAAATATGTGCAAGAAACTCAACACCAGTGTCGGAAGTCGAGCGACCCCTTGTGAAACCGAATTGTTTACCGTTTAATAATTTGTGTCTATTAAAATGTCTTTGCAATTGGGAGCACAGAAATTGGTCTAAAGTTCGTGGGGTCAGCAGTGCTGCCCGATTTAAATAAAGGTATTATTTTACTACTCTTCATTAAGTCAGGAATTACACCACAGTCAATACATTTATTAAAGATAATTATTGCTACAGTGTTGAGTATGCATTTTGAAACCTCTACGGAATTTCCCCATAGATCAGCAGTTTTCTTTTAAATTGAGTGTATTGAAAGTTTTAATAATATCTCGAGCAGTAACATAGTCGAAATTAAATTTATGGTTACAATTATCAACATTTTCTTTCAATAGGGACTCGGCAACAGTGGGTGAATAATTCAAAGATCATATTTACGATATTATTCTATTTTTCATGCAGATTAGTTTAAAATAGTATATGAAACTGCACATAACCAGGTATTTCCCGGTTATTTTATTCAGTTTCATAAACTACCAAGTTTAATCGAATTTATGTTTATTAACTCACAGTAGGTGCGAAAAGTAGGGGATAAAGGTGTCTTCGTCTTGCGCAAGCTTTAATCCCTCGCTGCACTAAGGATTCCATGAGCAGTGGTGGCTCAGTATTAATGGCCCAGACTTGTAGGTCGTGGGTTCGAATCCAGGCAGAGATCGTAAGGAAACCGGCATGCCCTAGAATCAAAGATTCGAAGACAAGTGACATCTATCAACCCGCACTGGGCCCGCATGGTAGATTACAACCCACTCCCTCTCGAATATTCCAGACTGGGACGGATCTTCCTTTGCCTCAGGTTGAAGAGCCTCAAGGTTGGACTCCCTTTGACAAGAACATTGAGTGGTGCTAAGAGTCATCGGGACCACTCTGTCTGCCTCATCATTACACATTTCTACTAACTTGTTTGCAACAAGGATGTGCTCCTTTATTTGTTTTTGATAGCTCACATACTTAATATAAAGAGAATGTAGTGACTCTTCAAGAACCTTAATTCCAGACTGTAATCGTTGGGTGTCAATTTGTTAAATGTGTTTACTGTCTTCTAATTTAATTTGGTAGTTTTTTAATTAATTTATTAATTAGAAAAACACGTTCTTGCTTTAGTTTAATATTATTGGAACTGTTTATGTTGTTTCCTAAATTTATTACATTTATTTATTATTAGATTTGCATATGTTTTTATTTCTTTTTTGAGTTACTTTACAACAATTATTATGTTTCAAAAAAGAATCTGCATTAAGGTTTATTGTTATTAAGGAATGAGGGTTGAAATTAGTATTAAATAATTCATCATATAAGTTATTAGTATCTTATCGTATTTTAGCCTGATTACACTTTTTTTGTTTCTGTATCTAAGTTATACGTAGATTTGCATGAATTAGTTACACAAAGCCTCCTCATATAAGTTAGTGCAGTTTTTAAAATCATCCGTGACCAGGCGCAGTTTATCGTGTATTCCCGTTCGTCACATTGCCGTCGTCTCACTGGTGGGACCACGGCAACCACCAGAACCATTAACTCCATTGTTTCATAATCATGATTCGAACTTATTTATTTATCGACACTATAAGTGTCGATAAATAAAATGGCTTGCAGGTTTCGAGTGTTTCGCTTGCGGAGTGGAAAATGGTAATCCTAGTACAATGGCATTAGATTAATATAATCGTATTGAAGAAATCATTTAATGAAACTCCTCAAAAATTGTAACTTTACAGAAAAGCAAACTGCAGCAGTACAATCATGTATTTATGAGTCCCATCAGAGGTATCGGTAGAGTTGCGTCTATAGTAAACAGGTCACACGCTGTCATCTTACTGAAGGTCTGGTTAACTTGTAGCATATTTGAAATAAGGTAAATATGGCTGCAGCGTGTTACAAATGATCAACAATAGTAACTAATAAACAAGCAACAAATGGTTAGTGAGATAGTGAGACTCACACTGAGGTCCGATTTCACCAAAGTAGAATAAGTTTTATTCCAAGGATAAAGCTATTAATTACTCTCAAGATAACAATGTTTTCATTTCACCAACTACTTATCCTGAGAATAACAAAGTTATACGAGAGTAACTCTATACCACCAATTTTGAAGGAATAACGGGCTTATTCCTCAGATAAAATCAAAATGGCGTCAAATTTTTGTCAGCTGGGCCGTGAGTGCACTGAGCGACCATTGATTGTGCACATTGAATTGCAATTCAGACAAAATATTAATAGACATGCAGCGTTTGAGAAGAATAATATGGGACAGTGAAAGCGACTGTGAAGCTGAAGATAACCATGTTATTTTGAGACGTCCAAGGTGGTTTAAATAAAGAAATGAGCATTTTTACAATTACGACGAAAAGGATTTCATGATAAGATTTCGTTTGTCTAAAGCAATAGCATACATAATATTATTAAAAATTGAACATCAATTGGAATTTATATCTGAGAGGTTAGTACAAGATAATGTATAATATATTATGGACATAGGTAGTAGGTAATGTAGACTTGACATTTTATTTAAATAAGTATGTTGTGTGTAAATTTTAGTACATAGGTGCATAAAATATGTTATTACTCTGCCTATAATCAAGGTATGTATTTGACTTTTTATAGTACAAACAATGGAATGTACAGTTTACTTTCATCTCATTGTACAGTTTTATAATTTGAGCCTGTTTGTTCTTTCAGAAACCAATCTATATCCCCTATCAACCAACTCTTGGCCACCTTAAGATTTTATGCGACCAACAGCACACAATTAACCACTGGCGATTTCAGTGGGCTTAGTGTATCGACAGCACACAGAATAATACACAAAGTTAGTGCAGCTATAGCATCATTACACCACGAATATATACTATATAATACGAGACAGGAAATACGACAAGAACAAAATATTTTTTATCGAATAGCCAGATTTCCAAGAGTAATAGGAGCTATGGACTGCACTCATGTTCGGATAACATCACCAGGTGGAGATCAAGCCGAAATTTTCAGAAATAGAAAGGGGTATTTTTCTATTAATGTCCAGACTATTTGCAATGCAAATATGGAGATTACCGATATTGTTGCAAGATGGCCGGGGTCGAGCCACGACAGCACCATTTTTAGTAATTGCTATCGAAAAGCCAAGTTTGAGAGTGGAGATTATGGTGATGCTTTATTACTTGTCGATGGTGGATATGCTTCCACATCTTATACAATGCCTCCACTAGAAAACCCAAGGACTCCACTAGAACAACAGTACAACGAGTCACAAATCAAGGAACCCTGTTGAAAGATCTTATGGGATTTGGAAAAAGAGATTCCCAGCCTTATCACTAGGGTTACGTGTTAAATTAGACAAGGCTTTAGTTGTAATTATATCGACTGCAGTGCTCCATAACATCTTACGGCAACAAGGAGAAGAAGTTCCACCTGATGATCTGGAACTGTTGCTTCCAGCACCTTGGCAAGTACTCTTGCAAGACGGGCAGATGGAGAATGGTCCACCTAGAACGTCTCAGCGTCATACAGCTAGAGACTTACTTATAAACAATTATTTTCGAAATTTGATGTAAATAAAAAAAAACATAAGTAGTTAATTGTAAATTTTAATAAAAAATAAATTATTTATTTAAATTGTTTTCTTTTTTTGCTTTTATTATTTGAATTCTTAACAATCTAGTTTTCAGTTTCTCTTGTATGAGGATCTCTTTTTGTCTCTCATAATTTAATTCAAACATTTTCTTTGCCTCCTCTCGTTCAGTTTTTGCAAATTGCATTTGCATTTCCAACGCCTTGATTTTTTTCTTTTGCAATTCTTCCGTTACTGAAGAGCATGATGCTGGATGTGTTGGCCGACGTTTAGAAGTCCATGGTTTGGCCTTTAACTTTGGGGTTGTAGTACCAATATCTTCTTCATCGGGTAACGGACAGACACTGGTTTCCTTGGTATGAACCCTGAGAGAAGAAGCTACTGGCGTTTGTAGCATTTCGGCCGTGTAGTCTCCCCAATCCTGTAGTAAATAAGGTAATGAATACTAACTTAATCAAATTAAATGATTTGGTGCAGGGGTATGTAAAACCTGACAATTTATGTGGTTATAAATTGCAGCGGTGTTAAGTGTAGTCCAGTATTACTACATACCTGACTCATCATTGGCATGGAGTCCATATTTTCCAATTCCACAGAAATATCAGGTAGGATATGTGAAGGAACGGTTGGAAGTAAGCTTGTTACATCGGGTACTGAAACTAAAATTTAAGAATTAGTAGTGTTGATGTCACTCCTAAAATGTTTGTAAACTGTCTATAATGTATAAACTGAATCCAAGCCACACTGACGCTATCACTAACTATTGAAATAAGCTTCGGAGTTTGTACAGATTTTGCCCTTTGAAACTATGTGGTTTTATACAAATAACTGATTTAAAGCAGAACTCTCTAGTCTGCTACAGCTATTATGTAAAAACACATCTTCGCTTCATTCCTTCTTTGTACAGCACCACCCTTTCTTTTCTAAACTTACAAAATATGTGATAAGGTATAATATGAATTTCTGGCTCAATTACCTTTTGCTATGGCAGGTTCTCCTTGTGAAGGACCATTTTCACTGGTTTCTTCATTCATTGTTATTACGACGTTGTCCTTGTCAATAAACCAACAGCTGAAGTTGTTATCAAACCCATAATTTTATTTTGAATAATGTCATTGACTTGTGGTTTGGCAGGTCCTCCACCTATAAAAAAAACCAAATACATAATAACTGTTGTGAAAAATACATACTTAAGTAGGTACTAATTATTTATCAAATCAAAGATTTATGAGCTCAGACAACAACATGTGGTTAAAAATATATAAACAGGTTACTTAAAAGACTTATAGGTTCTATCTGTTACTAAACATGGTGGGATAATCTAGATAGATAGGTTGATAATACACCTAATCTTTCATGTTTGTATGCAGTCAAGCTCTAAGCATGTTATTCGAGAGCAGAAACAAATATAAATACAATTCACTGACCTGTTTGAAACAAACTTTGTCTTGCTAAAGACGCTCTCTTGGTGGTTTTTTTTAAGCTGTCCCACTGCGCTTTTAGGTTCTCAGCCGTTCTATGAACCCCTGTGGTCTGAAAATTAAACTCGTCGGACATTTTCACCCATTCCGCATTTTTTTGTTTCACGGTTACTCCGTCTGTTTTTTTGTTCTCAATTATGCTATAGTGGTCTCTTACCAGATCCAGCAATAACATTTTTTCCTGTAGTAGCCAGTTAGCACTTCGTTTCCTTTCAGACATTTTTTTTAAACAGTAATCACAACACAACACAAAGCAAACTGAACGAAATTTAAAACACCACGCAGTAGTGATGGATTAATTAGCATTCGCGTTCATTGTTAGCATGCGAATGCTCATTTAGCATTTAGCAAATGAAATGTAGTTGCGAAATTCTGTGAAATGCGAAATGAATTTATCGCTTCGTACTTTTTATAGTATCATACGTCAGAGCGTCGACGCACGCAGCGGTAGTGTGCGCTCTCCTTCGCACCCACGGGAAGTCGGGAATACTAAATCTATCGGTTTCACTTGACCGTGACCTCGTTGCGAGTGAAATTTATTAGCAGATGCTAATAAATGGGTTAAGCAATTGTTATGTTATTATCTTTGATTTGCGCGTACTTAGGGTTGTATATTGAATGAATGCGTGAATTCGCATATTAACAAATATCACATATTTTATTATTATCAATTATCGTCATATTAGCGAATATCATAGCAATAGCAATTAGCATGCTAAGACTCAAGAATTCACATGCTAATGAAATTTATGCGAAATCGCATTAATTGACATTACTACCACGCAGCGCCTATTTAATTTGTCTGCATTCACATTCATTCGTTCATCACTTCACATTCAACGTGCCACAGATATCAAAAAAACACATATCGAAGAATAGTTATACTAGGAATAACTTTTGGTCTTTACAACTTGGTGAAACGTACTATGAATTATTCCGAGAGTAAAATCAGCGAATAATTTTATCCCTGGCATAGTTACTCTTAGATAACGATACCATTGGTGAAATCGGACCTGAGTCATATAAATATCTCTTAATTTGTATTTTGAAGCCAAGACTGCAGTGAAAAACACGTTGAAAGGTTGAACTATTTATCGGACTTCTTTGTCCAGTTTGTTATTGAGTAACAATTAAACGGGACGATTTGAAATATTTCACATGATTACTAATTTATTAAGTTTTTCAGCGTCTAATGAACAATTTTCTGTTATTTTTATGATGACCAATTCAGAAATGTCTGTTTAATTAGGTTCCTATTGATCGTATCGAAGTTGAACATTAATCATTATTATACGTATTTGCTGTCAAATATCATAAGACTTATTTAAGGTTCTGGATTTGTATCTGCTCAATAATAATATTACATGAAATCATTGCAATTGAAGATTGAGGCAATAAGTAATTTCACAGAAAAGCAAACTGCAACAGTACAATAATGTAATTAGGTAAGAGTCCTGTCAGAGGCATAGGTAGAGTGGCGTCTATTGTGAACAAGCCACACGCGGTCATCTTACTGAAGGTCCGGTTAACTTGTAAGACGCGCTCGCAAACATGTCTGACACTTTCTGCAAGCAAAAAAGCAAAAATTGTGTTGGAGAAATTACAAAAGAATACAAATACGTATATGGATTTTAATTCCCCAGATTACAACATTGAAAAACCCATCTTTCAGAATCAAGGTTGAAATCAGGGGAATTAGAAATGTCGATATTTTTATCAAAAGAATTTAGATATTCGTATATTAGTCGAAACTTTTGCTCTTACCTGGACAGTTCGTATCCATCACACGCTGTATACACGCCGACTCAGCTTCTTCCACATATATATAGAACTTCTCACATTGCCAACAAGTTATCGTAGCAAGTGACAATTTTTTTACAATCCATATGATTACAAGGACACTCAGAGTTGGAGGCAACTGAAAGCAGCAAGTAGCAAAATAATATGAAGAGCCAGCTGTGCTCTGAAACCTTATCGCCACTATGTGAACTTATTTATTCAATAAAATTAAGTAACTGAATCAGATACCTAACATTTTGTAACAAATCAACCCAGTACCAAAATGAAAAAAGAAAATGTTGTGAATGGTATTTCAATATGTGGGGGAAAAAAAAATGGCTGAGGACGTACTTGAAATGCAGCATTTAGTATGAAGTATACAAATACAATACAAAATAGTTTATTGTGTAAACAGAAAATTACATTTGAAACATGTTTGGAGCCTCCTTTTAGGCAAACAATGCCTGTATTAGAAGTATGAAGTATTTTTTTTCTTTCTATAAATCTGGTTTATTTTTAAAACAATGAAATCATCTTTTCTTTTGTCATTTCCTTTTTCAGTAATTGTAAATGTGTTTTAGTAACTTCTTTAGCAAGATCCCATTATGTTTATAGTTTGAATGATATATCATAAATTCCTGGGCATTACCAGTTACCAAATGAAAACATAAGATACATTATGCATATACTCACTTCGTGATGTGACGACTCTTGCAAATGTATTAAGTATACCTGCATACAACATAGAGCACGAACAAACGAGTCATATGTTTGGTATAATATCTAAAAAAGAAGAAAATATATTTGTATGAGTCAGTGGGAAGTGAAATATTTATGTAACAATGTAAGCAAGCATCGACTTACCAATACTCGGAAACATTTTGCATACAGTTTGAAAGCATCTAAAATATTTTGATACGTCTTAAAGAACTTGTTACAATATTCATCATTCTGTTCTTCAGTATTTAGTATTAGTATGTTCTTAATCCATTCTTTCAGATACGTTGTCAACAATGTTGTAAGGCGGATACCATAAATTAAATTTAGATCATATTGTGTAATCAGTAAATCACGGGTAACTTCTATAAAATAAATTGACCCCTTTGTGACATAAAATAATGTAGACGGTAGATTAAAAATACTGAGTACAGTAAAAAGTGAGATCCAGTTCAAAATAATATAACTTCGGATAGCTTTGCTAATGTCAATGCTCTTATTAATGTCTTGGAGCTTCAATATAAGGGAAACGTTGCTACGGCTGTGAGCAATGTTGCAAATGATGAGCAAAATGTAGCCAACGAAAGACATAGTGTTACTAAACCAAAAAATTGCAAGCGTGATGCCCGTTTTATGCAATTTCGCGAAATTAGTCTGTTCATCGTTGAACAGACGATAAATACAAAAAACATTGAAAAAAGAAATAGTAAAGAACAGCATTATATGATACTTCTTCTCACACGGAGTTATATAAGTATTTCTAATTTTGTATTTTGAAGTGAAGAATATAGATAGCATAATGTTGAAAGGTTGAACTATTCTTTGGACGTCTTTGTCTAGTCTATTATTGCGTAACAATTTAACTGGACGATTTGAGCTATTGTTCCACATGATTGCTACGCAAATATTCGATTTTATATGATTAATATTACGTCATTTTTATAAGGGCCGTCTAGAAGTTTTTCTATTAGTGGGTCTAGATCGTATCTAAGTTGAAAATAATTAATCGTGCGTGCTGTCAAATTACATAAAAGGATGTGATAATTATCTACTAATTCATCATGAAACATGTCCTTTTTAAGGAGAGATAAGAAAATCAACAACATCTTCCAATACAAAATTAATTTTTGATGATTGAAATAATCTTTTAACATCACGTGCTCGCTAATGTCAAAGTCTATAATTATGTCGCGCGTAACCCCGCGTTAGAATATTGGATTTGGGGGTCATATTTACGATATTATTGTTTTCATGAAACTGCAAGAGTATAAAATAGTGTATGAAACTGCACATAACTAGGTATTTCCCGGTTATTTAACAGTTTCATAAACTACTAAGTTTAACCGAATTTATTTTTATTACCTCGCAGTAGGTGCGAAAAGTAGGGGATAAAGGTTTCTTCGTCTTGCGAAAGCTTGAATCCCTCGCTGCACTCAGGATTCTATGAGCAGTGGTGGCTCAGTATTAATGGCCCAGACTTACGAGTGGTAGGTCGTGGGTTCGAATCCAGGCAGCCGCTTTATTTTGTGTAAATAATTGCAAAACGGTGAATGAAAAGATCGTAAGGAAACTGGCATGTCCTAGAATCAAAGATTCGAAAACAAGTGACATCTATCAAAGCGCACTGTGCCCGCGTGGTATATTACAACCCACTCCCTCTCGAATAGTCCAGACTGGGACGGGTCTTCCTTTGCCTCAGGTTGAAGAGCCTCAAGGTTGGATTCCCTTTGACAAGAACATTGAGTGGTGTTAAAGAGTCATCGAGACCATTCTGTCTGCCTCATCGTTACACATTTCTACTAACTTTTTTGCCGCAAGGATGTGCTCCTTTATTTGTTTTTGATAGCTCACATACTTAATATAAAGAGAATGTAGTGACTCTTCAAGAACCTTATTTCCAGACTGTAATCGTTGAGTGTCAATTTGTTAAATGTTTTTACTGTCTTCTAATTTAATTTGATAGTTTTTTAATTAATTTATTAGAAAAACAAGTTCTTTCTTTAGTTTAATATTATTGAAACTGTGTTTATATTGTTTCCTGAATTTTTACTCAGGAACAATCGTAAATACAGCATACTTATACATAAATGATTTTTAAAGAAACCATTAACTTGATTGTTTCATAATCATGATTCGAACTTATTTATTTATCGACACTATAAGTGTCGATAAATAAAATGGCTTGCAGGTTTCGAGTGTTTCGCTTGCGGAGTTGAAAATGGTAATCCTAGTACAATGGTATTAGATTAATATAATTGTATTGAAGAAATCATTTAATGAAACTCCTCAAAAATAGTAATTTTACAGACAAGCAAACTGCAGCAGTACAATCATGTATTTATGAGTCCCATCAGAGGTATGGGTAGAGTGGCGTCTATAGTAAACAGGTCACACGATGTCATCTTACTGAAAGTCCGGTTTACTTATAGCATATTTGAAATAAGGTAAATATGGCTGCAGCGTGTTACAAATGATCAACAATAGTAACTAATAAACAACCAACAAATGGTTAGTGAGATAGTGAGACTCACACTGAGTCATATAAGTATCTCTTAATTTGTATTTTGAAGCCAAGACTGCAGTGAAAAACACGTTGAAATGTTGAACTATTTATCGGACTTCTTTGTCCAGTTTGTTATTGAGTAACAATTAAGCGGGACGACTTGAAATATTTCACATGATTACTAATCTAGTTCTAGGTCTATTTAGTTTTTCAGCGTCTAATGCACAATTTTCTGTTATTTTTATGATGACCAATTCAGAAATGTCTGTTTAATTAGGTACCTATTGATCGTATCGAAGTTGAACATTAATCATTATATACGTATTTGCTGTCAAATATCATAAGACTTAGGTTCTGGATTTGTATCTGCTCATTACTAATATTACATGAAATCATTGCAATTAAAGATATATTGAGGCAATAAGTAATTTCAGAGGAAAGCAAACTGCAACAGTACAATAATGTAATTAGTTAAGAGTCCTGTCAGAGGCATAGGTAGAGTGGCGTCTATTGTGAACAAGCCACACGCTGTCATCTTACTGAAGGTCCGGTTACCTTGTAGCACGCGCTCGCAAAGATGTCTGACACTTTCTGTTAGGAAACCAAAAATTGTGTTGGAGATATTACAAAAGAATAAAAATACGTATGGATTTTAATTTCCCAGATTACAACATTGAACAAGCTATCTTTCAGAATCAAGGTTGAAATCAGGGGAATCAGAAATGTCTGTAATGTAATGTATTTTTATAAAAAGAATTTAGATATTCGTTTATTACTCGTAGTCGAAACTTTTGCTCTTACCTGGACAGTTCATATCCATCACACGCTGTATACACGCCGACTCAGCTTCTTCCACAGATATATAGAACTTCTCACATTGCCAACAAGTTATCGTAGCAAGTGACAAAAATTTTACAATCCATATGATTACAAGGACACTCAGAGTTGGAAGCAACTGAAAGTAGCAAGTAGCAAAATAATATGGAGAGCCAGCTGTGCTCTGAAACCTTATCGCCACTATGTGAACTTATTTATTCAATGAAATTAAGCAACTGAATCAGATACCTAAAATTTTGTAACAAATTGACACAGTACCAAAATGAAAAAGAAAATGTTGTGAATGGTATTTCAATATGTGGGGGAAATAAAAATGGCTGAGGACGTACTTGAAATGCAGCATTTAGTATGAAGTACACAAATACAACACAAAATAGTTTATTGTGTAAACAGAAAATTACATTTGAAACATGTTTGGAGCCTCCTTTTAGGCAAACAATGCCTGTATTAGAAGTATGAAGTATTTTTTTTCTTTCTATAAATCTGGTTTATTTTTAAAACAATGAAATCATCTTTTCTTTTGTCATTTCCTTTTTCAGTAATTGTAAATGTGTTTTAGTAACTTCTTTAGCAAGATCCCATTATGTTTATAGTTTGAATGATATATCATAAATTCCTGGGCATTACCAGTTACCAAATGAAAACTTACGATACATTATGCATATACTCACTTCGTGATGTGACGACTCTTGCAAATGTATTAAGTATACCTGCATACAACATAGAGCACGAACAAACGAGTCATATGTTTGGTATAATATCTAAAAAAGAAGAAAATATATTTGTATGAGTCAGTGGGAAGTGAAATATTTATGTAACAATGTAAGCAAGCATCGACTTACCAATACTCGGAAACATTTTGTATACAGTTTGAAAGCATCTAAAATATTTTGATACGTCTTAAAAAACTTGTTACAATATACATCATTCTGTTCTTCATTATTTAGTATTAGTATGTTCTTAATCCATTCTTTCAGATACGTTGTCAACAATGTTGTAAGGCGGATACCATAAATACAATTGAGATCATATTGTGTAATCACTAAATCGCGGGCAGCTTCAATAAAAGAAATTGACCCCTTTGTGACATAAAATAATGTAGACGGTAAATTAAAAATAATGAGTACAGTCAAAAGTGAGATCCAGTTCCAAATAATATAACTTCGGATAGTTTTGCTAATATCAATGCCCCTATGAATGTCTTGGAGCTTCAATATAAGGGAAACGTTGCTACGGCTGTGAGCAATGTTGCAAATGATGAGCAAAATGTAGCCAACGAAAGACATAGTGTTAGCAAACCAAAAAATTGCAAGCGTGACACCCTTTGTATGCAATTTCGCGAAACTACTCCGTTCATCGTTGAACATACGACAAATAAAAAAAAAATTGATAAATGAAATAGTACAAAATAGCAAAATGTGATACTTCTTCTCAACCGGACTGATAAAACTATTTCTAATTTTGTATTTTGAAGACAAGACTGCAGAAAGCATAATGTTGCAAGGTTGAAATATTCTTTGGACATCTTTGTCCAGTCTATTATTGAGTAACAATTTAACTGGATTATTTGAGCTGTTGTTCCACATGACTACTATACAACTGTTTGATTTTATATGAACAATATTCCGTCATTTTTATAAGGGCCGTCTAGAAGTTTTTATATTAGTGGGTGTAGATCGTATCTAAGTCAAAAATAATTAATCGTGCTTGCTGTCAAATTACATAAAAGGATGAGATAATTTATCATCAAATTTATGTCCTTTTTGTGTAGATATAAAAAATCAAGAAGATTGTATACAAAATTCATTTTTGATGATTGAAATAATCTTTACAATGCACTTGCCCGAAAAGAGCGTTTTCCAAGCAGCCAATTTGTGCAAAAAGTGTCACTTTATTTCACTAGCGCTTTTTACTTTTGTTTTGTTTTTCATTTTTATTCCGTCGTCAGCCCGTTGCAAAGAGTTTTTATTTTTTGAGAAAAGTTTTACAAATTTATCTAATTTGTAAAACTTTTTTTCATTTTTTTCATGATGACGATGATGACGGCGATGGTGATGGTGATGA
Source organism: Agrochola macilenta (assembly GCA_916701695.1). Classification (NCBI taxonomy): domain Eukaryota; kingdom Metazoa; phylum Arthropoda; class Insecta; order Lepidoptera; family Noctuidae; genus Agrochola; species Agrochola macilenta. The sequence goes on along the minus strand of OU753570.1, from coordinate 5,145,225 downwards.
CGATGACAATGTCGATGACGATGACGATCGAAATGGCAATTGCGATGGCGATGACGATTGTCAAAGTCAAAGTCAAATTTAAAAATTCAAAGTAAAAAAGTCAAAGTCAAGGTCATAGTCATGAATGTTGTTTATATCATTTATATACGTCAACCAATATGTCAGATGTTACACATCATAATAATATGTGACTACTATAAGGTTGGCTCGTTTTTTTATTTCCTCGCACAATGCATAGTAAAACGTTGCATGATACACTTGCGTAAGATGATTTCATACTCGTGTTGACGTTATACACTTGTCTGAATAGACGTACTTTTCGCACTTGTAGCATAAATAATTATTTGGAAACAATGACCAAAAAAAAAAGATAGCCTTGACGGACGAGATAATTTAATTGCGCAACTTAGTAGATATAATATTTTATTAACAATATTGTTTAACAATAATAGTAACAATTTAATGAACAAAAATACTTACAACAATAAAAGTAGTTGTTTTTTGTATTGATGGCCAAGTCCAATTGTTTTAAATAATGTGCATATTAGACTCGCCCAACGGCTGTTTTTACATTATCTGTGGCGGTAATGGCGGCATGTCATCGCAACAGCTGATCGGTTGCTGTGGTGCGTAACCCCGCGTTAGAATGTTGGATTTGGGCGTCATATTTACGTTATTATTTATATTCTTGTATTTTTCATGAAACTGCATGAGTATAAAATAGTGTATGAAACTGCTCATAACTAGGTATTTCCCCGTTTATTTAACAGTTTCATAAACTACTAAAGTTAATCGAATTCATTCCTATTACCTCGCAGGGGTGGAAAAGTAAAAAGGGGATAAAGGTGTCTTAGTCTTGCGCAGGATTCTATAAGCAGTGGTGGCTCAGTAGTAATGACCCAGACTTACGACTTGTAGGTCGTGGGTTCGAACCCAGGCAGCCGGTTTACTTTGTGTGAATAATTCACCACTGCTCTCAAAACGGTGAAGGAAAACATCGTGAGGAAACCGGCATATCCTAAAACCAAAAGTTCGAAGACATGTGACATTTACCAACCCGCACTGGGCCCGCGTGGTAGATTACAGCCTATTCCCTCTCGAAGAGAGGAGGCTTGTGTCTCAGCAGTAGTCCCAGCAGTGGGAACATTATAGGCTGATTATGCTACTCAGGATTCTAGTCTTAACTCCCTCGCTTCACTCAGGACCCTTCTTGTGTAATATGATGATATGTGATGTTTCCCATTTTGCTGGTATCCATTCATTAGTCATCATTTTGTTGAACAGTTTTGTAAGTGTAACGTCTAGCTCTGCCGCTATTCCAGTCAGTAATTCATTAGAGATTTTGGTGTTTTTTCTAACTTTTGACTTCTGATTGCCTTATTAACCTCACTTGGTAAGATTTCTGGTTCGTGCTCTAGTTCTGATAGTAAACGTTGATAATCAGCTTGTTTAATGTTTTGGAGTAAGATGTGATCTGAGTATAGATTTGTGAATTGTTTTCATAGAATTGTTTAGCTGTTTCTATTATCTCTTCTCTTTTTGTGATGGTATTCTTTCCTCTATATACCTTTGGTATCCATTCCTTGTTTAAGGCATACGAAATTCAGGTGGGGGGGGGAGCAGCTGCCCTCCCCTGCATTCAACATAGAGCACGAATAAATGAGTCATGTGTTCGGTATAATATTCAAAAACGAAGAGAATAGGATTGCAAGAGTTGGTGGGAAGGGAAATACATATATCCTATCCTATCCTTTAGAGAAAGTGATTACAAATATATATATACAGGGTGACAGGTAAATTCGACCTATTCCTTGAAAGGGGTTCTATAAGAGGTCATTAGCAACAAATTAAATCCAGTTAACTAGGGGACAAAACTGGATGGACACCGAGTTGGGACGGTTCTTCGATATTTTGACATTTTCTTTCGACTTTTATCTTTGGGGTCACATGAAGGACTTAGTGTACCCTACACCAGTGACATCCATTGAAGAGTTGAGGGAGAGGATTTTGGCAGCTGCCGAACACATAAAAACCTCACTTTCAACGCGAGTGACAGTGAGTGATGTATGTCGTAGGCTGAGTTCTTGCATACGCAACAATGGCAGGTAATTTGGAAGATTTGTAATTTTTGTTTACTGCTTTTTTTATTTTATTAAACCTTATCAAATCACATTATTTTTTTATTCACTAATAACTACACTGTTGTAACTTTTCGAGTTGAATTCAATCAAATCCAAATTTAAAAAAATATATCTACAGCGCGCTTTTGCAGATTTTTGAAAAACCGCTGGGAAAGTTAATAACGATTGTACCTTTTTGGAAAGCTTATTAAACCAGTAAGTTAGTTTACTACAATTTTTGGGAGTAATACAGTCATTAAAAATTATTACTACTAAAGACCTTTTATTTCTGAGATTATGTAAGTTTTGGGCAAGTATTTTTTTTTTAATGGTCACATCTTTTTCAGCTTTCAGAAAAGTATCAATTAAATGTTAAATATGTAGTAGTTTTTTCATAATTAATTGTTTTTGATAACAAGTCAGAAAATTTCAAAAATATAGAAGAACCGTCACAGCTCGGTGTCCATCCAGTTTTGACCCCTAGTTAAGTGGACTTAATTTGTTGCTAATGACCTCTAGTATAACCCCTTTTTAAGGAATAGGTCGAATTTCCATGTCACCCTGTATACAAATATTGCTCAGTATACTGAGCAATATTTGTAATCACTACTAAACGAGCAATATTTGTATTATATATTATATATTTGATAACACGTCCTCTAAAACGGCTCTTATGATTTCGATGAAATTTGCTCTATGGGGGTTGACGGGGGCAAAAAATCGATCTAGCTAGCAGAGCTCGGTCGCGCAAAGTTTAGAACAAGATGTCTTCCTTAGAATAATGACATGGCAGCAAGGAATCAGTATGTTCTATCATGGCAGCATGGAATTAGTATGAGCACTATCCTGTAATATTAAATGAACATTCTCTATTTTCACCCGAACAGAGCTCGGACGACCAGATACTGTAACATTAATGTAAGCAAGCACCGACTGACCAATACTCGGAAACATTTTGTATACAGTTTGAAAGTATCTAAAATATTTTGATACGTCTTAAAGAACTTGTTCCAATATTCATCATTCTGTTATTCTTTAGTATTAGTATGTTCTTAATCCATTCTTTCAGATAAGTTGTCAACAATGTTGTAAGGCGAATACCATAAATTTATAATCTAATATTCTGTTAGTTTTTAAATGCTCCTTTTGTTTTTTATTTTATAATTTTTATTATTACTTACTGTTTTTATTTCCTGTGCGTGTCCCAAATAAAATATTTTTCTTTCTTTTAAATTTAATCAGTAAATTGCGGGCAGCTTCAATAAAATAAATTGATCCCTTTGTGGCATAAAAAATGTAGACGGTAAATTAAAAATACTGCGTAAAAAGTGAGATCCAATTCCAAATAACATAACTTTGGACACTTTTCCTAATGTCATTGCCTATGAATGTCTTGGAGCTTCAATATAAGGGAAACTTTGCTACGGCTATGAACAAAGACATAGTGTTAGCAAATTCAAAAATTGCAAGCGTGATACCAGTAAATCGCTTGTAGCTTTACTAAATTTATTTTCATTTATTGCAGTTGGAGAATTTGCCGTAAATGATATAGATAGGAGAACATTTTTTCAATTGCAATGTTAAGTTTTTTATAGGAATAAATTCATCCCAACTACGGAACCCTTCTATGGTAGGTATCTATAAAACATGTGAGTTAAGTAAAATGGCGCCAAAACAAGCCCGTGTTAAAGAAAAATCGTGGCGTTTACTAGAAACTATTTCCCACTGCCAACGGAAAGTAACTTATGAGAATAACAAAGTTTTTGTCTACTTACAATTTTTAATCGATTTTCGAACACAACACCTTCCGTTTCTAACAAGGGTGTAAACCGTCAACTGTCAAGTGATCCAATAAAGTACCACCCGATTGCGTCCCAAGTGCGTTCGGGAGGCATCGGTTGACGAGGGCATGGGACGAACGTGCCCGATCGTGATTCGAATTTTGAATTCACTTGAAGACTGATTTCATTCAGACACATATCCAATTTGTGACGCACCTACCTACCGACTGTAGGTAGGTTCGTCAGGTGTGGGTTAATGTAAATGTGTCTCGCAAACGTGTGTGTTCGATACCTTGCTGGATATTCATCTTCGTTATGTTATAAGTTATAACAATTGACAGTTATAGAAAAAATCGTAATTAGTTCAGTTCTGCTTCAGATTGCCATTGAGAAGACAAACCACGAAAAAAGATCAAGAAAATAGTAATTAACAAAAAATAGGCATTAGTCTATACTGTAGCTCTACGTGAGGTACTATCAATTAGAACTACTGCGTTAACAACCTGGACTTTAGCGTTTAAGGTCATTGCTTTAACTGAACATGCCAACAAAGAAGAACCTCTATAACTGTTCGCGACGATACGTCACCAAACAGCTTAAGCCTCTCCCCCACAGGCGCTTTTTTATTTTTTATCTGTCAATAATAACGCAAGCGTTATTTCAATAATGCGCCCTGATTCCTTGTACACAGCTGCGCTTTTATCGTTTGCGTGTACCTACACTACAGGCCCCGCCCACACTGCACCGTACTAACACGCAGGTGTGTTTAAGATCGCATGCGTCCTAATATAGAATGTTTTAAGATCACACGTCCTACTTCTATTGCGTCGTTATTTGTGCAGCTGTGTGTATTTCGTGGCCGTCCCAATACAAAATGTACTGAAATATGATTTCGCAATAACGCGTTATTATTATCGACCGATAAAAAAGCGCCTGTGGTTGAGAGGATTTAAATTTGTCTAGAGTTTTTATAATAATTTTGATTCATATATAGGATAGTTAGTAATAGTGCTAGTTAGCATCAAAATGTGTATTCAAATTGTAATTTTGCGTTACAATCGTAAGTACAACGAGTAATAATCTCAATTAAGTAGCTCTTATAGCCATAATTTACAGTTTTTTAATGCGTCTAAGTCACCTAGACTGAGACCTAGCCCTGAACCTAACTTCTAGTGTTTAAGGAAAACCTAATTAATTGAGTTTATTTGTTGTAAAATTTTAATTAATTATTCTTGTAAATATGGTTTGCAAACTGACATTCAAAGGCAAGTCACGTGCTGAAAATTCAAGATGAAACAATTACCTAAAATACTAGATTTCTCTATCATGAAGATACCCGGAACCTATCGGTGTAGGACCGACTAATATATCTGACTAATAAATAATTAAACCGATTGCGAAAGAAATTAACTCAAAATTATGAAATAATATTTTTATATCTACACGAAATTAACCAACAAAACGAAATCAAAAGTAGGTACGAAACAAATTAGGGGCCTACAATTTTTTTTGAGGTCGCACTTGGCTCTAACAAAAAAAATCAGTTAAAAGCTTAATATTTCGCAAACGGATCCCTGGATCCAAAAATGGTTTTGACAAACTCACAATATTTTTGAACGACCTTTCTAACGATACCCTACAATATGGGGTAGATGAGGAAAAAAAAAAATCCCATTTAGAATTCATAAAAAATAACTTGGTTTTATTTTACCACTTTGTCGGCATGATTAATATGTATACATATGCCAAATTACAGCTTTCTAGTACTAACCGTCTCTGAGCTAGACCGCGGACAGACAGACGGACATGGCGAAACTATAAGGGTTCCTTGTTTACTACGGAACCCTCAAAAAACTAGTATAGTTTGTTTTAAATATGCCTACCCAAAGTAAAAAATGGGTCTATATGTTTAAGTACGGCTACAGATGAGTCAAGAGAAGCAGCTACTTATGGCAAAACGCCACCAGAAAACGTAATTTCAACCGACCCAAACAAATGTGTTGGACTTTTAACTCAACTTCAAGTGGCAGTGGGATCAAAAGTTCAAAAGTGATGATGAGAAGAAATGTTTCGGTGTCTGACGGCTTGGTCAATGGCAGCATGGGTGTTGTAAAAGGATTCCGATGGTCTGCACTAAGGCGTGATCAACTAGAAGAAGGAGAGTTGCCTGATGCAGTGCTAATTTTATTCGATGACGGTTCAATCAGTGAGAAATCAAAAGATGCAGATAGTTATGTGCCAATATCTCCAATCACGGTAACGTTTCAAGCTAAACGTAGTTAAGGTGACGTGGAACGACGCATTTTACCGCTGATACTTAGTTCGGCTGTAACCGTATATAAGTTACAGGGCACAACACTTGAAACTGCAGTCGTAAATTTAGGCAAAAGGTTATTTGCAAAGGGTCAAGCTTATGTTGCTTTGTGTAGGGTTTAATTCGCTTGATGGCTTTGCTATAGATGAGTTAGATCACAACAAACTTTTGAAACAATAATTTTTTTTTTGCGATTACAAACTTACATTTGCGATTAGAGAATTGACCGTGAAATATATCAATGTATGGGAGAACATGTTTCGCAACTACTAAGTTAGGTTTATTATTGGGATAAATTCATCCCAACTACGGAACCCTTCATTGCGTCATCCGACACACACTTGGCCGGGTTTTTATTTTTCTAACACGCGCTAGAATCTGAACAAGGTTTTGAGATGTTTCCCTATGACACCACACCCGTGGCTCGTATCAATAAGCCAGGCCGACGCACTTACACGTATTAGTCCACATCTTGAAAATGCCTGAACCGATTTTGATGAAACTTGCACTGTACCATATGTTGAAGTAAATGTAAGCCAATAAAAAAACAATAGTCACAATCTGAGATATGCGAGGACAAACATACATACAAACAAACATACATACACCTATTAAATTTTGTATATTTGTTTGGAAGCCCTAACAGATTATCATATGTGAATATCTTGCAAGTCCAATAATATCACATACATACATCATGTCGAATTGATAACCTTCCTTTTTCTGAAGTCGGTAAAAAAGAAGGTAAATATCCTGTTCTAAATAACTTTAGTAGTGAAAATAACTTTGTCAGTTTAAAATACTATAATTAATATACGAGTTTATGTATCAAATAAAATACTTAAAAAATCTGACTGCGGCTGAAGTTTCAATAATCGATGAGACCTTACCATTTGGCGAGCGCCAACGAAAGCGCGATTTAGCGGTGCGCATAGTAGCACCATCTATTATATATACCTTATTGTAAAACGTTTTAAAGAATTTCTTAATATTATTTTTAGAATTCTGTCTCTTAGAAAACAGGCAATCCTAGTCTAAGAGACTATATATTTTTATATATTTTTATTGTTATATATTTTTTGTACAGATTTTGCAACTTGTAATTCTACGTGCGACAATCTAAGAAGCTCGATTTGACACCTATCAAAATATTTTGTGTAGAGACGGGAAAAAAGTATCGGTTGCTTTAATAACCGATTCTTGAGACATATCGATTTATCATACTTAGAGTTTGTAATCGATAATTTACCTACATTGCTTAAAACTGATTCTCGAGGCATATCTTTTTATTACACGTCATCATCATGATCACGACGTGTAAATAAATAAATTCACTTTTGTAAAAAAAATATTCACTGTCGTCCCTTCGGATGATCCAGAAAAATTATAAATCATCAGTTGAACTGTCTTCGTCGGTTACCATAATAATAAATTCATTTTCCATCACATTGTCAGAATGTGCATCTCTTCTAAAGTCTTCAGTTATAATTTTCTTTCGATCGATTCTGTTTTTATATGTTTTAACATATAAATAAATAATACAGTAATTATACGTTTTTCTCTTTTCATAATGTAATGTTTGTAAAAGTACCTATCGATTTTTCAGTATATCGATTGTATTCGGTCAAAAAACGACTTAAAACGGTCACAACAGTACAGCAACGAACCCAAAGATATGACATTGTAATAACGTTCTGTCGGAATATGAATCAACGAATAATTCGTGTTTTTGAGTGCGTTTTTCGAACATAAAGTAAAACTTGGTGCTTACGAATGATACTCATTGTTACAGTGTATGGATAACATAGTGATTCATTAGGATAATGAATTAGATATTTCGATTTCTTACGTAGACGTTCATACAAAGCTATCGCGGCATGTATAATGAGAAACGTCAAATCGGGCTTCTTAGATTGTCGTCGGTATAATTATATTGTACATTATAAATGTGTTTCTGTATTTTTTTGTGAATAAACCTATATATTATAATTCTCTAGTTTTGTGATGTGAAGGTGGTCCTAGGTGCTAAATCAATCCCTACCTAGTAGTTATAGGGCTGATTTCATTGGTAGAAATCTAAAAGTGAGCAATTTACTGCATTTTGACGAGCTATTCTGCTCATCACGCCCGAAGATTCTCATCAGATCTTCACCAAATTTTTAAGAGACCAATTTAAAGTTACTAGCTTTTAAATCAAAAAGAACCATTGAAATCGGATCTCTTAAGGCAGAGATGTTCAGTCTTTTTGCCCCTTTTTGAAGGAAGTACCCCCTCCAAAAAAAATCCTTGTCGTCAAAAAATCTATAAATTACCAGTATACCAAGTTACGTCCAGATCTGTTGTAAAATACGACCTGTAGACCACGAAAGCAACATTTTCCAGACTTGAAGCAGATATACTTCGCTTGGTACATTCGCTCGGTCAATAATCAGACAGTCATCCCACAAATTGCACAGTTCATGAACAACTGATATTTCTTCATTAAGTCACTCTATAATTGAAAATCACACAAATAAATTGAAAACACTTCAAATTGCCAGTTGCGCTGTCACCGCACGGTTAATCAACGCGTAAAACACAAACGTGAACAATTAAGTTTTAAATCATCCTCATTAACATAATCAGATAATGCTCTGTTCTGCGATATGTATGTATACATAAAGCATCAATAATGGTGACATTATGCACAGGTGAACAGACAGAAGTTTTGATAAAAAAAATATAACATTCGTAATAATGTGCTTTGCAATCGGCACATGACATGCGTATGGCCAAATTTAAATAGGTACAGTAACGGATCTAAAAACCTCAACAACGTACAAACATTTTCGGGCAAAGTCATTGCTAAGCAAATTGACTCACATCTTAAATTGTCCGTATACAATGTCGCCCACGGGCATTGGGCATATGCCCGTAATTTTCTGAATATGCATGACAAATTATCGAAAATTAATTTTAAAAGGGGGTTTTTTTTTTTTTTTTTCAGTGTTCGCTATGATTTTATGGACTTACACTTATGTTTTTTCAAATAAATACTGTTTTTTTTAGAAAAAAATGTCTTCATCTCCGTTTTTTTTCATAGCCGACAAATTTTATAAAAAAATATTACCTAACTAACTCTTAAGCTTTTAGAAATAATAATTATGCAGAACCTAAAACGAGCAAATAACATAGGAGATAAGGCAAACGATAGTAGAAAAAAAAAAAGAATAGATCCTTTTAAAGTTAATTTTCTATAATTTTTCTTGAATATTCAGAAACATACGGGCGATAATTATGCCCATGGGTCATGGCCCATGGACATTGTATACGTGGGAGACACTGAAAGTTCTTAGAAAATAAAAAAACCGAATGAACCATTCACTTGCTAACCCCTTTACTATTTTTAGAAATAATCTCCATTCCTTTGTAAACAACGCCGCATTCAATGGAACCACTGAGTTACGGCCCAAACGTTCGGTCAAGGAGTAACCATCTAGTACATAGCTTCTTGACGCTTAAATGCTCATGTGATATTTTTTGCACCTGACTCATACCATTGCCTAAGCTAGCCCGAATCTGTTGGTAAGTCACTCTCTTTTCAGCCTCCATCATGCGCCGCACAATAATGATGTTATGGTCAGTGTTCGCCGTTGCAGGACATCCCTATGTAGGTCAGTAAGATTCCTACAACCACGCTTAAACTCATTGAACCAGTTGAAAACAGTGGCAAGTGATGGGGCTTCAGCATGAAAGGTTAATCGAAGTCTATAATAACTCTGTTGTTAACTAAGCCTATAATCAAAGACGTAATAAATCATAGTGTGAACATTTTCTCGCGTTTAAGTCATTTCGACGCGAGAAAATGTCTTCACGCACTTTTAAAATTGTCGCCTATTTATAGGAATAAATGACAGATGAATTCAAGACCAGGTTTCCAAAGAGTTCTAAATTCGATATTTAAATACATTTTTCATTGGATTTGTTTGTAACCAGCCAGTTCTAAAATCTTTCAGTGTTATCCTTGTTTTCAAATCGCAACTGCCATTCTGTGGAAATTGAAAGAAATAATGACTATAACACGACAAATTGACGTAAGGTGTCATAAGCTTAAAAAATATTTTCCCTGACTGTACATTAAATTTCTTTCCCATCATTACTTTCTCGAAATATAATTTCTCATGAATAAAGCAAATACTGGGAAAAATAACAATCCTCATCATGGTGCAGATAAAAATTAACTGAAAGATGTGGAAACTTTTATTTCCACGATGGCACAGAATTGAAGTATGAGGAGTATCTTAGGGAGATCATACCACGTAGCCTCTCTATAGGTAGTATTTCTCTAACTTTTTGAGCCTCATGGGATCGGCATGAGCTCTCTAGAATATGCTTATGTACCTATGTATATTGCCCCAATATATCAAAGTGAAACTTCTGCCAAAGCTCCCAATAACGGCCAGGTCCCGCATAATCAGATTACCAGCTCGCAGATGACGCCGAACGATTCCGATTTGCATGCGTAATGCAGCTAAGTGCACTTTCAGTCGCCGACATTTTGTACTCATTATCTGAAATTCGATTCCCCGTTAGGTGTGAATGGAGAATTTTATTTGCTTCTATGAATATTTCTAAGTGGAAAAGGGATTCATTTGTTTTTTTGTTGATTATCACTCTTATGATATCCTTCGTGTTTTCATTTCCAGCAATTAGGGGACCATCTCTCTCCTCATCAGAATTGTAAAATCAAAATGTTCTTCTTCTTCTATAAGTTCTTTCAAAAAAAAATCAAGCAGTAGAGTTTTACTACGCATGAATTATGTCGATATGTCGATCACTGTATGACAGGCAACCCCTCTTCCATTTTTGTTTTTATAATATGTGACTCACTCTCGTTATTAATATGCGAACTAATACGAGTAAATAAACGATTTGTGATTTAGTAAAATATTGTCCGTTGTATATAAACTTAACTATTACACAATCTAAACTCAAATGGGATTAATCAGACAAAATAATGGCGATTTAAATAGTGATATTGAATGTTTTCGACTTATTAAAATGATTAATGGCCGCATTCCATGCTTGAACATTAAAAACGAATTCCCGCGCTGATACTGACATGTTACGATTTGACATTTCGCGGTAAAGTTCGGAAACGCGGCTGTTATTTATTGAATTTATGATTTTGAAATTGATTGCAATTAAAACACTTTTCGGTGATTTATTATTAATGCAGGGTGGTTGTTTGTTGGCATGCTTTTTATAATTAAATTATTTTGTAATTAATTAATTATAATAAATTGTCGATGAGGATGATTCATTTCAGTAATAGGTAATAGTTAAATGACTTTTGATCGTTGCGGTTCATTCGACATGTTTCAATGTATTCAAACTTGTTCACACTTGACACCATTTTACTCAGATAATAAAATAGTAACAAAACCAAAACGTTCGGAAACATTCACACACAAACACCAAACAAAGTTGCCAGCCCATAAAAAAACTCCAACAAAAGCGCGGTAATAATAAAATCAGTGTAACAGACCGTTTAAAAAGATAATTTAAAAAAAATGCAATTCATTCCATCCCCAGCCTCATCCCCTATCCTTGAAGGGTCATTACGCCACGAACGTGTGGATAATGTCTTCCACAGTGCTTTGAGTGCTTTGGAACGGTCGTTCAACAAAACGGTAACAGCAGTTAAATTTCGTTCCAGTTTTTACTGCGGTATCTTAAGCATATGTTGGCTTAATGATCGGACTGTTTAGAGAGCGTGACTTTACATCAGCGTTGTATTATGTGGTTATGGCACATAATGATGACGCAAGAAGCTGTGTAGTCTGATATGAGAATCTAGGCGAGTGCACTAAAGGTACGGGCGGATCCCCCTTAGGGCAACGATAACTGACTTTTCCTGATTTTATACTGAAGATCACGTCTAAACGAGTACTGTTAATGATTTGAAAAAAAAAAATGTTAAATTAAAGCATTTTTTTAATATTTTAATATATGAATATTTTTGATTATGTTTATATTAGATAGTGAAATTAATTTATAATGTTATGTGTAACGCGGATAAAAAACTGAGAATCACACAAAATCTATCAAGCATATTTTTCTGAAACTTTCACCATATTAAAGATAATTTAACTCTATATATTTTAGTATACGTGCTTTGTTAAAATGCCTTTTATTTTATGTATAATAAATTAATAATGCGTCTAAATTGGGGCAGCGTACTTTGATGGGCGAGTCCTATTACTGGTTGGACGTACGATGCGTTGAATGAGCTCAGTAGAGAACACGCAAGCTACTCAAGGTCACTAGCATATATCTGCGTCTTAATTGAGAAAGAAACGATTTCACTTACACTAAAAATATTCCATATTTGAAACACAGAAAACATAACTACGAATCCAAATACTTTTGAAACACGTTTTGCAAAATAGAAAATAGACTTACAAAGAACTCAGTCACTCATATTATTATACGAGTATCAATCTGCCTAGCCTTTTCCCAACTATGTTGGGGTCGGCTTCCAGTCTAACCGGATGCAGCTGAATACCAGTATTTTACATGGAGCGACTGCCTATCTGACCTCCACAACCCAGTAACTGGGTAATACGATACCCCTTGGTAAGACTGGTGTCAGACTTTCGGGCTTCCGACGACTCGTAACGACTGTCAAAGATCCACGAATGACAGCCGGGACCAACGGCTTAACGTGCTTTCCGAGGCACGGAGGATTCTCGGTATGTAAAGATGGTCACCCATCCACTGACCAACCCCGGCAAGCGTAGCTTAACCTGATGGATCGACCAGTGCGGCTGTTGTTACTTAGCCACGAGTTATTATACGAGTATGTATACAGGAAAACCGTAACGTTATATTCCCGAGAAAATAGCCCTTACAATACCAACATACGATGTTCGTAAACTCTAAGCTGAAAGGGGGGAACATCTAAAAACAGTAATAATTAACCGTCTCGAGCCACTTAATGACACGGCCAAGTACAAAACTTCACTTTCAGAACTTGTAGGCGTTAAAATAACACTCCACCTAATGGGCCTTTTTGGTAGGGCTGCTGTACGAACTTAAAATAATAAAATTGGAAACGATTAAAAATGATCACGAAGAATTTTGACACAACGTCTTTGACATTTCTCGGGACACCGGGGTCCCGAACTTTTAGAAGGCGTACGAGGGCCCGAAGCCAGAGGCCCATTCGACGTTATTAGCCTAACGATAATTATAACTAATATAATATAAATATACGAGTACAATAAAATCCTAACTAATATTATGAATGCGAAAGTGAGTTTATTTTTGTTTGTTTGTTCATTACGCTTTCACGCTAAAACGGCTTAACGGATTTGGATGAAATTTGGCACATGTATATACCATGATCTGGGTTAGGACGTAGAATACTTTTTATCCCGATATTCCCACGGGACCGAGACTTATGTGTGTGAAGCCACGGCGCGTAGCTAGTATTATTTTATGAGTACTTAGTACTTTATTGCAGTACAAAGTACTGCAATAAAGTCTAGAAGGGGTTATTCCACTAATCCCCATTCACAATCCCCATCACAGTTTGAAATAAAATACAAACAACATAATTATTATATAAGAATCACTTAGCCTATTAATTTAGCCATTACTTTCATTTGTTTGATTATAAAAATTAACAATGGGTCCTGACCGTCGTAAGAAATAAAGACTTCGTGATTCATATACAGAGTTGATATGACAGAGGGGCATTAAATAACACTACGTATACTATACGTGTTTAGTATTAATTCGATACGGTATAAAAATAAAAAGCACCTAAAATGAGTTTTTTTTTTTTTCAAACAAACTAAATAGCTTACAAATCAGAGTAAAACGCAACCACCCTTTGAAAATAAATTTAACTGACCTACAGATACCTAGGTAACAGCGGCAACGTCGCGCGCGTCGGCGTGTGTTATCTCGTCAAAGCGGGCGGCCGCCCGCCGCGCGCCGGCCCGCGCCGGCGCGGCGGCGGTGGCGCGGGCGGCGCCTCCGCTCGCGGCGGCTCCTCGGCTCGCGGCTTTTGTTTTAGGGATGGTTTTGAAGTACAACAATCACAAAAAAATTAAATTCTCGATGTGTCATTCACATGAATGCACAAATTATACCGACAGAGAATAATGTTATTTATTTTTCTAATTAAAAATCATGTCAGTGTATTCTAACGCCGTGTAAGTTACACGAGGCATTGTTGAACACTTTAATTACACACACACACACACACACACACACAAACCCAAAGTTTAATTACGTGTCGTATCACAATAAAAGCAGTCGATCACAAAAAAAAACACTAACACTAAATAATAATAATCCCAAGTTACGTGTCCTGTCACAATAAAAAAAGAAATACTGTCTTAAACTTATTTAGTGTCCTATCACAATAACAAAACAAAATCCCAATTGTCAGCGCGCGAGTTCGACAAAACGGAAGCGGAGCAGGTGCTACCGTGTTACGTAACATCTTGTACGTTCCGATAGCGTCGGCGCACTGAAAAAACCAGTTTTTAGAAGCCCCACTGCCCCACTTACCGATCGCAACCCCTGCCCCTCGATCGCTAGGATGCAATAGCAACACACTGACCTATTACTATTTCTTTTACGCGCGGTGTTTAGCAGATGATTGTCCCTCTCGTAATGAAAATGCAAGTGTGTGTGTATTTATTGCTTCCTTGTTTGCATTGTCATCTTTTTAGCGAAAATATTTGGTTGTACTTGTGACTTGCGTCACAGCGGCAACAACGCATAGGTTATACTCAGATTTATCGTTTTAAGGTGCATGACCTATGCGTATAGACATAATCAGCTGTTAGGAAAGATACATCGTGTTCAAACGGGGCAAAAACTTAAAAAATCATTTGCGACTAAACTACTGCTCCTATTTAATTGATTTTTGGTACAGAGCTTGAAAATGGTACCTAGTATACTCAGTTTAAAGAAAAGCCCCTCTGTCGTATCAACTTTGTATAATATATTTGTTTGTATTTTAGTTTAGGGGATTTGTGGCCAAAAAAGTTCACAAATCCCCACTGATGGGGATTGTCAATGGGGATTAGTGGAATAACCCTCTAGAAGAGTATTAAACAAAGTAGTAGTCAAACTGTAAATCCTAGTTTTTCAAGAGACAGTCACGCAATCAGTGTCAACTAAAATGTAATTTTAAATCAAATCAGCATTGACTTAAAATTAGCGTCATACTAATGTCGAATAAAGTCCTCAAATCATAAATACGTCTTCTGAAATATAAACCGAAAGTAGACAGATCTTTTCAGTCACAGATTTTACGATGAGTGATCGATATAAAAATAAAATATGTAGACCCAAGGTGCAGAGTGGGCCAGCCCTGCCTTAGGCACGATTCTCGGAGGGCGCAAACAAAATAACGTTAATGCATATTCAAATCTGTACTTGCCTTTTTATTAAACATACAGGGAAATGTTAAAGGTTACGGGGCTTTAGTTAGAGGATCCCCTTTAACTCAGATTTTAGCTAGGGGGCGCTTCCACCCTCCATGTGTAATATTTTAGATGCTGAGATAAATTTTGACTGGTAAATTGAGTTTACTAGGGGATGTAGGTTAACGTGATGGGTGGTGGTAGTACGGTAGTTTATGAAGGACTATGCAGTTGGTTTTTTGAAGAATTGGTAGTTTTTAAGGGTGAAAGTCTTTGATAAAATTTTGTTTCTAAATTATAGAGCGTGGTTTTAAATTCCCAGCAACTAAAAGGTAAGATTTTCTCTTCTTTGTAAATTGCATAACTAGAATATTATATTACAGAAGTATAATATTACTAGGTACGCCCCGTGGTTTCACCCACATAAGTCTCGATACCTTCAGAATATCGGGATAAAAAGTATCCTATGTCCTTTTCCAGGTCATGGTCTACCCATATGCCAAATTTCATCTGAAACCGATATTTTAGCGTGAAAGCGTAACAAACAATAAAATATTGTTTATTTTATTGTTTGTTACGGTTTCAAACACAACAAACTAACTTTCGCATTGAATGCGAAAGTTAGTTTGTTATTACTCAAAGCATTTATTTCAATTAAACCATTTACAGGCACTTTTGAATTTGCAAGGAATCGGTCAGTCAGAAATATGAAGCACATTCCAAAGCGTAGTAGGTACCTATGGAGAAGAAAGTCATAATACTAAAGTTAGGATTAGGCTGCAACAGAACGTTCACAAGATAATAAGTTACAGAGGCCTCTAAAACGTATTGCAATCACCTATCTATTACCTAGTTTGGAGTCTAAGACAATGTTTCTTAAAATTAATTTGTTTTTCAGATCGCATCTCGTGTAGACGAAAACCGACAATGTGGTAAGTGGTAAGTCGATCTATTGTTTTTCAAATCGCTGGCTGTGTTGACGATGAAAACCGACAATGCGTTAAGTGGTAAATGGATATATTCTGTTACAATAAGAAAAAGAAAAGAAAGAAGGAAGAACGTTTATTTGGCAACAGTTCATGAAACACAAAAAACAAATAAATAAAAAAGTAAAATGTTTTTACAACAACAGCTTGTGCCTCACGGCTGCGCCAAAAAGGTCCAGTTTAGCATTCATTCCAGATAGGTGCTGTCTGACCCTGGTTCTCTAATGAACATTACCGTGCAGTCTCACCGTGAAAACGTAGGTGAAGTAAGCTTGTCAGCCGAATGCTAGGGATTCACACTATTTACAGCTTACTTCAAGCTGAACTGAGCTTGAAGTAAGCTGTAAATAGTGTGAAGTAACCGTAAGTTTTTACAGAATAAATCGGCTGTTTACAGAGCAGCTGTAGACAACATAGGAACCAACACTAATAAAATAATAAGGACATCTCCAATACCACAGGTTTCCCCAAGGTACTGAACAAGCTGTAGCAATTGAAGACGAGCCAGTTTCCATTGGAGTCACGTGCAGCAATATGTACGGACGTAAGTAATGTCGGAAAGCTTTTCACTTATGAGTAGCATGCACATTGCCCAGGAGACCGTTTAGCTCAAATGTGACGGTTGAGATCGACGAAGCCAGGTTTTAGAACTTGGGATAAAAACAAATAGAATTTGTTTTTTGCATTTAAAGGAGTACAACTGGGATATTACTATGAGCAGCCGATCCCTCCGAGGGCCACTGGGACTTTTCGTGAGGTACCTACAGATCGCGACGTTTGTGAAAGTCTCTTCTGATTAACTACGTGATTTTCTCCTGATTTTCTGCGCTCAAATTAGTAACAAGCAGACGTACTTTATTCAAGACTAGTAGTAGTGTTATTGTCTTAATTTTATTATAAATATACTTAATCAGTACTTTATGGAAAATACGTTTTGTTGATACTCGGCATTTGTTACAAGTATCAGAATACGTGCGAAATTTCACGGTTTTTTATTTTTTTATTCACATTCTTTATGGCACCTTTTTAGGTCATGAGCTATCCGAATATCAAAAAATATTTGGCCTAGGTCTTAAGGGGGAGGCGTGAAAATTGATTCGCTATTACAATGTACATATAAACTGCGTTCGCAATTTATTTACCAAAATTGTAAACAAACACGAGTTTTAGGAAAAACAATTGTAAAGCGTACATATAAGGTGCAGTTTGCGCTACAACTTCATATTTTTTATGACTTTTTCAGTACCAGTCTAAAATCAACTTTATTTACACTTCAATAAAGTTGATGTTTGTTGAAGTGGAAATAACATCAATTGGAAACAAGGATTTAAATAGATCATAGATGATTTGGGGATTATAATTTAAGAAGTAATTAGAAGAAGAAATCTTTACTCTTTACAACGTGTACCTTAAGTACTAGATATATTTAATAGGAATGATTAAGTAAATATTTTGTAATCGTATGTAACCTTTGTTTTTTCCGCATTAGTCTAAGGCACTACGTAAATTCTAAATACTCCCTATAAAAACAAATATTCAACCCTACCTTTACCCGAGGTAAAAACTTTAAGCAATGTTCACTTTTAACGATTTTAAAGTATTAAGCCGGCCGGGGGGAAGGTATTAGCACATTTTATAAAGCGTTTTACCTCTAGTCTCATTTTCAATGCAAATCCATTGAGCTTTTGGCCTGTTTTCAGAGAGTTTTTCACCCATGCACAGGGATCAAAAAAAGTTTTGCAACGCTAATAAAAAGACTTGATATAGCATATTTTTCTCTGAAGTGGCCTTTGGTCTTCTGTGAGATAAATAGACAGTCTAGATATTTTTTATTTTAATTCAAGTGTCTTATATTTTCATCATGCCTATGAACCAGTAAAGCATATTATTGGAAGAGATTTTATCAAAGGCGAAATACAAAATGCAAGCACTGCAAAGACCGAAAAGAGACATAGAAAAAAATTGTGAGTAAACCTAGTATTTTGGGACGTCATTAATGCTCGTTTCGTCTTAGGCACATGTCAATGCAAGCATAGTCTTACAGTAAATTTTTTCCACTACGTAATTTTGCCATTGATTCACAAAACATTTCAACTTCAACGCTAGTACATTTCCAAGAATTTAACCTAACCACTGATTTTTCCTATCATAATCCAAAACAGGATATATGAAACCGGTTTCCCTCCGTAAGGCGATATCGCGATGTATAGGCCGGAATCCATAACATATAGGTATACAATAACCATAGTTCCACTACCGGGAGCCGCCCTTATATGTCACAGAATAGATTCAGCAGATGCGACAGAGTTGTTTAAAGTGGGTGATAGACGCAGGAGCATTACTTATGCGCTACGATAATGTGCTCGAACTTTAAGGCCCATGGTACAGAATGTAATTCAAAAGTAACGTGTTACAAACTCAAATCACCAATGAGTAGCCAGAATTTCACAGCAGTATAGTATTTCAATGGCGGACGTACACGACGCGGCTTACTAACGCGTTATTAACTATGTAGTTTTTTATCACATCTATTCGAAAAGAGCTAGGTTTTTCTTTGTAAACAGGTACCAAATTAGCTCTAAAATAGCACCAAAAGTGATTTGAATTTGGAATCATCAAAGCGATTGATCACGAACATTGTATGAACAAGTAACAGGCTGAACGCAAATTTTAAAAAAAGTGCGGAAAGATAAAAAAAACGCGGGAAATGCATTCCAAGTTCGTGCTTTTTACGTTTTACGCTGGATTTTACGTTTTATAAAAAATGAGTGTGTCTTTCTCAAGTAGTGAGAATGAAATAAATAAACTTAGGCACTATTTTAATTCATAAGTTGCACTTACTTATTTTCGCATAGAGGGTGATAAAAAGTAGAGTGTCCAACTCGGGAGCAACACTATTTTAAGCTTAAGTTCGGAAAACTGCCCTTTTTCGGCGCGACCACACGTTCAGGTTCACCGAACAAAAACAGACATACACACAGCGCTCTAAATACTCGTAGGACGTTGTCATATTGATTGCGTCGTCGTGTTGGGTAGGTACTCATTGGTGATTTAAGTTTGTAACTGGTTACCTTTGAGTCGTCGTCGTCTTGACTAACAGGTCTTTGGCTTCCTGTATATGATGCCGGAGCCGCACCAGCGCCGCCTACCGGCGCCGCGTAGATTTTACACTTGTATTTTTTTTTCATCTTAGGGTGCGGCGCATGGGTGCTATGCTATAATGTTTGTATATACAAACATGCGGTCCGGCGCCGGTGCGGAAGGCTTAGGGTGACACGTGGGCGTAAAAGGTCGTGTAGTCATAAGAACGCGTATTATGCTGGAACATCTATCAGCCACTGAAAAAAATAAATGGATCCTGTGTACAGTTCCAATAGCCAACAGTTCCGATTTTTTATAATATCTATGACAGTCAACAAGTCAAAAGGAAGAGAATTTGACAAATTGGCTACATATCTTCGTCATAGTAGTCGAACCCAATATGGTACTTAAGTTCTTTATTTCACCGATACATAATTAATGTTAAATTATTACCTCACGCATCCAAGATATTGTTATTGAACATGGTGGTTACCATGTTCAATAACAATATCTTGGATGTGTGCAAATTTTTCACACTTCAAGACTTTCTTGCTTCGGAGAGCACGTAAAGGTTGATTCGATCACTTAGCCTCAGGCGAAAACTTCAAAGCTAATATTCTCCGACATTGAAGCCGTTTACCGTCTTTTAAGTAAACACGTGTATTATTTTATTATTTTTGGTTACACGTGTTTAAAAACGCCTTTCAAAATGAAATTAATTAACCTACTTTGACTTTTTGATTGTCATCATTCACTGTTGCTGGGTAATAGGCCTCCTCCAAACATGGCCACATCGACTGGTCCTGTGTTTATCCATGTAGCGGATTTCTGCGACCTTCAATCATGCCATGGGTCCCCATTTTGCACCTTCCGTTAGGCGAGTATAGGTATAAAACCCTCCATCCAGATGATTAATTTGACCTTTCGGCTACCCAAACTACTCTGTGCCCATTACACAAGGGACGTCCTCGTACACTTTTGAGGAGAAGGGAACTTGAAATACAACCAGCGTTTATCTGTTATGACCCGTGCAATCTGTACGGTGGTTGTTACTGTAATCTATGGCTATTGCACTGGGATGGCCACCTTTATTCGTATTAGGCATGGAAAAGGAATTTCTAGAAGGTTAAGTAAAAGAAGTAAGATGTGTCCACCGTCTTGTTTTTTCAGTTGTGGGGTTTTACGAGTTGTAGAGTTTAGCGGAGGTGCTCATGGTTAAATAATAACAGCGACCCGGGTTGATCTTCAAGGATAAGCAACGCTTGCTGAGGTTGGTCCGTGGATGGGTGAAACTCCTCCGTGCCTCGGAAAGTACGTTAAGCCATTGGTCTCAGCTGTCATTTATAGATTTTTGGCAGTCGTTACGGGTAATCAGAAGTCCGAAAATCTGACCAACAGTCTTACCAAGGGGTCTCGTGTTACCCAGTAACTGGGTTGTGAAGGTCCGATAGGCAGTCGTTTCGGCGATTGAAAACTAGACAATGAACTTTTTTAGTATCGGTAACCGATAGTGAGATATTCATACCTACACGCTGCACATACCTTTGATAAATTATTGCTTTTTTCTGCTTGAACTCATTTTTCCCTTGAGAAGGTTTCAGGGAAAAATAAGTTTAAACAGAAGAGGTGAATCGTCAATCTTAATAATGGTAAAAAATATAAACGATACATAACATCACGCCTTGTTTACCCGATGAGTTGGGCAGAGGTGTACCTACCAATAGTACACACATAAATACAAAAAAAGTTTCATCACTATTATGCATAGATAGATGTGTCACGAAAATTAATTTTCCAATTAATTATGCCGCTCAGTAGGGTTCAAATCGTAATGCCACTGCGTTCTAAAATAGCCTAAAATGTCAAACGGCATTCGAAATTAGACAATGTCCGTCCGAATATCACGGACTTAAGCCCCGTCCATTTACTTCCCTAATCTCTGCAATATTTCCATTAGTGGACTGTATTTTGTAAACTGTGGTGTAGCGTGGGTCTTCTGTGAAACTGTTTATTGTGTCAAAGCTGTATCATTTTACTGCTGAAGTTGACTTTTATTTGGGTAAGGACGTAAGTAATTGCTTCTTCTTTTCGTACTCTTTGTTTCTGTAGATAAGTCTCTAAACCCCTAATCAGTCTTTTGTTTTACGAGAGTATTAATTCCAAGTATCAATGGAAATGCATTACCATTCCTAGGTGTGTTAGTTTTTCAAAGAAAAACTTTTTTTTTTGCAAAGAAATATTTCATCTTTCTTTCCTGATATTTGTTAGAATAGCGATCAATGGTATTTAGTTTTCCTACCTTATACCTAAGTTAAATATAGTGATGATTTCACATGGATCACATAGGGATGAAAAACTGTGATGTGAGAAGGGATCCTTACGTTGAAGAGATTCTTACGTTGTTCAGACTGAGACTTAAGGTTTGGTTTCGTTTAAAAGCGGTGAACTGTCAAAAATAAGTGCTGTCTAAATATAGAGCGTTTTTTGACACCATAATGAAAATTACAGATTTTCTTGACGGCTATTTTATTAATATGATGGAACCGCTTTCCTAGGAATCCCAAGCTAAGCCTCGTGCAGACTAGTGCTACGCGACGCCGCGACGCGAGACCGGTATTTGTTCTACCGTTTCTTAGAAATCGTTTTGTTAGAGTCGGGTCGCGCCAGTTTGTACGAGGTCTGAGTCTCAGTCTGAACAACCAACGTAAGAAATTAAAAATTAAAATGTCTATCAAAATTTTTGTTTTTTGCAACAAGACAATAAATAGGGGTGCGTGCGTCCGTCTTTCATCCCCCCGTGCGGGGATGAAAGACGGACGCACGCACCCCACTTAAATCTCTACTTAAACATAACCAATTGCCTACCACCCCTATTTTGCATAATGATTTTTCTTAAAATTAGTGCGTATTACAGCAAATGGAGAACCAAGGGGGAGGGGCGAGAAAAATGACGTAATTAGGCAGACATCTTGATTTCGTACGTTTGTGCGTTCCTATCTCGGTAATGGCAGTTTTTTTAAACAGTAGCCATTCTGAGAGGCTTAGAATGATGTTAATCTTCTCAGACACGAATCTGTAAGGATTCTTTTGAGATAATCTTTGGCTTATTATATTATTCAAAAGAATTAGGGTGACTGGTAAGCTTTTAAGCTTTAGCAATGGCATCTGGTGACAGATACCTTGTAAATAAATATTTAAAACAGTGAAGGATACCTCATTGTTGTTAAGTTTCGACATTGATGTTGTCCTGTATTTGTTTTAAAAAATCCCCCTATAAAAAGATTCTTAGGAGGCCTGTTCCCCGGAGACATAGAAAACGAAAAAAAGTTTTTAAATGCACTTTAACACAATGCCTGCCAGGGTTGCGAGTTTGTCCGAAAGGGATATCGCGGCCCCGGTAAACAGGCAACGGAAGGAACACGGGTGGGTTTTAGTCAGTAAAAGTCTGACACGCCCTAGCTCCGCCCAGAGCGGGAGAAGTTATTTGAAAATTTCCCAACCTCAAAAAAAAAAAACAAACATCGCGTACCCACAAATTAATTCATATATCGAATGTCATAAATCGATACTTAAAAATAGAAAATATAAATTTGTTATAAGCATTAAATACAAAATTAAATGCACTGTGTATAAAAATGATTTATACATTTCTAATGTAATTTTAATTGTTTCTTAGACATTATATTGAAACCGACACAACCACCGCATTTCACCTAAACATTCTCTAACGTGAACGTAATATTCCACCGAAATCATCCTACCTAATTTGCAAAATCTGTCATAGTCGCTTCGTTCCCACCCACATTATCTACCTAGCAGATAATCAGCTGCCAGGCTGCTTTGCTGCTACGCTGCCATTCCCCGATGACTGCAACTGAACAACTGTACAGTATCGGAATATTGTATAATTTGCGCCGCGCTCAGCGTTGCGCTGTGTGCGCTGCACTGTACATCCATTTGAATAATGCTGTAGCGTTTATGTGAAATATTGGGATTTCGGTTGTAGGGTAGTTGGAGATAAGCTATAGATAGGCTGAAAATATATTTTGCTGAAATTACTTCTAGTTGTGTTTTAATGGGTTTGTGCTAGGTATGGTTCGTTTTAATCGTGAAGGGGGTCGACATCTTTCAGATCTTTCGCTCGCCCTAGGCTAACTTGATTTAAAAATAATAAATATGAGAAATTTTCGGATACATTGCACTAGAAATTGAAAGGCTACAGGGTTCTTCTACGACGAATGCAATTTGCTTATTAAAGTAACCGTTGGCTTTAGAGCCAACGGTTACTTTAATAAGCGAATTGCATTCGTCGAGATATGTACAGGTAAAATTAAGTCGTAAAACTAGTTGGGCCATACTTTTGCTATAAGTTGACTGAAGTTGTTTTAGTTTCGGCCGAAACTAGAAGAGCCGAATTTTCGGTTACGGCTTCGGTTTCCGCTGAAAATCGTGTTTCGGTCGGACACTAGTATTCAGGCATTGATTCATTTCATGCACGAATAACTTTTAGTCACAACATAAATATTGTGTAGATTACCTACCCAAAAAAATACCACCTATAGTAATGATTCGTTTTTCATAATGACTGTCCTCGTACCCAAATCAATCAAATCGAAAACGTTGGTGGTTGTTGGTTCGTCACCAACAGAATCCTCTGCGCCACTACATTTGTATCGCATCCGCACCGTTTGCAGTGTAACAACGGCGGACCAAAGTCTCGCTGTGCAAGTTTATGACATAAACAAGTAACATCTGCTTTGTCTTATTGAGTTTGGAACTCAATATTGACTCTCAATAGTAAATACGTACCTACAAATCAAATTTCAAGTTGCGCGGATGGCTGTACGACGGCGCAGATCAAAACTGACGAAAATATTGGGCACATTTTTGTGATATGAGGTGCATTTTCTGTGTGTTCGGTAAATAGTTCACCCCTTTTCAATATATGACTGTCGTATGAAACCGTCAAGATATTTTCTTGGGAGGATAAAAGCATCATCTTTCAGCAAATAATGTCCTCAGTTACAAATTAGGTTTTATTAATAACTTGTTTAGACAGGCTTGCTGGTCTAGTTGTCGAAAGCGTT
Organism: Agrochola macilenta; assembly: GCA_916701695.1. Classification (NCBI taxonomy): domain Eukaryota; kingdom Metazoa; phylum Arthropoda; class Insecta; order Lepidoptera; family Noctuidae; genus Agrochola; species Agrochola macilenta. The sequence goes on along the minus strand of OU753570.1, from coordinate 5,120,428 downwards.
TTGGAAGGGGCGACTGGAATCAATTCTATTTTTTGTAAAATTGACGTTCATAAGTGCCTTTTATGTGCCTAATTGAAATAAATTGTTTGACCTTGACTTTGAATTTGACGTTACTGCTGAGCATGAGGTCTTGAGTTCGACTCCCAGGTCAGGCAAAATATTATTGGGATTTTCCAACAGAAATTATTTCTCAGTAACAGCTCGGAGTCTGGAATTGTGCCCAGCTGATAGCAATAGGCTCGCCCTCTGTTACATGGGACTGAAAAACATAACTGGCGAAATGTGGGTGGACTACAGTTACACCTCTACCCATCCCTTCGGAAACACGGCGTAATGTTATGATATTATGTGACCATAATTTGCAATTATTATTTAAGAAAAACCACCGATTTTTGCGACCACCTAATGAAAATATAATTAATTCTGTGCTGTCGTCGCTGTCTTCCAAAATAACAAAAAAATAATAAAAAATATTAGTACTTATGTAATCAATGCCTAATTAAAAGCGCTGTTGGATTTTCAACCCTCGGCTCAACACCTTGAGTCTAAACCCCAACAGTGGTCCATTTCGGAATTACATTTATGTGTCGCCTAGTGTTAATGTAAACGGGCATTTTCTCCATTTAGCTAACATAAACTGGACAAACACAATTATTTTCAGGATTTCCAATCCCATATATAAAAAGTCTCAAGGGCCATCCGACGCTCCAATATCTTATGGATCCAAAATTATGACCTGACCTTTACTGTTCCCGATGGTCTGAGCTGAGCCAAAGTTACTCAGGGCGTTAGGTCAGGCTAGGTCATTAGGCCAGCACCAGCTTTTAGCCGATCAGAACTGACTAGAAAAGGAAATTGTAATAAAGTATATTAAACAGCTTTTAAGAGGATTTTAGTTTGTAGAAGGCTTTGGTTTTTGAGCTTCGGGTGAAAGGTCAGCTGGATTTGTTATGATTAGCTGCGTTCCTCGGTTTTAACCGCAGTCTACTAATCTACGAGTAATACTAGTCTACTAATCCAGGTCATGTCTACCCATGTGCCAAATTTCGTCCAAATCTGATCAGCCGTTTTAGCGTGAAAACGTAACAAACAAACAAAGTCACTTTCGAATTTATTTTATAATTTAATATTACGAGTATATTACGAGTATATTATATTATAGTGAGGATGTGCTTTGTTTTAATAAAAGCACTTTCGTTATTGAAGGTTTGCGGAAGGCATTTAAAACTAAAGTTTTGGATTAGGAGATTATGCATTTGCTTGTTATGATGTGATATCAACCCAATTAAGTTTAACAGACGCGACTGGCTTCCAGTGAAAAAAGTTCGTAAATAAACCTGGAATTTATGGCATACAGGTTAAGCACAAAGCATGGTACATAAAGCATAGAGCTAGCGTTGTTAAATACGTTACCTCTAAGAAAATAGACGGAACGTTTCGGGTAAACCTTTTACCGGTATTTCTTCTATAAAGTGCAAATAAGTCTATAATATCTATTATAGTGTGATTCAGGGGGTAGGTCTTTCAATTCGGGAATTAAAAAAGAACTAATTGAACAAAAATGATTACCCAAGAATGAATAGTTTCACGTAAGTACCTAGGTACTGGTTTAGCGTTACCGTGTCCGGAATATGTAGTGTCGTATCGATTGCCTTCAGATGTGCCAACTAATCGAGTTACAGCGTGTCAGTTCAGTGGAGTGCCTCAGCTTTGAGTTATGTATGTCTATGCTGGCTCGAATCATATCTTGAGCATCGAGATATTGAGTGCGGTAGTCCTTAGATGTGTGGTTATGGATGGATTTGAGTTTATAGGTATCTCGAGGTTTAATGGACCTGGTTTCCGATGTTATTTTTAGACAAAATGGAACAGCAAAGTTGCACAAGTGCTCCAATTGTCGACGTTTGATGTAGTTCTTATTTTGAAACTATTAGGATTTATAACACAAAAATAGAGCGCGATGAATCGGTCTTCGATGATTTGGATTTAATTCATGAAAGGGAAAATTTTGATTTAAGAGATAGAAGAAGAAAGGAAGCAACTGAAAAAATACATTACAGTGGAGCAAACCAGTTTTTTGATGATTTGGACATCGAAAAGTATAATGCGGAAATACTAATTAGAGTGGTTAGGTCCGAATTAAGTAAGAGTGTATATTCATAGACACATTTGATTAAGAGCTACAGCAGGCCGCTTTTTTGGAGAAAAACTATGTATTTATAAAGTGGGTTTTTTATAAACAATGCTCAAAGTTAAGTAATGATTAGCGACTGTTTAAATTTTTGACGTTTAAACGTCAGTTATCTTTAAGCAACGTTTTAAATAAACCCCTAAATCTTTAAAAATCACCTTAAGAGTATCGTTTTCTTGTGCAGCCAATCTACCGAAAACGAGTATAATATCTAACATTGTATCACAACAAAAGCTAGTTACAGCACATACAACCACAAAGGGGGTATTCTTAAAGCAATTTCCCAACCGATATCGCTTAGCGCGTTTCGGTTTAATCTATTTTTAAACTATAACTACACGGTCAAAAGGAAGTCTTTACCCGGTAGTCGGGGGAATCGGGGGAAGTTGGGGGAAGTCGGAAGAACTCGGGGAACCCGGGGTATTCCGAGTACCATCCACTTCAAAAGAAATCTCTCAAAGGGCGAAACTGATAATAATATGAATTTTCTTGGAAAAAAACGCAGTCCGTTGTGCAAACGCTAAGTAAGTTATTAAAGTTTGTTTGTTATTATTGTTGGTAGCAGAACTATTCGGACGTTTGAGTCTGGTTGCGTCAGTAGTGTACTATCAACCGAAGGATAGGCTAGAAAGGAGGTGACTACTGAGATGACGACAGAAGTATGGCAGAAAAAGTTAAGTTGCGCCGAACTGAAATAAATTTATTGGGTTGAGAGCGTTTATCCTAAAGTTGGCAACGTCGCAAAAAGCTGTCAAAAATTTACCTGTTTTGGTTAATTTGGCAATATGGAAATTTGAAATGTGGCTAACTAGCGAACTAGAATATTAATAATGAATGCAATTATTACATTGCATTTGATGTTGTAACCATTTTAGGTGTAAAAATGGGATTGAAAAGTTTCCAAATCCTTTTTTTACATCTAAAACTAAATATTCGGTGTTGTGACATTAATTATTGCATTTCATAATCAATATTTATTACTTAGCCACATTTCAAATTTCCATTGCCAAATTAATCAAAACATCGAAATATTTGATATTTGTTGCCCACTTTCAGAATAAACGCTCATATGGGAGGAAATGATGATGATTATATTTTGAACCGAAATATTCTATCTAGTTCTTCATTTGAATCCTCATCTTGGATTAACCATTTGAATGCCGTAATTACAGAAAAAAGTAAAAAGCCATTGTGTCTCGCGTGGATCCACTTTCATATGAAGGGGTCTTAATTTAGATGAAAAGAGATGGTTGTATGGAGGTTTGAGATGGTTGTTCCTCTGTAGTTGAGAATTACAGATCAAGCTCGCTTCCAACTTCAGACTGAATATCACTTACCATCAGGTGAGATGCAGGTCAAGAGCTTCCCCGTTGTGGTAAAAAATAATAATTACATATTTGAATTACGAAATTGAATCGTGTGAACATAAAAATAAATCATTATAATATAATGGCCATTTCTACGTCTCTCAATTAAATCAAACAATTTGATTAAACCATGCAATATTACCATAATATATTTCCTATGACAACCGCGACAGACAGTTGATGCGTTTACTCCGAGACACGAATATCACGATAAATGGTCACCCATCCGCGCACCTACCTCGTGAATCACAGCTTAAACTCTCGCCTGATCCTCCAGCGTTGCATACTACATATTATTTCTAGCGTTATATAACTCAACGATTGGCAAAGTTGGCAGCGAGGAGAGACAGTTGATATTAATATAGTGCCAATAAACCAAGCTTGAGATAGTTTGTGCCAGTTTAAAGTAGATCAAATAATAACAGTTTGAATAAATTATTAGACGTGTAGCTGTGAAGTTTGTGGTATGGTGGACTAGGGTTATTAATTTGGGGGATAGAAAAGATTTAGAGTGTTTTGTTAAGGTTATAAGAGGTAAATCTTACTCCTTAACCCTGACAGGGTTCAGGTGTAAAATTAAGGTACCTGATTGAATAATTTCATGAAGCTTTTTACTATTCTTCTGTGTTATCTTAATAACAATTAAGTAATTATGAGGATTCGTGGCTGAGTTTTCTTAAGAACTCTCTGTTCCACGCAACATTGCTGCTTGCAACTTACCCCTGGTTGAGGAGCTGACCGTAAAGTCCTATAATATCGTTATTTATTCATCTTAAGTTCACAATCCAACTCTAGAAATAACTAAAGCAGTAGAAATTCGAAACATATACACTTTATGACTTGCACCATATCCAAGTGACTTACAAAGTAGTAACGCGCTGGTGTTGAGCTTCTTGCACATTGGGACTAATTAAGCTACTCCAATGTACCCCAAGTAATAAACAATTTTTCACTAAGTGTAATAATAATATTGCAATTTCTATTTTTATTGATTTACGTGACGTTTATGTGACTATATTAATTTTCTTTTTCTCAGTTAGTTTTAATGATAATCGCCACAATTTGCGTACTTTATGCGGCCTACTCAAAAGTCCTTGCTTTGGTATTGTTGAGCTCTTTAAGTTCTGAGTCTAGCTGCACGATTACTGACAAATGCGTGCACTGACTGGACAGGTCTACTCAATCCGTGTGGTTCTTTCTTCGAAAGACCATTTTAGATACCAATCTACATAGTCTTAACATGTTCTGATCAAGATTATGTCTGGACTTTAAAGGAAACTGTGACCTCTGAGTTTGTTTCGACCTTTCTTCACAGAGTAGTCAGATAGGGAACGCCGACCACATCTAGTTTTTAAAATATTATTGACGTCTAAAATTATTTGTAGAAACCAATTTACAGAAAATAAATCAATTCATCATCATTTCATTTCACCATTTTATGTAATTTGACAGCAAGCACGATCAATTATTTTCAAATAATGAACGACTGGCCCTTATAAAAATTAAATATTGATCATATAACTTCGAACAGTAGCGAAGCAATCATGTGGAACAACAGCTCAAATCGTCCAGTTAAATTGTTACTCAATAATAGACTGGATAAAGACATCCAAAGAATAGTTCAACCTTTCAACATTATGCTCTCTGTATTATTTACTTCAAAATACAAAATTAGAAATAGTTACATCACTCCGTGTGAGAAGAAGTATCACTTATTACTGTTCTTTACCATTTCATTTTTCAATGTTTTATCTATCTGTGGTCTATTCAACGATAAAAACAGTGATTTCGCAAAATTGCATAAAAATGGTATCATGTTTGCAACTTTTTGGTTTAGTAGCTCTATATATTTCGTCGGATACATTTTGCTTATTTTTTGCAATAATATTTATAGCCGTAGCAACGTTTCCCTTATATTGAAGCTCCAAGACATTCATAGATGTATTGGCATAAGAAAAAATTACCGAAGTTATATTATTTGGAACTGGGTCTCACTTTTTACTGTTCTCGTTATTTTTAATTTACCGTCTACATTTTTTTTTGTCACAAAGGGGTCAATTTATTTTATTGAAGCTGCCCGCGATTTATTGATTACACAATATGATCTAAATATAATTTATGCTATGCGCCTAACAACACTGTTGACAATGTATCTGCAAGAATGGATTAAGAACATACTGACGATAAATAATGAAGAACAGAATGATGAATATTGTAACAAGATTTTTAAGACGTATCAAAATATTTTAGAAGCTTACAAACTCTGTACAAAATGTTTCCAAGTATTAGTAAGTCGGCACTTTGTTACATTACAAAGTCCAGTCCTTCCAGGTCATTCAATGATATTCTCTTCTTTTTAGATATTATACCGAACATACGACTCGTTTATTCGTTGTCTATGTTTTGTGCAGGTACACATACACTTGCAAACGTCGTCACATCACGAAGTGAGTAGGTATATGCAATTCATATTATTTATGATAAGTTTCCATTTGGTAACAGGTATACTGAATGATATATCATTTATGAGGCTAAATACCGTATTTGTACTTATTTAGTCTATATTTGGTTCACTAATTATATTAAAAATGTATAAAATCTGGTATTGTGTAAATTGTGTTACTTAATGTTGGGTGTCTGATTCAGTTACTTAATTTTATTGAATGAATATCTTTCCATCTGGACGTTACGGTACCATTTTTGAGCACAGCTGGTTCTTAATGTTATTTTGCTGCTTGTTGCTTTCAGTTGCTTCCGTCTCTGAGCGTCCTTGTAATCATATGGATTGTGAAATTTTTGTCACTAGCTACTATAACTTGTTTGCAATGTGAGAAGTTCTATATATCTGTGGAAGAAGCTGAGTCGGCGTGTATACAGCGTGTGATGGATACGAACTGTTCAAGTAAGAACAAAAGTTTCGAGTCTGGAGGCCGCCCATTGTATATTATGTAGTTTTTTTTTTTTTTGTTATTTATTTTTGTGCTGTACAATAAAGTATATATAAATAAATAACTAAATTTTTTATATAAAAATATCAACAATTTTAATTCCCCTGATTTCAACATTTATTCTGAAAGATGGGATTTTTTAAGTTGAAATCAGGGGAATAAAATATATTTACTTATCTCTTTATACAGGGTGCAATTGAAGTCATGGGCAATATTTTAAACTAAGACACTACTCATGATACTATTTGCATTAGGGCTACTATTACGCAAATCAAAAATATTATTAATACAAATACGGAAAACCTTTAAAAGTCATAAAGTATCAAAGTCGCGCATCGCGGTAGCGAATGCTGCTGTAGGTAGACTACGCCGCACGCCGTACGGGTGGTACGTGTCATTGCGCGTGACCCCGCCCGACTCACGTGGCTTAGGTAAGTTGCTAACAATTTGATGCCTAATTCATTCCAACTTTCCCTTAACAACTAATGTGTTAGTTGTCGTAGTTAAAATAAAATAAATGTGTAGGTAAAATTAATTTCCTGTAGTTTTGGCGTATTTACAAAGTTGGAATCACAGTATTTACATGAATTGTTCAGGAATCACAATATGTAATTACAATAATTTTAACTAACTTACTAACTAGCACTTACCTACACATATTTTAAAAGATGTTCAAAATGTCCACCACCTTTTTCAATACACAACTGAGCCCGACGACGTCTGTGATTGTCTTTCACTCGGGTGAACACAAATTCCTGTGATTTCACTATTTCGAATGCGTGAATAATTTTGTTTTTTAAATCGTCTCTCGACTCACTTTCCCACTCATACACAATTCTTTTAATTTCACCCCATAAGTAAAAGTCCAGGGGTGTTAAATCCGGTGACCTCGCTGGCCAAGGCACGGGCCCACCGCGACCTATCCATCGCTCGCCAAAAGTTTCAGTAAGATAGGCACGAACATCGCGTCGGAAATGCGCCGGGGCACCGTCGTGCTGACAGTACAGATATGGTACTTCCTCCAGTTCAAGCTCTTCCACAACTTGCCTCAACAACTGTAAGTAGTTTGTTCCGAAGTACGGTCCGATTATCATTTCGTTTAAAATGCCTGCCCAGACATTTTTACAAAATCGATGTTGAAAGCCGTCACGGCGTGTTACATAGGGGTTGCGTCCACGTCAGCTCCACCACGCGCTTGTGCATGTGCTGGCACGTGAAAAGACGAATAATCCAACAGGTTTTGCGTCGTTCTTAAAATGAGACCCCGAGAAGGAATAGGGACGTTCGGGTAGCGGCAATGGAATATTTCACGAGCTCGTAATAAACTTGTGCCATTGTAAAGTAAAACCATTTGTAGGTAATGTTGGTTTATGTACCTAGCCTGCACATTACGCGGTCGAGACATCGTGTTCACAGTTAGTACACTAACAAACACTTAATGCACTGCAATCCAAGGGTCAGAAGAGTGAGGCGCGTGCGGCGTTTACGTCCGGATCAATCGTAAATCAACGCGTACCTGCCGGCCGCAATGAACCTAGCTATTATTACTATTTGATGTTTGTTTACCTTTTTTTCTTTCCGCTCTGTACTGCGCTTTAATATTTTGATAGTTTATGACTTATTGGCGTTTATGAACTATTTTATTTTTATTATTTTTAGTGTTTATTTGCAGTAATAGTTTTTTGCAATATGACTTACTACATTTTAAAGGTTTTCCATACTTGCATTAATAATATTTTTGATTTGCGTAATAGTAGCCCTAATGCAAATAGTATCATGTAGTGTCTTAGTTTAAAATATTGCCCATGACTTCAATTGCACCCTGTATATACTTTATTGTACACCAGAAAAAACATAGTAAAAACATACAATGGGTGGCCTTCTCGCTTTCAGCGAGCTCTTCCAGGCAACCTTGGAATGGACAGGACATAAAAATGGAGTTGTCATTGTTTTAACACTTTTTAGGGTTCTGTACCTGAAGAGTGCCAAACGGTGGGCACGCCACAATTGTGGCAATAAGTCCCCTCTTTGAGGAGTGGCTAGAGAGGCGCCACGGCGTCCTCACCTTCCGTCTGACGCAGGTCCTCACCGGACATGACTGTTTCGGGAGGTTCCTGTTCCGAATAAGGCGGGAGGAAACGCCCGGGTGTCACCACTGTGTGGATCGCCCGGAGGACACGGTGGAGGTCTGCCCTGCTTGGGCGAAGCACCGCCGTGTCCTCACAGAGGCGATCGGCGGCGGCGATCTCACGCGTCCGGCCCTGGTTCAGGCCATGGTCCGGAGCGAGAGTGCATGGGAAGCCGTCACTTCCTTCTGCGAAGCAGTAATGCTCGCGAAGGAGGAGGCGGAGCGCGCGAGGAAGAAGCAAGATTCGTGCCCTCGCGCCCCTAGTCGCCGCAGGAGACGCCCCGGGCGTCGGGAGTCGCGAGCCGACTTCCGGCCACCGTAGGCGCGGGCTTGCGGACGGTTAGCAATGGGTAGCTCGCCGTCCGATTAGGACCAGGCCCGGGTCGACGGCGCGTTGTGTTCCACGCGCGCCTCAAAGAGATGTCAGCACCAACTGACGGGGTCCGTAAGGGCCAATGCCTGCCACGGTTGCGAGTTTGTCCGAAAGGTATATCGCGGCCCCGGCACTCAGGCAACGGAAGGAACACGGGTGGGTTTTAGTCAGTAAAAGTCTGACACGCCCTCTCGCTCCGCCCAGAGCGGGAGAAGTCATTTGATGATTTCCCACACTAAAAAAAAAAAAAAAAGGGTGCTAAACGGAACCCTATTAATAAGCCTCCGCTGTCCGTCTGTCCGTCTGTCTCTCAGTGGACTGTATCGTATGAACCGTAACAGTAATAAAAATAAAAATGTTAATATTAATTCTAAGACGCTTAGTAAATAATGGTTTATTACTTGGTGTACGAGTACATTGGAGTAGCTTAATTAGTCCCAAGTCTTTTTGTCGTCCAAGTATTCTTTAACTTTATTGAAACCTTTATGACCGAATTTTTGTTAACTAAATCATTTAAATTTTCACGGACACCTTTAACAACAAATAAAAAAAAAAAAAAACAAGTAATTTTGAAAAAAAAAATGGCATGTGGGGCATCATTGTCTAGAGCACGTCTAGTAGAGTACTTTTGTTTTTATCTACAAAAATGAAGAAATAGGCGGCTGTATAAGTTGTCAGTTTTAGTCTATTTTTGTACGACCTCTATCGCAACAACTAAGCAAGTAAGGAATTTCAAACTTCTATACATCATCTACCATTTACTGTATATAATCAACAAATACTAAAAACGCCGATTCATATGGTATTTTATTTAATTACGGGCGATTTTCTGCAACAATACTTTGTAATTTATGAAATACAAATTCTAGACTCGGAAACAATAAGCACTTAAGTCAAATCTTAAAGATTTTGGCTTAAAAAAAATCGCAAAGATAAATTCTACACTCCGAATTTATCTTTGCGATTTTTTTAATTTAAGTAAAAAATATTCTTCGTTTACTATTTTCATTTATTTACTTAATATTGTACGGTGGTACGAAACTCTTCGTGTGCGAGCCCGTCTTGCCCTTGGCTGGTTTTTAATTTTATCTAACTCAATTTTTGCTTATTTCCTTTCAGAAAGTGTCAGACATCTTTGCGAGCGCGTAGTTCAAGTTAACCGGACCTTCAGTAAGATGACAGCGTGTGGCTTGTTCACAATAGACGCCACTCTACCGATACCTCTGACAGGACTCTTAAGTAATTACGTTATTGTACTGTTGCAGTTTGCTTTCCTGTGAAATGACTTATTTCTTCATAAAATTATCTTTAGTTGCAATGATTTCATGTAAGTAACATTATTATTGAGTTGATACAAATAAAAAATCCTTCCAGAACCTAAGCCTTTTATGTAATTGACATTGACACGAATATGATTAATGTTCAACTTCAAAACTATGAATGGGTACCTAATTAAGCAGAACATAATTTGTCATCATAAAAATGTCTGTAAATTGTTCATTCGACACAGAACAACGAAAAAGAATAGTAAACGCGCGAAACAACTCAAATCGTCCGGTTGAATTGTTACTCAATAACAGTCTGGACAAGGAAATCTGAAGACTTCAACATTTCAACATAATATTAACTGCAGTTTCCGGTACAAAACAAAATATATGATATATTTATATCACTCCGTGTATAAAGAAATATCCCATAGTTGCTCTTCTTGACTGTAAAATTTTTCAATATTTTGTGTATCTATCGTATGGTAACAGATAAACACTGATTTTGCGGAATATAGTAAAAGCACTATCTTGCTAACCATGTTTTGGTTGTCTATCAGTGTCTATTTCCTCAGTTACATATTGTTGATCATTTGTAACACAGCTCACACCTGCAGTCACATTTCCCTTATTTTGAGGATCTAAGAAATTTACAGAAGTATCACCATTAGTAAGAGTGTCCGAAATTATACTATTTGGTGTAATTATATTTTGACTGCTACGGTTTTTATGAGATAAAGGGCTCATTTTATTATATTGAAGCTTGCATTATTTAATGATTATTCAATATGATTTAAATTTAATTTACGGTATGTCTTATCACACTGTTGGCAAAGTATCTCAAAGTATGGGTTAAAAATATTCTAATAATAAATAACGAAGAACAAAATGATGAATAATTATTATAAAAAATATGTTTGAGCCCTTTCAATATGTTTTAGAAGCTTACACACTGTTTATTAAATGTTTCCGAGTTTTGGTAAGTCAGCTAACAGTAAGGTTTGAAAAAAAAAAATTGGGTAGGAATTTTTTATCGGTTGAACCATGTGAAATTACCAATAACTATTTCCTATGACAAACGTGACAGACGGTTGACGCGTTTACTCCGAGACATGAATGTCACGGTAAATGGTCACCTGCGCACTGACATCGTGAAGCACAGCTTAAACTCTCGCCTATCCTCCAGCGTTGCATACTACATATTATGTCTAGCTTAATCTAACTCTATGATTCGCAAATTTGGCAGTGAGGAGAGACAGTTGATATTATATTGAATAATAGCGGTTTGAAATAATTAATAGGGCTCCACTGTACATTGACCCCCGCGCGTGTGAAGCTTAAATTTTTTGGATATCGATGTCTTCATGTAAAACGCTTTCGCAAAATTTCGTGTCCTTCATCACACAATCCTCACCTTTGAAAAGTTCATGAAAATCAATTTTAAAAACGCCAAAAAATTGTCAAGAGATAGTCATAAATAGTCACCAAGGTTAAAAAATTGTCGCATTATGGTTCCAAAGATACAGCTATAAGTTGGTGAGGATTGAGGGGTGAACGTCTCCACACAATCCTCACCTCAGTGCAAGCAAACGGCTGGGAGTACCGACTTGGTTTCAATTCCAAAAAATAGTCAAGAAATAGTCATAACGCTATGCCAAATCTCGAAAAATAGTCATTAAGGGATTCCAGAGATACAAAGGGGTCTTGGTGAGGATTACGTGGATAGCCTTTCTCGCCACAGTCCTCACCTGATTGCCGCGGAACGCCTAGGTTTTCGAATTTGAATTTGGTGTCAAAAAATAGTCAGTAAATAGTCGTGTCGAACCATGATAATTTCGACTTGTTTTACTATGTACTCGTAGAATTATGTCAAACTTCCACGTCAACTTCTACATACATTTTGTTTAGGTACAGTCGCGAACAGTAAAATTGTAAATCTATTTTAATAGTGTTGTGTTGTTGTGTGTAGTGTTGCGTTAATTTAAAACAGTAATAAAATATTGTAGTTACTTACGTATAATTTTTTTTCTGTCAAAGATTAATAAATACCTACCTAGCTGTACATACTATTCCCCCAATTTTTCCGGTTGGCTTTATGAGACCAAATAAATGTCTTAATTTCAGATTAATTTGATTGTAGTATGAGTAATTAAGACTGCCTATCTACTTATATATTATGTACAGCTTGGAAGGTATTTATTAAACTTTGGTTGGTGGGTGGATTGGTAGTACCTTGGTTGGTGGGTAGGTTGGTGGGTAGGTAGATGGGTATGTAGGTTGGTGGGTAGGTTGGTGGGTAGGTTGGTGGGTAGGTTGGTGGGTGGGTTGGTAGGTAGGTTGGTTGGTGGGTAGGTTGGTGGTTAGGTTGGTTGGTGAGTAGGTTGGTGGGTAGGTTGCTGGGTAGGTTGGTGGGTTGGTTGGTTTAGCTTGATTGGAAGGTAGGTTGGTGGGTAGGTTGATGGCTAGGTTGGTGGGTTGGTTGGTAGGTGGATAGGTAGGTACAAACTAACCCAAACATACGGAGGCTATCTTGTTCAATTGAGGATATGGTATGGCGAGCTTAATACCAGCTCCATCATCAGATCCTGGACTACACTCTCGGATGAAACAAGATAACCTTGTTTTTTTTCGGCCATTTGGAATTGTTTTAACAAGTAGGTACGTTCCTACTTGTTAAAACAATTCCAAACGGCAAAAAAATATGGCGAAAAAAAACAAGGCTGTCTTGTTTGGTTGAGGAGTTTCCGGCACCACCTTGCGGCTCCATTATCAGACCCTGAACACCACCTAATGTAATAACACTTCTCAATACATAACCAATGAGTCCAAATACGATGGTGCTATCTTGTTTGATTGAGGAGTTTTGATAGCCACTTTCCTGCTCCATCATCAGACCCTGGACACCATCTTGGGATATAGTTCTCGCCAAGACAAAACCAACGAGTTCAAACTCAACGACGCTATCTTATTTACTTGAGGAGTACCTAACAACTAACTACCAAACAAGATAGCCTTGTTTTGTTTCGGCCATTTGGAATTGTTTTGACAAGTACGTACGTTTTCCCAGAGTGTTGTCCAGGATCTGATGATGGAGCTGGTATTAAGCTCGCCATACGATATCCTCAATTAACCAAGATAGCCTCCTTATGTTTGGGTTAGTTTGTACCTACCAACCTACCCACCAACCAACCTATCCACCAAACTACCCACCAACCAACCTATCCACCAACCTACCCATCAACCAACCTATCCACCAAGCTACCCACACTCCAAACTATCCACCAACCTACCTACCACCAACCTACCCACTAACCAACCTTCCCACCAACCTACCCACTTACCAACCTACCCACCAACCAACCTATCCATCAACCTACCCACCAACCTACCTACCAACCAATCTACCCACCAACCTACCTACCAACCAATCTACCCACCAACCTACCCAGCAACCAACCTTCCTACTAACCAACCTACCCACCAACCTACCCACTAACGAACCTACCCACCAACCAACCTATCTACCAACCTACCCACCAACCAACCTATGCACCAACTTACCCACCAACCAACCTATGCACCATCCCACCCACCAACCTACCCACCAATCAACCTACCCACCAACCTACCACTAACACACCCACCAACCAAAGTTTAATAAATACCTACCTAACTGTACATAATATACAGGGTGGCAGGGACATCGACGCGAAGCCGGCTACCATAGATTCAGTACATGATTCTGAACCCCACAGCGATGAAATGTTTCGTCGGTTATTAAAAAAAAATCTGCTGTTTCATAGAAAAGTGCAATACCTACGCGGTCAAAATGTATGGAGCAGCTGTTTTTTTTTTAAATAACCGATAAAGAATTTCAACGCAGGGGGGTTCAGAATCATGTACTGAATCCATGGTAACCGGCTTCGCGTCGATGTCCCTGACACCCCGTATAAGTAGATAGGTAGTCTTAATGAATCTTATTTAACTATACCAAATTATCAACTAGCGGCGTCTTACTGCAGAAAAGAAACCAAGAGAGGTGGAGCATGCATCTTAGTAAAGAACGGACAACACTTCATCGAATTAAAGAAGATAGCCAACTTATCAGAACCTGGAGTATTTGAATGTTGCGCGATAGAGTTACCTAACTATGACACTGTCCTAGCTTGTGTGTATAGAGTTCCCAGGTTAACTAACCTAAATGTATGTATGGATAAATTAGAAATGCTCCTAAAAGAGCTAACTAACAAATGCTATCAAAATATTGTCATTGCAGGGGATTTCAATATCGACATTCTAAAAAGGAACCTTCAAACTATTCAGTTTGAGTGCATTTTACTCAACTATAATTTAAAGTTAGCAGTGAATCAACCTACACGCCTAAAAAGTAATACTTGTATTGATAATATTGCTCATAATTTTCGCAAAGCATGTAAGGTCGAAATTCTAGAACTTGCTCTATCGGACCACACAGCACAGTTAATGACGTTCCCAGTACAAAAAAAATGTAACATTCGATACTGGCAGGTTACAAGACGTGACTACTGCAATGAAAATATGACAAAATTTAAAGATTCCATAAATAATTTATCATTTTCTGACATTTACAAAAGCAATGATCCTAATGTAGCGTATAAATCCTTTTTTGACATATTTTCATTATTTTATAAATTATGCTTTCCCAGAATGAATATTAGAATTAGTACTATTAGAAAACCGAAATGGGTGTCACGTGGTATTAAACTATGTAGTAAAAAGAAAAGACAACTTTTATGGCAATACAGGCTTAAACCAAATCAAGCTAATAAAAGAAAACTTACTCATTACTCTAAAATATTTAAAAGAATTGTAAAACTCACTCAAAAGGCACAAAATAACTACACTATAAATACCTCAGATAATAAATCAAAAGCTACTTGGAAAATAATAAATAATTCAAAATTCAACATTCCAAAATACTGCATTGACAAAATTCGTGTGAACAATGACATTATCACTGACCCAAATGACATTGCTGAGGCATTTAATATTTATTTCGTTGACAAAATAAACCCTATAGCAGGATCTGGGAAAAAGACTACGTCAATGATTCAAAAAAGAAAAGTCTCTTTTTTTCTGGCGCCATGTCTGCCAATTGAGGTGTTTAAAATCATAAAAACATTAAAAAATACGAATAGTGTAGGATACGATGGCCTATCTACAAAAGTTATAAAATCAGTAGCTGGAGAAATATCAACGCATCTCAGCCATTTAATTAATCTTTGCATAGAGACCACCTTCCACGTACGTACCATCTTCACCATGTTCTGTGACATGACACAGGCCTTCGACCATGTCCGTCACGACATACTGATTGAAAAATTAGAAGCCTATGGCATTAGAGGTAATGTCTCTAGCCTTATTCAATCTTATTTAAGCAACAGAAGACAATTTACAGAAATTTCGGCAATAAATAAAATAAATAAACATGAAGTAGTCCATAAATCAGAAGAGCGTGTAGTTAAATTTGGCGTACCACAAGGTACTGTCGTAGGCCCACTGTTTTTTATACTATACATTAATGACCTACCCAAAAGTATCGACCATCCAATGACACTTTTTGCCGATGATAGTACTATTACAATCGCTTGTAAAAATAGAGACACATACGAATCTGACATTAACCATTCTATAGAATCCATGGTAAAATGGTTAGAAAACAACAATTTGAAGCTAAATCTTGGAAAAACAAATATTATGCATTTTGCCCAAAGAGCCACCATTCCAAATGTTAATGTGCACTATTGTGATCATAGAATAGATAAAGTTGACACAACCAAATTTCTTGGAGTTACGATAGACACACAATTAGATTGGAAAGCACATACGGAAGCCTTAAGCAAAAAAATAAGTAAGTCCACATATGCACTATATAAATTAGCCCCGATGTTAAATGTTGATGCGCTTCTAACTGCCTATCACGGCTTAGTATCCTCGAACTTAAGATACGGAGTAATTTTTTGGGGCAATTCAACAAATAAGGATGTCATTTTTAAAACCCAAAAGAGGTGCCTTAGAACTATGTTTGGACTTCATGTTACTGAGAGCTGCAAACCCTTTTTCAAAAAATATAAAATATTAACCCTTCCATCTATGTACATTTTAGAGACCATTATATTTGTCAAATCGAACCCACACCTATTCCCCCTATTATCAGATAAAGTAATTTGGAATAGACGCGACAATAGCAAACTTTGCATTCCTAGATCCAGGACAGCTCTATTGCGTAAAAGTATAATCTGTATGGCACCAATCCTTTATAATACTTTGCCAAAATTTTTGAGAGAATATACAACAGAAAAATTAAGAAGTGGGTTAAAAAGCCTTCTGTTAGAAAAAGCTTATTACAGCACTGACGAATTTCTGACTGATAAATTAATCTGACTTGTGTGAAATATGTAGATTTTTATTCCTTTGACTTAAAACTGGCTAATTTTATTATACATTTCTATGTCGAGTTCGTGACACTATTCCACTATTCTATTAATTTATTATAATTTGATTGATTAAGTTTTATTTGACATGCTAATTGCTTTGAATATGTTAATGAATTAATTGACAAATTTATAATTATTTGATGTTTATGTCCTACTAGTTAATAAAAATAACCTACCTGTTTTATATTTGTACGCCGTTAAGGCAAAACATGACTGTGATATAATTTAATGTAACATCTTGCATGCCATGTGTGTGTATACTTATGTTTTGGACAAATAAATGATCTTATCTTATCTTATCTTATCTTATCTCATACTACAAGCAAATTAATCTGAAATAAAGACATTTATTTGGTCTCATAAAGCCAACCGGAAAAATTGGAGGAATATTATACATAATATTCCTCCAATTTTTCCGGTTGGCTTTACACAGCTGTACACAGCTAGGTAGGTATTTATTTAACTTTGACCGAAAAAAAAAAATACGTAAGTAACTACAATATTTTATTACTGTTTTAAATTAATATACAACACTATTAAAATAGATTTACAATTTTACTGTTCGCGACTGTACCAAAACAAAATGTATGTAGAACTTTACGTGGAAGTTTAACATACTTCTACATAGTAAACCGGGTCGAAATTATCATGATTCGAGACGACTATTTATTGACTATTTTTTGACACCAAATTCAAATTCAAAAACCTAGGCGTTCTGCGGTAATCAGGTGAGGATTGTGGCAAGAAAGGCTCTCCACGTAATCCTCACCAAGACCCCTTTATATTTCTGGAATCCCTTAATGACTATTTTCGAGATTTGGCATAGCGTTAAGACTATTTCTTGTTTTTTTTTTTTGGAATTGAAACCAAGTCGGTACTCCCAGCCGTTTGCTTGCACTGAGGTGAGGATTGTGTGGAGACGTTCACCCCCCAATCCTCACCAACTTATAGCTGTATCTTCGGAACCATAATGCGACAATTTTTTTAACCTTGGTGACTATTTATGACTATATCTTAACTATTACTATTTTTTGGCGTTTTCAAAATTGATTTTCATGAACTTTTCAAAGGTGAGGATTGTGTGGTGAAGGACACAAAATTTCACACTGCGCAAACTCCTGGTTTTTGAGAAAAAAAATCCTAAAGTTTAAAAAAAAAACAACATTTTACATAATAAATTTGACATTTTACCACAGATGAATATTGTAACAAGATTTTTAAGACGTATCAAAATATTTTAGAAGCTTACAAACTGTATACAAAATGTTACCAAGTATTAGTAAGTCGGTGCTTGCTTATATTGTTACATAACTATTAAATCCAGTCCTTCCAACTCATTACACCACGAAGTGAGTATATGCAATGCATATTGTGTATCTTAAGTTTTCATTTGGTAATGCCCGGGAATTTCCTAAACTTATGTAAACAAAAATTTACCATCTCCAATATCCATACCATGATATAAAGTTCTGGATTATGAATTATTGATGTTCTTTCTATTAATCTGATTTACTCTAAGAACAATAAACATCTTTTTTTTGTCATATTTTTTTAATACCGGGTTAGTTTTCAATAACCGGCCAAATTTTCACAGGGTATTCTACCCATAAATATGAACAACTTTCACTATGGAACGAACTCTGAAATCACGAAAAAAATATCAGCTGTTTCATACATTTTGGTCTAGTAGGTATTGAACTTTTTTTTTTTTTGGGTTGGGAAATCATCAAATGACGTCTCCCGCTCTGGGCGGAGCGAGAGGGCGTGTCAGACTTTTACTGACTAAAACCCACCTTCACACCACCCCGTGTTCCTTCCGTTGCCTGTGTGCCGGGGCCGCGATATCCCTTTCGGACAAACTCGCAACCCTGGCAGGCATTGGCCTTTACGGACCCCGTCAGTTGGTGCTGACATCTCTTTGAGGCGCGCGTGGAACACAACGCGCCGTCGACCCGGGCCTGGTCCTAATCGGACGGCGAGCTACCCATTGCCCTCCATCCGCAAGCCCGCCCCTACGGTGGCCGGAAGTTGGCTCGCGACTCCCGACGCTCGGGGCGTCTCCTGCGGTGACTAGAGGCGCGAGGGCGCGCATCTTGCATTTCCCTCGCGCGCTCCGCCTCCTCCAAACTCAAAATCAAACTCAAAGCATTTATTTCAATTAAACCATTTACAGGCACTTTTGAATTGTCGAATAGTCACGTAAGTTAGTCAGAAAGTTGAAGCTAGTTGCCCATTCCAAAACGTAGATCTTTATGGAGAAGAACAGGCAAGAAACTCCAAGGTCTTTCTTTTAAATATAGAAAATTACAAAATCCTGGGTACAATATTCTTGTTGCTTCTATATGTGAGAACAATGTACAAAAAATAATCAAAACAATTCAAAATATAAGATTAAAAATAAGCCATAAGAGATGACCAGTCACAACTGACGGCGCCCGTTCACGAACATGACGCGTGGATCAGCACCATCCAGCTCAACCATTTTGTAGGGAACCGAATGATCCAACACACTCGCCACCATCAGCGAGACATTTAAGTGAGCATGACATACTCTCAACTGCCATGCTCTTTCAAGTCAACATACATCTTAATAACATTAAAACGGCTCCATGGTACTCACATTTACAAAAATTTAAAAAATGCTTCTAAATTATACAAAACTAATTTGCAATGTATTTGAGAGATTAATAGAATGTTACTACCAAAAAGAAAGTTATCCATTGGAGTATTCAACAATTAAAACTTGTTTAAATAAAAAATAAACATTAAGTTTGTAATGTCAGAAAAAATTAAAAGGGGAAGCAACTCTTCCAAACATTAAATCTCCTTCGCGAGCATTACTGCTTCGCAGAAGGAAGTGACGGCTTCCCATGCACTCTCGCTCCGGACCATGGCCTGAACCAGAGCCGGACGCGAGAGATCGCCGCCGCCGATCACATCCGTGAGGACACGGCGTGCTTCACCCAAGCAGGGCAGATCTCCACCGTATGCTCCACCGTGTCCTCCGGGCGATCTACACAGTAGTGACACCCGGGCGTTTCCTCCCGCCTTATTCGGAACAGGAACCTCCCGTCCCGGTGAGGACCTGCGTCAGACGGAAGGTGAGGACGCCGTGGCTTCTCTCTAGCCACTCCTCAAAGAGGGGACTTATCGCCTTAATGTAGATAGGATGTCAAGGCGTGTTATATAGGTACTTGTTCTGTTCGGCATAAGTCTATTACATAATTGTTATTAATTGCTACGAGCAATAGGGGGGCAATAAAGAGGGCTATTCTTGGAGTTTCACAGGAGAACCAATGTGACCGACATAACCCGAAGAATTGCCAAACTTAAGTGGTAGTGGACAGGGCACATTGCTCGCAGAACAGATGGCCAATGCGGCTGAAAGGTTCTGGATTGGCGCCCCCGTACCGGAAGACATAGCGTTGGAAAATCTCGCACAAAGCGCACCGATTACCTGGTGAAAGCCGCAGGAATCCGCTGGATGCGAGAAGCACAGAACCGGTCGAAATCACTCGTTACCCGTGGTCCCTGGTTAATTTTCATTACCTGGCATGGCTGGTTCCATGGCATTAGGGATTGTTTCCTGGACTTCTGACTATATTGATGATCGTCCGGCTCCATCTTCAGACCCTCGTCAGTGTGTGCAATGGAAGGTACTCAAGACAAAAACAAGCATAAACTCGACTATATTAGCACTTTTCATCAGGGAGTTCCAGTGGCAATCTTCCGGCTGCATCTTCAGGCCCTTGTCATACTAGCCCAAATTCGACTGTCCTACCTTATTCGCTATTATGTAGTTTGAATCCTTACGTCCCAGCTCCACCATCAGCTCGATGGTACCTCATTATTGCATTGTTACCGAACTTCCATAACTATGCCTTTCAGCTCATTCGGATACAAGCAAGCGGTTGAAAAATGATTTGCATATTTTGAACGGACAACTTACATATTGCAAGTTTAATAAAAGCTTTTAAATAAACTAAAGCTGCAAAGACATGAAACCAAGCTTCCCTCGAGACATAAGAAAGAAAGAAAACACCTTCAGAATATAATTGTGGTGGCGCATATAATACATAGGTACCTATTCTTTGGTCCTTTGGGATTATGAAAGTGGTTGTGTTTTGTTGCGGATCAACTTTCTGTAGTGCTGTTCTTTACATCAATTCTTGATAATACACACAGTCAATAAGTATGAATCTGCGTTGATTTACTTATAGAACAGCCCTATTTACACGATGAGAGTTTCTTGCCTGTGACATACAATGAAATTCAAGCAGCAATTTACTTGCATCGTCTAAACACTATTTTAACAGTGCAACTTTTATTGTTGCTTCAACTTATGGTACACCCCAGGCAATTAAACCGCACCTCGCGCCTTCACCGCCTGGCCACGCAACATTCGCTGCAGCGAATATTCGCGCGGTGCGAACGGCGAAGAGTCTAGCGACTAAAACAAATGTACTAATCATACCACGCGTAGCGGCGAACGGCGCGGCGGGACGACCGACCGGCAAAATTTGCCGAGCGAATAGCATGAGTGTCTGGCGGTGGCGGCGTGGCGGGCGACAGAAACAACTGTATGAATTAATATGGCGCATGCCACGGTGTCGCGCGGCAGACGCGGTGAAGAGTGCAGAAACCAAATTAAAACTAGTTTGGTTTCTTAGTTGTATTCGCCGCTAAATAATTTCGTTATACTGAAACTTTTATTGCCGAAATAATAGCTAGGCCAGCTATCCTATCTGCATTGACCATTTTCTCCAGTTTTGGTTGAATACCTATAATCAAGGGTTAAGACACTCATTCGGGTATAATCGAAAAAAAAACTGGATATACTTGTCTCTATTTCTTATGTCTTAAACCTAAAAACTCTCCAAGCAATATCGAGGTAAATTTGGTAAAGACATTTCGCTCTCGGTTTATCTGATCACGGCGGCGAACGCTGGCACTGCCCGTGGCGTGCAAACTGTGCCGCCTGGACTGCCGCTCGGCCCGACGCACCGCCGATCGTGCCACTCGTTCCCCGTGGCCAGGCCGTTAGTGACGAACTCTTTATGCAAAGATTTGAATAGTAAGAATCACCATGTTAAACGATGGTCGCGTTTCTTTTTCATTTTGTCGCCTTTGAAAATCAAAATCAAGTCTCACACTTAATTTTAATGGAAACATCTTTACTGTTGTGAGCTCAAACTTCTCAGTATGGACACTGCGCGCGTTTTAAATCTTTATTTATATGTATAATTATAGTTAAAAGAAATTACCTACACTTTTTCAAACTGTTATTATCATGGGATCAAAAAACATCTTTAGGTAAACCATAAATATGAAACGTGTTTTCCTCAAACGCCCTATATTCAAAAAACTCACCGCTCATACATTCACGAGCTCACCTGCTATGTTTGCGGATGAAGTTTACATGTAGTCCCGTTAAAACCTGCCCCATATACGAGTAGGTGCAGGCCATAAATAAAACGTGCACGTTATTTTCAGTGGCGATACTGTAAATCATAGGTGGACACGGTGCGATGCGTTGGCCATAGAGCTTAGAAGAGGTAGACTTGCCATCAATCATATGATGAATTCTCTAGTGCTTTGAAAGAAAGAAAAATAGGTTTATTTATAACAGAAACACGTGCATACCAGACAAGAGTAATCAGAAAACAAACTAGATCTAAGTAGGTATATAAGAAATCACGAGCTTAAAACAGAAATAGTCGGCAGCTGCACGTCATGACTGTGACAATGATATGTTTGTAACTGAGGGTGCGGAGATAATGAAACGAGTGTCTTCATTGAACGCTGGTTTATTACTCAGCTGTGACATGGGTCCACTCACACATTCACAATAAAGAACTATGTGTGAGTAGCAAGCGCATACACATCATTCCTCCACACTAATTTTGAAACCTGTTGACAAATAAACATAATAATATTAAACTTAACGGAATCCGTAAGTACCAACTAACACCATGAATAACATAACTTAAAACCTATATCTATCTATTTGTAAAATACAGAATAATCGATATCTTTCCTTGCGCGCTTCGAACGTGCACGTGTGTCTTCCATGGCTATTGAATCCTGCACGTCGGCCGAGGCTTGAGGAGCCTGGGTCTCTGATGCGTCACCTACAGACTGCCGTGCATTTTCTCGGCTCACAATATCTATTATTACAGACTGATTTTTGTTTGCTGTAACGCTAGTTTCAGCCCTCGTGACCGGTGCTATAGTCGTTTCCACCTCCACCGGTTTATTTGAAACAGCACTCATTCCGGTGCTTACTGAATTGGTATCACCGGCAGGGCTGGGCATTATTGGTGAAATGATCGGAACCGGTGAAGTTGAAGGACAATGGACAAGCTGAGCATCCGAGGGTATTGATTCGGCACAATCAATTGTCTGTGTATTAATACCTTTTTCACTCTTACAGTGTAACAGTTGGTCAGTATGTCTAACACAAAATAAACCTTGATCTACAATTAACACTTTATACATTCTTTTCCCTATCATATCCTTTGTAACTCCTAACTTCCATGTCTCCTTTCTACCACTGTACCACCGGACCCATACCCTGTCACCTACTTTGAAAACTCTTTTGCAACTCTCATTCTCCCTTGATTTTTTGCGTGATTTATTTATTTTGGGTAGTATTAAGTCAAGTCGTGATTTCAAACCTCTACCAAACATTAACTTAGCGGGTGAATGTCCAGTAGAACAATGTACTGTGTTTCTATATTCAAACAGATATCCTAATAGTTTATCATTTTGTGCTGTACTTTCACATATTATACTCTTAAGCATCTTTTTACATGTCCTCACTGAGTTTTCTGCTTGTCCGTTGCTACATGGGTGGTAAATAGGTGACGTCATGTAGTTAATACCATTATTGGAACAGAACAAATTAAACTCCTTTGAATTTATTTTAACGTCATTATCCGAGACTAAGGTAGCAGGTAAACCAAATACGGAAAAAATTTGCTTCAATTTTTTGATTAAGGCTTGTGTGGTTACGTCATTGCGCATATAAATACACTCTAACCATTTAGAGTAAGCATCAATCACTACTAAGTAAGTTTGTTGCCGTATAGATAAATAGTCGATATGAATTCGTTCCCACGGTGCCGCTGGACTAGGCCACGGTGACGGTGTGACCCGCGGTGGAGCGGGCCTCAAGCTCGCGCACACATCGCATGCTCCGATCCACCTCTCAATATCCTCATCTATTCCGGGCCACCACATCCTACTACGCGCATTACATTTCATTTTGACGATGCCTAAATGCGTGCTATGTAGTTCCCGCAACATTCGTTCACGCAATGTCATCGGAATTACCACCTTATGACCTCGCATTAATATTCCATTTTCATTTTGTAAATGCGTACGACATAAAAAGTATGGGCGAACAGACTCGCAAACAATTTTTCGCGGCCAACCTACATTTGTATATTTAACGACAGTTTGTATAGTCTTATCACTACAAGTAGCATTCTTCACATCTGTGAACAAAACAGCTGGCGCAGTTGTATCTAAAAAAATTAGTGAGCAATATGCGTCATATTCGCCATCTCCTTCACACACAGTCTCAGGTACAGGTGCACGGGAAAAATAATCGGCGACCAGATTATTCTCACTAGATATATATTGAACAATATAATTATATGCAGATAATATAATAGCGTATCTTTGCAAACGTAACGCTGTGGTTGTCGATATGCCCGTTTTATTATTAAATATTGACACTAATGGACGGTGATCTGTTTTAAGAAAAAATGGTTCACTTCTGCCATACAGGTATTGATGGAAATGTTTGACTCCAAAAATTATTGCCGTCGCCTCCTTCTGAATTTGACTGTAATTGCGTTCACTCGCTGAGAGCGAGCGTGACGCATATGCTAGCGGTCGTTCGCAGCTATCGCTACCCCGCTGAGTCAAAACTGCTCCGAGACCGTGCGGGCCCGCGTCCACCGACAGCACTAGCTGTGCACTGGGATCGAAATGTGCCAGCACACGCTCGGAGGCGAGCTCCGCGCACACGCGACGTACGGCGCAACGCTGTCGCGGGCCCCACTCCCACCGTGTGCCGCCACGCAGCAGCTCGTGGAGCGGGCTCATAATGCTTGACGCATTCGGAATAAAATTTCTGTAGTAGTTGACAACTCCAAGGAACCTTTTTACTTCTGTTATGTTTGTTGGTTCCGGAGCATTTAATATGGCCTTAACTTTATTGGGGTTAGTACGTAATCCGTTCTTATCGATAACATAACCCAAGTAAGTTACGTTCTCCTTAAAAAATTCACATTTTTCCTTTTGAAGTCGCAAACCTGCTTCATTCAACCTGCTTAAAACCTGAGCTAGCCTCGTCATATGAAGCGTTTTCGTTGGCGCAGTTAAACAAATATCGTCTAACCATATGCTAACACCCTCAATACCAGACAGCAATACTTCCATTGCCTTTTGAAACAAAGCTGGAGCATTTGCGAGACCGTAGACTAGGCGTGTATATTTAAATAACCCCTTTGGTGTGTTAATGGTAGTTAGCTCCTGGGAGTCCTCAGAGAGTGTAAATTGATTATACGCATTTTTTAAATCTATTTTCGAGTAATGTTTACCGCCGCCTAGTTTCGCAAACACTTCTTCAATTCTTGGTAACGGATACTTATCTATAACCAAATCCCTGTTTAGTGTGACTGAAAAATCACCTGCAATCTTAACCGTGCCATTATCTTTCAGGACCGGTACTATGGGTGTTGCGTAACGAGAATTACTAACTGGAATTAGTACACCTAAACTGACTAATCTATTTAATTCTGTTTCTACTTTGTCTTTCAAAGCAAATGGTATAGGTCGAGTCTTAAAAAATTTTGGTACTGCATTTTCTTTTAATTGCAAATGGACTTTAAATTTATTAAAACAACCAAGTTCGTCTTTCCATAAATTCGGATACTGTTCCAATAATGTATTAACGTCATCGTCTTGGCTTATTTTATAAATATTGGTTAAAATCAAACCGAAAGCGGACATAAAATCGCGACCGAGAAGAGGTGGGCCATTTGAATCAACTACAAATAATGTAATGTTCTTCTTAACGTCATTAAATTCGACGGTAGGCTGGAAATACCCCAACGGTGAAATTTTATGTCCGTTATACAAACACATTTTGATTTTGCATTATTTTAATTCGTAATGTGCAAATAGTTCTGAGTACAATCTTTTCGACATAACCGAAACACCCGACCCTGAATCTAACTCCATAGTTAATGTCACATCACCCACTTTAATAATTAAGTTCAACGGTTTATCGGTTACATACCTTATATTGAAATTATTACATTCATCACAGCTGCCCTCCGTATCCTCACTGTTATCACTGCCGATATTATTAACGCGAACACGGCCGTTTTTATTATTTTTCTTACACACTTTCTTCAAATGTCCTACGTTTCCACATTTTTGGCACTTATAATTTTTGTAGCGACACTTGTCCTTATCGTGATTTTTTAAACCGCATACCGAACAACGGAAATCTTCGTAACGCTGATCACGATAGGCATTCGACGTTGATTCGCGCCCATCTCGCGAGCCCGTACGAGCACCGCCAGCACCCCCGCCGCCATTGCGTCCACGTTTACCGCTTCCATTGTTCGACCACTTGTATCCACCTTTGCATGATATATTGTTCACTGCTTCCTCTTTGATCCCAGTCATATCAGTGGATGTTACGTTCCTGGCTTCTCTAGCGCTTTCCGCTCGTTCTGCTATCTCTTGTGCTCTCGACAAACTTAAGGTCGAAGCATTCTGCTCAAACAATTTGTCACGCTCGGGCCCCGCTCCTAGGCCGAGGACGAAACGATCTGTAAGGTTCGTGTCTAAGGCGGTGCCAAAGTCACAGTAGCTCGCCAATCCTCGCAGTCGTGCAGCCCAATCGCTCAACGATTCGCCTGAGTTCCTTTTCGCCCCGTAAAATTTTGCCTTGTCCGAAAATGAGCATTGCTTCTGTTTAAAATGAGTATCGAGCAACTCCACTAGCTTCTTATAGTCCAGTAACTCCAAATCTACTGGATATGCTAAATTACGCACCAACCGATACGAATCATCTGATAGATGTGTTATTAATATTGCACTTTTATTTTCTTCTTTCACATCGTTGACTTTGAAGAATTGAGTCAACCGACCTTTATAAATTGACCACTCACATGATTTATAATCAAACGTAGTGAGATTTCCTAAAAACGACTTCGCCATTTTTTTTTTTCTTTTCGCGGGTAAGATCGTCCTCGTCGCCAATGATATGTTTGTAACTGAGGGTGCGGAGATAATGAAACGAGTGTCTTCATTGAACGCTGGTTTATTACTCAGCTGTGACATGGGTCCACTCACACATTCACAATAAAGAACTATGTGTGAGTAGCAAGCGCATACACATCAGACAAGAAGCCTTCCACTCAGCATGATGCTGTACTGTAGGTGACCCACAGCACAGTGCTGATTTTCAGTGGTATTCCGAGACTTTGGAGACGTATTATCGTCAATGTGAACGAACAACATCACAGCTATATTCCCCGAAAGGGTATAGAGAGGTTATTAGTACGACTACATTTCGCCAGTTATGTAAAAGTTCCATATAATAGGGGGCGAGTCTATTGCCATTCCCTCACACAGAGAGGAGGCCTGGTGTCCCAGCAGTGGGAACGTAATAGGCTTATTATACTTATGTTGTCGACTGATTAATAGGGCCTCCATCCGTAAATAACTTAACAACTAAGCAACTACATGCACCTCCTGTGAGGTACAGACATCGGCTTAGAGCATTAGCTGCAGCAAGGGATAGGCTGGATCGAATCGAATCTAAACCACTTCTGAGGGCCTGGTGCAAGTTTTTATACCTAATGAATTTTACGTTAATACAATTGAATAGGTATAAAAAAAACTCGGCCCTCTGGTTATATCAACCAGTCACATGACAAGGAAGTATTTCCAACTGATAAATCTATTTATTTGAGCAGTCTGTGGCAGAACCTATCCACTGTAGCACTGTGTAATAGACTGTGTTTCTAATGCCTTTTGATTTATTGCTTTGATAACTACGAGTACCCATCTATATGTAGGTACTTCTAAATTATGCATGATGGTATATCGGTTTGTATGTGTGCTGGAATTAATCAAATATTCGCACGATGTTGAAAGTTTCTAGAAATTACAGAATAGAAGAAAACTAAACGTAGAAACCAACTGGTTTTTATGAGATATTCCACTTGCAGCACCGATTTGAACGACATTTGGCCGAATGGTAACTATGGTAATAATTTTCAAACAGCTTTTGAAATCTATCTAAAGGTAACCTAATAATTAAGCTGTGCCGTGCTGTGTGTGTTGTGCTGTACTGTGCTATGTGGGTGTGTATGTGTGTGTTATTGATTATAGCTTTATTATTGATCAAAGTAACTTGTATTTATTAAGTCCATGGTAATGATTCTATCTAGTCACAACGACTTCTATAGGTAGTTTGTTCTAAAAGTATTCGATACAAATGTAAACAACTGGATCTGAAAACGTACCTGTAAATGCAAATTTGTACTGAACTTACAAATTGAGTGCTTTGACTATTTTCCTAATTTTAATTCAGCTTATAATTTTTTTTTCATTTGACTATGAGGTTAATTTTTAACCACTATTTTCGTCGATGATATTTCTATCACAACTTAATAATGTTATTAGCATAGCAGTGATAGCCTAGTGGTGTGACCGTCGGACTGCCAAGTCATGGGTCTCGAGCTGGAACCCAAGACACGCACTTATGACTTTTTGGATTCATGTGCGTATTGTAATTATCACTTGCTTCAAAACCAGTATGCCTGAGGGATATTTCTCGACGGCATGTGAAGCCAGGTCAGAGGCCCATGGCTTTAAAACTCTGACACCAGGTTAGTCACTAACCATACGAAAAGAAGAATGTTATGCAAACAATTGTCGGAAAAATTGGTGAGATATAAAGTTGAAACCTTCTAAATACAGATGAATGTATTACAAATTCCCTTTCATGAGCAATTGCGTAACAATTTAATCTGAAGTAAGTAGTAAGTTTAAACAAACCCTTTGTTTAAACTTACAGCAGATATTTTTGTAACAGACCCTACGTGAGTGCCTACTGTACTTGGAAAAAATATCACTTAGCTATTTTTTGCAAGGCTGACTGCCCAAGGAGTCTGATTGATGAGTTTCTAGAAGACTTGTTTTGGTAACCATGTTGTCGACGACCTACATCGACCTACCAATTTAGATGTAACTTTACATTTATTCTGCTAAACCCTTAAGACTCCAGCCATGAACATATTCCGCCGCTCTCACGTAACAAAGTCTCTTGCAGCTACTTCGCGCGAACAGTTTAATTCTAACGGGTAAGCGACAAAACTTGGTAACTAACAAGTTTGACGTAACGAGTTACCTTCGTGCTAGTTACCGAGTTTTGCAAATGCATAGCTAGATTGATAACGTACCGTTTGAAGAAAGATTTCAGTGCTTTAGATTGATTTGGAATGGGATTGAGAATCAAATAATGAGTCCTAGATTGGATTAGGTAATTTTGAATAATTGTTCTGTATGGAAGGGTAAAATCGGTAAATTGGTTTCAGAACTCATGACTCATATACACAGTTCTAGGTTTACCGGGATTCGGTTTTTCAAGAAAGGATGGTACATGGTGCCAATTGATGCAGATTATTCAGATACCTACTGAGGTTAGATTGCTAGAAAAGCCGGAAATAAAAAAACGTTCCCATCATAATAAACATTTTGTAAAAAGTTATCGTGCATGGAGATACAAAAAGAAGTTTGAATAGATACTATTGATAGCTTAAAAATACTGACCGCTATATGACCACCACATAGACGGAATTTAAAACGCCTTGATTACTCACCTCAAAAAAAAAAAAAAAAAAATCGCTTTCTTTTTCCAAATGTAATGCATACTTATAAAAATCCTGGTTAATGTAATTGATCACTACGAACCGTTTTTGGGAAATGTTTTTGCGATTTGTGATATTTCTAGTTCTCTACAATAGGTTGGTCCATTGAGTTTTTCGATCTTAAAGAGAAACAGGATCGTATGGCAACAAAAAATGTTTTGTTGTAAATTGCGCATGTGCTTGCAGTCAGCAAGCACATGCGCAATTTAGAACAAAACATTTTATTGTACTTTTTTTTAAGTTACAGATTAAAAAAAAAGTACGGTTCCAATTCAGATCGAAATGTATAAAAAAAATAAAGGAGAGTTTTCTCAGAATGTTTTCCTTTAGATTTAACGGAGGTACCTGCCCTTACGACCCGTCTGAATATCCAGCCTGATAAAAGTGTATTTTTTTCTCAAAATTCAGATTTTGATGCCCTTTTGTTTGAACAAGGGTTAAAATGAGGTGTCCCTACACCTACACAAATATCAAAAACCATATCGCTATTGGTCCATAGACCACTTTTGCTCAGTCTCCTTTTACCATGTACTAATGTAAGGTTCCCACAAAATAAGTCAGCGGTCCAAATCCGGACCGCGGTCCGCCATTTAGTGACCCCCTGGTATATACGAGTAGATCCTGTACTATTAAATGAGCAATATTTGTATATATATAAATTTGTAATCATGTTCTTGAAAACGTCGATGAAAGTAGCAATATAGGGGGCAAAATATCGACATAAAATTCGTTTTCTCTATTTTCATCCGAGCAGAGCTCGGTCGCCCAGGGTTATTAGCTAAAGCAGTACTCCTCTTAATCTTAATGTAATTTGACAGCAAATATGAATTATGTTCAACTTCTTTACGATAAATAATTAATCGAGCTTGGACACTGTAACATTAACGACATATGGTTCATTTATCATCAAATAGCTGAAAGTATAACAGCTACAAAACATGTTGAGCAACTCAATTCGCCCGGATAAATTGTTAATCAAAAATAAACTGGACAAAGACATCCAAAGAATTGTTCAACCTTTCAATATGATGCTCTCTGTATTCTGCTCTTCCAAATACAAAATTAGAAATAGTTATATCACTCCATGTGAAAAGAAGTATCACATATTGCTGTTCTTCATTGTTTCATCGATCAATGTTTTTAGTATCTATCATATGCTCAACGATCGAGCCAGTGAGTCTACGGAATCGTATAATAAAGCTACCGTTTTTAGTTTCACCTTCTTTTTCTTCGGCTACATACTATTGGTCTTTTGGAACATTGTTTATAGCCCCAGCAATATTTCTCTTATTCTCAGGATCCAAGAAGTTCATAGAAACATTGAAATCAGCTCCCGAAGTTATATTATTAAGAGTTGGATCTTACTCTCGATTGTACTCTTGATTTTTATTTTGCTTACTCTAACTTTTTATTCTTTCCGAGAGTCAATTTATTTTGCTGAAATTAGCTGCGATTTGTTCTTATTAGCGATTGATATTAATATAGTATATCACATTCGACTCATTGCATTATTGACAAAGTATCTTGAAAAATGGGTCAAGTACGTACTGCTGATAAATAATGAAGAAGATACTGATCAAAATTGTAAACATATGTTTGTGTTGTATCAAAATATTTTAGTAGCTTACAAGCTACATAATAAGATTTTTCAAGTTTTCGTAAGTTGATGTTTGCTAATTTTTTTTTTAATACATTAAAAACATAACTTAAGAGTCATCGATTTAGTCATTTGCTACGTTGGCCAGTCCTATTCTTTCATCAGATATTGTTTTCTATTCAAACAGATGTTGTGGCGAACAGTAGATACATTCACTCGTAGTTTATTCTTTTTGGCAGCATATTTATTACAATTGCGAAATCCAGCAGCAACACAAGACGAAGTAAGTATTATAAATATTGATCTTTTTTGCATATTTCTTTTTTCTTTTTTACATCGTCCTTGTATATAGCTCACCAGTGTCCATTAATGTTATTGTTCTTTTTCTTTTCGTGTTGATAGTGTCTAACCTGGTGTCAGAGTTTTAAAGCCGCCCATGAGCCTCAAACTAGGGTTCACATACTATCGAGAAATATCTCTCAGGCATGGCCGGTTTTGGGCACGCCGCCGATAAGTCCCCTCTTTGAGGAGTGGATAGAGAGGCGTCACGGCGTCCACACCTTCCGCCTGACGCAGGTCCTCACCGGACACGGTTGTTTCGGGAGGTTCCTGTTCAGGATAAAGCGGGAGGAAACGCCCGGGTGTCACCATTGTGTAGATCGCCCGGAGGACACGGTGGAGCATACGGTGGAGGTCTGCCCGGCTTAGGTGGGGCACCGCCGTATCCTCATGGAGGCGATCGGCGGCGGTGATCTCTCGCATCCGGCCCTGGTTCAGGCCATGGTCCGGAGCGAGAGTGCATGGGAGGCCGTCTCCTTCTGCGAAGCAGTTATGCTCGTGAAAGAGCCGACAAGGCCCGGTTCGACGGCGCGTTGTGTTCCACGCGCGCCTCAAAGAGATGTCAGCACCAACTGACGGGGTCCGTAAGGACCAATGCCTGCTGGGGTTGCGGGCTTCTCCGAAAGGGATATCGCGGCCCCAGCACACAGGCAACGGAAGGAACACGGGTGGGTTTTAGTCAGTAAAAGTCTGACACGCCCTCTCGCTCTGCCCTGAACGTGAGAAGTCATTTGACGACTTCCCATCCGCAAAAAAAAAAAAAAAGTCATGCCGGTTTCCTCATGATGTTTTCCTCCACTGTTTTTAAAGCAAGTGATAATTATATAATACGCACATGAATCCGAGAAGTCTGAGGTGCGTGCCTTGGGTCCGAACTCGAGACCTATGACTTGGCAGTCCAATGGTCATACTACTAGGCTATCACTTGCTTTAAAACTTACGAACACCTTTCCAGATACACATGTTTTTTTACCCTGTGTCCTAATTGTACGAGTATACGATCGTCGCATTTATTTGTCACTCATTTGTTCGGAAAACAAGAAGGCGTCGTCGGCACGATGACATGTTCCGGTTGGCCGATCAAAATTAACGCGACGGTCCTGTACTCGCGAGATTGTCGTTTATATTAGGACACGGCCTAACATCACTGATAAGAATATTCTCTACGGGCCCTATATAAATTGGTGTAAGTGCAGGAGAATGTTAATGATAGGTTCATGGTCGTCATCCACTTCTGTATTCAAATATTTTTTTATCCATCCAGCGTGACATAAGCACTCTGTTCGTGGGCTTGATGATATTCGGATGGATTATGAAGGATATCGTTTTAATGGTCATAACCAGTTTGCAATGTGAGAAGTTCCATATATCCGTGGAGGAAGCTGGGTCGGCGTGTATACAGCGTGTGATGCATACGAACTGTCCGGGTGAGAAAATTACTTTTCAGTTCGATTATATACAGTTAAATAAATAAATAAATCTAGATTTAATACATGGTATAAATCTAGATCTCAAAGGAAATAAGAATTTAGAAACATTGCTATTGACGAAATGTATAGTTTCAAAGTATGAATATTCGCGTTGGTTTGCAAACTGGAAGGTCGATTTAATTGATATAAAGTTTAAATATAAATACTTCAGGATTCTCTAATGTACCTTTAATGCTTTCAGAAAGTGGCAAAAATCTGTGCAAGCGCGTGCTACAAGTTAACCGGACGTTCAGTAAGATGACAGCGTGTGGCCTGTTTACTATAGACGCCACTCTACCGATACCTTTTACGGGACATATGACGAGTTACGTTATTGTACTGCTGCAGTTTGCTTTGCTGTAAATTATCTATTAATTTACAGTAGTTAAACCTTTATAATAATAAAAAAAAAATAGTACACCAATCATGTTAATACGCACGATATTGGATGTTTTCCTTTGAAAAGTTTGTTGCGACGGAATTATAACGCTATTATACTCGTATGTATGTTTCTTATAAATTATTTATATTGGTCCACAAATCCAAGGTCGCCTATGGTGGTTTTGAGCTGAAAGTACGTCACGATGGGTAGACTGGCCGAAAATAAACGAAAAAAATGGAAACGAATGCAAGTTATAATTTTATTTTATTTGAGAATAAAATTTAGATAGTTTGATGCTTTTGGAAAAACTTTTTCAATACAAAGGTTTTTTTGCGATTTCTGACTTTTGTAGCGGACAGTCTTTTTTAACTTGTCTATACAAGTCTAAAAGTTCAGAATTATTTGATTTAATTTATTTCTTCAGAACGTCAGGAATCACAAACAACAAACTATCTTGTTCACAACAATAAAAAAAGAAACTAAAACTATCCACTACAAAAAAAAAAGAATTTTTAAGCTCGACCAGAAGAAAACTCAAAAAAATAAAAATATTAAATAACTCGAAAACTACAAAAATCGTGGTACATACGAGTACATGGGGTATTTTTGGGATACTTCTGGACATGGAGAATCAATTTTTTTTTATAACGTCACTGTTTGGTCCACCTGTATAGATAGAGTACAAAACTAATCCTTTTACGTGATTTGACAGGTAACAAAATAAATGGTCAACAATCAACATTAAAATTAATTTCTTTGGTCAAAATTAATATACCCTAACAAAATTCAGTTTTAGTGTAACAACAGAATAAAAAACAATCATGTGGAAACCTTCAAGAATCCAGTTGTAGAGATCAAAGGTTGGATAAAGTATTGGTCGCAACGTGGCTACCTACAAGACTGCTCGCTGCGCTACCTCGAGAGGCTTGAGAACCATGCAAATGGTACGGGCTGAGGGCATGACCCCTTACTCAATCCTGCACGCTACCTAACACGCTACCGATCTAATGAAGGCCTGCCCTACCTGCGGCCTACCGCCGCGAGCCTGTGCTGACAGGCGGCCTCCACGTGCTACCGACGCTCACTACCGTTATCTTACGAAGGCCATCCGACCTACTGCTGAACCTGTACTGAACAGGCCCACGTATACCACGTGCTGCCAAAGACGGTACCCTTCTTAAATATGTGTGCGAGTGCTCAGGATTCTAGTGTTTGGTGAACTTAACCTCGACCTATTTGTGTTACTACCTACTACCTAATTATATGTTTAAACTTATCCTAGTGTTTCAATTATCTTCTACCTCTTCATACCTATCAGTTGATGGCCTGCGCAGCCTACCCTGCGCAATCCTAGCCATTACAGCAGGGGCCGAAGTGCACGCAGTGCGTTGGTAGCGATACTCCGTGTGTGGGCCCGTCAATGTTATTGTTCATGGCTTAAGTGGCAACTATAAATGTCTGTTCCAACTACCATTGGTCCTATGACAGACATGCCTGGTATACTTATACACTTGTGTTATTTGCTCATTCCAGCCTGACTTGCTCTATTCACTCGTGAGCGGTCTAGTAGTCTTATTGATTATAAAGGATATGACACTTATAATTTTAACAAGCTTACAACGTGAGAAATTGTATGTATCTGTGGAGCAACCTGGGGCGGATATGTATTATTTTTACATTAAGACAAAAACATTGAATTCTGAATTTAACATGAATATAATTTTCCAATTTAAAAAAATATAAATCTTTTCACATGGAGTGAATATTTGATACTTCTTTTCACATGGAGTAATATAACTATCTGTTATATTGTGATGACAACAGAGAGCATAATGTTGAAAAGTGGAACTGTTTTCAGAACCGGTCTTTGTCCAGTTTATTAATGAGTAACAATTTATGTAGAGCATTTGAGTAGTTCCATATGATTTCTCCATATATGGTAACATGTAAGTTTGCTACTCAATGACAAATAAACAATAAATCGTTAGTTTTTTGGTGACCAATTCAGTAAAGAAATCCTTGTTTCGATTAGGTTTTGATCGTATCAAAGTCGAACATTATTAATGTTATCTGTCAAAATATATAATTAAGGATTACTGATTAATTCTAGGCGTTACGTGTACGTACGTTACGTTTATTGTCTTCGTTTTCATCAACTAAGCCATACCTAGTAATACACTGCCGCACATAGGCCTCTCCCAAGTCACAACATAACACCTGGTTATCCGGCTTCCGCATTCAGGCTGCCACTTCCACCTTTAACGGTCGTCGTTCCAAGTATTAGCTGGGGAACGCCACACGCTACACTCGTGGTGTCCACTCGAGGACTCGTCTGCTCCAACAGCTATCGGTCTTTTGACAAACATGCCTGCCCGCTGCCACTTCAGCTTGCTAACTCCGCAAGCTATATCAGTAACTTCATAACTTTTCCGAACAGTTATATGTCGGATCGTGTCTTTCACAGATACTTTCAGCTCAAAAGCCCGCTAGGCAACCTCGAATTTGTGCACCAATATGAATAAATTATAAGAAACGTCCATTTAGTAGCGTTATATTTGTTTACAAACTTTTCAAAGGAAAACATCATAATATATATTGTGCGTAATAACATGATTTGTGTACTGAAGAAATTATATAAAGGTTTAACTACTGTAAGTTAATAATTATTTTATAGCAAAGCAAACTGCAACAGTACAATAACGTATTTCGCCATGAGTCCAGTAAAAGGTATCGGTAGAGTGGCGTCTATAGTAAACAGGCCACACGCTGTCATCTTGGGATGAATTCATCGCAAGAACAAATTTAACATTGTAGTTGAAAACCATGTTCTCCCATACATTCCAACTGCAAATGTTAGTTTGTACGCACAATATTGAGAGATTTATCATGTTATTTTAAGACCATAGACTCTTCATCTCTGAATCTATGAATAAAAAACCATTCTTCGTATTAAAAAAAAATAATTGGCCCATCAGTTTCGCAGATAAGGGGAGGAGTGGTAAATTTTCAGCAAGTTTCTTAAATATCTTTGAAAGTATTCATTTTAAAATTATAAAAAATATATATTTGAAATTATCACAAGTTCTTTGATTTGATACGTCACACGGTACAATTTATAAAACTTTATTTTTTAATTTTCCCATTTGCCCCCGAAATGTGACCCCCATATTATTATTTTTTATTAACGTTACACGTTCGTTCGTTTTTATTAACGTTACACTTTTGTTCGTTTTTATTAACGTTACACTTTTGTTCGTTTTTCTTAACGTTACACGTTCGTTCGTTTTTATTAACGTTACACGTTCGTGTCGTTGAGTATATGCTCAACGATAGAGTCAATGAGTCTACGGGAACGTATAATAAAGCTTCCGTGTTTACTTTTACCTTCTATATCTTCGGCTACGTACTACTGGTCATTTGGAACATTGTTAATATTTTAGCCGCAGCGATAGATACCTACTAAAAACATTAATAAATTAAACAATGAAGAACAGCAGTATGTGATACTTTTTTTTCACATGGAGTGATGTAACTATTTCTAATTTTGTATTTGGAAGAGCTGAATATAGAGAGCATAATGTTATAAGGTTGAACTATTCTTTGGATGTCTTTGTCTAGTTTATTTTTTATCAAAAATTTATCCGGATGAATTGAGTTGCTCGACATGTTTTGTAGCTGTTATACTTTCAGCTATTTGATGATAAATAAACCATATTTCGTTAATGTTACAGTGACCAATCCGGTTTCCAAATTCGATAATCGTAAGGTAGTTTATTCATCTTTGCTGTACAATTACATTAAGCTTCAGGAGTACTGCTTAAGCTAATAATATAGACCAGTACCTAATTGCGTAACACACGATCAATCATAATCTGAATCATTTTGAAGGAAATTGCAAATCCATTGCTACATAATATGTTCGAAAAATTTGTCTGCTCAACAATGCAAATAACGCAATGGTTGTAGTTGAACTGTCAAAATGGAACAGCTACCAAATTACGTAACACTTTTTCGTTAACGATTACGACTAACCTGTTTCATTTTGATAGTTCAACAACATTCATTGCGTTATTTACGTTGTTGCGCAGATTTTTTTCGAACTTGTGAAGCAATGAATCAGCAATCTGTTTCAAAACGGTTCAGATTCTGATTGATCGTGTATTACGCAATGAGCGTGCGGGAGTCACCAAACGGCGGACCACGGTCCGGGTCCAGACCGCCGACTTATTTTGTGTGAACCTTAAGTACACCGCAAAATTTCTAACTAAAACGTAAAATAAAGTTTCAGTTTCGCATGATTTCTAGAATGAAAACGTTGTTTTCGTTTCCTATGTTACATGACAAAATGTAAGATAGGTATAGGTAGATAAGAAACAATCCGAAAGAAATATTGATTTAACAATCAATTGTACCTTTGATCATTTGACACGTTTGCTGTTAAATTAAGAAAAACGATTGTTGTTTCACCTTCAAAAAGCCTTCACTTTTAGATAGATATTTTATTTTTCTTTACATTCTTCTTTTCATCAATTACCTATGCCACGACCCGACATCATTGTGATTAAGTATCTTTTGTAGATTTTTGAGTTGATTGATAGGAGTTGGTACTTTACAAGTAAAATAAAGTTGTTAAAAAAGTATATATTATTTGACTACATAAATTATTAAAAAAAAGAAACTATAGATAAAATCGTTGTGAAGAATTTGCCCTGAAAAGGAACTTTACAGAAAAGTAAACTGTAGCAGTATAATAATATACTTAGTCATGACTCCCGTAAAAGGTATCGGTAGAGTGGCGTCTATAGTAAACAGGCCAAACGCTGTCATCTTACTGAAGGTCCGGTTAACTTGTAGCACGCGCTTGCACAGATGTTTGACACTCTCTGAAATGAATAATGTAAGGTTCCTGGGGGAAATCTCTAAATAGAAGTTTAACAAACTAAACATCGCTAACACACATTTTCGAAGACTGCTACGAAAACACCTTTGAAGTTAACCAACGTTCCCTACTCGAAAACAAAGGAAGATTTTGAATGCAGTCATGCACTTTATTTTAAATTAACAATTAATCAACATTGGGCTACCAATGACCGCTACACTAAATATTCAAAATTCTTAAAAATCATTAGTTCTTACTAGAGTTCGTATTCATCACACGCTGTATACACGATTCCCCAGCTTCCTCCACAGATGCATAAAATTTCTCACATTGCAGGCTTGTTATAATTGTAAGTGTCACATCCTTTATAATCAATACGGCTACTACACCGCTCACGAGGGAATAGAGCAAGTTAGGCTGGAAAGAGCAAATGACATAAATGTACACATCGAAGTGTAGAAGGGTACCGGGCGTGTTTGCCATAAGATCATTGGTAGTTGGAGCAGACATAATCAGTCAGTTAAGCTATGAACAATAACATTGTACTTACTTCGTGCAAATTTATTAAATGATCCTCCAAAAATAATAAACCACGTAAGAACGAGTCGATTGTTCGCCATAATATCTTAAAATATAAAATTATTATTTCGGAGAAAGCATGTAGGATAAATCAACAATTGATTATTTGTATGAAATTTAAGCCCACACCAACTTACCAATGGTCGGTAACAAGTTTTATACAATGAGAACGCTTGCAAAATATTTACATAAGCCCTAAACAATTTTTCACTATATTTTGCATTTGCTTCTTCTACGAGCATGTCCAGCAATATTGTTTTGACCCATTCTTTGAGAAACATTGTTAGCAATGCCACAATACGAATACTATAAACTAAATTTAAATCAAATGCAATGACCACTAAATCATAAATAATATCATGGAATTGCATTGATTTCATGGTCACAAAAAGAAAGGTTGACATCGAAATACAAAAACTAAATAAGGACAGGACTGAGATCCAATTCCAAATAATATAAGTTCTGATACTCATGTCAAAGCTCCTATGAATTTCTTGAACACTCATAATAAGGGAAATTTGGTTACGACTATAGGCAATGCTCCAAATGATCAGTAGTAGGTGCCCGACAACACATAAAATTAAAAAACCAAACAACACGATACATGTCATAGCGTTACGCATATCAGCGGAATTGGTGAAATAACGATAGGCACTCAACACATAAAAAAATGAAATAATAAAGAACAGCAGTATAGGATACTTTTTTTCACACGGAGTGATATAACTTTTTCTTATTTTGTATTTGGATGAGAAGAATATAGAGAGCATAATGTTGAAAGGTTGAGCAATTTTTTTAATGTCTTTGTCCAGTCTATTATTGAGTAACAATTCAACTGGAGTCCTTGAAGGTTTCCACATGATTTTTATTCTGCTGTTAGACTAAAACTAACTGAATTTTATTAGGTTATTTGTATTTTGATCAAAGTAATTACTTTTTTATGTTGATTGTTAAACATTTATTTTGTTACCTGTCAAATCATGTAAAAGGATTACTTTTTTAGTCAAATCAATTCAATCAAACCAATTATATTTTACTTCACATAAACCTACAAGGGCACTTATGAAACGTCAGAAGCTGCACGGTTCCAATTAGTCATTTCCAATGGAGAAGAGCCGGCAAGAAACTCCACGGTTACTCTTTTAAAAATAAATGGCTTTTACAATGTTGTCAATTTACAGTGTTAATAGGTATGAGAGGACAGTGTAGGACTATCAACAAGTACCAGGTACTTAACAAAAAAGAAAATGGTCCATAAATCTACAGTCTGTTATGCCTACAACGTTCTCACTTTCACAAAATCGAAAAAAAAAAAACTATAATTATGATAAATTATTAATAATTAATATAATATTGTAATAAAAATAGAAACCTATTTATAAACTTTCTACTATTATACTATCTACTCTATCTTTATGGTTACTATAGAAGTAATGTAGTTAAAGGAACTAGAAAAACATTGAATTTTGCATAGAGCATGAACATCATTTTACTTTGAAAAACAATATGTCATACTTATTTTCACAGTTTAAGCGATATAACTATTTAAAATTTTGTATTTGGAAGAGAAGAATACTGAGAGCATAATGTTGAAATGTAGACAATTTTTTTTAATGTCTTTCATAAAGTTTGAGTAAATAATATTTTACGAGACGATTTGATTTGTTTCACACAAATAATTTAAAAAAATGTCGTTTCTATACTGACAGTTGTACATTAATTTAGTTTTGCCGTCAAATTAAATACAGTGGTTATGATTTCAACTAATTTTCACTATGAGTTCTTTTATGAAATAAGATCAATCCAGTGTAGAAATTATAATACTAAGTTTTGATCAATGATCGTGTCATAATTTAATACTGGTTGAACTATTTTTACTCGATTTTTTTTTGTCCAGTTTGTTATTGAGTTAAAAAAATATTTTTGTTTTCGTTTCCGATGTTAGATGATAAATGTAGGATAGGTATAGGTAGATATGTAATATAAAAAAGAAATAGTGATTAAACAAACAATTGTATCTTGGATCATTTGTCACATTTGCTGTCAGATTAAGTAAAAAGATTATTGTTTCACCTTCAAAGCGTAGCCTATATTGATCTTTTCTTTTGTTGATCTACATGTTTTATCTAAATTTTTTTCCAAAAATAATAAATCACGTAAGAATGAGATTGTTCGCCATTATATCTTAAAATATAAAATTATAATTTTTATTATTATTATTAGGTATACGAAAAAAAGCATGTAGAAAAAATTTACAATTGATTACTATATACAATTTTAGCCCACACTGACTTACCAATGGTTAGTAATAAGTTTTATACAATAAGAACGCTTCTTAAATATTTACATAAGCATTAAACAATTTTTTACAATATTTTGTATTTTCTTCTTAAATGTCTAACAATATTATTTCACCCGTTCTTTGAGAAAGATTGTTAGCAATGCCACAATACGAATACTATAAACTAGATTTAAATCAAATGCAATGATCACTAAATCATAGCTAATATCATGGAATTGAACTGACTTCAGTATCACAAAAAAACAAGCTGTCGTCGAAATTTAAAAAGTGACAATAGACAGAACTGAGATCCCATTCCAAATAATATAAGTTCGGACACTAAAGTCCTATGTATTTCTTGAATACTTATAATAAGGGAAATGTGGCTACGACTATGGGCAATATTACGAATGATCAGTAGTATTTACCCGAACACATAGAAAAATAAAAAACGTGGTACACGACGCAGCGTTCAGCATATCAGGAGACTCAGTAAAAAAACGAGAGACACCAAAGCATTACACAATGAAATAATAAAGAACAGCAATAAATTATACTTTTTCCAGTTTCCCATCCAAAAGTGACAAGGGGGTCACTTTTATTTTATATTCATTTATTTTTCATTTATTTTATTGGCACCAGGAGACGTCACCGGGGCTTGACGGTTGCTCGCGAAAACCGACCCCTCCGGGCGCCACTGGGACTATACCTGTAAAGTCCCAGACTCCGGGCGCCAGCGCGCGACGCCTGGAGACGCAACCGTTAAAATATTATTTTTCCACAAAATATGGAACTAAATCGATGCCGAATACTTTTGAATCGTTACTCTTAACTACACAACCTTTCCTTCATTTCTAACATCGGGAACTAGAAGAACGTTTTATTCTAGAAATTATATGAAAGAACTCAAATCGTCCAGTTAAACTGTTAAACAATAATAAAGTCGACCAAGACGTCCAAAGAATAGTCAACCTTTCAACATTATGCTCTCTGTATTCTTCTCTTCCAAATACAAAATTAGAAAACGTTACATCATGTGAAGAGAAGTATCACATATTGATATTCTATAGTCCAAATGGAAAAACGGACGTTTTTATAGGATTACTCGTGTGTTTGTGATTCCGTCTGTCACCGGCAATTTGCTCTGAACATACTGGACCAATGAAGCTTAAATCTGCATATGAAAATTGACCCTTATCTCCGAATCTACTGAAAAAAATACAAGAAATGGTTCTTGACTTAATAGATTACAAGAAAACCTATCAGAAGTCTATGGTCTTGAAATAACGAGGTAAATCATAATTTTGTGAAAAAAAAAGGAAAAAGAAAGAAACATTGTTTATTCTGCACAAAAAAATACGCACATATAAAGACAAAAGACATAAAATACACACATACAAAAGTAGCCAAAGGCCTCGTATTCAACCAATAAAAAAAAACAATGTTGATCATTGATGTGCGTACAATCTTACATTTGTAATGGAAATGTATGGGAGAACCAATATATTTTTCCAACTATAATGTTAAGTTTGTTCTTGGAATATACCTTGGCATAAAAAATATGGTAGATAACATCACCAAATTCAATGCCAACCACTGTTACACAATAGGTTATGCAGACGATCTCACAATCCTTGTTTCGGGGAAGGTGACGGGAACGATCTGTAACCTTACTCAGCAATCGTATCATAGAAAGTGGGTGCAGGGAATTTTAACAATTAATTAGTGAACCCCACTAAAATTGAACTAGTCGTGTTAACCCAAAACCGAGCATTTGGCCCTTTCCGCCTACGAAAACTGTTCAATACAGAAATTCAGTTGGCCAAAGATGTCAAATACCTCAGGGTAATTCTAGACAGTAAGTTAAACTGGAGTAGTAAATTAGACAACAAAATAAATTTATAGGACTTGCATTACATTCTGGCAGAGCGCTCCCCATT
Source organism: Agrochola macilenta (assembly GCA_916701695.1). Taxonomy (NCBI): domain Eukaryota; kingdom Metazoa; phylum Arthropoda; class Insecta; order Lepidoptera; family Noctuidae; genus Agrochola; species Agrochola macilenta. The sequence continues at coordinate 5,077,249 of OU753570.1, read as the reverse complement.
ACGTAAGCCATAAATGACCGGGTACCCAAAGAATTTATCTTTGATGAAACTATAAATCCCACTCAAAGTAATGTTTTGGTATATTCTGATAGATTAGGAGCAGGTTTTGGATCCTTGTTAAATAACCGATCTAATCATACCATGGTTAACAGTTGTTACCATAATCTGCATTTTAATGAGCTTGTTCATAAAATAAAAAACACACAAATGAATGAGCAGACCACTGTAGTTCTTTTAGTTGGCAACAGTCTGAGCATCAGTAAAAGGGACATAGTTAATGGTGTCGACACCCTACTTAAATTAAAATTTGGTAAACTAATATTATGTGTATTGCCATATTTAGATAATTTGTATGCTGAAGAAAACAATTACATTTGTAGTTTAAACAACCTAATGCATATTTTGACATGTCGTCATAGTGACCGTTTATTGTATTTTGATACTAACAATTTTGTTAGAGATTTTGTATTAATTCAGGAACATATTTTTCTTCCCAAGAAAAGTCAACATGTATTGGCTACTTTGTTAGCTTACAATATACACGCAGTTATTGATAATTTAACTGAGACTAGGTTATGTGACGAAATAGTACTACCTAGTATTTCTAATAATACTGTAATAGATTCTTTAAACTTTTAGACTCGACAAAAGAGAAGCATAATATGAATATTTTACTGTATCACCAAAATATTAATCGCTTCTCTGGCAAAATCCTAGACGTGGAATTGTTAATAGATAAATATCATGGATATCTTATGTTTTTGTGAAACCTGGTTAAGACCGGATAGGATGCTGTTTAATGTAAATAATTTTTCAGTTGCCAGTGCGTATAACAGGTCCTCAATAGGGGGTGGTACCTTGATATTATGTAATAGTTCCTTTAGATATAAGGAAAGGAAGGATATCACTGCTTGTTCTGTTGATCGCTTTTGTGAGGTAGCATGTGCAGAGGTTGAAGGCCATACTTTCTTATGTGTTTATAGACCACCAGCCTCAAACTTGTCATCATTTTTCATCATTATGGAAGAAATACTAAGTAAACTTTTTAAAGATAATAAGTTAGTTTTTGTTTGTGGTGATCTAAATATTGATCTATTAGTTAACTCACCCGATAAATGTAAGCTTATATCATTGTTTACATCATTCAATTTAAAATGTATATTTAATGAAGCAACTAGAATAACAGCAACCTCAGCTTCATGCATTGACAATATATTTACTAATTGTAAAGTACAAGACTCATCATTAATTAGTGGCGTCAGGTCTGACCATACTGGTCAACTTGTATCATTTAACTTAGATAAAAAGTTACACCTAGATAAAACCATTGAATTAAGACCTCTCACTAAAAATAAATTGAAAATGTTTAATAATAATGTTCTTAGCAATCTCACAACTGCTCGTTTTGATTCACAAGACCCCAATATAAACTACACTACATTATTTTCGACAGTATGCCATGAATTCAATAAAGCGTGTCCCGTAAAAAAAGTAACAATCAATACTAAACCAAAATTTAATGAGTGGGCCACTGCTGGCATTAGAAAAAGCAGAGATATTTTATATAATCTGTACAACGAGAAATCATTGACTTCTGATCAAGCCCTTCATAATTATGTCAGAAACTATTCTAAGATATTCAAACGAGTCTGCGCCCAAGCTTAATCTAAATGAATAAGTAACAAAATTAGTATTTCTAATAATAAAATAAAAGCTGTGTGGCAGGTAATTAACAAAGAAACTGGAAACATAAAACAACGAGATCAGAATGAATTGTCTTTAAAGATTGATAATGAAACCATTTCAGATAAGTTAAAAGTTGCTGAGACACTAGAAAATTTCTTTACCAACATCCCAATAGAGGTCACGAAATCTCTCCCCTCATCATCTATATTAGCTGAGTCTCTTCTAAAAGAAAACTTTTGTAAGGATATTCCAAGTTTCGAATCTAAGCCCATTTCTATTGTCACAATTAAAAAAGCATTCAAAAGTCTTAACATAAAAAACACTGAAAACTTATGGGGGATTTCCGTTAAGGTTCTTGGACATATCATTGACACAATTGCCCCTGTCCTAACAGGCATATTTAATCAATGTTTAGATAGCGGTACGTTTCCTGATTTAATGAAACATAGTAAAGTAGTACCAATTTTTAAATCAGGTAGTAAGAGTGATCCCTCTAATTATGGACCTATATCTGTGCTACCAGCATTGAGTAAAATTTATGAAAAAATCATGCTAAACCAGATGTTGTTTCATTTTAATTCAAATGGGATTTTACATAGTCACCAGTTTGGTTTCACGAAAGGTAGGTCGACGACTGACGCAGGAGTAAAACTCATTAGTCACATTTTGGAATCCTGGGAGAAGTCACAGGATGCAATTGGCATTTTCTGTGACCTCTCAAAAGCGTTTGATTGCGTGGACCACAAACCCCTAATCTGTAAATTACACCACTACAGAGTTCGTGGTCAAGCTGCTGATCTTGTTCTTTCCTATCTATCAAACAGGCAGCAAAAAGTATACGTTAACGGGGCGACGTCCTCAGGGTCTCTAGTTAAGATGGGCGTGCCTCAAGGATCAATTCTTGGCCCTTTCCTATTTTTAGTCTATATTAATGACCTTCCTTACATGATGGCCAACTTATCAGATATAATTCTATTCGCTGATGACACTTCTCTAATTTTTAAAATAGATAAAAAAGATACGGATGTCTTACATGTCAACAATAGTCTGGCAGTGCTTTCTAAATGGTTCGCAGCTAATAATCTTTCACTTAATACGAACAAAACTAAATGTCTTAAGTTCTCTTTACCAAATGTACCTCAAGTAGGTCTAAATTTAAAAATAGATGGCATTAAACTAGATGCTATTACGGAAACTGTATTTCTAGGAATAACCTTAGATTCGCGATTGCAATGGGGCGCCCACATTAGAGCTCTTTCAGGTAAATTAAGTTCAGCTGCATATGCAGTAAGAAAAATAAGGCAGTTGACTGATGTAGCCACAGCTAGGTTAGTATACTTTGCTTATTTCCACAGTATTATGTCTTATGGCGTTCTGCTGTGGAGATCGGCAGCTGATGTAGATTCAATTTTCATTTTGCAAAAGAGGGCAATTCGCGCGATCTATAAAATGGGTCCTCGTGAGTCCCTTAGAGAAAAATTCAAAGAAATTTATATACTTACTCAGCCTTCTCTTTATATATTGGAAAGTATTTTGTATGTTCGCAAAAACTTAGGATTTTTCAAAATAAGAAGCGATTACCATAATATAAATACACGTAGTAAACATGAAATTGTGATACCCAAATTTAGATTAACAAAAACTAGTAAGTCATTTGTTATAAACAGTATTCGCTTTTACAACAAGTTGCCAAAGTCAGTTACAGAACTTAGCGATGGAAAGTTCAAAACCCACATCAAACGTGTCCTCCACAATCACAAGTGTCTTGCACAATCCCTTTTACTTCCCATCCTTGACTACGCTGATGTCAGTTATCTCGATCTCACTGAAGCACAACTAGATAAATTTGAGCGACTTCAAAACTTTTGCATAAGATTTATATTTGATCTGCGCAAATATGATCACATTTCTGAATTTCGTACTAAACTCAAGTGGCTTCCCATACGTCTTCGCCGGAATACTCATATCTTATTTCAGCTCTACAGTATTTTATTCAATCCTACAACCCCCTCTTATCTTAAAAAACGTTTCAAGTTCCTTCATGATACACATAATAGATATCTGAGGTCATCGGAAAACTTGAGACTAGAGATGCCGATGCATTCCACCAGCATTTATGACAAGTCTTTTATAGTTCAAGCAGTACGGTTATGGAATGCCTTACCCGTGTCGATAAGGCGTGCTCAATCTTTGTCCACTTTTAAAATTCTGGTAAAAAAACACTTCCTCTCTCCTTAAACATCATCATTACATATAGTTCCTTGAACTTGTTTCATGTTTATTATTGTATATATATATATATATAGATAAGTGTATGCTTTATGAATGTATGTATTTATTGTGTATGTAAATGGTACACCACTGACTACCTGCAGTATTTGTCTCTCCTTCTCCCTTTAATCCATCCAAAGGTTGTCTGTAAAAGATCGCTTTTAGCGATAAGACCGCCTATTGTGTCACCCTATGTAAAATGACTACATTTTTATCTGTATTTTTTATGGTGTACATAATAAAGAATATTCTATTCTATTCTATTCTATTCTATTAACTGCTCCCAAATTACGATAATTATCTCATTTTACCCTTATTTTTATTTTTTTACATCCTTGACATAATATTTTTATTATTTGACATTATATACTTACAATATTCTAAGTATATATATATAAAAATAAAATAAAAAATTGGTTTATTACAGCTGTAGTGGCAATCATGTCATTTGGTTTAAATAGGTCTTTATTTTTATTTATCTTTTATATACCTAGTTTCTTAAAAATTTTGTGAATGTGAGAACGTTGTAGGCTTAACAGACTGTAGATCTGTGGACCATTTTATATTTTGCTAAGTACCTGGTACTTGTTGATAGGCCTACACTGTCCTCTCATACCTTTTAACACTGTAAAACCATTTACTTTTAAAAGAGTAACCGTGGAGTTTCTTGCCGGCTCTTCTCCATAGGAAACGACCAATTGGAACCGTGCACCTAGCTTCTGACGTTCAATAAGTGCCCTTGTAGGTTTATGTGAAATAAAATATTTTGATTTTGATTTTGACTCGTAGTTTATTCTTTTTGGCAGCATTTTTATTACAATTCCGAAATCCAGCAGCAACACAGGATGAAGTAAGTATCAAATTGTTTTTTTTTGCATATTCCTTTGTTCTTTTTTACATCGTCCTTGTATATGTATAACTGACCTTTTTTATCTTGTGTACTAATTATAAGCGATCCTCATTTTCATTTGTTCGGAAAACAGACAGGCGTCGTCGTTGCCACGATAACACGTCTGGGTTGGCCGATTAAAATTAACGCGACAGTCGCGTACTCGCGCGATTGTCGTTTTTGTTAGGACACGGCCTAACACCATGAAAAAAATATTATCGTATATACGGGCCATAATACTCGTAAATTAGGATAAGTGTAGAAGAATGTTGATGATAGGATCATGGCCGTCGTCCACTTCTGTAATATTTTTTTTGAATCCTTCCAGCGTGACAAAAGCACTCTGTTCGTGAGCTTGATAATATTCGGATGGCTTATGAAGGACATCGTTTTAATGATTGACGACACGGTTGGCGCAGTGGCTGAGTGATCGACTGCTACGCAACGTGTCGCGGGTTCGATCCCCGCACGGAACAAATATTTGTATGATCTGCAAGTAGTTGTTCCGGGTCTGGGTGTTAGTGTATGTGAGTTTCTATGTTTGTAAACGCACCCACGATACAAGAAGAAATTCTTAGTGTGGGGCAACGTTTTTAAAAAAAAAAAAAATATATATATTATAACCAGCTTGAAATGTGAGAAGTTCAATATATCTGTGGAGGAAGCTGGGTCTGCGTGTATACAGCATATGATGCATACGAACTGTTCAGGTAAGGAAATTACAATTAAGTTCGATTAAACACAGTTAAATAAATAAATGTGTTTTGTATGTCAAACTCAAACTCAAAGCATTTATTTCAATTAAACCATTTACAGGCACTTTTGAATTGTCAAATAGTCGCGTCAGTTAGTCAGAAAGTTGAAGCTAGTTGCCCATTCCAAAACGTAGATCTTTATGGAGAAGAACGGGCAAGAAACTCCAAGGACACTCTTTTAAAAATAGAAAATTACAAAATCCTGGGTACATTATTCTTGTTGCTTCTATATGTGAGAACAATGTACAAAAAATAATCAAAAAAATTCAAAATATAAGATTAAAAATAAGCCATGGCAGATAAGATATGATACGATGAGATGTACCTACCTTTGATGCTCTCAGAGAGTGGCATAGATCTGTGCAAGCGCGTTCTACAAGTAAACCGGACCTTCAGTAAGATGACAGCGTGTGGCCTGTTTACTATAGACGCCACTCTACCGATACCTTTTACGGGACTCATGACGAATTACGTTATTGTACTGCTGCAGTTTGCTTTGCTGTAAAATAACTATTAAATTACAGTAGTTAAATCTTTATATCATTTCTTCAGTACACCAATCATGTTATTACGCACGATATTAGATGTTTGATTCGACAAAATATAACGCTATTAAGTGTACGTTAATTATTAATTATTCGTATTGGTGCACAAATTCAAGGTTGCCTAGCGCGATTTTCAGCTGAAAGTATCTGTGAAGGACACGATTCGACATAATATAACTGTTCGGAAAAGGAATGAAGTTACTGATATAGCTTTCAGAGTTAGCAAGCTGAAGTAGCAGCGGGGCAGGCCAATTATATTTGTCAAAAGACCGATAGCTGTTGGAGCAGACGAGTCCTGGAGTGGACAACACGAGTGTAGCGTGTGGCGTTCCCCAGCTAATAGTTGGACCGACGACCCTTAATTTTCTTTTGGGTTGATACCTATCCTTTTCTAACATCCGAAACTAAAACAACGTTTTATTCTAGAAATTATATGAAACAACTCAAATTGTCCAGTTAAACTGTTACACAATAATAAACTGGACAAAGACGTCCAAAGAATACTTCAACCTTTCAACATTTTGCTCTCTTCTCTTCTAAGTACAAAATTAGAAAAAGTTACATCACGTGAAGAGAAGTATCATTGATATTCTATAGTCCAAATGAAAAAACGGACGGTTTTATAGGATCACTGGTCTGTTTGTCTGTCTGACTGTCAGAAGCAATTTGCTCTGAATCTACTGGACCAATGAACCTGAAATATGCATATGAATTTCTGTAACAAACGGACGGACGGAACGGACGTGTATCGTAAATAATTGAATTTAGAATATGGGGGTCACTTTTTTTTGTTTTTAAGATTAAAATTGACCATTATCTCCGAATCTACTGAGCCTTATAGTTTGAAAAAAATACAAGAAATGGTTCTTTACTTATTAGATTACAAGAAAATCCATAAGAAGTTCTATGGTCTTAAACTAATGAGGTAATCACCATTTTATGCGTACAATCTTACATTTGCAGTTGAAATGTATGGGAGAACCAATATGCAGACGACCTCGTAATCCTCGTTTCGGGGAAGGTAACGGGAACGGTGGGGTTTGCATACTAACTAAAAAATCTATAAATTTTAAACAAATAAAAATTTGCGAAATTATGTCAACTGGAAAACTATTTAAATGTTGTGGAATATACCTACCATGAAATGCATAATTGTATATTTATCAAGAATCTCAAACTCCAGTACAAAAACTTTCGTTAACAAACTAGAAATTCTACTACATAAATTAACTTCACACAGGAATAAAAAAAATATCATAGCGGGGGAAATATAAAAATATAAACATCGACACTCTTAAGTCAAATATATCTTTAGAGGACTTAAAAGCCTATCGAATAATAATTTACAAATACACATTAAAAAACCAACGCGGAAAGACTCATGCATCGATCATATTTATTTACTAATATAAAATATGCAAAACGTGAAGTTCATTCATAATTCCTTTCAGATCACAACACCGGTCAAAACTTTTTTTCATATCTATAACAAATTAGGAGAACAACTCTTTTCCAAATTACAAGTTTTTCATCATCATCAAATTTCGATTCATCAAATTCGACTGTTTATTTGAGACCCACCTCTTGTGAAGAAGTTCCAAGTACCATAAATTCACTTAATAACACACGAGCTGTTGGTTATGATTGCATCTCTACAGCCATACTAAAAAACTGCTATAAAGAATTGGCAGACATTTTAAGTCACCTTATAAATTTATCGTTTACGCAAGGAACTTTTCCAGAAAATTTAAAATCATCAATAATAAAACCATTTCACAAAAATCTCCAAACAAAATTTGTACAACTATATGCCCATCACGTTAACCCCGATTTTATAAAAAAAAATAGAAAAAATAGTAACCTCTCGAGTAATGAATTTCTTAAATAAATTTAATGTAGTATAATATAAAATAATCAAAAATGGTTTCCAAAAACATAAATCTACAACACTTGCTACATTCTCACTAATACAAAAAATAACAGAAAACATCAATAAACGTAATAGAGTTGCTACCATTTCCTTTGACATGAGCAAAGCATTCGTCTTCTTAGATCACAAAATCTTACTCAATAAATGCGAGCTTTACGGAATCCGAGGCAAAGCACTCGATTGAATTAAAAGCTACCTAAGCAACAGAAAACAATGTATCGAAATAAAGCCACAAATTGGGGTCCATAACACAGTGTTCTACAAATATAATACATGTATATTTCTCGAGCCGCTTTAGCCATCATGGCCAGGGAAGTTAAGGCTGTCCTGCAAGCGCTCAGTTACAGTCGCTACAGTCACACAGTTGATTCTGGGCTAATATACGAGTGGCACCAGCGCTTTAACCAGGTGGGTAGCCTCAATAACATAACCGTTCAATGGATCAAAGGACACAACCGTTCGCTAGGCAACGATGCAGCCGCCGAACTTACCAGAAGACCTAAACCCATCGCGCCACTCCTTTTCTGGTACGCACACATTCTGTAAGGAAGCGCACCACGGACCAACATCACAAATTAAGGAAGCACTCCCTACAATTCAATTTCAGGTTCTCCGACTAACTTAACAACAGTTGCGTACAGTTACAGCAGATATATCTGGCCACAGGTCATTCAATAAACATCTCTTTGTCATTAGAGTCATAGACAGTCCGCTATGCAGGGCCTGCATGGACAATGACGAGTCAGCAGCTCATGTGCTTCTAAACTGCCCGGTGGCCGCCACTCACGGGGCAAAGTACTTTGGTATCCCAGGAACCTTCTGTAAGATTGTCAGTAACACCAAGACGTTGCTGGCCTTCCTTGAGGAGCTGGGATGTATTGATAATCAAAATTCAAAAGTCATTTATTCAAACTAGGCTGAGAATCCGAACTTTTCGAACGTCAAAATAACATAAGACAATCCCCCAAAACGCCCACCCTTCACCACTTCCTAGTGCATTAGCTGGGAAGAAGAAGTGGCGCAACAAACTCCCCAGCTGCAGCACAGCTGTCTGTTCAGTTAGAAGAACAAAAAAAAAAGATTCTGTATTAAATAGTATTCAAAATAATTTACATTACGCAACATAAAACATAATTTAAATTATTAGCCATATGTTAGCTAGCACACGCCAATATACCAAACAAAATCATCGAGAACTATACTCAGGCCGAAATAAAAAAACTAAACGTAAACAGAACTTAATATCTAAATAAAAAGCCTCCAGGCATAAAGGGCGTGCCCGCTTACATATAGTTGTAACTGGAAGTTTTAAATGATAAACTAGGACCATCGATATAAAATAAATAAACAAAGAGTTAATTACTAATAACAATAAATAATATGATCAATTGTCGAGGTCACTAGCTAACCACATATTGCAATACAACTCATAAAAAAAACATTGTGATGAGTAGATTATGTCAACAATAAATTAAAGTTAAATTAAATAACTTGACTTAAAAAGTCAAATAAAATAAACAATTATATTTTATAAACTCAATTGATTTTCCCACCCGTACGCAAAACACTCGCTTTGCCGTGGAGTCGCGGACACCAGCCCGTGTTACTTATTAACATATTTATCGTACAGAATCCTCACCACGTGAGTTCAACTCACACATTTCCGTTTTTTTTATTAATGTAATGAAGTTTATTTAACAATTTTTGACTATAGTAACTACATTATATGTAGATAGAGTAAAAAAAGTAATCCTTTTACGTGATTTGACAGGTAACAAAATAAATGTTCAACAATCAACATTAAAAGTAATTGCTTGAAAATACCTAACCTAATAAAGTTCAGTTATAGTCTAACAGCGGAATAAAAAATAATCATGTGGAAACATTCAATGAGTCCACTTGAATTCTTAATCAATAATAGACTGGACAAAGACCTTAAAAAAATTGATCAACCTTTCAACATTATGCTTTCTATATTCTTCTCATCCAAATATAAAATAAGAGACAGTTATATTACTCCATGTGAAAAAAAATATCCTATATTGGTGTTACTTATTATTTCATTGTTTAATGCTTTGAGTTTCTATCGTTTTTTCACAGTTTCTCCTGATATGCTGAACGCTACATCGTGTACCATGATTTTTTCTTTTATCTTTTTGTATGTGTTCGGGTACATACTTCTGATCATTTGTAATATTGCCCATAGTCGTAGCCACATTTCCCTTATTATGAGTATTCAAGAAATTCATAGGAGCTTTGACATTAGTGTCCGAACTTATATTATTTGGAATTGGATCTCAGTTCTGACTATCGTCACTTTTTTTAATTTCGATGGCAGCCTGTTTTTTTGTGATGCTGAAGTCAATTCAATTCCATGATATTAGCTATGAATTAGTGATCATTGCATTTGATTCATTTGATATATTATTTATTTATTTATCTTTATTCATACAAACTACAACGGTCTATAGTGTTAGTAACAATAACTAAAACAGAACGGGTCCGATTTGCAAGCGCCCACACTGGCAGGTTTTCTGCCCGGGCGGCTATTGATTGCAGGATAGTGTTCGAACTGCCCCGCACCCTGCGGAGTAGCGAGGCAGATTTCTTACGCCATAGTGCATCAAAGCCGTCAGTGCGTGCGTCTGCAAACATTGCCGAGGCACTACAAAACGCGTGGCAATCGCGACCAATACCCTGAATGCGTTATTATATTGGATATGCAAGCGACTACTGTAAGGCTAGCTCGTTTTTTTTAAATTTCAACAAATTCTTATCACTTCCTATCATCCACTACCAATCAATCTGCCTAGCTTATTCCCAACTATGTTGGGGTCGGCTTCCAGTCTAACCGGATGCAGCTGAATACCAGTATTTTACATGGAGCGACTGCCTATCTGACCTCCACAACCCAGTAACTGGGTAATACGATATCCCTTGGTAAGACTGGTGTCAGACTTTCGGGCTTCTGACGACTCGTAACGACTGTCAAAGACCTATGAATGACAGCCGGGACCAACGGCTTAACTTGCTTTCCGAGGCACGGAGGATTCTCGGTATGTAAAGATGGTCACCCATCCACTGACCAACCCCGGCAAGCGTAGCTTAACCTGATGGATCGACCAGTGCGGCTGTTGTTACTTACCCACGAGCTCCTCTCATCATCCACCACCAAAAGCCATTAAATATCATAACACAGCTAACATACATAAACTCACGCCATTTTACAATAGGGGTAGGTAGGACCTACAAAAAGCTATCTACTACGATCCGTACATTCACCAAACTCTCACTAAAACTACACTCAAAACATCACCCTTAATTACATAAAATACCTTGCCTTAACCCTTTTCACATCCACAATAGAAAACACCATACATTGTAATGAGATACATATATCTGGTCCTTTATTTCTAATGGCACAAAAGATTATCTTGCGACCATTAATTAATTTAAGGGCTATCTAGTTTACAGTCCAGTGGTGTCTTTTGTCCCAGCAGCCTATCGCGCCACCGCCACTGTTGGAGCATAGATTATAAAGTAAATAAGCGTAGATAGGACGTTTCAGCTGATTTGTGGTAGTCAAAGGGTTATACCCCTTTTTATAAGTTTAAACGAGTAGGAACTCAAATAAAGGTACACCTATATACATAAAGGACTGGTGCATCGATTGTATATCTAAATACTTAGGAAGTCACGTGCTTATTCACACCAGTTTGAACACCTTCAACTTCATACATGTTAGCTGATACAATCGGCGCGAGTGAATTTCGTTCTGCATCCCGCGCAGGATTCGCCTCAGTTTCATCAGAGCTTAAAGCGGATCGAAACATTTCTGCTGTCAATCATAGAAAAACTTTATAAAGAGTTTTAGTAAAATTGGATAAACCATTAGGTATATGAAGTCAAAATGTAGTCAGACGTGGCAATGCTACCAGTCTCTTGGGTACATTACCAGTCGACAGCGATGCGGAGGAATTTTTCGACGCCATATTTTAGTTTTTTAATAGTTTTTGTTAAGTTATTATATTTTAATTTTATTAGTTAATTTAGTACAAGATATTTATGAGTTTAATGAAACAAAATAAATAATTCATAATCTAGGCTCATTTAAATACATGTTTGACTGCTGGCTGGTAGCAAGTATGCTACCAGCCAGCATGATATGACAGCGTCGAGGATTGATGATGAATCTATTTTCAAAAACTAACAAGGGAATCTAAACAAAATCTTTTAACACAAATATAATTTATACTGTTCAATCAATCTGCCTAGCCTTTTCCCAACTATGTTGGGGTCGGCTTCCAGTCTAACCGGATGCAGCTGAATACTGTATTTTACATGGAGCGACTGCCTATCTGACCTCCACAACCCTAACTGGGTAATACGATACCCCTTGGTGACAACCAGTCCTGGTTGTCAGACTTTTGGGCTTCTGACGACCCGTAACGACTGCCAAAGATCCACGAATAACAGCCGGGACCAACGGCTTAACGTGCTTTCCAAGGCGTGGAGGAATCTCGGTATGTGAAGATGGTCCCCCATCCACAGACCAACCCCGGCAAGCGTAGCTTAACCTGCTGGATCGAACCGTGCGGCTGTTATCACTTAGCCACGAACTCCTCTAAATATATTTATACTGTTGCTCCATGTACAATACAGGCATTCAGCTGCATCTGGTTAGACTGGAAGCCGACCTTTATATAGTTGCAAAGAGGTTAGGCAGATTGATTGATTTGGCTGCCTGACTAGTGGTCGCAAGCTACTGCTGAGCATGAAGTCCTGTGTTCGATTCCCAGGTCGCGAAATGTGTGGTTGGGTAATTATTCCATTTGAAATTTCTCTGTAGCAGCCCGGAGTCTGGATTTAGTCTTGCTGATTGCAATAGGCTCGCCCCCTATTACATCGAACTTAAACATAATTGGCAAAATATGCGTGTGATGTTATGTTTATTGTTATAAACTAACCTAAAATAAAAAGGTATGAATTTAATATATCCAGGTTGTCATATCTACACATTTCTGATCTACAATTGAGCGACCCCTCTAATATAATAGTTGTACATTGCTATAACTACGACGTATAGGTCAGTCAGCTTCAATGCGCCTATTATACTAAGTAATCACGCGTATTTGCTAAGTTAGATTAGAAATTCTATTAAGGATAGATTTGTTTGTGAATAAATGTTTTGTTTGTACTTTGAGTTTGTGCTAAATTACAATTTGTTGTGGTAATAATGCGTAAAGTACAAAATGATGATCTGTTGTTGTAGAAAAACAAAGTTGGTTTTCGTGTCTGTCTGTATGACTGCTTTTTTCTTCTAAACTACACAATTGGGTTTGATGCGGTATTCGTCATATTTAAGATAATTTATTCATGCAGTTTAACTTAGAAATCTAAAACTACATTTCGACTCAAGTCAGAGGCCCATGGGCGGCTTTAGAACTCCGACACCAAGTTAGTCACTAACCACACGAAAAGAAGAAGACTTAGAAATCTAAAGAAAACACTAAAGAAATCTCGATGCATTATCAAGTCATAAAAACCGTGTGAAGTGAAGCCAAAGGGCGGGTCACTAGTATTTATAGATAATTATAATTATTCTGTACGTCAGTCACTAAACTCCTCCTAAAATGTTGGACCGATGTTGACTTTTTTTTTTGTTTGTGTGGCTCTGGATAGTTAAGATTCACAATTGGACCGGGTAGATGTTGTTGCGAATATACAAAAATGTCAGAAGGATAGGTCGCAGCATCTTCGTAGTAGTTCTTAAAGGAGGTCACTTCAGCTGAAAGCTAGAGCTAGAGGAGGTTTAACCATATTTAGCTGTGAACTTTGTGGACTCTATTTGGGTGTTCAGAAGTAGACAATTATTGTGTAGAGGATAAACTTCTCGAAAGCTACATGATTCGACGATTTTCCAAAGATGTAAATCGTAAGATTCGCCCGACCGCGTCAAAAGATGATCTGTATCTCGATGATCTGAGTTTCTGTTTCGTTGTGTCGCCTCTGAAAATCAAAATCAAGTCTACGAGTTCGAGTCACTGAGACTTAATTTTCATGAGAACGCCTTTATTATTATGTTGTCTCAGTATGGACACTTCGCGCGATTTAGTACGGTGAGGGCACATCTATCTAACGTTTTAAATCTTGCCGTTTTCACTCCTTCAGACAACGCCATTAAAACATGCTAAGATGCATTATTTTTATTGCATCTTGATCAAATTAAGTAACCGACATAATCCGATTAAAATATTATCTTTTTATTCCCGAAAAAAATAAACAAAAATAAAATTAAGGATATTTTCTTCGGCGTTGCGATCGACGCATACTCGTACTTTGCGGTATCAGGAACTCGCCTAAATTATCATTAATTTATCCAAATTTAAATTGCAAACGGAAACTCCAGTACCAAATGCGGGGGTGTATAATTTATTCTAAAAAATCTCTTTTCCGGATCGTAAAGATGGACGAAAAATTAGTTATCATAAATTTACGTAAACAGGGATATATCTTGGATATGAATAAGTAATAAAAATCTTTAATTCGAAGATTCGAATATTTTGTTGATATTTTTAATGGGACTGTTTTAATTGAGTTATTTATTATTATGTGTCATGAATACAAATCGAAAAGTCGAGATAGGATAGGATCTTCAAAACTGGCAATAAATTCAGAGTATAACTATGTCACAATCATTATCCGAATAAATACTACTGTCGATACAGGCGTAGCAGTGACGTAGCTATTACTACGAAGTGTTACGTAGTACGTGCAACAAAGTGCTACGAAACGTCTACGAAGTGCTACGAAACGTCTACGATTAACAGATGCGGACAATCCGCAGACGGTATAGACTACAAACCAACTGGCGTGAACAACGATGATCTATTGGTATCAATTCAACTATATGTAGGCAATATAACATGCAATAGTCCTACATTGCATGAATTGAACTGTGTTATAGGTACGTTTAACAGAACACCAGAAAGAGTACAAAATTATGTTAAAACAAACAAAAATTTCCTGAAAAGAAAAATTACATGTTAAATATACAAATGACCATGAATTTTTATGATTTTAGTACGCACATTTTCATTTGGTCAAATTTTTACTTGGCAGAATATTATCATCAAGGATAATGTCATTTAATCAAATGATTTATTACAGCAAACAATCTTTAGACAATAAACATTTGGTCAGTTAGTTATGGAACTAGTTAGAGTTGGTTAATTATTTAAAAAAGTGGTTAGGTTAGGTTAGGTTAAAACTGTGACCTCCTGCCAGAAACGTCTAGATTATATAGAAAAACAATGCGGAAAAAAAACAGGCTACCCGAAACTGAACTAGTTAGACGAGATTAATAGGTATTTAAAAAAATGCTACTAACTAAAAAAAAAAATTAACATAATATTATTATTACCTGTTTAGAATTTTTCCCAATGGAAAAAACACCCTTGTAATAAAATGTCTTTATTTTGCGTAAAATGAGTTATTCCAACTGAAATATTTGACTAAATAAAAATTGGTAAAAGTACTAGTTGGTAAACAAGTTATTTTTTAAACGTTCACTTGCAAAACATTAGGTTTGCGTTACAATTATTTGAGAAAGAGATTTTTTGCTAAGTAATAATTTGGCAAATGAAATTATGCGGAAAATTGTTTGGGAAGTGATAATTTGGCAATTTCTTTTCGATGAAACAAGGGAGACCCAGATGTTGCACATAAAAAAATTGTTTTGGGCACAAGTTATTAAGCAAACTTATTCTGTCGTTAGTCAAGTGAAAACTAATCATAGCATGACTTTTTATGGACACCATTATTTTCCCATTATTAGTCAACACATTATATTATTATTTATTATTATTATATTATTACCAGCGTATTATCGTACAACTATAATTTCTGGTCCTAAAAACTTTTACGATCGACGGTGCTTACGATCACAAAACGTTTATTTACCATAACTTTTAACCAATAGCCAACATACCGTGAACCGGAAACCAGAAAAAAAGGAAAACAATATCGTGGAAAAAAATCTAACGCACAGGTATTTTTTCAGTTGACTGAACACTTTGACCATTCGATAGAAAAAACAACGCGGCGAGTTGTTCCAACTAAATAAAAAATATGGTATAAAGGCTCATGCAGACTCGCGTGGCGATTCTGCAATATTATCGCCACATAGCACCTTTCACACTTCCGCGCGGTGATATCGCGGGTGCGACAGGCAGCGTGACATGGAAGGAACATTTAGTATGGCGTATATCACCGCGATAACGTGTCGCGCTAGTCACGCGACACAAGAGAGTATTTTCTGTGTCGCAGCGCGACAGGTCGCTCCTGTGTATAGTGTCGCGCATGATTTCATAGTAATTGTTCTACGCATCGTATCACAGAATCGCGTCGCGCCAGTCTGCACGAGCGTTTATGAGCGTTACGGTCCAATACAGGAATTAAGTATATTTTATTACATTTCTGCTAATATCAAAATTAGGAGGGACTCATAGCTAAATAATACAAGCCGCAAGGGTCGATTGGAGGTTAAACTACGCTTCCCGCGGTTGGTTCATGGATGGGTATCGATTCCAAATCTAGACCCCTCCGTGCCCCGGAAAGCACGTTAAACCTCTGGTCCTGGCTGTCATTTTGTACATCTTTGACAGTCGTTATGACTTGTCAGAAGCCCAAAAGTCTGCCAACCAGCCTTACCAAGGGGTATCGTGTTACCAAGTAACTGGGTTGTAGAGGTCCGATAGGCAGTCACTACGTGTAAAATACTGATATTCAGCTGCATCTGGTTAGACTGGAGACCAACCTCAACATAGTTGGGAAAAGGCTACGCATATTACTAGGCTACGATAGTCTCGCCGTGCCATCAAATTCAATAGAAACTCTTTGAATCAATCTCCACACGGTGATATAATCGCGGCGATAATTAGAAGGCACAGCGTGACTATCACCGCGACTCTCTCGTTCATGGAGATGGCGCCTTAGGGTTCGGTTCAATACAGGAATTTAGTATTTTTTATTAAACTTCTGTTAATACCAACGTATACTAAAATTATTACGAGCGGTATTGTTATTTTTATGGGCGTACTGAGTCCTATAAAAGTTGCTCCAAATTCGGGATAAGTGAAATTTGTGTTGGTTGCAGAATTTTCGCGGTAAAGTGATTCTTTGTTAAAATTTATTTTACTTGTTTGGAACATTAAAAAGACTAAGTCGTGGCGCGGGAGGATCGGCTGCCGAGTTTGAGGTCCAAATTCGATTCTCTGGAGAGTGGGAGTTTTATAAAGTTTTATCGGAAATAAATGGTCGCAAAATTTTATTTGAATTCTAGGTTATAATAGGTGGTATAGGTATTAATAATACCAGCCTGTTACTGTCCCACTGCAGGGCAAAGGCCTCTTCTCATACAGAGAAGGCACGAGCATTGATCACCACGCTTGCTCAAGACGGGTTGGTGATTTCAGACTTATATTAACTATAAGTCCAGGTTTCCTCACGATGTTTTCCTTCACCGATGTCAGTAATGTCCAAGATAAACTCAGAAAATATATTAAACGTTATCACCAAATTACTTTGCTTTATTTCAGCTGCTGACAAATTAATAAGTTGTCTGTATTATATACACTATGTCCCGGAATTAACGCACACTACCAAACAAACCAATTAGAATATTATGTTATAATCATAATATACTGAATTTTTACTATTATTTATAAAACACTAGCTGACCCGGCGAACTTTGTTCCGCAATCAATCAAATATAAAAAAACCTACCCTACCTACCCTATCTACCCTACCTACCCTACCTACCCTACCTACCCTACCTACCCTACCTACCCTACCTACCCTACCTACCCTACCTACCCTACCTACCCTACCTACCCTACCTACCCTAACTACCCTACCTACCCTATCCTATCTTTTAAGTTAGATCAAACTGCACACGGTGTGCAAATTTGATTAAAATCGGTTAAGTAGCTTAGGAGTCCATCGCGGACAAACAACGTGACGCGTAATTTATATAATTATATTAAGACTAGCTTTTGCCCGCGACTTCGTCCGCGTAAGAGTCGAAAATGGTTCTAATAGGATTTTTTATTGTTTTTTTTTACGTTATTAATTTTGTTATAACATATAAATAATTTTGTTAAAATGTTTGAATACTTATAAAATATAACAATCTTTTGTGTATAGGGATTTAAAGGATTTTATGAACACGAAGCTCGGTCTTTGATGGTGAAAGTTACACGGGGGTATTATCTTTTTACAACGAAATCGAACTACTACACCTACCGTATTTCTTTGTAAACAATATTTTTTGTTATTCCTTCGGGTGCTAGAATCACCAGGCTACCCTGTGCGCTTACTCTGGAGCATGCCACATACAACTGGCTGTGGGAGAAGCAGCTTTTCCTCAAGTCTACTCCCGCTATCTTAAGAGTTTGACCTTGAGCTTTGTTTACGGTCATTGCGAAGCAGACTTTGATGGGAAACTGCTCTCTCTTGAATTCGAAGGGGTAATTTGATGGTGTTAGGGGAATCCTAGGAATAAATACAGACCTCTGTAAAGCTTAGAAACCTTCAAATGCAGTACTAATATGTATATTACGGTGACTTTCGAGACATCCCAATTTTAAAGAGTATTTGCATTGCAAGCACCAAGCCTTTATGTGAGTTCAACCTTTTTTGAATAAAATCGGATTGACTTTTCAAACATGTGTCAAAATAAAATGTAATTTAAATCAAAAGCACTAAGGAGTATTGCAACTTCGAAGCAAATCACTCCCAAAATAACTTTCTACCCCTATTTAACCCCGTTAGGATATGAATTTCAATAAAATACGAAACAGGTCTTCCATTAATTCTGTTAAACAATGTTTATGCAAAATTTGAAATTGGACCAAGGAATGACGTTGTCCCATACAAACTTTGCCCACCTTTTTCACCCCCTTAGGGGTAGAATATCGAAAAATCCTTTCTTATCGGATGCCTACGTCATACAAAGAACACACTCTCCAAGTTTCAGGTGTCTACGATCAGCGGTTTAGGCTGTGCGTTGATCCGTCAGTCAGTCATTCAGGACAAAGCATTTTATATGTATATATTGTTTAATCAATTAGCTATTCCGATTGTGGGAGAAAATTGTGGTCACAAGCGTCTAGCGTAGTAGTTATTGCGTCCATTTTGGTATGTTTTGACTGTACAGCAGAAATGTAACTGTAATTCACGTGGTTTTATTTAATAATTAAAAAATCGATTCAGTAAACGATTCTGAACAATCTAATTTCATAAAGTGCATTAATTCAGTTACACATCAGTCTTACTAATAAAAATAAGTTAAACATCTGTTTAACGGTTGTATTGTTATACAATGTATAAGCTGTGAATAGGCGTTACACACTACCCTTACTAATAATCAGTATTTAAACAATGAGTAGTTACCCACTGCTTATGACAGAAGCCACTGGCAACATTAGAAGGTGCGTTCTGAAATTGGTACTGCATAATATCAAGGACATTATTTTATTTGGGAAAACATTTATAATTTGGTACTTAAATGTTTGAAAAATGTAAATTTAAATAATTACGTTAATTTTATTTCCAATACTACTGATTTTGCGTTATTTTACGGATAAAAAAATATATTTATTGTTAATTCACTAATGAAGCATGCATTAGGTTAAGAACGCAACCGTAAAAGCTGTTATTGTCAATCTTGAACGTCAAAATACTCAGAGTACTCTGAGTCAAAATATCTCAAAGTCAAATTCAGTACGATTAAATTATAAAATAATGGAGATCTTTTTTTTTTCTACAATATTGAATGGCTGAAACGAATGATATTTAACTAATAAAAAAAAATCTTGCATATTCTTTGCTGAACTTATGTTTCAACCGAAACTTATTTTCTTGCTAACAGAAAGGATCTTAACGATTTTTGTAACATTGTCTTTTTCTTGGTGGTTCTTCATTGCCAATTTCATCAAAAATATCGAAATATTGTAAATAATCCATGGTTTTAAAACTCAATACGACAAAGGCAACTAGATATTTTAGGTTATACAATCGCTATACAAGGTCCGAGGGCTGAATAAAGGTTGTACAAAATCTCATTGTTTAAAGACGTCTGTTACACCAGACGTACACAACTGAAACGTCAAATATCGTTTATTGGTAACGTTGATGTTATAAGCTTGGTATACGCCGTGCGTAAAAGTTTATTAGTAAGGCTGTTAATGTACGATTAAATCGCACATTTATTCATTGCGCTAGCATAAGCAGTTTTATCTAAAGTAACATGATCTTCTTCTTTTCGTGTGGTTAGTGACTAACCTGGTGTCAGAGTTTTAAAGCCGCCCATGGGCCTCTGACTTGGCTTCACATGCCGTCGAGAAATATCTCTCAGGCATACCGGTTTCCTCACGATGTTTTCCTACACCGTTTTTGAAGCAAGTGATAATTATACAATATGTACATGAATCCGAAAAGTCAGAGGTGCGTGGCTTGGGTTCGAACTCGAGACTTAAGAAAAATCGATAATTGACTGTTAATATTTAGTACATTTTTGACCGTTCTATTTAATTGTCAATACGTTGTTATAATAAATTAATTATTTTATCAAGAACTCAGCAAGATAAATCTTCTTCCATCTCAGCTTTTTTGTCAAACAAGTGCAATCCACTTTTAAACAAAAGCCCTCTTTCTCGGTTCCTATAGACTAAAACGAATCGTTTTGCTTACCAATGGTAGCTATTTTTATTGCCAAACTGTCCGTATAAACAGAGTTTAGACTCTATTAATTTATACGCTATCGCTTACGTGCCATAGCTTATTTTGCTCTGATAGCTACTTCCACATGGGAGGGTCTTCTATGCAAAGCTACGAGGTCTTTGCGTCATGGTTGGTAAAGATACAAGAGTCTTAATTATTTTCGATCCGTAAATTATAGGAATCGGTCATTAGCCGGCAAAATCAACAAACGTAACGTTTGTTAGGTAGTAAAATAACGAAATAAACTATAATCACGAATACTGGCTAACGAATCAGTGATGGTGATAGATATTCATGTCACACATAATTTCATATCGGTCTGCCAACATAACAACGAAAACATCCCATAATCAATCACTCGACTATAAACTACTGCATTTAACTTCCCAGAACGCATATTGGATCGGAATTAGGAACCTATTAGTACTGGAAACCGGTTTGAACCGGTTATTTCCGAATAAATCCGGCTATCAGCGAGTTCCGTTATGCGTTTTCCAGTTATTCTGTGTGGTTGGGAGCATTTGTTAACTACCTATAAATTATTTGGGCTCAATGAACAGGATTTATTTCGGGGCTATATTTTGTTCTAAGTCCCGGTCTTGTTAAGCATTGTTCTCACTGCCGGTGTATTTAGGCACGAATCTCCATGTAAACTACTGTAAACTATTCTATAAACTGTATATTCACGGCTACACTTGTGAGTACCCACTTATCTATACTAATTTTATAAAGAGGTAAAAGGACATGTCTGGTGGGGAAATGGACGATTGCCTAGGTAGTCAAAACCAATGTTCAGTAATGATTGTTATATTATTATATTCGTCATATTTTATAGTTTATCAATTAATAAGTTTAAGGAGTCAGAACCTTGCGTGGGAGTCAGAAACTGGTCAAAATAAGGTTAAGTTTGTTTTATTATAACGCCGTCTGTGAGAAACCACAAGTACTAATTGGTGGTATGCCTTTGTGAGGTTGGTGAAAGATTTAATATTTTGTTGGTCTGAGATCAGATTCTGCAGTATTTTTTTTATATTTCTATTTGTGTAAAAAAAATGTAAAGCACCTAATTTCAATATCTATTAAATAATTGCTTAACATTTTTTTTATTTCATCACAGTGTTGTTATTCTTTATTGTACACATAAATACACATAAAAATATATTTTTATCATCTTTAATTCCGTATTTTGGTTTCTTTCCTCAATACCCATAATAATTATATTTACATACTTGTTGAATTGAATTGGGATTAAAATAAATAAAACAACATATTTATTGTCAAACAAATTCCTTTATTGTAGGTACACACGAGTACTTACATAAATAAAATGATTTAAAAAAATAACTGTCTTCGAGACACACCAAAACATTGTCCAAAAATGACGCTGGTGTGCTAGCAGGTTATATTGATGCCTTACCCAGCCAAGATACCTAGCGTCATGACATGACAGCAACAACCGGTGTTGGTTGTAGAGAAGTGGTGGCGGCGGTGTTGATGGTCCATGTTCAATGGATGTAACAACATCCTCTTGCAAGTCCCTTGATGAGTCATGAATCTGACGCCGATTCGCTCGAACCCAAAGCCATGACATGCATAAATTGTTGACATATCCTGAAAATATTATTAAAATACATTTTTTTACAAATGTCATGATATATCTGGGGAAATGTGCTGCACAATAGGTTCACCACGCCCAAATCCTTCGGGAATCGCTGGCGTGGTGATGTTATGTTTATGTTGAGTTTTTACATGAAGAACACTCCTTCCATCTTTCGTGATCGTCGTTTCCATCGCTCGTCTATCCAGTTTTGAGGGATCTGTCCCATTCATTTTGCCATTTTCTTTCACACTTTACCTACTTATAATAAAAACGTAATCAGATAATAAATAATTTACCTGATAATTATTATCATTGGAAATAACCCCGGGGTAATAAAGGGCTGTCCACTGCAACAGTATAGAAACGTCGGCCTCTTGGATTTCTGAGCCCGACTGAGATATCACATCCACGGCAGACCATTATATGACCTAACAATCTCTCATTGTCAGCAGCTTCGGTATTTAATTAATTATAACAGTCGTGACAAACATATCGATCTAATGGGAGATGGAACAATAGCAAATATCATCGTATTTTTCAAATTATAACACAATTGGTTTACGTGACTGTATGTAGGCGTACCTGCCGTGCTATTCTCACCGTGAAAACTTGGGTGAAGTGACCTTGATATGAGCTGTCATTGTACCTAAAGCTAAGCATTGACACTATTGACAGCTCACTTTATCCTCACTTCATATCACTCTTCACGGTGAGACGTTTACAGAATGGATCTACAGACTTGCGATAATCGAGCGAATCTCACTTACAAGGGTAAACACAGCCTTCCCACGATATGTCTGCAAATCCCCTGCACAGCGATGCCACAATTGATGCACCTCATCCCTCATCATAATATCCAAATCGAAAAGTAAAACAGAATCCTATACGAACTGATAATGATGGCAGTCCGTGTGGTAGGTCGTTATAAGAAAATATCAATATTATAAAATAATCGCACAGTTAGCAAGGAACGCTTATATGCAATTTGGAATGCAAGCAAAGCAAGCAGAAAATAATAATTATATGTCAATGGCATGTCAAAGAAATAATAATTACTTATCTTCATTTTAAGAAGTGGGTATTCAAAATAAAAACACTTTATATGTTTAACACAAAAATATGTTAGTAATATTGTCGTATTTTATACGCATTTACATTACAATAATTAAATTACATTCCTTTGATTTAAAATAAGCGGGTTATAGTTATTATTCTATACTCTTTATAGGTAATAACGGAATGAAATGGAACGTCAAAAACATTTTTAGTACGAGTACTTCCCGTTAAAAATGGCGAGGCAGAAGCTATAATTGAGCAATAATTTTTTGAGAATTATGTTGCGCAACCTATTTTGAATTTATAAATCCATAATAAATTCAATCTAAATTTTTTAATCTTACTGTAAAACCTTAAATCATGAACATTGTCGACTCAGAACGCGACCAGAGGGCAGAAACTGGACATCTCCTTTGTAGGGGTAATCTCCAGAACTACCCGTAGGATTTGAAAATGAATGACTCAGCTCGGCAGATATAATATAAATGTTTTATAACCTCTTTTTCTATGCTCTTTTTAATTAATTTTCTTTTATTCTTTTGTTTTTTATGTGTTGGACAGTTGTTCTCAAATTGTAAAAATGCAAAATGCATAAACAGTGCAAAGCCAGAAGAAAAAAAAACAACTGTCGAAACAGTTGTTTTTTTTTACTAAAAAAGTATTGTTTATCATTAAATTGATATTATTTCCGCATAAACCTAACCGACTTGCATGGATTTACTGTCAATAAGTCCAATTAAGGACTATGATCAACATAGACGAAATGTTTATTGAAAACCAACAGCGCCCTCGAATAACCTTTTTATTTTTATTCACTTGTACCCATGTGTATCTTTGTAGGTACGTATTATATCCGGGACAAAGCGGTCCCGACACGGAAAGGCGCATCCGAGAAAAGAATGTAATGCTATTACGGACAGCCATTTTGTTAATGCAGATGCATACCCTGCCTTATGAAAGCGTACGTACCCGAGCTGCGTGTTGTGGTGCAGATGGGAATGTTAGGAGCTTTTTGTAATTTCTAGATGGTTTGTTTTATGTCATGTGTTTTTATTTGGCTTAAATATCACATTATAATAAATACAAAATGTAGAGTTTATATTGAGGTATTTAATTATTGTAGGGTTTATTTTTATTGTGATTTAAGAAGGATGGCAGCACCATTACTTTCCATTGAGTCTGTTTATGTTTTTCTTTAGTACAAATGTTTTTAAATTTTGCAACCATTCAATTGGATTAAGCATAATCATTCTTTATTTTATGCTTTAATATCATAATCCAAGATTTACAGTCTACAGTTTTAATATCCAAAAAAGCGTAAAGTACATTTTGAGATCATAAAAGGCTAGCCCACACGTTTTAATTCTTTTCCCTGCTACTAATGTTAATATAGTAAGCCATTTTATTAACGCTGAGTAATTGCGTCTGACTTAGAAATAATAGGACTAGTGGTGGTGCTGAAATGAGAATTAGATGTTACTGTCAGTTTTAGTTAATGTTTAAAACTTGATTTAATACAATGCGTAGTTGAAATTAAGATTTCAATGTGTTTTCATGAACACTATTCTAAGTACTTACTGTATTTGTTTTAATTATTATGATAATTAGATAAATTGAAGAAATCCTCAACTTTTATGTGTAATTTCGCAACTCTAGTGCATTGTAGCTTTTTTTATGTATGGCAATCAAAAGCGATGTTATCCATTATGCCAATGTCTAAAGTAAAAAGGATTAACAAAAAAATAAAAATATATATATAAAAATATAATAGCTATATATTTTCATTTGAAAAAACTGGTCAATTCTAACGCCGCCTTAACTCCATAACTAAAACAACACGGTGGATGAAATAAAAATCATTCGGTTCAGGTTCCCTGAATTATGTATGAAGGATTACATAATCGTACTAGCTGTTTATCCAGTGTTCGCCCGGGTGCGTTGCACTCAGGGATTGTCAGACCTTTGTTGGTGCACATGGGCTTTTTAATGAAGTCTTCATTTCATTTTGTTGAGAGTTAAAGTGAATTAGGTGGAGAAAGGAGTCACCACTGCTGCTTTTTCCCAGTAGTTACGGCCGTGAATTAGCAATTGTGGGGTCTAAAAGCAAATCCGCCACTGTTACTCTAAAATTAGATTAACAGTGGTGTATTTGCTTTTGGACCCCACAATTGTAGGTCATAGGCTCGAAACCAGAAAGGCGCTTACTTTGTGTAAATGATTTCATCACCCCTGCTCTCATTTGGGCGGGGCACCGCCGCACAGTGGGAAAATCGCGTATGTTTCGTCTCAAAACTCCGTATCTCAGTTGTTTCAAAACTAAATGAGCTGTAATTTTGCACACATATACTTGGATGTATAAAGTATAATGGAAATAATTTAGATTTTGAAAATTCTATCAGTTAATTAATTATAAAATTAAACTTAAAAAAATACATGCATTTTATAAGAAAAACATACAAAATATGTTTGTTTAATTTACATAAAACGGAATATACATAGTACCAAACGAGAAAACAAAATACGAGTATGTACACAATTCAGCAAGCTCCTACAGATTTTCATTGATAGCAAGAAGGGCCTTAGCTTCATCAAATTTTTTTTTCGATATTGTTTCTGAGGTATTTCTCAAACTTGATATATATGGATCAGAAGTGTACAATAAGGTATGGAACACATCTTCATTGGTAGCCGCTCTTGTACTTTCTAGAATTACTATTTCCAGTGCCTTGTCGAGGTTAATCGACATGCAGTCCCATTTCTTCCCTAAACCGCTTTTGCACCAGTTTTTTCTTTTCGTCTTTGTTTTTTTTTTTTTTTCGGGCGTTGTAGCTGAACACTTTTCAAAAGACAAGTTATAGGAAATGTGTAAGATCATCTCCATACTCCTAATCCAAGCATGTAGTATTGACAATCCGTATTGAAATGAATTTTCGTTTACATCTCGTGTCCTAACTGCCTCTAAGTTATTCATTTGCAGAGGAGTAGCACCACAAACTGTACAAGAAGCGCTTGAACGAGTTTCAGTTAAAACTTGTGCCACTTTACCATCAATCATGGTTAAAAATAGGTCATGAGTAATTTCGATTACCTCACCATTCTTATTTATCTTCCCTGATAAATAAGAATGGTGAGGTAAACGAAATTGAAAAAAAACAACATTTTATCTCGCGATATGTTTTGATCCCGTGTCAGAAAAAGCGCAAGTATGCGCAAATTTTTATTTTCTCCTTGCATATACTAATGTATAAAGATCTTAATTCAACAAATATCTCGACAGCGGCAAGCAGCGGTAAAGGGTAAAGGTCTCGTTAAAAAAAAAAATACACTAAAAATATACCATCTTAAACTATATTGGTTAACTTTATTTTATTAAACCAATGAATATAATATTAATTACTAAACGTTATGAAGACATTATAAGCATTCCAAAACTGTATAATACTTGTACATTTATATCAAAAACTTTTGAGTAATGTGGCGTTGAATTGTAGTAACGTATTGCGTTTAAATTACGTTATTGAACATGAGTTAGCTTTGATGCCTATTTATATACATTATGATTAACTAAAAAAGACCAAAAAAATTGCGAAAAGAAAGCTTATTTATTAGACTATATTAATTTATTAATTTTATTCCATTACAACGACTTTCACGTGAAACGGTTTTGAGACGGCTTTGTATGGGGCTTTCCCACAGTGCGCCGTGTCCTCACGGAGGCGATCGTCGGTGACGATATTTCGCGTCCGGCCCTGGTTCAGGCCATGGTCCTGGCCATGGCCATCACGTCCTTCTGCGTAGCAGTAATGCTCGCGAAGGAGGAGGTGGAACGCGTAAGGGAGATGCAAGTAGGCGCGGGCTTGCGGACGGTGTGCGATGGGAAGCTCGCCATCCGATAAGGACCAGGCCCGGGTCGACGGCTCGTTGTCTTCTACGCGCGCCTCAAAGAGATGTCAGCACCAACTGACGGGGTCCGTTAGGGCCAATGCCTGCCGGGGTTGCGAGTTGTCCGAAACGGTTATCGTGTCTGACACGCCCTCCCGCTCCGGCCAGAGCGAGAGAAGTTATTTGATAATATCCCACCCAAAAAAACAAAAACCCCTGCTCTCAAAACGGTGAAGGAATTCATCGTGAGGAAACCGGCATGTCCTAGAACCAAAAAATCGAAGACATGTGACATCTACGATCCCGCACTGGGCCTGCGTGGATTACGGCGCACACCCTCTCACCGAGAGAAGGCCTGTGTCAGCAGTGGGAACATTAATGGCTGATTATGCTAGGTGGAAAAAGTTGTAGGTTGATTTGAGAATTTTTGGATAATAATTTAATTTTGGGCAGGGTAGATGGATTTTTATGAAGTTTTAGAAATGTGTGTAGGTTTATGAGTTCTAGTTCGTCTTGTCATCTTCGCCTGGATCTTCTACGATGTCATTGTTTCTCTTTTGACTATATTTTGATAGACTGCTGGGGAGTTTGATGCGCCACTTCTTCTTCCCAGCTAATGCACTAGGAAGTGGTGAAGGGTGGGCGTTTTGGGGGACTGTCTTATGTAATTTTGACGTTCGAAAAGTGCTGATTCTCAGCCTAGTTTGAATAAAAAATGACTTTAGTTTTTTTTTTTTGAATTTTGAGACATGGCCAATCCATCAGATAAATTAAATTTTTCCTTACCTAGAAAGAAAGAAAGAAAATTATTTTATTCTGGACACGCACAGCTAATACATACAAACAACAAAAAAAAAATGGAGCATTTATAACTAACATTTTTTTTTTTTTTGTATAACGTCGTATAAAACGAATATAACTGTAACTAATTTTAATTCAATCAATCTGCCCTTTTCCCAACTGTGTTGGGTTCGGCTCCCAGTGTAACCGAATGCAGCTGAATACCAGTATTTCACATGGAGTGACTGCCTATCTGACCTCGATAGCACAGTTACTGGGTAACACGATACCGGATATCGGATAGTCACCCGTAACGACTGTCAAGATCTACGAATTACAGCTGATACCAACGTTCCAAGGCACGGCAGGGTCTCGATATGTAATGGATGGTCAGCCATCCACGAACCGACCGTGGATGGACCTGTGCAGCTGTTATTATTTAGCCACGAGCCCGAACGAATATTCCAATTAGTTAAAAATAATTACTAAACATTTAAATATGGTAAATATATTACCCAACGCTTGATTGTTTCATAAACAGTTCAAGAGGCAAACATTTAATATTTGAATTAATATTATGGAGAACTAAAGTGTTTATTTAAATCTCAAATGGAGAGACTTCTGCTTGCATTTACTCTACCATAATTGTATTATTATAACATACTAGCTGCGCCCCGCGGTTTCACCCGCATAAGTCTCGATCCCGTGAAAATATCGGGATAAACAGCATCCTATGTGTTAATCCAGGTTATGAACTACCTGTGTGTCAAATTTCATCCAAATCCGTTCAGTAGTTTTTGCGTGAAAGAGTAACAAACATCCACACATACATACATACAAACTTTCGCGTTTATAATATTAGTATGATTATTTAGTCTTTGCCTTTTTAGCCGTTGATCCCGGCTGTCATTCGTGGATCTTTGACAGTCGTTACGGGTTGTCAGAAGCCCGAAAAGCCTGACAACCAGTCTTATCAAGGGTTATCGTATTACCCAGTTACTGGATTGTGGACGTTAGATAGGCAGTCGCTCCATGTAAAATACTGGTATTCAGCTGCATCCGGTTAGTCTGGAAGCCGACCCCAATATAGTTAGGAAAAGGCTAGGCGGATTGATTATTTAGCCTGTAGTTCTTTGTTTTATTTAACAGTGTGACAGTGATAAGTCGTGCAACATCGTGAGGAACCCTGGACTTATATTTAATATAATTTCGAAATCGCCAACCCGTCTTGAGCAAGCGTGGTGATCTATGCTCATGCCTTCTGTGTATGAGAAGAGGCCTTTGCCCTGCAGTGGGACAGTAACAGGATGGTATTATTATATATAATTGTGGGTTCTATGGTTTCTTTCGCCATTTTTGGAACAGTGCAGTGATGAGGAAACAAATGATACAAAAGTTCGCGCATGCCGAGATTCGCAACCACGCACATCACTACATATTATTAAAAAAGTCCGTCTGCTCGCCGTGTCTGTCGTCTGAACGCAATAAACTCAAAAAACTACTTAACGGATTTCCATACGGTTTTCACCAATGGCCGGAGTGATTCACGAGGAAGGTTTACGTGTTTAATTAATTATGGTTTTGTGTAAATTGGCTGAAATATGACGATGATTGTTGAAGGTGTCGGAAAAAATCATGCTGGCTGAGAGTTTTACTGATTTGCGCCGCTTAAACCAATAGAGTTATATGATATTATGAAATAAAAAATAAAAATAATAAATTAATAAGTAATTAATTAAGTAATGAGGCGCTTAGATTTAAGTTTGAAATGTACTAATTATAAAGTAATGTACTCATTGTTGAAAAGCCTAATAATAAATTAATTAATAAATTAATACATTGTTCATCTAAGTGTTTTTCAACCTTTTTCATGTCGCGACCTCCTTATTAATTCTCCTTAAAAAAAATTCGCGACCCCCTACTCTTCACTGTTTATAATCCTTATTTAATTATATTTCAAATATCAAATACGTACAATATTTTTATAACTTTTTATAATGACGTATCGACTAATTACATAATTAAGCACCTATGTGGAGGCGTTTGGCGATGTTATATTTCTGTTACATATAACATCGCCAAACGCCTCCACAGAAAGAGATACGATGGATTTGTGGGGACT
This sequence comes from Agrochola macilenta, assembly GCA_916701695.1. Lineage (NCBI taxonomy): Eukaryota > Metazoa > Arthropoda > Insecta > Lepidoptera > Noctuidae > Agrochola > Agrochola macilenta. Next base: position 5,046,950 of record OU753570.1, on the reverse strand, counting down.
GTGCGTGCGTATGTTTGTTTAGTGGTATGAGGAACAAGGTGTAAAGTTCACTCATCCACCATAGAAAAGGGAGGCAACTGCCGGAAAGTTGATGTCGGATAGTCTTATATGTATATGTCGTTCACGCGGTAAACTCTAATTGCACGATGCACGATTTATGTGACGTCATGTCTTTGATGCGTAGTTTGTATGCGGCAGTGTAACCACTACATGTGAAGCCGATGCTGCACCAGCCGGCTCACGAGCGAGTGAATGAGCGTGACACATCTAGCGCTGAGGGGGTGTCAGTGGGTGTAAGTAGCAACGTAAGTGGGGACGTACGAAAATCCCCCTGAACCGCCAGTCGGCGATTGCTTGACGAGCGCAAACCACTGTTTTAATATCGAACTCACGTATTTGAATTTATTGAAGTGACTTGTTGAAATTATTAAAATTTCTAAAAGGTCAAAACAACCGTCAACTTCTAGTGAGAGTAGTGGAATGAAACCCAATCTAAAAGAAAATCTGCTGGAATTATCTGCCACTGGAATGTTGCACTTAGAATTCAAGTCTGTCAATTTGGATAGGTACCTTTTATTTAAAAGGAAATCAGTATACCCAGAATTAACCACAGAAGCTTTGAAGTGTTTAATTCCATTTGCCACTTCTTATTTGTGTGAGTTGACGTTTTCGACGTCAAATAAAAAGTAAACAAAGAAATCGACAAAAAGAAAACGATTTAACTAAAACAGATCCACGATGGGAGACATTAGGATATATAAGACCCCCAGGGGTTCGCGACCCACACGTTGAAAAACACTGGTTTACCTGGATTAGAGCGTACTTTTAATCCCGTAGTATGTTCCCGTGGGATATTTTCCGACATCCACGTGGGCGAAGCCGCGGACAAAAGCCAGTATGACTTATAAAACAGCTACTACTCCGCTGCCTCTGCTATAAAAAGGGTCTTGAGATCTTTTGAAATAGAGTAAAATTTTTGAGGATTTTTTTTCTTTTAAACGGAAATAATTTAAAAAGAATCAGTCATTTAAACCTTACGGCTATATTTTAATCGGAATTCGACAAAGAACCTACAATATTCATTAACTTATCTAAATGTTCACACCGTCTTCATCTTTATTGTTTTCAAAATAAGAACTAAATTCAAACGCATACATTATATCCCTTTGCCAATAATTGTGTAAACTAATTTCAACTTTACCGTCAAACAAATAAGAACAAAATTTGAATACGCAAACATAACCCTTTTACTGTTTACGGCCTTTTTTCGAAAACAATAGATCTAAGCTGGTATCAAGTACAATTTTATTCGGTCGTTCGAACCTTTAATAATTGAATAACTTTGAACCCAGAACCCGTTAGAATTTCACAAGGAAACCTATAAAATTTACCTCGAGCTTAACTTTTAGAGTTTTCAGGTAATAATTGATACGATGGACCGCCGCCGTAAACCGGTCTGAACCGGTTATGGGCGGTTGAAGCCAGACCGATCGAGTGTCCACTAGAATTCCTTAGACAATCGATGTTTACAGATTGCATGTAGTGAAAGGAGTCGATACATGAGACTAAAAGATAAGTAGACAACTCGATTTCTTATTCAGGTGATTGGGTGTCTGAAGTAGCCTTATAAAGCAGCTTCTGAGGAAATAATAGCTAGTAAACGTAAGTTACAGGTACTGTATGAAATAAGCCTTGGTTTCAATCAGGTTGTTTTTTTTTATGAGTATCATAAACATTTTGAACATGACGTAAATGTGATGTCATCAAGATCAACAGAAAATAGATTTGAAGCAGTCAGACATTATGTACCCCTATAAGACTTTACTACTTATCGAAACAAGTAGGTAAACTACGGAAAAAACTTCACATAAACCAAAATGGCCACCGAAAATCCATCACATTATATATCCTATCCCATGAAATAGGATCGTATTCCAAGCGTAGCACAAATGCCTTTCAAGAAAAGATTCTTGTAAGCTCGATCTTTCGATATAGCGCACACTTTGCGATATGCGACAGCGACACTTGGCGACTAGAAACGATTGGCTGCGGCCGACAATTTTCATATATTTTGATCAAAGCTCTGCACAATTGGCGTCGAGTTGCAGAGTCACAGCGATAGGCTAGGCGAGTCGCAGGCTCTCGCTACCTGTCGCAGCGACTAGACGCTCGCGCACATCCAATGACAGTCGGATGCGCTTCACTTTCACATAATAAACACCAAGGCATGTGGAACTAGAGACACGAAATTCACTCACAAGATGAAAAATACTTCAGTCTCTCTCAAATACTCAAAGAAAATGATGTAACGACTAGTCGCAGACGCAAAGGACAGCTCTTTGACAAGTCGCAGCGACAAGACGCAGATGCAAACAACACCTCTGCGTCTTGTTGCAGCGACTAGACGCAACAATAAGATGCATAGTTTGCGCTGGTACTTCATGGGAAGGGAAGTAAATGTGTTTTCACAGAACCAATGAGTTTACCTACCATCCAAATAGAGTATAAAGTTTCATGAAGGTGGATTAACTGTAATGCTGTTGACGGATTTACAAAATAGGGATGTCATATGATTGACATATTAATCTTTGTGCTAGAGTCCACGCCACCACTCAATTCTGACAGACGCGGTGCGTCTATGTCATTGCATCAAATAGTCAGTGGTGGCGCGGACTACTTTACTTGTTGCTGATTCAATCAATCTGCCTAGCCTTTTCCCAACTATGTTGGGGTCGGCTTCCAGTTTAACCGGAGTTTGCAGCTGAATACCAGTATTTAACATGGAATGACTGCCTATCTGACCTCCACAACCCAGTAACTGGGTAATACGATACCCTGGCTGTCAGAAGACGACTGGTTGTCAGACTTTCGGGCTTCTGACTGCCCGTAACGAATGTCAAAGATCCAAGAATAACAGCCGGGACAAACGGCTTATCGTGCTTTCCGAAGCACGGACTTAACCTGTTCGATCGACCCGAGCAGCTGTTATTACTTAGCCACGAGCTTCTCTATTACTGACCTCATCACCTATTTGTTGCTGATTAAAGAGTGAAGTTGAAGAAACTCTAATTTTATAAATAAGTTGGTCTGCCCCGGGTCTTGCGTTAGATACAGTGTTACCAGATGTTTCCATGAGGAAATTATTCAGCAGTAGTAGGTGTTTTAAATAATTATCTGCCAGATGATTTACCAAGCTGGTGTTTTTCATAGGGGTAAAACGCGCATTTTTTTTTATTTTGTTGCTCATAAACACGAGCGACGGTCGCCGCTCGTGTATGCTGCAACTGCAGCCGTAGACGCGTCGACGGCGGCAGTTGCCTCTGCCATCGACGTCACGTGTTGGCGCGTGCCGCTCTGACACCACTGCGTAGCAAGACCTTATTTTTTTATCAATCTTACTGGGTTACAAGATACCCCTTGGTAAGATTGGTTGTCCGGAAAGTTACTTCATCCTCATCATCATTTCAGCCGAAAGACGTCTACTTCTGGACATAGAGTCGCCACTTCGACCGGATCTGAGCTTCTCGCATCCAGCGGATTCATCGGTCCACCTTGTGGAAGGCCTTTCAAAGCTACGTCTTCCGGTACGCGGTGGCTACTGCAGAACCTATCGGCCATTTGTTCCGGGAGAATAGATGTTCTGTTCAGTTCTGGAAGTTCCTTACAACCACCATAACTATGATGATATTTATGACCCACCCATTTCTACAGCTCAGTTGTGTTGCTGTGATCCAGTTTGAAGGGTACAGACTTACAGTTGCCCGGTGTTGGAGTTGGCCCATGAGATATTTCAGTTTTGTCTCTTGAATGGCAGCGCATCTGCAATGCCTCTGATATGGTATTGCAAATGACAGTAATCCTGACCACTACAGGATTAACGGAGATGGTGCCTAAGGTAGCTGCGCGGTGCGGGAGGGGTGTCAGACGTGTAGCGAGAGCTTAGTCATTCACATCCAGGGAATATCATCACTTAGCTATCTCAGGCAGTCTCAGTTAAACGGTAGACTTGTAATTAGGTGGATCATCTGATTAATATAGGGACACCGTCGCCATCGAGAAAGCATTTAGCTGTCAGCAATTTTCTCGCTCAAAAAACATAAAAAAGACTGTAGGTCCCGTGTAAGTAAAAGGTATATATAATATTAATAGTTGATCGCTGCTCACGTGCCGGCGAGTACACGTTTGTGGCAGTGACCAGAGATATCGAAGTGAGTTCTCGCTCGGCGATGCTCGCTTGGCGGGCAAAACACTCGCTGAGATAGTGACGCTTGGTACATACGCATAGCATAATCAGCCTATAATGTTCGCACTGCTGTCACAGGCTTCCACTTTCTGAGAGGGCACTCCAGTCACCAGCCAGTGCACCGTAATCTATCACGCGGGCCCACTGCGGGTTGGTAGATGTCACATGATCACATATGCATACCACCGAGCAATCGCTCGTCACCGTCGCTGCTCGCCAACTCATTTTTACTTGCTAGCTCTAACCGCTTCTCTCTCGTGTCTTATATGAGATAATTCCAAAAAAAGTTTCGATACAAGGTTGAGAAAAAACCGAGCCCCACTAAGAACTTATCCGGTGCCAGTAGGAACCGCGGCCTGGACTCGTATTAACTCTCGTTCGCCGATAGAATGCTAACCTTCCGGACAACTTGCCTGTTGTTTGTGGGCGATCAAAAACAGCTGTGACATACTGACAGACAGTGAGTAGAGCATTTTGGTTATTCTATAGAGGTATGAGGAGCAGGGTGTAAAGTTCACTCTCCATATAAAAGGATGGAGCATCCGACCAGACAGGTATCGTGTCTGGTGGGCAACTGCCCGACGATTGATGTCGGGATGCTGATCGCACTGCTTGCGCGATGCAGGATTTTACGTGACGTCAGTGTGATGCATAGTTTACATGTGGCGATGTAGATGCCGCCACAATTCTACTGGATAATTTTACCTGAAGGGTGGTATTTTGGTTGATAAATCAATAAATCTTGCAATTTAAAACATAATTATACTATCTGGATATATTTTTTGTTTAAGAAAAACCATTGCCACATTACTGATTGCATTATCACTTTTCATCGGGTAAGATCATTGTAAACCACTTTATTAACCGATTTTGAAGACTGTCAATTTAAGTATGTTGGTAACTATTGCAGACCTTATTCATGTTAAGAAATGATACAGGTATAGTTAGATAATTATGATCCTTTTCAGCGACATCTATCTATACATATTATAAAACAAAGTCACTTTTCGCGTTTGTCTGTCTGTCCGCGTTGTTCTTCTACATCACGCAACAGATTTTGATGAGGTTTCATCATCGTTTAGAGAATTTATTCCGGAAGGTTTATGTGTAAAATACGTTAATATTAAAGTTACGTTTACCTAAGAAATCTTGATGTTTTGTCAAGTCGTAAAAACCTTGTGAAACAGGAGCACCGTCGCTTGTATAATATAATAGACATCACACACAATTTCGCTTTCTAAATAACAAGTTTTTAACTGACTTCCAAAAAGAAGGAGGTTCTATCTTCGTCTGTATGTTTTTTTTTTATGTATGTTACTCCGATAGACCGATTTTGAAAAGTCTTAGAAGAAAATCTTAGTAGAAGATTTTGGTACAAGAAGTTTACGCGGTGGTCCCGTATATTATCTTTACTTGGGAAGTTTTTGAGTTAGCTTCTTTAATTTCGGGAATCGGTGGCAAAAAACGAAAATACAGTATTTTTCAGATATTATTTTCGAAAACTCTGCTCGCTATCTTTCTTTTCTGTGTGTCAACAGCAACAGGCCATCACGTCCTTTGTTAGTGAATTGTTGAAGGGAAAAAACGGCAACAAACTTTTTAATGCGTGAATAGATTTACAAAATGTATCGTCCCTTACGTAATCAAGGATTTTCGGGATTTTTTCTTAACAAACTTTGTGAAGAGGGTATTGGAGCCATTTGCTGAGTTAATTTTGTGTGTTATGTTGTGAAAACTTTCCAGAAAGGTAGGTTTTACGTCCGTAGATTGAGCAGGACTGTAGCAATTGGCATTCTGTATTTTCTGTCTAGCCCATAGAAAAAAGGCGTTAGATTATGTACCGACCATTTTGCCTCAAAAGTAATGTAAAAATAAAAATTGAAATAGTTTATTGTACAGCTAATACAGCAAGCAGGTTTACAGGTTAAGGCGAAAGCGTCAAGGTAGCCCGCGAAGTTCAAATTTTCTTACGTTTTTTGCAGGTCAGTATCATGTTGTATGTTGCTCTAAATATGATTTGCGGCCGTAATCATAAAAATGATCAATACAACTCTCTAAGTTCATATAATCGCATTGAATTACTATTACATGAAATCATGACATTTGATGATTGTGACTTATGGAGTTGTATTGCTGATTGCAATGATTATAATTATGTAAATCATATTTTAATCAACATAAAACCTCACACTGACCTGCAAAATGTAAAAAACTAAAGAAAATTTGAATTTCGCGGGCTACCTTAGCGCATGCCCCTTAACACGTTACTTTGTAAAGTATTGTATTATTTTAATTATTGTGAATGTGAGGACTATGTGGATATTTTTTTTTTTCTTTTTAATGATTTTTTTTCATTCTCAGTTAGTTTTAATGATGGTCTGGCAGTTTGTATAGTTGATGCGGCTTACCCATATATCCTTTCTTTGCTATTGTTCGTCGAGTTGAGCTCCTTAAGTTCTGAGTTGAACACCACGATTACTGACAAACGCTTGTACTGACTGGACAGGTTCACTCAAATCTGTGTGGTTCTTTCCTTAAAAGACCATTTCAGACACTAATCTACATGGTCCTCATATGGCTTGACCAAGATTATGTCTGGACTTTAAAAACTCTTCCAAATTCAATCAATCAAGAAACAAAAAAATCATCCCTACATAAATAAGAGACAAGACAAATCCCCCTAATAAATATATTTCTAGAACAGTCAAATACCAAAAACGTAGCATGTTCGAAGAAATCTAGAAACAACAAACACACAAATAGGTACACCACAATTCACGCACAAATTCCGAGACGAAAATCCCCGAATGACTTCGAAAATGTAACGCAAATGGGGACAGCTACTAAGGCTGGGGTGACAAAAATATCGTGTAATAGCGTCCACGGTCGTGAGGTAGGTACATGGGGGCGGTCACGTACACACGTTATGAAGGTGGCTTCGAGCGAGTGGTACATTGCATGAGTTACTCAACGTCCCGCGATATGGATGTGTTTGGAGTACTGTGACTGCGTTGTCGTGTTTGAAGAAAGTAGTCCTGCGATGATATTTTGCCACAAAAGAACATACTCGTATATGTATAAAGCGAGTAACAAAACATAAAATATCGCCTGTATACCGAGAAGGGTTAGGCAAAGGAGTATCTATAGTAACACCCATATTTCGACAGTTATGTTTAAATTCCATGTAATAGGGGACGAGCCTATTGCCACCACGACTCCGGCCTGCTGTTGAGAAATTCCTGATGGAAAAACCCAATAACACTTTGCTCGATCTGGGAATCAAACCTAGGACCTCATGCTCTGCAGTAGCGCTTGCTACCACTAGACCAATGAGGCAGTAACGATGAGAAAACCATGAATCAGTTATATATTATAACAATATAACAATATATATAATATAACAATAACAATATCAGTTATTAATTTTTGTTAAATACTAAAGTAACCCATTTTTAGATCGAGTTTAAAAATCAATATAAATCACCGTTTTAGTAGAATAAAATTTGCCTTTAATAGTAATATTAATAATTATAGTACTAAATCTTGACCTGGCTCGCGAGGTTGTCGACATGTGGGATGTGGATACAGCAGTCATTGTGCCGATAATCGTGACGGCCAATGGCATAATAGCCAAGAGCCTCGACCAACACCTGAGGAGGCTCTTTAGCGAGCGTTAGGCAGCTGGATCAAGGGCTTGATCCAGAAAGCGGTACTTCTGGACACGGCTCGCATTGTTAGGAGGTTCCTCTCTCTGGAGCCCTGACCGCCGGTAGCTTGGACCCTATTCCCGATACCGGTGGGCTACTATATTTTATATTTTTAAATGTTTTTATATTTTTTTATTCTAATATTTAAAAATATAATTTATATGTATATATAGTTAAATAAAGGAAATAGTACTAAGTAAGTTTATAATAATTAGTAATAGTAATAATAATTAGGCAAATTTTGTTATTATTATTATGTTTATAAGTACATATAACAAAAAAATAACGTGAAAGAATTCCTAGCTAAAATCATAGTTACCCTACAACAAAGATTCGTTCTACGAATTACTTGAAGTGAGCTGAGTACGTCACGGCCACATCACATCTATCAACTTCTCCGTATGTATTGGAGATTGGTATGTACACAATACGCATCTACGAAGCTTAAACAAAAGAGCTCTTCATATAGATTTTTCGTGTGACTTTGTGGGAAAATGGCGTATTCTGGCGTTAATTTCATTGGTTTGAGGTAATTAGTGAAATTCCAAAACGTATCTGGTTTGTATAATAAAATTAGTAAGCTTCTTATGGTTAACATTGTAAGCCTGAGATATCTTATATTCAGGCACAGGCCATAAAAATAAATAATGAAACGCTTATTTGTCACATAATAAATACAATAAAATATTACAGACACTAAAAGACACAATCTTACAATTTGATTGGCTGAGAAGAAACTTCGTCAAGTTATTGTTTGAGAAAACCAAAAACCAGTCGGTCTATTCCATAAAAAAATCACACTGAAAACTTAGCTGTCATTCCACCTGATGCTAGAGATTGTCGCTATTGACAGCATACATTAAACTCACTTCATCTCAGTTTTTAAACGACTTTCAAAAAAGAGAAGGTTATGTTCGTCGCTTAGGTGTATTTCTTTTTTCTTATGTATGTCCACCGATTCCTCCGTCTTTCGCGGGCTGATTTTGAAAAAAAAAAAATTGTATGAAAGGGTATGCTCCCAAGTTGGTCCCAAAATTTTATTAACTTTGCTTGGATAGTTTTTGAGTACGCTTCAATAATACGTATTTATCCCACTTAGTACATGTGGATGATATGATGATAACTTCCTGTCACTGTTATTTACATAGCAGGTAGTGGTATTCGAATTTGTGTGGGGTATGTACCACAATTAAAAGGTGAAAAATAAAAACTTTTTATAAAAAAAAAAACACCAAATTCCAAAAAAAAAAAAAAGTCGGTGTCTTTGGTTTTGAATTTTCGTTTTTTGCCACCGAAATCTGAAATTAAAGTTATTTTTCACTTTGTAGTGTTTTTTTTGGAAGACAGTTGTTTTTTTTGTTGAAAGTTTTTATCATGGTGAGATTTTTACAGAATAATAATAATTATAAATCTTTATTTTCCCCTACGTTCATTTTTCCATTAAAAATATTAATCATTTAGTTAAGGCCCCGTTTAGATATAGGCTTCCTTCAAGTTTTTCCAAATGTTTCTCTCCTTCGCTTTCTTTGTCCAGTCTTTTCCGGCAATTTGTTTTATTTCATCTGCCCAACGTTTTCTGGGTTGTCCTCTGGCTCTCTTGCCGCTTGAGGCTGGCCATTCAGTAACCAACTGTGTCCATCTTCCATATGTCATTCTTGCTACATGTCCCGCCCACTTCCACATCTTATGTATAATTTTTTATATAATAAATCGGCTGAAATAAAATTAAATCTTATTTTATTATTCAAGTACGTTACGGTATAATTTTAAGTTTATTAGCCACGTAACTCTTAGTAATATGTTATTTTAATTACAACATTAAAAAAGCCTAATAACGATTATAGTGTTTACTTTTAGGAGGTAAAGTGTACGGTAACCGTTATCGGACATGACGGGAACGAACAGGTAAACAAGATGGCGCCTAAACACACAACACGTGAAGTAGTGTGGCCATAAATGTGGGATCATTATGTTTTAATGGATTATTGTTTAGCTTAAGTGTCCCTCCGCTTCTTAAAAAGCCCTGTTGTGGGACTTATTTGGCCGTGAGGCACACATGATCCTATATTATAATTTTATGTTAGGTTTTAATTTGTACAAATGTGATCCTTGTCCATCCATCCAGTGCTGTGCCAAATTTAAACGATTTTCGTGCTTTACTTTCGGGATGATTTCTGCTGTTCCGAAGAGGACACGGTTACTACTAAAAGACCTCAATGTACAAACCCCAAGATCTGCAGCTCATACAAATAGTTCGAAGATAATATTAATATTTTATGTTTAGGTAAGTTTACAGCCTAAACACAATCATCTTAACAATAACTGACCTTTAATCATTGACCTATAACTTCCAACATTTCGAACCTTCTCATAATCCCTCATCTAAAAATAATTCCCCATCGTAAGTCCCTTCCCATAATAACTGAAGTGAAACCCATTGATCCAATCACAACGACCGCCGTCCGAGTTAACCTCCATGTAACGGAGAAAATGCTTAATAAACCGCCAAATTGGACCCCCGCCCACCTCAGCGCGTAACAGGTGAAGTATGACCCATAAAATTATATTAGTGACATAAATGGAGGGACCAGAAGACGTGGAGTTGGTGGATTTTGTTAAATTATTTATGGTTTGTTGACTAAAGCAAATAATGAACGATAAATGTAGAATGTTATACGCGAAAGTTTCTTAACGAGGAAAAGTACCTGGTTGAATGGTAATTTGCAGTTCTGCATGTTTTTCGGAATCTTTCAAACTGTTACAAACATCGTCAGACCTAATACATTATACCTATTGCTATTTAAACAAATAAAAATTGTATTAAAAAAACAATTATAAGTAATAATTAAGTCTATTTCGCTTAAAGTTGTGTGTTTTATTGTGATACCTATACATTCAATTTTAGTAAAAAAAATTGAGTAAATCCATTTCTACGAAACGCCTGTGTCAGCTTAAGTGAGGTCATTATGGGCAACAGCAGTGCTCATAAACAATTTGTAAAAAAACCCACTCTGATTCATGAGGGATTTTTAAGTAGGTATCATGCTAAGTCTTTGCAAGAGGTAATTTTAAGAAGAAACCATTCAAATAGCATCCGTAGCATTAATTTGCCTAGCATTCGTGATTTAAAAACTGTTATCAATTTAAATATAGAGTAAAAGAGCATTACCTTTCCTCTCAACTGTAAGTATTTATATACCTGTAGTATGTATGTTTATATATTTAAGCTTTATGTGTTTAGTTAAGTATATATTAATTTATTACGTTATACGTGTAGGTATATTTTGATATTTTAGTTTAAGACTTCGCATATTTATATCTTTCTCTTCTTGTTCTCACACACTATTGTCTACATTTCTTTCTCATTTCTCCTTTCGCAGGTCTGCTGGAAGAATTTTTTTAAGAAATAAGCAGTACCTTTGTACTCATAATTATGTTTATGTCGTATTTGTATCAATTTTACTGTGTGTACATAAATAATAAAATAAATAAATAAGAAAATAACCCACAATTTTTTATGGGGAACCTTACCCGGTTATGCATGGGATGCGGGCGGCCATCGTGAAGCAGGTGTCTACAAGTCATCACTTACCTATGCAATTTTTTAATGAAATTGTGGTAATTATACACACAGCATTGGTACAGTATGACACAAGTTAGATGTAGCATCGGCAAAATTCGTAAAACCGATCACCATCTGAGCTGAGTGCGCCTTCAAAATGACCAATATGTATTACTGCTTTAGGTGAAAATGATCTTTACGCAAACGTAAGAACTTGTGAAGTCATATAACTAAATACATTCATAAAATTTAAATGAAGAGTGTTATTCTACATCTAAGTTGTGTCGTAATGTACTAAGATCGGTGGTTTTAAATTGCTATACAATCAATCTGCCTAGCCTTTTCCCAACTATGTTGGGGTCGGCTTCCAGTCTAACCGGATGCAGCTGAATACCTGTATTTTACATGGAGCGACGGCCTATCTGACCTCCACAACCCAGTAACTGGGTAATACGATACCCCTTGGTAAGACTGGTGTCAGACTTTCGGGCTTCTGACCTCGTAACGACTGTCAAAGATCCACGAATGACAGCCGGGACCAACGGCTTAACGTGCTTTCCGAGGCACGGATGATTCTCGGTATGTAAAGATGGTCACCCATCCACTGACCAACCCCGGCAAGCGTAGCTTAACCTGATGGATCGACCAGTGCGGCTGTTGTTACTTAGCCACGAGCTCCTATACATTTTTAATTTTCAATAATAATAAGATTTTTAATAAATTTTTGGCAATGCAATGCAAATAAATTACAGTACCTATGTGCACCTTTCGGATTGGACAAGGTTTTATTACACATTGTATAATACCTAGGATACCTCTAAGATAAGTCCTGCATTTTAAAGAAGTATAGTCACCACCTCTGACGTCACGTGTCTTGCTCTTTAGTGGTAGTAAATCGTAGTTTAGGATGACAGCGTCATAATTTTGGTAGTATAAAGTGTACCATCAATTATTTAATATATTTCCTAGTTCACGTTAATGGTTCGTCAGGAATGGTGGAATTTTTATGGTATAGATATAAAAAAACTAGAAAATGTTTTTTTTTCATACGACTAAATCCTAGGTATAGGTAATAGTTAAAATTAAACCATGTTTGACAAAAATTACCTAAACTTAGGTTAATTATTTCATTAAAAGTCCGGTCAAGTTAGCCCAAAAAATAGGGGTAAGGTTAATCTGTTAATCTGAATCTTGGTTTGATTGTTTATATCATCAATATAAAAGAAATATCAAAAGTCCCCATCGATTGCGCATGTGCAAACAAGTTATTCAAGGTCAAAGTTAACAAAAATGTGTTTTTTGCATTTTTCAGCCAAACGGTAAGTTTTATCATAAAAATACATGTGACAAAAATTTAAGAGCATGCGATTTCTACAAAATAATATTATTTTTCAGAAGGAGCATCAACAACAGTTTTGAAAATGTTTGAAAAGCAGAATTTAGTTGATTGTGCTCAAGTTTTTAAAAAGAGTAACTCTACTCAACAATCTGTAATCATCAACAGAATTCATTTGTTTCTGTCTGTATATGGAGCTCAAGAAAAATAACCTGCTTAGATAAGTTTCGATACTTATCTTTTCAAAAAAATACTCATAACAATAAACGAATGAAAATAGCTTGTCTTCTCCCAGCTTCTGCTCAGCAACATCTATTTCGGATATATTTTCAAGTTCAAGTGTGGCTTGGTAATCAACTGAACCCAGAAGACCGGTTTTGGATTGTTTATTTTGACGGGACTATAAGCTGGTACAAATATCAGCTGGTAAATGACGACACATACTGATATTGTTACCATATCAAAAAAACAGTTATTATGATAATTTACTTCTGTATGTACCACCATTGATATATAAATTGTACCACTCATAATTATCGTGAAAATAATTAAACCTCAGCCTCAGGCTTTTTACAGGAAATAAATCAACTGCCTTATCGAAATTGGTACAAGTGCCGGTGTAGATGCAAAAATAATTAAAAACAAACTCCAGTGGCAGTCCTCTGCTGGAAATAGGCCTCGCCAAATTTCACAACAAAGCAAAACTAATACTATATTCAGTACTTCAAACGCCAACTAAGCCAGACTGGAGAATAGTAAACTCAGGCACCAATAAATGCTGCAAAAACACCAACACGAAAACATACTCGATGCAATCCTTTCGCAAAAACTTCATTTAGGTTATATGCAGTGTATCCGTGAAAAAAACTCATTTTGAGTTAATCCTCTATATAAAGAAACTTCCCCGTCCACACGATGAGGCCAACGCTAAAACTAGAATGTACTGCACAAAACTTTTTCGTCTAAATTATTTATTACGCTCCGTAGTTCCCATGTCGCGCAAAATTTCCATATCCTTTGTTTTATGTTCCTCGTATTGTTTTACGGGAAAATATATTTTGTATTTTTTAAACCAATAAAAATTAACCGTATTCCCTTGTTTCGATAGATAAATCTAATTTTAGTCAGCGAATTGGTTTTAGCTGTGAAATTGTTTACAGTTGGATAAAAAGAGTGAGGTGATTTTTTTAGTGTTGTGCTACAAAGTTCGGGGGACGCTTTTAGTATTGGAGTCACTTTTGATTATTTTTTCGATACGCTTTTAACTATAGTTTTTATTGAATGTGAATTGGATCTTCTTATTTTTACCCGACTACGGCGAAGCAAAGAGGAGGGTTATGATTTTGACCTGTATGTATGTATGTATCTATACAGGGTGGATTTTTGAGATGGGGCAATAAGGACAGCTACCTTAACCGTTGTGGCTAGAAGAAAACAGTCTTAGGAGACTGTCCTTAACTTTTTGAGACATTTTGATCTGCATTCACAGATTTTGAAAAATATGTACAGCCAGCAAGAAAATGGGCAGTTTTCACAAAAACTTTTTTTCATCCCAATCGATCCTGTTTCTAATAAGGATCAAAAAATTATACCAGACCAACTGAGGTTTGAGTACTAGAAAAGTCAGAAATGGCCAAAAAACTGTTCCCATACATTACGTAAGAAAGAAACTCCAACATCTTGCAAAAAGTTAAGGACAGTCTCTTAAGACCGATTTCCTGTAGCTACAATGTTTAAGGTAGCTGACCTTAATGTCCCATCTCAAAAATCCACCCTGTATATGTATGTTCATCTGTTACCTCATAACTTCTAAACTACTCATTATAGTTTGACAAATGAGGAGATGTTAGAAGCGTCTTGAACGTCCGCTGGTTATAGGCTATTTGACGTTACGTAAAATTAATATGGCACCTTCTACAGGACATAAAGTCATGAACTTAAAAAAAAGCAGCGGCAGATGATGCCATATCAATTGAAAGGGCTTAATTAGCATGTTCCAAAAATATATAATTATATTATAACCCCAAAAAGATAAAAGGTATATCTCTAAAATCCAACTACTACTAAAAAGTCATCTAAAAAGATATGAACAAGACATCACAGACAGACAAATTAAAAATCCGGAGGCACACGCAATCTTTTCGACTGTTCGATTTATAAACACGTGTTACTCCAGATTATTATTATTATCATTTTATTTATGGGAATAATTGAGTTAGCTTTCTATTTAGAACAGACCAGTCCAGTTTTATTAATGAGTGTAATGGAGTCAAAATTCAAAATTCAAAAGTTATTTATTCAAACTAGGCTGAGAATCAGCA
Organism: Agrochola macilenta; assembly: GCA_916701695.1. NCBI lineage: Eukaryota > Metazoa > Arthropoda > Insecta > Lepidoptera > Noctuidae > Agrochola > Agrochola macilenta. Next base: position 5,031,781 of record OU753570.1, on the reverse strand, counting down.
CTTTTCGAACGTCAAAATTACATAAGACAGTCCCCAGAATAAAGCCCACCCTTCACCACTTTCTAGTGCGTTAGCTGGGAAGTAGAAGTGGCGCAACAAACTCCCTTCAGTTAGAACAAAAAAAAAAAAAAAAGATTCGATATACTACGAGTAGTATTCAAAATAATGTAAATTACGCAACACAAAACATAATTTAAATTATTAGCCATATGTTAGCTAGCACACGCCAATATACCAGACAAAATCATCGAGAACTATACTCAGGCCGAAATGAATAGTAACATGATTTAAAAATAAAATTCCCTTTTGGGAACTGTTTTCATCTTTGTATATTTGCGTAAAACTGGCTTACCTACCAATATGAATGCTAATTAGCCTTTCAACTATGGAAAAACTATGTAACTAAGACTAAGTATAATCAGCCAGTAACGTTCTCTCTGGCACACAGGACTCCTCGGGTTGGTAGAAGTCAAATATCTGCGAATTTTTGGTTCTAGCATATGCCGGTTTCCCCACGATGTTTTTCTTCACCGTTTTAAGAGCAGTGGTGATGATGATGGGTTCGAACCAACGCCCTACAACTCGTAAGTCGACACCGTTACCACCGGGCTATTACTGCTTCTATGTAACTTAATTTTGGGAAATTATAAACACACTAAAATATTCTCTACTAAAATATTCTCTCTAAAATATTCTCTACTAAAATATTCTCTCTAAAATATTCTCTACTAAAATATTCTCTACTAAAATATTCTCTCTAAAATATTCTCTACTAAATTATTCTTTACTAAAATATTTAATAATATTAATTACACAAGTCCGTGCCTCGGAAAGCACGTTAAGCCGTTGCACGTTGGTTCCGGCTGTCATCCGTAAGAGTTAGTTAGAAGCCTAAAAGTCTCGTAACAAGGGCTGTATAGTGTTACCCAGTAACTGGGTTGTGGATGTCAGATAAGCAATCGCTCCATGTAAAATACTGGTATTCAGCTGCATCCGGCTAGACTGGAAGCCGACCCCAACATAGTTGGAAAAAGGCTAGATAGATTGAATACTCAAACAATAATGTAAAATATTATAGTCAAACAAAATTCACAACCAAACTAATTCACCGCACAAAATTCCGCTCGCAGACAACTTTCCGAAACAAAACTAAAAACAGATAAGCTTTATAAAAAGCCTCGGTAATCTCAAAAGGGAGAAACGAGCGAACAATACCACAGTGGTAGCCGAGTACTGTACACAGAGGAGTGATAAAATGGAGTGTTAGCAATGAGCATTCACATAAATGAAAAGATTTGCTATAAAATTTCAAAGAAAAGACGTGATTCACACATATGTAGGTGTTTATTATATATTTAAGAGTAGTTTAGAATATAACGTTTGTCATCATTGAGTGTAACATTCATAGCCAACGATTACATATTATAATTACGTGAGATAGAAAAATAAACAAAGAGATTTGCATTGTGGCGGCATCTACATGCGAACAGTGTTTCTTGCGTGACGAGTATATATGCAATTTCCTGACATCAATCGTCGGGCAGTTGCCCACCAGACACGACACCCGTCTGGCTCGGAGGATCCTCCATTCTCTATAGAGGATGAGTGAACTATACACCCTATTTCTCATATCTCTATAGCATTATAGTGTTTATTTATGTTCACTGGTCACTTGCTGTTTATTTTGTATTTTCTCTTTGATGTGTATGTGTCTTATTTTAATTATTCAAATTTCTTTTTTCGATTAAGGTAAGTACAGAAAAAACTACTTACCTAAATATTATTTTACTGTCGCCTGAAAGTTTGGTCACAATCAACACGTTTCAACGGCTTGAAAATGATTCAATTCCCGTCTTTTTTCTTATTTGTGTGTTTAATACAAATGTACCTACCTACCTACCTGAAGAAAAAAATATTATGTAACCCTCTGTGCGCTAATTCGACTCACACTTGACCGATTTTGTACTGATGTGAAGGATTGAATGTGCATAGAAAAAAAGGGACATTTTGCGAAGTGGTCATTTTGTGCTGAGAAATTAACATCTTTCGTCCGTTTCAACAACGACTTTATTTTGCCTCCTAACGTTCTGTAAACAAGACTTGCCAAAAAATACCATTCGTGCTCAGGGCGAAGAGGTAGTCGCCGCGCCGCCACCGCGCCTCCACCGCGCCTCTAAAACGCCGCGCCGCCAACGCGCCTCCACCGCGCCTCTAAGTCACCGCGCCGCCACCGCGCCTCCACCGCGCCTCTAAGCTGTGTCTATATATGCAACGTTGTCAGCCCACTGCCGCGCCCGCCGCCGCGGATTGTAGAATGATATGGCAAAATTAAGCGGAGACGGCGCGGCGACGGTGCGGTGACGTTGTGGCGGCGGCGGTTCTGCGTTCAGGCTACATGTTATGCGTAGAGGTGCCGGCGCGGCTGCGGTGCCGTCTACACGAGCCCTTATGAGCTCTCCATCCACTACTTCTCAATAACACACGTCATAAGTGCAATATCACTGATTCTGAGTTGACTGGCATTGAATAATTTAGAAGACCTAAGTGGTTCGCTATATCGCAGACAGTTTATACAAACATAACCGAAAACAGATAAATTATTGAGAGATTCGGGGAAAATGGAGGAAACTTAAAAGTATATCAAACGCTTAAATTTTTGTAAGCGGCTGTGACTTATGTAAATGTTCTTCAATTAGAGTGCTGTGTGTTTCCGAATAAATATTATATTCCTGGAAATTGTTAGAATGTCGAATTTAGTTCGTTTCTAGGAACCACGCCAAACAAAATTCCAAGAAGTCGGCTTCAAGTACCTTTGTATTCAAAGGTTCGTAACATTTCCTTGCTTCGGTACATTCGCAAATTCATATAATTATGTGAAATGGAAATGACAACATAATTTCATTGCATAATGATTTATGTAATGGAATTATAATTCTCATATAATTTCACTTTTTGAGGTAGATACTTGACAAAACGCTGCCGCGCTGTAGGGTTAGTGGACTGTAGATTTTTTGACCATCTTCTATTTTGTTATGTACCTGGTACTTGTTGAAAGACCTACACTGTCCTCCCATACCTATTAATACAATTATTTGAAAATATTTTAAAAGCCAATTATTTTTAAAAAAGTAAGTGGAGTTTCTTGCCGGCTCTTCTCCGTAGGAAACGACCAATTGGAACCGTGCACCTAGCTTCTGACGTTTCATAAGTGCCCATTTGAAATAACATATTACGAATTAATATTTTTTGGAATTTTGAATATCGATATCAATAAAGGTGAAGCGTTTGTTTGTTTGAATGCGGTAATCTCCAAAACTACCAATCGGATTTGAAAAAATATTTTTTCTTTTGATAACCCAATTCATGGGGACGGTTAAAGGCTATTTAACATCACGCTACGACTCTTCGGAGCCGACAGAAAAGAACGCTAAGCGAAAACGAAGTAATTTATAAATAATCCGATTTCTTTTCAATTAAATGGCGCGTAAAAACGTAGGGCACAGGTAGTTAAATATATTTCTGTTTGGTGCTCACTCAAATGATTTGCTATTGAAACAAATCGTAAACAAAATCTGTCATGTCAACCGAAAGCATATCGTATTGAAATCAAAGCAAAATAACACAGTTGTTTTTCCACGAACTAATTTAGATTTAAGTGTAAACAAGAGTCGGTAAAGCCATTGGAACAAAAACTTGTGAGGCTGTGCCATGAAACCAGCGACGACGGAGCGATGGCGGAGTAAAGTGCTATTAAAAAAATTCTAACGTGATTTTATCGTCGACGTCCACGGCAGGGAAGTAAAATATATTGAAATCACGTCAAAAAAAAAAGTTTTTTGTTTGTCATGAATTAACTCGATTAAAAAAATGTTTTACTAATAGAATGCTATATTGTCCTAGACAAAATATACCATATACTACGGCAATAAATTAATAAAGATATCACGCAGGCGACGCCGCTGGCAGAAGCTAGTCATATATATTTCCATAGATTTTCTTTCCATGTGTTATCGTGAGGCTGTGGACGTCGACGATAAAATCGTCGCGTTAGAAATTCTAAAAGCGCACAATGAGAGGCAATAAGAAACGGAACCCATAAAGTATCACTCGTGTGTCTGTCTGTCCGCCTGTCACGGCCAATTTGCTCCGAATGTGCCGTTTAAGTTGAAATTTGGTACACATGTAATTCTGTGAAATTAATGAATTCTGAATATGGAGATCCCTTTTAGGACGTAAATAAAAAAAAACTTTTTTTTTTTTTTACAAACTGTACCGTGTGGCATTCGCGCGACTTGAAAGCATCACTAATACGGTCAGACTTTGAGATCACCTCACCTCAGTCTCGCCCGTTTCATGCCCAACTCTTCAAAATGCTTTCATTTCTTTCACCTTCGCCACTGGTTTCGTGGCCGCAGCCTGAAATCACTCCGGTTGGTACAAAAAGAGAACTTTCTTATTTTGTTCCCGGTACTTGAGAGTCGTCGTGTTACGTTTCATTAGAGGGTATTTTTTACTGATTTTCTTCTTTTGTTTTGTTTAATTTGTATGGTGTCGATGATGTGGTTGATTTTATTGGGAAATTTCCTCACTTTCGTTGCGGTTCTATTTTTTAAATTATGGCTTTGTAATTTAATTCTGTCGATTTTGCAGTACAAATGTAGGTAAGTACAACTGAGTTACACTGAGTTGTACTTTGACCTCTACAGTCCAGCCGTCAAGAGAATGCGTTCTTGATACCTGTCAGTTTCATACTAATGAATATGTGCTTTGCGAATTTGATCTTTATTACTTCGAGAAATTTACCCAACTGACAGGTGTCAGGAATATATTCTCTTGACGGCCGGACTGTGCAACCCTTAGATCTTGTACCCAATTATAGAAACTCTAATTATTGGTACAGTCAGCATCAAAAGTTGATGACCACATTTAGATTTTGTTGTAGCTCGTGCAGTTGTAGCTCGTCGATATGACTTTCATTTGAGTATACTGACGTAGTTGAACTTGATAAAGTAACACTAAGACTTGAGCGTTATCACACTGTCGATTTGACTGCGTGTTTCCAGCGAAGCGATTTGTGAACGTGCACTGCGCGGGTGTGCAGCAAACTAGCCGCGACTATGCAACATGTTCTCCGCGTTTTTATAATGTTATACACTCGCTTGACACGCTCTTGTACACTCACGTCAATCGCTCTCCTCACGCAAACGCGGTGAACAAGTTACGCATACGCAGCGAACACGTCAAACAATCGCATCGCTGGAAACACGCTCGCAAATCACCAGTGTTCTATGGCCCTAAACCCAAACCTTTATTCATTTTATCTTACCAGAGAATTTCTATCAAAAACTACGTTTTCTTTTTCACGACCACTTCAACCTCTATACTGTAAATAATCAACTAAATTGATTGATAAACTGTAGTCAATGGGCCATTACTTGCTCGATAATACAAATAGCCTCTGTCGATATCGCGTTATGGAGGCTTTCTTTATCTTTCGAGGGTCCCTATAGGGTTGGCAAAAGATATATTCAAAAGATACCATGAAAGTACAGCGTTGTTTCGTGTTAGAGTTGTCTTTGTTGAGAAAAGATATAAAATCTAACGGAGATCGTGGGGTGAGCTGGACTTCTTTAAAAAAGATTGGTTCTTGGCAGCTCTGGACAGAGTGAGTTAATAATTATTGTGATGGTAAAACTATAATTAGAAACTACTTTAATATTTTCCTTGGTAAGTTCAGAGATGATTGAACACCTGAATTCCATAAAAGAGGAACCAGTAACAACTTTCAAAAAGAAACTAACTGAAGTTCTATTAAATAAGTGTCACTACTCCATATCGGATTATCTTGCTGGAAAATTTTAGTTGTGTATTAATGTTTGTATGTTTGATGATGAACTGCATCAATGTGTGCATGCCAAAATGGTAGAATGTACAAGGATTCTCCAATATTATTATAACCACCTTATTGTAAATACCTACATTCTGGGCAAATAAATTAATATTCTATTCTAATCTTAAAAAAGGCTTTATGAGACTGCCTACTGTGATTAAAATATTAACATTGTTATGGCATTAAACCCTATTTGGTCTTCCTGTCCTGCATGAAGGACCAAAATACAATTCTTCAACACATAAACAAACATAAACTCATGCTTTCTTCCCATGGGGGTAGGCAGAAACTACAGATCGCTACCTGGTACGATCCTTGCATGCTCCTTTGCTTGGCTTACGTTCATTTATATGGTCATACATGCACGCCGGTTGAGAGAACTACGCACCTGACCTTTTTGAATAACATCATTAATAAGGTCACTATAATATGTCCTTTTAGGGCGTCCCCTTCGGGTAGAAAAAAATTAAGAATTCGAGTAACAACTAGTTACTCGAATACTTAAAGTTTCTCCAAAACAAATAAATATATAAAAACAGATTGCCAACCCTGTCCGTGACGGATAGGGGTGTTAAGCCAATATTAGGTATTAAATAGCGGCATTAGGAATTGACGCCAATGAATAGTGGTCGATAAGAGAAATGGCTTCTTCTGAACACCTTTTTTAAGGTTTAATTTTTTATTTTAAGCGAAAGAGGAATCAGTGGGATTGTCTGTAACGATTAGGTGGATTGATGTCGATGTTAAATGCGTCTTGATGTTAATAGGTGATGTAGGATGACGTGCAGGGTAGGACTTAAATCGAATAAGGAATTAAGGGTTCGTTATTTACTTAATAGCGCAGGATAGCCTTTACCAGAACTGGTGATTGTATAGTGTTCAGCAACTTCAATATCATCAGAATTGTGCCGGAATATTGCAGTTCATCGTGGATATGGTACGACAGTTGCTCACCCTGACATCATCAGACGACAGCCGCCACGCAACCATCGACGCGACGGTCTGCTAGAGTTCCAGTAATCAGCCAGTGTCACTCTTATCCAACCTTTTTGGTGATTCCTGTAACTTCGTAACAAAACTAGGCGGCGCCACTATATATGTAGAGAGGGCAGTAAAAATGATCGATTTAAATCGAATATGGAATTAAGAGCTCGTTATTTACTCACTTATTTAGGTACCACCGCCTTGTCATAGAAGGATTTCGATAGTGAGATTTTATTTAGTGGGTTATCTATTCAACAGACAGTTTTTTAAGTGTTCGTTTTTATCACGATTCGTGAACGTGTGATGACGGATGCAGGAGTTTATTTATTTTGTGTTATGTGGGAAACATCAGAGGGTCAATTCCCGTATTTTTAAGAACGTTGGCATTCTAATCTCAGTCGCAATCTGTGAGAAAACCTTTAAGTCACCGTAATTAACCTAAGTTTTTGACAAGTTTATGACATTAATTGTCGCTAAGATGAGATTGTGACTGGTTTTCAGTCCATAATTTGGCGTTCTGAGCCAATAATGTGCGATTTAATCATTTATAACGCGACAATAATTATCGTGGACGTCCACGTCCACGTCCATAAAATGTATGGAAACACGTACTATCGTTATTTATATAGTACACGTTATATCGTTATCGTCGAAGGAAAAAAACCGTCTTCATATATTTCCATACATTTTACTTCCCTGTGTTATCGTGATGCCATGACATGGACGTGGACGACTACGATAATATCGTTACGTTCGAAATTAAAAGCGCATATTCGGAAAAAAACCGATTTAACGTAACGACAAACTAAAAAAATGGAATTTATTTATTAAGTTCTTTGACCAATGTTGTTAATTTACATATCCCGTATACAACTTTTTTTAAATTGATGTGTACTATACATCAATTTCAATACAAAGATACCTAAATTATAAGATAATAATATACAATGTTCGTATTAAAACCAAGTGAACTCCCCAATACAAGACAAGACAACAGTCTCCTCACTGGGCCTCACGAAATCGAAAGTGATTATCAAGAACAGAACAAACTTAATCAATCTAAGTTGGTAACGAGACGCGGCCACAAAGGACTTTGATACGTATTTACTTAAGATAAAGATATTATTACAATCTATACGAGTTCACACAGGGAGGTGTGAGAATTATTGGTTTATTATTTTTATCGAGATTATATTATTAAAACAAAATAAATTGTGTAAATGAATTGTAATAAAGAGACGGGAAGCGAAAGTGTTTTTCTTTCTTTGTTTTTTATTTAATTGCTAAACACTTTACGAACCTCAGATAATAAGGCCTGGCTACAACGGTAAGAGAATCTTTTGGCGTGTGGCTAATTTCAGAACGAACGCAGCCATCTTGTTTCTTCAATACAATTTCACAAATGTTTACCAACAATGCCCCCCTTTTTTTATTTATTTTTTGAGGTTGGGACATTATCAAATATCTTCTCCCGCTCTGGGCGGAGCGGGAGGGCGTGTCAGACTCTTACTGACTGAAACCCACCCGTGTTACTTCAGTTGCCTGTACGTTGCCAGGGACCACGGTATCCCTTTCGGACTTTTCCGCGATCCCGGCAGGCATCGGTCCTAGCAGACCCCTTCCGTTGTGCTGACATTTCTTTGAGGCGCGCGTGGACCCCCGGGTCCACGCGCGCCTCAAAGAATCTGGTCCTTATCGCACGGCGAGTTACCCATTGCTAAGCGTCTGCAAGCCCGCGCCTACGGTGGCCGGGAATCGGCCTGCGATTCCCGATGCCCAGGGCGTCTCCTGCGGTGGCTAGGAACAATGTCCTCCTGTCAATGTCATTGAGGCGCCATAAGATATTTGTAGTACTATAATAAGATTTGTATATTGCCTATTTTTAAGGCAGGTTTATATGAGCTATGGCTTGCTGCGCGCTTTGGTATTTACTGTAAGTGCAGCAAGCAATTGTTATATAAATAAATAAATAAATAAATGAGCCGAGTAATGTGACAGTACAGTAGGTAAGTCAGTCCAGCGCTGACTAGCAACTGGGCTCGAGTAGACACTAGTTTTAGCCACTGTCGGTATAAACTAAATATTATACCAAAGGGGCTTTTACTACAAAATGCGGTGAAAATAATTTCAGGCTTTTGGTGGATTTAAAGGTAACGGGTTTAATAAATACGGCACTGAGTAAATATTTAAATGGCTAGCAAATAGTTATTCCCTTTCTGATAATTGTTAGTGCATGCCAGATTTGGACTGTAAAAGCACCCACGAACGAAAAACAATCTGATAAAATAAATTCACAAAAAAAAAAAAAAACAATTTTAATAAATTAAATTCCATTCAGTCACAAATAAAAATAGAACCTAAAAACAACCAAATCGTAATCATCAAATTCCCACCTATTCAAAATCCAGTTAACCAAATAAAACGCACCCTGTATACGGTAATCTTTTCCAATCATTCGTTTCTGTACTGTTACCAAATTGAAAATGGCACAACTTTAATGGAAAACGATTTGTTGTTGTTATCTCTGATATTTTTATTGTTTTAAAATATTTTATTTTAATATTTGTGTCGGTTTTACATTCAATTATTGTCTATTTTTACAAGTTCATACCTGCCTATGTGATTTGTGTTATTAGTGTTTCCAAAGCGTAAAGACCAATGTAGCCAGGTGAATCGCGACTTGGTTAAGCAAGATTTACCAGAACCACAAGTGTGGTTCCTAGGTGATCAATGAAACACTATAATTATCAAAAAATATGTTCCAGGATTACTTCTACATTTGGAAGCAGCCTGGTTGAACATAATCAAATTAGGCCGCAATGATCAAGTCTTCCGTACAGTAGTTCACCGCTGAACATAAGCCCTATTGCACGCCATTCAGCTCAATTCTAGGCAACTCTCATCCAGCTGCTACCAGCCACCCTGCGAAGATCTTTGCTCCACCTAGCCTGAGGGCGTCCTACCTTACGTATACCGATTCACGGTCTGCACTCAAGCCCACGTCTATCCCAACGGTTCTACGGTTAACATGGCCGGACCATTGACACTTTAGCTTGCTTATTATGTAAGCTATGTCAACAACTGTGGTTCTCTGCCGGATCACCTCTTTCCGGATTCTCGTTGAAGACTTTCGTTACCAGCAGCAGCAGCGATAGCCTAGTAGTGTGACCGTCAGACTGCCAAGTCATAGGTCTCGAGCTAGAACCCAAGGCAAGCACCTCTGAATTTTCGGATTCATGTGCGTATTGTATAATTATCACTTGCTTAACGATGAAAGAAAACATCGTGAGGAAACCGGCATGCCTGAGAGATATTTCTCGACGGCATGTGAACCCAAGTCAGAGGCCCATGGGCGGCTTTAAAACTCTGACATCAGGTTAGTCACTAACCACACGGAAAGAAGAAGTTACCAGAATTAAAACTCTTACCACAGGTACGTGTGGCTTGTCCTGCTTGGTAGCTGGGAACTCGCGATCCACCCTTTTTCGGCTTTCGAAAAACTAATTACACAATTCACAAACGTTATAAAGTTCGAATTGTGCAAGTGGCTTTTTGGAGGATGATCCCCGGAAATGTACTTGTGTAGAAAAGAAAATAACTAGTTCCAATGTCGTCATTCAAACAATTTCAATTTATAACTGTTTGATCTCGCGAAGCAATTTTGCATAAACTATATTAGTTTGAAGTGGAGTAAGTTTGAAACAAAGGAGATTTATTTTACAGTTGTTTGCTTAAATGATAATATTTGTTCATTATTATAGTTATACGAGTAGGCTATCTAGCTTTTTAAATATGTACTTATAGTCAATCTGCCAAGCCTTTTCCCAATTATGTTGGGGTCGGCTTCCAGTCTAACCGGATGCAGCTGAATATCATTATTTTACATGAAGCGACTGCCTAACTGACTGCCGTCCACAACCTAGTTACTGGGTAATACGATACCCCTTGGTAAGACTGGTTGTCAGACTTTTGGGCTTCTGACGACCCCTAACTATTGTCAAAGATCCACGAATCACAGCTAGGGCCAACGGCTTACCGGAGCACGGAGGTCACCCATCCATACACAGACCGCAGCAAGCTTAACTTAACCTGACCGATCGTCCCGTGCGGCTGTTATTACTGAGACAAAATCAAATGTGTACGTATACTCGTACATATACAATTATCGTTATATTTTCCTTTCGCCATTGTAACTACCTGTTTGGTGGTTTGGTTCGTTTGTGCTTACACGAATTATCAGTATTCAATCAATATCATCAATACTGAGAACCGGGACGTTATCCTTTATTCATTCAACTGTGAATTCATCAAAGGATATATAAAAAAATATGCCCACATGATCGAAATCAGATGAAAATGAGCATTCTTTGTTTCGCTAACAATGGATGAGTTGGAATTAATTAATTCGTGTTCAAATATCTAGGCTTTAAAACAACCATTTGAAACGATTTCTCGTAATGTTATTTTTGACTGTCTCGTCTAGGGGTCGCAACCGCTACTGCTAAGCATGAGGTCTTGGGTTCGATTCCCAGGTCGGGCATAGTGTGATTGGGTTTTTCATATGAAATTTCTCAGTAGCAGCTCGGAGTCTGGATTTGTGCCCGGTTGATGGCAATAGGCTCGCCCCCTATTACTCGGGACTTAAACATAACTGGCGAAATGTGTGTATAGTATATATACGAGTAGATACATCTCTGCCTAAGCCTTGTAATACAGGTTGATAGATGTTATGTTGTTGTTCTTGGAAAGATGTGGTAAGTAGAAATAATATTATACAGGGTGTTCGGCTGAAGGTTGAACATACGGAAATGGCGGATCGGTGAGGCCGTTTGCTACGTGTTTAGGCCTAATAACAAGACCCATGCCACACGGATTTTTTTAATTTTTTTATAGAAATTCGTCATTGTTCAAATTTCAAACGTCAATAATTTCATTTAAAAATAACAAAACCGGCAAAATTATTTTTTATTTTTTTCTAGAATATTTGTAGAATCTAAGATGTAAAAAAATTATTTCTTGTATATAATTAATTTCACTTTTCCTAAATGTAGAGTTCCGTGAAAAAAGGCCCAGGCATTAAAAATTGCCGAATATTTCTAGTTAAAAAAAAAATATTGTGCATATTGCATACCGTTAGAACGGGGATGAACCAAAGATGTTTTCCTAAAATTAGAACTGCTCTATCACTGTTAGTTTTAGTTTTGAACGCAGTTCAAAGTCGGGCTTTTGGTAGTTATTTGTAGTTTAAGGGCTCGTATTTAATTTTATAGCAATCATCAACATAAATATGAATTTTATAAGATTTTACAGTTACATTAGATGAAAATAAAAATAAAATGTTGCCAGTTTTGTTATTTTTAAATGAAATTATTGACGTTTGAAATTTGAGCAACGCTGAATTACGAATAACATAAAACGAAAATCATTAAAAAAAAACTTGTAGCCTGGGTTCTTGTTAATAGACCTAAACTCGTAGCAGATGGCCCCACGGATCCGCCATTTTCGTATGTTCAACCGTCTGCCGAACACTCTGTATATCATCATATTTCATGTTGTGATATCCTCGAAAGAAGGTTTAAATCGAAGAGTTTTGTACCAGGAAAGGCAAAATTTCCTCTGAACACATAAGTATATATAGTAATATAGATAGACAACAGACACCCTTTTTATCACTTTCGATGTCCGAGTGTGCATTAAACAGGGCAGCAGAGTGCCAATTAGAATGAATGTAGCGGCCCAAACCGAACTCTGTTACTGACATTAAAAACAATGGCTCGAACATTAGTAGGGAGGCTGTCACACCGATGCGTAATGACTTAACAATGATTACGAGCTTTTTCTTTTTACAGAGATTGTGAGTCCAAGATATTTTTTTTGTTTGATATATAACATGTTTTCTCTCACTTTCCTGTAATCATGTGGGAGTGATATCGTGAAAAGGGATAGAAGTGTGTAACAGGAAGCCGGGGAAGCGCGTGCTATTTGATTTGGGCAATGAGCGCACGCGGTGCTAGAGTTGGCCGTCAGATGGTACAGTCAGCATCAAACGTTGATGACCATATTTAAATTTTCAAAATCGCTGTACACCGTATTCACTATTAGCACTTCACTATACAGCGATGTTGAAAATCTAAATGTGGTCAACAACTTTTGATGCTGACTGTACCAACCCATTTTGTTGAATGTCATATACGACTACTGTAAAGCTCGCTAGTTTTTTAGTTTTAACCACGCATTTTTTTCGAAATTCCCCGGAATGATTTGAACTCCAACAGGACCCTTATGCATTTAACAAAAGTTTGATTTACTAATAAAAGATTTAATTATTAGAAAAAGGTCAGTTTTACAAAAAAATATACGATTTTCTTGTGTGCCTTAAACCCTAACAACCAACAATCCTTGTCTGCCAGGAATAACCGTATTTGCTGTATACCTTTATTTTTATTTTTTTTGGTTGGTTGAGTATGAAGTAAGTTCTCCCGCTCTGAGCGGAGCAGGAGGGGCGTGTTAGACTCTTACTGACTAAAACCCACCAGTGATAAGTAAAAATACGAAATAAATAAATATGGGTCGGTAATATATTGCAGACACCATGAGTAATTTCAACTTTGTCTCTAATGTAATGTTTTGTGTTTCACGAACTGTCAAAGCATTTTTAACAACAAACTACTTGGCAAAATATAAAATGCTGAAAAGTTTAATCAAACACTTAAAAAGCTGTATAGATACAGTATGTTGTTATTCCACAGAGTTCAGTTGAATACTTGAGGCATGAAAACGGCACAAACACACTTTCAGATTTATAATATGAAATAAGGATTATGGAGAACGAAGTTGGCTACTTAAATGCTAGGATTTAGCTTTTGCTAAGTACTTAGCTAGTGCTTAAACAGAATAACGCTTCTGTATAGAAATATGAGTATTCATTAGTTTAATGGCTCAGCTTTAAGTTACTTTGGCGCGATTATCTTTTAGAATTTCATATGGGTTTTATATGTTGTGCTTCTTTGAGTTTTTTTTTGTGAATTGTGTGCAGTTAGTTACTTACATATTATTTATTATGTTTGAAAACCGGAAAACAGGTAAAATAAACTTTTTTATTTTTATTATACTAAGTAACAACAGCCGCACTGGTCGATCCATCAGGTTAAGCTACGCTTGCCGGGGTTGGTCAGTGGATGGGTGACCATCTTTACATACCGAGAATCCTCCGTGCCTCGGAAAGCACGTTAAGCCGTTGGTCCCGGCTGTCATTCGTGGATCTTATACAGTCGTTACGAGTCTTACCAAGGGGTATCGTATTACCCAGTTACTGGGTTATGGAGGTCAGACAGGTAGTCGTTCCATGTAAAATAGATATATAGCCTATATCGCTAGCTTCTTCAGTGGCAAATCATCTTGACAATGGAGATAAGTGCCTAACTGTCTTTTTAGACCTTAAAAAAGCATTCGATACCGTCTCTACGCCTATTCTTGTAAACAAGTTGGAAAAAATAGGTATTAGAGATATCGCACTTGATCTGTTTAAGAATTATCTTTCAAATAGGAAGCAGAGTGTCAAAGTGGGGCAACATATAAGTGATGTCACAGATGTATCATACGGCGTCCCCCAAGGTAGTGTGTTAGGTCCAACGCTCTTCTTGATATACATAAAAGACCTGTGTAACATGAAAATTCCTAATGCCAAAGTCCTGTCGTACGCCGATGATACAGCTGTCATCTTCTGTGGTAGGTCATGGCATAATGTGCAGCGTAGTGCTGAGTTGGGAATGTCCCAGGTTGCGAATTGGCTCAATTCTAATGTTCTCACATTAAATACCTCCAAAACAAACTTTATAAGTTTCAGCATCTGCAATCGTACTCAACCAACCGGCGATTTTCGATTCATTTTACACACTTGTGATGGTAATAATGTTGATAATTGTAACTGTTCTAGTTTTGGCAAAGTTTCTAGCACAAAATATTTAGGGGTAATGCTGGATCAGAGTCTGTGTTTGTACCCCCCCATCTTGAGCAGGTGGCGAATCGGGTCCGCAAGCTAAATTGGATTTTTAAGAATCTGCGTCACGTGCTCCCTAGGTCTATACAGAGTAGCGGTAAGCCTACTGTTCGAAATGTGCTCACTCAAATCTATATTTATCTTGCCCAATCAGCATTGATATACTGTATTCCTGTTTGCTAAGAAAACGAAATGTGTAAAGTTCGCCCTACCTAATGTTAGAAATCTAGGTCCCAACATCGTCTTAGATAAAGAGGTGCTTGAATCCGTAAATTCGGCAGTTTTTCTGGGCATAACAGTAGACGCCAAACTTCAGTGGGGCCCACATATATCGAGCCTAGCGGGAAGGCTCAGTTCCGCCGCCTACGCCGTCAGGAAAGTAAGACAATACACTGACGTCGATACAGCTCGTTTAGTCTATTTTAGTTATTTTCATAGCGTTATGTCCTACGGTCTTCTGCTGTGGGGCAAAGCTGCTGATATTCAAAATATATTTGTCCTTCAAAAACGAGCTGTTCGAGCTATTTACCAGCTAGGTGCCAGAGTTTCTCTAAGAGATTTTTTCAAAGATATTGGTATCCTCACGGTGGCATCTCAATTCATCTTCGCCAATATCTTATATATTAGGCAAAATATACACTTATACACTAAAAACAGTGATTTTCACAATGTTAACACTAGAAATAAGGACAAACTACGAGCTCCCTTTCACCGGCTTCATAAAGTTCATAACTCATTTGTTGGGCTTGGTATAACTTTTTATAACAAGCTACCCTCTTCTTTGGTAGATTTGCCTTTTAATGCGTTTAAAACGAAAGTAAAATCCAAGCTTTGTTCAAAGGCATACTATTCTATCAACGACTACTTAAATGATAAGAATAGTTGGTCGCTGTAGTTAACTCAAGACAATGTTTATGTTCTTTCTCCAGCTTACCCACTGACAAGTTATATGAGTTTATATAAGTAATTGTTTAATTTATTTGACTATAAAAGTCAAATTATTTAAATTTAATTATTGTTGACATTTTAAGTCAAGTTATTTTAATTTATTTTTGACAAAATCTACTCATCACACTGTTTTTTTATGAGTTGTATTGCAATATGTGGTTAGCTAGTGACCTCGACAATTGATCATATTATTTATTACTATTAGTAATTAACTGTTTGTTTATTTATTTTACCTCGATGGTCCTAGTTTATCATTTATAACTTCCAGTTACAACTATATGTAAGCGGGCACGCCCTTTATGCCTGGTGGCTTTTATTAAGATATTAAGTTCTGTTTACGTTTTGTTTTTTATTTCTGCCTGAGTATAGTTCTCGATGATTTTGTTTGGTATATTGGCGTGTGCTAGCTTATATATGGCTAATAATTTAAATTATGTTTTGTGTTGCTTAATGTAAATTATTTTGAATACTATTATATAGAATCTTCTTTTTGTTCTTTTAACTGAACAGACAGCTGTGCAGCTGGGGAGTTTGTTGCGCCACTTCTTCTTCCCAGCTAACGCACTAGGAAGTGGTGAAGGGTGGGCGTTTTGGGGGACTGTCTTATGTAATTTTGACGTTCGAAAAGTGCTGATTCTCAGCCTAGTTTGAATAAATGACTTTTGATTTGATTTGATTTGATTTGGGGTGGGGCAACAAAATCTAAATTCATCCAATTGGAGCGAGCACAACGAGCCCTGCTCAAAATTATGTATTTAAAAAAAAGGAGATATTCTACAGAGAACCTCTACAAACTTAGTGATGTACTGTCAGTTAGGAAACTATAAATTACACAAAGTATTTAAAATAAGCACAAAAGTTTACCTTATAATCCGGATATACTCTCTAGGAGAAGAAAACACAATGTAGTTCAAATACCTTTAACCAATACCAAATTCGGATCTGCGCAATTTAGTAAACGATCAGCTCAATTATATAACAAAATAAATAAATTAATTTTCATCTATGAAAAATCTTATCATTTAAGTAAAGAAATGTTGATTGACTAGATAAAACCACTGACATATGATAATACTGAAGCTCTCCTACAAAACGTAACTTAACAAGTATACGACCCGGTCATCCTACACATACATTCACACACACATACTCATACAATCACACATCCAAAACACTCCTCATGTACTCTCAACAGTACATACACACTCATGCACACGCTCACACAAGTTCACATAATTATAATTTGTCTTTTTACTGTATTTTTTGTACTGTTTTTTATTGTGTTTTAAGTAAGTACTTACTGTTGTGAAGGAGCGGAGTCCTCTAATACAGGCATTGCTTAAATGAAGACTCCAAACCCAAAATTGTTTGTGTATAATTTTTGGACACAATAAAAGTTATTATTATTATTATGTCGTTTATTCATTTTTGTTTTCTTATAAAATTACATTTTTAAATATTTCTTACAAAAAGATATAAAAAAACATTTAAAAATATAAAAAAAAATATTATTATTATTTCGTTTATTCATATTTTTTCATATAAAATTACATTATTAAATATTTTTTACAAAACATATTAAAAAAAAAAAATAATAATATAAAAAAATAGTGGTCCGCCGGTGTCGGGAGCAGGATCCAAGCTACCGGTGGTAAGGGCTGCAGAGACAGAAACTTCCTCACAATGCGAGCCGTATCGAGGAGTACTGCCATCAGGCCCTTGATCCAACCGCCTAACGACAGCCTCGAGAGATGTTGGTCGAGGCTTTCGGCAATCAGGCCATTGGCCGTTACGACAATCGGCACAATGATAGCCGGGCTCACATTCCACATGTCGACAACCTCGTGTGCTAAGTCGAGATATTTAATTTGTTTCTCTTTCTCAGCTTTCACGAGGTTCCCGTCATGTGGGATGGTAACATCGACTATCATTGCGCGGCGCGCTAATCGGTCTATCACCACTATATCAGGCTTATTGGCTACAATAGTCCTGTCAGTAATGATAGACCGATCCCAGTATAACGTGACATGGTCATTTTCGAGAACTGGGTCGGGCACATACTTGTAATACGGTACCTCAGAGTCAACCAGTTTATATTTCAAAGCAAGTTGCTGGTGAATAATCCTGGCCACTTGGTTATGCCTGTGTAAGTACTCGCCGTTAGCCAGACGCGAACAACCAGAGATAATATGTCTGATGGACTCACCCGGACGATGGCATGCCCGACACACGTCAACCGTCCCGTCCTTCATAATATGTCTCCGGTAGTTATTCGTCAAGATAACTTCGTCCATAATTGCACAGACAAAACCTTCAGTTTCCCCGAAAAGGTCACCGAGACGTAGCCAGGATACGGACGCTAAGAAATCTACACTAGGCTCATGAAGAGCCCGATAGTAGCGCCCGTGAAGCTCCTTGCTCTGCCATACCTCCGTGCGGTCATCTGTAGTAAGTATTACAGGTTTGCGCCAGTTCTCTTTAGCCATGGAGAGCGGGGTGAGTCCTTTGTCCACTGCGACCACATCCCGGTGCATACCAACTTCGGCGTTTAAAAAATAATCCCTGAGGCTGCACACCTCGCGGTTGTGGAGGGTCTTAGCGTTTAAAAAGCCTCGACCCCCGCACTTCCGCGGGATTTACAGTCTCATCACCGATGAACGTGGGTGATGCATCCGGTTTGCGGTCAGGAGTGTACGGACCCTTCTGTCCAGGTCGTCGAGTTCGGTCTAAGTCCATTTGAGTTGGCGTAGTTGGGAAAAGGCTAGGCAGATTGATTATTATATATCTTTGATTAATGTATAATTTAACCATGCCAAATAACAGCTTTTAAGTTCCAAGAATTTCTGAGCTATCCGCGGACAGACAGATGGACTAACTTGGCGAAATTATAAAGGCTCCTTCTTTTCCTCCGGAACCCTACAAATTCATGCATTTCTTTCTTGAAAGAGACCAATCATCAAGGTAATGATTAGCAGCATCTTGCTGACATATTAAGTGCATGTTACATGCACAGTATAAAAGTACCACAATAAAACATTTTTACGGCTACGCGCGCTACGGCCTACGCTACCGTAGCCGCCGTAGTCAATTATCTGCTACGAAACCGTAGCAGACGTAGCAATATCTTACGTCGCAACCATTGTCATCGATAGATTCAATTCGTAGCCTACAGTGCGCCGCGGCTTAGCTTGCTATCTGGAGAATACAGCTTTTGCGCTTTTCCAGATAGGGTCTTCCCTATAGTTCAGTAGGTTGTTGCCATCTGTGTGGTGGTTTTCTTACCGTAGAACTATTGAGATCAATACTACTAATATTTATCGTTAATGATTTTTGCACAAAAGTCTCACCATCGATCTCGTTCTCGGTCGATCCATCAGGCTAAGCTACGCTTGCCGGGGTTGGTCCGTGGATGGGTGACCATCTTTACATACAGAGACTCCTCTGTGCCTCGGAGAGCACGTTAAGCCGTTGGTCCCGGCTGAAATTAGAGGATCTTAGGAGTCGCCCAAAAGTCTGACACCAGTCTTACCAAGGGGTATCGTATTACCCAGTTACTGGGTTGTGGAGGTCAGATAGGCAGTCGCTCCATGTAAAA
Source organism: Agrochola macilenta (assembly GCA_916701695.1). Classification (NCBI taxonomy): domain Eukaryota; kingdom Metazoa; phylum Arthropoda; class Insecta; order Lepidoptera; family Noctuidae; genus Agrochola; species Agrochola macilenta. The sequence continues at coordinate 5,012,365 of OU753570.1, read as the reverse complement.
TACTGGGATTCAGCTGCATCTGGTAAGACTAGAAGCCGACCCCAACATAGTTGGAAAAAGGCTAGGCAGATTGATTTTGAGTATCATAATCAAAATCTGCTGTTCCATACATTTATGTTCGCATAACTCGACAAAATGTATGTGTTTGTATGCGTGTGTATATCTGATTTGTTTTCCCAATTTCCTTTTGGGTCCCGTGGAAGACCACCAATTATTATTGAGGAGTACAATAAGTCCTTACGATGTTTTCAATTACAACTTGCCTACCGGCAAAAGCGTACTAAACAGAAAGGGCATGCATTTAATTGAACCTCAAATAATTCCTATTTTGATGTCCTAAAAATTCCAATAGTCAATTAATTGCAACCGACTTGAATGTTGCGTTCGCCGGCTGCTGCCAGGTGATTCTGCGGATCAATTAAATACTTCCAAATAGAAAAACCAATCGAACACAAAGTTATAATGATTAGCGAAGAATGCAGTATTCTCCGCTAATGTAGGCGTGGCGCTGACTGACGACACGAGGCGCAAGAGAGGGGCAGACGGACAGCTGAAGCAGCGAGCTTATTTCCTCGGTCATTTAATTTTGGGCGCTTGGAGTGTTTAGACGGGTTTTAGCTAGGCGTATTTAGTTACTTGTGTTTAAATTAAGATCTATTTCGTAAATCTTTTGCTTATAGAATTATAACATTTATTTTGTGGTCGTTACCTTTCTTTTTTAATTTCCATTTTGTTCACTCTGCTCATACATTATAATAAGAAAAACTCAACGGTGTGACACACGGCCAAAGTTTACCCAAGATACAGGGAAACACAACGGGCGTACCATAGTACGATTCAGTAATTACACAGAACGATAGTTGTAACGAGGACACACGGGGTGACTGCTAAGCGATGTACACGGATATCTCACTGGGGACACGGTAAATGTTACCTGTTTCATCTACCCTAATTTAAAGAGAAAATATTTGTATTTGTTTTTGTCATGAATAAGTACAGGACCGATTTTAAAACCATCACAATTTGAATGCTATATTATCACTGAGTAACATAAGTTATAATTTATAAATATATCACGAGGACGAAGCTCCTGGCGGAAGCTAGTTTGAAAAATAATAGGGGAATGATTCTAACACTAATTTTTTAAAGAGAAAATGAAAAGACAGCCTAGGGTTATTTTAAGAACAGTCACAGTGTGGGTAGCATGAGGGTAAGAATGAGTATACCTTGTGGAAAGGTGAGTTATCAATTCCTCACGTGTTGACATTTTATTACTAGATTTGGTTAGGAGCGTTTATCCTAAAAGTTGGCAACGTCGCAAATAGCTGTCAAATATTTACCTGTTTTGATTAATTTGGCAATATTACTGTATGAAAATATAAAATGTGGCTAACTAAAGAACTAAAATATTGATTATGAAATGCAATAATTAATATCGTAACACCGAATATTTAGTTTTAGATGTAAAAAAAGCATTTGGAAACTTTCCAAATGCATTTTTTACACCTAAAACGGTTACAACATCAGACTCAAAGTTATAATTGCAATTAAGAGCCCACATTTCGGCGCTGCGCTAAAGCATTCTTGCGATACTGAGCGCACATTGCCGGCGCAGTGAAATATATGTGTACTTTTATTTTATTCATAAAAAAATAGGAATAGCAATAAAAAAAATAAAAAAAAATCTTTGTTATTGAGCAAATGTTGGAGATTATTTTAGTATAAATACTACGTACGAAAATGATGTAGAACTTCGGATATTCAGACTTGTTTCCAAACGTTTTTAGTAGAAAATTGAATTAGGTCCAGTCATTTTTTCTTTAAATAAAAGTCATAAAACAAAAGTGTATTCTATTATTATAAAAGTATCAGATATGTTTAATATGAGAAAAATTGTTTTGATGATTGATTGATTCAACAGAATCCGCAAATTAGAGCTCTCAAATGAGCTCTACATGAGTTTTTACCAAAACATGCATCAGGAGAAAGATTATTGCTAGATAAATAAATAAATAATAAAAAAATCGCTTTATTATTATTGTAGAAGAGAAAACGAACTATTTTTACTAAGTAATTGTTATTTATACTAACCAACGAATAGTATTCAATTTCAACGAGGAAATCATGCATTTACGCGAATTTTTGTGTAATGGGCCCCTTAATTATTAATATTCTAGTTCGCTAGTTAACCACATTTCTTATTTCCAGACAGTAATATTGCCAAATTAATTAAAACAGCGAAATATTTGACATTTATTTGCGACGTTGCTCAAACATTTTTATACTTTTGATTTTACCGCTCACCGCCCCGCGCTTCATTTCATTTATTTGCATACCATAATGTGTATAAAAGATGTTAAATGAGGCTTAAAGCTAAAGTACAGTTATGGACCCTGTTAGAGCACAGCAACATAAGTATTAACTTATAATTAAAATTAAAATTCAAGGATAACATTTCGTAAATAACAATTTTTATAAATATATGTGAACTTATAAATTACGTATTAATAGATAAAGTTAAAGGTAAGTTTGAAATAGAAAAGATAACGATAAAAATTAAAATGGTAAAACAATAATATTATTAAAATAAAATCTGTCAAAAATACAATTATTTAATTTATAATTTAATTGGGAGAACGAATTATTATTATTAGTAAGGATTTTATTATTTTGTAATCATAGATCATCATTTAGGTATTCATTAATATTATAGTAGTTTTTACCTAATAGAAATAGTTTTAATTTATTAATAAAACTATTGCATATATCTATTTATGTTCCTAATTTGTTCCGGTAGCATATTATATAATTTTATTGACATTACATAAGTACTTGAGGAATGAATTTTTAATCGAGATGTTGGAATGTTTAGTCTGTTTTTGTGTCTAAGTATAATTTTAGTTTGTATGTCTTCTCTTTTTGTATGGAATTCTGGATATCTCCGTACAAATTTACAAGTTTCAAAAATATATAGGCAGGGTAAGGTTAAAATTTTCAGTTCTTCGAAGTGGGGTTTACAACTATCTGTATCATCTATGTTAACCATGTTAAAGTCCTGATAAGTTTTTTCTGTAGGGTAAATAATGTGGTCGCGTCTGTACTATTTCCCCATAAGATGATACCATATTTGAGCCATGCATAGGCGTACGCGTAATACGTGACTGACGCAGTTTTTAGGTCTGTGGATTTTTTGATTTTGCGGAGGGCATACGGAAATTTAGACAGCTTCGCTCTTAATTTTTGGATGTGCGACTTCCAATTAACGCGCGAGTCTATGTCTAGGCCTAAAAAAGTGAACTTACTAACTACTTCTAGTTTGGAGTCTTTGAAGCTAAAATTTATATCTATTGGTGTTTTTTGGCGGAGGTGAAAAGTCATTATTTTGGTTTTAGTCAAATTTATAATTAGCTGCCGGTCGCAGCGCGTGCAAGGTCGTGAACGGGCCGTAATGGCACTTTAGCCGGACCGAGACAGCGCCCTTATTATGCCGCTAGCGGCACTTTATCCGATAATGATATAGTACAACTAGCAGCACTCTTTACACTGCCTTTATATTTTCGATAAGTCTTGTAAAAGACTTGTCAAAAACATGTATACACATGTATACATGTTTTTGACAAGTCTTTTACAAGACTATTATGTTTTTAACTATTTAGGAAAATGTTCTATACAACTAGTCTTTACAACTTGTTTTAGGTGTAAAAGATAAACGAAACTAGTAGATAGAGGTAACTACTATTTTCGTTTATGTAAAATACATGTTTTATATCTAGGTGCGAACGCGATGTGATACAGGGAACTTAGATATGATCATTCTATGAAGCTTTGTTATCGCGACACGTCGCGAGTAGAATGGCAAGTGTTGCTCGGCAACCGTCACACGTGGAACATCTCAATACATGTGTAGGTTCATCTAAATCTAGAACATGTAGGGAATCTATATCATTACTTATAGGAGTTCTCTTGGATTCCGTTTGAGAATTGGTAATAAATATTGTTCTATGATATTCCCAGGAAAAAGTAAGTACCTCCTTCTTCAGTCGTGGGTTCTGTAAAAATAGAACGGATATTCATTGTTCTGTCCATGAAATTTTTTCGTCTTCACCCAGAAATCTCCTTAACTTTTGATTTATTGACCATTTTATATTTTGTTAAGTTTTGTTGACAGCCCTACACTGTTCTCCCATACCTATTAATCTTGTTATTTCGAAATATTGTAAAAGCCAATTATTTTTAAAAGACTGTAGTGCCCATTTAGGTTTATGTGATTTAAAATATTTTATTTTATTTTGATTATGCTTCGAACACTTTAATACATAGTCTTGTCACAAATACTTAGCTACCGAAATATGTGAGGTGTTAATTTAGCGAAGATCTACTATTTACTGAATATTATTATTTCAAACAGCTCGTAGAACTAACAGGCATAATCACTATAAACACATTGGGCTAAGTCAACAAGACGTGGTATAGATACAGACTATGAAGTCTAGTCATTGCAAACAATGTGTCAGGCATGTGCGAGCATTTTATGAAGATTCTGAGGGCAGCCATGTAAGTTAATGAAAATATCCAATAATAGCCCACATAATGTTGCAACTGGCAATATTTAAACGTACGTTACCGCCATACCAACTACCACATTTGAGAGTCAGCTAGGTGTTGGCCCCACCACCACGTTACTGCCTGGTTAATATTTTTTCCTATCGTTTCATAATGTGCGAACTAAAACAAGAAACCACCTCTGTGGTTTAGTCGTTAGACCACCTGTCTCAGGCCCACAGGTCCCGGGGTTTGATTCCGTTGGTGGTAGGGTTTGTTCTAAGTTCGCCTGGATAGCTGCTACCATCTTATCTAAGTCTGTC